>JAMJFZ010001264.1:10512500-12002500 GCA_026225945.1 Cricetomys ansorgei
TCCTTTTGTTCTGGGGAGAGAGTAGGGAGCATTCTTTTGGAAAAGCAGGTAATATCTGAATAACTTGTCATTTGGTTCCTATTTTCTGACTGTAAGTCGTAGGTTCCATTCCACCAGTGAGAGGATGTCATTTAACTTTCAGTTCTCAAAGCACCATGCACTCCCACCCATAGGCTAAACGGAGCCCTAGAGACACAAAGAAGGCACCCATTTCAAGGAAGCGAGAGTAAGGGTCCTGCCTCTTGCTTGGATGATCGGATCTGTCTTGCATATAACTTTTCAGGAGCCAACACATTTTGGCATTATATTACAGTTCTGTGCAATGAAGAATGTTATTCACATTTGTCCCAGTTGAAAATTAAGGTCAGGCTTTTACTTTTCTGCAGTCCTAGCTTGTGAAAGCGTGACAAGTCAGAGTCTCTCACCAAGGGCAGATGAGCACAGCAAAGGGAGATTGCCGGAAAGCACAGAATTACACAAGAAATTCGTGTTAGGCTAGTCCCTGTGGCAGGCACCAACAAATGTGAGAATCCTACAAACTTTTCCGTGAAATACTGGCCTCCTGGTGTCCCATATTGCCCTATGCCCATAAATAATAAAAAGGCTGATAACATTGCTTTATGTAAGCAGGCTTAAAAATCACTCTCAGATAAGAGCTTTTGACCTAAATCTTGTAGCGCCTCAATCTGACATATAACCTCCCAACTGTGAAATTCTCTATGAGATTTAACAGTCTCAAACTGTCAACTGACCCAGCCATAAAGCAAGCAGAGATAAAGATTTACAGTCCAACATGATACAATTAGACATTCACCTTCTATTTATTTCAGTGCGGCTAAGCATTTAACCTACTTAAAAGCCGAAGGTTTTTCATTAGAACCCAAATGCATGTTTGTCATTCACTCTAAGCCGCCTCCTCCTCTTGCATCTTGCAAATTAGTCCATTATGAATGAAAAAAGATTAGTTTGTTTCAGAGAAAGGGGTAAACAGGAATGGTTTCTGTAAAATCCTTCTAGACATGCAAAGATAAAAGATGGCTTTACCACACAAAATAATCAGATATAAATAGCTGTTTGGAAGCAACACACCTAAAGAGTACTTTAATCAAATATTTAGGTTACCTGCCAGAAAGACCATGATCTCTTCAAAATGCAACGCGGATTAAAGTGTTATCTAGCACAAGCAGAAAACTAACCTTGGAGTGGAAGTTTGAAATGTGTTCATCATAATTTTCATGTCTTTGGAGAGAGAAACCAGCTTTTTCAGCTAGATTGCAAAACTGGTTGAAAGTATTCCCTCGACGTGGGGCAAATACCATTGCTTTCCCCTAGAACATTAAAAAAAGAAATGCACACAGCTTAAAACTGGCCGGCAACCAAACACAGCTGACATCAGTCAAAGCGTTCATTCGCTCCTCTCAGGTACAGAAGCAACTGTTCTAGAGACATCTTAGCAGGATGGACATTTATAGGGAGAATTATTTCAAGGACAGATAAAGAAAGGAATTTTGCTTGAAAAAGAATTTCAAACTCAAATGGCCATGCTATATTGTATTATTTTCAAATAATGCACATGTAATAAATAAATGAGACAGGAAGCTGCTGTTCTGAACAATACTCCCTGTATCGGGTTTAATGGTTTAAGTCATGGGTATTGGAGTCTGCGGTGGCTCCCATCACCTGTGACTCCTTCATATATGTCAACACAGACACAACATAGTTCCAGAGCATGTGGTAACATTGCCTAGACATGCTAAAGTGTATTATGTCCTGAAGAGGAAGTGCCAAGCTACTCTCCATAAAGACCAGTGACTGCAGTCCACGCTGTGGTGTTCTCACATTTCAGTCCTGTCCCTAGCCTTTTCTGTGACTCTCCTGGTCTGGAACAAGGTTCCAAGATTTAGGTTTCCCTCAGTGAATCCCTCAGAAGGGCCCATTCTGTAAGAGGGCAACTCTCTACAGCAGTCAAATGGAAGTGGTACCATGCAGGGAAGCAGGCATTCTAAAGAGCCACAGGGTATGAAGACGATTGTGACCACGAGGAGAACCTGAATAAAATGCACTCTGGACTTCAGAAGGCCAGCGTGACAAGACATCTAACAATGATCCTTTACTAATAACTGGATGTGTGGATTTCCCTTTCCTCTGACATCTACACAGAAGGACCAATTTTCTAAATCGTATTTTCTCCCCATTAAACAGAAACAGAGACCTACACGCTTCTGTTGGTTCCATGCTTACAGCTCTCATCTATGAAATGCCACCCTAGGCTCTGAGGGAATTATCAAATACATTCCTGTTCCTTTTTTGGTTGTTGTTTGTTTCCTTGAGGCAGTGACTTGTTAAGTAGTCTAGGCTAGCCCCAAATTTGCATTCCTCCTGTCTCTGCTTCCTGAGATCTGCAATTGCAGGTATAGCTTACCATGCCTAACTTACAACATGTTTCTTATGAAAGAAAGTTACCATTCATATCTACTAGGCATTTATTGGCAGTCTGGAGTGTGTCAGACCATGGGTTCATCATCTTCATATCCATCAGCTCCTCTAGGCTCCACCTTGCCTTAGTGAAAGTATTCTCGGGTGTGTTTTAGAGGATACTCAGAAAGTTGTATAACTGGCCAAGGGGACACAAGCCAGATAGATTGGAAGCTCATCCACCCGACTCCAACAGAGATGCCCTTCCTCTCTATTCCACTGTCTCCTTAGCCGTGGTGATGGCAATGATAATGCCGGCCGCCACTGTGCTAGCCGCTTCACAAACCCTCTTTAATCCCTCCGACCCTTCTCCGCTACCTTGTAGATTAGACACTGCACTTTACGGAAGAGTAAACAAGCAGCAGAGGGCTTGAAGGCAGTAGAAACCACGGGGCGGGCGGGAAGAATCCTGGACTGAAACATGGGATCCCATCACACAGCTGTGGCATCTCAGGACAGTCGGAACCACCACCATCCAACTGTGAGCTGGAAGGGATTTTGGAGATGGTGTAGCCTGATCTCCTGATTCTGTACACGAGAACCTGCGGCCCTCCTGGCTGACTTGCTGAGTTTGCACATCCATCTAATGGGAAGGCTGCATGGCCTTTTTGTCTTTCCTCCCAGCAAGCTGTAAGGTGTAGATCAAGCGGATGTAAAAGTAATCTGAAAAGCAATGCTACTCAGACATAAGATCAGAAAAACATCCACATTACTCAGCCGCCCCATAAGAATCATCTCCCCAGCCTGTTTACCTGCAGACGAATACACTGGTACACTGCCCTGGACATCAAGTGTGCTTGTGCATTGTGTTTGCGTAGACACACACACACTCAGGCACATAATTACAGCAGCGCCAATCATGCCCTATACTTAAGGTTCTGTCAGCTTTTCCAATATTAATTGCTGTTTTCAGGCAGTTTTCAAACTTAGCAGCAAAAACTCATTTTTATATGAAACTAGCAATAATACACAGTCTCAGCAGGAAAGCGCGAGTCTCCCCCGACCCTCTCTTTTTTTTTTTTTTAAAGGAGGGAATACCAGTAGGTCATTTCAGTCATTTCAAAGGACTGGTTGCCAGTCTAGAGTTTTGAATAATGGAAGTTGTTTCATTTTGAAGTCACCTGCAAAGACTGTCACACAGTTACAATTGAGGAGTTGATTCTTTTTCTTTGTTTTACAGCTGTTATCTACGCTATGTACCGCAGTGTTCCAGGGTGACAGCATGCTCGGCTGGGTTGACGTTTGCATTCACAAAGTGCATGCTTGCCACGTCCCACTCACTAGTGGGTTGAGAGTGGGTGGTTAGGCTAAAAAGTGTTTTCCGACTGAACACTGTTCCTTTGCTTAAGGCTCAGTTTACCATCTATCTCTAACAAATAAATGCAGAAGAGGATCGTGTGCACGCACACACGCGCACCACTGCCCGATTTCCCCTCCTAACTCTCTCCATTCCTGTTGCAGCTTCACTTTTGCCCTTAGCGTTTATCATCACAAACACACACTATACCCTTGCTTGCTGCTGCCTGCCTCCTCTGGCTGGGTTGCATGCTCCATGACAACAGGGTCCCATGACAACAGGGTCTCCTAATGCTCTATGCACTGACTTCCTCTACGCCTAGCAGTTAGTTGGTACTCTGTCAATATTCGTGGATAGAATAGACTAAATCCAGGTGCTGAATAATCCAAAAGACACTGGTCTTTGAGAATTTGAGGTTCACATTCTATTGCTTATTTTCCTGAATAGGTTTTCTCCAAGGGGCTTTTACAGAAGCCAGTTTTAGGGCAGGACTGCAGAGGGCGGCCTTCTGTCCAATCCAGCACCCACAGAAAGAGCAAGAGGTAGTAGTAGTGTTGGTCCAGAATTAATTATGAGTTGTTGTTTTGTTTTGTCTTTCTCAGGACAGGATTTCTCTGTTGTAACTCTGGCTGTCCTGGAACTCACTCTGTAGACCAGGCTGGCCTTGAACTCACAGAGATCATCCTGCCTCTGCCTCCCGAGTGCTGGGATTAAAGGCGTGTGCTGCTATCACCTAGTTAATTATGAGTTTTAAACTGTTTTTCATTTAGTTAAACGGAGACACTTTGAGATGTGGATTCGTGTTTAGGAGGGCGGTAGCACACATCCATCCACAGTGACATCTGCAGAGCCCTATCGGGTGCCAGTCTCTGCCCCATGCCGTCATGAGTGGTTTTAAAGACATCCCACCTCTCAGCATCCCCAGGGGAGCAGGGCACGTGTGTGGAGACGTACAAGAAGCAGAGGGATATGCCTTACTATTTAGGTTGTAGAAATCTAAAATAAGAAAAACCATATAGATTTCAAATTAGCACATCACCTTAGAAAAATTATTTTCAATTTACCAAAGTGCGATTTTCTAAGCATTCAGTCACAGAATCATCTTAAGGCTCAGAATGAACACTCAATTGAATGTAAAATTTGACTGATGGGAAATTGGAGGGAATTCACTTATCCCCCGAGAGGCGAGAGAAGTTCCACTCAGTGACAAAGACACTGTTTACACCGTGAGCTCCACGCCTGTTATTTTGCTAGGCTGCTCTATACTCAGGTATTAAAGGGTGTACGCTTGTGGGAAAATAAGGGTGCTTCAGATTTATTTAAGAAAGGAAGGTGCCATGAAATGCCTTCGCCCCCTTCCTCTTCCAGGCAACCAATCATTAAATACCGATTATATGTTTAAGCTTGTGCTTATTTTTGGCTTATTTACCTGGTTTCTGAGATGCAGCATTCAGCGACTTCTCCTGCCTCTCTCTCAGTCTCTCTTCCTCCTTTCCTGCTTCTCCTCCCACTAGCTCTTTAGTCGTTTATGGTTCCAGGTTTCTGCCTACCTTTTCTTCATGGTCTGTATAATTCTAGGCAATTGTACTGAAGTCTGCAGCTTCAGCTATCGAGTAAACATCAATAATTCCCAAGTGTACAACTGGAACATTCACCTTTGCAGAGGGTCCACACCCATCTTTCCAAGTGCCTACTCATCTCAGAGTGAATATTCTGAAAATACCTTTAGCCTATTCTGTGTCATGTAAACTGGAATCCTGGGCTCCTTCCCATTCTCAGAGCACCAGCCATCAAACCCACTATGCGCACCCTTCCCTCCCCCCCCCCCCACATGCACATACACAGAGCTGAGTACCTGTGTGGTGACGTGTGTTTCCACACTCATTCCCAGCTGGGAACCTGGGAGTCACAGCCCAGTCACCGTGTTCTTCTCTCCTTCCCTTCCCTTTCCCTCTCCTTTCTTCTCCTCCCCTTTCTTCACAGGGTCTTACACAGCTCAAGTTGGCTTCAACCCTGACCCGGTCCTCTCGTTCTAAGAACTTGGATTACAGGCATGTGCCTGGTAAGCAAAACCTCAGTGCCACGTCCCCTTACCTTCAAGTGTTTTCTGAACTGATTGAGAGGGACCTAAAGGGATAACAGGAGACCAGGGCTGGAAGCACGGTATCTTTCACAACCTGTTTTACATTGCATGGTTTCATTCTGTGGGTGCTGGCTCTTGGGCACAGGGCTCTGTGAAAGGCATACACCCTAGCACTGAGCTGCACCTCTTTGACCTCACGTCCATCTCTTTAACTGGGATGCTGGCTAGACAGCTTGATCAAAGACTCTTTCCAATTAAACAGGGTTTGGAAACTCCTGAGACGGGTTCTGACTTCTTGGGATGGCAGACGAAGCCCCATGTGACCTCACTCACGCCTGTGTCCACAACCCTCTCACACTCACCTTGCCCTCTAGCCAAACTGAACCAATTACACCCGATATGTTTTTTCATGCAGCCCTTTGTCTTTAAGCTTGCAAACATTTCTACAGACCTTCTTTCCTTCCTTCCTTCCTTCCTTCCTTCCTTCCTTCCTTCCTTCCTTCCTTCCTTCTTTCTTTCTTTCTTTCTTTCTTTCTGCCTGGTAAACTCGTATTCATCCCTCAGCATCCAGGTCAGACCCTGCTCCTTTGATGCCTTCGCTGACTTTCTCTGGCCTTCACAGGCAGCCACCTCCACTCCCTGCCTCCATGGGTTACACACCTGCTCTCTCTTCACACACCACCTGCACCTGCCTGCTTCCCTGTGTGGAGTTATGTTGTTTCTTACTCCACCTCCTTGTCCTACCTCTGTACTGAGCAACCAAAAGCCATGCAGAAAGTGAACATCAACTCCACACTGCCCTCTTTGGTGTCATTGGCTCCTAGATGGACGATTCCTGGCTGGACCCCTGAGGAACTTCGCTTTTTCAAACATTCCTTTATTGCAATCTGGCCCCTTTGCTGTATTTGAGTGGCTGCACCAGTGACCACAGCATTCAATGGCTCTCTATTACTTACCTGATAAGGCCTTGTTTCTTCATCATGGTGTATAGTCAGTTCCACAAAGTGGTACCCTAAAGTAACTCTTTAGCTTCATTTTCTGCCTCTGCCCAAGCTCCAAAGTAGACAGACACAATCAAGCCAGAGCACATTTCAGGCAAACACCATGCTTTTCCATACTTCACCCGTGAGCATCCCTGCTCCTTCCACCAGGGAGATAGCAACCCCAGAGCTACTTCTTTCCTCTTACATCCTTCTGATGCAGAACATCCTCCTGATGCCTCTGGGCTGAAGCTGCAAACAAGCGCCTCCCGTCACTCTGTGCCTTCTCCTGCTGCCTCTTTCCCAACCCGGCCGTGCTGCGCTATAATTGCCAGGAGCTCCCGCGTGGCTCTGCTCTGCTCCAGCCATAGTGCCTTACAGTGCTCCCCGTGTCATATTCACATCTCCACGCTCTGCAGCACAGTGCCAGGCCGACAATGGTTACTTAGCGAGTATCTGATGAAAGAAAACCATGAGGCCTGTCCAACCTGAGGCCCGCGGGATGCACGTGGTAGCTTGCAGCCCTGGATAGCTTTGAATGCAGCCCAACACAAAACCTGTAACTTTACTTAAAATACTAAGAGAATTTTTTTTAGGTGGAGAACTTGAGTGTGCAGCTCAGGAGTGTGAATTTTGCAGATGACAACTTCATGCTGCCATATGTCAAAAGAGACCAAGTAATCATTTGGGGGTAGAACACTAGAAGAAGGTCAGCCATCATTATGGAGCATTTCCTGCACACCCAAGTTTTGTTATATAGCCTACACAGGCCTTGAACTTGCCATCCAGTCCAGGCTATCTGGATATGTCTGGATCTTAGAACATCTCACGCTCTGTTGGAGACAGACATCCAAAAGCGTCATGTAACTGGTAAGAACAGCACCCAGCTGAACTTCGCACTGAGCACTGTGAGTGTGCCACATCTCTACAAATAGGTCTTCAATTCCTGGGAGCCCCAGAGTCTACTCACCTCACATCGGGGTACTCCATGAAGAGCACACAGTGCTGTACATGCTGAATCAGTCCCCAAGGCCCTTAGGAAAGAACTTCTCAGGGCTGGGTCCATGTTCTGAGGACTTTAAAACATTCTGGGAGCCCATTTCTACCACCAGCTGAGCAAAGGATGGCCAAATAGCTTTTCACCAAGAGCTGGTGGGGATTTGCTTGGCCTTTGACTTGGCCAGCAGACAGGAACCCAAGTGGTTTTCAGCATGGCTTCAGTTACCACATGGAGCCCACCCACACACAGCAATTTCCCTGAGAGAAGCAAAAATGTCTGTACGGATGTCAAAGACATTAGATTTAAAAAAAGAAGAGGAAGTCAGTCATCAAGAAGAAATTGCTCTTGTAAAATGGGGGCTGATGGTTTCCAACTATAGGCAGGCCTCTTAGGATCTTGTGACTAGCTAGGTCCTGGTTTTGAAGGTTACATGACTTCCACAGTGACACTTAAATGATGATGATGATGATGATGATGATGATGTGTGTGTGTGTGTGTGTGTGTGTGTGTGAGACATGTTGGAGTCAGAGAACAACTTGCTGGTTCTCTCTTTCCATTGTCGTTTCAGGGTCCAAACTCAGGTCAACAGGGTTTCATGAAGGTCCCTTTGCCCGCTGAACCATCTCAGTAGCCACAGTGATATTTCTGAGCTGTGGACATTTGGCAAGCCGTGACATGGAGCAGGTGCGCTCTCTGTACTGCATTCCCGCCTGCCTCCCTGTGGTCCTGTGTAAGCTCCCACTGCCTAGCTGCCCCAGCTCCCCTCTGGGGGGCACACGGCCATTTTAGAGGAATATTAGCAGATACCGTGTGTTGGCTGTCATTGCTGTTCAGCTTGCAGGCTGCGATGGCCACATTTTTAATTGCTTTCAGGTCTTCTGATATAGGACATTGCAGTTGTCACAGGCTTTAGGGAACATGGCCATAAGTAGTCACCCTGTCAATCACCAGCAACGAGAAACCACTTACCAGCAGGGAAAAGGAGTGGGCTGCTGCTTCTTGGGATGAGTAAAATTTACTGATTTTTTAAAAATGTGTCTCTTTTCTAGAGTTTGGCAGAGTATTCTGACTGAAGCCAACTGTGTGTGTAGTTTTCCTGGAGTTGAAGAAAATGTACATTTCGGGCTGGTAGCATGTTTTATTCCTTGATGGAATCTGGGGCCTTGTGTGGTGACTCTCCAGGCTCAGGGGCTATTTGGCTGAGGATCTGAGGTCAGCCTTAGGATCTTAACATTGCTGTTGGGACAAGCCAGGGGAGCACCTGGGAGGCTAGGCTCTCTCTGTCTCTTTCCCCTCATTTGTGACTCCTCTGTTGTAAAAGCAGAAAAACAGAAAAACACATCCTCTTTGTTTTATTTGTTTTTAGGCCCTCTGACCCCTGAATGTTGATTTGGTCAAGTTGGAAATGAAGTAAAGACATGCCTCAGAAGTACAGAGTTTGCCCCTTCCCATGGTCGGACACCCGAACCTTCACGATGCAATCATTGACTCACTGATGCCCTTGGCTGCCTTCCTACTTAGAAGGGCTAGATGTAGAGTAGGAAGTGTCATCTCTTCTCCGTAGGCACCCCGCTCACCCTACCAGTCAGATTCTGCTGTAGGGGAAGGCAGCAGGTGCAGACAGACAGATGATCATGCACAGAAATCCCCAAAGTCTAGGTCAGGAAAGGAGCCTTCCTTTCCTGCCAGTGTTTCTCAGCGTGCTTGCAGAGCACTTCCTGTACCTCCTGTCAGCTGCCATCACAAAGTCTAGATCTCCCGCAAGGAACCAAACGCTCACTTCGAGTATTGGGAGCCAGTCTCAAGTACTGCAGTGAACCGGCTTCTCTCATTCTGCAGAGGCTGAGGAGAAACTGAGGTTTCTAGAGGATGAAACCCAGCAGTGGCAGAGGCCAGCTGTGAGCCTATACTTCCCATTTCCAGAGCCTAACTGTGCTTACTCTGGTGCACAGGACTCAGGGTCTCAGAGCTGACAAACACTCTTCAGGAGGGAATGCGCCATGACAGGAGGCCTTCAGAGCCTGTCAGTGCTGAGCTAGACCCGCAGCTCAGCCTCCAGTCAGTCAGGATGCCATTTCTTCTTAGGACCACAATATAGGTCTCCTGTATTAAACTCCGCAAGCTGGTAGAGCAATAGCAAAGGCCAGCTGTCATTACAGAGATTCACTGTCTTGTTATTATGGTCTAGGCAGGCCTTGAACTTGCCATACAGTCCAGGCTGACCTTGAACTCATAGTCCTCTTCCCTCAACCTTCTGAATGCTGGGATCACAGGCATGTGCTACCACACCCCCCAGCTGCCCTTTTAAGGTGAGGATTTTCAAACTGGGTGGCTAGTGGGCACCATTATTTTTTGTTTTTGTTTGTTTGTTTAATACATTCTAGCCATTACATTTTCTCTTTCAGGCAGTCATTCTAGGAACTTGAAGCATCTGATGACTCCCGCTCGGACCCTGAGAATCTTCAGTGTCCTATATTGAACCACCAAGCAAGCACTCAGGATCCGCTGATGCAACACCCATGTCAAGTCCTTGGGCGCACTTGTAGAATCTTCATTCCCTGGGCCACAGAACTATGGACCAACTAGCTAGGCTCAAAAGAAGCTTATACCTAGCTTTAACTGAAATTTAGACATTGCATGGGATCTTAGTCTTGAGCCATGACTGTCCACTCAGTGGGGAAGTCCTATGGAAGTAGAAGAGCCAGCCTTCAGAGATAGAAGATTCCCACTACTATGTGGAAACCCTCCGGTCTACCAGCAAAATTTGTGACTGGGACTCTTACTGCCTAGTCAAGTTGACCCTTCTAGGATCCAGCTGGACAGAGAGCCGGGTGCAAGTACCCTGCCCTCCACAGAGCTCAGATTCTGACTGGCAGTTTTCATTATTCAGATGTCCCCGCTGATAGTCCCCCTCCGCACACCCCCCAACTTTAAACCAGAACACTCAGTGGCCTTGGGAGTCAGCAATCGTATGAGGAGCTAAGTAAGGTGCCCTACTCCCACTTCTAATGCTGTAGGCAGGGTTAGGCCTCAGCCTTCCGAATGCAGCATGTGGAAGTGTCACCTGCTCCGGGGCTTGGCCTCATCCCTCTTTGCCATAAGGTTAAGAACTGGCTGTCAGTCATGGGCTGCTGTCCCGGCTCAGGGGGGCTGCTGTGTGGAACCACACTTCAGACAGGGAAGAGCATGGTTCAGGGTTTAACAGCCGGTACAGAGAGCCTCAAGAGATTCTAGTCCAGTCTGCATTTAGGTCTATTCATAGCTTGGGCAGTTTTCTATTGTAAATCATGCAAATCTACTGCAAAATGGAGTATTTGCCACAAATAGGCTTTGAAGGGGTGTTGGTGATGAGTGAAGTACTGTTTGTGCAGCGTGAGATCCGGGAGTCCTTGAAAGCATTGTGTTTATGTATGAGACATTTTCATAGAGGCTTTGCATCCAAGCATCTCAGTGCCCTCCCTGAGAATCCTGGTCGCTCGAACACTTGCAAGCATCCTCCAAGGCTAACGGGGGAGATGAAGAGGCCCAGAAGAGGCTCAGCATTCCTTCTGCTGCCCTCAACTTGGGCGGCCTCCTCCATGTGGCAGCAGCCAGCAGCAGCTTGGCACATGCCCCTTCCTTGCCTCGAGACCTACTCCCCACTTCACAAGCAGAATCGAGAAGGCCAATTTAATTGAATTGATTGCCACTTACAAAGCTGCAGTCCCTCCACAGAGAGGCCTATTTAAAGTTTCTGAACTCCGGAGAGATAACAAAATAAAAAGCAATAGTGTAAGGCAAAGGATGATTATCAAATTGCTCTGGGAGCCTTCAGTGTTAGAAAGATATAAAAGGAAGGTTGAAAAGGAATTAGTCTATAAAGTCTCGCTGAGGTCAGAAGGCTAGAGTCTTTCACAAAAGACTTCAGAAACAAAACTTTAGAAAAACACACACACACACACACACACACACACACACACACACACACACACACAACAGTCATATCAGATAACCGTGAGTTCTTATCTTCCATTGCATTGAGACCATTAGTCCGTTTTAAATTCCTGTGGCACAGCAAAGAGTCTTACATACTTAAAAGATTTTTTTTAATGCCTGAGCTTTAAACTCGTTTTCTTACTTTAAATAGATGTATATTAGCTCTCCGCTTAGTCTGCAGGGCCTCCTAGCCTAGTACAACAGCCCAACAAAATAAGAGCGGATACAAACTCTGTAATTTACCCACAGGCAGAAGTGGATATATGAATGTAAAAACGCGCACAACATTTTATGCCACGCTTGGCTTCATTGTGACCCAATATTTATAATATGTAAATAACGGCTTCCTTTTAAAGCACAGAACTTTTAATATACAGATTCATCTGGAAGTCCTTTTTTCTTTGATATAAACAGAAATAAAAAAAGTATTCTTAGGCAATAAATAAATACCCAACGACAAAGGTTACCACTGAAGGGATTTAAAATGACGGAAGTCAACAGAAAAATTTCAATATCATAATTCTACTTTAATATGAAGATATTGTTATCAAAGGGAAAGACTCCAGAAATTCTTTGATAAAAATAATCTCACACTATCTTTGAAGCGGTTTCATTTATTTTACTACCCACAGTGTTCCTTATCAGAAGGCCAAGGGTAAGAAGTTTCCTAGTTATGATTAGGAAAGAACCTGATAGATCAGAAGACCCAATTGAAGTTGGACATAATAAGTATTAAAGTATTACATGACATTAATCCTGCCATTCCATTACTCTCCCCATCTTTGTGCGCAGACTAATTATTCTGAAGCCAGTATTGAGGAGAAAATAGAAACATACTTACTGTGGGCTGGAGTAATCTCTTTATTGCATCAACAAGGCTGGCTCTGTACTGGTCCAGAAACAGGCTGACATTGAGAAGAGAGCAGAATCCAGATTAAACTGGGCCTTCAAGCCTAATGATACCATTGGTGATAAGCACAAGGCTAATTACACATTTACACAACACTAGAGGAAGATTGCTCCCTTCCACTCAAGGGCCTTGCTGGGGGAGATTTAAAAAGGGGACACTGCGATCAGTTATCCAATGAATATCAAGCTGTCAACATCAGGGTGCGTCCCTGACTGTGCTGCGCTAAAGTCCCAGGGACAGTGTCCAACATGCTTTTTTAATGAGTGTCCTCTGGTGAAGATGGAACACTTGGTGCTTCCCCTTGCTAGAGCCCAGTTTCCAGCAGACCTGGACCTGGCCTGCCAGGACCGCTGTGAGGCTGCCCTCAGAAAGCACCAGCCCCTGCACCGAACCACAGGGTGGGGGTGGGGGGCAGGGTTGGGATCTTAGTGATTTCCAACAACTCTAAGGTGAGACTCAACCAACACCCCACGCATCAACAACTTCCCAAGCAAAGCTCAGGCAACGTGAGAGGCCGTGGTCACTAGAGGGCTCTCTTCCCTTGACCGCCATGTTTGTTCTTTCCTACCTTCTGGGATTTCCCATTTCCAGCCTTGGGTCTTTAGAGTGTTTCTCTGTGCTTTGCTTTTTCCCTCCTTCCTTCCTTCCTTCCTTCCTTCCTTCCTTCCTTCCTTCCTTCCTTCCTTCCTTCCTCCCTCCCTCCCTCCCTCCCTCCCTCTCTCTCTCTCTCTCTCTGTCTTTCTGTCATCTGTATAGCTAAATTATTCTGACTCTATTTTTTTGCCACATCTTCTCTCACAGGTTTGTTTGAAAGACAGTTTTTTCATCTAAACAGATGTATCCAAGAGTTGAATTTGGGTCATGTAGGGGTTGGTGGCAGGATAACTTGCTTGGTTCTGTTTAAATGTGTCCCCTCTTATATTCACGGCCTGCACACTTGATCTATGATGTAACTGGGTTGGTGCTATTTTGTTCTTCCGCCACATAAGATACAGGGTCTGTCCCTGCTAGAAGATTCAACATTCAAGACACAATCTTAGAAGAAAAGATTAGGCTCTTATCCAACCCCAAACCTACAAGCATTTTGATTTTGGATTTTCTAGAATCTAAAACTGTGAGAAACATAGTTCTGTTCTTTATAAATTGTTCAGTCTGTGTACTCCTTTGTAACAGCAAAGACTGCACTGAGTATGAAAGCCACACAAAGTTTTTCTGTGGGGTTGTGGTATGGAGGGGTGGAAGCTAGAGGCACACAGGGTAGAGTTCACCGCCAGATACCAGGGGATCCGCATAGCATCTAGAGAAGGGCTCTGACAAAGCAAAGCCTCTGGACTATGTCAACACTCCCAATTGGTTGAACTACTTCTTTCTGAACTCCACATAAGGATCCGTGACTTGATGAGTATGAACTTTGGAGTTTGAAATGTGTAGCTGAATCTTTGAGTTGTGAATATTTCTGGGTTCCAGTGAGTACTGGCTGTTGGTTAGGAAGGCTGCAAACCTCCCTCAGATAACAGAAAGTGGGAGTGTACGGTGCAGGTTTAATAAAGTTCTACCCTTGACCTTTCTGTGTGACCTTAGGCAACTCACTTCATGTAAGACCTCAGTTTTATTGTCAATAAAGGCTCACTGATGTGGCTACAGTGAATACCAAATTAATATACATTAATTTGAAATCGTGGTATATTTATGACATATGAGGGATGATATTATGCATTGGAACTAGCTTTAAATAGACCAAGCTCCACTCGTAAGAAACTTTCATTTATGCTTCATAGCTCAGAGCATACCTAGATGGTACTCTGCTTTTTCACAGCTGGAGACAGCTCAATGTGGTCCTTGAAATGAGGAAGTTTACATCCAGTCCATCTCAGGGACCCAAAGAGCTTGCTTACAGGCCTTGGCCAGTGCTGTTGGCTATATCAACATTTAGGTAAGAGGTCTGACCACACAGGTGCTCTTCCAATTTGAAGAGTGTCGTTCTGAGGAGGGGGAGCAGCAGCCTGTCATTCGTACTTGGGAGGCTGAGAGCAAACACCTGATAGTTCAGAAGTTTGAGACCAGCCTGGACTACCCTATCTGAAGAAAGAAGGGGAGAAAGGAAGAAGAGAGATTGACCGATTGATTCTGAAGTAGTCAATGCTGAGGAGTGGGCCCAGGGCCTGACACATGATAAGCAAGCACTCTATCGCTAAGTCGTATCTGCTGCACTGGGACCCTCTTTTGATGAGCTACGGACTACACACAAACCTCACTTCCATCTAGCAACCAGGATAACCTGAGAAAGCATAATCTTTCACAAAGTCGCATCCTTAAATCCTGGAGCAAAGAATATGTTTAATTTTAAGTGCTACAGAGACGTTCCACTAAGTCATGTTAACCAGTGATTCACAATCATTAAAGATTAATGAGAAACACATCAGATCGGAATGGCGTCTTTTATAAATCGTGTTCTTCAGGACGCTCCATCTTATTCTTTAGGGAGGCTAGACAATATCTGCAGTATATTTTTTATTGTTGATATATTGACTGTGTTGGCCTATAGGAGACCTCTGGGTGCCTGGAGCTGTGCTGCTAAGCAAAGGACCTTCTTGGTGTATTTCTGCACTTCCTAGGAGCTGGTGAGACCGTTAGAGAAAGACAGTGCCTGCCGGCCGAGCCCCCAGCACACCCTTCCTTACAAAGCGCTCTTTCCACTGTGTGTTAGCAATGGTGACAAAGAGGTTAACATCACAGCAAACTGCAAAGTGCAGCTTAACACCCGGAACACATTCCAAACACAGTCATTTCAAAGGTAATGGCATCTACCCCATCGTTCCAAATCAAATTTCCCAAAAGTAATTCTTGTAGTTCTCTAAAAGATCTTTATTCCAAGCAAGCTCACTTTTCTACTTAGCTTCGATGCAGAATTCATAACGCTTTGTAGGGTACGTCATATGAGCAATTTCAATGTGCTTTAGTGGGAGTGATATGTAATCTCCTGAAAATTCACCCCTTAAATAAGTCCTAATGGCTCGGAGAACAGCAGTAGCTTAAGTGGATCTATTTAAAAAGGCTGAGTGGGTCAGTGATGGGGATGGAGATACCTTTCGACTCTCCCTTTAGTTACAGATCAAAATACCCTGACAGTCCAGTTTGGCCATTAAAACACACACTCTCCCACACGCATACACCTCGAGGTCATTGCCTGTGGCAGCAACGATTGCTTTGTTCCATTGATCTGAATCAGATTTTTCTGACAAAGGAAAGGTGTTGAATCCTTCTCATCACTTCCTTAAGAATCTCAGCTGAATGAAGAGCTTTGAGCATCTACAATTCTTCCCTAGAGAAAGCCATTCACACGGAGCATCAGGAGATGGTTCTTTTTGTCAATGTGCACAGAAGGGAAGAGTCCCACGCAGACTTCATGGTGAGATACATTGTTTTAGATTTCGCTTTCAACAGAAGGACAGTCTC
The DNA here is from genome assembly GCA_026225945.1 of Cricetomys ansorgei. Classification (NCBI taxonomy): domain Eukaryota; kingdom Metazoa; phylum Chordata; class Mammalia; order Rodentia; family Nesomyidae; genus Cricetomys; species Cricetomys ansorgei. Next base: position 10,528,677 of record JAMJFZ010001264.1, read on the forward strand.
TCTCTGAATTCATGAACCTATTTTGGAGGGAGTGCCTAGTGACACCCTGTTCTAACCTCACCTGGCTCTGCTCCTTCAGTTGTGAGATTCTAAGCTCTTCAGAGACTTTTTTTCAGAGGCGGCTGAGTCTTCCCAGATGAGGAGAAAGGTCTGACTGCATTGGCACTAAAGATCCCTTCCCAGGGATCAGGGACTGTGAGTCGTGATTTAAGTTGTCCACCATCACAGGAGATGTGATGCCCATAACATTTTCATTTTGAGGGAGGAAAAAAAAAACTTTTTCACAAAAACAACTTAAAAGCCAAATATTTTTTCATCATTTAGAAGAAAGTGAAAGGAACTGGGAAGAGGACACAACCCATAGCATGCGATCAGTGCAAAGACACAGAGGGAACCACAAGCAAGGCAGCCTCGAAGGCGGGATAGCAGGCCCATGGACTCCTCCCATTCCCCTCCCGGGCCTTCAGCTTCAGACACATGGTCGCACTGACAGCCCCTCGCAGCCAGGGCCGGGCGGTGGGTGGCATTTCAGCATGCTTTCTAAGCCTTGTGAGAATTCAAATGCATAGTCATTTCTATATTTGCAGAACTACAATGAACCAGAGGGCCATCAAATGGTAAAGATAAATGGAAGCATTCATTGGATTAAAAAAAAAAAAAACTTACTTCCAGAAGCTTAGATTATAAATGTGACTGAATCAGGGTCTAGAAAGGCGGGTTAAGAATGAGCAAGCCCTTGTTCTTCATAACACAGCTAGGACAGGCCAGACTGCATTCCTTCAGAAAGGAATGCTTTTACTAAACTCAACACGGAATAAATCAATGGGGGAACTTAATAGGCAGCTTTTTCCCTACCCCTGTGGTTAAATATTCTAATATTTTGATGTTTGTCAACAGCCTTTTTTTTTTTTTTTTTTGCAGGTGTGACTGCACCTCCATGTTTCCTTCTGTTTATTTCAAAGCTGACATTTTACAAGTTATTTAGGAACTGTTGAACCATGAAACTATTTTTCATTGTCAAAAATGCTGAACGGTAAAATAATGACTAGCTTTCACGGTTTGACTCTTTATTTTATAATCTAGTTGTGCAACTAAATTTGGATCTGGAGTAAGAGACGTCTCTTCTGCGAAATGAGTTATTCCCCGCACCCCCACCCCCTACACGCACACATGCTGCCACAGGTTTATGAACATTTGAATGTAAATATAGGAATATATGAATGATTTAAGAACATAAACATATCACCGCTTGCCATAATCATGTGCATTTTACTTGAACCACAATGTGGGTTTGGAATAGGTTTGTGAATGGAGCTTGTTTCCATGTAAATGGGATCAAGAAGTACCACTGGTTAGCTATTCAACGACTCAGACAATGCCACCCTTGCTGGAAATGCTTCAGTAAGAATTTAATCCATGGACCTAATATTCTGTGGCCCACTCCAGATCTCACCGTCTGACAAGGACGGAGGATGGGTGTGAGACTAATGTCTTCCATTTAACGTGGCACTTCTTTTTGCCATTGAATATTTCAGGTTTCATCTCAGAGGCAGCATCTACAGAGGGCTTTCTTTTGCTCCTCTGTGGCAGTCTAAATAATTCAGCATGGTCTGCCTGCATCCATGCAGTAACCCCTGTGGAGCAACACCAAACCAAGTGGATGTAAGGAATACGTGGGATCCCGTGCTTCGCTGCCAGATGTACAGCAAGGATATTACACATCACTGTACTTTCTAAGTTTCTAAGCAGCTTACCCATCTCCATGAATATGAAGAGAGACCATTACCAAAGCATTTCTTTTGGAAATAATATCAGCATCACCGTAAGAGTAGCTTAATGTTTTACATTTACAAATGGGAAATTATAGACAGGCTGACATTCAGGCACTTATAACACCAGGGGGAAAAAAAACTTAACCATCGATTCATGCATAGAAAAGCCATTTATAAAATGAAGCCTCGGGTATTTAGTTCATTTGAATCCATAAATAATTCTTACATAGCTACCAGATGTATGTGTATAAGATTGTATTACGGTATATATCTGTAATGAAAGCCTTAAACAGAATGTGCACCATGTTTACAAATTCTATAAGACCTTGTTGTTGGCTAGGTGGGAAAAAAGACTATTTTTCAAACATGTTGTGCAGCTATTTTTAACCTAACTGGGAACATTAATCAGAAGGAGCTTAACTCTTATTTCCTCTGCTTGCTCCTCTGGCACAAAAAGGATGACACGGTGTGAGTGTCCATGACACAAATATGACAAAGCCAGGCCATTCTGATATTTGTGTGAAGGACAATTTAACTGTAAATCTCTTGGCCAGACCTGCGCTCATGCTCATCGGGTGTGACCCCCATCTGAACCTTCAAGAAGATGCGGCCCCTGTCCCTCTTGCTGCTGCTCTCTGATCTGACTCCCTGGTTTAATCTGATCTAATCCTGCCTGCATTATCTTCATTTGTGCAATGAAACCTGGAGGGTCCTTTCTCATATTCGGTGAGGAAAGGCATTTACTAAATTACTTGGTAAATCACGTGGGGAGGTTGGAGCTCCTTTTTGATGAGATGGGGGAGTGTGGCACGGAGGCATGTTGTCAATGATAGTCAGACATCTAGGCTTCTCCTGTCTTTGGGAAAAAGGGGTTTAGCAATCAGTGCAAGGAGACCAAAATGGCCCTGGAAAACTAGGAATTCTCAGCTAAAAGTAGAACAAAGTATTTAGTATTTACTGAAAAGTACAAGAAAAATAATAATAGTAGTAGCTGCTGTAGTAGTGATAGGTGACAGGGGAGGGGAATAGGAAACAAAGCTATCGACTTTGGTGGGAAAGTTGTACGTCGGAAATTGTATTTAAATACTGGTAAAGTTACTTCCTGAAAAAATGTACCCGATTTCCTCTAGCTGAAGTCTGCTCTGGGTTCTGGGTTTCAGATCCAGAAGTAACAGAAGGTTGGAATCTAAACTTGATTTTTTTCAAATCTAAGAATCATCACCACGGTGAACTATAAAAGAGTTAGGTCTTTCAGGGAGAATACTCGCTTATGGACCACGTTCTCCAAATGATGAGCTGATTACTCAGACTCAATGAATAAATACACAAAACTAGGTGAAATAATTCTGAAGCTCTATGCAAACTTATTCTGTAACTTAGGATCAGACATCCATTAACAAATGAGTAGACTGGAAGACAAATGTCTAGGGTAAATTTGTTTGAGAAAAAAATCAGACACTGACAGACTTGGATGTTATTTGCATAAGAATAAAATGTGATTGTGTAATTTTTGTGTTCTGTATAGCTAAATATCAGCTTTGAGTGCACTGAAAATATTAGATATCAAATACACTTTAAGAAAGGCTATTTCCCCTGAGAGCCTCCACAGATATGTTTATATCTGCCAAAGAGTATATGTGTGTGTACACATGTATGTTCCCTTATATCAATAGTCAGATCTCTCCCAAGAAGTAAGCTAATTGAGCTGTTTGTGTTGATAAACTCCTTTTTCTCCAGACTGTTCCTCTCCGAGCCATAATTATTTGCAATTTGCCTAAGTCGTCCATTTACTGATACGTCAAGCATGAAACAGAGGCAATTCCAGAAAATGGAAATGCTTCTGAAAATCAATCTCTGGGAAATAATGTGGTGGAAGTTACTGTGTGATAGAAGACTACCTTCTAACTGTCACATGGAGATGAATATTAATTTGTTGAGGTTAAGGTGGCTTTGTGCTTCGTTTGTTGACTTGCTTAGCCGTCAGCAAAGCGGCACAGCCCAATTACTCCAGCAAAGCTATTTTTTCCCCCTAACAGGAGTTTTATGATTTTTATGTACTTACCAGTCAGCACACATAACAATGTCAAAATGTCCTTCCACTTGAGAGACATCTGTCTCATTATCCCATCGTAAAACGCTTGAGGAGAAAAAAGATTTTAAAAATTATACTTAGGGTATTTTTTTAACTTTTGATTTTGAGCTATTAACATTATTTTTGTGGCACTTGGAATTATTTAAAAGGTATATACAAATTATTTCAAAGACATAATAAAAATCTATGGTGTAACTGTCTTCTGTATTTTATTTTGACTTTACATGTAGAAGAAAAATTCTCCACTGAAATAGGAGAGAGTTGAGTTTTGCTAGGTTTTATAGGTTTTTGTAGACAAACTAGATCCTTACCTCAGTCATTAGAATGATTCCTGACCCTTACCAACAAGGAAGGAAAAACTGAAATCGAAATGTTCTCCATCTGACTGGAATACGAATTTATAAAAACAAGCCACGTGAGTTTACCATGTATCTACCTGGCCTGCAATGTCAGTCACATTTCTCACTGACGCACTGAGCAATGTGGCAAGAAGGAAGAAATGAATAACCCACTTCTCTCCGGGAATTCTCGGGTCTTTAAGAACACTTTAGAATTCCGTCCTACCGACAGTCTCCCAAAAGGAGGCTCAGGTGGTGAACCTCACATTAATAAGGGCAGTTAATTGCATGCATTGGAAAACTCTAGCAACATTTGGGAAGACCACCAGAGGATTTTTATTCTCCCCAGTTGATAGCTACGATGATTAACATTTTTATTATAATAAAGCATTTTTTAAGGACATTTCTCACATACACACCAAAACTGTGATTCATGATACTATTTTTTAAAATTCTGCTGCTGTTTTCTACTTGGATTCTTTAGAGATGGGCTGAGCAATCATACCTTACTTGGCCAATTATATTTGCTTATTTGGGTAGAGTTTTTTGTTTTTGTTTTTTTTTTTGTCTTCCCAGAAACAAAGTTATGTTTCAATACAAAAATGAAACTTAACCCTGGTCAGTCCAAAAACTCTATTCATACACCTCGGTAGACATCAGTGGTAATGGCATTCTTAAGGCAGAGAAGATTAAATACATCACTTCAAAGACACCTAAGGGGACCCAAGGCCAATTGGTCATTCATTCTTTGAATTCACACTTAATGAGCACCTACTGTATACTGTGTGTCAGGCCCCGTCCTGTGCTCCAGCCTTGCCATCACAGAGGCACTCTGGTGATCCATCCAGACACACCGAGGAAGGCTTTTCAAGGAAAAGTTACCTCGTGTGACACAGGAGTGATCTTTACAAATTAGCTCTTGTGTTCTTTTACATCCTAGGCCCATGAGAGAGACAAGTGACAAAGGAGCTCAGAAAATCCCTAAGAGATAAAGGTTTACTTTGTTTTTGGATTCCTCAGGAACTAACTCCATGTACATGGGAACACCAGCTTTTCCTGGACATGTTGAGCCTTCCCAGATTTGGGCTTGGAGGAGAGTCAGCCTCTTCAGCCCTTATCAGAAATCTGAGAGTCCTCAAGAGTTTATACACAAACAAGATGGTTTAAAACATGTGACATGTGCACATAATCCCAGCATTCAGAAGACAGAGGCAGGAGAATTGCGAGTTTGAGGCTACACAGGCTTACATAGCAAGAACCTGTCTCAAAACACAACAGCAGCAGCAGCAGCAACAACAAAAGCACGATCTATAATAGACCGTCACAAGTCATAAAGGTAATGTATTCATCATATACATTTTGAAGTATTATAAAGAAATACAATACAGAGAGTATTCGAATCACTTGCACGCTATCCTTTTGCCAGTGACTATTAGATGCTTCTGACTCATATGTGACTGCTAACAGAAGATGAATGGCAGGGACCCTTGTGGTGGTATTGGATATTGGATTCCCAAGGCACTTCAGCCTCCTGGTTCAACAAAGGCTAACTGGAATTATCAGGTCTAAGCAGCAGTTGACTATGGATCACCACAGAAGCTGTGATGAGTCGCGTGTCTAAAGGAAAACAAAACACCCTGCATGGCCACATAGCCCACAGAACATTTCCAAGAGGCACTTTCCTTGCTTTTCAAGGGGCTTAGGCCAGGCTGTCCCTCTAACCTTAACCACAAAGTAGAGAGTGTGGTGGTGTAGTTAGAATTTAGCTCCGCTGCAAGAAACTCAATAGATTCAAACCTGGGTTCTGACCTTCCGTGGATGTGTAAGTCTGCATCACGCGGTCACTCTGAGGCTGCTTTCTGTAAAGCGGGGATGGGCATGGCCACTTCTATAACTACTTCCCTGAACTCTCAAAGAGCGCCTGAAGTTGTAATGTTTGCATCCCGCATACTGAGAACAGCGCCCCCAGATCTGCTTAGGCAGCCTTCTCTCGGAAAGACAGATGATGACTTCATTATTTAAGGAGCTGGTCTTTTCAGCTATTCTCTGCTAATGCCCCTTTTCTCCATGCTGAGACTACCATACATGACCACGCGCGCGCGCACACACACACACACACACACACACACACACACACACTATGCTTCTCCTATAGGAGAAGGACCAGATTTTTTTAATGTTTGTGTCCAATTTGCTGTAGACCCATGATTTTGCAAAAGTCAGTACAAATTAGTAGATAAGATTTCAAAGTGAAAAACAAAAAACAGGCAGTCCCTGCAGGAAATGAGGGTGAGTGCCTATCATCCTAACTACCTGGGAGGGTGAGGCAGGAAGATCATAAATTCAAATCCACTCTGGGCAAGTTAGCAAGACCCTGTTTCAAGTGGGACTTCAGGTGTAGAGTCCTTGCCATGCGGAGGAGCCTGGGTTCAGTCCTCAGTACCCCAAACCACAACCACAACCACAACCGCTCAAAGGCATTTCAAGTCCACCGACTGTTACAGTCATGTTTCTAATGTTTACTTTCAATATTTATTTGCTTGTTTGTTTGTTTATTTATTTAATGTGCATTGGTGTTTTGCCTTTGTGTATGAGGGTGTCAGATTCCCTGGGACTGGAGTTCCAGACAACTGTGAGCTGCCATGTGGGTGCTGGGAATTGAACCCTGGTCCTCTAGAAGAGCAGCCAGTGCTCTGAACTGCTGAGCTATCTCTCCAGGACCTTCCTTTCCATTTTCACACATAGCTTGTGGCTTAAGCCACTTACAGCCTGGCTCCAGTCCTTGCACTACTCACCGAGTAGCCCTGCAAGTCTAGAGTCTAGACCTTATGTTTACCAACAAACCTTCACCCACTCTCAGACCAGCCCTTCCTATCTTTCCCGGCTTACTTCTAGGAGCTTTTCTGACCCATCCACTCTCAATGTCTCTGTCTACAGTCTCCCTCCCGATCCTGTCAACGTGGCACTGTTCCCTTCTCTAATGTTTACCTTCCTTTCTTGTCCAGCTCACTTCCGGTTTAGTCACTTCCTTGTTCATATCCTCAGCTCCCTCTCTGTGCCTGCCTCACAGATGCCGACCCAGCTCACTGACTGGCCCACATCTCTACCTCTGTAACTGAATGTGGCTGCAGACAGCACGTACTCCCTTGACTGATTCTGCTGTAAATTCAGGACTATGAACCTCACGTGGACTCAGTGATATCTGGCACTGGTGTCTGCATTCCCTTTGTCTGTTTGCCCTGTTGTTCTCTCAGGCTGTTGTGCCTTTGTTCTTCTTCAACATTCTAGTACTTTCTCCATTATTTTCGGTCTCAGTTGATGACCTACTTCTTGTTTTACCCAGTCAGACAAGAATGTTCCTAATCTAACCACACGTAATGCTCCTAGAAATAACCACATTTCTCTACTCTGTTTTCTGCCCATTTCTTATTCCTATCTTCTTATCTTCCTATCCTATTCCTGTCTTAATCAGAACCTCCCTGTTCACTGAGACCCAACCCTGCTCACTGAGATCCACCCCTGCCCATTGAGATCTACTCCTGCCTACTGAGACCTATCCCTGCTCACTGAGATCCACCCCTGCCCACTGAGACCTATCCCTGCTCACTGAGATCCACCCCTGCTCACTGAGATCTACCCTGCCTACTGAGACCTATCCCTGCTCACTGAGATCCACCCCTGCCCACTGAGACCTATCCCTGCCCACTGAGATCCACCCCTGCCCACTGAGATCCACCCCTGCCCACTGAGATCCACCCCTGCTCACTGAGATCCACCCCTGCTCACCTTCTCTAGGACAAGGCTCTAGCACCTTCTCTCCTCCTTCCTCTCCTGCCAGCAGCTTCCTCTCTGGCTCCCTCCCATCAGTCGCCAGCTGTGCAGTTCTTTTCCTCCTTCATGAACAGTCACTTTTGAAGGTCACTTCCTGTCCTGCCACCATTCTGTTTACTCCTCCTCTGTAGCCAAATTCCCATGTTTAAATTTTGTTTCTAATTCTTCTCTCACTCTCTATTAAGTCCACTCTAACAAGATTACTCTCCTTCATTATACTAAATATGACCTCATCAAACTCACCCAAGTTCACCACACTGCTAAATCCAAGTGAGTCTGTCACCCTCCCTTGCCTACCAGCCTGAATTCCACCTCTAAGCTCCAGACTCAACCCTCCATTTTAATACCTGCGCTCGGATTTCTCACAGACGCCCAGACTTCACACATCCAAATGTGAAATCCTGATCCTCTCTCCACATTCACCTCATTCAGTCTTTCTTTACTCCCACGAATGGCAGTTCCACCTTTCCAGGTGCTCGGGCTGAAAACCTGACTCTTACATCTCACACTGACTATGCCAGAAAATCAAATCTATCCAAATCCAACCAACCAGCTCTGCCTCCATGGCTCACACATGTTCTAAACTGTTACCATCTCTCACCTGGATTTGTCAGCCTTTGAATTTGTCTTCCTGCTTGCGTCTGCTGCCCTACAATTTCTGCCCAAGAGAGCATCCGGATTCCTATGAGAACATACATTAGATCTGCCTGGGCATGGCGGCGCACACCTGATCACCACCAGACTGCCCTCTCCCAAAATGTCAAAGAAAGTCCTTCATGTAGAATAAAAATGGTATGTGGAAAATCTGTAGCTATACATAGGAATGGTGAGAATCAAGAATAATAACTCTACAGGTAAATGATATGTATCTTGAAAATTATTTAAACCTCCTTAAAGTAGGAGGACCAGCTAAGCAAGTGTGGTGTGGCAAGTTCCTGTAACCTCAGCACTTGACGGGGGGGGGGGGGGCAGTTTCTGGTGGGGACAGGAGAAGCTCAGAGGCTCACTAGCCAGCCAGTGTAGCCAAAATGGCAAGCTCCAGGTTCAGTGTGAGACCCTGTCTCAAAAAATAAGTGGGAGAGTTAATTGAGGATGATATGCTGTCGTCAACCTCTGGCCTCCGCACACATCTACATGGGAGAGCACCTCCAGGAGCTATACTATAAAATCTAAGGTAAGATAAGAGTAGATGGCCGGTGGTGGCGCATGCCTTTAATCCCAGCACTGGGGAGGCAGAGGCAAGCGGGTCTCTGTGAGTTTGAGGCCAGCCTGGGCTACAGAGTGAGTTCAGAGTTACAACAGAGAATCCTTGTCTAAAATCCAATAAATAGATAGATAAATAAATAAATAAATAAGAGTAATAAAACAAAGTGATATTTAATAAGACAACAAAAATAATAAAACTAAGCAGACTAATCCAATAGGAGGCAGAAAACGATGAAGAGGAACAAAGAATAGATGAGAAAAACAGCAAAATGCAAGCTCACAAATACAAACCTAACCATACCAGTAATTAGATGAAAATGGCCTGAACACCTGATTAAAAAGATTATAAGGATTATAAGACTAAATATACAATCCAGCCAGGCAGGGCAGTGCATGCCTGTAATCCTACTCAGGAGGCTGAGGCAGGAAGATCACAAGTTTGAGGCTAGCCTAGTAAGACCCTATCTCAGAAATCAAAATTAAAAAGGGCTGGAGATAAAGGCTCAGTTGTAGAGCGATGGACTCTGGTTCAAGCCACTGCGACAAAAAAAAAAAAAAAAAAAAAAAAAAAGATAAAGAACAAAAACTAATCTAGACCCAATTATTTGTGGCTTACATCAAAAGCATTTTCTATGTAAAAACACACAGGAGATACAAGTGAAAATATGGAAAAAGACAGGATAGACATTTTAACCCAGACAGTAGATTTTAAAGTAAAAATATTACTCTGAAGGAGATTGTTTTATCATGGTAAAGGGCCAGTTAAAGAGGCCGGCATAGCACCTGTCAAGTTAATGTGCTGGGTAACAGGAGGGCCCAATGGATAAAAGAAAACAGACACCAGTTATAGTCAGAGATTTGAATATCCCTCTCTTTAATTGAACAGTAGATGGAAAAATAAAAGAATAGGTAGTTAGCTTTAAATTTTATCAATCAGAGAATTTAAAAGGTTTTTATAGAATACTCCATAAATCAAGATAGAGTTTATATTCTTTTCAAATAGATCTATTCTAGATCATAATCTAAGTCTCAATACGTTTAAAAGGATCAAGGTCATACAAAAATATGATCCTTGTTTCCAATGGAATTAGAGTGGTTATCAATAAATTAGAAATCAACATGCTATAAAATCTTAAAATATTGAGAAAGTAAATATTATATTTATAAATATCCTAGATTCCAAATAAGAAACTGAAGCAGAAATTTAAAGCATTTTGAACTGAATAAAACTGAAAATACAACATATGTAAATTTACAGGATGCTGCAGAGTACCTAGGAGGAAATCAACAGCAATAAATATCTACATTAGAAAAGAAATTCCTCAAATCAGTGAACTCAGCTTCTAGCCAAATAAGTTAAAAAAAAGAAAAGTAAATTAAACTCAACATAATCAAAGAAAGAAACTAATAAATATTAGAATAAATAAGAGAAATGAATAAAATAGAAACAAAAATAATAGGGAAAAAAATTAATGAAACCAAACACGGATTCTTTGAGATCAATAAAATTGATAAGCCCTTGTCAGACTGGTCAGGAAGAGAAAACAGGGATACACGATGGAAGCAGAATCACTCAGATCCTGGAGATGAGAGCAACACATATTTCTGTATATATATTTCTATATGTATACCTACATAGCTTCCCATAACATAAACACATATGTGGGAATTCACACTAAGTGGGGCTTGTCACAAGGATGCAGGAAAGTTGTTTTGATGCTTAGAAATTGATAAATATGATGCACAATACTAACAAACTAAAAAGGAAAAACACACGACCATCTGGAAAAGTGCAGAAAATGCATTTGACACAGTCTAACATCTGTTTCTCATCAAACAAACAAACAAACAAACAAAAACAACTCAGGAACATAAGCATAGAAATAATTTCTGCACAGGCCAGCAAGATGGTTCTTTCAGTGTATAAAGAAATATCTTCCTCAGCTTGAAAAACATGAGCCATGAGAATTTTGCAGCTAACATCACACTTAATGGTGAACAGCGGCATTCTTTCTCCGTTACCGCAGGAGCAAGAAAGGGACATTTCTCTCACCTTTCCCTAATGCACTGAAGGGTGTAGCCAATTCAGTAAGACAAGAAATGAAAAGGCTTCTGGATAGGAGGAAGAAGGTAAATTGTCCTTCTTAGGAGACAACACAATAATCTATATAGCATATGCTGTGGGAGAGTGAACAAAGCTACTAGTCTGGGTGTAGCAGGCTCGTGGGATACAAGATCAATACAAGAATCAATTGTATTTCTTTATACAAGCAACAAATAACTGGAAATTGGAATTTCCAATTCTATACCATTTATAATAGCATAAAATTTCGTTATAGCTTAAACATACAAAGGAGAAGTAATTTTGACAAAAGATGACAGAAATTAAATAAGACCTAAATAAATGGAGGCAATTCAAATGGGAAAAGAATAAAATATGTTTTGACAATTGGTTATTCATATTTTCAAGAAAAATAATTTAAATCTATATCTTGCACCACATGCAGAAATTAACTCAAAATAGGTCATAAATCCAAATGTAAAACCTATCATTATAAAACTTGTCAATGAAAATATAGGAGAAAATCTTTGTAACCTCACGTTAAACAAAGATTCCTTAGACACACACAAGATACACAACCCATTACAGAACAAACCGGTAAATTAGATTAAAATTAAAATGAAAAAACTTCTGCTCTCTGAAACACAGTGTAAGGAGAGTGAACAGACACGCCACAGGCTGAGAGAAGATGTTTGCAAATCACATCTGATAGAGTTTATATCCGGAACACACGGAGGACTCTCAGAATTTGTCAATAATAAGAAAATAAGCAACCTGATTCAAAAAAGAAAATCAGCAGAGCTTTTGAGCAGACACTTCAACAAAGATAAAGACATGGAGATCTATCCAGTATTATTAGCCATCAGGGAAATTAAAAGTAAGATCCCCAAATGAATTCCTTATAGTCTTAGAATGGCTGTAATTTAAAAGATCGATCATACGGAAAGCTGGATAGCATTCGGAGGGAATGGAAGCCCTCCAACACTACCCAGGAAAATGTGAAACAGGCAGCACTTGAAAATAGCTTGGAACATTCCTTAAAAAGTCAAATGGATGCCTCTACACGGGTTATTTGTGTCTCTGATAGCTATGTGCCCTAGAGAAAGCTCATGTCCACATATCTATGCTTGTACACACTCTTAGAAGCTTTATCTGTAACAGTCTCACACCAGCAACAACCCGGAAGTCCATCAAAGGATGAAAGGAAATGTAAGTGATTCAAATGAGGAGAGGTGTGTAACAGGGGGCCTGAATGGAGATTTTGTGAATTTAAGTATAACATCCTGCATTTGTAAAGATGGCTCGGAACAAGCAGCTGAATCATGTCCACAGCCTTCTTGTGCTCCTCTTGAAACCAACGTAAAATTTTTAACTGTATTTTCTTTCATTACAATGTCAAAATCTTACATATGCTTGAATTTGTTACAATTCTACAAATAGACATATCTGAAACCTACCTTTATAAAATGCTTTAGAAAAAATTATAAAAGCTATAGACATGGAAGCCTGGTAGTCCTCCTCAGGATAAGAAAGCAGAAAGAGTGCATGGGATTTCTAGTTGGCCAGCGCTGAGTTCAAGTACCAGCATCCTCCCACGCACCAGTGAGGCTGAGGATGCTCTGAGCACCACTGTCCTCACTGTAAAGCTGACACAGTAGTTTATACACCATAAGATTCACCGAGCATTGAGGGCCGGGGAAGTAGCTGAATAGCAGAGAACCTGCCTAACATTTAGGAGGATGCTCTGGGTTTAATCTCTAGACTCAACACAACACAAAACACAACCTCCCCACCAAAGCACATAAGCAAAGATGGTAGATTATTAGCACATATGAAAGCATCACTTATAAAAATAAACAGTAAGCACTCAAAATATTAGCTCTCATTTCCTTACCCTTGCACTAATATATTGTCTCTTTTCATTTTGGTTTTGAGTTTAAGGTTGAAACACAAAATGCAGTCAAATTCTAGAGAGATGCTTACCTTGTGATGCAAAACTCACCGTGGAAGAATTCCACAAAGTCTTTGGGCTTACTCTAATTTGCATAGCAAGGCCATGGCTACAGTGAATACTGCCTGCAGGCATGCAGGGTGTCCCTTTTCCTGTTCCATGGTTAATTTTTCTTTGTTTGCTTTTGTAGTGGACGAGTTGTAGCCTGACATTTTCAATGCTAAAAATCAAGGCAGCTCTTGTTGGTGTGGTAGCGTATGCATTTAATCCCATCACTAGGAGGCAGAGGCAGGAGGGTTGCTGTATGTCTGATGTCAGCCTGGGCTATAGAGTGAGTTGAGGCTAGCCTGGGCTACACACATCAAAACCTTGCCTTACAATGAGAAAAACAGTTCTTGTGTATTTAAAGAAGTAGTTCTAACACAATTATCTTTCTTTTTCATTCTTTCTCCCTTTCCTTTCCTTTCCTTTCCTTTCCTTTCCTTTCCTTTCCTTTCCTTTCCTTTCCTTTCCTTTCCTTTCCTTTCCTTTCCTTTCCTTTCCTTTCCCTTTCCTTTCCTTTCCTTTCCTTTCCTTTCCTTTCCTTTCCTTTCCTTTCCTTTCCTTTCCTTTCCTTTCCTTTCCTTTCCTTTCCTTTCTTTTTTGAGACAAGGTTTCTCTGTTGTAAATCTGGCTGTCCTGGAACTCACTCTGTACACCAGGTTGGCCTCGAACCCACAGAGATCTGCCTGCCTCTTTCTTTCACATGCTGGGATTAAAGGCATGTGCCACCACCGCCTGGCCAAAATAATTTTTCTAAAAACATTAAAAAATATATCTTTAGTTATGTGTAGCTGCATCTGTGCATGTGGGAGTGTGCACATGAATGCAGGTGCCTACGGAGACAAGAGGCATCAGATCCCCTGGAGCTAGTTACTGATGGCTGTGATCCCTGATGTGGGTGCTGGGAACCAAACCCAGGTCCTCTGTAAGATCAGCAAGTGCTCTTAACTGCTAAGCAGTCTCACACTGTTCACGATAGTGTCAGCTAATGCAGTGACCTCTGAGCTCTCTCCCAGCAGCAGGGAAGACAGAAGCATTCTCTTCATGGACACAATAGACACTCAGTTTTAGAGGAATCTGTAGACCTTTCCTATGGTTTCATTCATCTCATGTCTCCAAGTCTATGTGGTCATAGCATTTACAACGTTCACCTGACTCTATATTTGCCTCTATTCCCCTCCCCCTTTTATAGACTTCAGCTGCCATGAGGCATAAGGGTCTATAATAAAGTCTCTTAGACTCTTAGGGAAAGGGACAATATCTGGATTTAGAACTTGTTAGTCATCCCAGAAGGTTAGTAGGGCCTCTCTGGAGATAGCCTCTCTTTCAGCAGCATAATTTTAGAGCAAAATTATAACTGCTAATCACAATACTGGGTCTGTTTGGAAGATAAGACACTTGAAAGGAACATACAATTACAGATGACCAGAGGGATCTAAACTGAGCCTAACCCCAAGCGCTTGGGCGTGTAAGGAGCAGTATCCAGAAGGGAGGACTGCATGGGAGCTGGCAGACAGGACTTGGACAGGGAGAGAGGAGGAAGAAGACCTATTAGACATTTCAAGAGGCAAAGTTCAGAAGGCTGCCATGGCAATCCTGTCTGAGGTAGCCCAGGTTCCCAGCAGGCAAGCTTGCTGGAAGCCTGATAGCCAAAACCATCTTTCCCCTCTTCTTCATCTGCTTCTCCCTCCCTACTGTCCAAAAGAAAGTAAGGCCACCCTTCCTGTGTCCTGGGTACTAATCCTTCTTCTTCCCTCTAGGTCAATGGTTTTCAAACTGACCAGGTCTAAGACTCTTCAGCTTGTTGAAATAGTTTGCTAGGCATCAAGCCCAGAGTTTCTGATTGGGTTTCTTGGGGTTGGACCTGTAACTGCATTTCTGACATGTTTCTTGGTGATGCAGACGATCTGGAGAACATGCTTTGAGAAGCACCAAGCAAGGGTGTTGTCCCAACAAATGTGCTCCCTCTCACATATATTCACTTGCTTCTTCCTCGGCTGAAGCAGCTTGCATGTGCACATGCTTACCCTCCTCCACCCCTGGGCACCTTCCTCTCTGCATACAATCTCTGCCTTTCCTTTGGGCACCAACATCCTTGTGGGGATAGACCCTACCTACCCTGTTTCCCTGCCTGGAATGTCACCTTAATAATAATGTCACCTCATGATAATCACAGAGATTGCTTTGCATCCCATGTCACTCTCTGCACCTGCAGAAGTCTGCTGGCCTGCAGACTTCCCTCTCCTTAGAGCCCCTTCTTGGGTCAAATGGTACAACATTCCCTTCTGGAACCATCTCTCCTGCTCTCCAGCCCCTTTTCAGTACTCCTTACTAGACCCCTTAGCTCCAGAAACAGAAATTTCCCAAGAATCTGCCTTGGCCATCTTTCCTAACATTTCAACTCTCACGCAGGCTCTTGATTTTGATCTCCAAATCTCCCAGCGTGATGTTTTCCTGTGATTTGAACTTGTGTTCCTAACCTCTAGCTATGGCCACACTTGGTTTCAGAACCAGGGGAAGAGCTGCCTGCACTCTTCTCACCACCCACGTGCAGCCGATTCTCTGCAGTGGCTCCAGACTTGCTTACTCCGGCCTGCAGTCACTGCGATGGCCTCAGAAACAGACAAAAAAGGAGACCTTTCATTTCCCAATAAAACAGACACAGACAGGAAGCCAGTGCATGTTTTACTTCATTATAATGAGGAGTCACTCCCTGACCGAGAGCACAGCTGCCTGGCGCCTCCCTCCATGTGCTCTGTTCCACTTCAACATAGTGTCTTCTATCTTCTCTTCCTTATGTTCTTTCTTTTCCTTTTTTTTTTTTCTTCCTTCATTTTTAAAAAAAATCATTGTTTTTATTTTCTGAGATAGAGTCTTGATACATAGCCCAGTCTGGAACTGGACTCTAGCTCGCTTTGTAGCCCAAACTGACCTTGAACTCATATTTTTTCTGCCTCATCCAACCTAATTCTGGGATTATAGGTGGTTATCTTTCTTCCTGGCTACACAATGATTTTAGATTCCTGTGCATGAGTGCCTGTGTGTATGTCTGTGTACCTTGCGCAAACCTGGTACACGGGGAGGCCAGAAGAGGGCACAGGATTCCCAGGAACTGGTTGTGAGCCGTCTTGTGGGACCTGGGAATGAACCCTGGGTCCTCTGCAAGAGCATCAAGAGCTCTTAACCACGGACTGTATCTCGAGCCCCATACAATGACTTTTCTCTGTCTTTAGCCTTTCCCAATTCACCACAAATAACTAAGTTTTCTTGGACACAGCTTTTCTACACCTACATCTTCAATGATTTCCTTCCTGGTTTTATCCCTTAAAATCCTGTCTCAATTGCTTTTTTCCCTTGCTTTTGCTTTCAAAAGCACATCGCTGCCTCCTCCATGAAGCATTCTCCCCCACCCACTCGATCTCTTTGTACTCACTCAGACTTACGTCCTGGGAGCTGTTCAAGTATCTTGAGCTTTGCAAAGGTAGAAGCTTTGCCTTACTCACCTTCATATCCTCTAGGAGGCCAAAGTGGCTATGAAAGGCACTAAATTATATTTTATTGCATTGACCTGAATAAATAAATCAGGCTAAAAAATGTTATTCTTTAACAAAATTATGTCCATGTTGTGGTAGTTTGAATGCAAATGACCCCAACAGGCTCCTATGCTTGAATGCTTGGCCCCCAGTCAGTGGAACTGTCTGGGAAGGATTAGGGGGTGTGGCCTTGTTGGAAGAGGTGTGGCTTTGTTGAGGGAGGTACATCACTGGGAGTGAGCTTTGGGGTTTCAAAAGCCCGTGAGCCAGTCCCAAAGTCTTTCTCTCTCTACTTGCTGCCTGCAGATTAGAATACAACATTCTCAGCTACTGTTCCAGAGCCACGCCTGTCTGCTTCCATGTCCATCACGCCATGATGATCATGGACTAACTCTCTAAAACTATAAGTAAGCCCTCAGGTAAATGCTTTCATTTATAAAAGTTGCCTTGCTCATGGTGTCTCTTCACAACCATAGAACAATAACTAAGATACTACTTACCAATATTTAAAGAATGTTTGTAAAACAGATAATACTCTCCTCTCTCTTTCTCTTTCTCTCTTTAACATGCATGGTGAGAGAGAGGGAGAGAAAGAGAGAGAGGGAGAGAGAGAGAGAGAGGGAGAGAGAGAGGAGGCAATAAAAGAAAGGTGAGCAATATTTCTGGATTCCCATTTTCTCACCTGATCTGCCATTGGGTTTTGGTTTTTTGTTGTTTTGTTTTTTTTTTTGTCAAGACAGTATTAGCAGATGAGACAGTAAGCCAGGACAATTCATTGCCGTAGACTGTCATTTGTATCAAGGGCTGTTTAGCATCCTCATTCCCCAGTACTAACGATAACCTTCAGTCACTATGACAACCAAACAAAAATGCCTCATGCAATTACAAACAGGGTGCAGAGTAGATATCTGGTGTACCTCTGCCTGGGAGCAGCTGCTGGGCTAGCCTATGGTCTTTTCTACCTCTGATGTGTGTACTTTTTAGTAAGTCACACCAACTAGGGCTGAGACTCAGACAAGAAACTAATCAGAATTATTCTTCTTCATCTTTTCTTTCTTTCTTTGTCTGTTTTTCGAGTCAGGGTTTCTTTCTTATAACTCTAGCTGTCCTGCAACTTACTCTGTAGATGAGGCTGGCCTCGAACTCACAGAGATCCACCTGCCTCTGCCTCCTGAGTGTTGGGATAAAAGGTGTGTGCCACCACCGCCCAGTGAGAATTATTCTCTTATCTATACTGTTTTCCCATATCCACTGTGGGAGCACAGGCCTCAAGTCAAAACATCCTAGGGACAAGCAGAGGTCAGTCACAGATTTACCTTTGTGTTTTCAGTTCATTAATCTGAGCAATAATCTAGGGATAAAAAATGGGCTTATCCAAGTATGATCTGAGCTCCAGAGACATGAGAATCAACTGAGGACATTGTTTAGATGTCAGAATCATGAGATTGACTCCATGGAATTGCTCATCTAGCTTTGTTTGAGGCCTGGGAATCTGCACTCTAAACATAAGTGCCATGAGGAAGTCCCGTGAGGACGGGCCATGTATGACTTTGGAAAACACTGCCCGAGAAGGCTTGTATCCACACGGCTTTAGATTTAGAGTGCTCTTTAGCTACAAGTTTTGGCTTTAGTTCCAAGCACCAGATTTATTTCTAAAAGGGAATTTTAAAGAACAAGCCATTCCAGGGAAGTAAAAGGGGAACATTTGGATACTAGGGATCAAACTCAGAGCCATGCACATGCTAAATACTCACTATGCCACTGAGGTACATTACCCAGCTTCAAGATTTTACTGAAAACATTTCCCTTAGCTAAAGGGCGGGGGGACACATAGAAAATTAAAGCTGGATGTCATGTAAACAAATTCCTTGAGAGATTACTTAACCAGCTTGTTAATTTTTATCAGGACATACAATTAACTTACATTTCCAGACAAGGAATAAGGCTTAGAGAAAAGGCAGAGGGAAGTAAAATTAGGTCTCCATGAAATCTCTACTATAGAAGATGAGCAAACTGTAGACAACAGAGTTGCCTATAAGTCAGGTCTCAATTTTTAAAAAAGTATATGACATCTACTTACATAACATACAGAGGAATGCAACAGATGGTGTACGTGTGTGTGTGTGTGTGTGTGTGTGTGTGTGTGTGTATGTGTGTGTGTGTGATTGTTTGAGCACCACATGCACATGTGTGTGGACACCAGAGAACAACCTCAAGTATCTTTGCCCTGGAACCCACCGGAAATAGGTTAGTCTGGCTGGCACATGAGCCCCAGAGGTCTGCCTGTCTCTGTCTCCAAAGTGTTGAGATTATGAGTGTTTATGTGAGTTCTGGAGATCAAATTCATGTCCTGGTGCTCACAAGATCAACAGTTTATGAATGAGCCACTTCTCCTCCATGGAGTTAGCTTTAAATGAATGAAAGCCTTCAAACCTGTAAAACACTGCAGATTTTAACAAGAAGCTCAGATACAGGGAAGACCCTGTATCAGCAAGGTGAATGAGAGAACCAACTCCCGAGAGTTGCCCTCTGACCTTCACATGCATGCAGTGGCACTGTGAGCCTGCAGTTGCAACACACACACACATGTATGTGCACACACACAGCAGCAGGGGCACATTAAAACAACTAAGGCACTATAGTGGCTAGAAATGCAGACATATTTTACTGCTAAAAACCTGTTAATAGGCATAGATGTAGGCAAAGTGAGAATAGCAATTTGATTGTCTCCACATACGCCAAAGTTCCATATTTATTTATAATAGAGACCTCAGAACAGGAACCAGGGAATAAACACCCCAGGTCAAAGGCTGAAGCCTGTTCGGTGGTGAACTGTTGGGACTTCCCAACGCACTCACTCAGTGGTCACGATGGTGGGTGTTTTCATCCAACGAGGCTACACACGAGAAAAAAGAATCAGAAAGTTGAAAGTGCCATCACTCGAAGCTGATGCTTGTGCTTATCTGGACGAAGACAGAAGATCTACTGGAAACCGGTTGGGAACAGCCAGGACTCTTCAAGGGGACTGAATACATACCACACAGAACCCTCTAACCTTAATGTCTGTATATGCAAGTGACTGTAACTAGTTAGGAAATAAAATGTCGAAAGAAACAAAGCAGTTCATAGACTGGGTGTAGCGATGCACACCTGCAATCCCAGCACTTGGAGGTGGAGGCAGAGGGTCAGAAGTTCAAGTTCAAGTTCATTGCTGGCTATGTAGCGAATTCAAGGGCTGCCTGATGTCCTGACTTTTTTCCCCCCTAAGATAGAGTTTCTCTGTTGTAACTAACTCTGGCTGTCCTGGAACTCACTCTGTAGACCAGGCTGGTCTTGAATTCACAGAGATCCACCTGTATCTGCCTCCCTCGTGCTGGGATTAAAGATATGTGCCACCACCGTCCAGCGATGCCCTGTCTTTAATGAATAAATAGAAAGAATGATTGGAAGAGAGGGAGGGGGAGGGCGGGAGGGAGGGAGAGAGGGAGGCACAGTACAATATACTGGAAGCAGAGATTCTATTTAAAGGCCCAACAAAAGTTTCCAGAAATATAATGAGCAAGCAAAATGAAATGCCAGAGAGACATCTTAAGAAAGCATCCCATTCTTGAACAGGAAGATTCAGATTTTTTTAAAATGTCAAGGTTTAGTGAATTAATTTATAAAAAATTTTCAATCACAAAGAAAATGCCAATATCATGAAATTACCAACACAATTTCTGGAACTTCTGAAAAGAAGGAATGAAATCAAGGGATTGGCCTTAAAAGGTATGAAAAGATATGACAAGGTCACGGTGAGTCACACAAAGCCCACCTCTGAAAGTCTGTCACAGATGCATGTGTGGCACGTGAACAGATGCGCCTTACGGTAGCATTGTTTGTAAGGGTGAAGCACTGAACAGTGATGTCCACTGTTTTTGTTACTGTTTGTATTTATTACGTACATTGGTGTTTTGCCTGTAAGCAAGTCTATGTGAGGGAGTCAGATCCTCTGGAACTGGAGTTTCAGACAGCTGTGAGCTGCTGGGAATTGAATCCAGGTCCTCTGGAAGAGCAGCCAATGCTCTTAACCACTGAGCCCCCATTCTAGCCTCTTAATGTTCACTGTCAAGGTGGAAGTTAGGTTAGTGTTTCACAACAGACTGTGATATAGTCATTTTCTAGCATCTTGAAAATGGTTTCTTTTAAAGTGAACTCCTTAGAAAATAAAGACATTTTCATTGCCAGGTATTTATTTTGTGTGGCTATAAAGGTGTGCATGCATATGTGTGTATGCATATGGGGAAACCAGGGGCAGCCTGCGTGTCATGACTCAGGTGTTATTCACCTTGTTTTGTGAGACAGAGTCACTCATTCCACAGGTGTGATTAGGCTGGCCAGTTGATGAGCCCCAGAGATTCACTCTTCTCCACTTCTCTAGTGCTGGGGTTATAAGAGCATGGCTCCATGCCCCACCAATTCAGCTCCTCAGGCTTATTAACCAAGAGCTTTACCAACTGAGCTACGTCCGTAGGCCTTGATATGTTATTTCTATAATACTGAATTTTGAGAAGGAAGAAAGAGTTGTCTCTTCAGACCAGAAGACAGTTCTCAGGGAAGCAGCAGACTGACATGCACATCAACTATTAACATACCGGACCATTTCTTGGTATGAGATTTTGACCTTGGTAAATAGTAGGGACCAGAACATTCAAAGAATCAATTCAATGTGGTTCTGGAAGAAAAAGGTTTTACTTTTTAATTTACTGCAGTTTAAGAGTGCCCCTAGAAAAAACACTGTCCTCAAATATTAAAGTCTGGCTCCTTCTCATTAAAGAGAGACTGCATCAAAACACATAATATTAGGTGACACTCTAGGGGATCTTTTGTCAAGGTAAAACTGAATAGTGAGCACCAGGGCTTTTCTACAAATTCAGCAGCGAACTGAGAAGAACAGCCTGCACATGGTAATTTCATTTTCTTGTATGCCAAAGAGCAAAGGAAGGAATGGGAGCATAGCATTTCTAGAATTCTCTGCACTTTTCAAGATTCTGTTACCCTAGTTTTAGCAAAACTCACTAACAGGTATATTTTATCAGAAAATTTCTTAAAGAGCCCTCAGCTTCCTTATCTCCGTTACCTTCTACTAACCTTCCTCTTCAACCTGACAATGAGCAGATAAATGCCTACTCACGCTGTCAGTTTGGCTCCAGACACTGCAAGCGCCCGCCTGAGAAGCTGTCCCGAAATGAAAGTCACTATCTGATGGAGAAGCTGATGCCTGACTCTCCGGAGCTTGACTTTTCTTCCACTAAAAATTGTTTGGTTCGCTAAACCTTAAGGATCCACATCTTTCAAATACAAACTCCAAAAGCTCTCAGACTATGGGGAGCACACACACCAATTGCTTCAGGGAATAAAACAATAACATATTAAATAGAATCCTCATCTTCAAGAGAATCAGCTGCCTCCCTCCCTAGAATGTCAACTCCAAGAAGGGACAAACTTCCTGAGTGCGGTCCCCCCACCATGCCACTAGCGCTGAGATCAGCACTTGGAAAATAGAAAGTGATCAGAACACCTGTCAGCAAAGGAACAGACCAATAAGCAGGCTGCATACTTTAATGCTAATGGTGTGTGTTTCATTCCACTGAGGTACAAGTCAGAGACCAGCAGCACTTAGGAGAGAAAACAGAGTGGGGTGAAGCAGTCAAGGTAGACAGGGAAGTGGTCATTGAGTCCCCCAGAAGACTGGATTTAGATGGACAGATAGAGGATGAGATTGACGAAGACCTGAGATTGGACAAGCAAGACAAAGCGTGTTAAGAATAAGATTCTACGGCCCGGGTGGTGTCCTCTGAAGGCCAGTGTGCTAAGGTTTGGCCCCAGCATGGTAAAGGTGGTGGGACCTGTAAGAAATGGGGCCTAGTGAGGGGGCACCCCTTTGAAGTGGAGTGTGGGATCCTTTTTACTTCATCTTTCTGACAAGGAGGTAAGCTACTGCTCTGCCATATGTTTTCTACCATTGCCATCTGTCTCAACCCTTGGAGGTCCAAAACAATGCAATGACCCAGTGGTGGATGGACCCTCCAAAAAGGTAAGCCAAGGATAACCCTTTTCTCTGGGTAAGTTAGATGGTTTTGGTGTTTCGTTTTAGTGACAGAATAAACACAGGGCAACTGAAAGAGAAGGTAGCGGCTGGGAGCAGAGGAGGAGGGAGGGGGTGAAGAGACTCAGGGCAGAAGACTTGGCACAGGTGACAACTGGGTCCCAGTTGGTAGGGATATACATCTAAAAATAATTTTTCCATTGCTCCAATTTAACCTCTAAAGGAAACAGACCAAAGGGTAGAATGAGTCTTGGACAGTAACCAAGATGGGATCACTGGCTGACCCTGGCCTCCTCAACACAGGTAAAATTGAGGCTTTGTAAAACTCCAAAAATAAGCTGAATAGCTCACAAAAATGTGTGGTTTAATGAAGAATAATAAAAGCCACAGCTTAAATTCAGTGACAACTTTCTTTCTTCTTCCTTCCTTCCTTTCTTCTCTTTCTTTCCTTCCTTCCTTCCTCTCTCTTTTTTCCTTTCCTTTCCCTTTCTTTTCTTTTCTTTTTCTCTTTCTCTTTCTTTTTCTTTTTCCAAGACAGGTTTTCTCTGTGTAACTTTGGCTGTCCTAGAACTCATTCTGTAGACCAGGCTGACTTTGAACTCACAGAGATCCACCTGCCTCTGTCTCCCAAGTACTGGGATTAAAGGTATGTGCCACCACCTCCTGGCAACAACTTTCAAACAAATGCAAATGTTTTTTTTTTTTTTCCTTAAGTGAAATTTATTTTACCATCACAGCAGAGCTAGTTTAATATTTTTTTTTTTAAATTGTAACTTTTAACTAATGTTAACCAGAGAATGATGCTATTCACTATTCTGGAAGACCTAGAAATACGTAGACATCAAAAGCTCCAATGGTTCTTTGTTAGAGTCACAATTTTGAAGACAGCTTCAGATAAACCCAACAATTGAGCTGCTGTAAATACCCTAGCTCTTTCATAAATTCCTCACTATATTTAGAAGTACAGTTTCCTTTGTTCACAAACTACCTCTAACTGTTCCATATTTAGATTCCCAAAGGCGCACCTTGGACTCATCCGATAAATGAATGAACTGCACGGAGGGATGAGCAGGAGAACTATCAGAGGGCTGCGTTCAGATCCTGGAGATGTGATGCACAGAGCTCACGTGGACCGCTGACTGGCCAGGGGCAAGGGTCCTCACCTTCACAAGCATAATTTTCATATTTAACGCAGTGAGACTGGATTAAAGTGGATCAGAGGGAGCAAAATGGCTTGGATTTAGCAGTTTTTTTTTTTTTAAAAAAAAAAAAAGAAGAGAAGTCTGGGTGGTGGCTCACACCTTTGATCCCAGCATTTGGGAGGCAAAGGCAGGTGGATCTCTGTGAGTTCAAGCTCAGTCTGGTCTACCTAGTGAGTTCTAAGTTAGCCCCAGCTACATAGTGATACCTTGTTTCAAAAACAAAGCTCCAGTGGGCAAGGAAGGAGGTTCATGTCAGCAGGGCAGATTTACCATAAGGCTAAAAGAAGCACTGGCCACAGCCCCCACCAATGCAAAAGATCCCCACCAATGAGCACTGATAACATGTTTACAGGGCCGTATGAGTCTCTAAAGCAGTGGTTCTCAACCTTGCTAATGCTGTGACCCTTTAATACTGTTCCTCATGCTATGATGACCCCAACCATAAAATTATTTCATTTCAACTTCATAACTGTCATTTTGCGACTGTTATGAATCGTAATGTAAATATCTGATATTCAGATGGTCTTAGACCACCCCTGTGAAAGGGTCATTTGACCATCAAGGAGGTTGAGACCCACAGGTTGAGAACTGCTTAAAGTTCTCATCCTCTTAAAGAGGGGCCCCAGAATCCATACAGCCCTGGTCTGCCCTGTGCATGAGGCAGGAAGAGGTCAGTGGCAGGAGGAAGATTGATAGCTACTGTGCCGGTCAGCTCTCCAATACTATGACAACATACCTTGAGACTATTAACTTATAAAGAGGAAGGGTTTTGGTTCATAGTTTCATAAGTGTCAGTCCATGGTCAGCTGCCCATTGC
This sequence comes from Cricetomys ansorgei, assembly GCA_026225945.1. Classification (NCBI taxonomy): domain Eukaryota; kingdom Metazoa; phylum Chordata; class Mammalia; order Rodentia; family Nesomyidae; genus Cricetomys; species Cricetomys ansorgei. The sequence goes on from JAMJFZ010001264.1 coordinate 10,553,611, forward strand.
TTTTGGAAGCTGTAGTGAGGCAGTCAATAGTGCTAGAGTATGTGGCAGAGGAAGCAACTCGCCAGGAAGCGAGAGGGGTCTGAATCCATCTATCCCCTCTAAGGACACACCCCCAAGGTGGAACTTCTTGCCCCCACCTGTTAAAGGTTCCACACCTTCCAACAGCACCACACACTGGGGTCCAAGCCTTTAGCAGATGGGCTGCTGAAAGACGTTCATTCAAACAACAGCTTTTGCAAAGGACACTGAGTGGGGGAATCAATCATGGGGTGCCAGTCAAATTTCTGGGCAGCTTCCCATTCCTTTAGAAAAAACTCTATTTCATAGGCTCACGGTTCTCATGTCACGATTTCCCTTTCGGCTTTTACATCTCCTGTGCAAATGAAGTCACAAGAGACATTCAGCTACTACAAACTTCATGTCAAGCTTTGAAGTGCTTTTTAATAGCAGAAATATTTGGTTCACGTGTGGGCTTTGTAAGCTATGGTAAATACCTCTTAGTTATCTGTCGCTACTGTTATTCCACACCTCCAATTTGGAGAAGAAATTCTACATATGCATTGAGGCACCAGAAAAGAATATTGAGCAATATCTGAGCTCTTTTGTGAATGGCTCCCTTTTATTTCTTCTCTCATGGAACTAATATTTTCATCGCATTGTACTGGTTATGGGTGGGAAAGCAGTGGGCAGAAGCGGGAGTGCTGATTACTGCAGCACTGGCTGGTGGCTTCGCTTCCTTAGCTGCTGGAGGCTAAGTGGTCAAGAGCTCCTTACTTTATAGTATGTGATCTTATGATCACATTTACTGAGTCATTCCCTGACCCTCCCCCTCTCTCTCTGTGTGTGTGTGTGTGTGTGTGTGTGTGTGTGTGTGTATGTGTGCGCGCGCGCGCATTTAGAGGCTGCAGGTCCATGTTACATGTCTTCCTCCATCACTTCTCTACCTTCTTTTATGAGGCAGAATCTCTCACAGAGCCTGGAGTTCACCTGATTGGCTAGACTGGTAGCCATCAAAGCCCAGGAACATCCTGTCTCCACTTCCCCAGTGCTAGGATTATAGGCACACACCACTGGACCATTTTTGTTTGTTTGTTTTTATGTAGCTGCTGGGGATGAACTCAGGTCCTCAAGCTTACATGACAAACACTTTACCAACCGAGCCATCTTCCAGGCCCTAGCTCCTTCCTGGCAAAGCTTTAGAAGAGTTTGGATGAAAATGCCCTTAGTTTTTAAAAAAGAGAAAACTGAACCATAATTAGTCTGTGATAAAGGTACAAAGGGGGAAAAAAAAACCCAGTCTCTCATTAGGGAATCCTGTATTATTATTGAAATACAGTCTGCACGTCTATATGTATCAGAAGAGTATACTTAGAAATAGCATTTTTGAGAGCAGACACATTTGAGCAAAGGCCAGGCACTAAGCATTTGGGATCTGCCCTGTGCTGAACAGCAACATTTTACTTCTTTATGTAACTTAATTATTTTATGAAGAGATAACAGAAATTCTATTGCACTCCCCAAGTTAAACACTTGACATTTTCATAAAATGCAACATTTTAGAAGTCTAGATATGTTTATTAATTAGTGATTATTAACACTCAGTAAACAACATTATGTCTTGTAAAAACACAATCTCGCTTCACAGCATGAAGCTGAAGTCTATTATTCCCTGATTCCATATGCTGAAATACACTCAAATGGTCACAAATGACCTTAAGCATTAAATAAATGTAAATGAGGACAACGCGGAAAATGCACTTTTGATTGATAACTAAAAGACCAGGTTGAAAAGCATGTCCCAAAATGAAGTCCTCTCCGGAAGGAGATGGCTGTGCGAACCACAGAGGCAGGGCTCTCCTAAGTCTCCCTCCTGAGTGCTGAGATTACGAATCGATGCCATCATGTCTAGCACACTGTGGTTCTTAAACTATGTAGTCAGGGTGGGCAAGTGACCTCAACATAGAGAAAACTTAAGATACCAAAGGCGACGGAGTAATAGTGAACGTGAAATAATTTCAGATGGAGCTGGTGCTATGACAAGATCTGCAGTTAAATACACGAAGGGAAAACGCACAGAGTCAGCCATTTCCTGTGGAAAGCACTAAGTGATGACGTTCTCCTTTGTGGTCAGCTGGCCACGACGGGCATCACAGGACACAGACTGGTTCTGCTGAGGGAAAGCAGTTCTCCTAGCCTGGAAAAGAATGAACAGAACCAAAAGGGACTGCACACCTGGACTGTGTTAAAACCATCACTAGGTCAAGGTGTCTCAGGCTTGGCAATACTGATGCCCTGGGCCAGATGCTTCTAGAGTATGGAGGGATTTACTGTGCTTTGAAAGTTGCCTACGAATGATCTTTACCATTAGACATCAGGAGCAGTAGGAACCAGTAGTGACATTGTCTGATAAGACCCCAATGGCAATAATAATAATTAATAATAATAATAATAGTAATAATAACAACAACAAGAATAAATATTCCCAGTGATTGCCAGAATTCTCTAGGGGTGCAAAACTGCCCATGCTAAGAACCACTGGAATAAAGTCACTTAAGAAGTCCTCAAGCTGGGCTTTTCCAACCTCACCCTGCATAATCATAGGGTCACGAAAGTGACCCTAACTCAGTGTATAATATATTATCTTGGGTGTTCTATACTACAGGCATTGTTGGTGTTCTCGTCTGTTGGATGGAGTGTCTGCCTGCCTCACAGGAGTCTTACAAGTTTCAATGAGATGACACACGTGAAGAGCTTAGAACGGTGCCTGACACACAGTAAGTGCTCAATTAACAATATCTATTATTATTGTGTTATTATTAATCATCCATAGCATCAAGAAAGCAGTTTCAATGTTTTAATTCAAACAGGATGCAGAAAGGCATCTTAATCTTACCAGCTTGATATTTTCTGAGTCTTAAACACACCAGTCTTCTGATTGCTTTTGATGATGCTGTTCACATCTACAGGGCACAGTTAAGAAAACTTTGGCAGGGATTATCGCCTGACTTAAAAACTACACACACACTGGCTTCTTATCACAATGAGACCAACACAAGGGAAAGCAAGGAGCTGTTGACGCTCTGCCGTGAAATGCTGACTTACCACCAGCAAGATCATTTCATTTCCTGGCTTGCAATTTTACCACCCATGGAAGGAACTTCATGGCAGCGTCCAGAGGGTAGGTGCTGGAGGGCACTGCTGGGAAACATGAGATGCTATGACAACCTCCCCACCCCCAGGGAGATCAGGCATCCAAAGACAGATGTCCATCAGACAGGGAGGAGGGCAATGGCTGCCTCTGTTGACTTTCCAAATTGAAGTGGTTCCAATCTCCTAAATGCTTATAGGGGGAGAGGAACAAGCAGCAGGGGGTGGGGGGCTAGGGAGGAGGCAAAGAGAGAACGGTGGAGAAAAGTTGGGAGCATCTTTGGGAGAAAATGCAACAATGAAGAAGAACATCAGCCTAGCGAAAGGTCCCTTGAAGAACTTTTGCTTTGGCCTCTGGCCATGTGCTGACATAGAAGGACTCACACAGAAGAGCCATGATTATATCAGAGGATTATATTGAGGAGCTGATGCAGGATTTCTAAAGACTTATGGGAAAAGTCATATCTAGTCTCAATACCAGGAAGAACTGGACTTCAGGCTCACAGCGGCCAGCACAGGTCTTGTGAGTGCTGCTCTTTCTCTTTGCTTTGGCCTCTGGACTGACAGAGCCTAATGAACACACCGACTCCCAGAAGAGCTTCTGTGGTTTTGTTTTCTGTACTGACCTCTGTCCCTGGCTCCCCACAAGTCCCTGACTCTCTAATTTCTGAATACCCTCACCTTCTCATTTATTCTACACTACACATTTCCTACAAGAAGCTTCACAGTCCCTCTTCTGGAATAAGGCACCTTTAAATAAACAAGAAATAAAATAATTCTAGCGTGGGTTGCAAGCTGAACGAAATTGGGCTCACGGAGAGGACATCAGGCGGACAGCGATGTTCCCCTATTGCTTGGGAAAAACAGATTTCCTGAATGTTCAAAGCAAACACTGGCCAAGATCTCCCTGCCAGAACAGAACCACAGGCCTCTTAAACCCAAATCTCGGTTTGAACCACCAGCACACCCATTCTTCTCTGGGTGAATAAGCAGGTACTGTGATCGTTTCCTTCCCTCGGGAGTGGGGAGGGAAAATCAATTAGGTCTCCTAATGACGGGCTTTGTTGAGGTTTACAAAAGTGCCATAATGCAGACTTTTTTTTTTTTCCCCTGGGTGAACTTTCCTGTATGCAAATTAAATACCGTTAAATTATATTCATTAAAAAAATAAAGGAGACTAATTTGCCTACTTGTTTTGATTAACTAAAATGATACATCGGCCTACAGTTTCTGTCTATTTCAGGAAGAAAGTATTCCAGGAGAGTTCTAGATGAAATGTCTCTCAGGAAAGGACGGCTGGCATCTTCATTCTGAGAAGCACAAAATTAGTAGAGTCAACTGACAACTGTTTTTTAGTGAGTCCCCTCCCTTAGCCACACCCTACTCGGCGTTCCCATGGTATCCGACTGCCTGCCACAGTGTGCCCGGCACACCTGTAGCGTCCTGTGAGTACATGACTAATCTATCAAGCAAAACATATTATTTTGTTAGTGGAGGCAATACCTTTTATAAAATAGTCACAGGGAAGTTAAATTACATAACTCAGAAAACCTATTAATAATTTTTAGTAAACATCGTAACACTGTATACTTTATACGATTTATAAACCTGTGACTCCAGGTGGTCAGGCTGGAGTAAGCATAGATATTTATATTCTACAAGTTATTTTTTTTTTTTAAATAAAAAATGTGCAGCAGTATTTAGGCTGCTTTATATCTAGAACTGGGCAGGAAATGTATTTTGTGGTTGAGAAGGGATTTTAAAAAATATATTAAAAGAAGCACAAAGAGAAAAGATGGCAGTGTTATTTTACAACATTACCTTAAGAGATAAACTCTGATATTCTGCCCCACTCCCCCACCCTTGAGGTCAGATTTTGATGGTCTTTCTGGATGGCACTGTGTCCAATAATAGATTTTATCTTCTCCCTGTGTCACCTCAGGGTAATAAAGGAAATCCAATCAAATTGAGTCAATATGACCAGGATAATGTTCAACACAACAGACCCAATCCAGCTCTGAGATCTGCACTACCCAGAAGGCCTCAGTGGGAGGGGCTGGTGCCAGAAGAGCCTTCCTGTGATTTCTGACAGGATGGAGAGGGGACAGCTGTATTGGTCCCCTTGTCAGGGCGACCCCTTGTGAAGCAAAGGGGGCCAGGATTCTGCCTCAAGCTTCCTTCTTGAACAAAGCACACGTCAGGAGTGATGCTCCATTTTAATAATCAGTTGATTTTTATTCTTAAAATATATACTCGTATGGAATAGCAACAAAAGCCTTTAGGTTAACTGCATTTATTACAGGCATGTAGAGCACTGTTGAAAATATGAGCCTCTCTGTTTAATCAGTAATTGTGCTATTTATCAGTTGAACATCCATTTTGAATCAGGTTGTTCATCTTTAAAGATTTTACTTATTTACTTATTTAATGTGCATGGGTATTTTACCTACATATATGTATGTGTGCCATTATTGTGCTTGATCTCCTTGGAGACCAAAAGAGGGCATCAGATCTCCTGAGACTGGAGTTACAGACAGTTGTGAACCATCATGTGGGTGCTGGGAATTGAACCTGGATCCTCTGAAGAGCAGCCTGTGTTCTTAATCCACAAGCTATCTGCCCAGCTGCAGTATTATTCTTTTTTAAAAAAGATTTTATTGTAAATTATGTACACATGTATATCTGTGTATGGGCATGTGGATGTATGTGTGGATCATGCAAAGACCAGAGACCTTGGATCTCCCTGGAGCCAGGAACCAAACTGGAGTCCTCTGGAAAAGCCATACACACTCTTAACTGCTGACTCATCTCTGAAGCCCAGTATTGTTCTTCCAACCAGACACATGTTAAAAGTAATAACACTGTGATTAATGAAACATTGCTTTCTTGGCTTATAGTACCTTCAATTTCATTGGGGATTAAAATGGAGGGAAGAACACTAAGATCATAACATAAAGTCTATTAATTTTGATCTGTAAATGACTTTTTAAATGCTTGAAAGTGACAATTTCCCTCTCTGATTTAAGGCTACACACTACTCTTTTGTTTGTTTGTTTGTTTGTTGTTTTGTTTTTTTGAGACAGGGTTTCTCTGTATAGTCCTGGCTGATCTGGAACTCCTTCTGTAGACCAGGCTGGCCTTAAACCCACCTGTCTCTGCCTCCGGAGAGCTGAAATTAAAGGTGTGTGCCGCCAGCACCCTGCTTTATACGACTCTTAAATCTGTTCCTTACTCCAACAAATTGAGAGGTGACATCAGGTCTGTGAGCAGAGCCACCTGTTATCTTTATGCATGACAGACCTTTTGTTCCCCAGTAGGTGCTGAGGAACAAGACAACACTCACCCAAGTATTCTCATCTGTGGCGAAACAGAGTGGCTTTGAGGCTGGTAATAAGTCTGCAATAGGAAGAAGGTTGGCCTCTTATGCTGGTTTTGAAACTGAGTGACCATGGGTAGATCAATATCTCTGAGGTCCACAACTAAGGAACAAATTCTATTTTACAGGCTTACTGGGTGCCGCAGAGGAGAGGTTTGAGACATAGTAGGTGCATAACTCATACCAGTTTTATCATTTTTGAATAATCCAAGCCAAAACTTTGGCAGAAGAAAGAGACTAAATGAATGTAGGTACTAATTGTATCTAAAATGAAGTCTCACATTTATTCTCTCCCTGTGAGGCTCAGAATTAATCACACTAATATTTACCTAGTAGATTTGAAAGAAGTGGAAGGAACCAACCAGTTTTGCCCTGTACCCTTTGAGTCCCCTTTATATATGGAAACATGTTCTCAACATGGCAAAAGCTGTGTCCCTAAAGGATGGGCACTAGAGCGGTCTTGCTCACTGTTACATCTTTATCTTTTTAAAGTCTAGGCTGTGGCTTAAAGCTGGAGTGCTTGCCGTGTGTGTGTGTGTGTGTGCACGCATGTGTGTATGTGTGTGTGTGTGCGTGCGTGTGCATATGTGTGTGTGTGTGTCTGTGTATGTGTGCGTGTGCATATGTGTGTGTGTGTGTGTATGTGTGTGTGTGTGTGTGTGTGTGTGTATGTGTGTGTGTGTCTGTGTATGTGTGTGTGCATGTGTGTGTATGTGTGCGTGTGTGTGCGTGTGTGTGTGTGTGTATGTGTGTATGTGTGTGTGTGCATGTGTGTGTGTGTGTGTGTTTTGAGTTCAGCCTGGGGGAGGGCAAGGGAGAGATGCACTGACATTCATTGAGTACTGATTGAATTAATTTAAATTTGATTTTCAAAGATACGTGTTGAGGCACAGTGAGGCACAAAGGGCTCACATGTGACTCAGAAGATGGAGGGCTGGCATCACTATTTGAGGAAGGACCTGGACACAAGACTGTTGCCTGGGGTTCCCAAGTTCTTGGTCATCCACAGCCCAAGCCGCACCATCCATGTGATGCTTTATTAATTATACAAGTCAGGGGTTCTGTTTAAAAAACATTAGATCTGGGGTGTCTCCTGTGAAGAGTCCCAGAGATTTACCTGGATTTGGAGACTCCTGAACTCAAGGTAAAGACTATGCACACATGCCTCCTGGATAAGGTGCTTGGATAAGAACACAAAGCGCTGTCTCAGGCACTGGAATATTCTGCAGACAACACTATAGAATTTTACAAAAGGTGGGCCAAGGCTAGGTGTCTGAAGTGGCTCAGTGACCACGGCCAATCAGGTTGCTCACCGCAAATGTTTTATTTTTCTTCCCTCCTTTTTTTTTTTTTTTTTTTTTTTAAAGGGTTTCATGTAGCCCAGGCTGGCCTTGAACTCCTAATCCTCCCCAGTCCTACTTTTATTCATTATGGTCGGAAAGGGCTTAGCAATCAGAATTCAGCCTGCCATTTCTCTAACTTACTCTTTTCTCATTGTCGTCACCAGCTACACACCTTACTGAATAGTTATGATATGTCAATTTCCAGTTTTTTTTTTTTTTTACTGCACTAAAAAGGAAATACCAAAGGGAATTTTTTCTTACATTATTATTATTACTTTTTTAAAAAAATGTTTTTATTTATTTATTTAATATATGAGTGCTCTCTGCATGTACGCCTGCGTGCCAGAAGAGGGCATCAGATCCCATTATAGATGGTTGCGAGCCACCTTGTAGTTGCTAGGAACTGAACTCAGGACTTCTGGAAGAACAGTCAGTGCTCTTAACTGCAGAGCCATCTCCAGCCCCACATTTTTTAAAAATAAATTTGAGGGCCTGAAGAGATGGCTCCACAGTTAAGAGCACTGGGCTGCTTAGTTCGATTGCCAGCACTCACACAGTGGCTTATATCCATCTGTAACTCCAGTTCCGGCAGATCTGGTGCCCTCTTCCGGCTTCTGTGGGCACCAGATATGCACAGAGCACAGAAATGCACGTCAAAACCCACACTTGTAAAATAAAAATTAATAATTACAACAAAATTGAGAACTGGGTAAGCCAGATGATCCCATTTCCAATGTAGCCTTTGTATTCTTGGGGTACAGATGACATAGAATCTTTAGGGAAAGATGGATTGAGGGTGGGGACCTCTGGATTAAAGCCAAGGAGGCAGAACCTTAAGGAAATCTACTCATGAGCCTGAGAAAATATTCCAGACATTAAATTCATTCTACCTCAAGTTTTAATTTCTTTTCAGATATCTCTTTACAGTAAATCTCAAATCAGTGGCTAGCTTTCCAGGGTCAAGATACAGAAGTCTAGAAACACAGCCAACCCATGAAACATTTTAGAAGGCTAAATGGCGGCACAGTTGGCTGGCATGCTTTTGTGATCTCCATGTGCAGAACTAACATCCCCATTTCCTCACATATTAACAATAAAATAAGCTGAAAAGGAAATAACAAAATGTGCTAATTTTCCTAAAAGAAACATAGTAACAAAAAAAAGTCAGAATGACGGAAGCTCAAAGAGACCGATATATAAGACTAGTTGGATTCATTCCATTCAGAAGCCAAGAGCCACAAAACGATTTTAAAATGATGAGACTAATTCACAGGCCGACACTCAGATGGTGAGTGACTGCCAGGTCGATTTTTATCATTTCTCTGGTGTGTTCATTTGTTTCTTAATGTGCTCATCTTGCCCATTAAGAATAATTAGCAGCTTTGCTTAGAGATTTGCTGGCTTCTGGCAATGTTTCTCCCCCCTCTTTTTTTTTTTTTTTTTTTTGTGGTTGTTATTGACATCTACTTTTACTTTTTAGGAAGTAATTTTTGGATAATATCCTACAACTGCTGTATAATTTGGGCTTCCTAACATTTTCAAGGCAAGACATAAACAGTGATTTCTAAATGAACTGTTTGATCTATAGGCATCAAGAGGATGTGATCTGGTGAGTGAGCTAGTCTTACAGAGAGGGGGCACACAAATGGGGAGGGGATTTTCTCATATTAACCTCACTCAGCAAAACAGATTACAAGACATGCCTGCTGCAAGCTGTTTGCAAATCAAGAACAACATTAGTATTAAAAGCAGGAAACCACATTGGCAATTTTAAGGCTTTTGCATGCTTTTTTCTCTTAATTAAAATAAATTAGATCTACTTACAACAGAAAAAGGCACACAAACATGGAACAACCACATCATAAAAACTGAACCCTATCAGGAAGGTCCTAAGAGATGAAATAAAACACACGGCCAGTTTGGGTCTGCATCCTGAAAGGACCTACTTCATCTACATTGTAAGGTTCTCCCCTCCTGCCCTTTGGCACCCCGCTATATTAAACCCATTGTAAAACCCAGCACAATAAAGCACTCTCAGGGCTGAGCCTCTGAGGACCAAATGTTAAAAATCCATTTTCTTGGGAGGGGGCTGTACCAATCATTTCTTTGAAAGGCCGGCAGACTGAATGGCAGAATCTGAGATTTCCTCTCTGATTTCAAGAGCTGGCATGGCATCTCTACTGTTTAAAGCAAAGGTGCAATAATAATTAATGACATTAGCCTTGCTTCCCTTTTTTGGAGACTCGGTAGCTTAACTCAATAATAATTTTAGTACAATTAAATTTACATACTGATTCCAGATGCTGCCCACAGTTTGATGATAAAAAGTTCTAATTGATTTCTGGTGCTATTAAATAAAGTCACTTGTAGACTTAAGAGGGGAAAAGATCTCAGGGTACTAGGCCCAATTTGAAAGTTTCTATAGCCAAAACATCTCTCTTTTTGTTTTCTACCCTTAGGAAAACACCGTGTGGGGCTGAGCTGGCATGCGGGAGAGCTTGTGATTGCTCTCCTGTTCCCTGACAAGGAGGCACACCGTGAAGTGATGCAGGCACAGAAGACCCAGGATACAGCAGTGAGTGCAGCAGCATCTTCAGGAATATTTAGAGAAACTTGCCAGTCTCCAGACCATGATTAAAATCCTACGTTCACAAAAGAGGAAGCACCTTTTGTGATCTCTTTCCCTGGTGTGCAAGGCCAAGATTGTGGCTGTCTTTCCCTGTCTTTTGAGGGTTGTTAGGCAATTAGCTGGGTGGGGCGCTGCAGAGCTCACTGAGCTCTGAACACTAGCTACCATGCTTGTTCCTCCATGCGAGCAGCTGATGGAGCTGCTGTGAATTTTATTTAAAAAAAAAAAAAAAAAAGAAAAAATTACAGAGCGGAGGAAGGAGGAAAGAAAGTCAAAAATAGAAAAACAGGTTTTATGTAAAAATGCCACAAAATTCAAAGCTGCTTCAAGCCTTTGAAGGGTCTAAAAACTCAAATAAGGTTCTGTCTTCCCCACCACATCAACATTAAGGTAAGGCACACGGGGGGGGGGGGGGGGGGGGGGGGGGGGGGGGGGGGGGGCAAAGCAAACAGATCTTCCACTTCGCCTCTCACTTTCTAACTGCTGTTAACTTTAACTGCCCCTGAATAAATCAGCTAGACTGCTAAAGTAGCCATAAATTATGCTTGCTTTCTTAGTTAAAGTACAGTTCAATTTTCTGAACTCTGTGTACATATTAGTAAAGCATAATCTAATATAATGGGGTTTGAACTGTAATAGCATAGCAGGAAAAAAAGAGATAGCTTTTTAATCCTAAATAAAAGGAGATAATGAAGAAGCGATAGCTGTTTCCAGTGGGGGAGACAGGCAACCCCCTAGCAATTAGCATAGGTACAGTAGGACTGGCGTGTGTGACATCACACGCATAGAAGCTGGGTGTTAATATTTACAAGAAACGTCAAAAAAGTCAATAATTTTAATCGGTTCTGTGCTGGAAGATCTTAGTGAAAATAAAAGTGCAAGAATGCCTCAAAATTATCATGAAATAAGACTTCCAACGGCCTTGAGAGGCACACAAAACATAGACCCCCTTCAGTGAGAAGTGTCCGTAAGCCCTATGGAAAGGACGACACACACAGTCATCCGCAGTGAATTCATATATTTCTAGTTTTTCTTAATTACCGATCATGTGTATGGGGAGCTCTTTTGATTAATACCCCGTGCTGTCTTTCTTTATATCAATTGTTACTCAGCCGGTGGTGGGGGGGGGGGTGGGGGGATGGGACGAGCACAACAAACCCGCTTTCTATCTGAATAAGGATACTTCTGATGGCCTTTTCATTCCCATCAGTTAACAGAACTTCTTTGACATCTGCAGAAACAGCAACCTGGGAAAAAAAAAAAAAAAGAAAAGAAAGGAAAAAAAAAAAAAAAGGAGCACAGCAAACAATGAGCAAATATGCTTGTCTGTGTCGAAGTGGAGACAGGGTGACAAGCCTTCAGTATCATGCTTCCTCACCTATTTCTCTGTAACAATCTTCAATCTTTTTTCATTTTATGTCTGCATTATTTTAATCATTCAATCAAATCAGTCAATACTTTTATCATTCCATTTGCGGGAGCCTCTATCTTGCTATCATTCTGTTCGGTAATTGCATTGTGACAGCGGATGATGGTATTCTGAGAGCCTTTCATTTGTGGGCTTCTGTTTATCTAGTAGAGCCATCATACAAGGCTGTCACTCTGCCTTTCAGCCTGCTTCAGTCTGACTGCCTGATGCCCTTCATATAACTTTGCATTGCAGGCAGATGGCTTTGTGAGGGTAATTTTTTTGTGAGCTTTGACATGCTCGCACATTGGGCTGTAACCTCGACACATTGTATAAGAGCGACAGGTTTGTCAAATGCCAATCAGTGTAACAATATGCTTTTATTTGTAGAGACATAAAAACTTGTCTAATGCACTGTGCTGCTACATAATATCTCCTGAATACATGACTCAGAACCCAGAGAATGGGGAACGACGTTCCTGAATGGCCAATCTAATTCAAAAGAATCTAATTACTGAGCGCTCTGGATCATGTTTGTTGGTGTAATAATGCAGGCAAAACATTAGCAGCTATCTCATGGTGCTCCAACTGTGATTCGCCGGGCTATTCCTGTATCTTAGCAAATGGGACTATAATCTGAAAAAAAAATGCTTTTGCTATGGCGAAGAAAGACTGTGCGAGGCCTGGAATGTCACAACAAGCGATATTGACTACACTGAGGCAAAATGTTTCTGCTCATCGAGGCAACCATAAAATCAATATGATCCGAAAGTAAGTCAATCTAGAAGGTCTCTCAAGACCGCCAGCTTGACCGCAGCTGATTCTGTTGACGGTTCTCTGACCCAGCAGTTGGAGGCCCTGGAACATTTTTCCTTTTGTTCCTCCCTCTGAATGGGATTGGAATTGAGAAAAGACCTACCATGAGCCCAGCCAAGCATGTCATGCCACCCCCTAGCTCACACACAGCAAGGTCCCTGAAAGAGAGAAAGAAATGGTAGAACCCATACAAATTAGATGAAAATAGTCAGAGACATATATATGTTACAAGAACAAATTGCCATCTGCAGTAAGAACGACACTACCAGGGAGTTGTGGAGACATGACTGGGCTACCTCATGTCGTTTTGCGTTTTAAAAATAATTATGAAATAGAAAAGTCACAAAGCAGGCAAACCAGTGGGGGTTCGCTCATTAGTGTTCACTGCAACATTGCCACCGCTGTGCTGAAAAATCTGAGAAGGTTCCCTTTTTTCCCCTTGTCAATGGTGCTGTCTTTTAGAACTAAACTAGCTAGAGTAGCGAAAGATAATTGTTAGGAAAGGATTACATTGTTAATCCACATTCATGCCTTCAAAAACAGTTAGACAAGTAAACGAAGAATATATATGAGTGCTCATGAACGTACATTAGAGTCACACACAACACACAAATAAATGCAATCCTGAATTTTTTTTTTTTTTTTAAGATTCTAAAACAAGCTGAAACATTTTGGGAAGCTGAACCACTTCCATAAAGCACAATTACACAAAGAGCATTTAGCAATGAATACTTAGATCACAAGTGACCCCAGCACAACACAGCGGATAAACAACGCAGGGACATAATATGGTTAAGCCAGCAAATGCAGGCTAGAGTCATGACTGGGCTCAGAGCTAAGGCTGAGTGTGCCATTCCACACCTACCTTCCCTTCTGTGCCTACGTGTCAGCCCTCAGTGTGTGACCTTCTTGCCCTGGCCCACTGCTTGCTGACTGGAGCTTAAGCACAGCGAGGTGAGCAAATGCCAGCCTCCAGGGCAGCCATGCAGCTCGGATTCAGAACTGCCCTCTTCATGTGCTTTATGTTTAGAGTATTAACATTGTTCCAGTTCCCCATTTTTGGGAAGTTGATTATCCCAAGGGGAGAAAAAGAAACAAAATTAAAGTTGGGTAGGGAGGAGAGGACATTCATATTAGAAAATACTTTACTGTATATTTAGTTATTCAAAGCAACCCCAGACTGGCTGGTAAATATGGACCCACAGAGCTTCAAAAATTACATAGTAGTGACCCAATCTTATAAATACATACAGTTAAAACACATCAGGATCACTAATAGTTTGTTATAAAACATAATGGGCTATTCAGAAAATATATATAGGATGTTCATAAAATGATAATTAAAAAAAAAACTACTTTCTGTTTTTTTTTTTTTTTTTTAATAGAGGAACTTTTTTTTTCTTCCCAAAATCCTATGCATGGTTTGATGCATAACACATTATTAACAGCTGAAAATATTGACTTCTTTAGTAAAGTAATTTATATCATACATACTGTCAAGGACACAAGAAATACCTTTAAAACCAGAGCATCTTCAACTAATAGCTGTGAGGCATTTATCAAATGCGCCAGTGACTTCCCTAGCTGAAGCTAAAGAATGTGTTTATTGTGAGGATTTTTTTTTGACCTTCACAATCATCAAGGATTGATTGTACCTTCACTTTTGTTTCCCCCAAATCAAAACGAAATAAAATGCCCTGAGTGAAAATCAAAAGCCTTTGACATGCAGCACAAAGCTTGCTGTGCAACGTCAGCCCGAAGGCAATGCAGATCTCTTTTCAGAAGCAACATGTGTTCATGGGGGACTCTTTTTCTTTCTTTCTTTCTTTTCCTTCCTTTAGACAATTTACAGTTTGAAGGCAGTAAAATAGGCTATTTTTAATACACAGATTCAATATCCATGATGGGCTAAACAAATACCTTTTAAGTGCAGCTCTTACCTGAAAATATTACTGTGCTTGAGGCAGTAGTAAGCCAAAACCTCTTCAGATGGCCAGATGCCTGGAAACACAAGAGGAGCGATATGAGGATTAGACAGTCTTTTTCCTCCAGACTAGCTTTTAAAAGGAAGACTCAGCATAAGCAATTGCAGCTCAAACCGTGTGCCAACCAGATGAGTTTTCTTACTGTTGTTTTTATTATTTTATTTTATCAAGACAAGGTTTCTTTGTGTAGCTCTGGCTATCCTGGAAGTCACTCTGTAGACCAGGCTGGCCTTGAACTCAGAGATCTGCCTGCCTCTGCCTCCCCAGCACTGAGATTAAAGGTGTGCGCCACCACCGCCAGGCTGCTTTTTTTTATAATGGTCAGCTTTATAATCTTTCCCCAGAGTAACAGCAGAACAGCCTCAATAAATTTTGCTAGTATCCAATCACAGCAAAACATAGAAACTATTAACAACCAGCATTACAGATATCAAAAGTTAAATGTTGATGGTAGTTCAAGTGAATCTTAATGTTATTTATATACACATCTTATTTTAACACACATGAATTGGAGGCTTGCTATATATACAGTTCCTGTTAGGAAAAAAAAAAAAGAATGGAAAGAAATCACTTTAAGGGACAAATAAATCTGCTGAGGTCATTCTATCTTCCTATACTTTTTTATATTAATGTTTTAAAATACCCACAATTCCTTCATTTCTCTAATTAAAAAATTAAACTGCAGCATGAAATCAAGAGATATTAATTTCACCTACTTCAGCATGCCTCTAAGTCAAACAATATTCCTATACATTAAACTGCATGGATAGACATTTTCTAAAATATACCCACACACTTACTGAGAAGACCTACATTTCAAGAATGGGCATGCATTGCTTCCAGGTAAAAGATGTTGGGAGTCAGAGTTACTAGTGGTTGTCATAGGATGGCCAGCCCATATGCCCTTTTAATTTTTTCTCTCTACTTTTTTGTATTTTCCAAAATGTTTACAATGTGCCTACATTACCTTAGATATGGCTAGAATAAATTATAACCTCATAAAAGCTATGGTTTCCTCCAAGGGATCAGCATCAGCCTTCAGTCAGGTGCCCCACCCAGATAGCCTTCCCGTGGGAGGTTAAGATTGCCTTGTGGCCCTGGAAAAGAGCGGCCATGGCTCAGCCCTGAGCAGTCTGCTGACAGGTACTAAGTTAAACACATTGAAAAGACTTGATTTTTCTCCATGGATAGACCTCCTACTTTGAGGAGTTAAGAAATATAAACATTTCAGAGAAGAGGATGTGAAAGAAATGAAAGTAACCCAAGAGAGTGGGTAGGCGAGCTAACAAAGAGGAAGAGGAGGCTTCACTGGGCCCCTGCTGCAGGAAAGCCCAGGTGAACTTACCACTCCCATGCTCCTGGCATTTCCGGTACAAAGGACAACTTGGGTTTTTTTTATTTTTTATTTGTTTGTTTTCCCAAAGAAAACCAGTAAGAAAGAGGTGCTTGCAGACAGATTTAGAGGGAAGGCAAGGAGGTGGGAGAGGGTAGCAGTTAAGGCCATGGGTGCTTTAAAACCAGACTCTTGGGACTCTGGTCCTTGCTCCGCTAGCTGAGAGACTTGGATAGGCTGCTCAATCTCTGCCTTGGGTGTTTTGTCTGGAAACTGTAGGAATTGTGACACCAACTTCATAGGACTGTTGTGAGGATCAGATGCGTAAGACACATGTAGTGTGCTTAGAACAGTTCTCTTGCAAAGAGTGGCAGAGGGTGGAAGAGAGAACGGGTGTGGACCACAGAGTCAGGACAGATGGAGAATCACTTTTACCCTGGCTTTGTCAGGACCCTAAAGTCATAAGACCGTGTACACCTCTACACAAAAAAGAACCCTACAAAGACTGAAGCACATAATAAAATCCTCTGAAGGAAGAGCCAAGACAACGTTCTCACTGAATGGATACAATCACCCCCAGAATAAATTTCCTAATGCCCTGAACCTACATGGCTGTGAGAGTCTTAAGAAGTAATGATAGGGGGAAGGTATTTAACTAAAACTTAAGCCCCTGTGAAGAATGAATGTGGCTTCTATAATGCATATCTTTTCAACTCGTTTTATATTTTTTTCAAGAAATTATAGAGTGATTTTTAACCTAAGTTAAACACAAAGACCAAAAGGCTAAATTTCTACCATTAGCAATATAATCATTGTTAATGTTTTAGACATCATTCCAAAAACCCTTTAAATCATAAAGGTATCTCACCCAGTTGGGATCGTCTCATGCAGGCATTCGGTAACTCGATGTTGCCCTCATCCTTATTAGGTGTAGAAAGAGCCCATAGCACCGAGCCTACACTCTACCTGCCTCATCTGTACTGATTGCCTACCTAGACACTCTCATGCGCATCAACCTCCATTCAACCCATTTCCTCTTAATAGGTAAGTTACGTTAGGTTCAAAGTTTGGAATATTATAAGATTATAAATAGTAGTGGTAGAACATACCTTTCCCTAACATACGTGTTTTCCCACACTTATAGATGGGATATCTATTAAGTACAGGGTCTGGAGAAATGGCTCAGTAGTTAAGAGCACTTGCTGCTCTTGCATATTACTGAGGGTCAGCTGCCAGCACCCACCTGATGGCTTATAATCATCTCTAACTCCAGTTCCAGGGTATGTACTGAACTCTTCAGGCCTCCAGTGGCACCAGGCACATATACCGTACACATACATACATGTAGATAGAATATTCATACATAGAAAATAAAAATAAACAAATCCTTAAAAAAAACGTAAGTACAGCAAATACTCTGATGGACAAGTTGAGCATCCCTGATCTGAAATCCAAAATACTCCAAAATCTGGAACTTTCTGAGTGGTTGGTTACATGACAGTAAATTCCATACATGCTCTCATCAGTCAAAACACAGCTGCACAAAAACATTCTATAAAACCAACTTCAGGTAATGTGTATAACATACATATGAAGCAAATGAATTCATGCTTACACTTGGACTCCATTCACACGATATTATGTACATGTTAATATCCCCTAATTTAAAATGATCCCAAATCTAAAGGTCTCAAGCTTTTAGGATAAGGGACACTGGATCTATATGTAACTGTCCCACGTGAAATTTACACCCCCCCTCCCAGTAAGAATGTTTGTTCTAGGCCAGCTCTCATGACCTAAGTCCTGGATTATACATAAAGGTGAAAGGGGCTTGGGGAATGACGCCATAGAATTGTCCTTTGACCTCCACATGTGGACTGAGGTGCACTGGCTCCCTATCATATACACACAGTAACAAAACATTTTTAAAGAATATTTCTTCTCAGCTTTACCAAGACAGGGATTTATCAATCTATTTTAAATTACTTATTTTATTAGCATATATGATAATTATATACATAATGGGCTTCATTAGAGCAGTTTCATACATGTGTGCAACTGACCCTCCCTTGCTCCCTTTCTGCTACTGCTGATCTTCTTTCTAGTTCCTCTTCTACATTCATTTTATTTTAGCTCTGGATAACTCGGTGAGTCTCATTAGGGTTGCTTACAGGACCTGGGGTGAGGGGTTATTCACAAGAGCCCGGGCTCCCCACCAGTGGCTACACCACTGAAGAAAGTGTTCCTCTCTTCCTCAGCATCACTAAGTCCCCACAGATACTCAGGGGTGGGGGTGAACACCTCCCCACTAGCTACTAGGTCCTTGCAGGGCTCTTTGGTCCCTCTTCCCCACATGGCAGGGTGTCCACAGGCCCAGGCTTGCATGGGTCTCCTGCACCTAATCACAGCTGCCGTGAGATCAAGGGTGCAGTGGTGATGTCAAGTTCTGAAGATGATGTTCTACTTCACCACATACCTTCCGTCTCTAACATTCTGTCTGCCCAACCTTCTGCACTGTTCTGCAGTGATCCTTGGATATAGAAGTCCTGTTCATGACTAAGCATCCAAAGTGGCCAGCATTTTGACTACTAATGAGTCTAGGCAGTTATCACTGCCCTCTGTAGAAAGGTGCTTCTCTGACCAAACCCAGTGGGCACACTAATCTAGGGTATAAGCGTACTTACGTAGAAGTTATTTGGATGAGCACATTGCATTCATTTCACAAGACAATAGTAGTAGATTTTTCACTCAGACCTATAACCTTCACAGCCATGAGCTTCCGCCCAGGATACAGTACAGGGTTCCCTCCTGAGAAGCAGGCCTCAGATCTTACCAGATCCAAGTCCAAAGGCTTTGACAGACAGCATCCAATGAAGCAGCTCTGCTGCCTGTTACGACTCATACTAATGGTGGATACTCACTCTGTGGTAACTACATGGCCAGCTCCCACACCAGACATCTTGCCTTGCTGTGATCAGCTGATGTCTACTGAAACAGCATCTACCTCTATCTCCTCAAACAATATTACTGTGTGTATTATGGCAGAGTCAAAAGCAAGAGAGACAGGACCATCTAGGTGAGGCTGT
This sequence comes from Cricetomys ansorgei, assembly GCA_026225945.1. NCBI lineage: Eukaryota > Metazoa > Chordata > Mammalia > Rodentia > Nesomyidae > Cricetomys > Cricetomys ansorgei. The sequence goes on from JAMJFZ010001264.1 coordinate 10,572,734, forward strand.
CAAAATCTCTGAAAGACACTTAGATGTCACCAGAATGAAAAGCTGCTCGTGTGGGAATGGGTAACAAGGTTCTGTGGCCATCTCCAGCGTCTGTACTGTCTTTCTCCTTTTCCAGTTCACATTTTTCTTCTGTCACTGATAGGTCAGCCCACAATAGGAGCCAAGAAGAGGACTGCAAAATGCCTCCAAAATATTTTCTACACGAACACTGCATTTCAGATTGTGGGGATCAATGGGGAAGGAGACAAGATTGCACCTGGAGTTTCCTACTAGTTGGAGAAGGAGGCCCAGTGTGCCGGTTATAATGGTAATAAATTCTATGAAGGAAAGGCAAAGGGTTATGAGAGCGAGTTACAGGGGACCCAGTCTAGTTGGGAAGAGGTTGGAAAGAGCCCACGGAAGGGATGCTTCTCCAGTAAATACAACGGAAGTTGAGATCCAGAGGACTCAGAGCAAAACAGGAAAAAAGGGGAACAAGGGTGGATGGAATGGTCCTTCAAAGGACAGCCTCATGAAATAAGTTTTAAAGCAGGGGAGGCCTTGATGTTCTAACAGTAGGCTCTATCATGACGAGAAAGGCAGGGAGTGGGACAAGATGAGACTGGAGGGGTGGTTAAGGAACAGTCCACAGAGAGGCTCCAAAGGTCATGCCAGAATTTTAAATCATCCTTAAAAATCTATGGAATAGTTTAAGCAGCAGAGTGTTGGATCTGGACAATCCTGGATATTCTAAAGAGAATGGATTGACAAGGGGCAAGCGGAGGCAGGAGGGACCAGGTAGAAAGCTACTTGGTATCCAGGTAAAAACTGACAGTAGCTGGGGTAATGCTTAGTGGTGATCAGAGATATGTTTAAAGGCATGCTGACAAGACCTACTAGGTAACTAGATGTAGGGAGTACTAAGGGAAGCATTAACTGGGACTGGGTTGTGAACAAGAAGGTGGACAACGGACATAGGATTTTCTTCCTGTTTTTCATGAACCAAGGTGGCTGATTTCATGGTGTGTTAAACACCAGTCAGGAGAGGCCTGGGCTGTGACATCAACCAACCAAGAGACATGGAGACTTATGCAATGTCACCGTTTTACGATTCAGAATCCTTATCTGAAAAATGATAGGCTTCTGTCAGATTATATCTAGGGGGCTTCACCCTATCAAAACTACAATAGAAGAAGAGGCTACGCGTTCTGGGATTAGATTGGGTGCAGCTTGAATGCCCACTCTTACGGGTCTGTGACCTCGGCAAGGTGCTGAACCTTTTAAAGCGTCTTCATTCATACATGGAGCACACAGTTATTAACAGCCATGTCAGCTCTAGAAGCCAGGGAATCAGAGTAATTAAAACACAGCCCTTCCCTGAAATAGCTTTAATAGAAGCAGTAGACAATAAATGTAATTTCAGGTACTGACTGGTGCTGCAGCAAAAAGAAAGCAAGGCAATGAAACAGAAAACAACCATCGGGTGGGCGCTGCTTCCTGTTGAGGGACGCCGCCAGTCTCTCATCTGTTAAACACAAGCCATAAATAGCTTATGGGGTGCTTCGAGGGCCAAAGGAGTGTGGGCATGAGGCACATAAAATAATGTCGGGCACAACCAAATCCATTATAGACAGCAGGAGCCATTGTCACGGGGGCTGTTGCTGTTATTACTTTGAAATGTTTCCATACAATCTTGAGAGCATTTATATGATACTTCCGTGGAAAGCCTCATTTGTAATTAATAGCTCACGAAACCAAGTCAGGACTGCAGCTGGAAAAAATGTGTCCTGGTTCTGGGACTTTGAAACTCGGACTTGAACAAGAATTCCAAATATGTATATATACACATGTATGTGTGTGTATAATATGTGTATATATACATACCTAGGTCTATGTATGCACCCATATGTGTATATCTATGTGTATATGATGTGTCTTTATATGTATATGTATGCACCTCTGTGTGTATATGTATATGATGTGTCTATGTGTGTGTGCCATACTTGTTCTGCAGTTATTGTCCTGCTCCGTGACATTGACACTTGTGACGTCTGCACCACAAAGGGTTAAATAAAAGCCATCCTATGTTTGTGAATCCAGATCACAGAGAACACGGGTAGATCTGGGTGGGAGGGGACGCTTGTGCAGCCCACAAGAGCGGGCAGGGGGACGTTTGCCTGGTGACACTCTAACATGTATTTAATGCTAATACTATCCAGAACTACCATGCAGAGGGGAAAACCAAGCCACAAGTCAGATAGATGCTCTGTCAGCGTTGGAATGTGGCCCCAGGTGACTCCAGAACCATTATCCTCAACGTCTGGAATCTGCTGCCTCCCGCTGGGCGATAAGCCAAGGGCTGGCTATATGAATTGGGCTGCAATTTTGCTGCTTCTTATATTCCCGAAGGAGCCAACAGAACTACATGAAGGATCAATAATGATCCACATAGAAGGGAGAGAGATCAAGAGGCATAAAAATGACAGGATTTCAACTCTAATGCTACTCCAACTGAAAGATGAGTTTACAGGTGTGGCCTAATTTTAAGAAGCACCGAGACATGAACCACACATTTTGATTAGATCCCCACTGAGGCACAGACTAGGAGGGAAAGTAAGAGGGGAGGAACTGGGCAGGAAGGCAGTGAAAGGAAGACAGTCTTCCGAGAACATGCCCAAGGGCTCTGGTCTTTGGGTCTGATGGTCAGTTTGGGGACAGATGCCAGAGACAGGGACGCGCGGCCTCACTGCGGCTGCTCACTCGGTAAGCATGCCTCAAGTGTTAGCTTTGTGACCTTAGCAAGCCACTGGCCTCTCACTGCCTCCGCTCCTCATCTGGGAATTATACTGCCTGCTCCATAATACAGACTGAGGATTACACGGTGTGATGAGCACTGGGCAGCCCTCCATGTGTTTGCTGTTGCTGTTACCGCCATGTTTACTGTGGTCGCAGTGCTCCTCCAGCGCTGGCCAGCAGTGGGCTGTGCACTTCGTACAGAGCATCTTGCCTAGTCCTAAGACATGTACCACCATCACAAGTGAAAGGGTGACTCAGTGCAGCGTGTAGACGGACAGAGAGCCCGTGGGATCTGGCTGGGATCTGGGGGCCACACTCTCCAGCTCTGGAGCCCACCCTGGGTGCTACTTCAAACAAGAGGCCAGAGCTGGTATGAAAGAGAGCAAGTTTCTGGTTCTCATGGCTGTTGATGACTAATGTTAGGAGTTTGGACAAATCATGTTTGGGTTCTAGCTTCAAGAATAAAATGGAAAGGTCGAATTGATTTCCAAGGCTCTTGCAAGCCTGAGCCCCATGATATAGGGATTGTATTTGTGCAAATTCTCAGATAAAAGCATCATACATTATCAGTGGACACTAGCCTGTGACACCTTACAGAAATAAGATTGGTTAAATTATCTTATTTGTACCAGCACTCAAATCTAAATTGGGAAATCTTTTAGATGGATTTAAATGGTCCTGTAAGTCAAATCTTTAGCATGTGTCAGTTTTAATTGAGTTAGATGTGCTTTGACTAATTAAATTTCCCAGCTTCAGAGAAGAACTGATCTACAGCCATATACACTAGTTGTGAAAGTTTTTTGTTTAATTTTCAATTGACAAATGATGACAGTGTATCTTTACGGGTCACAGAAATGATATTTTGATCTAGAGAATGGAGCATGTTAAAACAGAACCCCTCTTAAAGCAAAAAAACTTTCTTTCCCCAAACTGAACACAATGCTCTGCTAGATGTTTTTCTCAAGGAGATTTCCTCCTCTGGAGAGTATTAAGAGTCTCCTGTGGGTAGAAAAGATAAGCAGAGTGGAGACCTCCCTGCAAATGTGAGCTGTCTGGGCCTGGAGGAGAACAGCTCCACTGCTCCTGGTCAGAAGGTATTAGAAGAACCCTTTCTAGGAGAAAATGGACCCTAGAAAATAAGACCGAGGAGGGGGGATGGAAGGCGGGGCGTCTGCGGGAGCACTGCACCCCTCCTGCAGCGAAGAGAGGAGGAAGAGGGCTCTTACTGTCGGTTGTCCTCAAAATGGCACCTCTCCCCAAAGCCCTGCTGGGCTGAGTGTCCTCATGGTGGAATGAGCGGGCGCTCCTTTGGGTAACATCACCCTGTGTCCCTTGAAAAGCCATAAAAGATCAACAAGTCAAGTAGAAAAAAACAGAGAAGAAAGTGTTCGTCATAACTGGTGTTGTTCCTTATTCTGGCTTCCAGGCCACTTGGCTAACATGGACACATGCCTGTTCCATGGCATACCAAAATACCAAGAGTGGGCTTCCTTCCTGAGGTCGCCAATGATCTCTGTTTGACTCATAAAGCAGATTCCTACTGTGGAGTCGAGCTTTATCTGACTTCCAGGCAAACACTGTGAGAAGCTGCATGCCCCAGCGAGGAGCAGGTGCCCCACACACCTGCGCAACCCCCCAGGAGAGAAAACGGACTAAGGAGGCACAAGCCGGGGGTGAACAATTCATGCACACTTACTAGCCTGCCCTGAGGTCAGGCCTGCTACGCAGCAGAACTTTCTTTGAGCATGTTGTGCAGAATGAGCACCCTAGTATATCAAAACTGCCTTACTCCAAGTTCCCCCGCTTTCGGCCTTGGGGACTTGGGGGATTTCTTTGTGGGGAAGGAGAAAGAAGGATGAGTGTCTCTCTGCTCTCTCTTTGTGAGATAGGGTCTCATGTAGCTCAGGATGGCCTTGAATGTGTGTAGCTAAGGATGATCTTGAATTTCTCAGCCTCCTGCCTCCACATGCCAAGTGGGCATACCTATTTATATGATGCTGGGGATTGGACCCAAGGCACCATTGGTGCTAAGTGAGCACTCTGTCAACTGAGCTATATCGTCAGCCCATGTCTCCCTATCTCAAAGAAGAGGTTGCTATTAGCAACTTCCCAAAACCCAAAACACCACTCAGCAAATTGATTTGGAAAATAAGGCCACATCTTACTGAGGTTCAGAATAACTCTGCTTTAAACAAAGCCTTCTATGCCATTTCAATTGAAAGTACATCTGTGATATTCAAATTGAAAAGGAATGGAGGGAGGGAGGGAGAAGGTGAGAGAGAGAGAGAGGGGGGTAATCAATATGTCAGAGCCAGCTGAGAATATCAAATGTGCAAAATGGCCGGGGCTCTGTCCTTCCTGTCTCCGCAGTTAGCATATTATTCACTGATATGAAGGAAACATGATGATCTGCTCCCCAGAAATTTCTGCTGCTGAACAAACTTGGGCTTCTCACTGCAAACTAATGTAGAAATGTGCCGCTAGGCACGTCCTGGCTGTGAACACAGCAGTCTCCCTCAGCCAGGGACTTCCGCAAATGTCTCCACCCAACTTGCATGATTGTCTTTAACACTTTTTTTTTTTTTTTAAGAAATGAATTTGATTTCATTTTCCTTCCCCAGTTTTCAAATAGTCATTAAAAATTAAACAACACCAAGAAAAGCCTTTTGTGATTATAGCCTTCGTTTTCCCACAACAAACTAGATCTATAAATTTACGTACCATTGTAGATGTAAATTACAAAATTTATATTCAACTATATTAAAACATCTATTCCAAAAATGATTACCAGTTGTGAAAAGCAGACAGGCTTATCACTTGCTGTCAGTTGTTCATGTCTAGTTAAGCAATAATGTGCTAAAACTGCTCTTTTGTTTTGTGTAAGAATTTTGGCAATAGAAGAAATGAACACTCGGTTAATAAAAACTCAGGCTGCCTTTTTGCTTTGATGGAGGAAGCAGCTGCCTGTTTTCATTTGCTGCAGAGCAGCAAAACCCATCAATATAATAAGCAGCTTAGATGCATCCATCCACAGCGCCTGTAAGGATATAGGGCTATTCGCTCAAAACCAATCCCTGGTTTAATTTTAACAAAGATGTGTCTGACATATTTGAAAATGCATTATAATAGGTTGTGAAACATGAACAATTTCTCTTTCTTTTAAATACTTTTCACAGATTTGAAAGGTGTATGTATAGCTGAATGATAGACTGATCGCAACAATCAGAACCAGACCAAACTGTGAGGACATCCCCAGACAAGGGCCACGAGAGAGCAGGGCAGGAGGCAGTTATCCCATTCTTGTCGAAATGGAAGCAATTCATCTGAATGTGAGTTCACTCATTTGTTTAATCAAATGAATACCTACTCCATGTATGTATATGCACACACACACACACACACACACACACACACACACACACACACCTATCATTGGGCTAGGTAGGTACTGAGCCCACAGCTCCTTCTCAAGACTCTTTGGGAGAAAAGAGGAACACAAAAATTTAAGTAAGACAAGGTTGCAAGCACAGTGCTACAAATGCATATTTTAACATTCGCCTTTTATTTGAGAAAATTCAAATGGGCATGCAACACAGTGGAAGCTATTTAACATAAAAATTAAAAATCAAATGCTGTCTCCTCTATTATACAGTCACACACTTCATTAGACATCCCTTTAAGAAAAGATGATCTGATTGAAAAAAATTGAATTATGTTGAAACACATGTCAAACTGTTTACTAGGCTAGCCAAGAATTATCACACTTTGGAAAGAAAGTTTTAGGATTTTAACTTTTGTTTGGACAGCCTCTAATTTTACAGTAACCATTAGATACGCTTACAGAGCATGAACACACCATGCAGCAAGTCTAACACAACATACACACTTTGAAACGACCTGCATTGTCGTACAGTGAGCCTTGGCTAGCAATCACACTAAAAGATCATTTTATCTTAGTGTTGGGTGGAATTCCAAGAAGTCAGATAATTCTCAGTCCTCCCTCTTCTCACTGAGTACTGGATAAGTGTGCTGTCTGGCGGTTAACATCACCGTTAAGTTAGCCTGCAGCTTCTCGGGTTACCAACTTAAACGAGCATGCACCTGCACAATTGCTAAGAGACCCTTCCCATAAGTGGTGAAGAGAAAGTCAGCTTCCTGCCTCACGCGTTAGCTGTAAAACTCGCCCACATGCTGATTCTTTTCCTCATATACATGTTTGTTTTTTAAAAATAAGTTTCAGTTTCACACAAATGCTGCTAAGATAGCACAGAGAGTACCTCGGTTTCTCCTAGTTCCTACCGCTGTTGGCATCTTAAGCTTCTCAAATCCCCAAAACTGTCTAAACGCACACTTGTTTGGAAGAGAAGGGTTATGACTCTGCCGAGAGTTGAAGGTACCGGCCAGAAAGCCACCAGATCCACCTAACGGACAAATGTAGCATGTATCATACCTCACGCCCCTTCATTGTTCTTAAGTTAACTAAATTCACATCGATTTAAGGGTTAAAACAGGACCCAAAGTACATATACCATAGAGTTTAGAGGTAAAAAAATCTGACCTTATAAAAAATTTGGAGCCAAGTGAAGCCTTAGTTTCCCATTTCATTGTTGAACCTGGCAGAATATTATTTCTAAGTCATTATAAATGACTTAGAATGACAAATAAATGAATAGAAAATCTGATTGCCCTACAATTAATACTTTCATATCACTGTGTGATACGGACCCTGCTACCAATCTTGTGGCAGCATGAGTTAAGATCCACAAAGAAGTCAGAGGTCAGTATTTTTCACCCATTTAGAGTGTTTATAAAGCATTCATTCTGAACCTGCTCTTCTTCACTCCTGCTTCCTTCCCTCCTCTGCCCACTGCTTAATGACTGAGCACATTGTTTCCAGAATCCTACAGAGTCATAGGCTAGCTATAGCTAAATGTGGTACCTCTAATACAAAAAGAAAGGAAGGAAGGAAGGAAGGAAGGAAGGAAGGAAGGAAGGAAGGAAGGAAGAGGGGGGAAGGGAAAGGAAGGGAAGGAGGGGAGGGGAGGGGGAGGGGAGAAGAGGAGAGGAGAGGAGAGGAGAGGAGAGGAGAAGGAGAGGAGAGGAGAGGAGAGGAGAGGAGAGGAGAGGAATTCTCATTGGCCCTATGGGCCAACCTTGGTGCCTGATGTTTGGGTACATACTTCCCTTTCTCACCTAAAATGCAGACTACCACTCTCTCTATTCCTTCTGCCTTTCCCTTGATTCTTCCCAGTTCTCTCTTGATGCCAACTTCTCTCCTTTTCACTGTATGCTTCATCCCAGTTATAATGTAAGCTTTCCTTTTAAAAAGCAAAATCAGACCATATTTTGATGAAAAAATGTTGTCAATATCACCTGCAATGTTTTACAAACAAAGTAACTTTGATCTAGTTTTTTGGTCTGCATTGCCTTTGAATATCAACTTCTTGGAGCCAGTGTGCATGATCCATGCAAAGTCATGTTGTATTTATGTAGAGCAATAGAAAACTGTTCTAAACCCTGTAACTCATGACAATGAAAAACGAATTCCTCTCCTGCGGAGAGACCAATCTGCTGAGTCTTATGTGTTGTTTTTACTCAGGACCTGATGCTACCCAGGAATGCAGCCACGGGTTAGTTCCTATGCACTCAATCCACGATCACTGGCCTTTTAACCTAGACATACACGCTGTAGACCTGGAAGGACAATTATCACAAGAAGACAGGAGAAATGCTGTGGGGAGCAAGGTTGCCCTGGGCCAGAAAGGTGCATGCTTACACAGTCTCAGGCCAGCGACACACTCCACATTCAATAGGCCAGCTTTCTCTAAGTCGATCCTCTGTCTTTGTTCTGTAGTCTATGTCTGGGTCTCGCATATCTGGGCTTACCTGTTGTTATCTATAAGCCGGCAGGTCTCCAATCACAGGAGCCTGGAATGAGTCTCAGAGTGAGTTCTTTAAGTGACTTGAGAGAGAGAATAAGATTCTCTGGCTATTTTTCTTGTCCTCTTCTTTTTGCTCTGCCAGAATTTGTAACCTTAGCCCATATAGCTTTGAGAATCCTAACTCCTTGAGAAGCACCTTCAAAATACACTATTTAAACCAAACACTTGCTCTGAACTGACACCACAATTATCTTTCTGTTGGGAAAGGTATACAGTTTCTAGAGTTTTTTATATTGTTACTGGCCTTTTCACACCAGGACACACGAGTGTTTGCAAGTTGAGGTCAGAGTGCATGGGCCGAGTTGTTGAGAGCAGAGTAGTCATCAGGGTCCCCGTGGGCTCGCACCGGACTTCTCAGGACGCAAGGCAGATTTCCTTTCCTCTCCAGCCGCAGAGTTCACGTTATCGTGAACTCCATCATTTCTCCACCCTCAACGAATGATTGAAACAATGGCGGCTTCGAGCGCAGAGTTGCATTCCAGAGAGAATGTATTTCTCATCTACTTCTGCTACCCAATAGTGCTGAGGAGGTTTTTGTTGAGCAAATACCATAGTACTAATCTAAATTTTTACCATTATTGACAAGAAGAAGCACCATGTGGAAGATTATGAGATACTGTTTGTGTCTCACGAGAATAACTGCTTAATGGTTTTCATGGGCACTGCGGAGAAATCCCCACTGATGAGGGAAAGCCTTGGAAAGGCAAAGGTTTTGCTCAGTGCACGGTACAGATAATTAGTAGTTGAGTTGGTGCTGGAACCTCAATAACCAAATAATTTAATTTTCTTTCAGGAATAAGTGACTGGAGCAACTGTATAAGAGATTTTCTTTCTTTCTTTTTTTTTTTTTTTTTTTAACCTAACCTAGGAGGTGTTTAAAGAAGCCCTGAGTTTAAAGAAAAGGATACCGCTCATTCCAGTTTCCACACAGTCGGAGATACTTTGCAACTTGCTGAAGTGATTTTCGGCTTCTGTTTCTATTTCCATGCCCGGACACAGGGCTGGAGGAAGTGGCTATAGATAAACTCAGCTGCAGCCCACGCAATACCAGGATCTCTGAATCGAGGCCAGGAAACAACATACGATCTTCAAAAATAGAGACACGCACTCCCCGTCGCACGCATCCCAGCTCTGGGATTGCAATGATTGTGTGCCTTGCTTTCTGTAATTGAGCCTCTGTTTGTTTTCAGGAAATATATCTTCTAAACGGTCATTAGTCTTACTTACTCAAATATCTACATGTCATTTGTCTTGCAATTAAGAGTTCCTAGCAGCTCCCAACAATTCTTTTGATTACCAGCATTCCAAACATAATAAAAGAGTAATTCTCTTTTACATTGTTGTGTCTACGGAGGGAGAATCATGTAATATATACAATTTTCACCCACACCACAGTGTTGAGAAATGTAATTTTCTGTGTATTCTCTTCTAAGAATATTTTCAATATTTCTGGATTGTCTCTGCTCTCAGGAACTGGATTGAAATCTCCACTTTGGTATTTATCTGGGACGGTGATAGCTCAGTCATCTGCCGCCAAATGCCAAGATAGGGGAATCTCATCATCCAGAGACCAGCTGCATGATGGGCAGTTAATAGATATATCAAACCTTGGGATATATGCTAAGCTGAAGAGATGATTGGCTGGTGATACACTGATTGATTAGCATGGGGAGAATGGGTTTCTTCTTGACAACCTAAGATTATGCGTCAGCTAAGCTCAAATTGCTTACACCTCTTCTATTGGGTTTAAAATTATAGTCCTGTCATCTAAAATCTCTCTTCAATGAAATTTTTACCATATATAAAAATTAAAGGGAAAAAGAAAGTAGGTGCAATGGATAAGAGTAAATGGAGTAGATACATTTCATGCTACTCTTGTTGATTCCACTGTGAAGAGTTGATATGTAAATCCCTCTGAGAAATGTTACACATTCCATGGACAACTCCTGAATATTCTACAATAATGCCAGAGAAAATGTTCTGTATGTTTAAGTCTGCGATCATCGTATTTTTAAATACATTAAGGTTCTATCTCACCCAGAGAAAACTGAGAATTTGAGGATCCCCTCTATCAATCAGTTTTACTTTCTAAAGCACATAACCTCCCTCCCTCCCTCCCTCCCCCACCCAATTTCTGAACTTCAGTAATTTTTAACTCCTGGCATGCTTTGCAGGGGCAGGGCAAGGAAGGGCAGATGTATGGAGACTGTGGATTAGCTTTGTATTTGAAGTAGCTCACCATGAACAGTGACTTCTTTAATTAGCAGTAATGACGCTAAAGGCAGTCACATTCACACACTGAAATATTTTAATGTTGTGCCTATTTCCCATCACATATGCTTTAAACACAACAGAACCAGATAAATGGAGGGAACTAACCTCATTCTATCAAACACACACACACATACACACACACACACATACACACACTCACACACCCCATCGAGACTTTGCACAAAGAATGATACCTATGGCTTTACAAACACCTGGCATGTTTGGTCTCCAATAAATTCATTAACCATAAGCTTCCTTTCTGATGTCCCCTTTAAAGATTCCATCTGATCATTTTCTGAATTATCAGACTGACTAGAAAAAGGACCTTGCTCTCCCTCCTTCCTTCCCATCCTCCTTACCCTAAAAATAAAGGAGCGGGAGCTGCTAAGCTTTAATTCAGCACGTCGAGGATACCCCCCCACCCCTGCTTGGGCAAATAGGGATTTGGCTGCCGAATTGCACTGGGTAAGTGGTTCATTGAGAATGTTAAAATCTGCATTAATAAATAGGACTGGGCTTCCTATCAGCCATCAGCGGTAGGGGATCAGCTGTGACAAAAATCCCATCTGAACAACCCACACACAAGCCTGCTCAGTGAGCAGACTTAAAACAAGGCCATTTATTGGCAACTGTTATGCAAACAAAGCGTCCAAGTCTTAGAAACAGATGTCAACTGAAGCATATGCTTACTGTAAACTGGAATTTGAGTCTCTTTATAAAGACAGACATAAATGGGCCTTCGGAAAGTAGGCTGCCTCTTGTTGTCTACCACCGCCTAACTTGATGCAGCCTAAAGCTTTTAAAGAGATGAACGGACTGATATGGGAGGGCAAAAGAATAAAAGTTAAAAAAATTAAATTGGAAATAAATGATAACATGTTGGAGCAGTTCCCAGAAGCAATTTTATGGATTTTTTTCTCTAAAAACACAAGGCAGGAAGTTAAAAGCTTAGTGCAGGTCACCCGTGGCATGTCGAGTTATCATTTCCTACCACTCCGGGTGGAAAGAAACGGCACACTCGGGCGGTAAGTTTAGGAGCGCGTGCTTTCCCGTCCTCTCCCTTCCTCTCTCTCCCTTGCCTCTTCTCACATCTTGATGTCTTTTAAATGTCACTTATTTTACATGAGGCGGTTGGTGGAGACATGAGTCAACAGCAATCAGAAGCATTATCCCCCGCAGTGAGTCCTGGTCTTAATGCATCTTGACACCTTGGCTGGCCAGCCACCGATTTACCTTTCTGCTTCTTAGGGAATGAAGTGGCGTCACGAGAAAATGGCTGTGATGGGGACAGCGTACGCAGAACTGGTATTAAATTTACCTCTCAGCCTAAGTGAATTTTCCTCACATGTGACTAATCAAAACGAAAGCTCACGGACCCAGGCTGAGCTGGCCAGCACTTCCCCAACCCTGGGACCAGGGCTATTTTGTTTTATCTCTTTGTACAAGCTGGCAGAAGTTTAAAGTGAAGGGGATAATCCAGGGGCTGGTGTCTCCATGAAATAACATCCTCACATGAAGAGGCTTTTAACTGTCTGTCGCCGTCCTCTTGGGGGGGTGGGGGTTGAGAAAGAAAGAAAGAAGAAAAAGAAAAGAAAAAAAAAAACTGTGACAATCTCATTTTGCTGAGCACCCTCCCATGAAAAGGGAAAATAACAGCATAACAGCCATGGTTGCCATGGCTAGTGGTGACCTTACACAACCCATTAGCCACTAAACGCTTTAGAAGTCAGTTTTACATACACTGTGGTGGGAAATGAAGGAACTATCACAATCGTTTTCACTTTAGTGAATTTGCCATCCATCCAAAGTCATCCATCCAAAGTTGATACCCCAACATATCCAGTCAGTGTCATGGTGCATGCAAAAGAAAACACAGTCGATCAAAAGATGCCCAGTACGCATACCATGGCACCTTACGACTTAAGACGTTAAGTTGGGGCTAATGTCAGTTGGAGCAATGGCTTTGTGCGAACTTTCCCCAACTTGAACATGAGAAGAACAATCGAAAACTGAGTCCTTCAAATTTTTAGAAGGGCTTGACATTCCTTCAAAAGTATGTTTTACTAACCACTTAGCAGAGATCGGTAGGTGCCAAAGGAAGTGAGGGCAGAGCAATTATCATCTTGCACAGTCAGCCCGATGCTTATTCACAGACAAGAGTGGCTTGCATTCTGCCATGAACCAACTGTGCACGTTGCTGATAATAGAGCAGAGGTATTGCTAAATTGGTACGGAAATAGCACACCTCGTTTACTTCCAGCAACTTATTTGCGGAAGGCAATGAAGGCTGGAATATTTTCTCATAACTATAAGAACAGCCAACTCATTGTTAACATTAAAATTAGTTTTCTGACATGGTACATGCTATGCATTTACTTTTCCTTAAATAGGAGCTTCCGTGCCCGGAGTAGAACGCTAATGGCATTTCTTGCCCCTTGAGGATAATTCATTCTTTCACTAATAAACCATCTAGCAGTGACTGGGAATCAAACTGCTCATCGCTTTACGGTTCTTCATTCGGAACTTCAGAGACCACTGCCCTTGGTTTGCACAGCGCTTTATTCTTGAACCGTCTGCTCTGAGTCAAATACTCGGAGTGAGACCCAGGGTAGAGGCGGCTGAGAATGTGGCAGCACTCACGCTGACACAGGCTTTGATGGATGCCAGAACTTGGAACCACATTTATAAAACTTAACCTTCCTATGTTGAGTGTTGTGGCAGGGGCAAAGAGAATAGCCAAAGAAGGAGTTGTAATATTCTTTTCAAAGAAAATTTAACTTTTAAAATATTTATGTTTATGTGTTCGTGCCTGCATGAGTTTATGTGCATCACCTGTGTTGAGGTACCAAAAGGGGCCTCAGGGTATCTGATCTCCTGGAACCAGAGTTACAGGTGATTATGAGCCATCTGCTGTGGTTGCTGGGAACCAAACCCAGGTCCTCTGCCAGGAGCAGGATGTGCTCTTAATTGTTGAGCCATCTCTCCAGGCCCAGTTACAACGTTCGGTAAGACTGTATTTACCCACATTCCTCCAAATCCCTGAGTTCAATTTTTATTTCGAGTTCCCGGCACCCACTCCAATAGTCAGCATAGAGGAAATTGGGATGGTCATTCAAACTAGCTTGGGGCATCAGAATCCTACAGGAGTGGAAAGGGATTCGGGCACCATACCAATCCAATTTCAAGTCTGCTTCTACATTTCTGGGGACTTCCTACTAAGTGTAGAGATCAGAGAACTGAAAATGTTAAGTAGAAGGAGACAAGGAAGAAAGAAGAGGTAGGTATTGTCGCTGAGGACAAGATGGCTCATTATGGGGAAAGAAAAGTGAGCAGAAGGATTCACAATTTTCAAAACTTGTGCAAGTACACCAGAGGCTGCCACTTTCAGGATCACGTGAAAGAGACTAAGAAGGGATGAGAAGGTGGGGCATCAGAAGGACACACCTGGAAGACACGACAAATGTCTTACTTACTGTCTGCTTACTGTCTTAGCCAGAGAGAAAAGCGAAACAGGCACAAACTATCAGCTAAGTTAGCCACTGAGTGGTGTCATCTGCTTTTACTGAGTGAGCCCTGCTGTGGGAAAGAGAAGTCACATGGAGCATAGGGTCTTCAGGTGATTACATGGCTCAGGAATGACTCAAGAGTAATGAATCCAACTCAAGTGTTTGGGAAGATTGGCCACTCTGTAGACATGCCTGAACTAGTTTGAAATTGGAGTGTAGCAACAAGGGTGGTCTTGCTGGCCACTGCTGAGAGAGCAGCCACGTGATCTCAGGCAGGCTCTGCAGCAAGCTCAGGGAGAGCCCAATAATGATGAGGGCACCATGTGCACTGCTGTGCCTGGATGTCTAATATGAAATGAGTACCCAATGCTGTCCCTGGTTTCCAAGCATTACAGGAGAGAAGTCACGGGAAGAGCATCGTCACAGGGCAACTTCTCCATATCTGGTTGTTACAGAGGTCCTTCTCCAAGCCATTTAAAGACTGTTTGGGTTTTGTGGTTGTTAATAGGCTTTCTGAGTACCAGCAAATCAGGAGGGTAAAGAAGACAGCTAACTCTGAATCTGCGCATGGAATTTCTGGCTTTGATGGCATTGGATGTGGCCTGACTACTCTGGACAGCTCCCTGGAGCACAGGCTGCTTGCTGGTGCTCTATCTTCCCTGCTAGTCCTTATTACAAGAACTGAAGACAACTTCTACCGTGTGTCTCTACGGCTGAAATTGTACAGCTTTGCCTGTTTTCTGGCCAAACAGTAGTTTGGAATGAGGTGAAGTAGTGATAGTTCCCTCCAGGATCGTTTTGGAAATTCTAAGTCAAATCAAATCCCAAACTCAAATATGAAGGGTCAGCAATTAGTGTCCTTTGATTAGCATCTGGGATTGAGAGTCTTGTAAAATAAAATAATTGTAAAATACAGTAGTTTGTTTTCTAAAGATGAAAAAGCTCTGAGAGGAAATGAATCCGTATGAGGGGAAAAGGCTGATGGACTCAAAGTAGGAAGATAGAAATTAAAGAGAGAGAAGGAGTTGCCATTGACTTGGCACCTACAAAAATGATCAGAAGGCCCCATCTGTTAGGCAATCTACTACAGATGAGGAAACTAAGCCCATTGAGGTCAGGAAACTAGCCCAACATCCTCCTACCTTCCCAGGCCAGTGAGAGGGCAGGCAGGACTTTGAACCCAGTCTGAGATCTTTCATCTATCTAACTTCAGGGCCACTTATCCTGGGTCAGCAAGGATGGAAGAGCTAAGAGAAGAGTCAGGGAGCCACAACTGACAGGTTTCGTGACTTACTGAATTTGGGGCATTTGGAGAGAGAGTGGGGTACAACCTGGAGAGTAAGGGTCCGAGTGACACGTCAGACTAATGAGCCTGTTTTGAGGAGCAAAGGTATTTTAGGGTGATATCCTATTTGGATTGACTAGAAATATGGAACTATATTCAGTTACAAGGTTCTGCATAGGATACAAATTTAAGAAACACTTATATGAATAATACTTAAAATATGAAAGCAGATAAGCATGGATAAGGGAGGGTATGGTGAGACTAAAGACAGAATTTACGATTCTTTTCCCACAGGGAAAAGCTGTGTAATCTCAGAGAATTCCTTCACTTCTTGGATATGCTAGACTTCATTTGTAGAAGGAGTATATTTGATAGACGAATGGGAATACAAGACAGTGTGATATGCAATACAATATTATTCAGTCTTATTTTGATGCATGCACAACATGGATGGATATGCTAGTCATAAAAAATATTCTAAATAATTCTACTTATATGATATACCTAAATCCTCAAATCGACACAGACAGAAAGAAGGATGACTGACAAGGGGTGGTGAGAGGAATAAGGAATTGCTATTTAATGGGTATAGACTTCCAGGCTATGGAAGAGAATGGTGTTAAAGGTTGTACGATGATAAGAACATACCTAATATAGTAATACACGTAGATGGTGATTTTTCTGTTATATGTATATACCACAATTAAAAATAAATAACACAATTTTAAATGGCAACAAGAATATTATTATCCTAGGATTGATGTGAGAAAAAAACATGCCCCCGTTTGAAAACTCAGGGTAATGCCTGGTGTGGTGGTTTGGATAAGAATGGCCCCAGTTGCTCATATTTAAATGCTGGGTCACCAGGGAATGGAACTGTTTGAAAGGATTACATGGATTAGGGGGTATAGTCATGTTGGAGGAGGTGTGGCCTTGTTGGAGGAAGTGTGTCACTGGGGTGGACTTTGAGATTTCAAAAGCCCATACCAGGCCCAGTATCTCTCTGTCTGCTGTCTGCTGCCTACAGATCAAGATGTAGAACACTCAGCTACTTCTCCAGTACCATGTCGGCCTGTGTGCCATCATACTCCTCTCATAATGATATGGACTAACACCTGAAACTGAAAGGAAGCCCCCAATTCTAAGAGTTCTAAGAGTTACCTTGGTCTTGGTGTCTCTTCACAGCAAGAACAGTGACTAAGAGACCTGGTGTATACCTTGTCAACAAAATTGATTTCTTCCTCTTACTGGAAAGGAAGAAAAAAAGGAGAGGGAAAAGGTAATAAAAGAAGAAAACCAGAAATATAAAATATTGTGGAAGTCATGAAAGATGTGTTTCTAGCAAAAGGCAAATCAACAGTGTGATACTATAGATATTATTCAGGTTCAAAAGTAGTTTATTCTTTGCCTAATTCAATCAGGTCCTTAGTCCAGCATGCCCTGGAGCTTTTTGGCCTCCATACAATCTAATCCTAAGCCTAGAACTGAAAGGCTTCAGCCTCCATACAATCTAGAACATTTAAGCCTCCCAGACTTAGTACTGACTGAGCCATTTTGACTAGCTACTTCTGAATTCAGAGCTGTACTGAACTCTCCTGGTTCAACTCACTTGCTGTTCTGGCTCAAACTCTTTTCCAAGCTGCTGGTTAAAACTGACCTTCTGAGCTGGCTGACTGTTTCTGACTGAAGTCTTCTGACTCTGGCAGACTCTGGCTGACTCTCACAACTTCTCGGACTGAACTGCTCTGCTCAGCTTCAAACTGACTCACTCTTCCCATATGATACTGACTTTTTCTGCCAAACTGCCTCTGTGTTTCTTCCTCAAACTCCTCAGACTGCTCCTGTGTCTCTACCTCTGATTCCTCAGACTGCCTCTAACTCTTATCCTTTGTCTTTGCTTCTGTGTGCTCTCTGAGCTGAAAGCCTGCTTTTCTATTGTGAGGGTTGGGCATGTCCTCATTCTAATTCATTCTGCTAACTCTTCCTCTGATTTGTCACTTTGCCTGCCCTTCACTATAACTCATCTCAGATCTCTACTTCCTGTCTGACACTGACTCCTTCTGAACTCTGCTTCCTATCTCCCAAGTGGTAGGATTAAAGCTGTGCACCACCATTGCCTTCTGAATACTGGGATTAAATGTGTGTACTAACATTCTTTCTACATTCCATCTGGACCACACAGCCTCTGAATGGGATCCCTTCATATAAACCCCTGTATGTGATCCCTTCATATAGAGCCTTGGATTTGATCTCTTCCTAGCTATCATGAAGGCCTTTCAATGTGATTCTTTCACAGAGCAGCTATGCTTCTGGATTAAATGATTAAATATTTCTCTGCATGAAACACTCCCGAGATTGAGGGAGAAGGAGGCTTTTGAATCTCATCATTAAGGATATATGTATACACACTGGAAGAAAAACAGCATCTTTAGTAAATGATGTCAGAAGACTGAATACCTCCAGTAGAAGAATGAAACGTGATGTGTCTCTCTCACATTGCACACAAATCAGTTCCAAATGGATCAAATATATCAATTTTAGACTTGAACCTCTAAAACATCTAGAAGAAAGAGTAGGGCATATACTCCAGAATATGGACTCAGGTAAGGACTTTCTGGATAGGTTTATGGTTACCCAGGAAACAACCAACAAGTAACAAGTGGTACTTCACCAAATTGAAAAGCTTCTGTATCAAAAAGAAAACTGCTAATCAACTGAAGAGGCAGCCTATCAAATTTGGGGAGAAATCTTTGCTAGCTACACATCTGACAGAGGATTAGGATTAAGTCTAGAACACACACATACACACACACACACACACACACAAGCACACACAAATAAAAAAATTAAACACCAAGAAAACAAACAACTCAAGAAGTGGGCTATGGACTGAACAGAGAACTCTCAAAAGAGAAAATACAAATGGCTAAGAAATAAACTATCCACCATCCTTAGCTATCAGCACATTTAAACTACTTTGATATTTCATTGTATCTGTGTCAGAATGGCTAAGATCAAGAAAACAAAAGACAACAAATGCTGGTGAGGATTAGGGAATGAGGAACCCTCTTGCACTGTTGGTAGGAGTGCAAACTGGTATCACCATATGGCAATCAGTGTGGTGGTTCCTTAGAAAACTAGAACCAGATCTGCCATATGACCCAGCTGTACCATTCTGGCCCATTCTGGTATACCCCAAGGACTCTAATTCCTATGACAGAGACATGTGCTCATCCACATTCATAGCTGCTCTAGTCACAATGTCTAGGACATAGAAATGGCCTGGTTGTCTGCCAACTGATGAATGGGTAATAAAACGCAGTACCTACACACAGTGGAATTTTATCCAGCTGTAAAGAAAACTGAAATTTGCAGGTAAATGAGTGGAGCTGAGAAACACCATACTAAGTGAAGCAACCGAAACTCAGAAAGGCAAATGTCGTATGTTTTCACTCATAGTGGATTTTAGTTTTGAGCCTTTATAATTCTTGCATGTAACATGAAATACCTGTAGAATCCAGGAAACTGGAAAAAGGGTTCCTACTAGTCTGTTTTTTTTATTGCTGTTACAAGACATCATGATCAAAAGCAACTTGGGGAGGAGGAAAGGGTTTATTTCATCTTACAGTTTATAGTCTACCATGCAGGGAAGTCAGGGCTGGAACTCAAGGCAGGAACTTAAGTCCAGAGGCCATGAGGCCACAGCTTGTTCTCTAAGCTCATGTTCAGCTTCCTTCCTTCATTCTTTCCTTCCTTCTTTATCTCTCTCTCTCCCCTTCTCCCCGCCCCCCAATTTCTTTCTTTGGCTTTTTGAGACAAGGTCTTTCTGTGTCAGTGGTTCTCCTAATGCTGTGACTGTTCCTCATGTTGTGACCCCAACCATAAAATTATTTTTGTTGCTACCTCATGACTGTAATTTTACTACTGTTATGAATCATAATGTAAATATCTGATATGCAGATGGTCTTAGGCCACCCCTGTGAGAGGGTCATTCAACCCCCAAAGGGGTCACAACCCACAGGTTGAGAACTACTGCTCTATGTAGCCTTGCTGTCTTAGACTTTGCTTTGTAGAAAGGCTGGTCTTGAACTCACAGAGATCTGCCTGCCTCTGCTTCCAGAGTGCTGGGATTAAAAGTGTATAACACTGCATCCAGCTCAGCTATCTTTCTTATACCTCCCATGAACACCTGCCCAGGAGTGACACTGTCCACAGTTGGCAGGACTGTATACCACAGACTACATGGTACAGGCACATCTGATGGAGGCCTTTTCTCGTGAAGTTTCCTCTTCCTAGATGACACCAGTGTGTGTCCAGTTGACAAAAAACTAACCATCGCAGGACCATTGGCGGAAGAGGGAATAAAAAGCTTAAGAAAGTGAGTGACAGCTGGGTAGTGGCGGCACACGTCTTTAATCCCAGCACTTGGGAAGCAGAGGCAGATGGATCTCTGTGAGTTCAAGATCAACCTGGTCTACAGAGTGAGTTCCAGGACAGTTAGAGTTACAACAGAGAAACCCTGTCTCGAAAAAAAAAAAAGTAAAAAAGAAAGTGAGCGACAATAGAACTCTAGTAGCTTGATGGGGAAAATAGGATAATTGGGGAGAGGTTTAATAGAGAGGGGGATGAGAAAGTAGGGTGGGAGAGGAAAACTAACATTGAGAATGTTTGAAAAAGCCACATCTTTCTCTTTCTCTCCCTCTCTCTCTCTCTCACACACACGCACACACACACAGAGTCAATGTCACTCCCAGAAGCACTAGGATGTCAGATAAAAAGCCCAGTCCTGGATATGGGACACCTCCCTTTGAGTTTTTGGTCAGGAATGTCCTGTAGTTTCCCCAAACAAAATAGGCTACTGACATTGCTCTTGGGTACACATCAGAACTTGATAGTAAGACATTATTGCTGAAGACACTCACTTTGGACACAAGACATGAAGAATCAAGTTGGTACTGACCAGAAAGCTTGCTCCCTGCTGGCTAGCTCCCATAGTAGCAGAAGGTATTATGTAGGCTGCTGGGGAAGAAAGTCATCAACAGTCCTACCCAGTTGTGAGCCCTGCGAACTACAACAATGACCAGCATGGCCAGATACCCCCATGGATGTGATAGTGGCAATGTTACAGGCCGGATAACTAGCCATTTTCTGTTTGGATTTAAGATGCGCTCCACAGGGGGCAACATGCTCAGTGCTGTATCTGGCCAAGAGGCCATAGTTGCAGAGCTCACAGGTTCTGGGAATCGAACCCACTACTATCATGTTACCTGGACCTAGTAAACCGCTCTCTAAATTACTGTCTCTAACCCAGAGATAGTGCAACTTTCAGGCCTCATCAGAGAAGTTTCTTTGCGTAGTGGGCAGAGGTTAACGTAGAAACTCACAACAGGCCAAAGTACAAAGAGTGTCTGTGGCATGTTCAGCACAAATGGGACATGCATATCACACTCCCTCCCTCCAAAGCTTAGTAACCACTGAAGAAGAGGGGGATGTAGTAAGAGCCGGAGGTCAGAGGGAACAGGACTGAAATAGTGTGCTCTGGACATGGTAGGACTACAGCAGTCATGGACTCGCAATAACCGTGGTCGACTGCGTAAGACTTGCTCAAGACCAAACCAGCCAACACTGAAGTCCCCACCCCTACCTGGGGAGCTACTGGCAGTTCATGGCTTCTGAGAGAAGGAGCGGAAGTCGGCTTTCTTTAAAGGTGTGATGCCCAGTAAGTGGGCCAGACCTATGAGTATATGGGCAGTGCAAACTGGATCGTATATAATATATAACATAATATAATATAATATAATATAATATAATATAATATAATATAATATAATATAATATAATATAATATAATATAATATAATATAATAATATAATATAATATATCAGACATAAAGTTGAGGTGAGTAGGGAGTTGGAGGGAAGACTGGGAGTGAATACGAAAAAAATGCATCATGTGCCTCTGGAAGAATTAATGAAATATCATGTTATGCTTGTTGAGAATGTATGAATAGGAGCTGGAGAGATGGTTCAGCACTAAGAGCATTTGATGTTCTCAGAGGACCTAAGTTCAATTCTCAACACTCACATCAAGTGCTCACAACCATCTATAACTCCAGATCCAGGGGAATCTGACACCCTCTTCTGGCCTCTGAGGGCATTGAACGAACATGACATACAGTTACACATGCGCACACACACACACATGCACACACACATATCACACCTAAATAAAAATAAAAATAAATTGAACAATACTATATGTGTATATATATAAACATAATGCACATACAGTCAGTAATTTTTAAATTATCAGAATTATGCATCTATTTTGCCTACCTATCTACTGACAACTTATGATAGAACTTTGGTAGAGTGTTGAGCACAATATAGAAGCTTAAGGGAATAAGTGAACCAGCCAACAGTCAGAAGAGGCAAAGACTTTCCCAAGAGCTTAGAAAATACAGAAGGGAAAGAGGATTAGGGAATTGTAGGAGGGTCTCACACTAGCTAGCTGGCTTTTTTTTTTTTTTTAAGGTGGAAAATCTTAATCATGTTTGTAAACAGAAGAGGGAGATTGGTGAAGAGGGAAGGGTAAAGGGTCTCAGAGACAGAACAGAGGGTGTTCAGTGTAGGAAGAGGGGGTGACACCCCAGGATGGGAGAGGAGTGGAGAAGATTGATGGTGGAGGTTTGCTTTTGCCTTCTTCCTTTCTTCTTTCCCCTTGTGGGGAAGAAATCATTACCCGCCAAGAAGGAGAGGCTATTAGCAGGGTAGAGAAACAACAAAGCTGTATAATCAACTCTTAATTATCAGCATTTTGGTTTATTAGCTTCACATCTTGCTTTCAAGCAAGTTAGCACTCACTCGGCTTAATTACTTGCTTTGTTAGCGTCTCAAACTCAATGTAATATAACTTTGCATGTGGCCTGCAGCCCAGCAGGGTGACATTCTGACACCTGAACACTTAACCACTTCTGTGGTTAAGGAAGGATTTACCGTAGGACACTTTGGTTGAGGCTGGGGACTTCCCAGCAGTCTGAGAGACAAACAGTTAAGCTCTCCAGGTGTTGCTGAGTGGCTCACTATTGTGCTGCCTAAGAACTTTGCTCAAAGAGACTCCTCAAATCAGACATGTATGTTCTTCAGCTCTTCAACTAACAGTTATGAACCCCAGCTATGGGCCTGAAACAGTGTTCCCATGTTTGGATGTTAATATGGTCCTAGAAGTCAAGACTGGATTCTGGAGGAGACAGGAACCAGAACTGTCCCTACAAAAAAGGGTTTGCAATATTAAAATCCAGTTGCAAACAGCCAAGTTTAAATCATGATGGATTGCAGTCCATCTTTGGTTATCAACTTTTCCTTCTTCGATAGCTCAAACAAGAATTCACGGCAGTCTGGCTAACTTACATGCAGTAAAGTGGCATAAGGCAGTGTCTCGCCAAATCCCGGAGA
The DNA here is from genome assembly GCA_026225945.1 of Cricetomys ansorgei. NCBI lineage: Eukaryota > Metazoa > Chordata > Mammalia > Rodentia > Nesomyidae > Cricetomys > Cricetomys ansorgei. The sequence continues at coordinate 10,595,971 of JAMJFZ010001264.1, forward strand.
GCTCCAACAGACAAGGCACGATTCTGCACAGGCTTCCATTTCTGGGCTGAGGAGGTGCTTTCTTTTATATTTCAGGATTGCCAGAGCCTTTGGTGCATGAGGAACAGCTCACAAGATTCAAACTTTTCTTCTTTAATAAGGGGTTTGCTCTGAAGCACAGTTGTCTGCTGGGAAGAGCGAGGAGATAACCAGGCTCTGATTGGAGCCTTGGCACCCCAAGGGCTGTGGGCCCTAAAAAGCTGCTCAGTGAGACAGGCCCTGTGTCTGTACCCTGAACACACCTCTACTGACCCCTCCAGTGTAACCCAAACTTGTTCCTCACAGCCGCATTTCAGTCCTTGCTGTGTCCCTAATGACCTTTGCCCCCCAGTCTCTGCATTTCTGTGTCTTCCTCTTTTGTTCTCATTTTGCCTCCTTCCTTCATCTGGTTTTCTGGAGACACTGTTTCTAGGTTTTGCTGCAAATGTCTTTCTTTGCATAGCTCTTATTACCAAATCAGAACAGTTCCTTTTCCTATTGAGCAGGAAACCAGCCAATCGCACTGGCTGGGGATGTGTTTTAGTTTGTGGGATTTTACCTATATAAATTACATATCTAAATTTTATTTTGAATTTTTTGTGTGTGGTGTATGTGCACGCCTATGTTGGGGTTGAAGGGAGGGGCACATGTTCATGCAGGTGCCTGTGTGTGTGTGTGTGTGTGTGTTGCCAGAGGTTGAGGTCCGGTGTTTCTCTAGGTTGCTCTCCACTCTGTTTTTTGAGACAGGGTCTCTAAGCTCACTGAACTGCTAGACTGGGTAGGAATCACCCCTCTCAGCTCCACAGTGCTGCGGTTACACTGCACAGTCACGCCTGGCTTGGAGGCTCGGGATCTGAACTCAGGTCCTCAGTTTACTTTACTAACTGAGCCATCTCTCTAGCTCTCTATTTGAAGCTATTCCCTCTTTGCCCACAATAAAAACTTGCAACATCAAAAAAGATTATATATATATATATATACATATATATATATATATATATATATATATATATGTATTCTGAAATCTGTTAAGCATGCAATTGATTGAGATCATTACTCCTTGTTTCAGCACTATTCCAGGGTTTAAAATTGCTCTAGGAGAAAATCACAGATAACCAAGGCATTGATTTACTTTGATTAATGGTTATAAAATATCTATTTACAAGAACTGTTACTAAAAGAAGGTGGGGGGAAGCCACAAATAGAATTCACCTAGTCTTCACACTATACAAGAGCGTCATTACCATTGAGTTGTGGTGGCCCTTCAGGATTGTTAGTACTTATCTCAACTCGGATAAGGCTGTAAATGTACAGAAGTGCCTGACAACCCAGGATTTAGCTGATGGCCTGACCAGTAAAGCTACATGAGCTTCTGAAATGGGGTAACAGACACAATGCCTTCTATATCCTGAAGCCCAGTTTCCCACCATGTCAGAGGGTCCCTCTGAATGGCAGACTGGATTGCAGTCCATCTTTGGTCATCAACTTTTCCTTCTTTGATAGCTTCATGTTGAAAGACATTAAATTAGAGAAGGTTCTCAAAGCTCAGCCAAAATGGGGCAGTGGCCTAAAGGTCCAGATGCTTGCGTGATTCTGCAAAAATAGACTCAAGAAAGGACCAATGAATGTCGGCCAAAAGCAAACAGGAGAACAAGAATCTCAACCCTATAAAAATTTACTGTGTAAGCTAGCCATAGAAACTGGAAAAGTGGCATTTCAAAATCAAAATTGTAAAGAGCTCCCCCGCTCACTCCGCTTGTGAATGGCATGCGGGCCACGGTTGTTCTGAGAGTGGAACGCACTCTTCCCAGTGAGTGTGTACTGCTGCTGGCATCAGACCTCACTAGCCTGCAAGCAGCTATCTCGCCATTATACATCCAGAGAGTAATCGGGGTGAAAAGGACAGTCAGTGTGAGAGGAAATAATTGCAGCTTAAACTACTCTTACTCATTAAGAAGCAAGACTATTTGGGGAGCGTGGGGGTGGGGAGGGTCAGGGAGAATGGTATTGAGTTTTCATCATCCTGTCAGGGCAGGTCAAGTTTTAGCTTTAGCAATTTTGGCATGATTTTCTATAATCGCATTATGGTTAAAAGTATATTAATCACAGTAACTACCGCTGTCCTATGGTGAGAGTAATACTTGCAGAAGGGCAGGGACCGAATCTGAAGTCTGTCTCTGGGTCTGCTTCTGCCTGTTTGACGGCAGCTGCCTGTTGTCATGGTAAAAGCGACTGAGAATTAGTAACAACAACAACAAGTGAAACAATCCTAAAATCACAATCCCCTCTGTTAGTGGAAAACAAAAGCAAACACGTGATAGGAAAGAAAGGGGGAAGGTTAAAACGGTTGGGGCTTAAGACTTACAAAGATCAAACCAGCGGACAGTGTTTCACACGGCCCAGGAGAAATGTCAGCTAAGTGCAGGAAATCAGTGGCTGGTTCTCGGCTTTGCCCTCAGGGGACATTGGGCACTGTCTGGGGACATCTTGGTGGACCACACGGGGCAGAGAACATAGTGCTGCGGGCATGGGAAGCAGAAGCCACCATTGTTGCTAACCGGCCTCCGAATAGCACCAGACCACAAAAAAAAAAATGGCCCACCATAAAGTGGACAGTGCCACTGCTGGAAAGCTTGGCTCTCAGTCATTACTGGGAGGGGAGATTTAAATATGTTAATTTAATTATTACACTGTATTCCTATTACTCTCCCAAGTCTTTATTATTAAGATGCCTGAGATTGTTATGTATGTCCCAGGAGAATATGCGGGGATCCACAAACAGGGTCAGAGTTGAGGGAACTAGCTGAAGTCAGGAAAGGGGACTGATTTCAAGTGAAAATTTGAAAGGATTAAAAATGGTAGGATTTTTGGTGCTGGAGCAGAACAGGACAGTGAGCTTGGGTCATGATTTAAAATTGTGTCGGAATATATTCATCACACAATATACTTCTAAAGGAGACTACAAAGTCAGCTAATCAATAACACTGGGCGTCTGAAGAGCTTCGTGTTAACTGTGAACAGAAGGCAATTATTAATGCTTATTAATACTGCAAGCATTTTTTTTTTCTTCTTTTGACAGCTGGGCTGGGGAGAACTGGTGAAGACTGGATTCTGGTGACCCAGACCTAGCAGAGGTGGGAGCTGGGCTACGTTTTAGGCATTGGTGTATAATCTCCAAAGAGCCACAGGGAAGGGACAATGGAGAGAAGTACGAAGGCTGAGGTAGTTTCTTAAAGAGTGGCTCCTGGGAACCTACTGGAATTGCAAATAACCGGGATTCTGCCTCAGACCCAGGATATCTGAAGCTCTGGAGATGAATGACAGCAATCAGTGTTTTATGAACACTCTGAAAGTACATGGAACTACTTTGTAAATCAAAACTTCTTGTGCTTCAGCCTAGGAGCTAAACATTAGGAGTGTCTGTTCATTAAGTCACTGGAACGTTGGTAAAAAGACCAGCTGAAAGTTCAGACAGCTGTAACACATCACTGACCAAAGATTAGGCTGCTGAATATATGAGGGGTTCTTAAATAAGTAAGAAAAAGACAACTAACCCACAAGAGAAATGGGCTGACAGTATGAGTATGCAGGCATTCCACAGAAGACACAACGAGAGCTTATAATTATTGAAAAGTGGCTGCTTAGCAAATGAAGAAATACAGATTAAAACCATGAGATGCTATTATCTAAATACAATGATAACCTAAAATAAAATAAAATAAAATAAAATAAGTCAGTGCCAAGTTTTGGCAGACATGGTGAAACAGAAACCTTCATCAGGTGTCCATATCAGTATAATTCCAAGGCACTGTATCTAGTAAGATTAACCCAAGAATTCAGCCCGCTTATAAAACCTGCAGAAATGCGTGCGCGCGCACACATAAGGCACCGAGTATAAAAGTATCCATAAGAACTCCATTAGGCATAGCAGAATGTTCAGAAGTAACTCAAGTGCCCATCAATAGTAAAACAGGGGAAATAAATCATGGTACGATCACACAGTACAGCACTACAGTGTAGCCAAGGCGGATGAACCACACACAATATGGGGCTCCTACTAATCTAAAGATGGGTGACAAAAGAAGTTGCAGAAAAGCATATAATAGCCTTCCAGGGGCTGAGGGGATGGCTCAGTGGATGAGAGTGTGGCTGAGCAAGCAAGATGACGTGAATTCAAAGCGTCAGGACCCATGTCAAAAGCCTGGTGTGGCCACGTGTATCTACAGGCGCGACCCTTGGGGAAGGAAGCAACAGACCCCAAGCTGCAGTTCAGATCCCTGATTAACTCATTCACTCATCTAGCAAGCATTTGTTTTGTGTGTGTGTGCGAGAGAAAGAGAAAAAGAGAGAGGGGGAGAATAAGAATATTGGGTACTAAGAAGGTCAGAAGGATGCTGTATCTTTTGCCTTCAAAAGATATTTTACGGGCAAGTTGTATTTTGGAATCCTTCGTTTTCTTTCTTTTAAATATTTGAGAGTTTGAGATTTTTCTTTCACAGAAAAAGAAACAGAAAACTAAGTTATTCCTTTAAAATATTGATTTTATTTTTGATTGTGTGTATATGGGGGGGGGGGCGCAGTTGTGCGTGCAGGTGCCCATGGAGGCCAGAAGAGAACACTGGATTCCCTGGACGTGGAGTTGTAGGAAGCTGTGAGCCACCGACATGGGTGGGAAGAAGACCTGGGTCCTCTGCAAGAACAGCAAATGCTCTTGACTACTTGAACTAGCGGAGTAACTCTGAGATGGAGAGACCCTCATACTGGTCTCCTTAGCATAACTTCATAGACCACTAAGCTCAAAGGCTCCCCACCACCATTACTATAATCACCTGAATAAAGAAAAATAGAGTAAAATAAAGTGTGCTCTTTCTGTGTGTTAACTCGTTCTGAACCTAACACTGCTCTGTAAATTGGGCGACCATCTACCTGCCCTTACAGCAGGAATGACAGGAATCAATTTGTTCTCCTTTCATTGTTGAGTGGTAGATGACACAACAAGCAACACATACAAATGAAAACAATGGATAAATAAAACAAGCTTTTTTATTATAAATTGGAAGGCTTAAAAAAACTATATGCCACATAAAATGGGCATTTTTTTTTAAAACACACACACACACACGCCAAAAACATAGCACTAATTCCATATATCCCTAGTAGCCTTTAAAATACATCGGCCAGATCATTAAAGAAAAAAAAAAAAAACCCTAAACATTCCTGTCTACCACAATTTGACTTTAACTGGGAGAAAGACCGAGAAGAACAGATTTAGAAAATAACAGCTCATCGAAGTCACTAAACATTTCAATGTGGGTAAATACTGTTTTTATTTCTTATGTTACTGTTCTCATTGACTGTGTTTTATAACAGTAATTCTCAAAGCAAGATCCCCGAACATCCCTAAGGTCTTTTTATGAGGTCCATGGTAGCTGACATAATTTAATAATAAGAAGAAGAATAAATATTTCAGTCTCATTTTCTCATAAGACTACCTTTCTATGATATGGTGACAGACTGGATTCAGAAGCAGATATGAGACTCTAGTTATCTTCCTTTAATAGACATTAAATTCCTTTACAGAAAACAATACGATCTCTTCTCACTGAAATGTGTTATTGCCATTGTTTGGAAGTCAGTGTATACCCCAGGAACTACCACAGAAATTCTCACTACCACAGAACTTCCATGTTTATTGCTATAATGAGTAAGAAGTAGAACTAGTCTCGGTGTAGATAAATAGATAAATGGATTAAAAAATTGTGTGGTACCCAGCTATACAGTGTGCAGAGAGTGAGAGATTTTGGAACATTCAGTCCTAAATGTGATGTCTTCATCAAATTCCTCCTTTCAGGACTCAGGGAGTAAGAGCCAGGGAATGGCTAGCCCCAGGGAGACAGTGTCTTCCAGACATAACTGGACTGTGAACTCACAGAGACTAAGGCAGCATGCACAGGGCCTGCACAGGTTCAAGTCAGATTGTGTCCCAGCATTCAGAAAGGGAAATGGTCGTTAGCTCTTATCCCTAATGAAGAAGTCATTTCCAACTGGCAAAACTTAAAAAAAGGATTTAGTTTTCCCCATTGCAGCCTTGCTGGGCATATTAGCCGCGCTCGAGGGCGGGCTTGCCCAGGACCAGATGGCCAAGGCAAAACTCAGTGGTGCTTTTTTGTAAGTTTTTGTCTCATATTGCTTTGTTTGGACATTTTTTTATTACTGTTTTTTTTCCTTGTATATTATGGCTTCCAATTTTGTATTAAAAAAAGAAAGAAAAAATGTGATATAAACACGTACAGCTGAGTTTATTCAGCCACAAAAAAGTGAAATATTGACATGTTCAGAAAAATGAAGGCAACTAGAAATCATGTTAAGTGAAACAAGGCGGACACAGGAAGACAAACATGACACAGTTTCTCTTATATCCAGATACCAGATCTACCTGTGTGTGTGAGAGAGTGTGCGTGTGTATATGTGCGCGCTATGAGGCTAGAAAGAAAATCATGACAAGGACATGACCAGGTGAGAAAGCTCTTATGACGTGGAGAGGAAGTAAGGGTAATGGAATACATGTGACATGGGAAAGGAAGGGGGCTTCTGGGAAAAGATGAAGGGGGCCAGTGGGAGGGGACATGCCATACTTAATCCATTATCAAATATGCTAAATATTAAAGTGAATTTAAAGGAAAAACCCACTGCCATTCTTCTCACTGAAATCTGTCACTCTTTAAAGTCCGAAAAAATTGTTTTCATAAATATTTTAACATATAGGTGTTTTATGAATATATTAACATGTAAGTGTTTAATAATATCTCAAGTAACTTTAAAGCAAATATTTACAATTTTTTATTGATTTTTTTAATATATGATAAATATTGAGACAAATATCTCACAAAATAAAAGCTTGATCTTCAATAATTTTAAAAGTGCAAAAGGATCCTAAACCAAAAATCTCAAGAATCACTATTTAATAATAATAATAATAATAATGTAATAACAATTATATTAAGTCACAGTAACGTGTGTTATTCTTCAGATTGGGGGGGGGGCTGGAAAATAGAACTCATTTCCATTAAGCTAACATTCTAAGTGGGTATTCTGGATAAAATGTCGTCTTGTTACGTTCCCATTTTCCCAGGAAAGTGGTGCCACAATAAAGACCCAATGCTGCTGTGAACAGACGAGACACTGAGGAGAGAAGGAGCTTTGACACCTACGGAAATAAATACTAGAAAGTACCTTAAAGAAGTCTTATTATTTCTCTCTTATTTGGTTTCCACCAAGGTTCACAATGATGTGAAACTCAAGCCACAGGAACAGGGAGGTCAACAACTACAGCACAGGATGAAAGCCCCAAACTTAGCAGGTGGGGAAATGGGGGGAGGAGCAGAGGATGGAGCTCTGTTTGAGCAGGCCTCAGCAGAGCACCGGTACTTAGCTCTATTTTTGCTGAAGAAAAAAATGGCTTCAATCAACTGGCTCCCACGATCTGGAAGGAAGCAGACTATCATAATCTTTCTGGGGAAAAGAACTCTGAAAACAATCAGTCATGAGACTCTTTTCATTGAGAGTGATGAGGAGGAGAAAAGCCACAGTAACCTTGTGGAAGGAATTTCACAAGTTATTTCATTTTATAATTGAGGAAACGGAGCCTATCAGAGGGCAAATAGATTGCTCAAGGTCAGACAGCTAGCTTAAGTATCAAAGCCAAGATGGGAATTAAAGTCTGCCTGATTCAGAAGTGTGTGTCTCAACCACTTTGCTAATTCTGTCAAGGTCTTCACATTAAATGACATTGCTGTAAAATAAAGAAAAGTCTCTGGAAGGTCAGCAAGCAACTGTCAAGGGACAGCTCTACTAACTAGCCACACCATTGCACACAACCATGGTTATCTGCTCTAGCATACCCAATATTCTCCTTTTAATGAGTAATTAACATAAAATAATTGACAATGTCTCTCCCGGGAGGCATTAAATAGGAAAACAATAATAAGCAATATGCATAATATGAATGTACAAAAACACAAATGAGACAATTTCAGAAGTCAGACACTTGCTCCTATAGAGGAAACACCCAGGACATAGTGATGAAAATTTCAAAATGATGTCATTGTTTTAATTCCAAGGGTTCAAATGGCATTAATGTCAATGGACATAATTTTTAGGAAGAGCAAAGTTCAAAACAAAATACAGTTTTCTGTTGATTTAAAAGCAGTTATGTTTCAGAGCTAGAGAGAAGGCTCGGTGGTTAAATGCACTGGCTGCTCTTCCAGAGGATCCTGGTTCCATTCCCAGCACCCAGATGGGGGCTCACAACAATCTTGTAACTCTAGTTCCAGGGGAATCCGATGCCCCCTTCTGGCCTCTGTGAGCACTGCACATTGATGAACAGACACATGAAGACAAAACACTCACATAAAATAAAAATAATCTTTAAAAACATTTTAAATATTCTTATGTTTCTGGAAAAGTCCACAGAATAAAAATATGAAAAATATTTTTTGAGGGAAGATACCACTATTTTACATAAAACAGTAAGGGGAAGAATGCAACATTTATCTGAGTTTTAAAACTAAACCCTAAGGTCTTAAAAAGATGTTGAGTATGTTGTACTATTTTGGACTCTGATTTTAAGAAGTCAGTTTCATTTTCTTTCTTTGGTTAGTAGAAATGCTTGAGAATCTATCATCAGTTTTTCCATGTTACTGAAATATATTTTTATCCTAAAAATCTACAAGGCAGAAAGTATGGCAAAGACATACTTTATAATAGAATCACCTTGCTTCCCTGTTTGCATGAAGTGATGACCTCCTTTTAGAACTCGTCTCTTGGCACCTGCAGTCACGTTCATGATTTGTTTAGAGAGCACGTGCTACTCATGAGCTTAAGGACTTAGCTTATTTCTAAACATTCGCACCAAAAACACAGAAGGCATGACCTTGGCTAGAAATATCTCAATGGCGCACGCACACAAACTTCTCTGACACATCCTTTTATGGGAAGAAGAGTCACTTTTGTCCTCAACTTCGAGCAGTCTCAATTTTCAGATTTTTCAGAGCCCTCTACAAGTGAGTTAGGCTAGACATAATGCTCATTGCATTCCGTGTGCACCAGTTCCAATCGTTCAGTTGTCATATGTACATACATAAAGCTAGCCAATAACTTCTACAACTCTGTTCTTCGTTCTTTCACATACCAGAAACTCCAAAACATAAATGTCTTTCTGAATTTCCTTCTGGAATTCCATCCCCCATCTCAGGGTTTCACATGCCCCTCACACGAACTGGACTGGGAGGGGATGTTAATACACTGATCAGTACCCTGGAACTAATTAGCCTCAAATATCAAAAACAGACCCAGAAGCGTTGACCTGTTAGGCACATTAGCAGTTTCCGTCTGTGCCTTACACGTCTCTGTCAGAAGCCGCTCATTCTAGTGTTGTGACTCTTCGTGAAAATGACTAACCAAAATGCCTCACACGCTTCTCCAGGAGGACGCAGGTCTGGTCCGTGAGAGGGTGCTGACCATCCTGCAGGCTGGGGCAGAAGCGAATCTATTCAGTGTTTATGTAAACTATCCAATCATTTGAATTTAAAAGTGCTATGCCGATTGAAATAGGTGTCTTAGTCAGAAGTTCATCTCTGCCCACTTTAATTCTTAATATATTTTCCTTAAATGTTTTACTGGATTTACTCGTTTTATTTTATGTATGAGCGTTTTGTCTGCTAGTACATATGCATGTGTATCACCTCAGTGCTTGGTGCCCACGGAGGTCAGAAGAGGGCATCAGGACTCCTAGTTACGATGACTGTGAACCACCATGGAGATGCTGGAAATTGAACCCAAGTCCCCTGCAAGAGCAACAAGTGCTCTTAACCACTGAGCCATCTCTCTGGTCCCAATTTTTTTCTTATTTTGTAATGGTGGTGAGGGGTATGCTACTGGCGCGCACACACACACACACATACACACACACATAAACAAGAAAAAATAAAAGCCCAGCAAAAAAAAGAAAGAAAAAAAAAAGAAAGAAAAAAAAAGAGGACTCCCTAGAGATTTGCTTCTGTGTAATGACTAGGGGGCATCCCAGGCTTCCAGGTGCTCGGTGGAACTCAGTGTCACAGCAGAGAGGCGGCAGGAGAAAGCTTCCCATGTGTTTCAACGCTGTTGAGGTCCAGTCATTTGCTGCACCACATCAGCCATGCAGCCATGATCTTAGCCTGTTCTACGCCACTTTAACAAACACTAGAGGCAGGGACTTCACAACGGAAGAGGTTTACTTAGACTGCAACCCTGGAAGTCTAAGAGCACGGACAGCTATGACATCTGCTCGGCTCTGGCGAGGTCCTCCTGGCCACATCACACATGGTGATGACGATGCCATTGGGTGTGTGTGCAAGAGACAGTTGGATTAAATGGTGAGATAGAAAGCAAGAAGCAAGAAATTGCTTTTAAAAAAAAAATTTGCCCTGATAAGACCAGCATTAGGTTCTTTCTGGACCTGACCAGCTTCTGCTAGCTCTTACCTCTTAAAGCTTCTACTACATCAACATCGGCACATGCAGGATAGAGCTTCCAGGATGGGCCATTTTGAAGGACACACTGAAACTGCATGCAAAGCTTAGCGTATGGGCAACAATGTCCCAGGGCCACAGTTGCTGGCTATTGTTTTTGTTTAGTTTATATACTGCCCCCAAACCAGAAAATAACCCCCCCTCTCTCTCTGAGAAAAGTTGCAATTTCCCAAAGTTATCCACTCTTATTGATAAGCTGGAACCTTCTAAACATACTTTTGGAAGGAAACCATTTACTTTTGTTCATCTATTTTGTTTTGTTTTTTTAAAGAAAAAAAAATCCATCTAAGAACAAATTCTCTTAGGTCTTAAATTATCGTCTTATGAATGACAACACACACACACTCATCTCTTCTATTATGGCCTTATGTAAAGACAACGGAAGTGTTCCAAATAAATAGCATTTTCTTACTTCTAAGCAAAAATCACTTGTTCGTAACTTGAAATAATTTTGCAGATTTAGTTCCTCTCTTATGCTCTGGGAACTCGCTTCAGAACTCGGTCTTCACCGCCTCCCAATGCTTGAACCTCTTGGTTGCTCATTGACCGGCTCTCTAAGTATCACATGAAGAAGAACTGTTTTGCCTGTCCTTGGTCCCAGCCAGGGGTGGGGTGGAAAGCCTTCTGATCTATTTTTAATTTTATGTCTCTTTTAATGAGTATAAAAATTATATCAGAAGAGGCTGATGTTTGCTTCTGGATCCCAAGGACATCTCATTTAGCGCAAAAGATAAAGGTCGCTGGAGACTTTATTGTGGGAACCAAGACATCATCAAGTTGGACAAGATCTGCAAGCAGGCTTCTCTGCATGCCCATTGCCTCCAGTCCTCCTAACTGGCAGCAGTTCTCTTCTGTCCTATCGTGTGCAAAGCTTGAGGGGACTCTGGGCCCCATGCTTTAAATATTCTTCTAGGAAGCCCTCACTGGAATAATCCTGTTCTCACTTGAGTATATAATGCGAGATCTATTTGGAAGGTAAGTCCAGGTGATGGAAAAGTATCTGTAATGAACCACTCCCATTTAATTGAAGAGACAATACCTTATTGTTTTTATAATCAGCCTAAAATGGGCAAAATCAGGGGTTAGGGCCAGATTAGCACATGGTCCAGTGACATTTTGCCTCCAGCAAGAAACTGCCTCATGTTAACCAGACACACAAAGCATCCCCACTCAGAGAGTAGTAAGGTAATTGACGAGCATAATTCATCATCATCATTACTGGATAACACCACCATTTCAAGGATTTAAATATCCGGAGAGCATCTCAAACAATGCGTTTTGGAGTTTATCAATTGCCTAATACAATTGTATTAGTACATAGTAAAAAAGTGTTTATTTCTGCCAGGAAGAGCCAAAAACAATTACTAAGTCCCTTAGAACTAACAGTTCGAAGTCTCCAAGACAGTAATAGCTCTGACGATGGGATTTCACGTTTGCCAGGCTTATACTATCTGAATTTTCAGCGCAGCACTGGCACACTTCAGAAATCATTCGAAGAATATCGTTGGGTATTGTCTATCATAATGACACTACAAAAAAAAAAATACCAGACAGGGAGTTAGGCGAGTTAAGATACATCTGCACAAACTACCGCAATCACTGAAAATGGCTCCAGAAATGTTTATTGACATCAAGTAATGTTTGTGACAGATGCAGAAAGTTGTGCTAAATGGTGTGTCATAGGAACAAATGAGTTAAACACAAAGAAGGTGGAGAGAGAGACAGAACTAAATGCTAACAGCCTGAGTCTTCCAGGACTCAGTGCAGTTTTATTCTTCTTAATGGTTGCCTTAATTTTCCAATTTCCCTTTAATGGGCATGCATTATTTGAGCAGTTTAAAAAACGTTTAAAGAAAGCGATATAATAAAAATTTTGTTTTCGTGCAAGGCTTGTACATTAGAGAATTTTAAACTGAAATTCTATGCTAAGCTAAATCAGCCCCCTGCCCCATAACTAGAATCGAAAATGTTATCTGATCTTTGAGAATTATCTTGGAAATTTACTTTACTCATATCTGAAATGTTCAGGTTCTGATCTTAAAATGGTCAGTAGACATTTCATTTGTAAGTGACAGAGGACCAACTCTGGTAACTTCTGACATCCCCAAACAGGATATAATGTAGCCATTGTAATTTGTAGCAGAATTATTTACCTAGAGCCAATTAAAACCCACGGAAAAAGTTGTTTCAGAAGTGTGTTTGATTGTACTGGGACTTGAGAGTCCACCTAGTCCTTAGAAAACAAGAAAATACTGAGTTCCCTCCTTCATTCAACAGATATTGATTGGTACCTACTATGTGTCCATTGTGTTATAGACACATTGGTGAAATCTTTTCAGTTTCTGACTTAGATTAATCTTTAAATAAAGATAACTCTATATATAATTGGTATGTTATCTATAATCCTAAAAAGGTTCTACAAGAAGGAAGTAAGATTTTTCTTTAGTTTTGATTATTTGTAACTAATTCAACTCTTCCTTCTGTCAATCTAATCTAAGCCACTTCCTCGCTGTAAAATACAATTTCTGGCTAACACCCAGAAGCCTAGAATGTAGCAGAAACGGCCACGGACATATGAATTCTAGTCCTGCCTCTGTTATAAATCTCAGGGTGACTAAAGACAGGTGACTTTTCTATCGATAGATGAAATTTTTCTAAATTCTTTAGCAATAATATAAAATTATTCCAATGTTCCTTCTCATTCTAAAAGTCTGGCATTTGCTTTGGGTTGATTTAAAAAAAAAAAAAAGCAAACGGCATTTCAGCTTGTTGCTCTTTACAGCTGTGACTTTGTCATGAAATACATGTCTGAAATAAGGACGAAGAGTACTTAGCCTACAATACTTGTCCCACACGGGCCTCGTGAAGAAGTGCTCTCTGGGGCAGCTGAAGACAGTACTAAAGGCATGGGGGGTGGCCACGGCACTACAGGCGCTCTCTAGTAGTTGAAGTGATAAATAATAAACTCTTTAAAAGCTGGGTTCAACAAGCACAGGACTGTAGATGAGAAACTCACTCATGTGTCCTGTGCGGAATCCAAATGTGCCAAGTGACCAGACTTGGCCAGGAGGTGCACTGAGAAAGCTTAAAAGGGAAGGTGATAGGGTAATAGGAATGGCTTGGCAGACATGAGCCGCGGTATTTTGAGTATTTTCTATGTTAACAAGAAGAGAAGCAGGCAACCAGCCAGATGGCAAAGGAAGAGAAGCATATGGCCTGGATAATCTACACCCTGGATGATCTAGTCCCTGAATAATGGAGGGCGGGCTGCATTTCACTAGGGAGTCAGCGGATGTCAATTGTCCACTGCTGCTTTGCATGGATCCCCATTGTCTAGTCTTTACTTTGGAGACATGGATTAACTCCTGTCCGCCATCATTCCCACACCCACCCTATCAGACCCCTCTCTTCTCTTAAAAGGCATATGCTGTTTTATTCACGTTAAGCCTGTGTGAAGAATATTGCATGTATGTGTGCATGAGGGTATGATTTTGGGAGCCAGAGGGTGGTAAGATGCACTACTACATAAATCGAATCTTCCGGGTAGACAATCTAGACTAGAGAATTCAAAGCCTAGTCAACCACAGAGGCATAATCTAATCAAGCCTTAGCAGCAGAGAGCCTAAAGGAGTTGTCATCCTTGGTTCTCACACCCCGGAAAGAGTCAGCACCTGGGTTCCCTCAGGGAAAGTGAGCTGTCCGGCTATCCCAGGGACGCCTTGCCAGGAACAGGCAGCAGGGCACGGGGGGGGGGGGGGGGGGCATTGCTCTGAGTCCTTAAACTCAGCCGAGAAGGTGCAAGCGAGGAGAGTGCAATGGTGGGCTCCACAGCACCGATCATCTGGCATCAGATCCGCACCGTCATCACTGCAGAGAGTCATGGTGCAAGGAAGCCTATCCCTCTCGGTGTTTTCTTTGAAATCGTAGCTTTCAAGCCCAAGCCACAAACCCAAGCTGAAGTGAACGATGAGACGGGATTAAAATAATTACTTTGCCAGTCAAAGACATCACCGTTAATTATATAATGCACGTATACCATCATGAAGCGCTCATCAAATGCCACGTTCTCATCTCAGGATAACCCAACCACTTAGTACAAGACTTATTTATGAAAGAAAGACTTCTACTACTATGGCGAGCAAATATTTTTTTCCCAAAAAGTTAATGGAGTCTCCCTCCAAAAGTTTTATTAACGTGCAAGAAGTATAGGAGGCTTCTAAGTCTACAGAAAGTTGAATATGTTGAGGCTTTTTAAATTGCGAGAAACTTTCAAAGTGATAGGAAAATGATTCGTAATCATATCACTTTAAAACAATTTCATGTTCCCGGCAACTCATTGTTGCTGACATTTTTCCATAGGCGTACTTGAGAAGTTTACACAACTGCAAACATATATACTGCTTTTAAAGTCACTCAACTTTAGGGTTGACTTGGCTCCGTCAGGAAAGCGCCTGTCACACAGGATGAGTTCCGGAGTTTGGGTTCCTGGCACACACACACAAATCCAGCCACGGCTATAGGGCCTGTAATCCTAGAGCAGGAGAGATGGAGACGACAGACCCCTGCAGCTCACTGGCCAGCCAGCCTAGCCAAATTGGAGCGGTTCAGTGAGAGACCCTGCTTCAGAGAAAAAGGTGGAGAGCAACCGACGGCACCCAGTGTTGACCTCTGGTCTCCACAAAGACATTCACACACACCCATGTGCACCCACAGACACTTGAAAGCATATACACCCACATACACGACAAACACGTGTGTGCGCACACAAACCATGCAAGCTCAAAGAGTATTTCTTCATGTTACCACAGGCCTTCACAATTACACTGTCTGATGGCTGCACATCCCCACAGAAGCACGATGCATCATAATCCTGCCAACTATTCCTTTAACTATTAGTCTAGATTGCTCACAAGTTCTCATGATTACAAAGGATTCTGCAATTATCTGCTTCAGGAACACAGCTCTTTGTCTTCGTTAGACTATCTGCTTAGGATAAAAGTTTCTGGAGATATTAGTTGCACTTTTTTCTTCATTTTTAAATTTTTAAAATTATAACACTAATTATAACTTTATTCCTCCCTTTTCTTTCCTCCCTCCGAACCCTCCTGCATATCTCCCCACGCTCTCTTTCAAATTCATGGCCTCTTTTCTTATTGTTGTTACATGCATTTATGTATATGTGCATACATATATATGTACTCCTAAACACAACCTGCTCAGTCTGTAAATGGTACTTGTATGGATGTGTTCTCAGAGCCGACCATGAGGTATTACAGAAGCAGCTGGAAGCATTAGGTATCAAATAAGCGATTTGGAGGCTGCTCCCTGGGGACAGCATTTCTCCCACTCTGAGCATTCCTCAGTTGCCTGTAGTTTTGCATGTGGCTGAGATAATGCCTTGTGGGTTTTCCGCAGTTCACTTTGGCATGTCTGTTGCCTTTGCCCTTGTTCACCTCCTGATCGGACAGTTATGTTAGTGAGGCTTTATGGGTGTAGCCTCTGACATTTCTAGGAGACAGGATCTCACAGAAAACTCCTTGATCCTCTGGCTCCTAAAACTCTTCAATCTTCTAACTCTAGAGTTGTCAAATGCTTTCCCAGAGGACTGATCAATTCATATCATCGTAAACAAGGTCACAATCTGTCAGCTACTCTGTAATTTGTGTTTTTAATGGCTACTGAGAAAATTCCTCATAAGCCCATTGAACAGAGTGTTCTTAAGGATTGGTCGATCTGACCATCTAGCGACTGAAGGGCCTAACAGCTGTCTAAATTGTCTGTGTTTCTTTTATAATTTTTATCGTTTATTATTCTAAAAATACCAGAAGAGCAGGGTCGTTCCAGAAGTTCTATGAAATCTCCAACTCTTTGCAGTTGGACCTTGGTGTAAGAAATGGATTAGAGCTCTTCCCATATTTGGAAACAAAATCTCAAGTAGTCTCCCTTTTCTGTCACAGTTTTGTAATTGAAACAACTGTTCCCCAAACTAGGAATAAAATAAGGCTTTTAAAAACGCATTCAAAACCTAACAAAGGAAAGCAGGGGGGCACACAGAGCATTTTTTATTTACAGGCTAAGTGCAAAGAAGGGATGCTGTGGATTAGTTGCTGGCTGCTCCCTTCGCCACAGATGAGTGTTGAGGATATAATTAGGTCACGATGAGGTTTACACCGGGGCAGGCCCCCAATCCAGAATAACTCACCATGTGAAGACAGACGCAGGGGAGGGCACAGTGAGGACAGGAGCAGTGGCTGTAGCCACACAGCTGTAAGCCAACAAAGCTGCAGAAGCTTCAGAAAGGCAAGGGAGGGGCTTCAGCGGGTGCATCAGAAGGAGCACACAGCCCCCAGAACCAGTAGACAATACATTTCTACTGTTTTAACGGCCTCGCTCTGTGGTACTTTATTACAGCAGCTCTAAGAGACTGATCCACATGGTTGCAGGAAGAGGAATAACCATGGTTCCTGCTATGGTAACTGCTACAGCTTGAGCACTTCTACCCTGAAATGTTTAGCTTCCTTCCCAGCCCAGGAGGACTGTCGTACAGCTCTGTCTAATGAGATAAGTGAGATTTTGAGGAAGGATTTCTCCTTCCTGAGAAAATCCCGAAGGCTTACAAGGGAGGAGGCCTTGGCTGAGGTGCAGTGGTCCTTTTGACCCTGTGACTGAAAGGCAGGGGTAAGGTTAGGGGAGCAGGGTGCAGTCTGGATCCTGGGGTGCTGCAGCACACTCTAACTTGGATCATTACTTGTCTGATTTCCTGTCACTATAGCCAAATGTTGAAGTCAAAAACGAAAGAATGAAACCAGACTTATTGCCATTTCAGCCTTGTAAACAGTCTTTGGAAATTTCATACCAAATATAAAACGCCAGCCTATGTCCCGTGACAGGGGATTTCTACTTAGCAGAGTCCAATTGAGATGTTTCCTCTGTCACAAAGCTTCCACTGGCTCTGTCCCTGCCCAGACTTCTGTGCAATTTTCCGCTTGCTCTATTTGTATCATTTAGACACTGTTGTTTTTAACCTGAATCACATCATATTGCAATTACCCAAACTCCTTTATCTTGCTGATTTGAAAGACCTGAGCACAGAGTCCCTGTTTTCTCCCCTGAGTGCTCCCAGCACCTTAGGACTGAACCTGGAACTCAGTAGGGGTTCAAGAAATAATTGTGGAATGAACAATGAGATGAGAAAAGCCACTGAACCTGAAAACGGAAAGAAAATAGAATCCAAGAACACAAGAGTGTGGGAGGCTTTTGTTTTACCAAGTCATTCTATACACACCCCGTCTCTGAGTGGAAAATTTGACAAACACCATCACTTTAAATAAAATTATGATTAACTGGGATACATGTGCATGCACGGTTTTTTAATTTACTAAGTGCTAGGCATTGTGGTAGAAGTCTTACAGTAATTATTTCATTTAATCTCAACAACCTTCTGCCATCAAACTCACCATGGAGCCTAGGTCAGCCCTGAACTCATGATCCTCCTCCTCTACCTCTCACGTGCTGGGATTACAGGTGTGTGCCACACTCCTGGCTCTTCCTGATGACTTTAAAGAAAGGATTCACAGTAGTGATCTGGTTAGAAGCAGAAAACTGAAATGCTCTCAAACACCTCTGCTCTCAAAGAGCAGATGGAGTGTGGCTACTCCATTTCACAGACAGAAAAGCTGAGAGCTAGGAAGCACCTGCTAGCGAGTACAAGTCAGATGGTGCAGAGGACAGACTGATTCCGGATCCTGTTTCTAAATCCCACACAGACAGGAAGTAGTTGACTCCAAACTCTTACAAGTGAGGTAAAATCTTCTGTTCTTCATAGATGGGTTAGTTCTTGGCATCATTGCCATCTCTCTCTCTCTCTCTCTCTCTCTCTCTCTCTCTCACACACACACACAAACACAGACACACGTTAAGAAGACTCTTTTTGAACCAAATGTGCCCTAAAGTGATCCCAAGCCTGCTGCAATTGATCTTTATAAAAATTTTAAGCTTTTCAAATCTCGTCATTACACCCATCCCTATTCCTGCGGTTCAATGTCTTTCAGGACAAATGCAAATTACTCTTTCCATGGTGGCCCTGCAAATGCTTAAGAAATTCCACCCCAATATTCATCTCTTGTCTGATAGTCAGTTTGTGTACAGATGGCAAAGTATAACTTGTACTGTTTCTCTCAGTTAAAACCTACATGACGCTTGACAAAAATTAAAGTGTAACAAAGAAACAAAAAGCAATAATAGTAGAAGTGAAATCTAAGTTGAATGTCAAGGGAGTTATCAAGAAGCATCTGACGGCGGACACGTGAGCGACTGCTGCCGTAAGAGAGGCTCTGGGTGGGAACGGAGCCCGGAGAACCTGGTGAAGGCGTATTGACGTAAGTGCGGAAGGTGGGAGCAGAGAGATTGAAGATGCCCCAGAGGAAGAAACGCCTGCCAGAAACTTCACATTAAAAGAATTTTCAAAGATATTTTACAACATTGAAAGTGCAAAGAATAAAATGTTGGAAGCTTATCCAAACTTAGAAATGAATATGACAATTTGTCAGGCGTAGAGAAGATGCTTGCTTCTGATGGTAAGTTATCTGATGAGACTATGAAAGTTCTGATCAAATTACTCTTGATAAGCTATTTGCAAAGAAATAAAACTCAATTTTGAATGTTTCTCATGTTTCAGGTTACAGTGAACTGTGGCATTCGTTTTATAATTGCCTTTTCTTTCTTACGTATTTGTAGCCAATAGAAAACGTTCTGAGGGTTTTGACAAATTTTTTTTTTAGAGATCAAGAAACAATCACAGTTTTTCCATTGATTATTACTGTAATTTAATACCATAGTTTTCACAGTCCCATACCACTGTGGAAAACGAAGACCACTTGGACTTACAGCCATCCATACTTAATTCATTCGAATAGTTCAGTTGCATATATTCATCAAGACGGAATGTTGGGCCAGAGTACATATGTTATTATTATTTTGATAAGTACTGGGAGATTTCCCCCTTTAAAATGGCTGTAATCTCATCCAGGGGTTATACAGTAACCTCTTCCCCCCCACATCATTAAGAACTAAAGCTGGGCACATCTGTAATCCCAGCCCGGGAGAGACCAAGGTGGGATGGTTGCAAGGTTAAAGTCAATGAGGACTATGCTGCAAGATCCTGTCTCTAAAAAACAAAGCAACAACAATAAAACTTTAAAAACCATAGCTCGCAAAAACACTGTTAGCTAGGAAGAATGGCTGATGGACCTTTTGTGTAGAACAGTCTCCTCTGAGGTACAGTTTTTTGCTCTAGTGGGTGGGGAAGCTCATGCCACTCAGGAAGCAAAAGCTCTTCATAATCTGGGGAAGGTGGGCCTGGAGAGATGACCCAGCGATTAAAGGCTTTGGAATATACTTTGATCCATACAGCAAGAGTAATACTACTTTCTGTCTTGTTACCCCCAATCCTCAAGATGGAAAATTGTGGAGGCCAGATTTGAATCCATACGCCTTTGAACCATGACACCAAGTAGTTACAGATCTAATTCTCCTAGACTTGTGGTTTCCAGGAGGCCTTCCTCCCTGGCTGCAGACTACCACAGACCCATAACGTTCTCACTCTTCTCCCAGCAGCAACATTAACCAATCCAAATTGTGGAACATCGAGACAAGTTGAAGCTTTTGAAAAAAGCTGTAAAAATCCTTCCTGGAGAACCTAGTCTAAGACCTGCGGCTTCACAGTAAGAAGTTTGATCTTGGTATTGGTTTTCTTCAAAGCAACTGAATAAAGTATCTTTTTTTAAAAAGTACGGTTATCCAGATTCTGTGTGACATTCTGAAACAGAACCCGACAGCAAGGAGAATTTCTGAGTTGGCTCTCTTGGTAAGGTATGGCCGTTCCTCATGGTTGGCTTTCCTCTGCTTTAGAGCAGCCATCCTCAAACCTCCCGCGTCCAGGGCAGTATTGCTTTTTCCTTGCATGGTGCTTCCCTCTACCTAACCCTCCCTCACCTGTGTAGCCTGAATTCCCAATGGCAGCATTTTGACACAGGAAGAGTTAGAACAAAACTGCAAATCAGAGCTTTTCCTCGGTGCCCAAGGCCATGAAGACAGGGCCAGAGACGGGGAGTTACTCAAGTCTCCACAACCCTTACAGCGTTTTCCACCCCAAGTCTCCTGATCACCACCACCTTCCACGTCCCCTCCCAGCCTCCTGGCCTCTCCCCAGCCAAATCTGAATGGTTTTGGTTCTTTGCTTGGACCCCTACTAGGACAGTATGATGCTGGGATTGCATGAGATGTAAAACTGCCATTGTCAGATGTGAACTATTCCTAACGTGGGGTCAGAATGTTAGGGGGAAGGCAAGCTTTTTGTGTCTTTCACTATAAGTGTGTTTGCAAGAATGACAAAACTCTTGCTTCTCTACCTCAAAGTTGAGCTGGTAATTATATATTTCAGAAGAATACTGCATACAATTTAAAAAAATTTTAAAAACCCATGAGTATAAAAATATGACATGGCATGAAGCTCCATATAAAGTTGTTCAATGCACATACAGTAATTGCACCAATTACATTTAAAATGTTTATTTGCTTACCCCATACCCCAAGATATAAAAGGCTAATTATCAAAAATGACACCAGCAAACAGTTTTTACCCAGGCTAACCAAAAACAGAATAATATTAAAAGTGCAAAGAAATGAAAAGAAACTTCAGTTTACTACTTGAATTAAAATGTCAACTAAATAAAATGGCAAATTCATCAGCCTTGCTGTTCACATATGTGGCTGTATCATTTGAAGAAAACACAAAAAAAAACGTTTTCAGCCTTGATAATCACTTTTGACTCTTGGGAGCTGACTGAGAAATGAACTATATAAAAACTTGTATGTGTTGAGCTGGGTTAAATTAAACGCATAATTTGAAAATGTGATGCTTCTTTTGAAGAGTGCGAAGGCCTAGTTAATGGTTACCACACCCAAATATGTTGATAAATTTGACTTACAGGTGTATGTGTTGTGGGATCTGTTTTTATTTCTGAGCACAATATAGAAGAGACCACACAGGGCAGCTCTTTGGGGTTTATTCCACACAGCATTTCTCACATAGGGTTTCAGGCTTAAAATTAAAGAATTCAACAGGATGACACTAAGGGGGCGATTTGGTGAGATGACTGACGTTCCCCACTGACAGCTCAAGATGGGAGTCAGACTTCTCTGCACTAGCACAATTTGATCCCTACGAACAATTAAATCAAAGCACAGAGACTATCATAGTCATGTTAGCTAAAAACATCTCTGCCTATTTTTATGCTTTGACTTAGAATGAAAAAAAAAAAAAGAAGACAGTGTCTTCTGTCACAAACTCGGAACAGGAGAGGATGACTGCACCTCTCCTGCAGGGGGCAGAGATGGCGGAGCACCGATGACTCTGTCTCAACACTCTAGTTAGTCTATTTTATCACACGTGTATATCATGGAAGTGCGGACGGATCTCAGCTGTGGTGCCAGCCTCTCACCCTCCCAGGCTCACTGTGGGGAGGGAGGACGAGCTCCAGAGCCACCATGGTAGTCCCAGTGATGTTCAGTACAGAAGCACTTCTGATTCATAATGAAGAGTTAAAGGTTAACTTTAGTCGTCCCCCCCCCACCCCGCCTTAGTCCCAGGGATTGAATTTACATACAGCCTCATGCATGAGAAGCAAGCGGTCCAGCGGTCCAAAAGCTACTTTTTTGTTCTTTATGTTTTGTTTTGACACATGGTCTCATTAATAGCCTGGGCTGGCCTGGCACTTGCTTTGTAGACCAGGTTCGCCTCAAACTCACAGAGATCTGCTTGCCTCTGTCTTCTAAATGCTGGAATTAAAGGCATGTGCCCCCACACCTGGTTCCAAAGGTTACTTTTAATATGTGGATTTTTTTTTTTTTTTTGCTGAAAAAAAAAATAGAACATTTTTGTGATTTAAAACATTGCTAAATTCTTTTGAAAATTTTTTTTTCTTCTCACCAGGCAAAGTAAAGGGTATTTTTTTTCTTTTATAAAGACTTATTTGTTTTATGTTACATGTATGATGGTTTTGCTTGCATGTACACACCACATATATGCCTGGTATCTGAGGAGGTCAGAACAGGGTGATGGAGCTCCTGGAACTGGAGCTACAGATGGTTGTGAACCACCACATGGTACTGGGCGTTGAATCCCAGGCCTCTTCAAAAACAGCAACTGTTCTTCACTGTGGAGTCATCTCTCCAGTCCTAATTTAGTTTTGATTTTAAACCTCCCCCCACCTCTGTGTACTAAAGCTTACATGGGGAGGTCACAGGACGACCAGTAGGAGTTGTTTTTTTTTTCCTTCTACCACGTGTGTTCTAAAAACCAAACTCATGTTGCAGGCTTGCTCTGCAAGAGCCTTTATCCACTGAGTTACACTTCTAGTCCCACAAGTATGGTTCTTAACCACTAACTTTTTAACAATTTTGCAACTTAGTCATTGTTTCCTTTGGCCAGGCAATCTAGTCTCATTGGTACCCATCAGCTTTTATCTATCTTTCAAGACTTAGCTTACCCTTTTCCTTCATCCAGCTTTTCTTCATCTCTTCAAGCCACCATCATACTCCTCTCCTTCAAATAACTGCAGCATAGTCCGTTCACACTGATAATTGCAGACCTTCTCCCATTCACTAGCTATTTTATAATATAGCATTGACATTATAGTACCAAATCTCCTTGTCTGATTGAAATATCTTATATTCACTAGTAATCTTTAAGGAATATAAAATAGCAACAATTTTACAAATGAAATTGAATGTACTCAAAGAAAATAATTTAATTAGAAGTCTTTTGAGAGGTATTATGGGTACTGAACAAAGGAAGTAAGACACATTGCTGACTGATAAATACGCATTAATAGTGTTCAGTGAATGTGTTTTCTGCCTGCCCATCTCCCCCACCCATTTTACCATGATCACCTCCAGAGTAGAGATCGAGCATACTGCCTTAAGACCCATTACGCATACAACCATGCCATGTGCCCAACAGACACTCAACAGGCGTCTTTGCTTGAGAGTCACCTATGGGTGCACTCTGTTCATTCCGACAGAGAAAGACTTAACTGCTTCACATACTGGGCAAAGTCCCTCATGAAGCCCTCCCAGAGCCTCCACACAGCTGGATCCTGAGTGTCATTTCCTTTTGTACTCTGGAGAGATGGGGCCCAAGGGCACCCCTTCCCAACCCCGCCAACAGGGGAATATTCTCACATAGTCACCCACACTGCGCAGGAAGCAGGAGAAAGTATTCAGACCATGTCCTCAGTTGTATAACTGCATCACAAGCACTCTCCCGGTCAGAATAAATGTGCACGGGGGACCTGCAGCACCCCTCTCAGCTCTAGGAAAAACGGAGCTCAGAAGACACTCGCGGAGACTCCACACAGTCGCCTCAGGGCACCATGCAACTAGCAAGCACTTGAGACACTTTTGCAGGGCACTTTAATCCCTTCCACCAGATGAGCCTCTAGCTCCTTTACCCTCTTATTTTCTCTTCGCCCATTCTGTGCTTATCCTTCAGGCTTGTTCCGTCTTATCCTGTGGCTCTCTTACCCCAACTGTAGCTTTATTCAGATGGCACTGAAAAGGAGTTTTAGCTAACAAAGGTAAAAGTATCTTCTCTACCGACATTTTCCATTAATATTGTTGTATGGAGGCAGCAAAAGCAAAGTAGCATATGACAGTGACATGTGTCTTTATGAGAGAGCACAATCCATTACAGACAGCATCTAGAAAGAACACAAGCCTTTAAGAGAATAATGTCAGAGGAACCTTCCCATCGTGTTTCAGGAGTCTGGGTTACAAGGAGGTGAGGCACAGCTCAGAGGATGCTGGGAAATGTGATCAACAACAAGGTGCAAGGACAATGTGCTTCTTCTGAATTCTTAGCTCGTGTTTGGAATCAGAAACAAATGTACTATTCCAACTATTCTCAACAATGGGACTTGACCCTATACTTACAACAGCAAATGATTATCCGGTATGTGAGTCTATTGACTTAGGTCTGGGGTTGTTTGGCTACGCTATCATCTCAGCTGGGAAAATTGCTGCTCCTAATCCAGAGAAAGGCACATTTGCCCAAGTAAGGGACCAGACTGAATGAGCTCCTAAGGTTTTCCTGCATGTTTGTTTGGAAGGAGCAGAGAAGAGGTACATTAGACAAAGAACAGGCAACACGAGTTTCCAGTAAAGTCATAAAGGATCACAAGAACTCCCACCTGCCTTACTCCTGAACATGTCTTACCAAGGCACAACACTGACATGTCAGAATATATTGTATTTTTATACAATGACTTCAAATACTCTTTAAGCTCAAAGATAGTGAGGTACAAGGATTCATTAAAAGAAGAAAAGGAAAAAGAAAAATGTGTTTGAAGACCAACAGTGATATATTTACCAAATCTGTAACATTAAAAATCAGGAGACACCTCTCTGGAATTAGAACAGGCAGCTTCCATCACTCTTAGGTTAACAGAACAGATGGGCGTATGGAATACATTGTTTTTCATGTGGTACTGACTGGACATGCTCAGAGGTTCAAAGAGGTTTTGGGAAAATTCATAACTGGTGGATCAACACAGGGATTTAAAAGAAAATTTGGGGCTACCTCAAGCTTCCCAATATTAACATATCACAGGACCAGCACCACCGCTACTCCTATTTCCTAAAGATCCTGTTAGAAACACAGCCATGGGTTGAATAAAGACATTAGCAATAGTGACATGGGGCCAGTAGTACTGGCGGCGGCAGCAGCAGGTTAACTTCTGCTAAGATGCAGGCAGGGTGTGGAGTGCTGTGCTTATACTACCTATTCATTTCTCCCCCATAATGCTTGTATGAGGCAAACATGCCTATTTTATGTAGAAGGAAACTGAGACCTACAGAGGTTAGGTAGCTTGCCCAAGGCATAGAAGTAGTGATGGGTAAAGCCAGCATACGGAGCTGGGCTTTAGCATGATTCTAAAGCCTCTGCACTAATATGTGCAGCTCAGGGCACATATACTGACATCTCCAGGCTTGGCAATGAAGGTAAACAGTGAAGGCTGAAGGCTTATGGCCCTGAGACACTCAAATGTCATCTTGACAAATAGAGCACTCTATAGAAGGGGAACAAAATTACCAGTGATGTTTCTTTGTATTGCATTGTTAAAAGTGGTGCTTTTTTTTTTTTTTAAATATTAAGGACCATTGTTCATTTATGATGCTTCTACTTAAAATACTCAATTCCATTTTCACCAAAAGGCATATTATTGGGAGTCACGATCCTGTTTGATGACACATCGATAGTAAAATGACTGTAATTGTCTGTTGCTCAATGTGAATATTCAGAACTCAAGTACTAAGTAGAGGGTGTGTGTTGCACACAGAAAGTTTGGTTTCCAAACAGGAGGGAAAGAGGTACTTATGGGATTGCTTATTAGATGCTTCTTACAGGAAAAAAAAAAAAAGAGGGAGGCCAATGTACCCACTTGTGTCCCTGAGTCAACCACACTGAGGTGGTTACTCAGACAACCAGAAGTCTGAGCCAGTCCTAGACGCGACAAATGCAGTGTGTTGTATATTCAAGTTATCCTGGCATCCTTACACAATTCAGAAAATTACCCTTTATTTTCCAAGCGTAGAACCAACTTATATCAAATGAGGTAGCCTGGGAAACAGATTAAACACAGCAAAACATCCCATGATTAGAATACCTTTGAAATGTGCTCAAAACGTGTATTATCAAATATCCAGCCACAGGAGCCGGGGACTGGTACTGAAAGCTGTCCCGATGATGTGCACACGTGTACAAACTACCCCTCCACTCCAGTTACCTACCTGCAGTGATTATCAGGGACTGCCCTTCACATTTTTACATCTACCTAGTCACTTACTGGAACCAGTACAACCACCAAAGTAAGTACCATGACTATCTGCACTTATAGATGAGGAAACTGAAGCACGGGCTAAGTAATTTCTCCAAGTTTAATAGAAAAGGGCAGCATTACGATGTAACCCATGCAGTATGTCTCCAGCGTCAGTACTCCTGACCACTATGCTAAACTGTCCAAGAATAGAATACAGCCTCCTGGGAAATCTGAAGGAGGAGACTTGGCATTGCTGCAACAGACAAACCATGATGGAGCTGCATTCATTACCTTGCCACGAGCCCATCAGAAGCTCAGATAAAGAGTATGCTAACAGCTTTCCCACCAATTCATTATTTCAATTGCATATCCTGACCTGGACGAACTCTGTGAATTCCAAGTGGATTTTCTTAATACACATAGCCTATCTTTATTTAAATGCGTCTTATATACCAAAGAACCAGTCTTCATTTTCTTGTGCACAGGTGATCACCAATTTACAATGTTTAGACTTCCGATCTCTCAATTTTATGCTGGTGTGAAATGAGCTACATTCATCAGAAACTATACTTCAAAGTTTGACTGCTAATTGTTTTTTCCCACTTGGGCTGCTGATACACAGTGCAATCCCCTCTTGAGATTCTGGGTGGTGGCAGTAAGCATCAGTCCCCAGTCAGCCAAACAATCATGACAAGAAACCACAGATAACTCTAGTCCTTAGCATATTGTGCTGCTAATTTAGGATGCCTGGTAGACAGGCAGTATTACATGTCTTTTGGGGAGGACTGGAGAGATGGCTCAGCAGTCCTTGCAGAGGATCTGGGTTCAGTTCCCAGCAACCACCTGGTATACACACAAGTATGTAGGCAAACACTCATACCCATAAAATAAAAATAAATAAAAATCTCTAGGTCTGGAGAGATGGCTCAGTGATTAACAGCACTGGCTGCTCTTCCAGAGATCTTGAGTTCAATTCCCAGGACCCACACACATGGCAGCTCACATCCTTCTACAACTATAGTCCCATGGTATCTGATGCTTTCTTCCGGTGTACAGATTTACATATGACAAAACATCTACACACATGAACAAAATTTTAAAAATTACTTAAAAAAATCTGAAACTGTCCCCCTTTCCCTCCCTCTCTCTCTCTCTCTCTACATTATATATATATATATATATATATATATATATATATATATATAAATAAATACACCAGCTGGTGGTGGTGCACACCTAGCACTTGGAGGCATAGGCAGGAGGAGCTCTGTGAGTTCGAGGCCAGCCTGGTCTACAGAGTGAGTTCTAGGACAGCCAGAGCTATAACAGAGAAATCCTGTCTGGAAACAAAAAAAACAAACAAACAAACAAAAAAATCTGAAACTGGAAATGTACCCCACAAGCTTAAAAAAAAAATCTTTAAAAAATGTGCCTCCCCTCCAGCACGGTGCTGGTGATCAAACCCAGGGTCTTATACATACAGGGCTAGTATTCTACCAGTAAGGTACACCTTTGGCCCCTTAAACACACTTTTGTGTTGCACAATTCTCAACTTACCATTGGTTTAGAGAGACACGATTCCATAGAAAATCAAGGAACATCCACATTGCTGTCCCGTGTCAAGAGCCAAAGGAAATCAGTGTGATGTGGAATGTGCTCAAGAGATCAGCACTGCTGTGCACAAGCCACCATGGAAGCTAAACTGGCAGTTCAGACAACCCAGAGGAAGTCTCCCCATGCTTGGTCTTGCCAGTGGCTATGAATATGTCCATCTGACCTATAAAAAGCAGAGCTAGCAGTCCACGGCCTCTGTCACTGACCATGTGCATCAGAGCAGGCAAAGGTCAAACACTGTCTGGGGCAATTAATCAGCTGAAATCTCAAGGGGTGGAGCACGTCACCCACTTGTCTATCTTCTGAGTGG
Source organism: Cricetomys ansorgei (assembly GCA_026225945.1). Taxonomy (NCBI): domain Eukaryota; kingdom Metazoa; phylum Chordata; class Mammalia; order Rodentia; family Nesomyidae; genus Cricetomys; species Cricetomys ansorgei. Next base: position 10,624,359 of record JAMJFZ010001264.1, read on the forward strand.
ACCAATCAACATCTTTCATGGAGGGGCCTACACAGTTAAGGAGCAGGTGGACTAGATGCTATGTGATTTCAACATAAAAGAGCATAAATCTCAAATCTGATTGTGCCCTACGGTTTTATTTCAGAGGACTATGTCTCTCTGAAAAGACTCGGTTCCATGTCGAAGATGACAGGTGTTTGCAAAGTCTGAAGAGAAACACCCAGTTTGGGTCTTCCTGGGACGTTTTCTGAGGATTTCATAGTTCCCAGTCCTTTCTCTGACTCAGAAGTAACTTCTGTTTTCTTAATTTGCCTCAATGGCTACCACAGAGGAAAGGTAGCTTTCAGATTTTATGGGAGGAAGGTAGCTCTGTGTGTTCCCTCAGATCTTGGAGGAAAACACTCCTTTTTCAAATAGAAATTGAATATTGTTGAGTGATTACTTGACTTTCACAACTTGAAAGCAACAAAAGAGAGACAGCAGTCACTGACATGATTTCTCTCTTCCTAAGGACAAAGCCATAGTCGAAAAGAAAGTATTGATAGTCTCATAGGCAAACACAAACATGGAACTAACCAGAACATAATGAGCTGGTGGATTTTCAAGTGCAAAAGAAACCATGACTAGATGGGAGACATTACTGTAAATAACCATGGTCACATTGGGTGTTCTAGTTTGCTTTCTGTTAGTATGATAAACACCAGGACCTAAAGCAAATTAGGGAAGGGACGGGTTTTTTTTTTTTTTTAGCTCACAGGTTATAGACTATCATCAAGGGAAGCCAGGGCAGGAGCTCAAGGCAGGGACGGCAGCAGAGACCATGGAAGGACACCGCTTGCTGGCTTGCTTTTCCTGACTTGCTCAGCTACCTCTCATATAAAGCCCAGCCTAAAACCAAAAACTCCTGTTCTCTTGCCCCACTTTGGAGTGCTGCTTGTAACTGAATTCTGAAGCCTGTTCTCTTGCCTCAACTGCTGCTGTGACAGATTCCTGACTTGTAACAGATTCCCACTGTGGCTATCCTTAGCTGAGAGAACAGGAGCTGCTAGCATCTCATAAACCATCCCACCAACTGTCACTCTAACTGCCAACACTCTCCTTTATACCCTAAGCTGTTCCCAGAAGTCCAAGAGGCATGTAACCATAAGGAGAGCAGCACAGGACAGAAAACTTCTTGGCAAAGCATCCTGCTGAACTTCCCCCCTTTTACTAAGCTATACATTGTACAATATTGATTACTTTTTTCTCTGAGGTCTACTGCTAGGCCATCTCTTCTCCTTTCTGGTCTTCAGGAGTTTATCCTTAGCATTCAAACATGATGCATTACTAACAGAGAGTGAGAATTCAGGGGCTGTGAGGTTGCTTGAATCATTCCCCTTTCTCTGAAGCTTTTTACTTACAGGCAGATGGCAAATGTCTTTGTCAGATTCTATTTTGTGACTCTTTGCATCCATTTTCTACAAAAATGCTATAGGGATCTTCATGTTTCAAGGAAGTCTGATGTTCACTGATATAATTAAGGGCAACAGTCTCTTTCAACATTCTGTCCATTGATTCCTTTGCATAGAGACAGCCTATTCCCTTGAATGCCTGGGACTTTGGCTTTAAGGTGTTTTCCTCTGGTTTCTGTTTGTTGTAAGTGTTCTCTTCTTCTAAAAGGGACGTCACAATCTCCTCAGGACTAATGAACCGTCAGCAATTATACAGGTCATGGGAAGTCTTGGTACTCTAGGAGGTTGTGTCAAATTTTCAGTGATTGGCATTTTGTGGGCCATCACTCTCATTATCTTTTCCTGGAACCTTCTGAAGACTGCCAGCCAACCGTTCCAAATCAGCCAAAGCGAGATTCTCATAAGGACAGTTTTTCATCAAGGATTCATGTTCTTCATCTTCCTCATATTCTTTACTGTCACTGATGTTGGAGTCAGGTAGAAATTCAGGATTCAGAAACTTTACTCCATGACCCAGGGCTGATTCTTTGTTGCTTTTAGTTTTTTTGTGATTTAATACAATGCTCTATCTTTTAAAAAATAACTTTTCTTTCCATAGTCACGATTTTTGGGTCAGCAATCAGGATGTTCAGGAGATCTTCCTGGCTCAAATCTAATCTTTATCAGTTTTGATGGAAATATAGGCATATCCTCTGCTCCAGCACAAGACTTGTCCTGATTTTAATTCAGATGTTAATACATATTTATAATATATGGGTTAATTTAACTCTTCAATTCTTTTTATTGTCCAATGTCTCTCAGCCACTGTTGTTCCTGTCTCATTAACATTCAGAAAATTTAAAGTTAGTAGTGCACTATGTAGTCCATCTCTGGGGGTCCTTGTTACTCGTTTTTGTCTTTCAAGCATTTCCTTTAATGTCCAATTAGAACTTCCTATAACTGCTGATCCTGTAGGTTGTGTGATATACCAGTAATATGTTTTATGCCACAGTATGCAATTTTTTTTCATTTTACTGGAGACATATGCAGGGGCATTATCAGTCTTGATTTGTAAAGATAGTCCCATAATAGTCATTACTTCCAGTAAATTTGTAATTACAGAATCAGCCCTTTCAGAACTCAAGGCAGAAACACTTTGAAATCCTGAATACATATCAATAGTACAATGTAGAAACTTTAGTTTCCCAAATTCTGCAACATGAGAAACAACCACCTGCCAGATTTTCCCTCTTTTGGTACCCTTAGGGTTACTTTCAGCAGACAATGGGGCTTGATTATACAAGGAACACATTGGACAATTCTTTATAATTTCCGTGACTTGTCTCCAAGTTCCTATTCAAGCTTTTGCTGTTTATGTGGTACTTTTCATGAAATTTTGAGGCTTCTAACATAATTCCTAATAAGAACTGATCAATGTCATTGTAACTTTGTGCCAATGGGCCTGGCAACTCTGTATGAGATCTAATATGAGTAATATACAATAGACAATTTCTGTCTCAAGTTGCTTGCTGCAGTTGCATAATGCCATGATTTAGGTAGGAATGGAGGTAAAGCAATTCCAAGCTGAAGCAGATCCATGGGGTGAATCACCTTGTTCACAGCCCTCAAATCAGTTAACATTCTCCATTTTCCAGGATTTTTCTTTACAACAAATACAGGTGAGTTCCATGGGCTGGTAGACTTTTCTATATGCTGAGCCTTTAAGTGCTCCTGTACCAGCTGTTCAAGCTCCTGCAATTTTTCTTTTGTTTACTCACACAGGTTTATTAGTTAACCATTTTAAGGATAGGGCAGTTGGTATATTTTAGACAGTGGTTCCCTTTATACATTTGGAAACTCAATATTTGTTGTATCTGGCTTTTGGACAACCTGCACAGCCTGTGCATCCCCCTTATTAAGAACATCTTTCCTTGTGACCTTATTTTATATACCCTTTCTGGGATTGAAGGGATATTAATCTGAGTTCCCCATTGTTGCAATAAATCATCTTCCTATAAATTTATAGCTATACCAGCCACATAAGACCTGATTCTCCCTTTTCCCTTTCTGGTCCCAAATATTTAACCCAATTCACACTTTGCTTTATGTGGGATGATTTCCCAATCCCTATAAACTGTGTGGATAGTTCCTGAAAGGAGCAATTTGAATTCCATGACTCTTGGGACATTATTGTCACATCTGTACCTGTGTCCACCAACCCTTCTATTTCAGTGCCATTTAATTACATTTAATTACATTTTGGCTTTTTATCATTTATGACAGCCTGCCAGAACACTTGCTTTCCAGTGTTCCCAAACACACCCATTCTTTCTACAGGGATGGCTTTTCTTTTGATATAGGGAAACAGTATCATCTGTGCAATCCTATCTCCTACATTAAATTGCAGGTCTCTTGTTACATAGGTCTTGATTTTAATTTTTCCTTTAAAATCTCCATCTATAATTCCAGGAATCACAATGAGTCTTTTTAATGTCAAACTGCTCCTACCTAGGATCATTCCTACTGTCCCTGGGGGAAGAGGATTATAAATTCCAGTAGCAATTTTATAGCATTGAATGCTTGGGGATAGGATAAACTCTGTATCTATAGCCAGATCTAGAATAGCACTGCATTCAGTAGGATGCATTAGATCTCTGAGTTTGGGTTTTTCAGTCTGCATCCTACACCAGTGCTGATAGGACACAGGCAGCTCCTTATTTCTCCCAGTGCCCAAGCTTGGCCCCCTGTGGCATTTCCTGATAGCAAGGAATTCTCCTTTATATCTCTCTTGGATCTACACTCATTCGCCCTGGTGTTGACCTTTTTTCCACACCATCTGCACACCCCTAGAAACTTGCTCCTTTTTTCCTGACTGATAGTTAAAGAAATCATTGCCATTAGAAGCAGGCTGGTCACAATCTCTTTGTAAGTAGCCTTGTCTTCCACAATTAAAATATCAGACATTTTGGTATTTCAGCCCTCTAAATTTATCTTGCCCTATTACAGCAGTCATGCAAGTATTGGAACCAGTGTCTGTAGTAGCTCTGATCCATTGATCCAATGATGCAGAATTTGCTTTTAATGACCTTAAAATTTTCTTAAACTCTGCATTGGCATTTTCAAATGTCATGGTCTCAATCAGCACCTGTCTCACTTCAGGGTCTGAGACGGCTCTATTTTACTGCAGATAATCTTTGAAAGAAGTCTGTGAAGGCTTCACTTGAGACTTGTATGATTTTTGTGAATGAGGTGGAATTTGTTGTTGTTGTTCCTCTACTTTTTCCCAAGTTTATAAAGTTGCTAAACGACATTGTTCTATGGTCAAGTCATCAAACTTAATCTGTTCTTGTAACTCAGCATACTGACCCTCACCAAGGAGCTGATTTTGGTTTATATTTATTCCTCTACCTCTAATCTGCTATTCCATACTTGCTGCTGCTTCCCTTTACTGGGTTAACCATTGAAGCTGAAGACCTGCCTCTAGTATAGCTGATATTAATCCTTTCCAATAGAATGGGACCATCTAGTGCTGCAGTGTCCAGTTATTCAGGACCTGCTTTACATAGGAAGAGTGCACAGCTTCCTTCAATCTCTTTAAATCACTCATTTCTATTGGATGCCATCCTATTTCATTATAACCTTGGGTATTATTCTTATCAGCTGGAACATGCTGGATTACTACTGGAAATGCTGAAGGTGAGTTTGTGACCCTAGGCTGTCTTTTCTGAAGATTTTCCTGTACAGATTCTTCCCCCATTTTCCTAACAGGACCATCATCTTGTACAATCTCCTCCCTTTTACCTACCCAGTGGAAAATCCTTCTTTTCTGTCCCTAGGAAGGAGCCCAGTTGTGTTCCCAGTTCCTCAGTTTGTAATTCCATTTCCTCAGTTTTCCTTTTTCCACCCTTTCTAATTGCCCCCATATTTCTTTTAATAGCACCACCAATTCCTTTTTTTCTAATTTCTCCTTTATTTTTTTTTATAGCATTGCCATTTTTAAAATATAATTTCCTTTTTTGAAGAGAAAGAAAAAATTAAGCCCTTTTGTTCTCCCTTTCGCTCTGTTTTTCCTATGTTGGTCCTTTCTAACTCCCTCCCGGCTCTGCAATTCTTCTAGTTGCAGAGACACATCCTTAATCTTTTAAAAAATGAAACAGAACGAAAGAAGAAAAATAAAATCACCACTGAAAGCAAAGTGGTGTATATCCTAGTGGTAACAGCCACTACAAATACTTTGCTGGCCTCTTGAACACAAACATCCATCCCTTCTCCCTCTGCTTTTCCCTCTACTACATTTGAAATCAAATTTCCCATTATCCCTTTTTCATCTGTATTTTCTTGCCTCATGTTGGGCTCCACTTGTAACTGAAGGCTCCTGGTTCTCTTGTCCTGCAAGCTTGTTCTCTTGCCCCATATTGTAGTGCTGCTTGTAACTGAATTCTGAAGCCTGTTCTCTTGCCCCAACTGCTACTGTGACAGATTCCTGACTTGTAACAGATTCCCACTGTGGCTATCCTTAGCTGAGAGAACAGGAGCTGCTAGCATCTCACAAGCCATCCCACCAACTGTCACTCTAACTGCCAACACTCTCCTTTATACCCTAAGTTGTTCCCAGAAGTCCAAGAGGCATGTAACCATAAGGAGAGCTGCACAGGACAGAAAACTTCTTGGCAAAGTGTTCTGCACAGGCCCATTTGTCCAGAAATGGCACCACCTCCAGTGAGCTGGTCTCTCCTATCTCAATTAATAATCAAGAAAATGCCCCCACAGACATACCCAGAGGCCAGTCTAATGGAGACTGTCCCTTACTCAAGATTACCTCTTTCAAGCCATGTCTAGCTTTGTGTCATGTTGACAAAAACTATGACCTGCATTTAGTATTACTAAGACTTCTTAGTACTACAATCAAATCGGAAAGAAGGGGTTTACTTTTTTTTTCTTTTCTTTTTAAAAATATAATATGTTTTCATTTTGTGTGCATTGGTGTTTTGCCTGCACATGTGTCTGTGTCAGATCCTCTGGAACCGGAGTTACAGACAATTATGAGCTGCCATATGGGTGCTGGGAATCAAACCCAGGTCCTCTGGAAGAGTCTCCAGTGCTTTTAACCTCTGAGCCATCACTCTAGCCTCAAGGGGTTTATCTTTTCTAATGCAGGCATTTAAATGACTCAGGGGAAAAAATGAAAGTAATATATATTTTTAAACTTAAGGGGAAATTTGCCAATTTAGGCTGAAGTAACGTGGAGGTAGGAGGTAAAGAGTAGCTTCCTAATATAAATGGAGACCTCAACAGTTTCTCTAAAACTAAAGTAACATTGGGAAATTTCCTGATTTTTTTTAAAAAAGAAAAATAAGTAACAAGCATTCAGTACAAAAAAAAAAATTCTTCTGACAGACTAATAAGGACTTTAATATGATAATCTGGTGTTTATCTGTGCTTTGTGTGTGCAGTCCCAGCTTCCTCAGCTATTATTCAAGAGCTGTAAAATGAAGAATACCTAATTGCCTCCTGGAGGAAAGTATTACTACCCAAACGACTTAAGCAAACATATTCTGAACTAACAAAGTATTTCACAATAATTTGAACGGAAGAATGAGTGACAGCTAAATGGCTGCCATTAACCGTTCTCCTGGTGCCCCTGGCCATGGCCCATTTTGGTCTCATGGAACACCTACCAGCCTCCAGACAGCTTCCAGCAGCCGCCTGTCAGACACTCAGGTAGCTTGACTTGTTCTTTCACCTGCTACAATGCCTGTCAGCTTTGAGTACCGCTGTATCTACTGCTCAGTGAACTCAGAGTGGAGAATGTTCTAGGCCTTCTATGGGATATCATCTCAGCTATTTCAGATTAGTTAGGTAAAAGGAGACTAGAACGGGATGTGTTTGTTAAAAAATAATTATTTAGGCAGGGAACAGAAAGCTAGAAAACGCCTGCTGAATGCTATTCCACCTGACAGAAGTTTTCCTGGAAACAGAAAAATTTACAATATCTGCTCTTAAACTCATTGGCAAAGTATATGTAAACATACAGTTACTATATCCTCATATAGTTTGGGAAGGATTCTCCAACTTACTTCTTTGAAAAAATATTTTAAAAAACACAAATAGACCTGGTGAGAGTTCAGAAATATGTGATAGCCATGTTTCCCTAAGAGGATGAACTGGGGCACACTGATTACTTTCAGACCATCTTTCTCTCAGCCTTTTTATGCCCCATTGCAGTCAGGTTCTCAGCTGCACCCAAGTTACCCTGGTAACCGCCTCAGTGTTGGCAGAGACTGCTGAACTGAAGCGAGCCGCCTCTTCAATCCCTGAGGTTTTCCTCTGAGCTGTTTCTTTATATCCTCTCCCCAGGCATCCATACATCTGGATCCTAACTCTCCTCATTGCTAGCCTTCTACAAACCTGGTTTCGCATGTGTCTGGTATCTTCAGCTGGTCCACTGTGGCTTGCCTGCTAGTTGGCACCAATAATCTCTGGGACTTTCAACTATGAGGTTCTACTTCCTTGGTCCAGTTCCTTGTCCAGTGTGCTCAGGCTTTATTTTTCCACTTCTGGACATAACATATGTGAATCAAGAAGTAATTTGCCCAAGTTTCAGGAAAAAACAAAACAGCGTCAGGTTCTACTTACCACCTCAATTTTGGAAGTGGTAACATATAATCTTTCTGTGTCTGTGTGTCTCTTTGTCTGTGCATCTCTCTCTGTTTCTGCTGCCTCCCATTGCCCAGCTACGAAAACAGACATATCCCACTAAAGTATCTGTATAAAAAAACTTCAGTTAGTTTGCGCGTGTCTGCTGTAACTCTTGCTTGTAAGTGGTGGTTCATATGTAACAGAGTCATTTTCATTGCAAGGAATGTTGACCTGGCACTGGATGATCTACTGCTTTAAGTCATGTGGTCAGTCTAATGTAGTGTATCTTAATAATGCAACGAATGACAATTCTAGGTTAGATTTCGAACCATTTCTAAGGAGCAGCCCCTGCTACTTAACCCTGGAACTGGAGGAAAGCGTATTAATGTAGCTTCTCTTCCACTTTTAGAAGTGTTCTTCAGCCTGAATAGAATGAAAGTCACGTTCAGAATCTGAAACAGAACTCTCATCAGTTTCTTTCCATACACAAGACTCTTTCTACTGCCTATTAGTCTACAGGGTAAAAATAGCTTGAGATATGCAAGAGAAAGCATGGAATGCGAGAAGAAAGATATTAGAATTTCCCATTTTGGTGGGGGTACATTTTGGAGTATATATTAACCTAGCAATACAAATACATAGTTTAATAATAAAAATGTAAGAATATCACAAGTACGAAATAAAAGTCCAGATAGGATTGCAATCAAATTAGTTTGGAAGCCAGTGGCATTCAACACAATAACCCCTCAGCACACACGATGTGTAAGTTGACTCATAATTTGCATTCAGTCTTTTATTCCTGCCACTTTGCTCACAATTCAGCCTTTTTTAGGCATTTTATTTTCCATTCATATCACCCTGGACCATCAGAGTACATGCTGTTTAAAGGTAGGAAACATTGACTCCTTCTTCCCCTTTGTGTGTATAATATTAAGTGTATTACATATCATACAGCAGATGCTAAATATATATTATTAAGTGAATGGACAATTAATGAACCTAGTTTATAAAGATACTAGGCTACTTCATATCTCTACAGAAGTCCACTTACTGACCTCTCTGTTTGGAATTCCCTTTATGCCACCTCTAACCTTGGAGAAATCGATGAAACTAGGTTAATGTCTTCAGCTCTACTTCTACATTAAACCATAAAGTTAATCCATAAAGTTAAACATTCTTCTGGGTTCTTTTTTAAATTTATTCATTTTTTATTTTATGTGTGAATGTTTTTGCCTGCATGTATTCATTTGTACCACATCCATGTTTGGTGCCTGCAAAGCTCAGAAGAGGGTATCAGATCTCCTGGTACTGGAGTTATGGATGGTTATGAACAACCATGTAGGTGCTGGGAATTGAACCCGGGTCTTCTACAAGAACAACATGTGCTCTTAAGCACCGAGCCATTCTCCAGCCCCTCTTATTACACATCTAATTTTTTACATTATATCATGTCTCCTTCAATAGACCTGATGGCTTAGAAGAAGGAAGCAGGAAGTCACAGTGGCTAGTATAAAAGTGAACTCGTAGATAACAAATTATTAATCTGAAGCCATTAGAATGCTTCTGATTTTACCAACAATTAACAACTAATACCAGACCCTAAACCATAAACTAGAAAAGTGGACAAAATAATACGAGGCTGTTGATTTCTGTTACTGGACAACAGACAGAGTGGAGCTGAGCTCTATGAGTGAGCTTTAAGCACCCCAAGCAGAGATGGATGAGAACATGGAGATGGGATTGGGAAGTTGGCTGCTGGAATTTGTAGGGCAGATTATCAGAGAGGTGGGAACTTAGACTAAGCACAGAAGCAGAGCTTCAGAACCTTGAACAAGATCTCTTGAGTCTTTGCTTACATCGTGTTCTACATCCGTGGGTGCAGACTCCCCCAGGCCTGAGGCTACTCGGGCTCACACAGGGAGACCCCTTCACACCTCAAAGGGCGAAAAGGGGACTGGGCCTGGCTATAGCTCTTCTGTAGTACCCTTACTAAGGAAGAGGACTGGAAATTCATACCCATCCCCACAAACAACACAAAGCCAGACATATAAATAATCCCCAGATCAATGATTATTAAAGTATAACATATTAAAATTTGTCAAATATGAACTGCCACGGAGGAAAATTGTCAGCTTTGAATGATTATATTAGAAAAGCAAAAGGGTTGGCTTCAACTTTGAGAAGTTAGAAAAAGAAGAGCATGTTAAAGCAAAGAAAGTACAAATAAATCAGATAGAGAAGGCACCGAAATATAAAACAGGTACTAGAAAAAAATCAATGCAATAAAAAGTCAGTTCTTTGAAAAGATCAATGAAACAGCAAATCCCTAGCTCCCTGCTTAAGAAAAAAAGGTGGGAACCGTCATCATCAGGATTCTGAGTGCAAGAGAGAGCTGCTATAAATCTTACAGGTGTCGGAGGTTAAAAATAATGCATGCCTGTCAGCCTGGAAAAGTACAAGAAATACACAAAGAATTTGAAAGTCCTAACTTTCAAAACAGATACAAGATAAATAAAAGTTCAAATCACCATATTTATATTTTTACTTAACCCAGAGATACAGATTTTTCCACAAGAAAATTTCAGGTTCGGATGACCTTGCTGGTTAGTTCTATCACTTAGAAAATAGTTTCTAGACATCTTTGCATCTTTTTTTTTTTTTTTTTTTTGTAAAAAATAATGGACACTTGTCAACTTACTTTATAAATTCAACAATATCATAGTACCAAGACCCTATCACAAAATCTTAAGAAAAACACACATAGTTATGACTAAAATAAACGTAGATAACAAGCTGGGCGGTGGTGGCACATGCCTTTAGTCCAAGCACTCGGGAGGCAGAGGCAAGTGGATCTCTGTGAGTTCAGGGCCAGCCTGGTCTATAGAATGAGTTCCAGGACAGCCAGAGTTACAACAGGGAAGCTCTGCCTCGAAAACCCAAAAGTAAATATATAAATAAATAAAATAAACATAGATAACAAATGCTTAAGAAAATAATAGCAAATCAAATATTGTAACATCTAAATAATAATAATCTATAACAAAATAGGACTCACTTATTCTCCAAGGTTAGGTTAACTTTGATTTTTAAGTTAGCTTAAAAAGCAATATAGTCTATTATATCAAAAATAAGAGAACTGGGCTGAGGTTATAGTTTAGTGGCAGATTGCTTACCTAGCATGTGGGAGTCCCTGTGTTCAATCTTCAGAGCCACAAATAAATAAAATAAAAACTATACAATCATATCAGAAGATGTAGGAATGTAATTCAACAAAGTTCAAAATATTCATGACAGAAATTATCAGCAATCCAGCAATTCGGACCTGGATATGTAAAGCAGAGGAACGGAATCAATATGTCAAATGGTATCTGTGCTTCCCGTTTGATGGCAGCGTAATTCACAATAGCTAAGATATGGACACAGCTGAAGTGGCCATCAACGCACGAATCATCAAGAGGATGCACGGAGAAGCAACGATGAGGGATGGGCCTTTGACAGACTGAGTCTGTTGGTACCTTGATCTGGGATTTTCCAACCTCCAGAGCTGAGGAATGTATTTCTGATGTTTTTAAGCTATCCTGTTTATAGTATTTTAATATAGCAACTCAATGAGTGAAGATATTCTTTCATATGAAAAATCTTATGAAATCCCCAGAAAGGGCTATTAGATTTAATAAGAGATGGTAGCAATGTCAGAACATGCAGGGCAGGTATACGAAATCAAGTTTATACTCTAGCAGTGAGCAGGTAGAAAATGGGATGAAAATACAGTCCTAACAATGGCATTTTCAGAGTGACAGAAACATGATACAACTTGAGAACGTCAGACAAGCAGTGGTTAGACAAGCTACGCCTTTCTTAAAACTCCCGAAATGAATTTTAAATGGCAGTATTGATAGCAAGCAAATGATACCTCCATAAAATAGATTTTGGGGTTTAACATTTTTATTTTAATTTTTTATATGTATGGGTGTTTTGCCTGCATGCATGCCTATACACCATGTGTGTGCCTAGTGCCCACAAGGCCATAAAAGGTGTTGGATTCCTCTGGAACTGAGGTTACAGCTGGTTGTGAGCTACCATGTGGGTATTTAGAACTGAGCCTGGGTCCTTTGGAAGAGCAGCCAGTGCTCTTACTAACAAGGCCATCTCTCTAGCCCCATTGTATGTATGTATGTATGTATGTATGTATGTATCTATCTATCTATCTATCTATCTATCTATCTATCTATCTATCTATTTTGAGGCAGGGCTTCACTATGTAGCTTTGGCTGGCATTGTACTTGCTACATAGACTAGACTAGCCTCAAACGTTTTGTTTGTTTAAAAAGGCGCCAAACCTGAACAAAAGGACGTTTCCTTTACCATACTACGAGAAATGAGAAATCAAGGGTATTTTGAAACAAACATGTAGTCGCTGCCCTCTGTCATAGTTTGGATCCCGATTCTCTCCAAATGCTCGCCCTGGAAGGCTCCACCACCAGCCCCTGCGGCTACTGGGAGGTTGTGGAACCTTCGGAAGGTAGAGGAGGAAGTTAAGTCTCTTGAGATATGGCCTTTCTTTTGGCGTCTCATCAGCCACCATGTGAACAGCTTCCCTCACTCTATACTCCCACAGTAATAATATCATGCCGCAAAAGGCTCAAGGACAATGAGGGCAAGTGGCTCTGGATTGAAACCACTGAAACCGTGGCCCAAATCGTTTTTCTTTTTAAGATGATTACCTCATGTGTTTTGTCATAGCGATGCAAGGATGAGTGCCACGTACTCGGATTATTCTCTACCTTTTCATTTTGCCTTTGTTTACCAGGAGGTTCTTGATACTACTGGAGGATGACAGAGACTAGCCCGGCATCCAACATATTTTTCGAGTCATTGACTTAGAAGTCATTCTTGACTCTTTTCCTTCGCCATGTCCCACTTTTAATCTTTGATTAGGTCCTGGGTTTTACTTCCAAAGTACATCTTGGATTGTTCTGCTTTTATCTGTTGCTATTGATAGCAAGCTCATCAAATGGGACGTAACCGTAGTATATCGCTAAAGAGCTAGTTACAAAATGTTGAGAATAGGTCAGCAAAAGCACTCTCTCTGAAGCACACCTATTCTTTCTGTGTGGATTAATTCAATTCAATTTAATTTTTTTTTTTTTTACTGCTTTTGAGGGGTTAGCAACTGCCAAGTAATAGCACCAGATACTAATATACAAAACACAGAACTTGGTTATATATACAACCTGTATATATAACTTGGTTATATATACAGGACTATATATCTGTTCACTCCCCACACACATACGTAGACATATATGTTTACATATGCATATCTCCATATCCGCACAAGTCATTCTCACTTACGAAAAATTTTTAAAAATTCAGAGCAGCAAATTACAAGTCATCTTAAATAATTCAAAATTAGGGTTGGGGAGAGTGGTAGAGCTCTTCCCTGGAATACACAGGCCTGGGGTTCAATTCAGTGCACTATAAAAAAAAAAAAGGTAGATGATTATGAAAAACTTTAAACTGGAACATTAAAAAAACTTCTATTATTACCAGGTGTGGTGGTAATCCAAGCACTCAGAGGCAGAGACAAGAGAATCTCTCTGAGTTGGAGGCCAGCCTGATCTACAAAGTGAGTTCCTGGACAGCCTGGGTACATAGTGAGACACTATCTTACACAAACACACGTATGTTAACACAAGTTAACAAAAACCACCCTACTCTCCATATAAAGTAGAAGCACACCTGTAATAATCCTGAGATTAGTGGATATGAGGTGTATTCTCACATATAACCCTTAAGTATGGAGCTAGACTTAGCAATGTTTTCTTTTTTAAATTTATTTTATTATTTCCTTATGAATATGTGACAGTGGGAGCATATGTGCAAGAGTATGTGTGTGCAGATGCCCAAGGAGGCCAGAAGAGGGTCTACGGTGCCCTGGAGCTGGAGTTGTGACTGCCTGTAGGCAGTTGTTAGCTGGCTGAGGTAAGTGCTGGGAACTGAACTCTGGTCCTCTGAAGAAGCAGCAAGCTGTCTTAGCCACTGAGCCATCTCTCCAGGCTCAGTGATAATATTTCCAACATGTGAATAAGTATCCTGTATAACTTTTCTAAGGTAAAAAAAATACAATTTCTTAAAGATCCCTTCCTGGCATCATTTAGTCTTAATTTGATTAATACAACATCCACATTTCTAGCCTTCTGTTTACATCTCTTCCATTAAAAGCTACCTCAGTGTTCTAGGATCACAGAGTGAAAACAGTACCCTTCCCAACTCCCAATGGGCCCCAAATTACTATGAGAAGTAGTTCTGGCATTACAGTAGTCGAGAAGAGAAGCATGGTGTCAAAAGGCTCTAACTTTATCACAAATGTAGTTATAGAGAATTGTGCGAACACTGTCATCAATTAAACATGAAATAGAATAAAAGGTGCTTGTAGAAAATAACTGCTCAGAGAAGCAAAAAAACAGAAAAGAAACAGAAAGTAGGTAGAAGCACCGAGAACCTTACTGCTGAACTCTGCAGAAGGCGCCTTCAAATAAATATTTCAAACCTCCATATGAATATTTTAAGCATGACAACTACACATAAACACACAGCCAAAGTGCTCAAATCCACTCAAGAAAGACTATTAAGTCATCAACCTGCTCCTGACAGGATCCACTGAATATGGCAACAGTGAGAAGTCAGGAGACAGTTGGAATCATTTCAAGACTGCTAATTTAACTTGTCTTAAAACCAACCAATGCTCAACGTGTCATCGTCAATGTCATCTCATCGCAGTCTGAAAAGCCTTCGACCTAAAGCAAAAAGGTCCCCAAGTGCCACCCTTCTTGTCTACTGGTTGAAAATCTAATTGGTTCTGCTGACAGGCTTGGGAATTGGTAGGAAGGCTGTTCAGTTAATCTCCAAGGGCCAGCAAAGAGCTCAGTATCCATCTCTGAGCTTTGCTCCCTGCCTGTCGTAAAATGACTCTGATGGCAGTGCAGGCTCTTATGCTTCAGCTGTCTCCTGACTTCTGTTAAGTCAAATTCAATAAAGTTTGTCACTCAATAAGCTGAGAGCTACCCAACAAAACCTCTTTGATCAATAACAGCTGCTGCTTGCACTAGGGAAGGTGACCTATTAAAGATTAAAAACACACCTGCTGCTCAAACCAGACAACATCCTTTTTTCACTTTTAAATGAAAATTTATCCATTAAAACCAGTTAGGTATTGGAAATATACATAGAGAATTGCGTAGGGGAGGTAGGAATGAGATAAAAAAACCATCTCAGATGTGACACTCTCTTGACGCCTGAAAGTTTGGTGGTTGTGGTCCACAGCGTTTGGTTCTTGTATGCGCTGCATTTATTCCATTTTTGCATTTCAGTACCACACACTCATTTACTTGTTGTCTGTGTGTACAGTCAAAGCCTTGGTACTGCAACATTAATTCAACTCTCAATCAAAACAAAGCAATCTGGTGTCTATGTCATTTACCTTCCTGTGAAAAACTATGAATGCTTATTTGCGGAGAAAGCGCTGCCTTGTTTAAAGCCACACACTACTTAAGCAGTTTTCCTGACCTAAGTGTTTACACCAGATAAGGTTATAACCAGGTGGCACCCCAGGCAACTTCAAACTCACTAAACAAGGCTCAGTAAATCCAGGGGGCAGTGTAAAAGACTACGCAAAATTAGAGAACCATTTATTTCACCTCGAATTCAAGCCTCCCTTCTTGGAGACTACAGCCATAAGATTTCATTACTATAAAGTAATGAAGATTCAAAAATAATTTCAAATTGAATCAATATAATGCAAGTCCTGGGATTTTTTTTTTCTTTAAGGAAAAGAAAGTTGGATAGAGCAGAGCTCCCTTTCCTCTTTGCCAAG
Organism: Cricetomys ansorgei; assembly: GCA_026225945.1. Classification (NCBI taxonomy): domain Eukaryota; kingdom Metazoa; phylum Chordata; class Mammalia; order Rodentia; family Nesomyidae; genus Cricetomys; species Cricetomys ansorgei. The sequence continues at coordinate 10,640,283 of JAMJFZ010001264.1, forward strand.
AGCAGAGCCAACATAGTTTAAAGCCCCTCCCTTGCCTAAGAAAGATGTGTTCGGGATGCATTTTGTTGAAATTCACCTTGTAACGTGTATTGTCACGTTACAAAGGACATTACATAAGTAGAGTAAGATAAAACCTTCTGGAGAGCAGCAGTTGTGGGTCAGCTAATAAGGGTCGTGCTGGCCTGTGCCTTGTGTGACTTGCTCTCCTGACTGACAGCTGCTTTCATCATCCTGAAGCACATGAATTTCCTCAGAGAGGCAAACATGTCCACCTCGAAATGCATGCATGCCAGCCCCGTGTGTGGGCCTTTTCCACACAGTGTAAGCATGTTTATTTTCTCAGGCATTAATTTCCTCCCATGACATTGCTGGCACTATCACACAGGACATGTGTGACAAGGAGATATGGATTACATCTCCAACAGCCCCTAATAATTTCATCACCATCTCTTTGAACTCTGCAGCTTTTCCTGGTCTGAATTAATCACTTCTCCCCTTCATTGGCTATTATCTCCTTAGTTTTGTGCTCCTGGTTTCTATTTGAAATGCCTTCCTCAAAGCAGAGGCATACAGAAGCATGAGCTCACTTCTGTTTCTGTTTGTTTTCTCTTGATTGGTGTGATACATACGGATCAAGGTTTCTAACTCCTGGATGTAGCAACACGAGAAGTTCAGAAAGGCCAACCTAATCTAATTAAGGGTTTCTGACAAAAATAAAGTAATTCTTCATGTCGGTTGAGCACTGGGGTGAGGTGACTCATTTCAGAGGGTATCTGAGTCTGCTCAAATATACAGTTATAATGAGGTTGAGCTGAGGACAAGAAACATGACTGCTGTGATCAGGAAATGATCGCCTTTCCTAGTGAATTAAAGACAATGCTATTGAAGGCTGTTCAATTAGTATGTGTGTGACTTGACTTATAATAAAAGGCTTTTAAATCATCGAAATCAAACAATAGTAAAATACACACGAGTTATGAAATATCAGAATTAGAGCCAACAAAGGGAGCAGAGTCATCATTAGAGCTTGTCTTCCAAGAGGAACAATTAGTTGGTAAATAAATGCAAAGCTTTGAAAGGTCTAAAACAAGTTGCTAATGTAACTAAGTATCTTAGAGCCTCATCATACAGATACACTGGGGTTGGGCAGGGCAAATTCTCATTTTTCCAAGGCCACTCAGTTGGATATAAAGATTGGCTTGGAAGGACGCAAGGACCAAAGCAGGGAGCTGGGGGCTTGCTACTGCACGCTTCATGGCCGATAGGGCAGAATGGCAGGGCAGTAGCAGTCATATTTCAAAAATACCCACAGGACATCCAATGATCTCCATTGGAGATCAGAGGACAAGAGTGTGATGGCCCAAAGTGGCTAGACAGATGATTCCCTTGTTGGTCTTGTATCCTTGCAGGAAGATGAGGGGCAGAGCACAGCTATACATTCAGATGTGAGCATTGGACTCTTCAGAGCCAAGAGTGAGTGGTCATATATCTTCAGTGCCCTGCCTGAAGTCCTTTCTAACTGCATGCTAGGAGACTCTCATCCTTGCCAGGAGCTTCTTTTGATGGATTCCCCTAGCACTCTCTCTCAAGACCCTGTGATAATATATTAAATCATGAAATGTGATCATAACACCTTAAAAGTACTAATGAGAAATCAAATGGACATTATTTTCTTTAACAAACAGGCTAGGCCCTAACCAGACTATGGCCCACTGATGCCTCAAATATAATAAGCCTTAAGCCACTGCACCAGCTCACCTGAATCAGTGTCTAGCTGGATACCCAAGACAGGAACCTGGGAGTCTTCACTCATCTTTGGTTACCATACCCAAGCAACCGCTGTTTTAATGACTTCTTTCTAAAGCTCTCTTGGCTCATGTTCCTCTATCCTCTCAGCTAAAACCCATATTCAGATGTGATTCCTCTCTTTCCTTAATAGCTGCCCTTTCCCCATTCCAAACTGTCTCTCCCACTTTGGGCCACCATTTTTTCTAATTCACTCTTTATATGGCGCCCAGATCTATCACCACTTTCAGTTTTTTCAGTGGTTCCCCAGTGATGAAAAATGAAAAGTAAGGGCCTTAGAGTGATTTACACAATCCTCTGAGAGCTGGCCTCAACCTCGGAGTCATGCTTCAGAATGCTTCTCAGCAAGTAACAGCTTGCTCCCCTTTCCTTGACGCCCCCAGTCTGCACTAGTGACCCCCAACTCACTCCAGCCTGCCATTCTGTCTCCTTCCTGCTGAAGGAATGAACCAGGCAGCTCTCACCTCCAGGAACTTGCATTTGGTGCTCTTTCTGCCCTGAACATTAGGGCTGGATCCCTGTGTGCTTTCCGCACTGATATGCGTCTCCTCCACGGAGCTGTTCTTGATCTGTGTACTGAAAACTGAAGCCCCTTCCTCGCAGCTCCAGCAGGCATCGTGCCCTCCTCCTCTGTCTTTAGTGCTCTACCACCATCTGTCATATTCTATATTTCATTTATTTTCTGCTTACTTACTCATGATAATAAAGCCTTCATGAAAGCAGAGGACTAGGTCTGTTTTGTCTCTAGTGTATCTCTAGCACCTTCCATGTGCCTGGAAAATAGGCAGGTTCGATAACATTATGTCATCCATAGATACGGGGACTGTAATGGCCCTTTCCCCAGACACAATGTCACTACTGCTCACTGACTTTTCTGTTTCCCTCATTAAACAGAAAGTGAGTTTGGTCAGCTTTACTTCCCTCTGCACTAAAACACCCCCTGGCACAGAGCTAGGCACAGAGACACAAATCCCCATGAGCCCACCTCACCCTTCCCCAGGGAAACACTTACTGATTCCTTTGGTTCCCCCCCATTTTTCACCTTCAAATGCCACCCTAGAAAAGAAGATCCAGGATTTCTTCTCTCTGGGAATTGGTTTGGTTGAAAAAAAGAAAAGGTATGGGAGAAAGAAGAGTTTAACAGGCTTTCTGGAAATAAACTATGCATAACTACCACACTTCACACTTATGTGTTTTACAGGATTTCCAATATTCTACCTTGAATTGTGATTGTTTACATTTGTCTTAATCCTTCTATGGAACCACAGATCTTTCAGACTGTTTGACAGTTGTAATCACAGTTGATGGGCCTGAAAATCAGGGATTATACAATCGGTGCCAAGCTAGAACATGGCATGCACACTGCAATGTCCTTTTACGGACTCTAACTGCTTGCTCGGTATATATTGTGGCCATTTCAATCATCGTCTGGATGACCTTAGAAATAGGACTTAATCTCTGTATCTCTTCTTTCTCATCAATACAAGAGAAAAGGCAACTCTTGGGGCTCTCATGAGAGTTAATGAAACGATGCATGACAAGAGCTTAGAATAACATTAGCTTCTAGTAAGTGCTCAGTAAATGTCAAACAATGCTGTAATTACTACTGATTCATCCGTGAGCTCCTTAAGAGGAAGGATATGATTTAGGACTTTTTGATCCCTCGATGAGGTAAGAACAGCCAAAGGCAATATAAAACATTAGATAATTTAGAAAGTGGCACAGCATAGAGTCATGACCAATCAGGAGGCTGCTGCCATGGTGCCAGATTAGGGCCCCAGAAGTCTTCTGCTGTACTGTCTATTATCCTCCCGTGTATTGGATCACAGGGTGATCTTGGGATTTGGAGGGAGATCTGGATCCAGAGGTGGATATCTAGAACAGAGGAGACAGGAGATGGCACCCAGAGGGGTGCTACTGCCCAATCATTGTGGATCTATTTCACAAGTTAAAACCCAGCCATGCGTGTTGGATATTCTGCTGTGAACCAGCTGCCAGTGCCGCTAACAGTAGCTACTCCGATGCTAAGTGATAAATAAAAACCAATTAAGTGAGCTGAAATTTCATGTCATCGATACCTCCATGTTACCAAAAAGACAGAAATCTTATATGGTTCCCCAAAATAAGTCATTAAGAGCTGGAGAGATAGTTTGGTAGTTAAGAGCACTGTTTGCTCTTCCAGAGGACCTGGATTCAATTCCCAAAACCGGCAGCTCACAGCTGCAACTCCAATTCAAGGGGATCCAATGCCGTTTTCTGGTATCTGAGAACACCAGGCACTTGGGTGGTGGACAGATATACTTGCAGGCAAAACACTCATACACATAACAATAAAGAAAATTACAAAAAAAGAAAATCACCAAGTGCTATGTAAATGTAAAAGGAGAACCATAAATTTTAAAATATTCTTATATCCATCCATCTTTCCTTCTTCACCAGTTACCTCTATTTGCCATATGTGTGTCTTGGAGAATTTTTGTGTAGATAATAGACATAGTAGATTGGCAAAAACAAAACAAAACAAAACAAAAACAAAAACAAAAAACTAGGCATTCAGAAATCTTGATTTGGGCTTTAAAATTCAGTGAAATGAATAGTAGATGAAAAGAGTTGAAAAACAAGCAGTCTAGCTAGTCACCCATTAAATGGGCTTCAGCACCACTGTTGGGTCTGTGTATGACTTGGGTTAGCATGTTCTAATCAATTCATTTAAACTTTGGGATGTGCCTTGACCTGTGTTGTTGATGGTGTGTGTGTGTGTGTGTGTATGTGTGTGTGTGTCCAATTGCAAAGAAGTCATTTTCTACTGAGGAGCCTTATCACAAGAAGAACTAGGAAAGTATTGTGCTGCACTTCCGAAGCCGAGTAACAGCTAAATGCACATTTAGTTGTAAGAGTAGGGATGTAGTCACAACTGGAATGTTATGTAGTGAAGAGGAAATATTATGTGTAAAATCCCATAATCAATATTTCCTCAAAGTTAATCTTCTTTTTGCTTTTCAAAGTACTGAATTTAGAGACTGGGGAGATGGCTCAGTGGATGAAGCGCTTGTCACTCATCATCAGGACCTGAGTTCAGATCCCCAGAATCCACATCAAAAAGTTGGGTGGGCATAGAGGCACCTGTAATCCCAGTGTTCAGTGGGTAGAAACGGGATCATGGGGCAAGCTGGCTGGCTAGACTATCCAGAATCATTGAGTTCTGGGTTCGGCAATGGAACCTACCTCAATCGAACAATCGAGAAAGACATTTCACACCAACCTTTGGTCTACATGTGCGCACACACCTACACAGAGGTGAACATGCATGCACACACCCTCCCCCACACACCACAGCACATGAGTCAAAAAAACTCAAAGTACTGAATTTAGTCAACAATATACCATTTTTCTAACAGCTAAAGAATCAGTGATGAATATGATGTCATCTTGATTACTTAGAAAAGATACACTAGAAATTCTATGGGTAACACATCCTTACAGACATTCCCCTTTAAGACGGCAATGCTATGCATGATGGTTATTGTTTCTTAAATTCCTATAAAACTTTGTTTTTTTCCCTAATAGCATGAAGTTTTGGTCATTTTAATGACAACAGCTTCTGTTAGGTTTAAAGCATAACCCCAGGTCACAAAAGTTAAGTTTTTAAAATGATGTTATTGAAACATCACATCACAGTTTATGGGGATGTTATCCAGGCTCAGCGGGCTGAAGAAAAGAATTACTTAACCTTCCTTTCTGTGAGGGCTTCAGCGCACAGGACCTTGAGGTAAAGCTGCTGGTGCTATTGTTCCATACTTTGCAATTTCTTCATTTTTTTTACTACTGTAGTAAAAATGCTTTATATTTTCTTTAAAGTATTCAAATGTGTGTGTGTGCTGTGTCTTTATATGTGTCTTTATATGATCACAGATGTACCTTCAAGAACTCTTTTTAAGTTATCATTTTGCTTTATGTGTGTGGGAGTTTGCCTGTGTGCATGTCTGTGTACCACATGCATGCCTGCTGCCAACAAAGAGGCCAGAAGAAGGCATCAGATCCCCTGGAAATGGAGTTACAGGTAGTTGTGAGCTGCCCTGTGGGAGTTGGGAATTGAACCTGGCCCCTCTGGAAGAGCAGCCAGTGCTCTTAACCACTAAGCCATCTCTCCAGCTCCCTCAAGAACTTCTGAAAGCTCAGTTTGAAATAACATCCTGGGACCATGAATCTCCCTAGATCTGTCCTCCTTTGGCTCTGCTAAGCCTTATACCTGATTGACTGTTCTCTTCCCACTGGCTCAGATTATTAGGCTTAATGATCAAATGTCTGCAACCGTGAGCCTATTGCTACCTTATCAGTACTTAAAGGGATCAGAAACTTTGGCTCTGTTTTACTCTTACAGGTGAAAAGTCTCAAGAACCTTCCCACTGTTCCTTATGGAGATAAAAGTATTTTTCCAGGGTGGGGCTCTGTCATCAGCTTTCATCAGTTCTCACAACACAAAAACGTTCAGAACTAGTCAGTGCCTTTCCCACCCTCATACAGGCAACAGAACACAATTGAAGCTAACAAGTCACACCCTATTTTTACTTTGAGATATCTCATTTTCATTTATTTTTAGCAAATATATTGCAAAGGTAGCTTGTCAGTTTAATTGAAAGAGTTACATTATTTTGGTTGTACTGACAGTTTTTGTTCATTGGAACTGTAGATTTTAGTAATTTGGGTAATTTTCTAGTGTGAATCACAAATATGGAGGAAACTTAGAAGCTGGGAATTATCAATTTCATTTTACATGATGAAACTACCACTTTCCTAATAAGAGAGGCCTCAAACTTTCTCAGAAATCCTTTGTCTCTCTTTTCCAATTCTCTTTCTTCCCCTAGACCTTAATATCCCAAGTATTAATGTTTAATCATCTATTGTCTTCCATTGTAGGTTTATTATTTGATTTTTTATGTCTTTCTTTACAACTGAACTGTAAGCCCTCTGGGGATCCAGTGTTTATTTCCTTCCATCCTCAGAGACTTGCACAATTTCCTAGCAAATAGATGCTCAATAAACTCCTACTGACTGAACAAGCACATTCCTCTTCTCTGGACAGAAATGTATCAGTACCTCTAACGTAAGTATAGAAAGCAAGCTTGTTTTAATGGTGGGGAGGAAAAGATCATTATTTTCAGGGACATTTCTGTTTTCTAGATAATTAACATCTTGGGGCAGGATGCTTGGGGGAATCAATTAGCTAATTTACAGCTTTACATGGCTGCTATCTCATAAGACTTAAACAAGTCCACTATTGACAGTGGTTTTTAATGTTTTTACTACCCTACCACATCAGAAGAATGTGAAGATTCTTTCACTAGCAGTGGGTCCTACATCAGCACCTCTCAGTTCAATAGGGAGCATTTGAGTGGGATATGGTGATGTCCACGGGGCATTTAAAACCTATGGATGATCCTATCCTATCATTTGGAAACATGCCCTTGCCTCCATTCTTTGTAAGAGAAGAACATTATCCAATCAAATTTAGAATTTCAGAAACTGAATTCTGCAAAATAAACAATGGCCAACAACAGTATTAGTGGTAGGAATTTGCTACCACAGTTGGAGTTCCTTTGGAAGACGCTCACCCAGTGATTTAAAATGGCTCTTGTACTATATGCCACACACAGGTGTGTGTGTGTGTGTGTTATGTGTATGTGTGTGTGCACGCTAGTGCTTGTCATTGATTAATCTCTTTTTGAGGTCTAGGACCAAGAGGAGAAGCACTCTTTTTACATGCGATTTTCTCTTCTAAATACCTGCATATGTGATAAGAAAAATTTTGGATCAGACTTTACTTGAATAGAGAAACGAGGGCAGGTTGAGAGTTACATTCAAAGTAAAAGATGTTGGAACAAGACATGAAAACTAATTGTAAACTTTAGTGGTACCAAACTAAAGTAAATTAGCAAAATCGAAACTATGGGAATTTTGTATGACAAATGACTAGATTTCATTCCCAAATGACTGGAAGGAAATAAAAGAGAAGGAAGACACTTAAATTTAACAGATTCATCAGCTAGATGCAATGGTGGATTGTGGATCCAGAGTCAAACAAGATATAAAAGTGATGCTGTGTGATCATCAAAAGGTAGAGAAGCTTGAACTTTGTGTATCTGATGTGACTAAGAAACTGCAGATACAATTTCTGAATGAAAGTATTAGAATGAAGTGATATCTGGCATTTGACCTTTTTATAGACTAATGGTGGGCCGAGGGAGGACACATGGCGACAGAAATAAACACAAACCGACCGCACTCTGATGACTGAGGTAGGTGATGGATGTCCTGCTTTCACTGAGCAACTTCATTACTTTATTAACGTCTAAGTTCCACAATAAAAAAAAATAAAAATCTCATTTCTATCATTCATTTGAAAAATGCATTCAGAAAAATACACAATTAAAAAATGATAATATTTTCAAATTATAATCACATATGCACAAATGGGGAATTCTTTTAAAATGCCAATGAGACATCTAATCGCATCGGCCACACATTCTTCAAATGAATCATGACTGTCAAATGTTACCTATTTTGATTCTCATAAAATGCTATCTTTCAGTAAAAGGGTATCAATAATCTATAACATTTTCAATTCTTTTAATTCATTATTGGCTAAATTTAAAATAAATTAAACTCTTTTTTGTGTGTCATGTAAATCGTGGGCCCTTTAAATTCTTGTGCATAGTACCCACAGTATATGCAAATATGTACATGCAAGAGCAGCTGAGTGTTCAGTTAAGAAATAAACACAGATTCTGCTAATTGTTAAAAAAAAAAGCATTTTTAAAAGATTGATATGTAAGCTTCCTTCCCCAAATTAGCTTCCTGATGAGAGAAGGAATAGAATTCTCTACTATTTCCACTGTGAGTTAAACCTTTATATGCTATTGGAAATGATAGAAACACCGGCAAGGATGTTCTTAAGTCTTAGAATGATCTCATCAGCATTACTGGGACATTCTAAATGTAATCAAAGAGGTAAATGAGAATAAAAATATTCTTTCACAGATGAGCCTACCCTGCCATGGGAATTTACAGCCTGTGTGCACAGAATGAATTTCCTACCCAGGCAAAATGTTGTTCTGATCATAAAGGAGCCGCCACCAGAACGATATTTGAGACCGCAGAGCTGGATGGCAAGAGGTGCTTCACGGCACATCACAACCCATTACGAGCCAGTAACTCCAGCAGGGTCTACAGAAGCAGCCTGGGCTTGAAAGGAAGACTCAGGAAAAAGGGGGGGAAAGTCACTGCTTAGAGACAGCCATCGGTAAACTTTTAAAGATGAACTGAAGAAGAGCAGACTCTCAGAGTAATATAGAGGTATCATAGTGAAAAAACTTCAAAACTTTTATCCTGCTTTAGTAAAATCATTCCAATTCCGTGATGAGCACTTTGTATTCTAAAAGCATTAGAAGTGGATGACCTTTAAAGTCTGGGGACCTAACTTTGCTATGTGAAGATCTGTTGTCACTAGTCCGAGGATGCCCGGCTTCCGAGGGCATCTGCATTTACACACACACACACACACACACACACACACAGAATTAAAGACAAAATAAATCTATAAAAACATGGCACTTTAGTAACAAACGTTTGGCCTTACTGAGCTTATAATACACAAAGCACCTCTATTCTCTCAGCTAAAATGTAGCCACTGCCTGCTTGTCCCTTTGTAACTTTAAGAGGCTTTTCCCCCCTTCCAGGCTCGTTCCTCAAATGATCAAGTATTACTTAATTTCCTCACCTGTTGTTTTCTCTTCCAAATAGGCTATAAAATATGTATTTTAGGTGTAGTATTTATAATAGTAACTGGGCTCATTTATTGCTAGTACTTTAGTGACTTTCTTAAAGTTCAGATTTGAGAAAGTAGTAGACAGGTGATTTTGTAAAAGAAATGTACTTGAAAGGTAAATCCAAAAACCAAGGATGGACACGTTTGCCTGGTGCTCCTGCAGCCCTCTGGTTTGGACAGTGTTCTCATGAATTATTGGGTGAGCTCAAATTGTACAAATGGCTAAAAAAATACATCACAAATTTTACATCTTTTAATATATATTCTGATTAAAAGAAAATTAGCCTATAGACATAATTTACCAATGAATTTAAAGCTTATCAAGGATTTAAGAAGCACTAGGTATAAAAATGTTTCTTCTATGACTGTCGTGACAATTTCTTAAGAACCTATACATACATCCAAGACCAACTCTGCCACCAGAACTCACCCTCATGGATTAAGACAAGTGGATATGATTGCAAAAAAAGAAACAGGTTTTTTGTGACATCAGTCTTACTCCCAGTCACTGATCATGGGCACTCGGATGAGTCATTTCATCTTTCTGTGTCCTGCCTTCTCCAGGGGATTGAAATACATGACTTCTAAGGCTTTTTCAGTTATGAACTTTTGATCCAATAATCTAAAAATATGTAAAATGTTTTTCTTACAAACACTTAAGGAAACTACATTTGTTCAGTGACAGTGTGTATGTGCGTGTGCGTGTGTGTGTGTGTGTGCATGTGTGCGTGTGAAACCAGGGATTGAACTCAGGGCAACTCACATGCTAGGCAAGTGCTCCTACCACTGAGCTACATCCCCATTCCCAATCACAATTATTCTCAGACATATGCATGACTGTGCATCTGTGGTGTAGGTGAGCAAGTATATTAAGGTACATTGCCCGGCATAATTGTATCTACAGAAATCACCAAAATCAGTTGACAGTTGAAATAACCTGAATCTTTTCCCAAAATAAAAACTACCATTAAAGAAAGATGCACCACCAGCAAGTACATTTAGGACAAATGCTACAGTTTGAAAAAGCCGCAAGAGAAACCGCTGTAGCAATAACAACAGAGCTGGGCTAAAGGTTAGTAATGTGAACAGTACAAAGGTCATTTGTAAAGGTAAGTGCTCTTACAGAATATTATAATCATTGCCTGATCTGGACTTCCGCTTCAGTGGATTTCTCTTTTAATTACAGCTTCTTCATCTTCAGATGTTTTGGTCTCTCTATCCTACAAATAATTAAGAAGGGAAGAACTGTAGAAAAAGAAAAGGGAACACAGCAGAGGGTAGAATTATTGCCACAATTTTCTTGGGAGAGGGACAAGAAGGTGAGAAAAGGTCTGAGGGCCTTGGAATTGCATTTCCTCAACTTTCAGCTGAGTCTGTCAATGGCTGAAGAACTCACACTGAGAACCAAGCAATATAACACTCAGACTGAGATGAGGGGATGAAATACTCGTTCAGGTCGGTTACCTACGGGAAGCCACAAATACACCTTTGTTCAGTTTTCTCTAAGTTCACAATGAAATGAAAGCTAACAACTCTATTATAAAACTTACTGGAGATCTAACAGTTAGTTATACTTAGGAGAAGGAGAAAAAGAGCAGTACGAGCACCCTCAGCCACGTGGCACATTCAATTTGTAAGACTAGATGGAAACCATGGAAGACACAGGACTTGAGACGTTTATGGTAATCAGTGGATAACAAGTGAATAATAATTCCTCTCTCTTTATCACTACTATAGTACATGTTAACTGTATCAATTGCATTATTACTATTCACACTTAAATTTGGATATGACAGAACCCTGAGAACTGGGAGGAGAAATGGAAGTATTACAGTAGGATCGTTGTACAGGACAGCTAACTTGTTAGCCAAACTTTATGGAAAGTTCTGTCTGTTCAAAATCGTGTAATAAAGCAGGTTCTTTCCATGCCCATTTGATAGAAAAAAGTTTCCAAAAATCACCTTGAAACTTTCTAGAAAAAAATGTTAACATTAACTTTGATGCCCCCTCAAAAGCAGGAACTCCACTTCTATCCAATCAGTTCATGCACACCTGCTGATCCCTCTCTTCCTTCTTCTCTCCCTTCACCCCTACCCCTCTGGTATGTTACTGAGCAGCAAGAAGGGAAACATGCTCAAGTTGAAGTTTCTAAACATAGAAGGTCAAACATTTGGAAAAACGATGTTTCTGTGAAAAATTTGGTCTCATGACGGTAGTTGGTGAAACTGGGGACTGGCGAACAGTTTTAAACTGTGAGTTTAAAAGGATCAATATTTTTAATATTTTATTCTGACAGTAAGTATAGATTTCACAGTATGGAAGTAACATATAGGCTTCCTAACAAAATTCTTCAACCACAGTGGATTTATCATGAAGTAAAGCAGGTTAAAATGTATGACTATTTCAGAAACTGTAAAATAAAACATTTAAAGCCACTAGTTCATATAGTATCAATTTTTTTAAAATCCTCATCTCGGATAAATATTCTCTTAGCTTCTCAAATCAAAGAACAAGAGAAACCACAATATGTTCAGCTGGCTAAAGGGCCAACTGCACTATTAGCAGAAACTCTTCCTCCAGGCCATGGCTGTCCAATGCATGCTTGGTAATTGATTATTTCAGAGCTCAACCTAGAAAATAGTTTCTAAAAAGTATATGAAACATAAGTCCCAGATTCCCATTTTTGAAATTCTTAATGAGTATGCTTGAAATTAAAAAAAAAAACAACTATGGTTTCTTTTATTTAAAAAAATTTACATAGATTAATCTTCAAATTTTAAGAAATGATTCTGACAAATTACTTTTCATTCCCGCAGAAGATAATGGCCCTATTTAAGGAAATAATAATAGGGCATGGATTAAATGGGCTCTAAAAGAATATGATATTGATGTATCTATACCTTCCAGCACACTCATTGAAAGGATTAGCTGTGAACAGTGCAGTAGCTATAAAATATTGAGAGACTGGTTCCTACGAACCACCAGATAGTTGGGAGAAAATATCTTACTTCAATAGTGTTATAAAGCCCTTCGGAAAGGACAGATATAATCCACTTTTGGAAGCTGCCAGGAATTACGGAGTGTTACTTTCCATGTGTAAATAAGTTGTGAGTTACTGTCACAGTCTCTGAGAAATAGAGGAAAGACTTTCTAACAAAGTCCCAAAGCTCTCCACTCTTCAGTAATTCTCGCTAGGACACTAAAAAGTATTTTCCCACTCTGCCTGAGGATTAAAGCTGACTTTTAGTAAACAATGATGGAGAACTCACATGTGTCAAGATCCCCAGAAAATACAGCATTTCATTTTCCAGGATGCTAATAGATTTATAATTGATCAAAATTTAAAAGACATACTAAATGGAGGAGCCCTACACAGATAAAATGCATACATTTTTTCTTGGGTAATTACGGCTTTTTACCGACATGTGCAATTACTCAATCTAATCATGCATTCCAGTTAGCAACTCACAGATACGAGGTTTGGCATATGTACTGAATACCTGTGATGGGTGTAGCTCTTTTGAACCTTGTGTTTTAAGAACCTGACTTTATTCCTTCTTTTCATTTTCTTATATCTTTTCACCACCCCAGCCATTGACAAGTTCCTAAGATAAGACCCAAAGGGGAACAGATGTGAAGGGCCCACACTTGCTGCTGACTGGGTCCTTCTGAGCTGGGGTCTCATCATGGAGCAGAACCACATCACTACATTTCTGCTGTGGCTGCTGTCGTTGACATCCGAAACAGGTTTCGTGAGTTCGAAATGCCACATGATGGAGCCATGCTTGTCTTTTTCATTAATGGCATTGAAGAGGACACTGAGAAGTCAGCAGGAAGTAACGGAATGTAAAGGATGCCAATCACAATGCTTAGCAAAGCCTTTTACCCAGCTTCGTGAGGAAAACCAACCTTTATTTTCTCCTCTCATATTCCTACAAATTACATTTTTGCCTAGTTTATTATTTTGTGATTCGGAACTAAGTTCTCATTAAAAATTAACAGAAAGTCAGAAATATCTTAGAAATCATGGGAGGGTTCACGGAGTCCTTTTTTTTTTTTAAGTTAAAATCGTTATCAGGGCTTATTAGACCTTTTTTATTTTATAAGAAGCATTGATATTATGATATCACAACTGTATTTTAAATATATATATTCTGGTATGAATGTCCTTTTGCATGTGTGTGCATTTTCTGTGTGGGTGCATGTACATGCATGCGCGTGTGCATGCGTGTGTGCATGAGTGTGTGTGTGTGTGTGTGTGTGTGTGTGTATTTATGTCAGAGGCTGATGTTGGGTGTCTTCCTGGATACTTCTCTACCTTATTTTTTAGACAGGATCTTTTATAGAAAGCTCATCAACTTGCAGAGACTATCTGGCCAATGAGCAGTAGGAACCTCATGCCTCTGCCTTCCAGCTGGGATTACAGGTCCATGCTACCATGCCCAACTTTTACACCAGTTCTGGGACTCCAACTCAGGTCCTTATGCCTACTTGGTAAGCACTTCACTGACTGAACCATCGCCCCAGCCCATTTTAAACTTTTTTGAAAATAATTTTTAAAATATTTTTTATTTGTATATAAAGTTTTATATAGTTTTTTATAATTATATTTCAGTGCAATTTTTGGCATTACTGAATTTAAGCTTAATACATTTGAAACATTATTTTGAGAAAAAAAATCCATAAACAGTAGCACCAATACTAAAGGGGTTCATGGTCCCTTAACAACAAGAGCTGAGAACATCAGAGCTACAGATTCCCTCTCTCTCTCTCTCTCTCTCTCTCTCTCTCTCTCTCTCTCTGTCTCTCTCTCTCACACACACACACACACACACACACACACACACACACACACTCACTCACCACCTATGATCTATTACACTCTCATTTTTATTAGAATGTAAATTACTATCTATAAAGAGCTCAGAAAATGACATTCTTTCTAGGTAAGGTGCTGTTCTCACTAGCTGGTGAGTTACTAATCATAGAAACACTGCAAATAATTATTAGATAACAGACTGAAAGTGATTTTAACTTAGCTAACCAATACAGATGTATGCAGTAGTTAAGGGCAATCCATTCCTCGCAGATCAGTGCCATCTTTGTGAGAGCAGACCACAGCTGCACACTTAACTAGTCCGTGGGAAACCTGAACCTTTGTGAACATCACACCACAGCTCAACAAAGCATTGTAGACAAATAACCAGTCAGCGTGCACTCAAGGGACAGCCACATCAGCCCCAAACAGAGATGACTGCATAATAAACTCTCAAGTCATTTTCTGAGGAGATGTGTGGTATCTGAATGAGATATGCCTCCAAAGTTTTGAGTATTTGGACCCTTGGTCCCCAGTTGATGGTGATTTTTGAAGGAGTTTTAGGTGGTAAGGGAGTACATCACTAGGGCCGGGCTCTGAGATTCAAAAGCTTTGCCCACACCCAGTTTGCTCTCTCTGCTTCATGCTTGCAGTCCACGATGTGAGCTCTCTGCTTCTGATCCTGACCACACGCCTGCCTGCTGCCATGCCTCCCGGCGGTGATGGCAATAAATTCTTATTCCTCTGGACACGTAAGCCCTTCTTTTTAAAAGTTGCCTTGGTTATGGTATTTATCACAGCAATAGAAAAGAAACTAATACAGGATATTGTATAATTATTGAAAAGAATTCAATCATTTTAAACTTTACCAGATAAGATCTAATGAATAAAAACTCATGTTCCTTATAAAAATATAATTTTTATTTTGATAAAGTTTTGCTTTGTGGCAGGTTAAAGCAAATGTTCAGTTTTCTAGTGGCTATGAAAACAGAATGGGCTCAATATGCATAATTCTAATTACTATGTCGACCTTAGAAGTTTAGAATCATGGCTCAGCTGGCAAAGTGCTTACTATGTAAGCAGGAGGACCTGAGTTCAGGTCTCCAGCACCCCTGTGAAAGTCAGGCAGAAGAGCACCTTTCTGCAACCTCAGCACTGGTAGTGGACAAAGATGGGATAATCCTTGCAGCTTACTGGCCAGCTAGGTTAGCCAAATCCAGAGATCAGGGTCCAATGAAAGGCTCTGTCTCAAAAAGGGCTGGGCGTGTGGTACAGGCCTTTTATAACTCTAGCACTTGTGAGGTAGAGGCAAGAGAAGCTCTGTGGAGTTCAAAGCCAATCTGTTCTACATAACAAGTCCCTGACCAGTCAGAGGAAAGCAACTTCTGGCCACAACATTCACAAACACACATACATATGTGTACCTTCATGCTCATGTGTACGCTGCTGGAATAATTAGAAATCAATATGTAAAATAAGAACCTCAAGCTATACCTTGCATCATCTCCAAAATAAAACTATTCAAAATGTATCTTAGACCTAGCTATAAGACTTAAAGTATAAAGCATGTAGGAAAATGAGAGAGAAAACATTTATGACCTTGGGTTAAACAGTAAGAAATGTCTAGACATGAAATCAAAAGTACAACTGTAAAAAACAAAAATAAAAACAAGATAACTTGGACTTGTTTAAATTAAAAACTTAAAAATAAAAACAAGAGGACCTACTATACCACTATACACCAAATGGAATCCATCCCCTAACTCCAGGCTCAGAAATAGCATCCATCCCTAGCTAAACTTCTAATAACCTGCTAACATGTCAAC
The DNA here is from genome assembly GCA_026225945.1 of Cricetomys ansorgei. Taxonomy (NCBI): domain Eukaryota; kingdom Metazoa; phylum Chordata; class Mammalia; order Rodentia; family Nesomyidae; genus Cricetomys; species Cricetomys ansorgei. The sequence continues at coordinate 10,656,556 of JAMJFZ010001264.1, forward strand.
ACAGCATGGCCCCAAGAGTGAACATCAAGTACCACTGAGATGACCCACAAGCTAGCAAGTTGGGTTCACCTACAAAACAAAGCCAAGACTAGACATCCACACAAAGAAACACCACCTAATTCCAGATGCCCAGTCTCAGTGCAAAAATACAAACAACACTATTAACCAAGACAATGTGTCTCCTCTAGAAATTAGTGATGTTTCTAGAGGAAACATAATAATGTTTGTATACACTGTAATGTTCCCCAAGAAAAGCAACTTAGCTAATACAAGAGACAATGATTTCAAAACTGTAATTATAAATATGTTCAAAACCAAAAGAAAGAAGACCCAAATTAATAAAGTCAAAGATGAAAGGGTAACATTAAAACAGATACCAAGGAAATTCAGAGAATTTATATAAGGACATACTGTAAAAATCTATATTCAACCAAACTAGAAAAATCTAAAGGAAATGGATGAATTTCTAGATATAGACAACCTACAAAAATTAAAACAAGATGAATTAAATAATTTTAAATAGACCCATAACGACCAGTGAGATAGAACAAGCTGTAATTAAAATTTTACCAACTGAAAAAAATCTCAAGAGCTTTTCAAAGAACTAATACCAATATGCCTCAAATTATCCTATAGTAGAAAAGCAAGGAGACTTCCAAATTCTATTTATCATGCCAGTATTACACTGATATCAAAATCAGACAAAGGCCCAACAAAAAACTTGCAGGCAAATCTCTTTGATGAACATAGATGCATTTTTTTTCCCAATAAGATACTTGCAAAGCCAAATTCAAGGGACACATCAAAAAGGTTGTCCACCATAATCAAACTGGCTTCATCCCAGAGATGCAGGGATGGTTCAACATATAATGAAATATAGAACGTAAACAGATTCAAGGTCAGAAGCCACATGGTCATCTCATTGGATGCAGAAAAGGCCTTTGACAAAATTCAACACCTCTTCATGATAAGTCTCAAGAGAAACTAGGGATGTGGGAACATATCTCAAATAACACAGGCTATATAATATGCAGCAAGCCCAAAGCCAACATTGTGCTACAGAGAAAAACTCAAAGCATTCCACTTAAATCAGGAAGAAGACAAGACTGCCCTCTCCCTCCACTTCTGTTCTGTAGAGCCCTTCGCTTCTCAGAGCAGTGAGGAGTTACAGGGGAAGTCAAATGGTCCTTATTTGAAGATATGATTCTACTTATAAAACACCGTAAAGAATCTTCCAGAAAACTCCAAAGGCTGATAAATACAGTCAGCAAAGTAGAAGAGTCCAAAATTAACACACAAAGCCTTTTCATACACAAATGATGAACATACCAAGAAAGCAGGAAAACAATCTCATTTACAAGAACCTCAAAAAAAAATCTTAAAATAAATCAAGAAAGTTTGTACAATAAAAGCCTTAAAATTTTGAAGAAGATACCAAAGGATGGAAAGACTTCTCATGTGCAAGGACTGGTACGATTAATACTGTGAAAATGGCCAAAAGCAATTTACAGATTAATGCAACCCTCATCAAAATTCCAAAGCAACTCTTCATGAAATTTAAAAAAAAAAATCTTTATTTTCATATGGAAATACAAAGATAGCCCAAACAATTCTGAACAATAAAAGAGCTGCTAAAGGTATCACTGTCCCTGATTTTAAGTTATATTACAGCGCTGAAGTAATAAAAACAGCATGGCACTGACAGAAAAACAGACACATTGAAAAATGGAATAGAATTGAGGACTTAACTGTAAGTTCACATATGTACGGCTGCCTGATTTTTGACAAAGGGGCCAGAAATACACACTGGAGTAGAGACAGGATCTTCAACAAATAGTGTTGGACAAACTGGATAATTAAATGTGGACAAATGAAGGTAGAGCCTTACCTCTCACCCTGTAAATGCTCAACTCCAGATGGATCGAGCTTAACAGTGAACTTGATAGTCAGAATCCGATACAGGAGAAAATGGTGAACACACTTGCATCTGTAGACACAGAAAAGGACTTTCTGAACAGGGCCTCAGTAGCGTAGGCATTAAGATCAACAAGCGACAAATGGGAAATCTAAAAAAGCTTCTGGATGGCAAAGAACACCATCATTCAAGTGAAGAGCCGGACTACAGAAAAACTTTACCAGCTACACATCTAACAAAAGGCTAGATATAAAACATATAGAACTCATAAAGAATTCAGGGTTCCAAGAGATGGCACAGTAGTTAAGAACACTGCCTGTTCTTCCAGAGGACTCAGGTTCAATGCTTAGCGCCCTTGTGGTTGCTCACAACCATCTGTAACTCTAGTCCCAGCAGATCCAGTGTCCTTTCCTGCCCTTCAAAGACACCAGACATGCAGGTAGTACACAGATATGCATGCAGGCAAAACATTCATACACATAAAAATTTTTAATTAAAAAACTGAACATTAAGAGAACAACTCAGTTTTAAAATGGGGTATGGAACTAAACAGATTTCATCTCTAATGTTGAAATACAAATGGCTGAGAAACATTTTTAAAATATGGAACAGCCTTAGCCATCAGGGAAATGCAAATTAAACCTTCTTTCAGATTTCATCTTACCTCAATCAGAATGGACAAGATTTTTTTTTTAAAATGGGGTAGGGGCACTTATTCATTGCTGGCGGGTGTGCAAACTGGTATAACCACTAGGGAAATTGGTGTGAACATTCCTCAAAATGCTAGAAATATTTCTACTACAATATCCACCTATACTACTCTTGAGCATATAACCAAAGGGCTAGATGCTTTACTACAGAAGCTGCTTATCCATGTTCAGTACTGCTCTATTCACAACAGCCAGGGGAAAGAAACAGCTTAGATGCCCATCAACAGATGAATGGATAATTACAACACGGTACACTTACACAATAGAATATTATTCAGCTGTTAAAATATGAAATTAGAAGACAAATGAAGGAAGTGAAAATGATAATCCTGGCTGAGATAACCCAATAACATATATATCACACCCCTCCCCCGAGCCTCAGAGATCTTTTTGGATGAGGAAGGGGAAAGATTGCAAGAGTCAAAGGTGGTAGGGAACTCCAAAGAAACAGTGGTTTCCAGACACAGCAGGACAAGTGCGCATGCACGCGCGCACACACACACACACACACACACACACACACACACACACACACACACGCAAGATTGTGATAGCATATACAACACTTGCAAAAGCTCAAGCCAGACACAGTTTCATCATGGTAGGGGGAAGGTGGGCACAAAAACCCCACAATGGACTGAGAGCTATTGGCATTTGATAGGTGCTGGAAGAGGGAGAGTCAGTTTTCTTTAATGGTGTTACTGCTGGTGGCTGGACACGTTCAGGGCAATCCCAAGAGTAATTGGGCAAAATAACTGTCCTCAATAAAAAAGAAAAAAAGAGAAGAGGAGGGAAAGGGAGTAGAGGAGGAGAGGGAGAAGGAGGGAAAGGAAGAGGAGAAAAATTGAAGTTGGATGGGGTAGAGGTGAGGGTGTAGAGGATGGATCTGGGAGGAGTTGAGGGGGAGAAGATGATCAAAATTAATTCTATGAAATTCTCACAAAATTAATAAAAATATTATTTCAAAACAGTTCAGGTGATGACAGAGTAAGCTATAGGTTTGGAGAATGTATTTTCAAATCACATGTCTGTTATAGGAAGGAAGGAAGGAAGGAAGGAAGGAAGGAAGGAAGGAAGGAAGGAAGGAAGGAAGGACACAAAAGAGTGTTCAACGTCTTTGGTCACCTAGTGAGTTTAAATTTAAAACTCACAAAATAATTCCACCACATACCTATTGGAATGGCTAAATCTCTAGAAACTTGCCATCCAAGGTGGGGTTTTTCTTTGTTATTATTCTGATTTTTTAAAAACATTTATTTATTTATGTATGAGTGTTCTGTCTGCATGTACATCTGAAGAGGGCGTCAGATCCCATTACATATTGGTTGTGAGCCACCATGCGGTTGCTGGGAATTGAACTCAGGACCTCTAGAAGAGCAGTCAGTGCTCCTAACTGCTGAGCCATTGCTCCAGCCTCCTTTGCTTTTTTTTTTTTTTAAACCATTTATTTATTTATTTATTTATTTATTTATTTATTTATTTATTTATTTATTTATTTATTTATGTGTGGGGTTCATGCATGTCACAGTGCTTTCCATGGTGAGGTGACATGCAGCTGCCTGGTCAATAAAATACTATAAAATGCAACAGCACCCTCACTTAAAGACTGAACTCTTTTCTCTAGGCTTAACTTTAAAGAAACATCTATACATCTTCTTACATACTTAGAACATTTTTCTCTGGACCCTTTAGCTTCTCCAAAGTGTGAAAGCTGAATAGTTTGAGTTGTGATTGACTTAATATTGTAGAGTTATAAATTTGCCACTTTTTGTGCTCACAAATCATATTCCTCTTTACACACACTGTGATTACATATTGCTCTTAATTAATATTAGGTTTGCTCTGTGATAGTCATATGAAGTGAATGTGGCTCCCAAGCCTTTCTCTGTCATATGTATGGCCAAGTCTCTCCCCATCTTCTATTTCTCTTTGGTATTGCTTATGATAGCCACAGCATGTTATTTTGAGTCTGGTTCTCTTGCCCTTTAAAAAGTACATTATGCATATTTTTATAGTTTAAAGCTCATTTAGTCTAAGAACTGAATAGTTTCCCAAAGTATTTTTATCAAAACCTTCTTTTGTAACGCAACACATGAGTTTCTTTTCTGTGTGTATACATGAATGGGGTATGTAGTTGTTGATGCGGCTGCATGCTTGTGGGTGGACATGCGCATTTGTGAGCATGCGTGTGGAAGTCAGAGACCAACATCAGGCGTCCTCCTCAATCACGCTCCGTCTTATGTGTTGAGACAGGGTCTCTTGCTAAATCTGGAGCTCATCAATTCAGCGACACTGACTGGCCACCAAGCTGCAGGATCTGCCTGTCTCCATCCCACTGCACTGCCTGCCTTTACCACGGGCACCGAGGGTCTGAACCTGGATCCTCGTGCATGTTTGCCAAGCACTGTTCAGAGATCTGCCGGCTCCACGTGAGTTGATATTCAATTATTTACCCATGACATAGGCAGAAACTGCACAGTCAGGACATACACTGGCAAAACAAGAGCCATTGTTGACCTGATAATGCTTTAAAAATGTGACTGTCTGGTGAAGTGAGCCCCTTGCCGCAAGATGCCCTGGACAACACCAGGTCATTTGAGCTTGGGCTAAAATGGCGTGCGTGGCTAAGGCAAAAAAAAAAAAAAAAAAAAAAAAAAAAATCTTTTCTGAAGTTCAGATAAATTACATATCGTGCTTCCTAAATGTCGGTATAAACTGTCAATCTCTTGAAGAGGAAATTAAATCGATCTGGTACAATTTGCTCTTTGCAAAGCCAAGATAGTGAGTACTCAGTGCTGCATGCTCTCCTATGTGGTGACTAATTGATTGTTCAATGATTTTATCTAGTGCAGAATCTTTAAAAGTATCAAAATTAACCTGAGTAGCTTATAGGAGGCAAAATCGGCTCCCTTTAGAAGGCTACTACTCTGGCTTACTCACTAAGCCTTTCATTCTTTGACATCCTTTCACGCAGAGGCCAAGTTTCTCACTTTAAACCACAGCCTCTCCAGAGAAGGAATTCTGCCTGGCTTACCTTTAGTGCATAGCGCAGAACACTGTGCTCCATGAGTAAGGGACAAAGATGTTTCTACTTGACTTTGAATTCAACACACTGTTGTTATATTCTCTAACTATCCCACAACAAAGGGTCGTAATAATGATCCTGGTGTCTGGATTTTTTTTTTTTTTTTTAACCAACAACTTAAAGAGCATTTAATGTTATCCATAAGCTATCAATAAAGCAGTGTCTATAGGAGGGGCATGTCTTTTTAACAGACTCTGATTTGAAGATAAAAATGATTTCAATGGGAGCCAATACCATTCACATATGGTCAGTGTAAGGCGAGGTCCCTGATACTCTGGTGCATTTCCCACAGTCAACTGTAAGACGCAGCACTACCTTGACCTCACCTCATTGACAATAAGCTGAAGAAATGAATAAGAAGCTCATGCTCTACCCATAAAAGAGAATGTGAATCAGCAGCAAAAAAGCAAACGCCACCAATACATAAACCATGCAGAGGAACCTCAGAAACGGCAGGCTGAGCTGAAGAAGTAGGCACAGAGTGAATGCCGCATAATTTCACTCACCTGGAACTCGAGGCAAGGCTAATACAGAAACCTGGAAAAGCTCAGGGTTGCACTCTGGGAAAGTGTACAAAGGAGTCTATCCTCAGTAATATATAGCATATCTTGATTGGAGTGACGATGAGTATGATTACAGTATCTATGTAGATGCTTATATATATTCATATATGCTTAACTCTTCACTAATATGTGGATGAGGTATTTTATATGGTTCTCTAAACTCACTGGAATATGTATTTATAATGTGTGCATCTTCTTTTAGAGATGATAAATTCAGTCCTATAAGCTGATTTTTAAAGATTTTTGTTTTGAAGAAGCATAAAATAGTTTCCTCTCCTCGTGTGTGTGTGTGTGTGTGTGTGTGTGTGTGTGTGTGTGTGTGTGCGCAGTGATGTGTGTGCTTGGAATCAAACCCAGGGACTAACGCATGGTCTACCACTGAACTACATCCCCATCTCTTGGTCTGATTTCTTATTAGAAAAGCCTCGAATGTCTTTTAAGCATACAACACTATAATGAAAACTGCATTAAGATTAATTATTTAATTAGTTACTTAACGTCGGACTCTTTTTCCCATTGTAAGAGCTTGGAAGCAGACACTGCATGTGGTGTTTACTAACTGGCCTCACGTATAGTAGGCCCTCAAAACTTGTTAAATGAATGCAGGCCATTATAATTAATATTGAAATTCCTTCTAGACACAAAGAATATAGTAAGCAATGAAGAAAACACTAAAATAGGTCAGACACAAAAAGCTAACAGTATACTAGGATCAGCACACAGATAATTGACTATATGAGAATTACCTGTGTGTCAGCTTTGGGAGAAGATATCAGAATAGTTTCAACTTTTGAAACAGATGACCATTTTCCTTTAAAAACTACTGATAGCATTTCAGTAGCAATAAGAAAAAGGAAAGGAATGTGCACACAGACTTAGAATTCTTTTGGAAGCCTTTGTCAAAGACAATCTTACGAATTTAGGAACAGATTCAATCAGCTTTCACATGTGATATGTGTGCCAGGGCAACTTCCACCGTACAAAACAGGATAAGCACACTCGTCGGGCAGTTGCAGAATGATGGATTTTTAAAAAATATTTAAAATTTTATGTGCATGAGGCTTTGCCTGCATGCTTATATGTGCATCATATGTGTCTGGTGCCAGCAGAGGCCAGAAGGGGGCATCAAATACCCTGCAACTGGAGTTACTTTACAATTGTGAGCAATCACATGGGTGCTGGGAACTGACCCAGATCCTCTGTAAGAGCAGCAAGTGGCCTTAATCATTGAGCCATCTCTGCAGCCCCAGACCAGTAGATTTTTGAAGGTGGAAACAAGGCAACAGAACAAAAAAAAAAAAAAAAAAGAAAAAAGAGAGAGAGAGAGAGAGAGGGGAGGAGGAAGAGGAGGAGGAGAAACCAGAAACCCAACACTTCTGATAACATTTGGTTTCTTCTGGTTATTGTTTTTAAGTTAAAGCAGGGGGTACCTCGTTATTACACTGGCTCAGATATCTGGAGTCTCCTATCTATAAAGAAAAACTAGTTCATGGATCTATCTGCTTTCTTAAAGCTTTGGTTTGATTAGGTAACATTTAACACAAGTGACTCCATTTTGCTTTGGTCTGATCTGCCAGGGCCTATTGCAAGAACTGATTTCAAAACAATAGCCTCCCATAATTTTTCTTTAAAAGCTTGAATTCCAGAAACCAGGAGGATTTTTAAATTATCTGTCTGATGTAGGTTAGCAGTGTGTTGAAGGAGAATCAAACAGCCATTTTCTCTGGTGCACATAAGGAGAAGCAGCACTAAATGTACCAGTGCAGTGAGTTCTGTGTGTCCCTTCCACATTCTTCACCCATCTTCTTCTGCACTATTTGGGATCAGAATTCAGACATTTGCCTTTGAAAAATAAGAATATAAAATGCTCTTCAAGGAATAAAAAATAAATCATTGCCCAATTGCAATTCAATAGCTACAAAATTTAAGCTCTAAGAGGAATGCAATACCTCTAGACTTGCTTATAAGACTACTTGCTGCGAGTGTGCCTTTAAAATACAATGAGCAGGTAACCACTGACCTTTATGAAACAATGGGCAAGGGGTTGGCAGGAAGAATGAGATCATTTCCCAGGCTCAACCAAGTGCGTTTAGAAACTCGGGACTACGTGTGGGACTATATCCCTTCATCTTTGTTACTATTTGGAAAGCCAAATGATCATTTTCAAAACATTAAGAGTTTCATGGCATTGCACTGTTGGTGAGGTGTGCCCTTTTCTTTTCAAAGAGAAAGGGTGACTAACTATTGCAAACAACGTCAGCTTTAAAAATTGTATTGGTAGAGTGGTTTGAATATCAAAAAAACATGCTACCGATGCCGTGCTTCCGAAGTGGCATCTGAAGAGCCCAGGCTGGGTATTAAGATGTGATGTCAGCCCACAGAAACCTGTGCTGGGTAGAATGATCCTATGGGTTAGAAAAGATAACACCAGGGAGACAGAACATCTAAAGGAATAAAATCCACACTGTCCTTTATATAAAATGCAATTCAAGGTGTAAATGAAATGTGCCTTGCTCTCAATATAAAATTACTTTGTCTATACATATGCTAGCCAGACCTTTGTAATGTTTAATTTAACAACTCGAAATTATCCTACATAGTCATTTATTTAAATAATATTGGAGTCTTTTCAAAATCAAGGAATGAAATCTTAGATCTTCTGGAAAGCTATATTTAATGGTTAGGCTAGATAACCCAAAGAAAGCAGAACAATAGAGGAGAAACTAGAGTCACAGACAGTATAGACTTAATTCTTAGCCTTACCACTAAGTCACCATTGTCAGCACACTTGTCTAGCCTAAGCTCCATCTCAGTGGTATTCTTATTGGAAGAACAAGACTATTAATTGATATGTTGTCATGACCCTTACTTAGCACACAATACAGCATTATATTTAGGACACCTCAGTGCTATCATCGGAGAGATGCAAACAGAAGTATTAGTCATTAAATTCATATGGAGAGAAAAATCCAGAAAAGGAGAATTACTTGGAAGCATTTCTTTCTGATCTCTTCAGAGACGTACTTGCAGTGTGAGTTTTCAGCCCAGCTGTCTTCTGACATTTGTGTGGACAGCCACAACCACAGCAAGCAGGATGGCATTTATCTTTTATAATAATACCAAGTGTTCTGTCATAAAGTAGGGTCACTGAAATGAGTAATAATCCCACCAGCGTCCAAGGTATAACCAGCAGGGTCCAGGTCAACAGGCAAGCAGCCAATAATTTGCCCAACAACACTGAATTTCATCTGCCCACAGCCTCTATCTACTGATTATACAATCAATACACCTCAGATGAGAGGAGCTAACAACTGACCGGGGCAGATCAATGCTGGCAAATAAGCGCTTCATGACAAAAAGTTTGATAATTACCATTCTGAAGCCGTGTAAATGTTGTTTCCATTGTAACAACATTCATGATGATACTGCTATGATTGCGCCGTTATTATAGGTTTAATGTTAGGCAATCAAGCTACAGTGGTCTAGATATCAACAAACAGCATCAAAAGAAAACATCAAATTGTCCCCATTCTTCTGACACTGTAGCTGAGAAATTTCTCGATGTTAGTGGCCCTAAATGAACAATAATAAGTGACAATTTAGTGAAAAACACTATTTTCACATCTTACAAAAGTCATGCAGTATAGATTGATACAAGTATGATTATTTCTAGGACCACTTGAACCAGGGGATTAAAATAAATTCAGTCCTGTGACCATGGTTTTTCTTTCTTTCTTTTCCCCCCACATACATCATTTAAAGAGGATTTATGTAAATTCTCTACGTACTCATAATTTCTCAAGCATTAGTGCAGCCGTAAGTATAGAGCACCTTGGCTTGATTTAATTATTATCGCTTCTAATACGGCACACTTTGTTTTGTTTTATTTTATTTTTGAGCTCTGATTGCTAGTTCATTCTCAATCATTAGCATTTAGAAGAACTAGTCATTACTGGTTTTCAATAGCTGCTTGGGTTCCTATAAGCACTCTGAGTCTTGAGACACAGAAATGGAAAACAGATATTTTCAAAGGTAGAACAAATCATGACTCTTAGAGGTAGGGTACAAGGGACCCAGATGCGTGGGCACTGAAGCACACAAATTCTTAACTTTTCCATTTGCTTTTTAAAAACCACAAAAGAAAGAAAGAAAGAAAAAAAAAAGACACCTCATTTCTATAAGATGCTTGCTCATACAGAAGAGTGTGAACCTATTCCAAATGAAAGGCATTCCAAAGAATGGCAGTCACTTTGGGACCGTGGAAATCACTCCTAGAAGAGCTCATCTGACTTTTGTGTGACACCCACTTTTAATTGTCACCCCCATAAGCAATGTTCCTCAGCTGCACTGAGACAGGACCAAAGTTTCCTGTCTAAAACTTGATCTCCACATCCCCAAGTAGACAAATCTCTCACGGTCTGGGGTAAATCATCACCTTTCCATGGAGATAAGAGCCGTGGAGGGGAGGAAGGCAGCATTGCTGAAGTTTGTCAATAGCTTAGGGGAAAGAGGGCAAACCAAAAACCTTTTGTGGGCACCAGTGCGAGCAAGATTTTGAGCACACTCCAGGCTCTGCTGCTAAATGTCTTTTTCAGCAGCATTCTCTGTCTTTCCATGCAGCTTCTCCCTCGCAATAGAGTCAAAGAATGTGATGTATATTAAAATGCTCTGCCTCTCAGACCGGGTTCATTTTTATTCAGGCACAATTTTGCTGACTGACAGGTAAGCGCTCGGCGCTGAAATTGGACCTGTACAAGAGCTCTGCGTTCCGTTTGCTCCATTACACCAGTGCATGAATTACGGGGCTTCCACGCTGCCATCGTTCCATTACTTTCAAACATCTGACATGAGCAAAATGACTCATCTGACATTTCATGTAACAAATTTGTTCCAAAAAGAATAGAACATTATTATACTATTTTGTGTACGTGGGTACCACAACCTTCCACCCTAATCTGACCAGAAATTGCAAGTGTATAAATAGTAGTGGATATCAGTTTAAGAAAACACACTGCCAGTGACAGCTGGAAAATATTCTGGCAAGAAATGTCTGCTTCTGTCTTACCCACTATCACTTCAACTCACTTCTGAAATGTTAGCAAACGTCAGTCAAGAGGTATCTTTATGTTTTGGCTTTATTTCTATTCGTTAGTAAACTTTGAGCCGTGATTCCAACATACAATAAGTTGACTCTTGCTTTTTTTTTTTTTTTCTCCTTTTGTGGTCCTAGGGATTGAACCCAGGGCCTCCCACAAGCTAGGCAAGTACTCTACCACCCAGCTGTATCCCCAGCCCTAACCTTTTCACTTTTAATAGGTACCTTTAATGTGAGGTCATTTTCCCCCCTGTGGAAATATACCTCTTCAAGCAGTATAGAAACTAATAGAGCCAAAGAGCTAAAAGGTCTGTGTCAGATAGTCGCCCACAGCCCTAACACTATTGTTCTGCTGAGTAAACAGAATTAAATCTTCACAGCCTTCAGCTCTTGCTCCCCTCTGGGCACTTTGTTTTACACAGCCCATGCCTGGCAGTCCACCTCTTCCTTCCAAGCCTACCACCCCAACCCAAAGACTTGTCCAATTCATGGAACTCAGGGATGTGTTTTCCTTCTCTGCTGAAGGCCAGTGCCATTCTGGAGAGCCTTGCCCCAGCAGATCAGAAAGAAAGAATTCTCAGCTCATGACTCAGCCAGCAGTTTTTCCCACCTCTTCACTTAAAAATACCTCGGTAGCACATTGGGACCTGCCACCTAAAGCTAAAGATCACGGATCTTCACTCAAAGAAGGCTTTTGTAGGTGACAGTATAACATTTCACAAAGTAGGAGCATAATTATGTGACAGCCAAATTTTAAATATCATGTTCACTGTTAGTATGAATACATCAAATTAATACAGTATTATTTCCATAAGAAATTATGAGACTCATTATTACATAATGGTATTTTCTTTAATAAATGGTCTCTTGCATTATAAATGTTAAATTACTTTGTATTATGGTATATCCTTTCTTCACGATGTTAATTTACCTTCAAGCATTATTCATATGCTGAATTTATATCAAGCTGAAATAAAAATGAGGCATTCCAAAAGTGTCGCTACTTCTGTCATTATAGCTCATCTGTATTTAAAAAGTATGTGGGCACCCACGCCACCTCGCTGGGACAACCAGTGTCCAGGTGACCCACACACCCGGAATCTCCTGACTAGACCACTGTGGAAGCACTGCAGGCTTGAATAACACACACGTAGGGAAAAGCGACCCAGGAAGTGATCCCTAGGGAAACGCTCCTTGAAATCAGGCTCAGCATTGGGCCTGGGTACACTTTCACAGACCGAGGGAGGGACCCTCCCTGCCCTGCTTTGGCTTCTGTTTTGATTAGCGTTGAAGCTGTTGGGCCATTTCAGTGTTGACGACTCTCTTTGGGTCACATTTTTAAAACTGTGTAAATGGACTATTTGGGAGCAAACTGTAAGCACTCTCTAGCCTCAGTCGTGAACCTATGACTATTTGTGAGTTCCCCGCCCCCCTCTCATGCATCCTACCCTTGAGGTTTCGATAACCTCACCAACTATACTCTCTTCACCATGGTTGCTAAGTGCTGTCATGGTAAACCAAAGAATCCACACTGACTTTGACCATTGATCAAAGTCATGGTGCACGCTCATGTAATCCAATAAGCTTCTTTTTTTATTTGGTTTTTTAAAAATCATTTTCTAATGATTTATTTTTCTGCATAAGTACGCGTGCATCAGAACGTCTTTATGAGCACTTGTGCGACAGTGCCCCCAGCGGCCAGAAGAGGGCACCAACTCCCCTGGAGCTGGCTTTTTAAGTGGTGGTGGGTGCTGGGAACCAAACTCTGGTTCTCGGTAAGAACAAGAAAGCGCTCGACCGCTGAGCCACGTCTCCAGCCCCAAGCTTTCTGTTCCGTTTACAAGAGTTCTTTCTCCATCATCCAAACCAGCCCCTGCCTCGTACTTTCAGCAGATGGCTGCATGTCGAATTATTGAAATACACTCAAGTTATGCCCCGAGACTTGTCTTCTTCAGACCCTGGATTCCTCTGCTTTTACCCTCCTTTCTCTTATCTCTACTCCCTTTTTGACATTGTACTTACCATTAAGGAGTCTTAACGGAATTTATGTGTAATGGAAACATGAAAGCATAAAAATATACATATTAATGGGGTGCCATGTGATATTTTGGTATATACATACATTGTAAAATCTTTAAATCAAGTTAGACATCTGTGTCCTCACATTTATTTCTATATTGTAAAGACACCCCAAATCCTTTCTCCTACTCTTCTGAAGTACACCCTACCAGAAAGTCTTATCTGCACGAGAGCATTATATCTATTGATCAACCTTTCCCCTTCTTGCCCTGCCCCCTACTCTCTCAGCTCAGGTAACCACCAATCTACTCTCCACTTTTATTAGATCAACTCTTTTTAATAGTCACATATTAGTGACTATTAGTGACATCAAGTAGTGCCTATGTTTCTGTATCTGGTCCACTTTACTTAGCATAATGAAACCCTGTCCATTCTCATTGTCATGAATGATGAAATTTTGTTGTTCTTAAGTGTGAATAGCTTAAGTTGGTGCCAACTGTTGGCAATTTGTACAGTTCTACAATAAACATGGGCATTCACACTCCATACTGATTTCCTTTCTTTTGGATATGCACTATATGGATAAATGATTGAGACCATTATTACTTAGACATGGTAAAGAAAAGACAAACTATTTTTTTTTTGTTTTTGTTTTTGTTTTTATTTTTCAAGACAGGGTTTCTCTGTTGTAACTCTGGCTGTCCTGGAACTCACTCTGTAGACCGGGCTGGCCTCGAACTCATAGAGATCTGCCTGCCTCTGCCTCCTGAGTGCTGGGATTAAAGGCTTACGCCACCACTTCCTGGCTAAAGATAAACTATTTAATGAATTTTATTTGCACAAATGAATAATCACACAGGAAAATAAACTTAGGATCAATACACCACATGGCATGTGAATGTGAGCAAGGTACATGCAGAGACCAGAGGTCAACATCCGGTGTCATTCCTCGGCGCCATCCACCTTAGCTTTTGAGATAGGGTCTTTGTTGGCCTGGAACTCAGTGATTAGGCTAGGGTGGCGGCAAGCCACAGTCACCTCCTCATCACTGGGATAACAACTATGAACCACTACACTTGTCTGAGGATCTAATTCAGATCCTTGTGCTTGTACAGGTACTTTACTGCCTAAGCTATCTATCTCCCCAGACCTCAGAAAAAAATATTTCTTAATTTCTAAAACAGATTTTATTTTATGCATCTGTGTGCTGTTTGCATACCATGTGTGTGCCTGGTGTCTGCAAAGGCCAGAGAAGGCATCAGATCGCCTGGAACTTGAGTTATAAGTCATCATGTGGATGCTGGGAACTGAACCTGGGTCCCTGCAAGAGCTCTTAACTGCTAAGCCATCTCTCCAGCCCCCAGAAAATGTTTTTAAATGCCCAAGTGGTAGGTAAGAATAATGTTCTAATCAATTACTTCATCTATTACTCTAATGTCACTCTAAATGATAAGCTCTAGAGTTCATAGCTTTTCTTTCTTTTTATTTGTAGCCCAACTGCCACACCAAAGAATTCCTTAGAACAATAATAAATATATAATATTTGCCATAAATCATACATGCAAATAAAACAAAATAAATTTAAAAGTCCACTATATATATATATATAAATAAATATATATATATGTATATATATGTATATATATATATATATATATATATATAAAGTATATATAAAGTACTTAGCTGCTATTCAGTCTTAGAAGCAAGGCTGAATATAGTATATATTCAGTATACAGTATATAGTATACATGCACACACACACACACCTACACACAGACACACGAGTTTATGATATCCAGCTACTCAGAGTGAAAAAGAACAGACTAAATTTAAGCTAAAATAATTTTTTAGGTTTATTTGCATAGTTCATACTTGAACATATACTAAAACTTGAATTCAAATTCTTCTCTCAAAGTGTGTGTGTGTGTGTGTGTGTGTGTGTGTGTTTGTTTAATGAGACTTCTATTTATCCTTCCTATGTATCACTATAAATTACCTCTTCGAATATATGGAAAGAAACAAAATAAAGTACTCTGTGAAAGACAACATTTTTCTAATCAGTATGTAGATTGACCTTTTTATTCTGATCTTATTTTTTAAATTCCCTAACATTGATTTAAAAGGAAAAAAAGGATACTGATTTTTAAATATCAGCTCTAGTTCCCTCAAAATGAAAGAAAGGACGCAGTATACATGGCTCTGTGTTTTGATCTGAAGTCTCTTTCAGCCTCCCTGTGCCCTGATCTAAGCATTTGGAACCTTCAGATGATCCAACCTTTAGTTCAAAACATGTGGAGCTTATGGGAGGGGCATTTCTAAGCCAATAAATACATACCTGTCTAAAGTACAACAATGAAAACACAAGCAAACTATCTTTTGAGACTAAAATACAAAAGCTGCAGCAGTGTGATGTCCTACTATGCAGCAGTGTGATGTCCTACTATGCAGCAATGTGATGTCTTACTGATCCTCAATGACATTAAAGCACAGCCCCCAATGCATGCGGGCTATGTGTTCAAAACTCAAATGGGAGACTACATTGTATAGCAGCTCAAATTGTCTTCAAAAGAGCACACATTGTGTCTTTGTGGTCTGCTTTTCATCTGCTTTTAAACGTAGAATTATTCACAACAATCTAAGAAAATAGGCAGGTTGGACAGAGTTTGAAGAAACAGGCGCGTATCTGAGCATTATCTGCATTAGCAGTTGTAGCACACACCACTCTGGCTGTGGTTTGCATCGGTAGCAACAAACATTTAGGTCCGACTGCACAGGAGGACACTTCCCCTCAACGTAACTGAGTAGGCAGACATCTCTCTGTGTCATGATGAGATTCAGATAACGGTATTTTTGTTAGGTTCCTAAAACGCGATTGTTTGGAAGATGATAACTCTATCCTTCTAACAGGTTTAATAGTCGCGGAGATTTCATCATAACTCAGTTGCAGATTAATTGCACAGTGGATTTATTCATCTATCATTCGGCCGTAACAAGTCTGATCATGATTGCTCTGTATGCCTCCATTTGGCACACCGGGCTTTATTCATTTAACAGGATTATTTGTTAATCAGGCATATATTAAACAGGGTTTAAAGGAACTCATGGGTCTGATGCAAAGTGCATTAGAACTGTCATGGGGATTATTCTTTTTCAGGTATTCATTTAAATGGACCTCATTATATTTGGAGAAACTATTACTTATGAGATGGGTATTTTCTCTTAAATACATTTATCCTGGCTTTATGAAGTACCTGATATAGGGATAATCTAGTTAAAAAGAAAAAAAAAATTAACCATGCTGCATCTCCATGACTTTGATATGTAGAGGGAAAATACTTTCAAATTAATATCCGATAAAGAAATAATCCTAGTTAAGAAATAAAATCCCTCTTGATCCAAATGGGAACTTACAAGAAAAAAGAAAGAAAAAGGAAACCAACCACTGTAAAAATTTCCCACACAAACAAATCTGCCAAGTGTCAAAAAATCCACATCAGACTGATAGGCTGTTTTGCCTTATCCTAGAGAAAGAAAACGTCACACAGCATTTTATCCGAGGGCGAAGTAAGTGGTGACTGCATCTGAAGAGAAGACACAGGGTGAGGACAGTCCTGTTAGGCCCTGCTCCCGTGATGGCCACACCCCTAAACATTCTCCCCCATCAAGGCAGTCTCCATAGAGAGAGGAAGAGGTGTTACGCACTCCCTCAGAACCTTGACCCACAGAGGCAGGTAACAACAGTAACAGTATGCAAATGGGGAATGCCAGCTCATTGGAAAAACCCAATTCTCAAAGAGGAGGAAGAGTGAAAATCACTCTCAAAAGTCATTTTGAAATGAATATATTCCAGTGGATTACACATGCAAATTTATCAAAACTAATTCCAAGAAAATAGCCATTCCTATAATAAACTGTACGAAGCCTAAGATATTTGCATCTTGACTTTATAGATTTTTACCATGTAAGCAGAAATATTGCAAGTAACTGAACTTAGAACTTTTGAAAATGAAAAACATTTATTTTGAAGCAGTGAGATGATATTATCACCAGTTATTAATAGTTTTCCTATTGAGTTGTCTCTAGGTACAATTGTTCCATGAATAAAAAATCACAGGAGAGTGTGATTTTTATTCATGAGGTAGAATCTCTCTAAGCACACACTTAGTTTGGAGCTTTATCTGTCTAGCATTAACCCAACAATCCAGAAGCAGAGAGATACACTGGCCAGGGCAGCCCAGTGACATCCAGAGACAGGCACTTCAGCTGCCATCACTGCGGCCAAGCCAGGCTGGCCACCACACCTTGCCAAAACGCCTTGCAGGCCTCCATTTTTCAACCATCACCCTCTCCTCAGTCCGGTCTTCTGGCCTGGCCTCCTCCAAGTGATTTCAACCTGACCCATCTGTCCTGTTTCGGTTTCATTTCTTTTGCTATCGTAAAATCCCTTGACAAAACAAAAAAAAAATCTGGGTTTATTTGGCTTACAGTTCCTAGCTATAGTTCATCATGTTGGGGGTGTCAGTGCAGGAGCGCAAGCAGCTAATCCTGCACATCCACCCCCAAGAGCAGATAGGAGCAAAGCACCCATGCTGTGTGCCTGCTTCTGCTCAACTTGCTTCCTTCACTCACATGCAGCTCGGGGTTCCGAGCATGAGTGTTACACATATGTATGATGGGTCTTTCTCATCAACACGGGCACAAGCACATAGCACTTCCCCAACTGTGCCTCTTCAGTGGCTTTTCATGATTTTAGGATAAAGGCCCAAACCTCAGCCATGGCTCAGGAAGCTCAGCATAGTTCGGCTCCTTCTCCTTTCTCTGGTTCTGTTGAACCAACCCAGGCAAAGCAGCCCTTTAAAGAGTTAGCTCCTTTAACCCCAGCCTCCTTGCTGCCTCAAATACACTTGCATGCGCTCTGTTATCTTGGGTACTTTGTCTACCCCTTTGCCTCTCTCTCCTCTGAATCCTTTAGTCTCATGTTTAACTTTTACTTCCTTGGGGATACACCCTGATTACCCCCCATCCCAAGTCCAGCAATTTCCTCATTATAAGATCTGCATGCATCTTTATTGCAACTGCACATATTAACAGCAACCTCCTGGACTCACTTGGAAACTACAGAGCAGGAATGGTACTCTGCCTCGGCAGCTTCCCTTGTGCTGAGTAAACACAGTAAACCCCTGCTGAATAGATGGTTCTAGAGCTGCAGAGACCTATCAGCTGCAAAGTCAGCTGTGGCTGTGCTGTTGGGGAAGACTGGCTTGTCTGATTACCAAATTTGAGGGTTCTACCAGTCAGGACAATAGACTGTTTTAACTGCTTTTCAATTGCTGTGACAAAGTGCCATGACTAAGGCACCTTACAAAAGAAAGCATTTAATTGTGCTTGTGATTTCAGGTTAGAGTCCGTGATGGCGGAGCAAAGACATGGTGGCATCACAGCTGAGAGCTCACATCTTGATCCGTAAGCAGAGAGGGTGCCCTGGGGGTGGTGGGTGGCTTTGAAACCTTAAGCTCGCCCCCAGTAACATATCTTCTCCAACAAGGACATGCCTCCTAATCTTTCTCAAACAGCCACCAACTGAGGACCAAGATTTCAAACGCCAAGGCTCATGAGGCACACTTCTTTCAAAGCACCACACAGAAATAACTCAGAAGAAACCTGATGTGGAAAAGAAAAACCTCTCCTTAACTTTATTTTTTTATTTGTTTGTTTGTTTGTTTGTTTGTTTATTTATTTATGGAGGGTTGGTTTTTTGAGATAGGGTTTCTCTGTTGTAACCCTGGCTGTCCCAGAACTCACTCTGTAGACCAGGCTGGCCTTGAACTCACAGAGATCTACCTGCCTCTGCCTCCTGAGTGCTGGGATTAAAGGCGTGTGCTGCCATGCCCGGCTCCTTTTTGTTTTTTTTCCCTTTTCTAGCTCTCTTTCATACATGTCTGTCTCGGACAGCAACCATTTGCTCCCAGAAAAACAAACTGTATTCTAAGTTCAGTTTTCCTGATGCATGGAAACCACCACTCAAAATGTAGGTGCCCTACGATCACTGCCCTGGTTTACATGGGAGAGGAGAAGACATGCAACAGTCTCCTCAATGAACATATTATCTTCACAGTGAGGTTGACAGCATCTACATGTGTATTTTCAGGGTTTTTTTAAATAAAAAACATCCTGAGTGGATTGGCCTTATATATTTTTTCAAACCACATCTGCCAAGTGGAGTTCTCAGATCATTAATCCAAAGACCTTGACTTGTCTCAAGTTTGCCGCAACTTCTAGACCTCCCATTCTGTGGCTGGCTCTGCTTGCTTGTTGGCTAGTTTGTCTTAGTGATGTCAATATCATGTTTTGCTGATATAGCGAAGAGGGTTTTTGATCTCTCTAGCATCAACTAGAAGCCCCTATGGAGGTCCTGTGGCTCGTGGGCCTTTAAGGCTGCTCCTGCGTGTGTCAGACAATAGCTCACATCGGATCCAGCAGCCAGACTGAAAAGAAATTCGAAATTCTGCCCAGAGAACTAATAGGACTTAGCATTTTGTTCTCTTTTAATAAAAATAAAGATACTCGGAGCACCTTTTGTAACACGACAATAAGCTGCTGCGTGTGTTTCTGAAGAACTCTGGAGCAAAGCCCGAGCAACAATAGCTCCTTTTCTTTAGGAATAAGAACCACATGTCAAAATGTATCTAGAAGCTCAGTTTGGCTTGCTGCTTGGTTGTGCTAGGAGAATAACTACAGAACTGTATCACTGTTCATTATGTCCAGGGGGCTCCCGCCTCGCTGTGGTTCCTGCCATGGCAGTGCAGCAGGCCTGGGATGGCCATCGCTTGTGGGCATGCGCCAGTCTTCTAGGAGTTATGAAGGCATCATAACACTATACTAGGCTTTCACAAATGTCTCATCAGCACGAGATATTCCACAGCGAGCTGACAATTTGTAATCTTCAGTTTGTCCTTTAGCACCATTTAATCTCAGCAACAGCTTTAAAGGCCATACACACACGAGTGTGCACTAACACACACAGAGGTTGTCACGACACAGCACTTCTGCAGTGGCGGACTCCCTCTGTAGGAACGGAGCCAAAATGGTGTCAACGACCTTGGAGAACTCAGCCTTCCCATTTATTTTTAGCATCAGAATAGTTCCACCTGGGCATGACCAGGAATTGATCACTGTATCAGTAAGAAAATGGGAAACATTTGCAAACAGTGGTTTGGACGGTACTCGGAATCATTGGGGAGTCAAAAGATAAACGTCCAGGCTTGGGTCACGTGCTAGCTCTCTTGGATCAAATTCCCTGAGGTGAGACCTCAACGTTAGTTTTGTTTATTGTTAAAGATTCCCAAAAGGATTCCAAGTGCAACCAGATTTTAGAAGAACAGCTTTAAAATATGCTGATTCCTGGTGTTTTAGAGAGAGAGAGAAAGAGACAGAGACAGAGACAGAGACAGAGACAGAGACAGAGACAGACAGAGAGGATAAGTTCACGCCATATTAAACCAGAGAGTACCCACACGGCCCTTTTGGGAGGAACCTAAAAGTCATCTTATTCGGAACTTCCGAATACTAGAAGAGAGATGGAGGACAGACCAGTCAAACCCTAAGGAAGCTCTCTCAGCACATTGGTATCAATGCTGTTCAGATACACTTTCCTACCCAATTCACTTCTTTCCAAGATGACACACAGCTTCAATATTGTCTTAGCTTCTCTCCCTGCTGTGATAAAACGCTAACAAAAGCGACTTAAGAGAGAAAGGGCTCCTTCCGGCTCCTGGTTCAAGAACGCAGTCTGTCACGGTAGCAAAGCAAAAGCTGAAAGAGCTAGGAACTGCTGTCACATGACACAATCAAGAAGCAAAAAGGGATGGACGCAGGCGACTTCTCAGCTCCATGCTTACCACAGGCACAGCCTGGGATCCCAGCCAGGGACCGACGCCACACATAGTGAGCTGGTCCTTCTGCTTCAATTACTGCAGCCAAGGTAATTTCTTCCAGGCGTGCCCAGAAGCCCATCTCCCAAGTGATTCTGTAATCTTTCGTTCTGATAATTATCACTAATCACCACAAATATCTAAATGTACTTTTAAAAGTCTTACTTATTTTTCTAAGTATTCTTTGTGTGTTTGTGCACATTCACGTGGGCATGTGTACGTGAGAGCGCATGTGCACGTGTGAGTGGCGGTCAGAGGTGAATGTTGGGCACCTTCTTTAATTGCTGTCCACCTTATTTTTTGAGACAGGGTCTCTCGCTGAACCTGGAGCTTGCCAATTCAGCTAGACTGGTAGCCAGTGAGCTTCAGAGACTCTCCTGTCTCTTCCACTGCGGTGCTGGGATTACACACATGTGCAACACTGGCCATCTTTGTAAATATGAGTTCTAGAGGATTGTTGTCGGGCCCTTATGCTTGGATGGCAAGCATGTTAACAACTGAGCCCTCTCCCTGGCCTTTTTTCCTGAGTATCCTTGATCCAGCTTACGGAGAAAACACTTATGGGTAAAGTGTTTGGAGAGCCTGCCGCTAAACCATAGTAAGTGAATATAAGTGACAGTCAAACCACGTGGAGGAGGGGCCTGTGACCAGCACCGTGCTAGGAGATAGAGCCAACGTAAAAATGGGAAAGATGGTGTGTTTTAAAAGAATTCTCAACCTAGCAGGGAAAAACATTAACAGAAAAAGCACAGATGACTCTGACTCCAGGCCGACCAAGTGAGGAAAACCCAGAGAGCTTTGAACAGCTCCATGTATTGATTCTTTTCTCACAGGCCTGAGCAGCAGGACAGTCTAGTTCCTGAGCTTCCTTTACAGATAATGGTGGATACCAGCACAGAGGTACCGATATTGCGAAGTCCAACAAAGATTAAAGTGTTCGCAGCTTGATAAATAATAAAAACTGTAGACCTTTACTCACTCTGAAGAAAGTGCTAACCAACTAGTGTGCTTTGAATCTCATCTCCGTGAGACTACTGACTCCGTACTCTGCATTTGCATTGTTTTTCATGCCCGCCCCCCGCACCCTGAGCAAGTATCTGAAGTCCAGTGCATAGTATCTACGTGATGAGAACCAATGCAACAAACGCTATAACAACACTGTAGGAGAATATTCAATTGCGCTGAAAATGTTCACAGAATATTATGAAGTTAAGAAGTCACATTATGAGCCTGGGAAGATAGCTTCATGGTTAGGAGTGCTTCTTGAGCCGGGTGGTACTCAGGAGGCAGAGACAGGTGGATCTCTGTGAGTTCGAGGCCAGCCTGGTCTACAGAGTGAGTTGCAGGACAGCCAGAGTTACAACAGAGAAACCCTGTCTCAGAAAACCAAAACAAATAAACAAAAAGAGTACTTTGTTTGCTCTTCCAGAGAACCTGAGTTTGGTTTTCAGAACCCACGCTGGGCAGCTCACAACCACCTGTAACTCCAGCTCCAGGGGATCTGATGCCCTCTTCTGGCCTCCTCAAGCATGGTCTGCATGTGGTGTGTGGAGCACACAAACACACACGAACACACACACACAGGAATAAAAAGAGATATGAATCTTCAACAAACATGTTACATTATAAAATTAACAAACTTAGACATCCCTTCTGGGAAGAATTCTAAAAATCAACTCAAATAAGGCCTTCAAAGTCTGAAATAGTTTACATAATGTACTCTTAATTTTAAATACATATGTTATACATACCTATGAAAAATATGTCCCCAAGCATTAGGAATGGATACCTCTTAAGAGTAGGATTATAGGATTATTTTTATTGACACATAATGACTATACATATTTATAGAGCATAATGTGGGTTTTTGATACATGCATACATTGTGTAATAATCAAATCAGGGTAATTAGCATATCCATCACCTCATGCAGTTAACATTTCTTTGTGGTGAGATAAAAAAATCTCTCTTCTGGTTATATAGAACTATATAATACATTATTGTTAATTATAGTCACACTGCTGGGCAGTAAGACACCAAAGGGTTATTTTTGTAAGAAAAAATGTAATTCAGCAGCAGTGGCGTTTAATTTAATATTTCAGTCCTATTTTTTTCTTCTGTAAAATACAAATAACACTAGCTACAAAGCTGGTACTTAGACCAAATGATGTTCAAAAGAAAAATTGTATATTTTACAATGTATTCACATTCATCTTTATCATGTTGTCAACATGTTACCATCAATACCAGCCCTACCAGTCCTGCTAGGTTCCGATTCTCCTACACAGGGTTGGTATGGTGTCAATTACAATATTTAAAGCATGGGTTTGGATACAGATGCAAAACCTGACTAACTAGCTATGTGCCCTTGAGCAAATTACTCAGCCTTTCTATACCTCAGTTTCCACACTCATCAAATGGAAGAAACAATACCTAGCTGAAAGCCATTGTGAGCATTTAATGAGTTGATATACTTGGCAGACGCAGTGGATCTCTGTATCTTCTAAATATCAAATGTATCTGTAGTATAATGAAAGTTTGTAAGATGCTGGCCATTGTTATTGTCAACAGTTGTGCTAGTGTTGCACTAATAATTTGCATAAGTAAGCAAATAGATTAGAGAAGAAAGCAAAATAAAGACTGGATAGTAGAAAACAAACAGAGTTGGTCTGTAGCAAAACCTATTCCAGTTCTAAAACTATGATGTAAGACACAAAGTAGAGTGGGAGGGGAAGGGATTTGATCCTATCACCACATCGGCTCATGTAGGGGTGTCTACTCAATGGATACAGTAGGTGACAAGCCAAAAAACCCTTTACAGAACACCCGAGTAAGCCTGCCCAGGCCCCAAGCATCAGAGTGACCTTGCATATAGCAAGCAGTGACACCATTATGACCGCTGTGATTAGGGCTCCCTCACTCTCCAGCCCTGCCCAAGGGTCATCCCTGCTTGGACACTGTCCCTAGGGTTGCCAAATTTTCATCCACAGAGCACTTCTTACAGATATGTCTACTTCCTGGTTTATTTAACAGCATCGACTTCAGTTTCTCTGCCACAGATGTGAGGGACTCCATAGAAACCTGAGTTACAGTACCCATCAGCGTCGCAGTGTCACACAGCGCTGCTTTATGTGTGCAGCTGAAGTCTATAGAGCAAAAGAACTCCTGATGAGGTCTTACTGACCTCCTAAAATGAAGGTGAGTGGGAGAACATGTTTAATAAAAACTGGCTCAACTCACCAACAGAAAAATGGGACTACCATTAAACAGGAATGTTAATGAAAAGACCTATACAGATGACTTTGAAGAATTTCATTGGGCAAAGTAACCAGTTCATCTCGGAAGACATCAAGGGAAAGAAAGTCAAACACTCATATTCTGATTGACAGGGAGGAATAAGTAACTTTTGTTTAAAATGTACTAATTTATACAAAAGCTTTTTTGTTTGTTTGTTTAAATGTTTGTTTATTTATTTATCTGTCTGTCTGTCTATCTATTTATTTATTGTGTGCGCTGGTGCAGTGGTTAAGAACACTGACTACTCTTCAGAGAACTCTCTAAAGAGTAGTCAGTGTTCTTAACCACTGCACCATCTCTCCAGTCCTACACAAAAACTCTAATGCAAAGGAGAAGTAGAGATTAAGAAAGAAAATGGGGGGGAAGGAAAATAGGGCTAGAGAGATGGCTCAGTGGTTAAAGTGCTTACTCACACAACCCAAAGAACCAGAATTTAGATCCACAGCACCCATGTAAATGCCAGGTGGGTGTAGCAGCATATCCAGCCTTGGAAGGAGGAGGTAACCCCTCTTCCCAGTTAGAGACATTAGCCATCCTGGTGTGTTCTGGATTGATTCAGAGACCCTGTCTTAATGATAAGTAGGCAGCACTGAGGATGATTCCTGACATCACACTGCAGCCTTCACATGGAGGTACTTCATGCACGAGTGCAGGAGAGTGCACGTGCGCGTCTGCGCTCACACACACACACACACACACACACACACACACACGTGTATGCACACCACACATACAGGTGAAAATGGAGGGGAATAGAAAGGAAAGCAGCAGTGTTAGTGGTCTTCGGAAGTATGCACTCTAATCCTGTGGAGGTCAGAGGGCAACTTTGCAGGAAACGGTTCTCTGCCTTCACCGTGGGGTTCCAGACATCCAACTCAGGTCCTTAGGCTTGGCAGCAAGTGACTTTACCCACTGAGCCAACTCACTTGACCTGATATTGAACTGATTCTTCTGCCTCTGCCTGCTGAGTGCCGGAGACTTCAGGCACGTTCTACCACACCCAGTGGTACTGGGGACTGAACTCGGGGCTTTGTACATGTTAAGCAGGCACTCTACCCAACTGAGCTACGTGTTCAGTCCCAGGAAAATATATTTCTAACTCTATGTACAAAATTGACATTCTGGTGAGATGTAATAGCGACCAGGCTTGGGCTGCAAAGCTGGTAGGAGCCCACAGCAGAGTATCAGAATGGCCAAATTCCAGGATGCTGAGCACTGCATTAAAGAAGTAAAAGGGTAACTGTTATAAGAAGGCTGTCTGGACGAGCAGGTGACGGTGCTAGAGACAGTGTGTGACGTCATAATAATGGATGACAGGAAGAAGGCAGGACTCGTCAAGCCCTTCTTCGTTCTGATTTAATTTTCTCTCAGGAAAGGTTAGAACAAAAATCAAAGAGGGCTCAAAGTCCCATCTGTGATGTAAGATGATAAGAAAACAGCAGGAAGTCACTTCAAGTGAATTCAAGTTTGCAAGCTTAGACAAATTATATCCCAGGGTACCGAAAGGACTCGAGGGCAATGGCGGAATCAATATTAATAACCTTGAGATATCCAGAAGAACAGAGGATTTGCCAGGAGAGTGGAGGTGAGCACAGGCTTTGCTCAGGTTTTTTTTTTAAAGATGAAGTAGCAGGTGTGTGGTACACACCAGGGAGGCATAGGCAGGAGGGTGGCCTGAGATTGTGAGCTGGAAATCAGACCAAGGCATTCAATAAAACTCCACCCCGAGCAAGCAAATACTAAAAGTAAGTGAGGTCTAACTCTACCCTAAAGAGCTTAATTCTACCCTCTAAGCCACAGACACTAATACACGAAAGTATATTAACTCACTACATTTTTACACTTACCTCTGAGTGTAAGCACACATTTGCATGTCATGGCGTGCACTCGGAGGGCAAAGAACAATCTGTGGGAGTCGCTCTCTCCTCCTGCATGTGGGTCCCAGGGATCCCACTCAGGTTGATGGCAGGCACCTACACCTACTGAGCCATCCTGCCATCATGCAAATTCATTGTTTTGTTTGGTTTTGGTTTTTGCTTGTTTGTTTTGCTTTTTGACAGATCAAACAGGATATCGTTAGCAAAATATTTCAGAGAATCTACTCATTTCAAAACGGCACTTTTTTAAAGCTCAGGAAAACCATTAAGGACAAGTTCAGAAGCAACAGCCAACTTATCTGGTAACTATCTTCTTATCTTACCAGAGACTTCTGAAATAGTCGGTTTAAATCGAGCACATTCAAAAATTTCACCCATAACTTGGAAAGACACTTCAAAGGCAAACATCACAATTTCCCATGGTGAGAGCAAATGGACTAGTTAATAATCTGGATGCAGTTTTTGACTAGCACAAAAATGAGTTTAAAACGAGGATCATTCAAATTTTAGTAAAATTTAATAGGCAGAATATAGAGCTTATTTTCTGTTGCTATGACAAAATATCCCTACAAAAGCAGCTTAGAGCAGGAAGGGTTTATTTTAGGTCACAATTCCAGGTTACAGTCCTTCATAGCAGGGAAGTCAAGACAGCAGGAACTGGAAACATCAATCCAAAAGCAGAGAAAGAATGGGTTCATGCATGTATGCTCATACTCAGCTTGCTTTCTCTACTCTTGTCAGTTAAGGATCCCAAGGTAGGAAAAGGTGCTGCCCACAGTGGGCAGGTCTTCCCACCTCAATTAATATAATCAAGCCAGTCCCCTACAGACATGCCCATAGGCCAGCCTGAGCTAGACAATTCTTTATTGAGACTCTCTCCCCAGGTGATTCTAGATCGTGTCAAATTGACAATTAAAATGAAGCCCCGTCAAATGTTGATTTTAAACCAAAACTCCCTACTCATGTTTATCTCATAATGTAAAATACAATCTGACTTTTAGAAACCTCCAAAGTTTTTAAAAAGTCCAACATTTTATGACTTCAAAGTCTCTCTTAACTGTGACATCCTATACAGTCAAATACAAGCTACATACTTCCAAGATACCATGGCGTAGTGTAAACGTTCTTATTCCGAAATAGAAGAACACAGACACTGGATAGCAAATGGATAGTCGCACTAAAGTAGATCTAAATCCTGCAGCCCCATGTCCAGCATGTACAGCTTGTAATGTAATCAGCTGGACCCCAAAAGGCGTGGCCGGTACCCGCTCCGGCTCTGACAGCTGCAGCACATGCAGCTTTTCCATTCCACATCTGAAGCTCTCCTCAGCATATGTCCCACAGTCCTGGCATCTCCAATATCCTACTGTTTCCATGGCAACTGAAACTTCCCCATCAGTTTAATGCAGTGACCTCCCAGGACCTCTTTGTAGGGACTCCACCCCCGCCACACAGTGTCTGGCCTCAGTTGCTCTCCATGACTCCCTCAATCTTATGTCTTTATCGTCAAAACTAATACCATTTGAACACTTATGAGACTACCAAATTCCGTTGTCAGCTTGAGATGTAGGCTGGCCTCCTTGGACCACAGCTGTATCAGCTTCTCTGTGCTTGGGGAGAGGCCTTCTTGGGCAGTTGCTTTGGAAGAGCCAGGAGCCCCTTTAGCTTAAGCTGTTTTCCCTTAAACCAATTTGGATTGTCACAAGATGGAAACTCTTCCAACGGTAGAGTCTTGCCATCAGGTACCTCTCCCAAGGCAGTGCCAGAGATTCCTCTACAACGGTGCTGATTTCTTCATTAGTCACAGCTGCTTGTTTGCATGATTTGAGTGTCATCCTGTCATGAAATTTCCTCTACCAAATGAATTAATCCATCCCTTTCAAACTAAACTCACCCAAGCTCTTGGGACACAGGTAGAATGTGCGGGTGTTTTTGGCCAAAA
This sequence comes from Cricetomys ansorgei, assembly GCA_026225945.1. Lineage (NCBI taxonomy): Eukaryota > Metazoa > Chordata > Mammalia > Rodentia > Nesomyidae > Cricetomys > Cricetomys ansorgei. Next base: position 10,684,993 of record JAMJFZ010001264.1, read on the forward strand.
TGTCACACAGCGCCATTTTCCAGTTCCTGATACAGTCCTTGCTACCCTCTGAAACCTCACGAGTGTCGAGAGTCAAATTAAATAAGAAAACTTGTAGTCTGAGGAGATAAAGATTTAGAAAAGCCATCGTATTATCGCCAAAGTCTCAGGGAACTCTCAAGAATATAGGGAAGTACGCTACAGAGCAGAACAATAGCTGTGTACTATATTAGACACGTAGCTTACACTCATACCTGCACACTTAACTGTGTATTACCTCAGAAATAATGCACTTCTGGCCAGTGAGGATGCCAATGAATCTGTCAGAGATGCTGCCAGAGGGGTTCATCCACCGAAGGGAAGCTAGACCGGACACTGCGCAGCACCTGCCGGCATCACTGTCCTTGCCTCCGGGAATACCTACTAAACCAAAACAGCCCCGCCATTAGACCGTGCCTCTACTCCAACATGCTCGAGTTGGTGGCTTTAGTGGCTCTAAATCTTTGAAGGCCTATCTGTGGTAGATAGTGAGAATTAATTAATGAGTGTCTCTGAACTCTGTCTATTGAAGAGGGACTTCTGCCTGAGGAAGCATCCTCTGAGCTAACAGAAGATGAAAGCATTCTCTGTATCCTCCCCTATATGTAAATCGGCTCAGCCCCAAGATCTAAACTTAGCAAGCACCAAGGAAGCTGTGATCCTGATCCTGCAACGGAGCTCTTTAAAGAGCTGACATTATACTTGCAGTTGATCACCCCAAGGGAAATGCATTACCTAAGTTTCCTTTAATGCTCGCCGACATTTCTAATTGACTGACATGTGCGGTGGCAAGGGGGAGCAACCTAGATTAATAGAGAGCTTCCGTCTCTGTATCATTTTTCTCCAGCAACGGCTAATCTAATTCTTAAAGTTCTTCCTTTGTCTACCTCTTATATTCTAAAAATAGAACCATGAAGTGGAAGAATCTAGAAAACTGTTGAAAGTAAAGTGCTTTTGAAAAATTATCTACCTCAAATGAACACGCTAGTAACAAGCAAATAGACGATGATTCGGATATATAGTGCTGGAGGGTACTAGTGCTTGGTCAGCATGCAAGGTACTCTGAGTGCTGGACCTGGTACCTCCTTCCCTCCAAATAAAGTACAACCGCCATGTAATCTTTTAGAAGCTTTCTCTCTCCTCACACTTCCGCAAAAGAGATTACTGCTGTTACTATTTCTGTGTAACACATAGAAGGAGGGAAGAAAGGAAAAGAGGGAGGGAAGATGTAAGGGAGAGAAAGAGGAAGAAGGAGAAAAGAAAGGTGGTTAATTTCCTGAAGATAATTCTTGTGGGGGGGGGGGGGAGGGAGACAGAGGGGGTAGGGAGAGGGAGAGGGAGAGAGAACACTCCCAGTGCCTACATTTCCATGCTAGCCTCCAATAGACCTAGGGACAATATTAAAATTATCCCAGAAAGAGAAGGACAAGTTAGTTATTACCATTCTCATTTGTTCTGGGCCTTTCCGCGGCAGATAACGCTTACACAACAGATGTTTGTCAATTATGAGCGAATCTTCACGTGAACTACATAATCCAGTAAACAATCAGTGAAAAGAGTTGAAGGTAAATATGGAAGAGTCAAAACTTTTCTAACTTTCACACTCATTTGTGAAAAGGGACATTGCTGTAAGATTTCTCCCTGAAAATCTCAGCCCCTCCCAATTTGCATCTGCTTTCTGGGGGCCTTTTGCAACAAAGATGCCACCACAGGCAGGCACCACCCTGCAGCCCTGTTTGGGGGCAGATCTACTTGATTTCCCACCGTGGAGACACCCCACTTCGCCCCACGAGGCTCCTCCCACGCACCCACTCCTCAGCCCCCTGCTCACCGGCTGCCTTTCCTCATTCCGCCGCAAGCCCGTCTGGCCAAAATCAATAATGACCTCATTGTTGCTGAATTCAATGGACACTTTTCTGTCCTCATCTACCCAACAGCTCTGCAGGATTTGACATGGTTGACCACTCTTTTGCTCTTGAAAGTTTTGCCTCCCTCGGTTTCTATGACAACACCTTGTTTTCCTCCTCCCTGGGCATTACTTTTCAGTCTATTTGTTATAACTCCCCCAACCCCAGCTCCCGCCACTATCCATCTTTCGAATTCCTGATCACTAGGAGTCCATCCTAATGTCTATTTTTTTTCCTTATTCCTTCTTCTTAAAGTCTTATCTACTTTCTCAGCTTTACTTTGCATTCATCAGGGAGAATCAATTCCAGCTGAGAACTCTGTCCCGACCCTGAGATCTTCCCTCAGCCAGAGACACCTATGGGGGCAGCTAGACTCCTCACACTCAAAATATCCAAAATCAAGACCCCGCCTTTCCCCATCTCTGTCCTAATGCCATTTTTCCTGTTGTTTTTGCCTGTGATCTGTGAAAGCCAGAGGCCCACAAATCACACCTGATTCCTGTGTCCCCTAGCCTGTACTTTCAGTATCCAGATCCTAACAACTCGACTTCCAGGACAGTCCTCTAATCAGTTCCCTACTCCACACGACTGTGATGAATACCTCCTCATTTTTTCTTTCTTTCTTTTTTTTAATCTGAACTGCACCAGCAGCCTCCTCCAGTCTCCTAATCCCTGGAATATTCCCCTTTCCAACATATCTTCCAAGCATCAATGCCCAGTAACAGTCTGAGCATGGAAATCACTGCCATGCTTCGATAGAAGCCGGTGTAGAGGGCTCCTGCTCACACCTGTAGTCTCTTTCTCACTCTGCCCCCTTCCAATCCTTTTCTGCATCTCCAAGCCCCTTCTCCAGTTGCCTTCTCTGTTGGAACCTTCCTTCCATCTTTGACTTCTGCCATTATCTGGCTGGTTCCCACTCATCTGCTCTGATTTAATGCTCTATTTAACAGACCCCAAGGCAACATTCACGAGTGTCTACTTATTACTATTCTAAGGGCTCTATAAATATTAACTCAATGACTCACATAACAACCCACCAGGTAGGTATTATTTCCTTTATTTTGCAGATTGGAAAAAAAAAGTAGCAACAAGAAAGTCACATGACTTGTCCAGGCCACACAGCTGAGGAGCAGGCTGCAAAAACTGGACTGTAAATTAGGTAATGGGTCCACGCTATCACTAGGAAGTGGTGTCCTCATGTACCCACTTCTAGCCTATCACTGACTGCTGATAGTCCTTACTCTCTCCCCATCTTCCCCATGAAACACTCAGCTTCTTGAAGACAGAAAATATATTTTATTAAATGCTCAATACTTAACTCCAGTCACAGAGCTGAGAAATGGACATTAAAGAAGGAATTAACAAAGTAACAAAAAAGGTCACAAGAAATAACAGTTCTAAAATTATGCTCTTGGAAGAAATAAACAAGCATTCATTTCCTGAGATTCTCTATAATTATTTGTAAACAACTTAATATTAATGGTGAGTACTTTAAAAAGAATAGGTTTTTAGAACCAGAATACCCAATCAAACACCAAAAGTAACCTATATGCACTTAAATCAAGAAGCTTTATGAGAGTGGCATGCTAAAATTTAAACTCGTTAATATAAAAACCTTTGGTAAATTATTCTTCAAACTTTAGTATCAAACACGGCTAGAAACTCTACTTTAGCGTGAGAATAACTGTAGCATTTATTAGAACAAAATGAAGAGGGATTTGACTGCTGGCTATCTTTATCATAGACATCGATATGTCACAGAGAGGAACTGCCATTCTGAAAGCACATTTCTAACTTTGAAGGGGGCATTATGTCTCCTGAAGAAAAGGATGTTATATCTTTTCAATGGAAGATTCATAGAGGCTAAAAGTCAACTTGTCTTTTCTTAGATATACTTAGTGGAACTATTTGGGAAGAGTCAGGGAGTGTGGCTCTGATTGACGGAGGAGGTGTGTCACTATGGGTGGGGCTTTGAGGTTCATAAGCCCACACCATTCCCTATTAGCTCTCTCTTTGCCTCATGGTTGCCTCAAACATGTAAACTCTTAGCCACTACTCCATTGACATGCCTGCTTGTCTACTACCATGCTCCTGCCATGATAATGATGATGGACTAACCCTCTGAAACTATAAACAAGCCCCCAGTTAAATGCTTTCTTTTATACGTTGCCTTAGTCATGGTGTCTTTTTACAGCAATAGAAAAGTAACTAAGACAGGTCATTATCCCCAAACCACAGCATATGAAATGAAGATAATATGTGTACTATCTAAACACATGGTCTTCTGGGTAGGTGGTCAACAGACTGCCTGTAGATTAGTATTGTACTGGTTAATTACAGGTATTTCAGTAGTTTGTGCTATTTCTCAGAGACATCACAGAGTTGTCAACAAAAGACTTGGATGTGCCATGAAACTTACATCATAGCTTATATATGATATTTTATTTCTAAGACAATGGAACATTCTGCCTTTGAATGCTTTGAGTACGCATTATTTTCCCTTGTGCACATTTCAAGCTAAGTAGAAGTTGACATGAAAGAATTGGCTAACAATTGTGTGTCAAAAAGACTCACTGAATTTTAATGAATCAGCAAAAGAGCTTTAATATTTAAACTAAATGTCTAGAAATTTCTGCCCTATCAACTAAAGTAAGAATTAAAAACACATTCTCAAAAGTCCAGGGCCAGCTATGCCTAGAAAAGTACTGGCTCAAGGCTGTGTACTAGCACAAATATTAATATGCCCCTCTTATCTTCTTTGTAAGTCTTCTATTCCTTTCCTCTAAAATGTTTGTCACTTTATTCCAAAATCATTGCTAATTCATCTGAGTTTCTCCCTAAATAACACACACACACTGAGTGCCTACAGATAAATAATAAAGGGCAAATACCTCAGTGGTAAGAGGTTGTTGTAGACACACAGACTATTTTTATATGCCAGCTCTAAAAACTATTGAGGAAACTAAGACAAATTATTTAACTTTTCTACAAAACTTGAATAATTTTAATGGGACCAGTTGTAAAAATTAAATGTGGTGATGTAAATTATTTAGCATGTTCCAGAAACATGATAGGCTGTCAATAAATAGGAAAATTGAAAGTGAGTAGGTGTCTCAGTCACCAGATTCTGAGCACTGCCAGAGCATACTCGGCTTTGCAGTACCATGGATGCCACATATGTGGATTCAACCAACCACAGATCAAAATTATTCAGGAAATACTGCAGGAAGTACTGCACCTGTACTCAGCATATGCAAATGTCCCTTGTCATTGTTCCTTAAACAATACAATAACTATTCACATAGCACTTATATACATTGTGTTAGGTATTATAAGTAACCTACAGATGGTTTAAAGTATCCAGGAAGAGCCAGGTGGCACACACCTAAAATCTCAGCAACTGGGAGGCAGAGACAAGAAGACCAGCCTAGGTGGGCTGGGCATGTGGCTCAGTTGGTAGAGTGCTCACCTAGCGTGCACAAGACCCTGGTTCGAGCCTCAGCACTGCACAAAACTGACAGTGATGGCATACACCTGCCATCACAGAATTCGGTAAGTGTAGGCCTGAGGATCAGAAGTTCATGATCACTCATGGCTACACAGAAAGCTGGAGGCCAGCCTGGGCTACATGAGTGCCTATCTCAAAGAAACAACAATAAAAAGTACACAGAAGGATGTGCATAAGTTATAAAAAAATATTATGTCACTTTGCATAAGAGACTGAAACACCTGTAGATTTGGGTATATATACAGGTTCTAGAACCAATTCCCTACCATTACCAAGACAAATTCTGTTTTGTGTGAAAGGAAAGACTCCTAAATTTTGGAATTGTTAACAAATGAAAGTTTCTCCGGGCACAGACCTTTAATCCCAGAGCTGGGGAGGCAGAGGCAGGAGGATCTCTGTGAGTTTGAGGCCAGCCTGGTCTACAGAGTGAGTTCTGGGACAGCCAGAGTTACAACAGAGAAGCCCTGTCTCCAAAAACTGAAGAAAAAAAAAAAAAGAAAGAAAAGAAAAAGAAAAGAAAGTTTCCATTTCTAGAGGGGGTAAATGGAAAAGTAATTTGGGTCAATTTAACATGACTTATTAACAAAGTATCATCGCTTGCCACTATGAATGTGTTTCTAAACACTTTGTTGGGAACCCCCATTACACTTTCCCCTGAGGAGCTATGCTGGTTCTTAAACACTAGGGAACGTTCTTCTGGGAACATTGTGTAGAGGTAGGTCACCTTAGGCCTCTATTTTTGCTTGTGTAAAATGGAAATAATATGCATTCCCAGGATTGGTGTGAAGATTCAAGGACGTAACATGCATAAAAACCCTCAGCACAGTGCCTCACCGTGATGTCCCCAAAGTTTACTGGGCTAATGGTGATCTCTATTCTTCCATGTGAATTCATGTATAGTGACATGCATTTTCCACTAATCTTCCCATTGCTCTCCTTTAAAAAGCATTCTTTGGTTTAAAGCCCAGCCAGGATATTTTGAAGAAAGCGTGATCTCAATGCTAATGGACTGGCGGGGTTCCAGAAACTTTTTGTTGGAAACTCTCTCTTGCAACTGAATGCTAAATAGAGATCTCAGGTGACCCTGATAAAACTACTCAAGAAGGCAAATTTGACATCTGTCTTTCTTATGCATAAAACTCCAGGGAGCTTCAAGGCCCACGGGTAATGCCCAGTAGAACACAAAGGGCAACATGCACAATTCCCTTCAGGACTTCCAACCTTTCCAACATTATGCATAAGCCATCTGCTTAGAGTCACCTGGACAATGAGAATAAGTTCTCCAGGCTCAGGTTTCTGAAGTAAATTTGTGAATTCAATGAATGTGATCTATAAGGCACGCCCACCCATTGCGTGGAACCCTAAGCTCTGCATCCAGTGTTTTGTCTCAGCCATGCAAGAGAGAGAATAAAGCTCTTACAATGTGGGTTTCTGCCACAATTAAATAAGACTACCTAATCTTGTGGCTAGATTATTGCCATATACTTTATCCCGAGCCCTGGAAAATCACCTGGAATTGTGAGGATAAATAGAATGGTGTGGAATTCTTTTTAACTAAACTATAAAAATGTTTTATAAGCTATTGGCTTTCAGGTCTTAGAAGTTGTTATATAGAGTGTATAGGAATCTAGCTAGAGAGATATTTGTGATGGATGGTTTAAAACTTTAGCCTCAAGGCACACCCTTGGCTGTCTCTGCTGGTGGACAGAGAGGATATACAGAATACCTACATTTCCTTTCATAACTTGTTTTTGTTTTTTTGTTTTTGGTTTTTTTCAAGACAGGGTTTCTCTGTTATAACTCTGGCTGTCCTGGAACTCATTCTGTAGACCGGGCTGGCTTCAAACTCACAGAGATCCACCTGTCTCTGCCTCCTTAGTGCTAGGATTGAAAGTATGCACTCCTACTGCCTGGCTCCTTTCGTAACTTACAACAGTTCTCATTTTAATAAAGGATTGAGTGTCCCTCAATCAATGTATGATACAAAACATCATTAGCATAATCCAAAATTATGTAACAAGAAAAGAGGGAACAATAAAATTTGATTCATCCAGATAAAAGTCACTGGGGTGGATTATCAGCAGACATTTGGCCACTGCCTTTGCTCATATTTAACAGACAAAACAATATGAAGAACCTATAAATTCACGTGGCCAGTGTCTCCCCAAGAACATACTATTAACTTCATTGGGAGACATTGACTCCTCATCACCTCCAGATAGGCATTTTACATGCAAACTTTACATGTGTAGCTTTACATGGCTGATGTTCTTGGTGCTGATATTGGCTCCTCAGTCAGGTGTTTCTGTGACTATGTCCCCCTGACCACCCCCATACTCCTTTTCTGCACAGCTTTCTTCCTCTTTCCTGCCCATTTTCTAAAGTTACTTCTAATTCAGATCATAATGAATCATTAGTGCTTTAAAAGTTCTAGATACTAAAGATAATGAGAACAATATGCTAAGTGACAGGGAATAGAATAAACTTGCTTCTTATAAACATGATGACTTTTAACATGATGGAGCAGGTCTGAGATAAAAATAAAGTCAGAATTCAAGCATTAGTCACCACCCAGAGCAAAAAGAAGCTTCTCTGATGAGGATGTGTCAGGTCCAAAGGAGACTCCAGTTCCCCAAGCTGAAGAATTTCTTGTAGTTAGATAAAAGCCAGCATTCCTTAGGAACTTGTGAAGCTGGTTCTACCATTATCACTGGCAGAAGGGACAAATGACTCCCTGAGATGCCTATTAGCATACCAAAGTTCATGCTGGCCTCTAGGCTCCTTCAGCATCATCCTAGCCCTTCTCACCCTACACTCCCTCCAGCTGACAGTCATTCTCCTTAAAACCCCACTATTTTTCTATGTTCTCTAGCATGTTTGTACTCTCTCTATGTCTCCCTCCTCTTTCTTCTTCCTCTTTCTCTCTCCTCTCTTCTTGCTCTCTCTCTCTCTCCCCCCCTCCCTCTCTGTTGTGCTCCTGTTTCTCTCATGGCCATGTCCAGCCTTTTGGCCATGTTCTGTTTTCTCTCTGCTCTGGACTCTTCCAAATACCTCTGGCTGCTCACTCTCTCATAACTACAATAAAAACCCTTCTTTAACCATACTATAGAGCATTCAGTCGTCAGTTTATACAGGATGAGAATACACTACTCTATGGATAAAGATAAGAATTTAAGGAACAGTTTAATACTATGTCCATTTAGCAGAATAATAGTATTATGTTCTCCTCCTCAGGTCTATAACCTAGCCAGTCCCAGGTTTTTGGATCACTTAACAGTACCAGGCATAAGTTCTGTCTTGTGGATAGTTTTAAATCCAATTTTTAAAATTTGGTTGCTTACTCCCTTAACATCTGGGCCACTACTGCACCCAGTGAGTATAAAGTCTGGCACTAGTCTTGCCAGACTAGTCATTACTGTGGTTTGCAGGGTTCACAGTTAGATAAGATTACCGAATACTTTTTTTTAACCTCAGTAGCATGTATAGCACATCCTAGCCCAGTGAAAGCTAGCAAGTAGGGATAAAACTTTTTGGCCAGTACCAGCTAGATTTCTCCATGTCCTATGATTCAAATATGTAGAATCTTCTGCAACACGGTCTTACCATCAAGTTCTGGATAGTAACCAAGAGTAAAGGCAATAGCTTGTAATGTTTGTGGAGGGACTATAGAACCCCACTGACCAACATTTCAAAAAGAGATAACCTATACCCAGCACTGTGTTTTTTAATTTAATAGCATTGTTGCCGTTCCCCCCATTACAGGGTGACTGACAACAGGTCAATATATAGAGAATAAGAGACTGTGGAATACTCAGCACGAAATGGGACATCTATGTCACACTTCCTCCCACCAAGGGTCATATCAGCTCACAGCGGCTGTGACTGCATGCAGAAGTCCTGGGTAAGGTCAAGCCATACAAAATCCAGCATGGAAGAAGAGGGGTTCATGAGTCCCACTCCTAGTTGAGAACCTATTGGCAAATAATGGCTTCTGAGGATGGGGGAGAGTATGTTTTCTTCAGGGATGGGGGAGGGAAATACTTTTTAAAACATATTCAGTGAGGGAGGGGGAAGAAAAGAGGGAGGGAAGGAGAGACGGGAAAGAAGGGCACACGAAGTTGGGAGAGATAAATGATGGGGATGATAGCAGAGGAATTAGAGGAGAGGCAATAACGATGGATTTGATCCAAACACATTATAAATGTGTATGTAATTTTTGATTAAAAAAAAAAGGTCTATCTGTCCTTGAAGGATCAAAAGTCCAAGAAGATGTGGGGTTTACAGATGTCACATCAGACAGAGGCTTTCTGGAGTTTGAGGCTTTTTTCAAAGCTAATAAGCCAGAGTAAAGTAATCTGCCAAGGATGTGTTCTTAAAATATACCTGTCCTTCAGAGGGTGGGGCAGGGGGATTAGGTGGCAAGACAGGGAAAACTGAGCCTTTCTGCCATGAAAGAAAGACTTCCCTCTTCCCTTGGGTAAATTATGTTTGCCACTCAATGTATGCTATCAGATGTTTTAGGATAATAAAACTATAATCACAGTACTCTGGCAAGATGGGGGACAGGGATACTTGAGTAATTAGTTACCAAAGAAAGCACAAGAAGTAGGCAGATTTGTTTAACTAGAGAAAAGTCACTGCCATCTGAAGACGACAATCGTGCCTTGTACAAACGAACTGAAAATAATTTCCTGTAAGGGAAGAAAATCTTAGAGGATCCAGCGGAGGATATAAGAGTGAAAGCAGAAAAGGAGATCGCAGTGGGTTTTGTTTGTTTGCTTTCTCTAATCAGGAGCAAGCATGATTCAAACCACAGATATGCACTGTTTCTGCTGATAGGTGATAGGTGATAACCTATCACCACAAACTTAAGAGCACAGTTCAGTAAGCCAGAAGTCTGGCCTGGCCTGGCTAGTGCTCCATTTATGGAATCATAAGGCTGATAGCAAAGTGGTGACCAATCTGAGTTTTCTTCTGGAGGATCCGAAGAAAACCTACTTCTGCCGTCACTCTTGTTGGCGGAGGTCGGCCCCTTACAGTTGTGGGATAGCCCTGCGCTGCCTTGCTGTCATCCAGAGGCACTCTTGGTTCCTAGACACCTCTGTTCCTTGCCAGGAGGCTCCCTCTATCTTTGAGACAGCAGGCCCTCATCCGCTTCTAATCTCTGACTTCCTCCATGTCTGATCTCTTTCCAGGTTTAAAGAGTTCACAGCATTAGGTCAGTCCGCCCAGGTCATTTCTGTCTCGAGCCAACTGATGTAGAAGCTTATCTACATCTGAAAAAAGTCCTTCTATAGAACATAGGTAGCACTTGGCTGAGCACCTGGAGAAAATATGTATCCAGACGGGCTGGGGGGGGGTCTGGGCTGCCACCTTGTATTTCTGTCCACCAATGGAAAACCTGCAACCAGGGCTGTGGTCTCATGCATAACCACGGCTGGTGACTGTAGAATCAAAGCACTTAGAGGAAAACGTGTCTTGGGCAAAGGGAGAACTCTGAAGTTCTAGATTCACAGGAGGAAAAAAAAAGAAAGAAAATGGCCATATCTTTGTCTTCCACACCCAAGAATAAACGGGGTACCTGGAGTTGATTGTCCCCACAAACTAGTCTAATATAGAGAAAGCATACAGTAAAGCACTGTGGTAGTTTGAAAGCGATGCCCCCGCCCCCCCATCATCTCAGGAATTTGAATCCTTGGTCCCCAGTTCACAGTACTGCTTGAGGATGCTGAGGACGTCTGGCCTTGTTGGGCGAGATCTCACCGGAGGCAGGCTTTGGGTGTTAAAAGACTCACTCCATTACTCCATTTTGAGTTCTCTGCTCTGTTTTGGTTGAAGATGTGAGTCCCCCACTTTCCAGCTGCTATACATGTGCTCCAGCCTCATGGACTCTAATAAGCTGGAAATGCAAGCCCAAACTCTTCCTTCTCTCAGATAGTAAGTAACTATTACTATTCAGATAGTAAGGAACTGCCGAATAAAGGGATTCCCTAAGTAAGTAGCAGTTAAGTAAAAGAACTAAGGACGTCTCAAGGCAAACATTAATAGGTGTCAGAGTCACGAATCTCTAACCAGCATATTCTACATGTTTGCCTTTCTTCTACTTTCCTAAACTATCAGGAAAATGTTCTCATCTAAGGCTTTTTGCTGTTTCCCATCTCAACACATAGTCATCAGTGTGTCTCAGTGATCAGTTTGCAGGAAAGACATGAGGGACGTGCCGTATTGCCTGCCTGAGCGTCGGTTCAGAACCAACTTCCCTCCTGCATTATAATCAGCCAGGTTGAGGCTTAGAGACGAGGAAAGGGAGACATCACATCTCCCATGTGCCAGATCTGACATCGGAGCTCTTACTCAATTCTCATAATAAACCTAGGAAATGAGCATTATGTCAAAGGAGGAAACCCGTACAGGGATGGGATTTGACCCTGAATGTTTCTGATTTCAAACCCTAGACTCTAAATTAATCATGTTCCATGTATTGCTAATTGTTAACCTGTAATTTCACTCACTGTTAACATTCTAGGTTAATCTCTCATATACTGGTTCTTAATGGACTCTGTCTGAACCCTAAGTGTACAGCTTGACTGGTCTCTGCTAAGATACTGTGCTTCTAGCCACCGGCATGGAACAGTTTTATTCTTACTGCTGCCAAATTAATTTCTGTCCACACTGAGACTACAGATGCTGTTCCAGTCTGAATTCCAAGATATTCTCATTTTCTTTGAGACAACCCTAGATTGGGCCTCTTCTTCCCAGTTAGATCCCTCCCTTCTCAAGGCTCCTCAATGCCAGACACAGTTTTCAGAGCCAGGGCAGGCTAACCCCGTGAATTTATGCTTCTTATCCTTGGGTACTTATAGCCTATATTTTAAAGGGGAAAATCCATTTAAAAAAATGCAGCTTGGCTGACGGAGAAATAACACTAACACAAGTCGGACGTCACTTTGTTGTTGGGTCTGTCTTCGGTATGTACTACACTGCACGGGCGTTCGGGGAAATTAAGTGAGAAGAACATTACAACAGCCCAGGGACACTTCTACCTAAATTTTGTGATTACATTTTAAGTGCTCTCTGTCACAGATATCATAAACTGATTAAATCATTTCATGCCTGACCCCTACTGACTATGCTAAGTGAAAAGAGAGGGCTATTAATAACTCCCCATTTCTGACAGCTGCCCAGGGGCAGTGCAGCCTTTTGCAGCAGTGAAATGACTCCCCAGCTCACTTACTGAATGCTGAATATTGATTCATATTATGAGTGTTGTCAAACACAGAGTGCAGTGCTGTAGATCCGTAGTGGCAGGTCATCAGGAATAGCATTAGCAAATGTCAGGTCAGGAATCAAAGGCCTGCTGGACTCTTCAGGGATGAGATTTATCGATTCTATAAAACGTGAAAGAGATCAAGTACGTGTGGTGATGGAAATGGTCATGGCAGAATGAGGCTGAGCCTGCTCTGATGTGGACCTCTGGAGAGATGCATCACACAGGTGACCACAGAAGAAAACGCTGAAAATTGGAACGCTCGGGACAAGGGCGACAGCAGCTTTGGGCTAGGACAGAGAGTGCAGGGCTAAATGTCAGATCTTCGTTGTGAAGGTGGCCAGAGAGGTGAGAGAGTTAAGTGTGCACGTGCTAGCAGTCCACAGTCCTTCACATAACCTACTGGGAAAGGGTGTGGTCACACGCCGACCCCTGCCGCAGACAAATGTAAATCTAGAGGAGCCACAGTTGGTTGTCTTATTGACATCTTCCTTGGAAGGTCACTGGAATTAGGTCTTGTTTCTGGATTTTCATCATTTGAATTAATTTTTGAGTCAAATATAATCACGCCAATCTTACTATCCTGTGAGGTGCTCATTAAAACTGTGCCTCCGTGATCTCCTCTTCTGCCATCTTCACCTTGACACAGTCAACAGCAGCAGTACGGAAGGCTCTAGACTAGGCGTGAGAACCCTGGACTCCTCCTGATCCTTGTTCCGCCACTTATCCTGTGACCTCAGACAGGTCTCTAGGTCTGCAAGCAGGTTTCATATGGAGGAGCAGTGACAGACGACAAGGCCCAAGGCATGCATGTTATGACTCGTTTGGATGCTTCTAATATGTAATAAAGCTCAGTATAGTCTCTGCCGTTGTAATTTACCTGAATCAAAAATGAAATGCATTTTGAGGCCGTAAAAAGATTACAAACCGGATACTGCTTTTGGTGTTAGATGTTATTTGCTGATTTACCTCATACTTGGTTCAGCACTTACGGGGACGTTTTAGAACTCACCGTGCTAATGAAAGTTTGCAGAAGCAATTTCTTTCCTCTCCCCATCCTCAGAGCAAGCCACAACGCCTTCTTTAATTTTGTCCATACTGTGATGAAGCCTTGCATGTTTCACAAGGGAAAGCCAGTAGCTGCTAAGTCCTAATTGTGTTTATTAGGTGTGGATAGGTAAAATGGAAGCTGGTTGTTATCGAACACGTGAGTTTTTACTTTCTATAGAAAATATGCTCTTTGCCCGCTTCAGCATGTTCTCATCGATTGCCTTTTATTCACAAAGTGAATTGCAGAAAATTAAACAAAACTATCCTTTAAAACACACACACAAACACACACACGCACAGGGTCTTATTACATAGTTCTGGCAGGCTTAGAACTCCCTAGACCAGCCTTGAACTCAAAGAGATGCTCCTGCCTCTGCTTCCCAAAGCATGACTGACTACTCTTTAAAAAATCATGTGTAACCTTGTCAATCTTGGATTACTTTAGATACCCTTTAAATAAAAATGTTAAGGGGAATATACTTATTTTTGTCTTTTCTTAGTCTTATTTGCAGTTCCCTTTGTGGAGCGGGGAACGGGTACTGGGAACTTACAGCATGCCCATCAAATGATTTCTGTAGACTTGTTCTAAGTGGGCTGATGAGAGAAAATGAACAGGTGCTACAGGTCACTCAGCTGTTCTAAAATTAAAGATTGATATTTTTCCTCTGGTTCTATTAGCAGACCTTTAGGGACACGTTAGCACTGGATAATGGTTGCAGCAGTTTAAACCTCATGCTGTGATTTTTAACAGCAAGCCTGGCTACAGCCGCAAACAATGGCATCTCCCCATAGCCAGTAACCTAATAAGGAAGCAGTGGCAGCCTTAGGCAGTTTGACTAAACAGCAAGAGAAATCTGACTTCCAACATAGTGACTCCACTCTAAAGACAATGGCCTGGCTTAATTAACACTATTCATTTGTAACTCAATCAATTTAGAATTTTGTCCTTTAAGCATTGACTCTTCCTGCTTAAAAGAAAAGGAAAAAGGAGACTCGAGCAGCTGGAAATCCCCTCTGATTTGTACAAACAGGCATCTGGGAGCCAGCGACGGAACAAATAACCCTTGACATTAATGGCTGAGTTGCCCCAACATTCAGGTAAGCATTAAAACTCTCGCATGAGATCATTTCTTCAAACATTTTTAGGAATAAACACGGGATATGTTTACTGTAATACCAAAATTTAAACTTTTTCTTCATACATCTCTTTTTTTGGGGGGAACAGGGGCGTTAAACTGAAAACATTAGCTCTGTTACAAGCATATTTGTTCCAAATTATTGCTTCCATCAGCAGCCTGGAAGATCCTGTCTGACAAGCTCATGGGACACCATAAACTCCATCTGACTTTCTTGCTTCCCTCAATCTTTGCTTTGCCCAATACACATCATCTTCTGAACAGAAATGAAAACACTGTAAATTCTAACAGAATCCCACACAATTTTCATTTTCAAATATCAATCAACAAAATAAAAAATTAATGTGCTAAGCCACTACACTAAAGCAGTGTTCTGAATTCTCACAAAGGAAGCTATAACCTCATGAGAAATAAACATCCTGCATTTAACCAACTATGCTGTATAAATATTTGAAATATTTGAAATACTTAAACCTATAGTCCAGTGGTCCTCAACCTTCCTAATGCTGCGACCCTTTCATACAGCTCCTCATGCTGTGGTGACCCCCAACCATAAAATTATTTTTGTTGCTTCTTCGTAACTGTAATGTTGAACTGTTATGAATCGTAATGTAAAAGTCTGATAAGCAGATGGTTCTAGGCGACCCCCTTGAAAGGGCCGTTCGACCACCAAAAGAGTTGAAACCCACAGGTTGAGAACTGCTGCTATAGTCTGTCCTGAAATTTCTCTGTATTCTGAAATTTTATGCACCAAAAATAACAAGCCTTACAAAAAAAAAAGATTGAGCCAGGTCATTCAAGTTTCTCATAGCTTGGACTAGAAGGATGGCTCAGCAGTTAGGAGCATTTGCTGGCCTTGCAGAGGATCAAGGTTCTAGTCCCAACACCCACAACTCCAATTCACCCTCTTCTGGCCTCCACAGGCACTGCACACACATGGTGCACAGACACACATGTAGGCAAAAGCATCCATACACATAAGAAAATAATAAAAAATAAAAATAAATCTTAAATTTTTTTTTCACCAGAACAACAATTGAAAACAACAATTCTAATGAAATTACGAGCATAAACATCTCTACTGGTACACACTGTGCCTCACCCTCAGTTCTGTCAGCCTTGGACCTTAAGTTCATTCTTTCTCCCGGATGTGTGCAGGTCCTGAAAGGCCTTAGATGCTTTACTACAGCTAACGAGTCATCAGAGTGCAGCCACCTTTGCTGATTCATTGTCTTGATTCGGAGATGCCTTTGCAGCCTCCGCATCTGGGCTCTCACATGCACAAGAAGGCTATCACACTGGAAAGAATACAGGCTTTTAAAGCCATTAAATGAGCCACTGTTTTCAGTAAAAGAATCTGCTCCAACAAGTGTCCACCTTTTCTCTTAGAGTCTTCATAAAGTTTAAGGTTTTCACTTTAACTGGGAAACGTTTGCCTTAATTGCTTCTGAATATCAGAAAATCACTTGTAAGCACAGAATTTCTGTATGTTAAGACAGCCACAGTAGTGCACACCTATAGTCCTAGTTACCCAGAGGCTGAGGCAGGAGGATTGCTTGAGCCCAGGAGTTCTAGAACACCCTAGATAACTGTGAGACCTCCACCTTACATATGTACACACTTGCATGTATACACACCTATGTGCCTGTATGTATATGAGCTGTGAGGGCTGGGTGGGGGCTTTAAACAACTTGAAGGGAGGTCTCTGTTGTCGTTTTATTTTGTTGTTTTACTGTGTAACCTACAAATACCTAGTAGTATTTATGCATGGAAATAGATCAATAAGCATCTGTTTGGGATTTTTCTACTTTTTTTTTAAAATTAAATTTAGGGTTTTTTTTTTTTTTTACCTAAAATATAAAGTTGTACACAATACAGTGTACATGCTGTGTAATATTTTTCTTTCCTTACGGTTACTTTTTAAAAATTTGTATACATGCGCATGTCTGACCGTGGTATATGCATGCAAATGTTGGTGTCTGCAGGCCAGAGGTACTGGATTTCCCTGGACCTGTAGTTACAGGCACTGTGAGCTGTCTGCTCTGGGTGCTGGTGTTCAGACTCAGGTCTTTTGGAAGAGCAGTATGTGCACTTAGCCACTGAGCCATCTCTCCAGCCTTCCTCTCTCTCTCTATCTTTCTATCTATCTATCTATTTATCTATCTATCTATAACTCTATCTTTCTGTCTCTGTCTCTCTCATCTCTGTCTCCGTCTGTCTCTCTGTTGACTTTCTTTGTGGGGATCGAGCTCAGGCCCTTATGCCTGGTAGACAATTACTCTACCACTGAGCTACATCTCAAGCCTTTGTATAATATTTAAATCAGGTTAAATGTACCTGTTTCCTCATTGTGTCTTTGTGGTGAAAACATTTAAATGCTATTCTTATAGAGTTTTAAAACACATAATACATTATCTTAATGTATAATTATTCTACTGTCCAATAGCACACCCAAACTTTTTATTCTGTTCAAGCCATAACATAGTTATAATGTAGTCCCTATTAATCAATCCCTCCCCAATCTTCCCTAGTCACAAATATTTGTGCACCACCACCGCCCAGCCAAGGGCTTTCTTAAATACAGACTAGTATCTACAAATGATCTCTCCACTCAAAGAAAACTGCTTCGAACTGGTTATATTTAAATGGCTACTTTGCATAGTTTTTTTGAACCAATAGTCTTAGTTTAAAAATACAGATTTGAAATCTACAGTACATTATTATTATAGTACATTATGGTTAAACAGTAAAAGTTTAGTTGGGGAGAAAGATATTAAATTACATGCAGAGGTTGGCACCATTCAAACGGCCAATTCAAGGATATGATGATAGAGAAAAACCTTTTTATACTAACAAAGGAGAAAGAAGATAGATAAACTTTATAAGAAATATGCAAAAGCTATATGATGAATTCATTTGCTTTTCCAGTGCTCCTGGCAACTTCCAGAGTAGAGCAGGACAAATGCAAAGACCTTTCTATCTACAGTAAAATGGTTCCATATCAAAGCAATGTCCATTCTCCCTAAATAATTTACAAATCCAGTACAACCTCGATAAGCACACTAGCATCTTTTCTTAAATAAATAATGCCTTTTTAAAATAAAGCTTCTATTTTTTGAGACTATAATTATATCTTTCCCCACTTCCCTTTCCTCCTTCTGAACTCTCCCATGTAACTCCCTGCCCCTTGTTCGCTTTCAAATTTATAGATTATTGTGCTATGCTGGTCATGGCGATGGTTCATAGGTGTCTTAACTGAGTAGGACTATGGTTGCTTGCCTCCTTTGGAAGCTTGGATGGTGCCTCTGGTATCATGGAAGATCTAGCTTGGGCCTTTTGGCCTCTGTGTCTGAAATGCCATCATCAGGTTGACCATAGTTAATGTCACCAAAAACAAAACAAACCAGTGTTATGAATTCCCTGGAATGGTGTGCCAATGAAGACATTATGACTTCTGCTAAAACCTGAATTCAATGGGGGCATAACTTAAATTCAATCATCAGAAAATGGAAGATGAACCCAGACTAAAGGCCATTCAAAAATATCAAGGTCAAGTTCAACATAGGGGTGGAGAGATGGCTCAGCTAGTAAAGTGCTTACTGTTCGAACACAAACCTGAGTTTGAAGCCCCAACAACCAGGTTTTTAAAAGAGGGCACAGGAGTGTACATCTCCAACCCTAGTGCTAGGAAGGTGGAGACAAGAGGACCCTGGGTTGCTAGGCATCCTGTCTGGACAATCGGTGAGCTATGGGTCCAATGAAAAATCTGTGTCAAAAAAGTAAGGTGGCGATCAACAGAGGAAGACACCCAACATCAACTGATCTGATCTTCATCTGCACCCACATGTGAATACATACACACATACACCACACACATACACACATATCACACCACACATATGTGCACATCGCACACACATACACCCTCATCACACCACACACAAACAATTTCAACAGACCTAGGGGCTGGGCAGAGTGGTTAAAAGAAGAGAAACTATTCTAAAGGAATGCAGTCTAAAGTGAAATAGTTAATGAAATGCACAACTATCAGTTGTGTGTGTGTGTGTGTGTGTGTGTGTGTGTGTGTGTGTGTTGTAAAAATGGCTAGCTATTACTTCCAGGAAGAGATACTACAGACAGTGGTCATTTACCAATGAAAAGACTCAGAATCAACTGGCAGATAACTGTGCAACTCTGAAAAAAAATCTTAGCCCAGGGAAAGGAAAGCTATCAGAACAGACTGAGTATTAGAAACAAGAAGCAAAAACTGAGAACTTGAGAGACCAAATGACTGGACAGAGAATCAATTGCCCAGTGTGGAGCCTCTTTTTAGAGAATAAACCAGGTTATCAGTAAGACATAAAATTAGTCCCAAGTATTCTACGACGGCAATATAAGAAGTCACCGTGGGCCCACTGACTTTCATCTGTGGTCTTAGCTTAATTAGTCGAATCAAGATGTGTCCAGTTTTGGGTGGTAATGTGCCCCTTCCATATCACAGAGGGAAATGTGCTTGCTTTCCTTGTTGTGCTGATTTTTTATTTCTTCATTTTTTTCTATAAATTTCCATCTCATGCTTTATTTCCTTTAGTTGAATCATCTCAACTTCCTTGATTTTTAATTTTTTTAACTAACTGACTTCATTTTTAATTATTTATCATTTACTTATTTATTGTGCTGCTGAGAATGAAGCCCAGCTTCCTACACACTAGGCAAGCCCTGTGGGGTCTTGTCTTATACAGGTGAGTCCTTTGTCAAATTTGGTGGCTTTGGTTGGTTGCTTTGTGCATACTTTCACTTGTGTGTTTGTTTATATTTTGTCTTAATAACCAAATCTTTTCCCCTTTACCCCATTAATTTTCCTTTCTTCTGAAGCTAAGTCATCTTTCCAAATTGATTCCTCTGACTCTTTTTTTTAAGTACTCTTCTTTAAGCAAGCTGTGTTTTTCTAAGACCAGATTTACTCAGTCGTTAGGATTTCTAGCACGACATAAACTTGAGTCGGATCTCTGAGCCTTTTCATCTCTCAGCCAAGTGAACCCAGCTCTGAGGCGCTGCCCTTGACATGGTCTCTCCCCTGCTACGCTCTCTTCAGGATGCTGTACCAGCCTCCCCAGACTTGGTTAGAGCAATAATTATAACCTCTCAGACACTTGTACATTTTAATTTTGTACAATTTAATTTCTTAGTTTTTTTCTTCAAATTCAAAAAATCATGTTTATTTATGTGTATGTGCCTGGAAGTCTGTATGTGCACCACGAGCATGCAGACGCCTGAGAGCAGGGCGTTGGGTCCCCTGGAACTAGAGTTGTGAGCCATTTGATGTGTGCTGGGAACCAAACACAGGTCTCTGCAGGAGCAGCAAATGCCTTTTCCTGCTCAGCCATTTCTCCAGCCATTTCTGCATTATTTTCAATTGATATTTTTATTGGGTACAAATAATTGTTTTAATGATTTTAACTTTCATATATGATCATCATTATATTTTGCTCTTCTATCATCTTCCCAGCGCCTCTTTTCCTCAAGAGTTACTCCTTGTGATTTTGTGTTACACATACACACATACACACACAGACACATACACACACAGACACACACACACACACACACACTCATAAACACTGACACACACACACACTCATACACATAGACACACACATACACATACACATACATACACACAGAAACACACAGACACACATACATACACACACACAGACACACACACACACAGACACACACATACATACACACACATACACAGACACACACAGACACAAACACAGACACACACACACACAGACACACACATACATACACACACACTCATACACACAGACACACACACTCACACACACACAGACACACATACATACACACAAAGACACACAGAGACACACACACAGACACACACTCACACACACACACAGACACACAGAGACACACACACAGACACACACACTTACACACACACAGACACACATACATACACACACAGACACACACACACACACACACAGACACACACACTCACACACACACACACACACACCCTAGGCTCAATTATCTTCTCCTGCTCCCACCCCTTCTTTTAGACCTTTTCTTCTCTCACATCCTCCTATTCCTACTTTCATATCCTATATATGTATATGACTATAAATATATTTTAAATCTAGATTTCGCATATGCTGAGATAATGTGATATTCATCATTCTCAGTCTGGTTTCTTTCAACTAATATGATAATCTCCAGTTCTATCCATTTTCCTGCAAATGACATGATTTAACCGTATTTGTGTGTTTTGTAAAAATGGCTGGCTATTACTTCCAGGAATAAAACCCTATTATGTATATACACCAAATTTTCATTATCCATTCATCTGTTGGCGGACATCGAAGCTTGCTTCATACCTTGGCTCTTATGAACAGCACTGCAATAAACATGGACGTTCAAACATTTCTGTTGTATGCTGACATAGATTCTTTTGGGCATATACTTAGATTATATTTAGCTCTATTTTTGCTTGTCTGAGGAACCTCTATACTGATTTTTATAGTGACTGAATAGGTTTACGTTCCTATCTGCACTGAGAATGTACTATCGTTGCCAGCATTTCACCAAAACGTATTATTATTCTAGGATGTTGACACTTAAAAATCAAATAGTCTGTCTCCATACTACAAGCAGTATTTTGAAATGACTAATTAATCAAAATGTTGTTTAAAATGACATTAGATCATCAGAGAGTCAGAAGATTTATGAACATACACACACTGTCCACAGTACTGTAAGACAGCTCTATAAGAAACAGAAATATTTCTCATGTCCAAACAGGCATTTAATTTAGTTGGATAGTCCCTAAAAATGTCTCTTCCTTCTGTCTTGGTTTCCTTTCCAGTTGCTGTGACAAAAAAATCGCCCAAGAAAAGCACCCCAGGGGAGGAAGGGTTCGCTTGGCTCACAGTTCAGGGCACATTCCATCATGGCGAGGAAGTCACAGCTGGCCACACCACAGATGCAACCAGAAGCAGAGCGCGCAGAGTGCATGCAGCGCTAGCTCGGCTTGGCTCACTTTCCCCTTTGCATTCAAGCCAGGGCCACGCTCATGAAATGGTGCCACCCACATTCAAGGTGGGTGTTCCTCTTACTTCACAAGCAGCCCTAGTCAACCAAATCTAGCCAGTTCCTCACTGGGACTCCTCGGCTGTTTCTGCACTGTGGCCGATTATTTCTAATGTTTAAATTCCTCTAAAAGGTAACTTAGAACTACACCAGGACATTACACAGTGTGACAGGGCAAAGCAGTGCAAATGTTATGATTTTTTTTACATGTACTCACTTTCCTAAAAAGAACCTACGTGTGACATAGGAAATATAAGGACATACAGCACCATGAAATTCAAATGTTGCTCAAAATTGCTATCACATAGGGTATCTGAGATAAGAGATTCGGATATTCCCTAAAGGGTTTTGCAGTTACCATTTTACTTTACATAAGTCAATCCGCTCATGATGAGGGGAAAGCCCTGTGGAAAGAGGGGACAGAGCACGAGATCCGAAACATTGGCTCATGTGCGCAATAATGCCACAGCCTCTGAGAAAACTGCAGACCCAGTGTCAGCTGGCTTTCTCGCTCAAATGACATTTTCCGAACTCACATCAGCTCAGCAGTGTCAGCTGTGGGCTGTCAGCCAGGACATTTAAAGAACCTGAAAACAGCTGGATTTTACAAAGAAATCCTTTATAGCTGAGTGTGCAGTCTCAAATTATTCCATGGTACATTAAACAGAGCAATTTTTAAAAGGAAAACCACATAAAAATTGTGTAAGTAGAGACATCCATTTCGATCTCTATAGTATACTCTGTTCAGAAAACCCCAACAACCCTGTTGCACTGGAACCAAATATTTAAAGGAGGTGTTAAGAATTGGACTTAATTCTTAACTGTATGGACAGACATATTTGGTTCCCAGCAAGTTCACATGCAGAGTAAAAAAGGGCCTCGCCATCATTTCCTGTTCTAATGCTGCCACACTAATGCCATTGATAATAATTCTCTAAAAAAATTTACGTTTTTTTTGTGTGTATGTATGTGAGTATGTGTGAGTGTGAGTGTGTATGTGAGTGTGTGTGAGTGTGTGTGAGTGAGTGAGTGAGTGTGTGTGTAAGTGTGTGTTTGAAATGCCTTGTATGGCTGTGGCACAAGTATGGAGGGCAGTGCACACTGTCAAGAGGGAATCTGTTTTTTCCTTACACCAAATGGGTGCTGAGCACCAAATTCCAGTTCTCAACCTTGCTGGCAAATGCCCTCACCAGCAAAGCCTTCCCTCCATCCAATGATAATTATTAAAACAAATCTTGGAGAAATAGAAAAAATTATTATAGATTTGTAAATAATCGACACGCTTCACTCATTAAAATTTAAGAGTACTCAAAAAACAGAATTTAAATAATTTCTTAAAATGTAAAAGGTAATTCTTTTCTCTTTCCTTTTTCTTAACATCTAAGGCAGGAGCCTGGAGAGACATGCTCACCACAGCCATCAGAAATTTAAATCATTCATCAAGTGCTCTGCTTTAGCAATATGGTACAGTATGTGCTTTGTCCCTTTAAGAACCTTAAAATCAGTACCCAATCTAAGAAGATGCACAGACTGAATGTGGACAAGGCGCAGTGCTGTTGGAACCACTCACATCAACACATCCTCTGTGATTTTCCAGAGAAGATGCCAACAACATAGCTAATCTTTTCGGTTAAACAATGCTTTTAGACGTGCCTTAAGAGCTAAAAAGAGTATCTAAAATTTATTTCAAATGCTGAGGCCATTAGTAGACTAACACATTTGTCAACAATATAATTAAATATTTCTAAGTCGTCTCAAAGTCACATAGTGGTAGATTTTTGTTTTGTTTTGTTTTCAAAGCATCGTGCTTGTTATTGATATGCTATCTAACAGATAATACATTCTGGATTTTTCTTTGTTTATTAACAAGCCCTTGTAATTAACTTGCTTTTAAATCATAAGTATGATACTATTTTAATTTCCCTCACACTCTCTACCCTATCATTTGAAATCACATTAAGCTGACTCGTGGAAGGCCACCTGGTGTAATACTATGACATTGAAGCGAGCTGCTCTGGTATGCAGGCAATACTGACAGTCTTCTATGCTAAAATACATTTCTCCAACTGATGACAGAACTAGGGGAAATTAATTTTTGCTATTCATAAATAGCTGACAAGTTTAATGTAAATGTTTTGAAAAAGGCCTCAGCCTATGCCGCACATACATTACACATGCCGCATTGCACTGGGATCTCGCGTGTGAAGCCCGTTTGATCTCTAGATCGCTACTGCTGAAATTTCTCAAATTACTCACAGATCGCAATTTTCACCATATACATGTAAATAACAACAGAAGTCCCCGTGAAACCTTTCAGTCACTGGAAAAAAATCAGCAATTTGACACTTAGGACAAATTTCTTTGATAAGAATACTATAGCAATGCTAGCAAATCTGACAAATCGCTGTGTGCTAGCTGGCTGCCTCCTGGGGTCAGAGCTGAAGAGTTTATCCCAAGGGGCCTGTGCTGCTGTTAACACCCAGAAGGCTGCTGCAGAATGGTTGCTACCTCAGCCCAGTACAAATAACTGCGGTTCTTTGCAAAGGTGAGCATGGATCCATCCTTAGAGAGCATTCACTATCTCAGAAATGCACATGAACACATTCATCCAAGTGAATATAGGTAAATAAAGCCCTGACCCACGTTCAACCTACCTTATGCGGCAGATCCATTAACGAAGAATCGCGTGCAGATATACAGAGAAGTTTTCATTTAAATCAATTCTATAAGGAAACCATCTGTTACAGAGTCACCATAAACTGATTCAACTTTTAAATTTTCATTCATTTTCAAGTATAAGCATAAAGATAATTAGTGTGATGGATTGAAACGCAGAATATAGATTGAAAAATCTTTGGGTTTGCAATGATATTAAAATATACAAATCAAATGTAACCTAGGTCATCTCCTTTGAAGATGTCAGGGAGCCAATCCATTATTCTGAAAACTGGTAGATAAAAGAAAGAAGTCAAACTTTTAGTCACACAGTACTCTGGTTACTCTCTTTATAGAAATATTTGAGCTAATAAGTGAAAATAAATGCAATGAGGGCATTACTACTTTGCAAGCCCCCACAAATGGGCACTCGGATACTTGGTGGAAATCAATATAAAGCGCCACCAATGAGAAATACAACAATCAAAGAGCGCCCCGTTTCACTCACCGGAAGAAAAATGCATGGACAGCTCTAGGCAGGCAATAGTGTGAAAAACTACAAGATGAAGAACATAGTCTCGTCAAATAATAAGCACAAGAGGGGCGGGAGAGATAGCTCAATAGGTAAGGTGCTTGCTATGCAAGCATTGGGGCTGGAGTTCAACTTCCACCACCCACATAGAAGCCAGAAGTGGTGGCCCCCACTGGAAATCCCAGCTCTGGGGAGGGAAAGACAGGCAGATCCTGGGGCTCTCTGGTTAGCCAGCCTCGCCTAATCAGGGTGCCCAGGTCCCATGAAGAGATTCTGTTTTAAAAATAAAGTGGATGGCTCCTGAGGAACAACACTCAAGGCTGACCTCTGGTCTCCACACACACACACCCACATACATGCACATGCACCCTCACATGTACTTAAACACACATAGATAACAAAGAGAAGTAGAAAATAAGACAGGGAAGCATCGGTTTAGAAGAAAGACAACCAGCCCTGGGAGGTGGCTCCATCACTTGCAAGAGTGCAGGTCCCCAGAAGCCACATTAAAAGGATGAGTAGGTGTGGCAGCCTTCTGTAACCCTAGCAAGTGAGGGCCAGAGGCAGAGGCAGGGCCCTGGTGCAAACAGCCAGCTAGGCTAGCAGGGATCGGCAAGCTCCAGGCTCAGCAAGAGACCCTGCCTTGATAGACAAAGTGGAGACCAATTGAGAAGACACCCCGGTACATCAACAGGCATGTGCGAACAGCCACATGCACATATATGTATCCATACACATGTAAACACACATACATGCACACAACACATACACATGTAGGAAAAAATGATATGTGGATATGGTTCAGATATAATCCAAACTGACGGTTTTTGTTTTGGTTTGTTTTTAAAGCCATGAGATGCTGGAGAATTTGAATAGGGAGCAGATACTTAATAGTATTAAGGAGTTACTGGCAATTTTGTAAGGCATGATAATGGTATTATATTAATAAGAGTTCTCTCTTAAGGTGTGTCTTTCAAAATACTGAAATTTTTAACGGACAAAAAGAGGATGGCTACAACTCATTTTGAAATAATTCAGTCGGGAGAATAGCGGTGGAGTGGGGTGGTGCAGTTTGGCTAAGTGTTAATAATTGGGGAAGGAGCTCAATTTAATATACATTGCAATTATACTATTTGTATACTTTTCAAAAAATTGTAATATACAAACTGCTAACCAGAAACTAAGAACTGCAAAATGCTACTTTCTTGTTAATTTAGAAATGTCATTACTTGGCTCATTATAAATCAGGAAATAATCATTAGTAGCATGAAAGGGAAAAGCATTAAAATATGTATGTGTAGAACACTCAACAAGGAAGTCGGGGGTGAGCTCAGGGAAGAGACCAAGCGTTGTCAGTAGAGCCTTCCCAAGTAGCTGTCAGCCCCAGGAACCTGTGAATCCCTTTCCACACAACCTGCCGTCATTTTACAATTTTGAAAGGAATTAGGGGGGATGAATAAGTAAAGCACAATTTTCAAGACGGGGTGTCTATTCTGCATGATACCACAATGATGGACACACATCCCTTATACATATGTCAAAACTCACAGGATGAGCGACACAAAGTGAACCTGAGGTAGCTATGGACGTGGGATGACAATGTGCCAACATGGGTTCACGGATTTAGTAAGTGAAGTAAACACTGGAAGGTGCTGACGGGGGAGGAGGCAGTGCACCACGGGGCGAGGACAGGGGGAGGAGGCCGTGCACCACGGGGCGAGGACAAGCAAGAATGTTGAATCTTGTGCTCACTTTCCTGGGAACCTAAAACCATTCTAAAAATAGTCATTAAAAAACCTCTAAGGCACTCTCTTGACTTCTGACTCTAAGACATCTTGAACTCCTGTTTCCTGAAGCTCTGTTCATCTCTGAGCATAATCTTAAAATATTTTAGGACATTAAGATTTGGAGCCGACTGTCCTGGGATTGAGGGTTGGAAGGAAATGGGCAGAGTATAATAGGTATGGGGCTGCTTCTTAGCAAGAAAATGTTCCAAAATTGCTTCTAATATATTGGTCTGAAATGGGCTGGGCAACCCTATCGACATATTAAAAACCACTGAATTACATCCTCTGAAGAGTTGAGTTGTTTGCCTTATGAATTGTGCCTTAGCAACACTCTTTCACTTTTAAAAAGAAGATGTGCAGGCATTCAAGATGATCAATTTTCTGTATCAACTTCATTGGGTTAAGAGATGTCCAGACAGCTAATAAGACTTTATTTCTGAGTGTGTCTGTGAGGCTGTTTCCAGAAGAGATCAGCATTTGAATTGGAGGACTCAGGGAGAAGGCTGTCCTCACACGTGTGGGTTAGCACCATCACCCCCATATGATGATGACAACAACAATATGGAGAAAGGGAACAGTCATTCGTGCTTTGAGCTGGGACATCCAGCTTCCCTTTTTCCCCATTGTCAGAGCTCCTAGTTTTCAGACCCTCAGATTCAACGGAACTTAGGCCACGAGCCCCAGATCTGGGCCTTAGAGGTTAGACTGCAACTAAACTACTGGATTTCCTGAGCCCCCAGCTCATAGACAGAAGATCAGAATCACATTAACCAGCCCTTCATAACAAATCTCTTTATATCCATGTTATATACTATAGAGATAGATAGATAGATGACAGATAGATAGATAGATGATAGATGATTGATAGATGATAGATAGATAGATGATAGATAGATAGATGATAGATAGATAGATAGATAGATGATAGATAGATAGATGATAGATAGATAGATGATAGATAGATAGATAGATAGATGACAGATAGATAGATAGATGATAGATAGATAGATAGATAGATGATAGATAGATAGATAGATAGATGATAGATAGATAGATAGATAGATGATAGATAGATAGATAGATGATAGATAGATAGATGATAGATAGATAGATGATAGATAGATAGATGATAGATAGATAATAGATAGATGATAGATAATAGATAGATGCTAGATAGATAATAGATAGATAGATATCCCATTACTTCTAGCTCTCTGAAGAATCCAAATTAATACAGCTTTTCTATCTATATGTAGAAAAATAGAGTACTACCTGTGAGTGGATTTTCAAAAGCACTAAATTGATAAGACTATTTGCATTTATATTTGATTTCACTTTGAAATGCTGGAGTGAGCCCTATCCTTTCAGACAACAGACATGGAGGTCAGAAAAAGCCAGACTTGAACTTGAACTCTGCTCACCTCAGACAGGTGAAGCATCCTTTCTCGAGCTTAGGGTCTCATCTCTGAAGTGAATAAAGTGATTCTCGCCTAAGAAGATGACAATGAACATGTGACGTGGGGTGGCCAAAAGCACCTCATCCTCAAAACATGGGAACAGTTAGAATTTCTCCCATGAAAGTATGTAGCAATCTTTTCAAAAGGAGAGAATTATCCCGTTATCTGGAAGACTTCTATCATGGTTGCAATTGGATGTCCATCACCACCAAGCTAAATACGGATAGTTTCAAATTGATCTTTTGGTCATCTAACCTGGAACATTTGCATAAACGTCTGAAAATGCTCCCGGCACTGCTAGTATTTCTATATCAAAGTGTGATAAATATCTTAATCTCACTTATACTCACATCAAGTAAAAGGGTTTAAATGAATATTTAATGAAAATAATACAAAAGGATGCTTAACAAGCTAAATTAGTTATTTTATTATGATACTCTGCACTCATGCAGAGGATTGTTAGCTACTTAATTTAAAAATATCTTGGGAGACGTAATGTCTATTGTTTAAAAGACAGGTGTAAAAAAATCATTCACTTATTTAACCATTCTAGATGCTGCCGGATTCCATGCACCGCGCCGGACCTGATGGACGGATGACGGACAGGACATGGTCTTTGCCCATCAGGACTCCTAGTCCGTTGTAAACAGGTAAGGAGGCAAACAATCCCAACAAAATGAGAAAAGAACTGAGAAAAGAAAAGTATTCCTGGAGTATAAAGTAAAGCAGAGCTAACTGCAAAAATAAGGAATTCTTTTGTTCTACAGACAGTCAATGACAAAAGAGCAGCATTCCCCAGCCCCAGTGCCTAGCTCATTTCTTTCGCTAAATACATAGAGGTGCTTACTGTGTGAAGGTAAGTAGGCCGAAGGTCCCTTCCAGTTGCCAATAAAACAAGAAAGGTAGATTGTGGTAGGAGTTAACAAGAGCTCACATCAGACAAAACCACGACACCAAGTTTGCATTGATATTGTAAACTACTCTAAACGTCTGTGTGCAGACTTAAAACCAGCTATTGAGTAAATAAGAATTCTAAAATTAAGGCGATCTGCTTTGTGTCCTGCACTTCTGTAGTCCTCCGACTTTCTGTGAAGGTGCTGGCCCACCTCATGAATGATCAAGTTAAAGTTTCAAATATCAAGCACAGACACACTACTTTCCTGATACGCAAGACCCCAGTTCACCCATTACGCTGCAAACCACTATGGGCACAAACAACACAGAGCAACAAGAGCATAACCCTCAGAGGCAAGAACAACTATTTCTACAGATCCATCTCGCCACGTTCCTCTATTAGCACAAATGGCAGAAAACTGACTCAAAAGACCTCAAGAAAGTATTACCGTCTTTGTGGTTTTCTAAACTCAGTAATAAGGATCCTTCTGGCCAATACACCTCTCACATTGCCCTTCATCTTCTGAAAGATCGCCCCTGACAGTGTAAGGTCATTCCATGTGAAGGTGGCCATTTCCTCCCTCAGTGGCGCTGGCTGTACCGGGGGAACTTGGGAGTTCATGTGGCATGGTGAGTTATAACAGCAGACATTATAGGGCTTCATAAAATTTCCTCCCACTTCACTCTTTATGGATGGATACCGTGCACTCTCTGAGTAGAAATACTGGCACACTTATTCTAGCTTTTGATTTGATTCACTTTCTTTATCGGATCCCTTTCCTCCTTAAAGATGTCTTCAGCCTGACATATGTTGTAGATTCCAGATTTTCAAAGGTAACTGTAGCTAGACAGACGAGAGCAAAATGTAGATAGCAAAGGACGCCTGTTGCTTGACGAAGAAGATGACAGAGAAAGGAGCGAGGCAGAGAAGGAAAGAGGAGGGGAAGGAGGCAGAGAGAGAGTGAGAGAGAGAGGGAGAGGGAGAGAGGGAGGGAAGGAGGATGATAAAAGTAAGACCATGAGCAAAATTGAAAGCAGCGTGAATGCACCTTAGACATGAGTGTTCTCATCCTGAATGAAATGCCCCAGTACCTTCGAGACTGATCTTGGAAGGAGAAATTCTTGGATATAAAAGAGAAGGATAGGAGGTTAAGTTGCTAGACCACAAAGATAGTTTGGATTACTCTAAAATTCTGCCACCCCTGCTATGGTTTTAAAACATGCCTCAAACGCTTAGTTACTCTTTCAGTCAAGAGACAGATCCTGAGTTCCTTCCCGTGAATCGGGACAAATGTCAACTTCTGAGGCCCAATCAGAGAAGGTACAGCAGCTTGTCTGGTCCTTTTGGAATGTGCACTCTCCAGATGCCTCTGTTGGAACCCTCCCAGGAAGAATCCAGCAGTCTTACAAGTTATGCCTAAGACACACAAAGGGGCAGAGTTAGGAGAGAAAGAGAGAAAATTACAGGGACGTGGGATAAGAGAGAAGGCCCTCATCCCAAAATCCTGACTGAAGCCTCTTTACCGGTTGAGAAGCAAGAAAATTCCAATGTTCTTCATATATAAAGAGCTTGTGTCAAAGTAACAATGAACAAGTTATGGCCTGAATGTATATGGACCTTGGGTAGAGTCATATTCCTTTCTCCAGATACCTCTAGAGAATCTCAACTATTATCTTTGTTTATGGTAAAGACAGCCTAGCTTCCTGTAAACACTCTCCCCATGAGATACACTTTCACCTTCTTAATTATAATGCTGTCAGACGCCACTCAGGAAGCACCTGATGATCTTACCGAGTTTCTTAGCAATCCTTTGAATATCGTAATTCACACTCCACGAGAATCCTATGTATGACTTTTATAGAAAACAACAAGCTGTGCTTCTCCTTGAGGAGCCAAATGCACACTTGAGTATGTTTCACTTTCTGGAGTTCATCTTTGAGAAGCCCAGATCTATACTTGACTGTGTCTTATCTTTGCTTCTGAGCATCCCTGCATCTTTTAAATCCTCATGCTTAAGTCTATCTTAAAATAGCTTTAGTAAAATCTCCAATTTGCCTTCATGACCTGGGCAGTCTTGAACTTCTTTTCAGATCAAAGCCGCGAATCCTGGTTTGGCCTGAGCCACAGTCCCTGTCTTAGCTACCTGTCTAATGCTAAGACAAAACACCGTGACCAAAGCAACTTATTAAAGAAAATATTTAATTTGGGGTTCATGGTTGCAGAGGGTTGGAGTCTATGACTGTCTGGTGGGGAGCATGGCAGCGGGCCGGCACAGTGCTGGAGCAGGAGCTGGGAGCCCATATCTTCATCCACAAGCATAAGGCAGAGAGAGTCTGGGAGTGGTGTGGGCTTTTGAAAGCCTTCCCCCAGTGATACACCTCCTACAATAAGGCCACACTCCTTAATCCTCCCTAAACAGCTCCACCAACTGGGAACCTAGTATTCAAACATACGAGCCCATGGGGGCCATTCTCATTCAAGCCAACAGTGTCTAAAAGTCTAGAATGAGTCCTCGGGTTGCTGAGAGTGACACTGGGAGATTTGTGTCTCCTTCCTCTACCCCTCAAAACCCTGACGAGTCCACATGTAGGCACTCTACTCTACAGTTCCAATTAGGGTGCCCTTGAGCCATCTCAGTTTAGGTAGCAGAGATGTGGACAAGAAAGCCATCCTAGAATTGGATCTTCCAGCCTCGGCTATTTGTTTTCCACCAGCAGAGGCCCCAGGGATTAATCATTTGACAAGAGTTATATGTGCTGTGCCTATCTCAAATTCCTGATTGATGAGCTAAATTAAATCTTCGTGCTTTTTACACCTCTCTAGTTTGATGTGGTTCGTTTTAACCGCAGCAAGAACAGATTCCGTCACCAAAAGTGTGGGACCGCACAGCACGTGGCACGGCTGTAAGAAGAGGACTCAGGAAGCCTAGCACAGAGGGTTTGCATCAGGAATGAATGGATATAGCTGCTAGTAGAATGCTATGGTTCACATCTGAGGCCCTGAGTTCAATTCCCGGCACCGCAAAGGGACACACAGATGTTACTGGATCTGAGAAGGAAGGTCATTCTGTGGTGGCTTAAAATTTGACACTACTGTGGCCTGTCTATGACATAATAGAGAACAAGAAAATATTTAACAGGTTTCTGATCTACCTGAGGAAATCACCAGGCAGAACACTGGAAGTGCTAACTGGCTTCTTGCTGCATATGTTAGAATATAAAGTGGAGGGCTAGAAAGAGAGCTCCACGGGTAAAGTTTTTGCCTAGCAAGCATGAGACATGAGTCTGATCCCTAGAAACCATGTGAAGGCTGGGCATTGTAGAACAAGCTTGTAATCTCAGCACCAGGAGGCAGAGACAGGAGGGTAGTGGGGAGATCCCTGTGGCCCTGGCCAGTTAAGCTAAGCTACCGTGCAAGCTCCACACCAGTGAGAGACCTTGTCTCACAACCTACGCACAGACACACACACACACACACAGGTGCACCTGCTGACATGCATACACACACCCACGCATACAAATGGAAGAGAGAGGGGACTGAGGGACAAACTGTTAGGTTTCCAGGTAAAATGCAGAGGAATTATAAAGGCTCTAGAACTTGTTGGGTTGAAAAACTGCTTCTTATTCTCAGAACCTCTTGACAGGAAATACTTTTCAAATTAAGACATGCCTTCAAGGTAAAGATTAAATCTAAGGTTGTCAAGAAAGCATCTCATAACAAAGGCATCTCCTCTGAATGTGAATGAAAACCCTTTAAGAATTCAGAACAATTTAATAAACCCTCTCAGGCAGACAAAAACTTCTGAAGGTTTCAGACCATGCCTATAATAACTTCCCTGATAAACAGAGCTTCTGGACACTTGAAACGTCTTGTCCCACAGTAGCATCACATGGAGCCAAAGTAGAAAAGGGCTCCTTGGCCTCATGTAATGGGTTAGACCATGCACAGTAAGCTTGCAAAGTTTTTCAAAGGAATCGCATCCATTCAGTCTGAAAGAGACCAAGTATAACACAAAAGAGGTACGCTACGATGTGAAGACTGGCTACTGCTGAACAGTAAAGCAGTTAAGATGATACATTCCAGAACTGTATTTCACCACACATACTGTGTTACAGTGAAGACACCTTCAAACCCCTAAATAAGTAGAAGGTTAGAAAACAAAGCTATTCAGTTGTGAACACAGACATTCCTTACAGGAGAGTAAGAGATATCTGAGAGTCGAGCCAAGGTACTGATAGTCACAGAGAGTAGAATCAACACGTACCAGATTGACTAGTGGCATGGACCCACGATCAATCATATGGTCTGTCACTCTTTGAATAAGACCATCATTAGCAATTATCCATACTTATCCCACCATTATACATGTATGTGGGGGCGGGGGCATGCGTGCATGCAAGTATAAGTTCTCTCAGTGGTTCATGGTTTTTCAGATTGGGAGAACTCACACTCAAGGAACCTGTACTGAAGGAGTCATATTTGTATTTGAATTTGACTTGGATGATGAGTTCTAGACTCAGAAGTATTAGAATAGAGTGCTTCTTCCAAGCACAGAAGAGAAGCATAAAAGCACTCTGCTTAGCGGGGAGGAGCTACCTCTCTTCAGTTGGAATCCCTGAAGAGCTGCATATCAAGGTTCTCCAGAACATGGGAAGAAACAAGAAGTTCAAACACCTCTGTAGGCCCCTCAAGTTCTGCTACTCCACCCGAAACTCACCAAGGGTCACTGGCCTATACCCACTGAGAAGAACCCTACTGCAGAACCCTGACTTGGACTCTCTCTTTCCTTTCCCCCTGATGCTCACCTCTTCCACCAGAAGACACAGTCCACCATTCCTACACATACTCCCACAAACACAAGCAACCCTTCCTAGACAACCCATCTTCATGTAAAGTTGAGAGCATTGGTTCTGGAAACATCTACTGTGTTCAAATCATGTAGCTCTGCTATGCAATCCTAGCACGTTGTCCAACTGTCTTATGCCTCCATACTCCCGTCTACAAGGTTGGGATAACAATGGTACCTATCACATAAGGTCATTGTGAAAAACACACGAGATAGAGCGTAAAGTGCTTTTTACAGTATTTCCCTTGGAGAAACTTTTAACAGATGCAGGTTCATATGGTTTACAGTTCACTGCATATTACAATCCAATGCATAGTCACTACATTATTTCTCAAACAACTCCATGAAGCTAGAAGGTCTTTTTATTCCCATGGCACAAACTACGGAAACACGTTTAGATGTACTAGATATACAATCCGGGTTCATGTAACAAAGAGAATAAGTCTTTAAATCCATATTCTGAATCTAATCCACTCTTTCCACTGTACCACGCTGCACATGGAATAAGAGGAACAGTTACCATGGCCACCACTGAATGAGGAAAGAAAGTGCTTCTTCCAAACTCTAAGTAAAACCTTGGGAGCATCAGCGTGTGAGTATCCTCAGCTACTCAGGAAGCTGAATAAGGAGAATCACGTGAGGATTTGGAACAACCTGGACAACACAATGAGACCGATGTACACACACACACACACACACACAGCCTAAGTGTGACTCGTCCACGGTGATATAGCTAGTTAATACTAACGAAGGGACACATGCATAATGACTAAAAGTGCTTTGTTTTTCTCATGTACAGCACGAAAATTAGCTATCATCACTGTGTTGTTTGGAGCTCATGATGGGTTCTACAAGCACAGTGTTAGCACCACCAAAAAAAAAAAATAATTAAATAAATAAGTAAACATGTCTCTCCTATGCCTGATGTCAGGCTTTGGTTGATTTGTCGTTATTATTTTTTTTAAACCTATTTCATTTCTGAAATGTTTGTGATAAAAGGAAATCACTCAAGGCTTGCATTTAATTATCTTCATGAAAGTATATTTAATCCTCTGCTATGCATGAGTTAAGGCATCTCCAGGCAGAGACGAGGTACTCAATAAAAATGGATATAGGCCTGGGGATGGAGTTCAGAGGTAGAGGAAGGCAAAAAAATCATTATGAAAACTGTAGAGGTTCACAATTACTCACTGGAAAACAGTCTCGGGAAAGAAGCCTTTATGTGATACACATCAAACACTCCACAAACACATATCTTTGCTTCAAAACATGTGCCAAAGGGACGGTTTGTGCCTGCACTTATTTACAAACACACATCGGGGGAAAGTGTTCGACTTCCATCAAAGGAAGGAAACAGTCCCTTTCACCATGGGTCCAGGGCAGCTTTAACAAACCTGAGACACACAATGGCAGCAAGTTCAACTTTGCTAGCTATCTATTATGCCAAGGCATCTTGTAGGTCCTTGTGATAGCATTAAAAAATTATTCGTTCTAGAGGCTTAATAGTGAAACTCGGTTTCATGTCACTTTCATCATTATTTGTTCCCAAAATGGCACCATAAATTAGCGACACCTGTTCTGTAGCTTAGATGCCATTATAAAATAAGATCAGACAATAAGGGAAGTGGTGTCATATGGGAGATTTATACTGGTCTACCCTGCTCCTCATAGCTGGACCCCGTGTTTTTCCTTCTTAAATTCAGCTTGAACACTTGGAGTTGCCTCCTCGGCGCGGCATGTTCTAAGACATTCTTCCCACTCACGTGTCTCACAAATGAGGACTCACTCAGTTGATTTCAGCCGGGAATATCTACCTAGCTCTGTTCCATCCGTCAGAAATACATCCCCTCATCAGACAGGTAAGGACATATACTCTGCACAGAGTATTGCCTCTCCTCATGTCCCACAGGTTGGGCTTCTCCATGTGCATTTAGTATTTAACAACCTCTTTGCAAAAGAGGTAGTTTCAGGTAGGGGACTAGGAGGCTTGTATAGAGCAATTAGAGTAAATAATTTAATTTAATTGACTGAACTTAAGAGTCTATTTCTGTTGCAGAAAAACACAGTAGACTCGTGCTTTCTGTGGTCACGTTGGATTATTCCTCCTACCTTCTCAGCAGCTGTTTAGAAGTGACCTTTAGCAATCATTATGTGTTTTATTCTCAAAACTAACATGCCTGTCTCATGTTAATAAAAACCTCTCTTGAAGGTATAGAGAAATCACTAAAATGGTGATGTGTGAGGGCTATTGCATATAGTTACACTCACAGCAGGCATGAGTGCACTTAACGGCCCCTTAAGATTCCCTGTAACTTGGGTGAACAGACACACAACACGCGTACTTTGGTCGCATAATAAGAACAAAAAGCATTGCATTTCTAAAACAAAGCAAAACCGTGCTTCCCTTTTTCCTCCTCCATATTCCTTCATTGGCTCTCTTCAAAGATCCAAGATGGCGGAATCCAGGATGGGAGATGACCTGCTAAGCAAAACGGGAGATGACATAGCAACTCCCAAGAAAAGCCAAAGAAAAACAACACAAGTATGTAGAGATGGCATACTGAAAACCACGGTGTAAAACATCATTCATTTTAGGAAACAAATTAATTAAACTGTTAAATGTCAAACAAGACCCCTTATTATTCATGTCAGGAAAATTTCAACTCAGTAATAGGTGTGATAGAGATGTCATCTAATTGTTGATGATCTTTCCAACTACATTGTTCTCACACAGAAGCACTGGGGCCTTGTGAGATGAAATATTTTCGGCTGTCAAACTCTTTCCCTTAGGGGTTACCCATTTGGCCTGAAACTTTGGATACTGCCGTGTTCCACTTTGTTCCCATTACACTTTTCCATACTTTCTGATTACCTGGAGATTGCAAAAAGGCTGGGCAAGCTTCACCACAGGTCTCAAGTTAAAATGAGAAGCACTGCTCCTGTTGAGATGGCAACAGAGGTATCAGACAGCTCTGGACAAAGAGAAAATCATCTGTCCTTTTTCTTTCCCCTCCTCCAGAACAAAGTCCCGATCTTTTAAGAAGCACAGCACTGGAAAATCACAAGACCCTGCTAAACAATTTAGCGATGCAAAAGTCTTGCTGCAGTTTACCTAGCTTTGCATTTTGTCAATTCTGAAGCTGCTAAGAGAGTGAGTTAATCAAAGCGTGAAACGTCCTCAGAAAGACCGTTCCGGCCACAGTGCGTCTTCTCTGTATTTCCGCACTGCCTTCACTCGAAAACGTACATATATTTTGAAAAATTTATTTTTTGTGTCTTTAGCAACTGCTGTTGGTTATTCACAGATTGAGTTTATTGGGGGTTTTTTGTTGTTGTTTTGTTTTTAAAGAAATCTATTCATCAAAATCCCAATTAACAAACACTTATACATGTTTGTGATACCATCATTTAATTTTTTAAGTGATTCAAGGCCCTTCAATGCAAGTTTCTCTCTTAACTATAATGATTAAACTATGTTTAATTTCTTTCTTTCTTTCTTTTTTTTTTTTTCCCAAGACAGAGTTTCTCTGTTGTAACCCTGGCTGTCCTGGAACTCACTCTGCAGACCAGGCTGGCTTTGAACTCACAGAGGTCCACCTGCCTCTTCTTTCCAAATGCTAGGGTTAAAAAGCATGCATCAAAAATAGTTTAATACAGTTTTCTTGAAAGGTACAATAATTAAAATAAACACAAGGGATCTTCCCAGACATTTGAGGTTAAGAGTTAACGCTACATCTCTTCAGTTATCCCAGATATAGCTCTTCTGTTGTTTAGAGACACAATTCTTCCAGACTAAACTTTAAAACCTTTGGGGGAAAAGGTTTCCCTTGATTATACACACTAGATATTAAAACCAAACCTCTCTTTCACTCGTGTCCTCTGTCCCCTGAACCTCACTATCAGGCTAAGACTCCAGCACAGATCAAAAGAAACCAACAAAAATTAAACTGGAAATGCATGCTAAAAATAATCCAATAGCATGGCTCCCCTCTGGCCTAACGCTGTGGCATTTACTTCATTAAGTGTTTCTAAAAAAACTCCCAGTGGGAAAGGTACTTAATTTATTTACTGCATGAGTCTAACGAGAACTGTGAAAGAAATTTGAGGTAAATTGGCATGGTTTGGAGCAGAATTACTGGAACATTGGGTGTTTCCTATGAGGCCCTCTTGCCTGTCATAGGCAATGAAACATTTTTGTTTGGGTTTGAGCATATTATTTTTTGATAGAACCTTAGTAACAAAAAGAAGTTTTCAAGAAAAAAAAAAAAGCAAAGAAAATTGTTTACCTGCGACTCTTGCTCTTTCTAATAAACAGAAGCCGCTACTTTGTACTGTCACCCTGTCATTTGTCACAGCAATGCTCGAGTGAGAAGACAAAGAGGTGAAAGCCAAGTGGCCACAGGCTATAGCCGGTCTTGCTACTTCATTGTTCTCCCGGAAGAGCTGGACGACGCCCCCTCCACCTGTATTCTCACCTAAGCTTCGGTCTGCCCTCCTTCTAGCTGCCACACACTCCAAGACGTGCTCCAGCTTTGAACTCAGAATTAGTACACAGACATCCTCCTTCCCGGCCAGCTGCCCCTCCCACACTGCGGACTCCCTCGCGGGAGTCATGGTTACACCAGCCTTTCGGAGCCGAATCTTTGATTTATGTCACACAGCAAGTCCACTCATTTTGGAGTCCCCTAGGGATGAGCACGTCCGTGGGTGAGCAGTGAGTGAATGTCCTAGCCCCTGACCACTTCCTTCCCTTTGTCTCGTGTCTTCCAGGACATTCTGTCGAAGCTGTAGATCTTCCACCAGAGCCTTTGGCCTCCCCATAATATTCTGACCTTGTGTCACGGGCACCTTCTTTACCTAAATTGAAAGCCGGTCCCGAAGAAGCCTTCACTTGTAACCAGACGTACTTCCCACAGAAGCTTTTTGGATAGGAAAGCCAGCACCAGAAGAACTGCCATGCTGGGGTCCAAATCTCCCCCTTATGGAAGAGCAAACCACAAGTGAGGCCCCTGCACCTCTCTACCAAGCTTTGTGGGTGACAGCATCTCTTCCATTGTGGCTGGGGATCATAATAAATGGCCAGCGCCAATCTTGAGTGTAAATATAGCAAGCTATCCAAGCTCTCACTTTAATTAAAAAAAAAGCATGACTTCTTGTGAAGACCTGACCAACACCCAAAGTAATTCAGTAGCCTTTTTTTTTTTTTTGCCTTGCTTTGTTTGTTCTCCTAGCAACTCCACATACAGAGACGGAGAATAACACACAACTTTACAGGCCCAGGTTCCCAGGACAGCCTAGCAATACTGCCATTTACTTTATTTTTTGTGTCCATCTTATATTTAGAAAAAGATTAAATTATAAATCGTATAAAATTTACTTTAAGTCTGCTATAAATCAGGCCTTTCAAAAATGTATACAGACACAGAGTTAGGTAGGAAAACTCTGACATTTTCCTAACTAGTATATAGAACAACTACTAGCTTTATTTTATCATAGTTTAGAAGCCATCATGTCCTGGGAACTGAGATAGTACAAAAAGGTGGGAGACTCTTAAAAGGAGAGACTAATGAAAGGGTAGGGAAAATGTTCTTGAAATTTAGGTACATCAGGTCAGAAGATGAGATGTTCTGTCGAAATGAGACAAACGAAAGTACAATTTTGTGCCATGTTTAAAATGCATCCATAAAAGCTAAACAATAATAATAACAGCTTCCACTCATTGAATGTTTACAACATGCCGGTGCCTTGCTGCTTTTATGTGTGTTTTCTTATTTCATCCCTATAGCAAACCTATGATTTATTAGTCTCAGTTTATAAAGAAAATGAGTCACAGGAAGGTGAAGTTATTAGTCCAAAGTCAAAATGTTGACTATGAGGAGGTAGTAACTTTATATTTAAATATTGCACTGTAACTCTCCAAGGAGAATAGGAGGAAAAAATTCAGAAAAGATGATAGGAAATCATAAAAGAATTGCTCAATGTACAAAATTACATAAAAAGGTCAAGCATCAGATGATTTCGTTTTGCAGGATAGTGGCAGTGTGGAGTGTGATCACCTGGTAAGTAGAAGAAGCTGTAACCACAGGTACACAACTAGCTTGAGGAAGATGGAGCGTGAGCACCTTCACAGGGCTCCTCCTCTCCCCACCAGCAGAGGGAGCTCTCAGAACACCCTGCCCATTATGTTATCAGTCTTAAGTCAAAATCACAGGAGCTAAAGAAGGCACATTCAGGAGAAGCAAACTGTGCAATAATGTTAGAAGACAGGAGCTATGCTGAGAAGAAAAGGAAAGACAGAGGCCAGAAGACTACTGGGGAAGAGGTTGAGGGAGCGAGGAGGTTGGCTGTGATGGTTTGTAGTAAATAGGGTGGTCAAAATGGCCTCATTGGAAAAGTCAGACTGGGACAAAGATAAGACCCAAGCAAGAGCTACAGCCTAGGGCAAAGGCAGGTCAAGAGAAGGAAAGAAACAGCTGGAACAGGAGCCCTCAGCTAAAGTCTCCTGTTAAACTCATACAATTTACAGAAATACAGCACAATGAATTAGAATGCAGACCCTAGAATTGGTCGATTATAGAATCTGAGACTGAAGGTAGATGAGAAGCAGAATATTTGCACAGTCTCAGGTTATCTCCAAACACAATACCTCTTCATTGAAAAGGAAAATCAATTGTTCTACAGTGGAAAATCCAAGGAGGCACCTTCTTCAAGTAGAAATCAGCAGTAAAGCATCAGATGACTT
Source organism: Cricetomys ansorgei (assembly GCA_026225945.1). Taxonomy (NCBI): domain Eukaryota; kingdom Metazoa; phylum Chordata; class Mammalia; order Rodentia; family Nesomyidae; genus Cricetomys; species Cricetomys ansorgei. The sequence continues at coordinate 10,725,915 of JAMJFZ010001264.1, forward strand.
CATGGACTTCCTGACAACGCTTTATGAGAAGAGTGCATCTCTACTGTGAGATCACAGCCAAATTCCACAACCTCCGCAGATCAGAGACAGTTCAGACAAGCTCTAATTAAGAGATACACTACAAAAGAATTGACCAGTATATTTTTTTAAGAGTGTCAAGGAGATGAGAGACAGTGAGAGGTTGAGGAATTATCACAGATTTATGGAGATTTAGAAAACATGACAGCTAAACACAATCTGTGGTCCTGGGCTGGATCCTGGACCACAAAAAGAGTACAGGCGAGACGGTGAAAACTCTTGTGGCGTTGGAACAAGGTCTGCATCACAAGATGCTGAGTTCCTGGTGATAAGGAACCAGTCTGTGCTGAAGGAAGGCGATAGTGGTAAGGGAAGTTGGGGAAGCATTTGAGAACTTTACTCTCTACGCATTCTTTCTTATTATTTAAAATAATCTAAAATCACTTTAAAATGAAAAGTTCAGACGAAGAAGAAGAGATATTATCGTGGGCATTCAGCCAGAGCAAACCCTGGCCCGTCCTCATTAGCTCCCATCACCTCCCTATACGAGTGTTATCTCAGAGCAAAGAAGTTCAAGACTCACCACGAGCCGCACATTTGCTCCAGCACCCTTAACAAAGAAGGAAAGACCGGGATCACCTGCCACATGATTATAGACCAAAAGAAAAAACCTCCTACATACAATTATCCAACCCATTCACAGTGAACTTCCCTAGTACGGTGCACACCCCACCCCACCCACCCTTTAGAGGTATAGAACCACAGTGCTTTAGCCTATAGTTGACCCCTACAGTGGTCACTTGTGGATACGGACATTCTCCCCTCCCGGGGATGAGATCCTATATGCGGGCGTTCTTCAGAGTAAAGTTCAGAGCCAGCTGACACAACTGTGAGTGTGAGGGGAGCAGAGAAACACTTTTTCTGAAGCAGGAACATGTGCAGTATACAGAAGCTGAGTGCTTAAGTCTCTGTGGGGGGAATTCCCATCTTGTGACTGCCCTTAGCTCCCTAGGTGTGACTACCTATATGCAAATTATGAAATCTAAGGTTTGATCCTAGACACGATTAATGTTTGTTCTGCCATTCCCATCAATATGGTGAAAGCAAACCAGGCAACACTCATACTGATGTGAGATATGACACTTCTCACTAGGAAAGCATCATAACTGATAACTCACTGATACTCCATTCGAAGGAGGTCTGCCCATCCTTGCTTATAAATTAACCGTTACTTGATCAAGACAAGGTAATTATATAAACCACAAGAAAAAAATAGTGTGGGGTACATGCAAGTGTGTATTCAACAAGTGTGCATATGTATGTGTGCATACAAGAATGTGTGTGCACATGTATGTGGAGACCAGTGGTCAGTCAACACTAACTGTCTTCCTCAGTCACTCTGCATTTCATCACTGAACTGGAAGCTCAAAGATCCATCTAGACTAGATGACCAATAACCCCTTCCCGTCTCTACCCAACCTCCATTCCCAAGCTCAGGGAATGTAGCTAGTCCCAGCTTTTACATGAGTTCCGGGATCCAAACCTGGATCCTTGTGCTTACATGGCTAGCACTTCCAACTGAGCCCTTTCTCCAGTTCCAGAGACTTTTGACATTGCCCTGTTTCATTGTGTTTTATGAAAATTTCAGTCCATAAGCATCAAACATTTAAAAAGAAACATATGCACAAAGATCCTTCACTGGAACAATGCTACTCAAAGTTTGATCCAGACTAGGAATGGACTGTCTGCTGCCAGTCTGTGACTAGTAAGCTTGTTACATCAGAACATCAAACAACTGTGTAATTAAACTTGCTGCTCAGGTCCACCTAACCATTTTCTCAGAGCAGAGCTTCCTAGATGAAGAAAGCAGTAATGTTAGTTTAATTCGGGAACAAGGTCCTACACTATAGCTCTGGTCTACATTTTATCAGTAAAATGGGGGAAATAAGAGAACCTATCTCCCTGGAATGTTAAAGTTTAAATGTGACGTAATATGTAGAAAACAAGAAGATGACTACACACACAAAAGTAGTTATTATCTGTGATATTATTACAAAACTTCTAAAATGTTGCAGGAAATCAGATCAAAGAAAAATAAGAAAAGAGAATGAGAAGAAATCAGGCCTCGTACAGAGAGATGTACTTACTATGCCGTGTATCAAATAAAAGCAAACCAAAAATTTTGCTCTGTGCTACTTTTTCCCCTCTAGTCAATAATAAGAAAATGTGATGTTGTGTGATTCACAATAATGCAAATGATTGAAAACAGAACGTTGTTAAGAGAACCGTAACCAGTTGTGGTCGTGAGTGAAGGTCACCAAGAATCTACTGTCTGGGTTTCAAAACTGAAATTAAAACCACTTTGCTTTTAGCCTTCAGTTCGTAATGACAAAAATAATTTACTAAAGAAAGCTAGAAGTTTCAACAGACGTGCTAGAGAAGAAAATTCAGCCATTAACCTGTCACTTCAGTCAAAGCGAAGCTCATTAGTAACTTCTATTCAGCTCCAAACTGTCTTCAGTTTTTTCTATTTCTTGCTGATGATAAGGACTCATATATTCAAATTTCCCCCAAAACTGAATTTTTACAAATTCCAAAATGAACAGGTAAATAATACTGATGACGAGGCTCTTCTCAGAGGCGGTGCCTTCCTCAGGGCCCGTGAGCGCTCGGAGTTACAGCCTTAATGCGTGTGTTGGCCGCCCTGTCACACCGCCATTTTTATAAACAGTTCAAATTCGAACATTTTTTGATCAGCATAAATTTGCAAGATAAAAATGATACCTTGATTATTGAAAGTAGTATTCGGTAACACATTTTGAAATATGACAAGAAGCAAGGATGGTTTAAACAGAGTTAATCTGGGGAGAAAATTAGTCAGTACAGCACACTCATCGCCTCCCATTTAGTGTGCACGCTGAAACTGTGAGAAACACTTGTGTTAGCACGAAAACTCTGGCTGTTTTAACTCTGAGTCCACCACAATGAGAATTTCAGTTTATTTTTCATAAGGAGGATCTTAACATAATATTCATTTCAAGGGAAAAACAGTAAGTTATTCCAATGTCAACAAAAACACCACCATCTTCAAGGTCTATGAGCAAATATCATCAAAAACAAATAAACATATCTACTATGTTTCACTGAAAAAAATCACAATTCTTATATATAAGAAACAGATCTGTTGCTTTATATTATAAAATTTAGGAGGAAAAGAAAAAAAATTGGGAAGGGGATAGAGTTGCGACTCAATCCCATGGCCTTGTACACGCAAAGCAAACGCTCTGCACGAGCCACAGCCCAGGAAAAATTTGGAACAGAAGTATTTTCTCCCAAGGGCTGAGGCATACACCTCTTCCACTCTTCCCATGCGATCTGGACACTCCTCATTCCATCTTTTCCTTTAACACCCTACCCCAGTGATCAGTCACGTCATGCTTCCTCTTTGCTTGGGATGGCGCAGGTAGAAACCCTTTGCTTTTCTTTAATTTACCCAAGACAAGCTGACATCTTAAAGAGTAAGTATAATTACAACTTAAGCGATAGAGGGATTGCCCATCCATCAGCAGAAGGGTGACTCTCACCAAACCTTACACCTTATACGAAATCAACTCAAACTGGATAACGGATTCAATGGGAAGAATGGAACTATAAACTTTTAGGAAGAACACAGGGCAGTGGGGATGACAGGATCTGAGACTGGAAGAGTTCTCAGGCATGATGCAAAATTACAGTCCACAGATTTTACATTTTAATTTGGAGTTATCAAAATTTAAAACTTTGGCTCAGCAAAACAGAACACCCTACAAAGAAGATGAGAGATCGCCTGTGACAATGTCACAATCTACATATCCAACAAAGGACTAGAATGTAGAATATACAAAAAGAATCTGAAAATGATTATAAAAAAACAAATAATCCAATTAGGATGAGCAAAAGACATAAAAACATACTAAAAAGATATACAGTTGATAAAAATGTATAAAAGATTTTCATTATTAGCCATCAAGGAAAAGCATATTTCAAGCGCAATGAGATCTCAGGACACACCTGTCCAAGTGGCTAAAAGGAAAACAGCAGCAAACGACACAGGGATGCATGCCAACCAGCTCACTCATACATTGGAAATGTACAACGGTAGAGTCCTAAAAACAGCTCAGCACTCCTTACAAGCTATAAATGTAACTCCTTAACAGTCTTACAATCACACCATACCACATTTATCTCTGAGAAATAAAAGCTCATATTAAGAAAAATGTATATAACTTAATAGTCACAGTAGCCTAATTCATAAAAGCCCCAAACTAGGAACCTATCGATGTCTTTCAATAGGTAACTGGCTAAACAAACTACTCCACCCATGACACAGCACAATAATCAGCAATAAAAAGAAACAAAGTGTCGGTCCACACTACAATGTGGATGAACCTGAAAGAAACTATTTCGAATGAAAAAGCCAATAGTAAAGATCTATGATGCATAACATGCTAAACATTTCTGTAACATCCTTGAAATATAAAAATTACATGGATGGAAAGTAGGTTAGTTTGGAGATGGGTGGGGAGACTCTTTGTAACAGGACAATGGGGGAGGGCGGGGCTTTGAGGCAGGAGAACTTGCTGTATCTTAACTGTGAGGCTACACACCTCCAAGGTAAGTTTGCATAAACCCGTTCCCCCTCCTTTCTCATATGCAGTTCCTAAGAATAACAGTTATTATGTGAAGGGAATTCAACCTCGTGAGACAAGGAGATTGACCAGAGGAACCTGGGCTCTGCTCCAGTCTCCACAGAGGCGAGGTGTCTTTCAGTGCTTTGGCCCAGCCAGTCACGCAGCCCCGGGGTATAAAACCAGGGCAGATTACTTGTCAGGCTCCCTCAGCATTAGTCGAAGTGAGGCACATACGGGTGCGCCACCTGTTCTGGGCTGTGTTCTGATGTGGCAGACTGGCTAGCAATAACTCCTAGGCGTCTGCTGTCCCTTGCTGCCTATCTGTATGTGATAAATCTGCGGTATTTTACTTGCCTGTGGTGCTCTGTCTCCTGGACTCGAGCAATCTGAAGAACAAAGTATGGAGAACCTGATTCGCAATAGCCACATAAAGAACCGAGTACACTTGTACACAATCTGAATTACATCGAGAGCTTTCTCAGCGTTGGTTTCCTGGTTGTGACTGTTTTTCAAGGGTTACCACAGAGAGATCTTCAGCATAAGACCTCCCTGAATTATTTCTTATGCTGCTTGTGATCTATAATTATCTCAAAAGTTGAATGATAACGAGTGAAAAGAACTAAAAATTTTAAGAGTTAAAGTAATTGAATAAGGTAATTTTTTTTTATCTTAATGACTTCAACAAAAGCAGAAAAGAAAAAAAAAAAAAAAGAGAAAAAAAGCCTTACCATGCTATTTAAAGACAGGCTTAGCCATCTAGAATAATCAGCACCAACTAAGTATAAGCTTATTAAAGATAGCCTCAAATCCTTTGACACTGATTCCATCAAGAAGTGAGATTCCTCTCCCACTAAGAATCTCAGAGAGCTCTGTGAGTCCTTTGACAACTAGAGAACATGGAAGAAACAATACTAGGAATTTCTGGGCCCTAACCTAATAGCAGTTTTCGCTTCTTGTCTCTTGAAACATTCACTGTAAGTAGCTAAATGCTACATAACCCATGAAGTGGCCCACAAGTCACCATGCTATAAAGAAGGAAAGATCTAACCACCTGGAAGGATCCTGGAGGGGGCATCAAACATGGCTGCAGAGCAGGGACTTGCACCTTGTCTGACCAGCTGAGGTCTTTTGATTCTTGAAACAAAAATGGCATGAACAAAATGATCTGTTTGCTTTGTCCCACCAAGCTTCGGAACAGTTGGTTGCACAAGGGAAAAAGAAACAAACGGTTTTGACTACGTGTCTTCCCTCAAATAGGCTGGCCTCCAGATGCCTCAGAGCATCTCCCTTCCTGACTCCCAGGTGTCCCAGTGTCTAACACGCTCTGTTCTGTTCAAGGATCAGTATCTCTCCTTTTCAAGTACTGTCTCCTCTCCTTTATAGTCCTCTTTCACTAGGTTCCAGGCAATAGTCCGAGAAGTTCACATCTTTGAATCCTAGCAATACATTTACTTTAGAGTTTTTCGATCTTTCTAGTCCATGACTCAGAACAAGAAATGTGTCATGTGTAACAAACAGCTAAGCATACATACATCTAAAAATACATTTATTACTTTGATAGATTCCAATATTTTCTCTTCATTCCTTAGAAAACTATTATATTCTCTTATAGTCTACACTAGAACCTAATCTTTTAGCTACAAAGCCAGAACTTTGTTTATCTATTTTTTTTAAATATTTATTTTAAGAAATTAGAGCATTGTAACTATTGTGCCAAAGAAAAACATAATTTGTCACATCTTAGTGATGACTTCTTTGGATATTACACATTGAAGCCTCTTTTATAAAGGAGAAAAGATAGCTGTTTGGTGATCTAATTATTGACTCTTAAGAAAATTGGTCCAGGAGTTGCTTCCCTGGTCTCAGCAGAGAACACATCCTCATTACAGTAGAAAGATAACTCTGGCTTTGTCTTTCTTCTGTTCACAGAATTACTTCTCGGTGTAACAAAAAGATCCACAGAAAAAAAGCGGAGGCACTTGATGGAAGAAATTAATTTGGGAAGATGGAAGGCTCCAGAGTTGCCTTCTGAACAAAAAGGAAATCACAATTTCCTGTTTCGAGACCAGAGCGGTTCCGGAGACGTTAGTGGTGCCCTGCCCTCAAACACCCCACATCCCTGACCTTACCACTCTCAGGTAAGACGAAGACTCCAACATTCTGCCACGTTCTCCGGTGTTCAGATTGCACCCACATAAAACTAGCAAAGTTTCAGACAGCACAGGCCACGACAGCAGAGCCGGCTGTCCCTTACTCGTCTGACTCTTGTCTACCAATGTCACCACGGCAAACTTGAAGCTTCTGAGTCTAGATATTATGAAGGATGGACACGACTAGCTAGGCCCTTTTTGTCTCTGCTGAGATCTCCCTGCTTCTTATTTGTGATTTCTTTCTGCTGTTACTTCATCTCAGCTTCACTGACCTTGACCAATCCCTGACCAATATTCTTGACTGCCAGCACAATCTCCACTAATTCCCCTTTATCACTCCTCCAAGGGCTTGCCCTCCCCCTCCCCCTTTCTGGAACACAGCAATATATGCTCCTTTATGTATTGTCTAAAGCTAATTTGATACTACAGTGGCAGAGTTGAGTAAGTCCAACAGAGAGCCTATGACCTACAAAGCCTAAAATATTTACCTTCTGCTCTTTGAAGGAAGTTTGTAAACCCCTAACCTTGCACGATACTTTACATATAATATCTGCACAATAAAAAAATTGGGAAGGATAAAAAAGTATAGAAAATCCTTTGAAAACATCCATCAGTCATAATTGTAACTATTCCACGGTTAAGTGCTTTTATGCTCCACTTCAATTCCACCCTTGTAAGAAGCACAGGGACAGGAAACAACAAATGCCTGGGCCAAAATCAGAAAGAAGCACATAATAGACATCCATTAAGTAGTTGTTAAATAAGTAAACTACATTTATCTAAAGCCAAATATTCACTATTATAGAGTCATGAGGTGAGCCAATTTCAAAGAAGCTAATTTTGAGAAAATAGTCAAGCGTAAATCCAAAAATGTTTCTAAATACCTGAAATCTGAATGAGCACAACTACACGACACTCAAGGAAGGGTTCAGATTAGGTCCACACTGAGGCCTATGGGCGTCTAAGCAATGTCCCTCACCCCCCACCCGCCACCCCCACCAGCACAGTGAGGGACGACAACAAAATTCCATTGAAGGGTGGGACAACTCCTAACACGCGTGAGCTCCTGGGTGCTGACTGTTGGGGTGTCACCTGATGCGCTTTGTCTCCCAAGGCTCAGGTGTTTAAATCCTAACCCTTGGGGACTGATAAGGTTTACATGGGATCATGAGGATGAGGCTTCATACTCAAGCAAGACCGGTGACGAGACGTGGAGGTGCCTCTCTTTCCAAGGACCTGCATCAAGGGTGGTCCTATCTGGACAGAACACAGAATCCAGCAAGTAAGCCACCACCAGAAACGAGACCTGCTGACACCTTGACCTTTGACATCAACCTTCAGAACTATGAGAAATAGATGTCTGGTGTTTAAGACACTCAATAATAACAGTACTCTAATTCATACCAGCAAAAGCCAACTAATAATATCTAAGTAATAATATCTAAAAATGGGAGGAGCTTCCAACTGGGTTTGGACAGGTTTCCAATGAGGAAATGAGTTAATCTTTTTCTTTTTCTCAGTTTGTTGCATGTGTTAACTTTGCCTCCCTTTCTCCCTCTTTCTCTCTTCCTCTCTCTCTCTCCCTCTCACCATCCTAAACCGTTCCTGTTCGAGATGTGGTTGGGATCTTACTATGTTACCTACCAAGCTGGCCCCAAATTCCTAGGCCCAAGTGATCCTCCTGCCTCAGCCTCCCAAATAGCTGAGACAAAGACAAACACCAGTATACTGGGGATCTAAGAATTCTTTGTTAATATTTCCATCTGAAGGTCTCTTGTATTTTATCTATCCATTAAAGTTCAGCCTAAACTTTTTAAATATCTCAAGCCTGCTGTAATTTCTCTTTTCTCCCTAAAGCCCCTTGTTAACTTTTTTCCATATCTTAGAACTTAAAATTACCCTTGCATACTAATAGGTTGTGTGTGTGTGTATATGTGTGCATATATATATAACACATATACACACACATATATACACACACACACATACACACACACATATATATACACACACAAACATACACATAAATATTATATATATTTAATTTCATAATAGGCCATAAAGTTCTAGCAAAATGTACTCTACCTTATCTGCTTTCCTTACTGTACTCTTGCTTTCCCGCACTCTCCCAATGTAGAATTTCTAACAAGAATAAGCTAAAAGTACGTCCACTGTTCACTCCTGTACCAAAATGGAATGGCACGTGCAGAGGAGGGGATAACTATTAAAAAATCGAGGTCATTATGCCAACAAAAGAAATATGGAATACGAGGAAGATATTTTTAAATAATTAAATCATATTTTTGAATAGACTTTTGTTCTTTCTTTTTGCATTATTTTGTAAGGAAAAAATAATGTGAAGAGACTAAAAAGGCCCCTCTAAAATTTAACAAATCAAAATTTACTTATAATACATGCCTTAAAAAACCTGACAGAATTATAGCATACAATAGTCATCTCAAAAGACTAAAAATAATTACTGAAGTAAAAACAAAAACTCGCTATCTCTCAAAAATATATTTCTGTTAGTACATATTATTTCCATTGAAATATTTTCACTTAACTGGTGGGAATATGGATGTTGAGTGAATCGTATTGGTTGGAGTGTCATATTTAAATCACTGAATCTTGAAAATGGGTGGGTGTGCCTGCCCCTTAGTATTCACTTTTATTTTAATATAAATACCTTTTCAGAGCGGCAGGGCACCCTATGCTCTGAGCACTCAAGATGCTTAGACAGAGGAGGACCACAAGTTTGAGGCCAGCCTTGACTATTTAATGAGTCTGTCTCTGAAAACAAATAAGAAAAAAAAATGACAAAATACTTTAATGACTATCCACTGAGGTAGTATAAAACATTTTGTACCACACGGCTGAGTAAGTCAATGTTCTAAATGACACAGAAAACCAGAAAAGGTAACATACTATCAGTTGGATGTGATTAATGTGTCAGATTTATTTCTAGAATGGACGACAGAGGGGAAGGGACAAGGGACTGGCACACACACATGTGTGTGTTTGTGTGTGTGTCTGCATGCGTGTGCATGCATGTGCATGAGAGAGATGGCAGAGGACAACTTGTGAGAGTGTGTTCTCTCCTTCCACATGTAGGTTCTGGGACTCAAACTTGGGTTGTCAGGCTTAGAAACACTAAAGACCAAAGTTGCTATCTATTTGATAATTTCTGCCTACGGAACGGCAGCATCATTTTCTGTTGCATGACCTAATTCAGACATCTGAACCACAGAACACTAAAAATACTCCTCCAAGTAGCTTCAGTGTTCCAACCTGGTGTAGCCTTTGATGGAGCTAAAGTATAAATGGAGGTTGCTCTACCAGTCGGAGAAAATATCAAGAAAATGGAATGAGATGGATCATAAGACCAGGGGAAGGAAAGTTTAAACCCTGCAAGTCTCTTTACTCATTTCTACTCCACATTACAGTTTTAGATTCTATCAGGACTCTTTCAAACCTGTGATGGAACGTCCGCTTGTGTGCCTTTACATTCTAATGCAGGCGCACACACAGCCCACAGCTCTCCCTCACCCAATGAAAAGTGTCTAACAAGAGGGTGCGATGCTCTCTGAAAAGAAAGAAAACAAACAGACAAAATGCTGGCCAAAAAAGTCTCCATCACAGAAAGAAGAAAAATATTATCATATAAGTATATGTAAAGAAAAGACTGGTGGTGAGCATACTTTAAAATCCACTGGATACATAATGGTCACTGAATATATAGCAATATATTAAGAAAATTGAAATTTGGAACTAAGTACAAATCTTACCCTATACTTAGTACTTTAGGAAAGGGGAGATAAAGATATATGTTATCTAGTGCTGGAGAGATAGCTGAGTGGTAAAATGCAGCAGGACTGGAGTTCAAATCCCCAGCACCCATGAATGTTCCGGGAGGGTGTGGAAGTCCACCTATGACCCAGTGATCAGGAGGCAGAGACAAAGGATTCCCAGAGATCTGGTCTCAGTACATAAGGGTGGAAAGTGATGGAAGAAATCACCTGGTGTCGACTTCTGGCCTTCATATGCACATGTATGTACCTGCACATACATGTGCTCACACACATGAACACACATGTACACTTGCATGACAACCGCACACATACTCACAAATAATTCAAAAATGACAAACATCAAACACAGCTAAAAAGTAAATAAAACACTGACCAAATATTAGCTAGTTTTAAACTGGAAAAAAAAAAAAACTTTATCACAGAAAGAAAAACAGTATTATCATATAAGTGTATACAAAGATAAGATTTGTAATATGTATATTTAAAGACCTACTAAGTATATAACAGTCGTTGAAATGTATTGTTAAAATTGAAAATTAGTACTAAATACAGATCTTCAGAAAAACAAATAGACAATTTTTAAATGCTAACCAATGCCTTCTCTACATCTTTGATTTTCAATGAATCTGAAAAAGAAAATAGGAGTGACCTGTAATTTTGTTTCAAAATGTTCATGTGACAAAGAAAACTTATGGCTTCATACACACAGAACTTGGCATATGCTAAATTGGTTAAATTTTATTATCTAAACAATATGGAAATAATTTCTGCTTGCAGATTTTTTTTTCAGTCCGGGGAATTGAATTCATGGCCTTATGCATGCTAGGTAAGCAGTCTGCCATTAAGCCAAATCCCTGACTCTATACAATCTTCTAAAAGTTAGTTTTTCCTACAATAGTCTGGGAAGAAAGAATCCCACATATTGGGTGGCTGAAGCAAAACCTCTGGAATATTTGTAAGTATGAAATTGCAAAAGAAAGCAGAAATATTTTTCAAGGAACAATGATAGCTCTGCCCTCTTTTAAATAAGACCCAAGGTCAACAGAGCTGCTTCAAGAGAGTCTAACTTAAAATGTATCACACACTTGACTTCTACCTTATTATGCAGCCTGAGAAAGAAGACCATTAGTAGACCCTTCAAACCATAGTAATTAAAAAAAGGAGAAACAAAAAGAAAAAGACACCCATGAAAACTAGATTAACAGCACTACAGAGACAAGACAACAGCCACTACGAGCTTAGATTCTGTGGCTTCTGCTCATGTTTGTTTCAGTCAATAGAGTTGCAGGCTACTGTCCCTGTTCATGTATTTTAATATTTTTATCAAGCAAATCTTATCTGTGTTTACTTCTTCAAGCTATTTAAAATGAAAAATGAAATTCCATAAGTCTAGAATAGATAATAAACATGTGCATGAATCAAACTCAAGTACTGTTCTAATACATAAAACAAAGTTTTTTTATATTTATTTGAATCCAACCCAATGTGATCTCTGTGAATGAAACATGGAAAGACTAATCCTGAGGAAGCAAGTTAACTACCCATAGGCATCACAGAACTGACTACCCAGAGCTATGGTGGCAAAAGCCTCCCATGGGAAATTCCTGAAAAGCCCATGCTTCCACAGCACAGATATCAGTGTCTCACTGGCCCAGTAGTAAGGGTGTAACAGTAGAAGAAATTTAGGTGAAAGAACAAACAAGGGACAAGGTCCCAGGAAGACAGCGTTGTAGCGTTGTCTGTATACCCTTGGTATTGCCCTGCTAACCTTTTCTCATGGTACTGGTCTCTATTTTCGCGTGTTTTGTATGCCTTCTCTGGTCTTTCTTTGCTTCTTTATTTTTTCATTCACTAGAACTTTAGTTCAATCTACTGAGGTCTTGTTAGTTTTCTCATTTTTACCTTGATCAAGTAATCATGGTCACTTCTTTCTGATATGTAGGAAAAACTTTGCTAACCTTACCCTTTTCTCAGACAGTTGAATCTTCTTGTTGATTCTCAATAGTTAAGAAGGAAGATTCTCATTTTTTTGTCCATCATATTTTGATCTTGTCCATTTTGAATTCAATTTTCACGCTTTGTCCCTTTTTATTCGACTATTCATTTCTGTTTGTTTTTTCTTTAAATTTTTCTTTACATTCTCAAAAATATCCGCATTTTAAATTTAATTTGCTGAGTTCGCAACTTTTCTTTATACACATCTTTCGAGTTTTAATTTTTTACAATTCTTGTTTTTTCATTTTCTTGTGTTACCTTCTTTCTTATACCGTCGGTATTCTTTCGGCTTTTCCTTTTTTACTCCGTTGTTTTTCTCTTAATTTCTTCAAATTTCGGAATACATCTTTGCAAATTCACCTTCAAATTTCTTGTTTTTCATTTCGCTTTCAAGAACTCTTGTTTTGTCCTTATTGGAGATTTCTTTGATTTTTACATTGTTTTAGTTCAGCTTTCTTTTCCAAAAGTTCAATTTATTTGTTCAACAATTCTGTTGTTTAGCAAACAGTTGCTTTTTCCTTTCCAAACAGACCTGTTTATCTTTGTCTATTGGTGCCTGTTTTCGTTTGTTTGATTGTTTTTTATTTATTTCCTCATCTTTTTCTTTTGCTTTCTATTTTTTGTTCTACCTACTTTCCCCGATGTTTTCTTTAGTTTTTTCTCCCAGAATCTTTCTATGATTGTCTGTTTAATGTTATCTTTGCTCCTTTCTATGGTTCGTTACCTACTAAATTAATCTGGATTGCTTTTCTCTTTTTTCTTTCCATTAATTTCCCTTCTGTCTATTTTGGTTATCTTCGGCAAGTGGTTTAAGTTCTCTTGTACTGTCTTCAGAATATTGACTTTTTTGCCAAAGTTCCTTTTAAAAATCTTCACTTTGCTCTGCAGAATGCTTTTTTTGCCTTTTTCTGGTTTCTCAATTTGCTTTCTCTGTTTTTGTTTTCTTTTGACTGGTCTGACAAGACACCAATCATTCTTTTTTTTCTTGGTGCTGAATTCACTTGTTTTTTTTTTCAATTTGCCATTCCTAGTACTTTTTTTGTTCTTTTTCACAATCACTGTTGTTCTTATTTTAAGTTGCCTTAACTGCTGCTATTTTGTTTTATTGTGTTCTTTTCTTTCCGCTCTGCTTGAGTATTTCTGTCTCTTTTTCTTCTTAGTTCTTTCCTTCCTCTTGTTGTTCAGTCTCTCTTCTAGCCTGAAGACTTCCTTTCATCTTAAATGTTGGTCTTCTTTTTCTATTTAGTATTCTCTTCCCTCCTATTTAGCCCTTTTTCTTATTTTATTTTCACTTTCTTCCTGTTTTCTTGTATTTATCTCTGTCTTAGTGCTTACTTATGTTTTTTCTTCATGCATTATGGTGATACTCCTTTCCCTTAAACCTGAGGATTATTATAATTCTATGTTTATTTCCAGAATCTATATTTTTTATTCCTATTTATGTTTTTTTAAGTATGCTTATTCTTTTTTTCTTGCTCCTCAAAGCTTGTTCAGGTTTGCTCTTCTTGTATATCTCTTTCCTACGTTTCTTGTTTCTTATGAAGTTTTTTGTTTGTATGGTTTTTGTTTCTACCTCTGATTGGGAGTGAAACATCGTCTGTTTCCTCAGGTTTTTCAGTTTTGGCCTTTCTGAGATAGTGTTCTTATCTCAAAACAAACCTTTTTCCTAACGATGAATTTTTAGTCCTTCATTTCATTTGTTATTCTGCTCTGTCTTAGTTTGTTTTTTTGCTGTTGATTAAAAACACTTATCAAGGCTGCTTTGTGTTAATCTTTTTATTGCTCGCTGCCTTTAGTTTTGGCTTCATTTTCATTTATCAGGCTTGTCTTGCGTCTTATTGTTCCTTTCGTCCTTCGTGTTGTTCATCTTATTCGATTTTGTTTTTGATAGTGTTTTACCACTTTTTCACTTCCTGTTCTGTTTTATTATCTTTACTTTTATCCATTCTCTTTTGTATTTAACTATTGGCATGCCTTTCGTTATCTTCCGTCCCTTCTATTTGAGCCTAGAATTCGTTTGATTCCTTTACTTCCATTCATTCTGTGGCTTCTGCTCATGTTTGTTTCAGTCAATAGAGTTGCAGGCTACTGTCCCTGTTCATGTATTTTAATATTTTTATCAAGCAAATCTTATCTGTGTTTACTTCTTCAAGCTATTTAAAATGAAAAATGAAATTCCATAAGTCTAGAATAGATAATAAACATGTGCATGAATCAAACTCAAGTACTGTTCTAATACATAAAACAAAGTTTTTTTATATTTATTTGAATCCAACCCACTTGAAAGTCTGCCAGTGAAAAGATGATATTCTGGACTAATGTGATCTCTGTGAATGAAACATGGAAAGACTAATCCTGAGGAAGCAAGTTAACTACCCATAGGCATCACAGAACTGACTACCCAGAGCTATGGTGGCAAAAGCCTCCCATGGGAAATTCCTGAAAAGCCCATGCTTCCACAGCACAGATATCAGTGTCTCACTGGCCCTGTGTTCACTCCCCTGTAACAGTAGTAAATTTCATCGTGTTCTATACTGTCAAAGGACAAGGACCAAAGAACAAAAGTCCCCATTTTGTAAGACAGGAGATAGCGTTGTGCTTGCTATGACCTACAAGTTAGTATTTTACTGCTAACAATAAGATCATAAAGACAAACTCCCATTTTCGCAGAATCGTACTGGTTTCTTAGTATTGCCTTCAGTTATGAGGTCTGATATGAATACACTAGAACTTGAGCTTTGCTACATTAAAGCTTCAGTTAATTTTAAATGATCAAACAACTGCACTGCCAAGAGACAAGAAATCATAGGTCTTTGTTTTACATGATCCTACAAAGTAATAGGCAGAAAGAGGTCACTCTCCAAGGTCAGCATATGTACCAGGAAAAACAGTTAAGAAGAGAATTCACATAAATGGACACAGACAGCTCTGAAGACGGTCCTTGTTAGCATAATTACTCAAATAGTACTTACAACCGTGTAATATCGACTTATTCCTGAGGATAAAATTATCCTCATATTATATTTTCTTACAAATATCAAAGAATTCAATTTAAAAAAAAAAAAAAGACTGAGCATAGGACATTAATCTTAGCACCACAACTGATCTCAAGTAGTAAGATCTCTTACAACGAAGGAGATTTTACAAATGCCATGTGGCTACCTAGATTTTTGCTACCGCAAGTAACGCTGCCTTCTCTTGCTGGCACAAACAAAAGGTAACCGGTTATATATTTGAAATAAATTCTCTTCACATTCCCCACCATCACACCAAAATCAAGACTTAAAAACGTTCAGGATATTTGGTTATTTCCAATTATCAAAAGAGACCAATCTCATGTGGGAATATTGACCAATAATTAAGGAGATATCAGTTGCCTTAGCAACAGATTCCTTCCCAAATAAGCATTGTTTTCATTCAGCTGCCTTTAGCCAAAAAGGGAATTAAATCACTGAAATCAACAATTCCTTTGTTTAGCAAACAGAACAGCTTTCCAGGTCTCAAGAAAACAGACCCCTCACAGTTGGTCCTGCACTGTCCAAGGTAGCAGTTTTGTTATAAGCCAAGAATTACAGGATTTCATCATCAAACCACTGCTATCAGAATAGCTAGCTTTTGCCAAAGAAATCTAACAAAAGAGAGAACATCTCCTAAGTGATGCCAATGGCTATATTTAGCTATGTAGATCTTCACCTACTCAGAATACATATGGATGTGTGTATACTGCTACTGTTCCTGATGTCAAATTTAGCAAAGGATTAGTTAACCTACTCGGTTAACTAATGGGTAGATTCTTTTACTCACTTTTTGGTATAAGAGACTAACCTCACACAAAACAATTTAAAAAATATCTTATGTGGGTCATCACCAAAACTGAGAAATGAGAAACTTTCCAAATGTTGGCACAAGCTGCTCCCTGCGCAAGCTGGGGTCCAGCCACTACACTGAAGCTATCTACAGAGACCAAATTCTGCTCTTTTCCCATAAGTAATCATAATAAAATCTCACTGTGATCTCTTTCAATAGACACACAACTGAACTGCAACAGGCTCCTCAGAATCCATTTCTTCTTTAAAAAGTCAAGCATAAAACTCTTATCACAAAACACTTGTCACCTGAACTATATTCAATGATCACTGGTGTCTTTATTTCATCACAATAAGGACTGACCTAGCTAGCTTTTCAACCTTGCTCTACCAGACTTACACTCTGTAGTCCTACTCCTTCCCCACCCAGAGCCCTTCACTGCTGGAGTGGGCTCCCGATCCCTCTCCTAGCCTGAAGACTCCATCTATCCATCCCTGTAGACAAGCACCTGAATGGTTGGTCTATATGCTAGGGTACAAACCCAGTGCCCACAGCCTACCTTCTCACCCTCTGTAGCAGCTTACTGTCCTTCCCATCTGCCTTCCCTGCATTCTTAATGTTTTCCTTCTATAGGAATACTATATGGTCTTCAACATGAAGGTGATACTCCCAGTAAAAGGGAGGCATATATATATATAAATTACATATATATATAATGTATATATAATGTGTGTATGTATATATATATGTATGTATGTATATAAAATCAGAGCATGCAATATACTTAGAGACTTGCTCCTCAAAGGAATTATTGAGGAATTGATGCACAATTTTCATGTATATCTTCTTTGTATCTACAAAGTCTCTGTCATGTCAATATGAAGAAAAACTATTTTTAAAAAGTAAAAATGGCTGGGGAATGGTGGTGCAGATTTGTAACTTCTGCACACTTGGGAGTGAAGGCAGATGAAACTCAAGGTTATCCTCAGCCACACAGCAAATTTAAGGCCAGTCTGAGATAGGTGATACCTTATCTCAAAACAAAACAACCTCAAATAAAAGAATGAATGAATAGTAAAACTTAAACATCAAATTTGCCTCACCTGTCCTAGTTTGCTTTCTGTTGCTGTGATAAAACACTTATCAAGGCCAGCTTGAGGGGAAGAAAGGGCTTATTTGGCTTACAGGTTATAGTTCATCTTCAAAAGAAGTCAAGGCAGGAACTTAAGAAGATACCATAATGGGGTACTGCTTACCGATCTCCACAGCTTGCTCAGCCTGCTTTCTTAAACAGCTCAGAAACACTTCCCCGGGGTATCACCACCCATAGTAGGGTGGACTCTCCCAAAATTCAACCATTCTCATGGGCCACTTTAATGGGGCAATCCCTCAACTGAGGTTCCCTCTCTCAGGTGACCCTAGCTGTCTCAAGTTCACAGAAACGTATTACATCCATACACTGAGTTATATGCAGCTACTTTTGTTTCTTATTCTAAGTACTTTGTTCCACCTTTGCTAATTCTTATGTCATTTCCTTTTGTATTTAAGAAAATAAGCACTGTCTAGTGATATAGTGTTTATTTTTCTGATACAGAAAACCAAAGTATCTTTTCTTTCCTTTCTCTCTCTCTCTCTCTCCCTCTCCCTCTCCCTCCCCCCCCCCCCTCTCTCTCGATTTTTCAAGACAGGGTTTCTCTGTTGTAACTCTGGCTGTCCTGGAACTCACTCTGAGACCAGGCTGGCCTCGAACTCACAGAAATCCGCCTGTCTCTGCTGGGATTAAAGGTGTGCGTCATCACCGCCCAGCATCCAAAGTATTTTCAATGACACTGAGATCTGCTGTTATGAAATATCAGTATCAGCTGGAATGAAATAACCAACTAACAAAAACTGAAACTTCCCATAATAGTGGGAAATGTATAAAATCAATATCATAATTTCTGTTTGAGTCTTTAAGGCTATATTTGGCTTTAATTTGTAGTTTGTTTCATTTTCAGCAAAGCAATTGATAACAAATATACTCCAAATACAAACACTAAATGAGGATATTCCCCTTTCCCTATACCTGAAATAGGCTAAGGTCTCTGACTGTGGATAATTTCAGCCAAAAGCTAATACTTTAAGTCCACTATCAGGCTAATAATTTAATAATTGGTGCTAACAAATAACACCACCATGACTGCCCACTAAATTTAAACATCCAGTAGATCAAAGCATTTTACATTACACAGGTCACTATCACTTATGCAACTATCATTTCCCAAGCCCCAAACTGGAACTCTATTCAACTGTCTCTATGAAGAAGAGAGATAATTCATATTCCCGAGGAGATGTAGAAGACCACCAGTCATTAGATCTTCCCAGAAGGCTTGGTTATCTCACGCACAGAACTGAGAGGGATGGCTATTCATCTCAGCAACAGCTGATCTTGACTGAGAGCCTGCAGGGTCTGCAGAACAGGTCAGGTAGGAGGATGGCATCAACGGCCATTTCAGCTCAAACTGGGAAGACTTCTGTTGCCCTATAAAATATACGTGAAGCCCAACCATATTTTGTGTTGAGGCATCCTTATACATACACCGAGCGGGGAAGCTGTGCCTCTCTGAGTCGGTAGGGAGTACTTACCTTTCACCCTCACCCACGAGACAACAGCTGTTCCTCTCCCCCGGTATTGACGATGCTGCACGATGGTATCTGAAAACTATGGCTGCTGAATATGCTGCATTGTTATAGGACACTAAGGGATCAATTCAGTCTAAAAGCCTCGATTTAGTCTACAGGAAAAGTGTAATAATGCTGGTTAAATTAATAGTTAAATCTTTAGCTCAGTCGATACAAGGGACAGCATAAAATTATACCGAGGGCTCTTGCAACAGAACTCTGGAAAACCTCAAATGTTCTGGCATTAAAAACAATTAGAGCCCAGTGATGGTCCAGTGTGAGCGCAGCCTTCCTCTGAACGCGGGAGGAGAAACTTGTCTAAATCTAAAGGGCAGTGACATTTACGGTTCCTTACTTTGAGTTACCAGATATTAGATTTCACAAGAAAGGAGATCTGCCACAGAAAGGCGATGAAGAGTGGAAGGACACTACCTTCAGTGTTGATGCAAATGAAACCGGACCTACTCATGAGCAGCCCAGCAGAAAGAGAGAGACCTGTGGCAGGTACTATCCAGTGGTGGCTTTCTTTGTGGCATCACAATTAATGGGGGACAGCAGCGTACACACCTATGCTGAAGAACACTGTGACTCTGAGAAAGAAAAGAGACTGGCCAGATAGTTCAGCACGCTCCAAATCTGCCTTGTTCATATAATTGGCCAATAATTAACAGCGAGTATGAAGTGTTGGTGACTGGATTCTTTGCACTGATTAAGGACAACATTGAAACTAATACAAAACTTTTAAAAATGTAAGGGAAATCCAAGTTACATAGATTAAGTGACAATATAAAAAATATAATTTACAAAATTTTACATATTCTAATACTAATTATTTTTATTTTAAAACTCTAAATGCACATATTCCCCTAATCAGTTTTCAAAATAATAAATGTCAATCCTTTACGTGTGTGCGTGTGTGCATGTGTGTGTGTGTGTGTGTGTGTGTGTGTGTGTGTGTGTACATGCATGCTATAGCACATATGTCAAAGTCAGGGCATAACCTAAAGGAGTTGCTTCTCTCCTTCTTCCACGCGGGTTTCGGGAACTGAATGCTGGTCTGCCAGGCTTGGCAACAGTGCCTTTACCAACTGAGCAGTCTCCCCAGCCACATCAACTCTTATGGATGAAAAAGAGGCATCTTATGAGTGAGAAGACAGCGAGACATTTTCAGTGCTAAACTGTACTGCCCATTTTGATTTTATATGGGTATGGACATAGTCAGGATATACCCACCATGATTATTTGCCTGGCATTCTTTCATCCGGTTATTTCTTGAGCATCGACTCCACTCCAATATGACATGGATTAGAAAACCAAGTGAAATAAGATAGCCCCTAGCACTGCACTAAATACAACAGGAGAGAGTTCTGATTATGAGAGCCTCAGAGTTGAAAGTAGTCCAACAAGGGTGGGAGGTGGGGTAAAGTTTCCTGGCGAAGTTTTTAAATTTTCATTATTCTATTATAATTATTATTTTTAATTTTTTTTAAGTTTTCCAATACACAAATTATAAATTTGATTTAAATTTTCCATTTACAATAGGGCCTCTATCTCTTTAAGCTACTATTGCTAAGCTTTAAATAACCCTACTTTCTTTTCTTTCAAAGAACACATTCCCTTGTACAACTTAAAATGTCACAGGACGAAGACTTTTCAAAATACTTCTCTTTTTCAAGAAGTGATCCTTTCAGGGGCTGGAGAGATGGCTAAGCATTTGAGAGCACTGGCTGCTCTTCCAGAGAACCAGGGTTCAATTCCCAGCACCCACACGGCAGCTCTGTAACTCAGAGGATCTGACACCCTCACTGAGACATACATTCAGGAAAAACACCAATGCACATAAAAAAAAAATGTTTTTGGTTTTTTGTGATAGGGTTTCTCTCTACAGTCCTGACTGTTCTGGAACTTGCTCTGTAGACTAGGCTGGCCTCAGAAATCTGCCTGCCTCTTTCTCGAGTGCTGGGACTAAAGGCGTGCACCACCACCCGGCTTTAAATAAATTATTTTTTTAAAGCAATCCTTTCTAAGCTTTCATTGGTACACTATTAGAAGCTCCAGAAGAGATCTCTGCTATTCGTCCATGTTATCCTGTGATTCAGCTGCCTTAGTACAGGAGAGAGGCAAACAGACAGTGTTGACCATGACCTGGCAAACTAGCCACTCACAGCAAAGCATCTCCCTCTTTGCCAGGTAAGAGTTTGCTCTACAGACTCTAGAAAAAAGCTTTAATCGTTTCTCAACAAAATTTTCAAAGTATAGGAAAATAAACTACCATAAAATATAGTGGTATATTCACTAGTAAAACAGCTTGTCTTTTGTAGGGCAAACTGTTAACCGACTTTTTATTGGTGGTTATGAAATTGAACTTATTGTTCAACGTGAAAAAAGATGAATAATTTTTATTTATATCTATTTCATCAATCATATCAACCATATCACTAGCCATTTTCAGCACCCTGAGCTGGTCTTCTGGATGCCGCCTCTCCTAGTACCCCGAGCTTACACACACCACCCGGGAGTGTCTACTAGCTTCATCTACACTTAAACTTCCTGGTTGTAGAAAAGCTGGGCTCAGATGACAAAGGGCTTGCCCAAGGTCACATAGCTAATTAGAGACAAACTAGAACAGTACCCATATCTGCTAGGTCCTTTAGTCCTCAGAATGGTCAGCCAAAAAGAACCACCTCTATGCCCCAAAGAACAAAAACACAACACATTCTACTGCTCTGAATACTCTAACATGCTTATTAATCCAAAACAATCTATCACTTCGAATGGCGTTTTAACATTGAAAAAGCTTCCATTTTTCTGTCTTGTCTTTAATGTTATCAACATTTCATATTCTATGATCACTATCCTTTAGTAACACATAATTTAAAAATTTGGACCAGGGGCTGATGGCACTAGAGAGATGGCTCAAGGGTTAAGAACCCTGACTTCTCTCGCAGAAGACTGGGGTTCAAGTCCCAGCAACCACGTGACAGCTTACAACTCCCCGTAACTCCAGTCCCATCAATTCGACAACCCCTTCTCTCCTCTTTGGATGCTTCATACACAGGAAGCACATAGATACAGACTAAAACTCAAACATATAAAAATAAAAATTGAGGGAAAAAAATTAGTGAACCATGGGCAGGTAAAATGGCTCAGCAAGTAAAGGCATTTGCCACAAAAGGTTGGTAACCTTTAGTTCAATAACCAGAACCCACAAAAAGGTGAAAGAAGAGGATTAATCCCACAAAGTTGTCCTCTGATCTCCATATGTCCATGCATACACATCATGTGCATACACACACACGTACACACACATACACACACACACACATACACACCAAAAATATATTTTTAAGGTGGGCCAAATTCTGGAGACCAGGTATGTTTAAATTTTTACAAAAGAGAAAAGAAAAAAACATGATGTCTCTCCTCCCTCTCTCTCTCTCCCTCTCTCTCTCTCCTCTCTTTCTCCCCCCGCCCCAGCTAAATCATAATAGAAATATACTAAAATACTCTTTGAAGAATTTCAGGCAGACACAATTCAAAGGACAATACTAAATGCAAGTCACCAAGACTTGGCATTTCCATGACCTAAGCTTGTGGGATATTGTAACTCCCCTCGTGCTCACTGACATCCAAGAGTAAACCCTAAGGGAGTTGTTTTGAGTGAGGGTTTCTGTATGTCTCTTTGAATAGGAATACAAAGTGACAGAAAAATAACTCAAAATTGCTATAAAATGAATGGTATTTCCAAATGCGCAAGCAAACAACATGCACTTTAATGTAACACATTTCTTTTTATTTGGCAGTAAGTTAAAACATATGTTGTTTGAAGTTTATATAAAATGGATGAAAAGGTGTTATTTGTGTTAAAAATGAAACCAAATTACTAAGTGGTTTAAAATCTGTGGCTTTTATTATCCAAATGTAGCCAGTTAAAAGTAATGTCACTTGAAAAGTAAAAATAAATTAGAGTTAACAGTTACTGGTTTGCCTTTTATTTATTTATTTATTTATTTATTATTTATTTATTTATTGTTAGGTTTTTTGTTTTGTTTTGTTTTTTTATGAAGGAAATAAACAAAGTAAAAACGGTCAAAAATATGCACTTAGTCATTACAGCTTCACAATTTTCTTTAATACAAGTCCAAAAAACAAACAGCAAAGAAATTTAGTTTCCTCTTAACATCAAGTACAATTTTTTTTCTCCCTGAAGCATTTTTCTTCCATCAATTACCAAAGAAAGAGTTGTCAAAAGCTTAGTCATACTTCAAAAACACCTAGTCAATAGGAGCAGGTGAATCAAGAGGTCAAAACTGTCCTCATCAACCCCCCAGGGGAGGGGGGAGCTGCCTTACTATCAGCACACTCCTCCTCCCACCGAAGAGCACATTGCAAAACACGGAAAACAAGACCCCCATACTTTCAAGTTGTTTAGACTCCAAAGAGAGTTTTTCAAATGGGTTCGGAGAGTAGAGGTCGAGAACGAAAACTTCCGAACAAAAGTTTTGAATACTATGTCCGAGATATTTACTTCATAGTTCTGAAGGGCCTGGCATAGAACGCTTCCTACCGAGAGAATTGTGAATTCTTTAGGACTCAAAACAAAATCTCTTGTTTTCTGTTGGCCATTGCTTAGGAAGGCAAAACCACAAGGTTGTCCTCTGACCTCGACATGGCCATGCACACAACGCACATATAATATTTTTTTTAATTTGGATCAAACCCTAGAGAATGGGTATGCCTCAATTTTTATATTTAAAAAAAAGGAAGGAAATTTTAAAAAAAGATATAAAACCAGACTTACAATGTTCTTTTAGTATTTTGAATTAATTGTTTTGTTTGTATTTTCTGAGAACTAAGTTATTCTTTTAGCCCAGGCTGCTTCAGACTTGCCATCCCCATAAGATCCATCACTTAACAATAAGAAATAAAATCAACAAATGGTGTTCAGACACAATAAATCCTTAAAGGAATTACTAAAGCCTCAGCAAGCTTCTATCTTGTGTACTCTTTAGAGGCCTGCACCCTGCTCCAAACACTGAATGTTAAATCTATTCTTCACGAATTCACCCTTATCACTGGTGCAGAATGATGAACCAACCCACAAAAAACATGGGCAGTGACAGGAAGTCCAGGAAGGAGTCAGCAAGGAAGTCACCAGGGTAGTGACTAGGGATGCTGGCCGAATGCACTCTAGGATGCACAACGCCTTAGTTACATTGTTACTGTAATTGTTAAAAGAGTTCTAGAACACACTCATTATCTACAAGTGATAATAGCTTAAAACTGTGGAATTATTTAGAAGCCTGATAGTCTAATAGTGTCACAGCTAGAACAATTATTAGCCATCAACAGGAAAACCAATATACTCCTTGTTTATGAAGTTGGTAATGATTTTAGAGGAAATAAACTACTAATCATGGGCTGGATTTCCTTTGCAAATATAATTTGCCTCTATAAACTTTATACTTCTCACATGTCTGTGCCTTACACTGGAATGAAACTTAAATGCTCCAAAAGCAACTGTTTCATCCTCAGCTGCTCTAAATTTATGTTCAGCTTTCCCTTTCCCTCTGTCCTTCAAAATTAAATGAACAATAAATCATATTTAAGATCTAGATGGAGCAGCCACCAAATCCAAACTAATACAGTTCACTTTAAAAACTTAGTCAGCTAGAATCTGGATTTAAGGCAGATCGATAATATTACTAGAACTAACTCTAACCACTTAATTTAAGAGAGAGAAAGAGAGAAGAGAGAGAGAGAGAGAATTTCTAAATGTCATGGTGTAAAGCACAAGCTTATAAATTTAGCGATGGTCTCAAGAAATATTTTATTCTCACAGTACTCTAAGGCAATTAACTCCCAATTAGACATGGTAAAACAATAACCAGTAGGTGACCAGTAGGTATGTGGCAAATAAATAATAGTGGGGTGACTGGTCCAAGCCTTACAGTCACAAAGGACACCAGAAAGAGCTCACATGTTGCAGGCACAAGAGAAACACTGAAGGGCAATCCTTGTCACCTATCATGGGGCACCTGCAGGTGTGCTGTTCATAGTTCAGTCAAATTGCTTTTGGGACTGAAAGAACTAATGTATTAAACTGTTCATTCAGAGCTGAGCATAGTAGTGTGAGACTGTAACCCTAGCACGCAGGGCGGGGTGGGGACTGAGGGAGGTGAGTCTGAAGCTACCCTGGGCTAAAGAGTAACTGAGTTCTCAAAATCGCAAAATAATTGGAAGCATTCAAAATACTTTAAAACTTCTATCACTCCTTTTTCCACATCTTTTTCATTAAAAAATACAATAGAAATAAAATGGAATACAGGAACCCAAGGCATGGTGGGAGAGGCTGACCCCAGAGGGGTGGAGTATTTTACCGCAGCATTTAAAAATTCCTAGTACATGAAGATAATTGCAAAACAAATCAATTTTCAACTGTACTGGTTTTGATTGGTTAGTTTGGGCTTTATCTTATTCTCTAACATACCTTATATGACCTAGACTGGTCCACCCCCAACCCCCATACCTCCACTCCACCAGGTTTTGGCACGTTCCTGCCAGAATCTCCAAATACAGAGACAGTTGAAGATCTTCTCACAGTCTCTGACATACCCCTTACTCCTAGTTCTTATTTTCCTTATTCACTGATCGTTCCTAGAGTCACCCACTGTCTCCTTCGATCCATTTAGTCTTTCGACTCTTCACTCCTAATGTTCTATAAAGAAGACAAAGTTGGGCCTGTAGCTCAGCTGGCGGAGTGTGCACAGATCCCTGAGTTCAAACCCAGCAATGCACAAACCTGCCGTGGTCAATCAGACCAGTAATCCCAGCTCGTGGGAGGAAGAGGCAGAAGTACCAGAGTCCAAAGTCATCCTTGGCTACATAACAAGTTCAAGGGCAGCCTTAGAAACGTGAAACCCTGTCTCAGGAGGAGGAGGAGAAGGAGGAAGAGGAGGGAAGGAGAGCGGAAATAGGAGAAGGAAGATGAGAGGGAAGAAGAGAAGAAGGATGATGACGCCAGCAACAACGACCACAGTAAAGTTGGGTTTGGATTTCATTGAAATTTAGGCCACAGTGGGGAGAAATGAAACTAAAATACTGCTCACCCAGTAAAATGCTACACCCAGAACACAGTCTGCAAAACCCATGTGCTCAAAATTAGAAGTACTTCAACATGAAGATAAATTTTCAAAGCTTTAGTTTCTAGAAAAATCAGGAAGTGATTAATGTTAAAAAGTAAAGAAATAGTTTTGGAACAGTCAGGGCAAGAGTAGTAGCTTAAGATTTTGCCTTTTCATTCGACATCACTAGCACAGAAAAGGAAGCTCCACGTTTCTCTGCACTGAAACCAACCTAGACTGCTACAACTACATGCTGCACCTATGGAGAACCACAAAATACTGACCCATTCTAACATGGACATCCGAAGACTCGGAAATCCGCCGTTAGCCTCGGAATGCTGCTGAAACTCCATTTTCAGTTGGGTTTTTCTTGCTCTTTTCACAGTAATCCAACTTACCTAATATTTTACCTTTTCATCCTATTCTGTTACTCACTTCTCAAAGCATAAAAGCCACAATTGCTGCTTCTCATAGCGATTAGTTTTTAAAGTTTTCTTTCCCTGTCAGTTTTAATCAGAGTATTATAATCCACTATTGCATCTCATGAATTCATTTTGGAGGTCTGCCACAATGTCATAAAGTGAAAAGTATTCCAGGGATTAATAAATCTGAAAACCCTAAGTCTAGAGGAAGAATAAAAAACATCCCAGGCCTGGGAAGACAACTCGGTCAGGGACCACTTGCACTGTGGCATGAGCAACTGAGTTCAATCCCCAGAACCCACAAAAACAGAAGAAAAAAAAGAAAGAAAAGAAAGATAAGAAAATGAGAGAAAAGAAAGAAAAGCTGGTGGGGTGGCCCTCACTGTCATCCCAGCCCTGGGGCGACAGAGACAGGTGGATCCCTGGGGTACGCCGGCCAGCCAATTCAGCTTCCATGAGAGCTCCCTGTCAGTGAGAAACCCACGTCAAAAACCAGGGTGGACGGCTCCTAAGGCATGACACCCAAGGTTGCCTTCTGACCTACACAAGTGCATGTATACCTGTGCAAGACTCACATGTTTATACACACATACATACACACACACACACACACACACACACACACACTTCAAAAATCAAACAGTACAGAAAAAAAAGATAGCAGTTTAATTTGGAAAAATAACCAAAATTATGTGATTTTAAAAATATTTAAAACTTGCTTAATAAAACTAATAATTTTATAATTTGTATCTTGATTGGAAAAAGATTTTATAATAATACAAGTAAACATTACACGAGCATCACACAAGTTATTAATAATATGCTCAAATATTACTGAACAACACATGGGCAATTTACACGTTTTTGCCCTTAAGGCAGACGTGAATACATGAGACTTATGGCCTGGGAAGACCTGCTACCAACAGGACCAGTGTGAGAAATAGGTTTCGTGCCATGCTTCCATGTGTGTAAAATACTTCTCACATGATTTCATATGAAAAGGCTCATTCTTAGGACTCTTGTACATGCTAAAGAAACTACAAAGCTGTGAATCTACAAGCCGAAACTAAAGCCAAGAGAGCCATGACACAAAGAAAATACAGAAAGGCATTTGGACTCTGGCCAGAAGGCAGATATGAAAAGTCTCCTGTGGAAAGAAAATCCCTCTCTGAGGAAGATGTGGCGTCTGAGCCTTTGGCAAGGTGACAACTAAAGCCAGGGGGCGCTGCTGTCTTGGGGCCTCCTGGCCTCTGCCCACTCACTGGAGGCACAGGGTGGTGAAATCTGAGGTTTGCATGCATTTCACATGTCTCATCCCAGGACAGACTGTATCCATGGTTGCCTCCACACAAGACCCAATACAGAAGGAAGAACTACACTGCCTCCGCTCTGGTCATCTGGGTTGGACACCGCCATTAACCTAGACAGCCTGTGTCTGTAGTAGGATAGAGACATCGGTTCTTAGGAGTCCAATGTCAAACCTTCACTTTTTGAAAATAGTTAATTTGACAGAAGGCATACCAATGTAAAAATATGACATTCAAGCCTGGCTTCTCTATTTGATTATAATTATCACTATCGTCCAGATCCAACTCTGTATAATAAGGAAATATCAAAAACTCAAAATATTTGATAAACTATTATCTATAATGACTTTGCTCTAAAGTTCTTTCTTAGTTGTAAATGACTCAAGAGCAACTTCAAATTACCACTAATCCCCATGTTATCAGGAAAGGGAACTGATTTCACATTTCTGTATGGGAACCTCAAGACAATCTACCCTTACTTTGAGAAAAGTGACTTATTTGAAAGGCACTCAGCCTTTCAAATTTCCACTGTCAACTGCGGTGAACAGCAAGTGCCAACCAGAGTGTTGCACATCCGTCAACCTCATCCCAGGACTGACTAGAATTCTGCATTTTGAAATGATTAACTAAACCCAAGTACCTTGTGTGTTTTGAACATCTGGTTTAGAAACATTTGTTTGTATCCTTATTTCATTCAGTGCCAGACATTATTCAAACTGGTATTTGAACTGTAAATAAGACAATGTCACCCTATGAAGAGCTTATAGTGATTTAGTATAGTGACTTACATCAAGGGTCATCAAGAAAAGAACTTGCCCCAAACTGATAGCTCAGGAAAGGCTTTCATCAGCAAAATTAACTCAGTGCTCAAAAGCTTTCAGCTCCCTGGCCAACGCTTATATCCTTTAGCCACAATCAGATTCACACATACTAGCCCCTTCAATACAGAACATACAGTATGTACAATACAGTCCATACACCCATGCAGCACTGACGCATCCTACAAACAACATCAGAAGCTATGATGGGTATGTAGCTAAGTTTCAAATATCTATCTCATCTATGAATCACTTTCTACAAATCAGAAAAGGCACCTTACCCACATTCTGATCCGATTTTCCTCTGCTCTTTACTTCAAAGACTCAGGAGTTAGGAGGAACTACCACGACCTTTCTTCTTAAAAAATCTTTTTGCATGTGTATATCTTATATACATGGGTGTTTGCCCTACATTTTGTATATGGACCACATGCTTGCAGTGGCTGCAAAGGCCAGAAGAAGGTGTCGTATCTCCTTGGAACTGGGGTCATAGGCAGTTGTGATCTGCTATGTAGGTGCTGAGGATCTAACTTGGATCCTCTGCAAGAGCAGTCAGTGAGCTTGACCACTGAGCCATCTCTCCAACCCAACCCACCTTCCTTTGTGGTGGGTGGTGGTGGTGGTGGCATGTGTATGTGCACCCACACATGACACAGTACATGAAGGCCAGAGGATAACTTGTAGGAGTTGGTTCTCTCCATCTACCATGTGAGTCCCAGGAACGAAACTCAGGTAGCCATGTTTAGTGGCAAACACCTTTATCTGCTGGAGCCATCGCAAAAGCCCAACACCTTTTTTCTCATTCTTTCTTCCTTCCTTTTTTTTTTTTTTTTTGTTGTTGTTGTTGGCTTGTTTTGTTTTATTTTTACTAAAATTTTGCTAAAGTATGACACACATGGGAAAATGAAGAAATACAACTACAGCTGAGTGTATCCTACCACGGCCTCACACAATCCGGTTTAAGAAATGAAATGTGACCAGCGTGTCTGAGGTCCCACGTTAAGCATTCTTTCATCCTCAGATTTTGCACCACAGATTAGTTTTGCCAACATGTGAACATGGTGTGAAGTGGAATCATAAAGAATGAATTATCTGGGGCCTGCTATCTACTATTCAACAACACATTTGTAAGACTTATCCAGGATGTAGTATGCAGACATAGTTCTTTTTTTCCTTTTTTTAAATAGTATTGTGTTATACAAATAAACCATAATGTGCCTATTTTAGTGCTGCTGGTCATTTGAGCTATTTCTATCGTCAAGCTATTATGAATATTACCATGAGCACTCTTGCACATGTCTTTTGCTGAGCACACACACACCTCCTACACCTGACAGTGAAATGGCCAGAGTACATACATACGTAGCTTTAGTAGATTCCTTTAATCAGTTTTAAAAACTGGCTTTATCACTTACAAAATAGTGCGTATGAGTTTTAGTTGCCGGACATCTTCGTCGACTTGGTTCTGTCAACCTTTTTAATTGTAGCTATCTATTGGGAATGCACTGGTATCTCATTGTGGCTTTAGTGTGCATTTCCCAGGTACCTACTAGTTTACTACATTTACAGTCATTTGGATATCCTGAATCTTACTGAAGCTGAATGTGGTGGTGCACACCTCTAATATCAGTTCTCAGGAGGCTAAGGCAAGGGAATCGTAACTTCAAAACCAACTTGGGCTACACGGCAAGACCTTGTCTCAAAAATAAAAACAAAACAACAAAAAAAAACCTGTTTTGTTGCAATTCTCTCCCAGCTCCATTGTTCTAAAGTGAAACCTGCATAACAAAATATTTTTCCAAATATATGCAAGTTCTTAGAGTCTCAATAACTGTCTTAATTACTGTAGCTCTATAACAAACCTTGACATCTGATAGTGTAAATCCTCTAAGTCCCTTCAAGATTATCTTGACTATTTTTGGTCCTCTGAGTTTTCATGAAATTACTAGGATCATTAATCAATTTCCAGACATTTAAAAACTTCTTTGGTGCTATCCATATTCCTGCCTCTTTTCCAGTGCCTTCAGATCATGAACCATGGTTCATGGTTCTAATCTCCACTTAGAACTACCTCTCAGAGGTAACAACGCATTCTGTCTGAGACATTTCTGAGTCTCACAGCACTGTGCAGGGGCAACTTCATGCTTCTTAGGAATTTGTCTCAGATCCCTAGGGATTTTGAAAGGAAACCAGGAATTGGATCCAGGACCTCACACATGCTAAGCATGCACTCTGAGCGATAAACCTAGCCCTCAGAAAATATACTGTTTAAAAAAGGAAATACCCAGACTTCCAAAATATATTTTTATTGTGATTGTGAGCTGCATATGCTCCCACAATGTCAGAGGATACTAACAAATCCATTCATACCATCCTTTAGAATCCATGGGAGAGCAGGGGAGATGGCACAGTGGGGGAAGGGGGTGTTCCCACCAGGTCCAATGACCCGAGTTTGATTCCTGGGACCTACATGATGGAAGGAGAGAGCAGAATCCCACAAGTTATCCTCTGATAACTTACAGCATGGCGCACACACCCTAAATCAATCAATCATCAACATAATACAAATAAATGAGAATCACGCCATAGCTAAAATTTCAGAATGCAGAGAGTTTCTAAGGGTAACTTCTCTGATTAACGCCAGTATCCTCGGCTCTTTTGTTGCTACAGAGAAAAATGTATAGTGAAATTGATTTGCTTCATGGTTCTGGAGTTTGAAGAGCCCAGAATCAAGGAGCTGCATTTGGTGAGGACTTTCTTGCTGGCTTATAACATGGCAGAGGAATCACATGGGAGAAAGAGAAAGAGAAAGAGGTCAAACTGCCAGGTCCAGTCCCTTCAGAATGGGCATTAGTTTATTTGTGAGTGAGACTCTCAGACCTAAACTCCTCCCCTCAGGTCCCACCTCCTGGTGCTGCTGAAAATTAAGTTCCTAACACACGAGGTTGGGGGAGCACACTCAAACCATAGCACTCAGCTTTACATAAATATCATTTTAAATGAATAATGACATAATTTTCCCTTAGAATTTCAGGCATGTAATAGTTGCAATATATGTTCTCATGCTCTGGATTCTCCAACTTACAACCGTTTCTTAGAACTACAGTAATCTAAATTAGAAGTCAAGAATGTGGGGTTCCAGTTGAACTACACCATCAAGAACTGATAGTTCCTCATAAACAGACTGAACATAGGAAAGCAATGGTGTTGCTTATGTTTAATATAGAACACTAATTAGATGATGAGGTAAAGGCTTATACAGCGCACTCAGAACAGAAGTTGCAGAATTCCTATTCCTTAAAAATAATAATACTGGGCATTCAAGATAGCTCAGCATGTAAGCACACTTGCCGCACAAGCCTGGCTGCCTAACTTCAGTCCTAAGAACCCACAGTGCAAGAGGAGAACGGGCTCTTCAAAAGTGTCCTCCAATCTCCACCTGTGGACTGCAGCACAAGCATGGTCACACTCACACTTACACACACACACACACACACACACACACACACATCACAATAATAACAAAATATAAACATAATTTAAAATCCTAACGCTTAGGGCTGGGGAGATGGCTCAGTCAGCAAAGTGCATGTTGTGCCGGCATGAAGACCAGAGTTCAGATCCCCAGCACTCACATGAAAGCCAGGCACGGTGACATACATTTATAACCCCAGCAACCGGATCCTTGGAGCTCAATGGTCAGCTAGTGTAGCCAATGGAAGAGCTCCAGATTCAGTGAGAGACCCTGTCTCAAGAAAAAAATAAGGTGGAGAGCAACAGAAGAAGACACCTGATATAGACTCCTGGTGTCCATATTCATGTACAACAGAAAGACATACACGCTCTCACACATACATGTATATGCACACAAACACATGCATACACTACACACAGGAACACACATGCAGACGTTCAGAAGTAGCTGGTCGTAAGTACTTAGTCCATTTTTATTTTGTCTTCGTGCTTTCTGAAAGTAGTTAGGCATGGTGGCGCGTGACTACGGTGCCAGCGACACGGAGAACAAGGCAGGAACCACTCAAGCCAGGGCGTCTGAGACTAGCATGGATAGTATAGCAAGGCTTTGAGAGAAAGACTGGAAAGGAAAGGGGGAGAATCTACTGTTTCTCCGAAAGGCTGTAAGAGAGACTAAGGAAAAACACGTGACTAGACTGGGCACCTGACCTTAAGTGCTAAACAAAAACCCCGCAGGTTCCATATCAGCCTTCTTCTCTCCACGCTAACTGAAGGTGACGTATTAATTTAGGAAAGTAAGTGCACCAGGCTGGTCAGGCACCCGTGCTGTGTTCCCACACTGCTCTATGCCTTGCCACCATCACACGCTATACTATACCCTTGGCTACAGGACACAAAGCTACAGCACCGGTGACCACAGTTGACACAGCTGGCAATCTTGTTGGAAACACTAAGTTGACACAGACTTGAATTTTATGTGCCCATGGCTCAAAAGGCCACTTTGGTGGGTCATATGACCAGGCACATATGAGCATGATGTTGACTATACAAAGAGAGGAAATGATCCCATGTGGGGGAATACCAGACATGCTGATGATATGAAATTACCTTTCCAATCTTCACTCCCTTCTCTAAAGAAAGATGCATGCTCATTAGTAACACCCAATGTAGATTCTACAGAGCTTCGGGCTTGTGGAAAGAGGGTTCTCTTAGAAGGAACTATTTCTAGAGCTCAGAAACTGTAAAAGCCATTCCAAGTAAAACACAATCGAGGTACTTGTGTTTTACACTGTACCACTGAGAATAGAAATATATTTATAAAATAATATTTTAGCTAAATGTTTGTAGATTTGCTTACTTAAATATGCACAACACTAAATACACAGAATTAATATTAACAAATTCTCATTTATCTGGAACCCAAGAATCAGAAAGCTAAATCATAACTGAGTGCATTGCCCATAAACAGGACTCAAAAACAGCAACAGGAGCTCATAACAAGCCAACTAAGTAATGCTTTAGAAGCAATTATTTTTAGTGTACAGTCGACTGTATCTATCTTTGCATTCCACAGACAGAAAATATTCAGAGAAAACACTACGTTGAACACATGCAAACTATTTATCTTGTCCTTAGTCTCTAAACAACACAGTCTAACAAATACTTACATTAGGCAAGATTGAGCATATTCAGAGTAGTACAGTCACAGGCTACTTATATTAGGTAGCATAAGCAATCTAGAAATTACTTGGAGTACGTGAAAGGATGTATACATATTGTGTACAAATGTTATGCTAACAATCAGGGACTTGAGTGTCTAGGTTTAGCACGGAGGGGTTAGTGGGACTCAGAACCAATCCTACACTGATCCCCGGAGATCACTGTGTACTCAAAACACCTATTATACTCTACTCTAAGGCTTGAAAAGCTGTCCACATGCACAAAAATGCATACACACAAACAATGTGTCAACTAGAAACATTCCATATGTGAGAAAACTCCATTCACCACCCATTACACAGAATCCCAGGTTTACTGCACCTGCGGCTCCTTTGGACTCGGGGTATCAGATATGTGCTTCTCCGCTCCCTTCCTAATCAGTCTATTACTCTCTCAGCTCTCCCGTTCTCCTCCAAGTAGCTCACTAGCCTGTGCTCTCGAACATCAGCAGTTTCTGCGGACACCTTCTGCATCACACTTTTATTAAGGCTAACGTTTAGGATTATTAAGCTTGGGGAAATTAAATAAAGCCAATTTAGTCAAATACCTCAATTTCTTTTTCTACCCTTACGTGTTATATTTTTTTTATTGTCCATTCAAGGGTTAAAATCAACTTCAAGCTTTCAGAGGTTATGAGGTTCATTAAAAGCCTTTCACTCATCAAAGTGATTTTACTTTCAAGATAAACATCAACACAACCATTAGGGAACAGCTGTATTAACAGCTATTATTCATGTAAGTTCACTGAAGGACATTTAGCATTTTGCTAAAAATATTTTTAAAAACTTAAATACTAGAAGAAGATGATCACCTGCATATGTTCACGATTTAACAGAAACCAAAATTATTTTAACATAATGTTCTAAAAGAGCATTGCAAAAAAGAATTCATGGGTTTTACGTTGTGGTATGTTGGCATTCAGTTGGTTAAAATATTTTTAAAGTGAAGATACATACTTTCAGATAACCTAAAGAGCTTGCTTCAGAGAATGGGCTTAGTGTTTAGTTATTCAAATGTACAAAAAAAAATCCAGCAAGGACAAAAATTGCATATCATTAAATTGTCATTATTCCCTCAAAAACATTTTATGAATATTTAACATGAAAAGTATTCAAAAAGAAATTTACTTGTATTTTTGCTCACAGTAGTTACTTTAAAAACACAGTTTTTTAAGAAGCAGACAATGCTACTTAATAACTATTTAGATATAAGTGTTTAGAGCATATAAGATTCTTAGAAAACATCATTGCTTTTACCACCCTGCTTCCTTTCAGCACACCAGATGGACAGGGAAGCATACAGGGCTAATTAAGTCATCACCCTCACGTAAGCACTACTCCGAGCACTGAATAATGGCTGTGGTCTACAGATAACAGGCAAGGTTAGACATGTACCTTGTTCTTAAGGGATACGAATGTTTCACAACCTAAAAACCTACATTTCCTTTATCTATGAGAACTATCCATGTGCATCTCTGTGTGTCATATGTACAGATCACATGAATGTTATATGTTTTCATTTGAAATAGTTCCATGCTGTATTTACTTAATAGAAATAGATTCGTTTTAAAACCTGAAATTCGGTAAAGTTCAAACATGTATGTGACTGATAAAAATAGACGAGCTCCAAATAATAACAGTTGGAGACACTCCGTTCAAAACATATGAGAATGCTCTTGTGTTGCAGCCAAGTTGCTACTTTTGCTATCCCAACATGATAAATAAATAAAGCCTATTTTTTCCTAAATTAAAAAATTCTCAGATTGACATATTCATTTGAATAAATTATCATGTTAAGGTTTCTGGATGATTAATTTGAATAATAAGACAGTGGTTGCTACTTAATTTCTGAAAAAAAAATACATTTTCAAAGGTAGGCTTAACTCATATTTACTTGAATCAAAAACAAAACAAAACAAAAAACCGGTTTCACTTAAGAATGCAACGTTCTGAATTAAAACAATTACCAGGGAATATATTTTAGGCAATCGCTTTTGCAATTAAAATGAGCAACCACCCCACATTCCCTACACCTTCAGCGTATTTTGGACAGGGGAAGGGTTTGTGTGTACGCACATGGAAGAGACCAAAAGGTACGCTGCTCCAAGAGCTACGCTGCTCAGCGCTGAGT
This sequence comes from Cricetomys ansorgei, assembly GCA_026225945.1. Taxonomy (NCBI): domain Eukaryota; kingdom Metazoa; phylum Chordata; class Mammalia; order Rodentia; family Nesomyidae; genus Cricetomys; species Cricetomys ansorgei. The sequence continues at coordinate 10,762,019 of JAMJFZ010001264.1, forward strand.
CGATGATCAGAAGCCTTCTTACTAGAGACAGTTGCAAAATCACCCTTTTATAGGTGCTACAATTTGGTTCAAAGCCTCCCGGAAGGTGAATGGCGTTGTTAAACCGTTAACCACTCAGCTCCTGAGCATGAGGGAAATTAGGCTCGCACAGACAGCAGTTAGGATTTCCTTCTCAAGACGGCAGCAGCAGTCAAAATTAACAATGGATTATTCTTGTAATTAGGGCACGGGGAGGGGGAAGAAAAAGGGAGAAAGAAGTTAGCAGCATAGCTTTCCCTCAGATAACCCAAAGACTCAGACTTTATAATACAACACCACAAAATGATGCCTGTTAACACTTGTTTGGGGGCACAATTTCAAACACAAAATGGAACTTACAAAAAAAGATAAGCTACTTAAATCTTAAAAGGCAAACTAAAAACTAATGGTAATTTTCTCATGTATCACGTTTCAAAGAAGAGTCCTTACTGTATAAAGATCCCATGAGTTCATGACAGCTTTATTCTTGGAGCCACAGACCCAGCTATTGTTATGCCCTGAAACTGTGGAAACTGCTGCCACCTGTCGGAAAGATGCTGCAATGGCAGTGCTTTACTCCGAAGGCTCCTCTCTTGGGGACAAAAATGTCCTGAATGTGTAACCACTTTTCTAAACAGCAGGTGGCCTCACTTTGGCTACAGATTTACCTCAAAGACGTTGGTTTAAAAGCTTTTTCTTGTTTTGTAAAATAAACTCCAACTTCTGCTTGAATCTAGTTGCTAGGTGATTTATGATAGAAAAAAAAACTCGAACTCTGAAAATTCATGACTATAAACAGTCTCACAAAGTCTAACTCAAGTTGCTAATCTGATCTCACTCAGAGCCATTCTTCACCAACCTGACAGAAAACACAGGTATTCTGCAGAGACCCACTACACTGAATGTGGGTGGGGTAGGGCATGACTCAGGGAAGTGTTTATTGAGGGCAAAATGTCAGTTATTACAATTACTCCTCTTTTCTAGAATTTATTGCTCTGTGGTAGTGACAACAGAACTGATCTTTTCTCAAGTCCTTCCTAGGCACCATAAAGCAAGTTCATACAGTCTAAGAACAAAGGTATAAATTTTATAACGAGGAACCATAAACGCAAACCTTTAATGGTAGCAACACATGTTGAAGATGGCGGCATAATTTTCTTATAAAAGAAAAGTAGTTCACTTCTTTATCTTTTCATTGTAACCACCAAATGACACTTTCCCTTTGACTGTCTCCTGTCTCTATTAAAATAGCCAACATTTTTGTAATTGTAAAAAATATAAAGCTTTTCAAATGTTATGTGGTACTACAAACAAGGGCAGAAATGAAGGGTTTCTCCACCTCCAGAAGAAAACACAATAAAGCACATCTATAAACACAACAGAAGCCATTGAAACAAGTATTCAGAGTCAGAAATAAATACTGTCCATTGTGCTGATATGAACAGCACACCATCCACACTGAGTCCTAAGCCACTCCTCATAACTACAGCCAATGACAAAAGCAAATAACAGGCAAAGATCGTGCACACACACACATACACACATCACACACAACACACACACACACACACACACACACATATCATGTACAAACACACAGACACCACACACACACCACACACATACCACACGCACACACACCACACACACCACACACACCACACACCACACACACATACACCATACACACACACACACAACACACACACACACCATACACATACATATCCCCCCACACACACATACCACACACACCACACACACAACCACACACACAAACTACATGCACAAAATAATAATTAATTAATTAATTAATTAAAGAATGGCACGAGGCAAGGTGGGAGCCAAATGTGCACAACCAGAAATCTAGCAGCACCTGAGACGCCTGGGCTCCTGCTTACCTCTCCCTGTGCATGTTTACTCTTTTCCCAATTACCTGTACACATTATTCTAGACGGTTCATTGGGTCACTGAAGTTCAGAGATTTGTGTCAATTTCCAATCCAAGGTGAAGAAGTACGATGTTAATTTTTTTATTAACAGCAGGCAAGTTTCTTGGATGTACTGGTATAGGTGGAGTCACTGTGCTGACTCTAATGCACCCGCACATGTCTACACAGAAATGCCAGCTGTCACCAACCTTCACACTGGCACCATGGGATTGCCTGGGCACTGTTCGATCAGATCTTCAAGCCGCTATTAATGATCAAATTATAGCAGACTGGACTGTTCTTAGATTTCTTTTAATAGGGCTGTGATTTGACAGACAGAACAATCACTTCTAAACTTTTTCATATTTTGTTACCATTTTTTTATTCTCCTAGCTTCTCCATACCCTCACTATCATGATTTCTCAGGGTCTCTGACTTAGACTACCTTTGACATAACTGCATAAAAACTTCCTTTCACTACTTCAATAGCAAGTCTCTTGGACCACAGTCACTGTGCTATAGTTAGCATCCACCCCGCATCAAATGCTAGGTGCTTTCTCTTCATAAACATTGACCCTTTACACACTATGTGAAACATCACCTCCATTTTACAGATGAGGTAAAGGACAGGGAGATTACATGACTTGCCCAGAGCCACCAGTTCTATGGATTACATATTGGGAGGTCTAGTATGCAATCATGGAAATAATTTAATTTAAAAGAAAGCTTTGGATCAGTGAGTTTGCTCAGAGGAAAAAGGTGCCTGCTGTCAAACCTGAAAACCTCAATTCAATATGGGACCTTCATTGTAGGAAATAGAACCAATTCCCTGGAGTAATCCTCTGACTTTTACACACTTACACGTGGCATATGTGTGCCTATACACTTACACACATACACACCCACATACACACATACACACCCATATATACACATATACACACACATACACACACACCCCCCACACACACATACACACACATACATACACACATACACACCTACATATACACATACACACCCACACAGATGCACAAAATAATAAATAAAATGTTTATAAAAATTAAAGAAGACATTGATGAACTGCTACATAGAACACATGCTTTCAAGCAATTTTTCCACAAATAATTTATTTTCAAAATTAAGTTACTCAAGTCTTTAAAATGTACAAGGTATTTTTAAAACCTGAATGAAACACGATTTAACATTTCATGTTAAATTTAACATTTCATTTATAGTCTTTGTATGCATTCATATAATCACAATAAAATGAACTTATTTCACAGCAAGAAAGGGATTCAGCAGCTAGGAAATATAAATAGTTGATCTACAAAGTCATTATGTATCCCATTTTAAGAACATATTATAATATGCAAACCTGTAGAGGGACCCCATGTTGATAATGAGTGGGATCATTTGAATTTGCAATATTCTTGATCTTTAAGGAATTAATAATCTTCTACTTCATTTTTTTCAACAGCATACTTTTACCACTTTTGTGGTGTCTTCATTTTGAAAGCACTTAGAATAAACAGTTTAAAAACTGTAATTTTCTTTGTGGGTGCAGTATTAAATTGCAATATCGACTCAAGCACCAAAGAACGACCATGCTACCCTGAGGACAGAAGGCATCTTAGATGTCTTAAATATATCATGAAGAAGTCTTTTCTTTGAGTCATCAAGCAAGGTAACCCAATTCTTTTCTTTTAAATAGTGATTCAGTCTTGTTTCACATCAAAATCAAAACCGGTAACATTTCATGTACTACATTCTATATAATAGGAAACAAAGGAAAGGTTTCAAAGGACTTGCTAGTTTTGATTTGAAGGGACACACAGGAAAATAAGCAGGTGGATCTCAAATGACAGCCACATTATCTCTCTCCAGAACATTTCAAAGTGATGAGTCAATAAGATCAGATGTCAGGTTTCTTTAATAAAGTTCCCTAAAATGGTATGTGGCTGCTCTCTGTCTGTATGTCTGTATGTCTGTAATATACACCGTCACTAGCCGAGCTTTGGGTATACCAGTTGTCCTTTCAAATTTCCACCTACTCTTATCTATATGTAAAAAGTGCTACTTTTCCAAATAAGGCCCACTCTGTGCTTTTTTTCCTCAAGACGATATGTTCTCATGTTTACTAAAATTCACCTTCTGTTTTTGCTAAGCTTTTGTTTATTTTAAAATTTAAATAGTGTATTAACAAAATTTATTAACTATTCAAGTGAATACAACTGGGGGTGTTAAACTAATGCCTTGTGCTATACAAGGGTTACATTTTGGCTCAACTATAATATTTTGGTACATGCCCAAAACAAATTTTGTAAAAATAACAATTATCTGTTTCTAAAGTGCATCCATCATCCTACCTCAGGTCTTTTTTTTATTATTATATTTAAGCTAGCATTCACATTTTTGTTACCTATTCACAAACAGAATATATTTTTTTGGTTCTCTTCCCACCTCTTCTCTTCCAAACCCCACTCCCTTATACACTTCCATCAACCCACCACCACCAGGACACTCCTCACCTCTCTCCCTGGGCCCCAGAACCTCCCTCTGCTGTCATGTGATAGGCATCCTATTGCCCTCCCCGACTTCCTCAGTGCCTCTTTGTCCTCTACTTTGGACTCCCTTCTAATTTCATACTCAAGGCTTTCCTTAGTACTCTTGTGCCTAGCCAGTCTTTTCATTGGGATGGCATAAGCATTACTTGTTAATAAATGTGTGAAGTGACTTGTATGTAACCAGGCACTGAATAAGGAAAGTTATTGGCCCTTACACCTTAGCAGCGTAGGGAGCAGACAGGAAAACATGGCACTTTAACAGAGTATTTCAACACATCTACAGCAGTGTGGGTGTGATTAACAGAGATACTGATCAATGTTATTTGGATTTGGAAGTTGAGAACTTGGTCGGACATGGGAGGAGGAGTGTCAAGAAAGACACCAGAAGAGTTGCTTGCAGAATCTGAATGCGAAAGAAAGCAGTCATTGCTTTAGAGAACTGAGTCCAGTTTAGGTTGACAAACACATGGGAATTAAATAGCAACAATGACTTCTCCTTTGATCTGGTAAGTCCTCGCTACTCTACACCAGGACTTCTTCAACTTTTCCACTCATAACCCCTTTGACAAAGAAACCATGTATGCATGTGAGTGTGTGTGTGTGTGTGTGTGTGGTGTGTCTGTGGTGTATGTATGTGTTGTGTGTGTGTTGTGTGTGTGTGTGTCTGTGGTGTGTGTGTGCGTGTGTGTGTGGTGTGTGCATGTGTTGTGTGTGGTGTGTGTGTGTGTGTGTGTATGTGGTGTGTGCATGTGTGTGTGTGTGGTGTGTGTGTGTGTGTGTGTGTGTGTGTGTGTGGTGTGTGCATGTGTTGTATGTGTGTGTGTGTGTGTGTGTGTGTGTGTGTGTGTGTTGTGTGTGGTGTATGTATGTGTTGTGTGTGTGGTATGTGCATGTGTTGTGTGTGGTGTGTGTGTGTATGTGTGTGTGTGTGTCTGTGGTGTGTGTGTGCGTGTGTGTGTGGTGTGTGCATGTGTGTGTGTGTGTGGTGTGTGTGTGTGTGTGTATGTGGTGTGTGCATGTGTTGTGTGTGTGTGTGTGTGTGTGTGTGTGGTGTGTGCATGTGTTGTGTGTGGTGTGTGTGTGTATGTGTGTGTGTGTGTGTGTGTGGTGTGTGCATGTGTTGTGTGTGGTGTGTGTGTGTGTGTGTGTGGTGTGTGTGGTGTATGTATGTGTTGTGTGTGTGGTATGTGCATGTGTTGTGTGTGGTATGTGCATGTGTTGTGTGTGTGTGTGTGTGTGTGTGTGTGTGTGTGTGTGTGTGTGTGTGGTGTGTGTGTAGATACCCATGCCAGAGCCCTTGTGCACGCATGAGTAGGAAGAGGAGTATATCAGATGTCTTCCTCTATCCCTTCTCCTTACTGCCTTGAGCCAGTGTCTCACTGAACCAGCAGCCTGCAATCCCAGCTATGTTGATTGACATTCCCAGCATCCTCCCATCTCTGTCGCCCAGTGCTGAAGTCACAGGTATGTGCAGTGAAGCCTACCGATTTTTTTTTTTAATGTGTCTTGTGGGGATTCAAACTCAACTCCTATGCTGGCACAGCAAGTGCTCTGACCAGATGAGTCATCTCCCCAGTCCTCCAAACAGACTAAGGCAGACCTACTCTCACTGCACCCTTACTAACTGATCGAATTGCGATTCTACTTGCTGCTGGGTTTTCTACAGAAGGCGCATGCTGGTTTAGGACACCACGTAAAGCAGAAGTAGGACAATGAATTTCACATGAATGTTTTATGATGCATCACTGTAAATTATCATGGATAATACTGATTTATACTTGTTCAACAGACATTTATTAAGCATCTTCTGTAGTTCTGGTTTGGTGTTAAGCACAGAAACAGATGTGAACACGACAGATGTGCTTCCTGCCCTCCCAGAATTTGCATCTTCCAGAAGCAACACATTTTTCAACCATCCAAGTTTCCTCTCATGTCCATAAAGTCAGTGCGATCAACATGGACCCTGGAGCCAAACAGCTCCCATTAGTCCCACCACACTCACTCGCCTGCTGTACAGCTCTCAATATCACTCGCCACACTTTTCTTACTTGGAAGAAATACCTCCTTTAGAGCATTTTTTAAAGGAGCCACTGAATGTAGAAAGTGCTTGGAAGAGAATTGTTAATCAATACATATCCAAAAGCCTTTGCATACAGAATTTTTGTTAGATTTTTTTCATAGGGACATCAATATGAATTCCAAAAAGATACACAAAAGCATGTAACACTTAATTTTTCTTCAACAAAAAAGCACAGAGCTGGGTAAATGGCTCAGTGGGTAAGAGTGTTCACTTTGCAACCATGAAGAGCTGGGTCCCAATCCCCAGCATCCATGTAAAAAGGTAGGCATGAGTACCCTTGCCTGTAAGCCCGGTATTTTGGAGGAGAAAGGTGGATTCCAGGAGTTTTCCAAGTAGCCAATAGCAAGTTTAGGATCAGTGAGAGATCCAGTCTCAAGGCAATAAGTTAGAAAGCAACACAGCAGTGGTCCCCAACCTTCCTAACGCTGTGACCCTTTCATACAGGTCCTCATGTCGTGGTGACCCCTAACCATAAAATTATTTTTCTTGCTGCTTCCTAGCTGTAATTTTGCTGCTGTTACAAATTGTAATGTAAACACCTGATATGCATACGGTCTTAGGGGACTCCTATGAAAGGGCCATTCGACTCCCAAAGGGGTCACGATCCACAGGTTGAAAACCACTGGAATACAGGAAGCCATTCACATGTGATCTGGCCTCCACATACCCGACACATGAGTACAGTGAAGTTATGCATATGCACCACATACACAGCACATTCACACACAATGTAATTTTCTTTACAATCTCACTTTAACACAAAACTCTTGCTATGTAGCCCAGGCTAGCCTCGGTCATGTCATCCTGCCTCAGACTACAAGTGTGAATGACCAATCACTCTAGGAACTTTCTTATTGCTTCCATTGGATATGAGGAAGAAGCAAGTTCCTGAAGGACAACGCCATCAGCTATGCCCAAGACCATGCAGGAAATAAAAGTGTTCAAAAGAGGCCTCTTCAAGAGTGGATAAAAAGAGTCTGTACAACACAAAAGTATAAATTCAATATGATAAAGTTTTGATAAGCTGGTGAAGCCAAATTCCCAAGTAAAAAAGTATAAAACTTAGAAAATTACATAAGGAAGTACTCGGCCTGCTAGGACTACCCACCATAGTTTTAGTCTAAAAAACACAAAAGCAGCCAGCCGGACGGTGGTGGTGCATGCCCTTAGTCCCAGCATTCGAGAGGCTGAGGTAGGTGGATCTCTGTGTGTTCGAGGCCAGCCTGGTCTACGGAGTGAGTTCCAGGACATCCAGAGTTACAACAGAGAAACCCTGTCTCGAAAAACCAAAACCAAATAAGTAAATAAGTAAAGAAATAAATGAGACCAAAGGTAAGGAGTGGCAGGAGGAATGGTGACCTGGGGGCACAAGCCGCTCTGCAATGCCAGAGGCCTCTGTGGTATCTCAGCTCTGTGAAGGTAAATCTTGTTCCCAGATTACTTTCTTTCCTGCGTTGTTAATGTTAATTTTGTTATGAACTAATTTGTTTCAATTTCTCTGCTTTGAGGGAAAATAAATGATCATGTTCTCTATCATTTTGGTCACGATATTAAGTTACATCTTTTTTTCAAAACCCAGACACTAAAAGAAATCTGGCCTAACACAGCAAAGTTCTGCATTTGAGTCAAATCACTGAAAACGTTCATACTTCAAAAAAGAAGAAAACCTTGGTTTCGTTTCATATTCCTAGAGATCCTTACTACCTGACCCCTATAACTGTATCTACAATTCCAAAGAAACAACACAGAAAAATCTTTCAATTATACTCTTTCTTTTGAAACAAGTTATTTACATTTTTATGGAAATTATTTGCTGAGATTCAAGATTAACAGCACAATGGAAGGAGTCGCCATGGCTCCCCCTCTTGTGTTATCTATAGGCAGAAAAATGAGAAGCTTTGATTATGCAAATTGAAGCGGAATCTATTATCTTCCTCCTGATCTATGTCCTGATCATGGAGAATTTTTAAGCAGCGCTATTCCTGCACATTAGGAATCGCAGTCGGTTAACTACTGCTGCTAAATGATGAGCTGTATTTGCCGACTCTATCAGTTTGACCCAGCTTCCAGGGCTTAATGGTCCTCCAGGCTAAAAGAGAGAGCTGATCCATCAGGCCTGCATTAACATGGACTCACACTCGGCTTATTGATGTGCGTTCAGCGTAACTACTATCCCCAACACCCAGCTCGGTCCATTACTTTCATTTCATCTCAAGTCTGGTTGTCTGCCCCAGTTAAAGCTGCGGCAAGACTAGTACTTAAATGAATTCACAAGAAAGGAAAGAAATGCTCCCTGAACTTTCAGCACTTTGAATTGGAGCCTTGCTCACATAAAATATACTAGTACGCTCAGACCCATTTAGTGGGCATATCAAGAATAGCCTATTGCAGGAGAAAAAAAGTCACTCACTACCCTATTAGCCAACAAGAAGTGTGATGATTAAATGATTTTTTTAACTGTAATTTTAAAGCACTGCTCTGATTTTTGCTGAAAGCTATTGATAAAAATAAATTTCGTAACAGCTACGTCTTTGCTGCTTAAATACCTTTCTCTTTTAAAATACAGAATGCACACTCAAGTAAATGTTCCCAATAATAACACATTTCATCACCTAGAAAAATGTTACATTTAATGGTAACAAGAAAAACAACAATCTACAGCACCCAGGCATTTAATGTGCACAAAACCCCATAATAAGAAGGGACTTAATGCGTGCATAAACCCTGTAATGGGTTTGTATATAATCAAGCATTTGAGGTATACCTAAATCACTTTAATTGTAAATCTTTAAAATGAAAATAGAGTGCTTCTGTGGCTGTTTTGAATATACAATAACTATTGAAATTCTAAAGCGAAGCTCAAAACTATTTCTGTGAATTTACATAGTGCTTACAGCTATGATTCCGAGGGAATCTGAAAAGAGCGTACTATTCCTAAATCTGGTGTGGGTTTTTATTTCTTCCCACTTCAAAGAAATATAAGACAGACATGCAAAGCATAGCAACTAGCCAGACACCAAAGCTCAAAAAGTTGATGATGAACCCTTGACTGTCCGCCACTTCACATTAGGAATGTGATCTTTGTGCCTGTCTTACTTTTAGACTGGGTAAATTAAGATCCAACCAGAGTGTCTGTCTCCCAAAGACATCCTCTGTACTCCACTTTTAGAAACCTCATATTACTCCATCTTCAACTGGGGAGAAGAAAGGCAGCTTTCGGGGGTGCTAGAAATTGGACCCAGTACTCCACAGATCTCCACACAGACAAAGCAAGTGCTCTCTCACTGAGCTGCACCCCAGCCTTAGCAACGCTTTAAATAATTGCATCTATCAATATTGTCTCAGAAGTATTCATCTCTAACTGCCTCTCATCCATCTTCTCATGTCCCTCACAGAGAGAATGGGAGGCTAACTTCTGTATACCATGAAAGCATTGCACAGAAGCTGGTTATTAGGTGAAAAGCGATTCAGACACTGACACCCTCACACAAAGAATGGTTGAATGAAAACTCTGTGAATGCTGTTTTCTATCCAAAAAGCACATCAAGACCAAAAACACTACAGCCCCTGAAAACAGACTTTTCCATTTTAAATTTTAAACCCTGGACAGGTGAATGAGGAACCCAACGTTTCTTGAGGACCTACTTTGTGTCAGGTACTATTCACATACATGAATTCATTTCACCCTCTGAGGCAGTTACAAAGTTTGGTTTGACAATTTCCAATTGACAGATTCTCAGGAGGAGACTCAGACAGTAGCTAAAGGTCACAAGGCTGGTCTCTAAGCCCAGACCAATCTGACCCCAAATGGAGCATACTTTCTTTACTTCACAGTGACTGGCTGTAGAAGCTTCCAAGGGATCCTGAGATCCACAGATAATTCCCAGGAAGATGTGTTAGGTTTCAGCCAGCTGTGGAGGAACTCAGCATCTGAGCTTTGTAACATCTGTAATGCTTGAAAAGAATATTTTCAAAACAGGAAGAGAGTTGTTGAGACTTTCTAATGCATCTTTCTTTTCTCTCCTTATTTCTATTTTTAAAGATCCTTATACAGCAAGACCTTCGAAAACAACATGACTCAAGTTAGTACCCTCAGGAGCTTCTTACCCATATCCTTCTAGAACGTGATATAAGAAGCAAGTCATCTCCATTTTCTAAGGATACAGAAATGCATCCAGTCATAAATGTTTTTGTTAGTCTGCAAAAATGATTCTAGAAGAACACAAAAGAAACTTATCACCATGACATCCAGAGAGAGGGGGACTCAACTAATGAAAAACATGGAATTCATTTTCTTTAAGACATGCTGAACTTTGAATCCTGTGAGTAAATCATCGATTTGAAACATGCAGACATGCAAACAGACATGTCACATTCAGCTGTCTTCACGAGGCCCGCCGATCAATGCAACTGCTGCTACAACCTGAGCAAGCGCTGCCTTGTGAATCCCGGACGGCTGTTTGAAATGGAATCGATTCTACTGGTAGAACAGAGACGCTTGCTTGAATGCACCAGGTTACTACCCCAGATGCTAGCTTTGTAGAAAACATACTTGGGTTGGACAAAAACCCATCTTTGGAAGAAGAAGACAGGATCTCATGGGGAAGGTGGAAGGGAAAACATTCGGCACGAGATCTCTGCTGTGGTCACGCCATTTTCACAGAGGCATGCAGAGGTGGGCGGCCTTGGCAGCATACTATCCCTTTGGGTGACGTCTCCTTGGGCATATTAGCCACTTAAGCAAAGCGGGGGAGTATATTAGTGGTGGTATTCTTCACTTCCCCTAATTGCTTTTCCCTCCTCAGAGACGGCGGAAAGAAAGGTAAACTGGGCTCTAGCTAGATCTTTTCATTCTGCCATCTTGTTTCTTCTTTCACAAGAATGTATATATAATGTAATAAATTTGAGAGCTAGAAGGTAAGAGTGCTGAAAGACGGAAGAAAGATCTCAATCCACAGCAAATAAAAACTGAAATACCAACTGATAACTCATTCTTTACAGTTTATGGATTCCGGATTGTTTGGTTTTTGTTTGTTCATTTTGTTTTTTTGTTTTGTTTTCTTTTGTTTGTTGTTGTTTTTCTTAGTAAAGGACTAGAATGTTCTCTGGTACTATAGTCAGAATACTTCTAATGATAACTAGAAGCATGTTTACATATACAAAGAGAGACAGAGAAACAGATAGAGACAGAAACAAAAAGAGAATAATATCCATCCACTTAAGGTACATTCACCGACCAGGCTTTCTGGCACAAACCTGCAATCTCAGCTCTCAGGAGGCTGAGGGGGCAGGATCACTGCAAGTTCAAAGCCAGCCTGAGCTACATGGTGAGTTCAAGACCAACCTTGACTATACAAGGAGACACAGCTTCACAATAAAACAGGGATAAATAATAAATAATAACAAAAAACGGAGGCCATGAAGATGGGAGGGAGAGAGTAGGGGCACTAGGGGTGCCGGAGGAAGGAAATGGCGCATGGATATGATCAAAATACATTATATACATATACAATTTTTTCAAGGAATAAATACAAGCATTATTAAAAACCAAACCAGCAGCTGGAGAGATAGCACAGTTGGTAAACTACTCGCTAGACAGGCATGAAGACATTAATGCAGTCCCAGCATTTATGTAAATGCTGAACGTGGTGATACATGCTTATAATCCCAGAACTGGGAGGCCGAAAAAGGAAAGTCCCTGGGGCTTGCTGACCACCAGCCTGGACTAATCACTAGTCAGCCCAGGTCCCATTGAGACACCCTGTCTGAAAAAACAAGGTAGACAGCTCCTGAGGCATGACACCCAAGGTTGACCTCTGACCTCCACCTATTCACACATGTGCACCTATACACACACAACCATACATACAGACACAAACAACAAAACCCCTAGAAGGTTGCACTTCCCATGTGTCTGCTATGTACAAGCAATATCTTAGGATTCCTACTGACCTGACTTCCGCTGAGAAAATATTTTAATTTAGGTCATAAAGTTTGGAGCACATACATAGCACGTACTCTATTCTCAAAAGGTTTACTATAAAGATAGATGCCATGATTTCAATATTTTATAAGTATCATCTCATCCAATTTGTTTAGTTGATAAATATTAATCAAATTGAATGGAGCTTTCATTTTTTTTCAAAGTCAAGATTTTTTTCTAACTTTAACCTTCAATTAAGGAAGATCTTTTTTATAAACATATATAGAGTATATTTTGCTTACCATGTACACAAGAACATGGGGATAATTTTTTGAGTTTTTAACATACTTTTTTGAGAATTTCATATAATGCACAAAATGTGCTTTTGATCAATCCTACATACATTCCTTCCCTCCAAGTCCTGCCTATCCCCGCCACCACTTTTTCCTACCAACTTAGATGTTGTTTTTAAACCCATTGAGTCTACTCAGTGCTACCAGTATGTGCATGGGTGTAGACTCGCATACTGGAGCATGGGAAGTCTCTCAGGAGCTGCATCCCTGATGAAATCGGACTCTGCCACACACAGCAGCCATCAATTGCCAACAGGTCCTCAGCTAGGCTGGGACTTCCTGAGTCCCTCCTCTATCCGTCCTGGGATCTTGGCTGGCTTGATCTCACACAAGTCTTGTTCATGTAGTCACAGCACTGTGACTTCATGCATGCAATGGCTGTGTGGCGTCCAGCAAAGATTGTTTCAGAACGGTCACCCAGTAACTCTGGCTCTTAAAATCCTCCCAGCTGCCCCTTTCCATGATGGTCTCTGCAGGGTAAAAAGTCCTTTAGCACACAGCTTTACAGTTCTAGTGAGTTCTGAAAATATTTTTTAATTAAAAAACAGTTGGGCCTGAGAGATGGCTTAGCAGTTAAGAGAACTGGCTACTCTTCCAGAGGTCCTGAGTTCAATTCCCAGCAACCACAGGGTGGCTCACAACCATCTACAATGGGATCTGATGCCCTCTTCTGGCATGCAGGTGTACATGCAGACAGAACACTCACATATTCATTCGATAGATAGATAGATAGATAGATAGATAGATAGATAGATAAATAGATAGATTGTAAGCTTACATAGAAAAATAATTTAGAAACAATACTAATTGATTGTAGGTACTTAATTCTTTTTGTATGCCAAGTATTATTCTAATATTATAAATGTTTAACTCATCTGATCCTGTATTAATCCTGGCACTTAAATGTAATTTGGGGACCCTTTTATAAATAAATCGTAGAACAAAGTAGTTACATAATTTGATCAAAATGGCTCAGCTATTAAGTTATAACTGCTCAAGCCAAGCAGTGAGGCTCAGGTACCATGGGACTTAAGCATCCACCACACAGCATAAGTTTGTAAGATGCCGGTTTAGGGACATTCAATGAGCATGTCCTGGACCATATCTCTTTGAATTATTCCATCTGCCATGGTTGATAACTGAGTTGGAAACCTCCTAAGTATCATGCAGTCCATTTCCATGTCACATTTTTCTCAAGCCATTATAACATACCATGGAAAGACAATTTTCTTCCCTTTCCTGAATCACTCAAACCTTAGAACAGTTTGCAAAGTGAATAGAAAGAAAAAATTAGGGGCAGAGCATATAGAAATCCCCATCGCAATCATCACTGACTGGCTCTATCTTGTTCATCTTCAGAACTAAGCCCTAAAATATATCCCTCACCTTGCCACCGTCAGTCCTGCTCTCACTTTGCCAATGGCTTCTCTCCATGAGCAATACCACTTAATGTTGCAGATTATCTGTTTAAAGGAATTCCCTGGTACCCGGGATTCCTTCTCAAATTTTTCAGAGTTTAAAAAAGTGAAAATGGCCTTGAGGGATTCACCTTAACACCCCAGGATGCACAGAGAAGGAAGCAGGCATGGTGATGCCCTCCCGCCTCACACAGGTCTCCTATCAGGGGAAGCCCAAGATTCAAGAGCATCACAACACTACAAAACCGAGAGCTCAAGGGTCAACTTACAAACTCACAGCACTGTTACAAGAAGAAATGTTAGATTGCATCAGATGAACAATAGCCTCTCTAAGTTTAAATAAAATCTCTATAGAGGCAGAACAGTTCTTTCATGTCAAGAAATTCCTTTGATGCAGTGATGAAATACAATTCTAAGAGGACAGTCCTGACCTAACACGACAGCCTCTCCATAAACGCTTGACTTGTATACGGATTCATTGCTATGTTATATTTGGGGCCATTATGTCTTCCAAGAGACAAATAAAATACAGAAAAAGATCAGGAGCAGAGCAGTCTACTGTCTATTCAACATGACCTGCTCTGTTACCCTTCTTTAGAGTATCTAAGGAAAGCTATAACTCAGCTGGCCAGCCCTTAGGGAACTCAGAGAAGGTGCCTGGAAGGAAGGCAGTGGGCAGATGATCCCAGGATGGAGGATCTGAAAAGGTATTTGGGAGAATGGCTCTTCTGATTTTACATTCCTGAAGCTGCAGTTGGGTAGGAGGAATAGCTTCAAAGCTTTGAATGCTCACAGCACAAACAAATGACAGATGTCTGGTAGATCGACAACTGACACTCAGCCATTACACATTGTATCTATGCACTGAGACATCGTATGTAACCACATACACAGACACCATTACTGTGTATTGAGTAAAAACTACATACTAGTCAGGCATCATGGTATGTCCCTTTAACTGCAGCACTTAGGATGCAGAAGCAGGCAGTCTCTGTGAGTTCCAGGCTAGCATAGGATACACACAGTGAGACCCTGTCTTAAAACAAAAACAAACAAGCAAAACTAATGAAATTTCCACCTCTAGATATCTTCTTAGCTTTATTGGTTGATGCAGAAACATGACTTGATGCTGAGTAAACACATAAAGCATTCACTATACTTGTCTGACTTGTCCACATAGCTGCTTTTTCAAACCACGTTGAACAAAACCCTCAATGATGCACTTAAAATCTCTTAAAGCCCTTGAAACTACCCTAGCGCAAAGAAAAACAAAGTCCTTACACAATTTATAATAAAAACAAGAAATTCACTCTGACTTACGCTATTATTTTTGTTATGGTTTAACACACTTAGTTTTTTATTAGGAAATGTGGAATATGCTTTTCCAAAGCGATCAAATCAGATGTTATTATCTCCTTATTCGTGAAGAATTTCTCTAGAAGAGCCAGGCAGATAAATTCCTTCTTCTCTGCATACAATTTTAATTTGCACTTTCATTAAGATAATATGCCTCAAACTTAACATCCACATCCAATGATTTTCAAAACCTCCTTATTTCAAACACTGAAAGACTGAAAAGCATTATGGGATAGCACCTTTATTAGTTAAGTTTCTCTCACAGTCGTTTCATTAGGTTACCTCACCTATAGCAGAAATGAAAACTAAGGAATTCTTTTTTAAAGCTAGGTTTTAGAGAAACTTCAGCAACGCATTTAAAGCTGATCCATATTTTGCTGGTAACACCTGCCCCTCAAAATGGACAACAAAATTTTCTTTTAATAGAAAATATTTTCCTTATAAACTACAGGATACAAATTTCCTTAAAGCAAACTGAATCCATTCTCTATACTAAAGATGACAAAAATTATCCCACTAGCTGAATTTCACTGCCAAGCTGTCAACTTGACTTTCTTCTGTTTAAAAATAGCTGTTCATTCCACTCCGTAATGGGCTGTCAAAGCACCACAGCAATGAACCTGTGTCACACACAGAAGCAACTGGGCAATGTGCATTATTATGTTTAGATTGCTGGCATTCTTTACAAGACCCTGGGCTAATTTTAAATGAGATGCTTAACTTGAAACAAATCTGAACCCACTTTGTTTTACCTTAAAACTAATAGCTATTTTTCACTTATGACTCATTACTGCAAGCATTACTGACAAATAAAACAAAACTCATTGAATATATACAAGAGAGTTAAGTAAAGAAGCCTATCTGTATGTCTGTGGGCATATATGTGTGTGTGTGTTTGCTCCCAATAGTCTTAACTATTGTTAGTGGCTGACTGAATTATACAGGGCACAGCAAATTAGAGAATATTGCCCGTATGTGAGCAAACACTGCTGTATTCATGAATCCACGACAGGTTGTTAACTGACAGCATCTTTCCAGAAGCAGATAGCCTTTGACAGTTCAGCATAGTGTGTCAATTAGGTATCTTTTACCTACTAATATGATTCCCCGTATACTTTAGCATGGGATATTGTGAGCAGTGATAAGAAGGTGCGTGGAACCTGCAGCTGAGCCACTCTTCCCCAGCACGATATCATAACGGCAAAGGCGTGCGGTAAAAGAGGCGGTGACTCCACTGGTCACAGACGGCTTGTGAGCACATGTAATGAATGCAAGGGCCAAGCTGGTGCCTTTTGTTTTTGTTTTCTCACTTGCCATTATTTTCCTTAACGCGGGGTAGTAGTGGGGTGGCATGAGCGGGTATAACACTCGGGCTAAAAATAAATTCTACTTGGAAAATGCCCACCTCAGACCACTCAATGTAAAATGACTGTAAATTTACAGATCCTGACGATTCTAACATGTGAAATACACGTCAACCACTGAGCAAGGTTACAACTCAGCCCAATCCGCCAAGAAATGTTTCAGGGTAAACATACACACTAGTTCTGTCGAGTCTGTATCTGTGTAAAGTATGTCTCAAAAATGAGATGTGAGCGCACATACATTGCTTATCGATGTCATTTCTGAGTCAACAACACGTTAGGTACACACGTGGGAAAGCTCCAAGTGAAAGACATCCTGAAGGCAACTGCTGTCTTAATTCAAGAACAAAGAACTGTCTCTCTGATGTGTAAGATCACTGGCAGTGTGCCTAGCCAATAAACAAGCGTTCTTACGCTTACCACATTCCAAAGTGTTCCAAGAATGACTGGGAAAAAATATAGTCTGTGTTACATGAGCCCAGGTCCTCATATACACATACCTTTTACTCCAGAAACTTTACCAATGCTTCATCACAGCCCCTTCAACAACACTGAAAAGGAGTCTGTCTTAAAATTAATTCATGCAATTGCCTAAATTGGATTTTTACTTTTTTTGTTTTTGTTTTTGTTTTTTTGAGACGGAGTTTCCCTGTTGTAACTCTGGCTGTCCTGGAACTCACTCTATAGACCAGGTTGGCCTCGAACTCACAGAGATCATCCTGCCTCTGCCTCCCAAGTGCTGGGATTAAAGGCGTGCACCACTGCCACTTGGCTGTCTTAATTTTAATTTTAAAAATGACTAAACTAGCTTTTAGAATCATCAATCAAATAATATATGGTAAACAGTATACAAATTTACAATTTAAATTAGTTTTGTCTTTTACTGTCTAGTTATGCAATATTATCAAATTTTATCATATCTACATATTAAATTATTAAATTTACTATATCTACACATTAAATTTACATAATTAAAATATCTATTTTGCTTTTTTAAAAGCCAAATAGGTTCTTTTGTTCAAATACATAGTCATCCTGAAAGAATTTTATGGAGAATATCCGTATATACCCGCCACCTAGATTCTATCATTAACATTTACCAAGCTTGTTTTATCACATATCTCTCCATCGAAAATAGAAAGTTTTAATAAAAGATAAACACATTTCATAAGAACAAATGAAACAGAGAACAGTGCAAAGACGACAATGTGTTCCTTAATAACGAACCTACAATGTTAATAGCTAATCTTTTGATTGTATCCAGATTCATAAATGATAATTTCCATCTTTAAAAACTATGATCCCTCTTTGTCTTAATAGAGACAATTGAATCTAAATTAACTCAATATTAGATTCTGAGTGATTATTATATCTTAATTTGAAAGGCAAGATCATGACAGGAACAATAGAGCATATTTTATCAGCCACGTGGAAAGAACATAGACCTCCAAGACACAAAAACACTTGGTTTTGTATTAAGAGTCATAAAGCGAGTGTTAGGATAGTGATTTTTCTAGTCATTAATGTATCAGACAGCACAACTATGCTAATTCAACACTTTATCTACTATAGTGCATATACATTTTGGAAAACAACTGTCCTGTTTCAAATCTGTCCTTCAACACAAGGATGCTACCATTGCTACTTTCTAGGGATTTGAATGTATTTGCTTTAGTACAGTTAAAAAAAAGAATTAATGGCCATGATTACGGTTCTCGGAGATTTAGGGAGTTTATATCCTTTCTATTTTTATTTTACTTATAGGAGATATGAGTTTTGAAATCTGTGTCATAAGCAAGAGTACTGGCTTCACGCCCTTAACTTTCATCTCAGATAAACACTGAAAGAACGCTCAATGCTTCCTCCAGTCCTTACACTGGGTGCTCCCAGCAAAATTTCTGTAGGTCAGAGAGCACAGGGGGCTGCAAACAATAGGGAAAGCACATTTTAAATATTCAAAGAATCTTCAGTAAGTTAAAGACCTAAGTGAGAGAAATCTTCACATTTCAAAGCCCACTATAATAATTAAATAATTTTTCAAGTATTTCTAAAAGCTATCCATTACAGTTTTGTTTTGTTGAAATGTTTTTCATATCACTCTGGATTCCACACAGAAATAATGAATTGCACTTTTTATTCCTCTTAATTCAACTGATAAGAAAGCACACATTAATTAAAAGTAAGCTTTTTAATACTCCAAAACAGAAATGAGCTTTCAATGTGAATATTCCATTTGAAAAAATGCATGAAAATGCAAGGGTGACGATGTACCTCAAAACTGTTAGTGTATACGTGGCATTCTTAATCACCACGAAGTATGTTTAAGCAGGTCTGGAATGCCTGGTACCCCTTTTTAACATTTTTATTTGCTGATGAACCAACAATGTTTGGCATAATTAACGCTAAGATCTTCAAAACTCAATGACTGAAAATAATTGCCTCTCTCTTTTCTTTCCTGAGCACTCAGAAGCCCAACCTAAAGATTTAGAGCTGACTGGGCAAACATAAAGGATGTCAGAAGCAGTGACCACTGACGTGCCATTCAAGGCACAGGGAAGAGAGTTCAGGCTTGAATGCCTCTAAACTGCTCATTGGTAAGATCAGCTATCAGCGAGAAGCAGCGTAAGTCAGCGTTATTCACTGAGCCTGCTATGACCTTAAAATCACTGCTTCTGGGGCATGTTCAACCTCCAATTAGTCTCTGTGCTCACTGGACATCCACTGCTCAGAAAATACACTGGCCCTTCATTCCACGGTGTTGATGAAGTGTGTGTGACGGCTTTCTCTTCATGGCTTCCCTCCTGAAGCTGCCCTATCTCGAGCTGATACATTCAGGTCACTTGAACACCCTTCAGCTACTGTGGAATTTGATACTTTACTTAAAAAACTACCATAACTTAATTTTATAAACATGAATCTTATAGTGACCATGAAAGTGCATAATGTAGACCAAGGTAAAAAAAAATCAGAAGTCAATTTTCTAGTACATTAACTATAGTTGAAGATAGTTAAACATAAAAGACCAGAATCCCTTTTGTTCAAAATGATTATTTTATCAGCTATTTATTACCATTATTGAGAGAGGAAATTTCTTTGCTGTTTTTAAGTTTATTAGCACAAATGTACAGGTCCTACTGTTTATAATAAGCTAGGGAAAAAAAGTATTTTTTTCTCCTTTGGTCAGAGAAAAGTATTGCATATAAGGAATCAGACTTGAAAAATAACTTTAAGATAATATCATGTCATGATAAAAGAATGAAAAAGACGCCCCAGTTTCTACTGGGTAAGACACAAAAAGCCAAGGGCAGAGCCGACACTGTATATTTGGGAAGGAAATCGCTGATGGTTATAGAAGTAAAACTGTCCTGAAGATAACTGTAAATAAGGGTTTGAGGACACGGTGAAGGTATGTTGGCCAAGATTGTTAGCTAAAATAACCTGAATAGCGTCTCTCCAAATAACTGGAGGAGAGAGCTTGGAACTGCTATTCCGAGTCTTTCCCTTCCGGTTGCCACAAAGGTAGAAAAATCTTCCCCCTAGACAGAGGGGTCAGCCTTTAACTCATGCCCAGCCTCCTCACAAAATGATCTGATGAAGGTTTTCTTTGGCCTTTTTAAAAGAACTTATTAAGGTATAATTTATCATGCCTTGAGCTTCACCTATTTAAAGAGAAGAACAAACCAACAGTTTCTCATGCACTTAGAGTTCTGCAGCCACCATTTTGATCAAGTTTTGAACAGTCTCATATTTGGAAGGAAAACACTCATTCTCTTCATCCTCTCTAGCTCTCTAGTTCCCTCCTGGAGTAACTGCTTGTCTACTTTCTTCTCTATAGATTTACCTGCTCTGGACAGTTCATACAGCTAGAGTTTTTAAATGTTGTTGGTGACTGGTCTCTTGTACTAATATGATATTTTATGAGGTATATCTACATTGTGGTATGTATCAGTAACTCATTCCTTCTTATTGGTGAAATGTCATTGAATGAACTGATATTGTTTACCTATTTCCCTGGCTTTTACAACACAAAATAATGCCTGAGAACAATAGTTCATAGCCTATGTTTAGATGCACTGGTAAAAAAATTTCATTCTAGATGTAAAATACATTTTATATTAGTTATAGGTGTGTTCTGTAAATTGGGTGGAT
This sequence comes from Cricetomys ansorgei, assembly GCA_026225945.1. NCBI lineage: Eukaryota > Metazoa > Chordata > Mammalia > Rodentia > Nesomyidae > Cricetomys > Cricetomys ansorgei. Next base: position 10,783,177 of record JAMJFZ010001264.1, read on the forward strand.
GTGGTGGACTGAAAGAGAATGGCCCCCATAAACTCTTATGTTCAAATGCGTGGACCCCAGTTGGTGAACTCTTTGGACAGGATTAGGAAGTATGACCTTGTGTGAGGAGGTATGTCACTGGAGTTGGGCTTTGAGTATTCAAAAGCCCACACCAGGCCCAGCCTTTCTCTTTCTTTGCCTCCTGCCTGCAGATCAGGATGTAAGGTCTCTGCGACTGCTCCAGTGCCATGCCTGCCTGCCTACCTGCCACCTTGCTTCCTGCCATAATGATCATGGACCAACCACCTCAAACTGTAAGCAAGGCTCCAATTAAATACTTCTTTTTACAAGTTGTCTTGGTCAGTGTTTCTTCACAGCAATAGAACATCAAATTAGGATGATGAACTTAATTGATTTACAAAGTCTGTAACTTGTATTGTAAGACATACATAATTGCTAAATTTAAATAACATCAAGAGTCAATAGATCTGTAGTAACAACAAAATTCACAACCAGTACCTGAATATACCCTCACAATCTTACACTGTGCAACCCTCCAAATTCTCATACAGCATCATCCACTGTGGTGGAGAACTGACCATAATCCAGAGAAATTAATACAGTAGAGAGGATGTTTATCATGTATTCAGCAAACTGAATACAAAATACAACAAACTGAGAAATATGAAACAATATGGATAATCTTGTAATAAAACACAGTGGAAAGAAAAGAGTCTAGAAACAATGCCATCTTTATCATAAAGTATATACCTCAAATGATAACACACATTTTGTGTGAACACATTAAAACAAACGAATGAATTTAAAAGAAAGAGACCACACAGAAACAATGGTGACAGTATGCCACAACCTGACAACACTCTCCATCCAGACTCACAGATTGGGAAGTGGGGGAATATTATTTTTCAGAATTATTTGGAGAAAGAATATACTTTGCTGCCACATCGGCAACCACCTGGGACATGTACACTGCTGTGGCCAATAGTAAACTACTCCATGGCACTAGTGTTAAATATATTTGGGGAAAGGGTATGATAGAATATAAGGCTCCTACTTTTAGGAATACCAGTAAAGAATTACACAAAACACGGGAGGGGGAATAAAAAGAATCAATTGCTCTAGTAGAACATCCATGCCAAGGTAAACAGCGAAATGTGAGCTTTAATCCTCTTGATCACTATGAATCTCAGTTTCTGCATCTGAAAATTAATGGAGGGGATTGTCCTCTAAGTTCTAAGTTTTTCTAATTCTGGGCTTTCAAGTTTCTACAACAAGGTGAGCATGTTGATCTGTCATACATGCATGAAACCAAAACACAATTTCAAACAAGGATAAAATGGATCATTTAGTCATCTTAAATGATTACACCAAATTGTTATTCACATAAACATGTCAGAAATGTGTTATATTAAACAAAGCGCATATGGGTAGTCGGGCTATGGTGGCACACACCGTTAATCCCAGCACTCGGGACACAGAGGCAGGCAGATCTGTGAGTTCAAGAGCAGCCTGGTCTACAGAGTGAGTTCCAGGACTGCCAGGAAACCGTGTCTCGAGAAAACAAACAAACAAAAAACCAAAACAACATATGGGTAATTTGTACAGAACATCTTCCTCAGCACTAAGGTGGGAAAGGGATTAGCAGAATGTGCACTATGTATGACAGTGCAGGATGTGCACTATGTATGACAGTGCAGGATGTGCACTATGTATGACAGTGCAGGATGTGCACTATGTATGACAGTGCAGGATGTGCACTATGTATGACAGTGCAGGATGTGCACTATGTATGACAGTGCAGGATGTGCACTATGTATGACAATGAAGGCAGAGAGAAGTGCCCGTAACTTGTGGTTATAACAAAGGCTGATAGAAAACAGATTTTACAAGGACTGTTGAAGAAAGTACTTGATGCTGGCACAGACACATGCCTGGACACTGTATAACCTGGCATATGCACATATATACACACTGAAGGGCAGGTGGGGAAATGCTGCTGAACTCAGGCTGAATTACTGGATGATAGGGAACAGAAGAGTAGGTTGGCAAGACAGCTGGGAAGGTAAAGGCCTCCTGCCCAGCCTGACTCTAGCCCTTGAGACTCACATGATGGCAGAGAGAACTGACTCCTGTGAACCGTCCTCTGACCTCTATGCATGCACATAGCATAGGTGTGCCCATATACATCCACACACAAAAAATTTTTTAATGAACAGAAGAGGAAGCACGTCTAAGAAGCCCATATAAGTAATTATTAATACCACAAAATCTGGTGCTTTCCTGACACTTAACAGATATCTGCTAAGCTAAATTTAGATCCTGAAACCTTTCAACTGAGACTTTTTACTTTTCCAAACATTCACAAGCCAATCATGGAGACCAGCATATTGAACCATATAGTCAAAAGCATTTCTTCAGGTAAACAGCTCACATGAGATGAAGGTTCCAAGAATTTTTTTCCCCACAAGCTGTCAAATAGAATGTGCTCAGGAATAAGCTGCGTGCCATTTGTGCCTTCGTGCGCCTCCATGCCCCATTGCTGGTGACCCATACTATCTTCAGTCGTAGTCTGTAGTTATAAAGCCGATGACATGTCATGGTTAGAGTCCTCTTGATAGCTTTATTTGATTAGATATCTGTGTATGGGGAAAACATCGTTTGAATGAGAAGGAATTTGGGATATTAAGGACTTATTTGTAATCCAGCAACATGAATTCTTCTCTAAAAGTACACACTCTGGTACCTTCAATTCTCCTTGGTCCCATAGGTGTCTCTTGTTTAGGGAGTAGCCATGTTTTTTTAATCAAATGATTTTGTAAATAATGTAACCCTCCCCATCTCTGGCATTGATTTCTCCCATTCTTTTCCTCTACAGCCTTTGGTTAGAGGGTTTATATTTGAGGACAGTCAATGTGGAACTTAAATTTGTCTTATCCCATACTGTGCTGCTTTTTAAGATTTTTTTTTAATGTGTATGGGTGTTTTGCCTGCATGCATGTCTGTGTAGTGGCCATAGAGGTCAGGAGAGGGCGTGAGATCCTCTGACACTGGAGTTACAGTTGTTAGCCACCACGTGGGTAATGGTAATGCAGCCTCAATCCTCTGGAAGAGCAGACAGTGCTCTAAACAGATAAGTCAAGCCCCTCCAGCCCCAATCCTGTACTATACTTTTTCTATTTGCTTTAGGTCAAATTTAAGTACATAATAGCTGTTTGGACAAAGACTAGAATGTTTGTTCAGGCAGCACACACACACAAATTGTTTTTATTCACTCTTTATAAATTTCATATAGGCACACAATATATTTGGAAGTCAACCCCCTACTTCTGGTATAGCTCCTCCAAGATCCCTCTACCATGTCCTCCTCAAAATTTCACGTCCTCTTCTCAGGACCCCGAGCCCAGGTTGGGGCTGTTGAAAAGTGCCTAGGTGTAGTGCTGTCCACTGGAGCACAGGTAACCTGTGAGGAGCCACTCAGCTGAAGACAACTGACTGTTCTGAACCTGGAAGCCTTCAACCGCCAGGGCTCCTCAATCAGGGTGCAGTTTTGGGAGCTCTGCCCCTTCTATGATTTGTGGGCTCCTCTCCCATCTACGCTGGGATTTAGGCTGGCTTAATCTTAGGCATCCCCTCGCAGGCAACCAGAGCTGCTGTGCGTTCGTGTGTACAACAGCAGTCCTCCCCAATCTTACATCGTTTCAGCAATATTCCTTTAGTTATATGGTAAGGGGGTAATCACAAAAGTCTTATAAATGGAATCAAGTTTCAGAGTGATAGGGAATTCAAAATATCCCAACACTTTTCTTTTTCTGGAGAAACCAATGAATGGCACTATCAACATGGACTGATCAATACCTCGGAGTCCACATTTGCAGAAACCTTGTAATAGTACTGTTCACAAAAGCTATACCTGCCCAGGGAAACTATTGCTGTTACTACCATGACACTTTGAGACAGAAACAGCTCATGCTTAAGAGATTCTCCCATGAATCCTTAAGATAACTACAAGGCCTCCTAATATCTTGACTGTGACCCCATGAGAAAGCCAAGCCCCAAACCACACAGCTCAGTTTGTGTGAGTTACTGACCCAAAAGTGTGTGAAATAAATTTATTGTTTTAAGCTCTATGTTTTTTGATATTTTATTGTACATAATCAGATAACTGATAGGTTCTACCTAGAAACTTTCCCCAATACTTCACTGGCCAAAATGTGTCACGAGGCCACACACAGCTACAAGAGTCTGGCAAGTATTTTCACTGGGTGTGCTCTTACTGTAAATAAAACCTGAGCTCTGGTTCTTCCATTAAGGAAGAGCCACAAAGAAATGGTTGGCAGGTGCTTAACTGCTCCATTTCTATTTCAATTCAATTTTCTCTGGAAAGAAAAGAGGGCTGCAGACAAGAAGGGAAAGATAAACAACACAGAGAGCATGCAGCCCACAGTAAGTAAGGAAACAGCTTATGATCTAGTAGTTGCTCTAAGAGGGTTTGAATCTGTAGACAGGGCAATTTGCATTCCACCATGCCAGCTAAATCTGACTTGTATCTACAGTCTCCTGCCAGTGATCATACTGAGAAAGCATGACAAATAGAGAAAAGAGAAACAGGAACGTGGAAATGCTTTTTTGATGTCTTAGAAAAAGGGAATAAGTACATAAAAAGCTTGAATGATAACATCCACGATAAGACTGTGTGACAGATCACTGGGGGGGTTGATACACATCTAGAAAATGAGGTAGTGCTCAAGAACAGACAAAAGGCACGTGTTCGGAACAGGATGGGTAGTGTCAGAAGGCTCCTTCTTGCCTTTAACCTTGGCCTTGACTTGTCAATGTTGTTGGCAGTGACTTAAAAGACATAAAGGGTATGCCTATCAAATGCTCATGTGACACATCTGGGAATGATACATATAATAACAGAATCAAATTTTAAATGATCTTGACAGCTTACAATACTGTCATTCACACATCTAACATTTCTGAGGAATCATTTCATGGATTTAATTTCTGTCTCTGCCAGAATGCTAAGTTCTGCAGGGCAGAGCTGAACCTCATGCTCCTTTAAAATCTCCAACAATGTCCAACAACGTACCGGGAGAACAGTCAGCACTTCACTGATATCCTAAGAATTGAATTAAACCATATTAAGTGTAGAGAAGTTGTGAATAAATCACTCACCTGAGCATCAAAATATCATTTAACTTTCCCATCAGGCCATATCATTCCCTTCCAAGAAGCTATAAATGGAATTTTCTAGCATACCGTGCTTCCTGAGCTACCACAGGCCCTTGAAGAGGGATAACAATATATAAAACTTTAGAGGGTACTCGAAAGCCTTTGCATCTTTTATTTACGTATCTTATTTCAGTGTTATGCCCAGTTCTATGACTTTAGACTGAGCCCGCCAGGCAGCTTGCAGAGTGTTTTACAGCTCCTGCCACCCACACAGAGCGAGAACAGACGCACACCCATTTGCAGGGCTGCACAACATAACATTTTCTTGTTACAATTTAATATCGTGCAGGAAGATGAGCACACCCCATAGTCTAACTTAACAGACACGAAGAAGTCAGGCTGTATTGTTCAGTGTCACAGTCAGCCACCCTGCATGATCAGCCTTTATTCTTTTCTGGCTTCATTGTGAGGATGATGCCTTTCAAATGTGGTGACTAAACCTGCTAAACTACAAAGCAAGAAATGTATAGAACCTTTATGAGGGTAATACTGAACCGCTTAAATGTAAAACCTACAATTAAATTCTAAAACTAAGCACTTTACCCTCAAGAAAATGCTAAGTAGTTCTGCAGCAACACCCTGATTTACATACCCAAAGCTGACAGGACTCATACACATGTGCTTCGGTGATAGTAACAGGAACTCTTCAAGCACTGTCTGAGATAAAGCCTGGTCATATTAACCCATGCATGCATTTCAAAACTAACAAATTTCACTTTGGCATACCGGGGACAGGAGCTATGCTCAGCATGCCAGGGGAAGGAGCTTTTTCATTTTCAAAAAGCCGTCTTTTGTCAGATGAAAAGCCCCGAGAGTAAAATATTTCAGTACAGTTCAGTGTTAACAATGGATATGCCATTAGATTACCATACAACTGAATAAAGCACCAAATGATACGAACCTTTTTTCACACTTTAGATTTTGATGTGAAATGAGTCTAATTATTTATTCATAGACTTTTCCTCTAAGGAGTTCAAAGCACTATATTTTAAATCTTCAAACGCAGATTTCCTAAGCTCTAACATCTACTAGAGAGGACAGAAGAACGTGTGAAAAGAAAGAAGATAAAACGGCACAAAGAAAAGGTTGGCTGGAAGAACTCAAGCACATTTCAAACATGAGGTGGAATATTTTATTCATTCATTTACCCTTTCAGTCATTCAAGTGTTTATTGAGCATCTATTAGAAGGTGAGATCCATGCCAGAGTTAGTGATGTAAAAACAACCCAGTTCCAGCAGCTCTTCAGACAGGGGGATGACAGACATAGAAATGATGATCACATGTGCCAAGTGCTATAGTACAAGGATACACTGGGTTTGGGAGGGCTTCAACAGGAAGGGAAGGTTTCTGTTATGTTTAGAAGCACTATCAGAAGTTTGTCAGAAAATTTTGAGACAACCTGGAGACAGAGGTTAACATTATGGTGCAATGCAAGGAACTGTCAGAAGCTTTGACCTGTTCAAGGAGTGTGAGAAAGACAGCGTGGCTTCATAACAAGAGATTATAATCAGTGGCCAGAAGCCAAGGTTTTCAAGTCTGCTTTGTGAAAAGACTTCAAAGTTGTCAAAACCATGAAAACCTTGGACTAATCAACACACAAGGAGAAGATATAAAAATAATACACATATCACTTTGTTAACAGGTAAATGGTTTTGTTTTGATGTACATAGTTCTGCTTATACACACACACACACACGCAGAGCTCTATGGGAAATTACAGCTGATGTCACTGAGCCTGACTAGCCCTCTCTTACTAGGCCCTCTGATGATTTTTATAAGTCAGTTGGCAGGGTTCAGCCCCACACATACTCCTCCTTCTCACTTCGTCTGTACAGTTCCTTCTCTCAGGTGGAGTCTCACTTAGATAAGCTAAACACTTGAGCCAGACTGATGCTATTTATCCCCAAGCTGCTACCAGCACACTCATTCAAGAAGGGAGCAGGTTTTTCTCCTAAGGACTACACATGGGACAGCCTCTTCTGCATCACTCCTGTATGTAGCTGCATACAACAGATGCTGAAAGAAAGAAAAGAAAAAAATATGTAGCTTAAATCTCAGAAGTGCAGGTAAAAGAGAGTATTTCCCTTGCTTTTATATTATTTCAAGTATGAAAGCTCCTGTGTCAAAATACTCAGAAAATTGTGGCTCAAAATAGAAAAGATAGGATTATATCAGACTACAGTTACAAGTCTTCAAACTGCCTTCTACAGAGACACTAGCTGACAGAGTGATACCACAGAAAACCAAAACCTTCCTGACCTGGAGATTATATACAATGTATGAAGGAGGATAGTAATTCACCAAATTAAAAGGTATTGTTTATTCTGTGTTGGAGTAAAGAAATTACAAAAACTTTTTTTTATAAAGCTAAACATGTGTATTTACTGAGCACATAAACACTGTGCTTGATACTCTGCCCTGATACATCCTGGGACAAGGAATAGTACCACGCGAATTAAGATACTCAGAGTCTGAGCTGTCAAACTCTCTTGATAATGGTGAGGATGCAGACCCGAGATCATCATTCTGATCCTGTAGCTCCCTAGCAATTTAGTCTGGATCTTATCACCTACCAGCACTGATTTCAGCAGATTATTAGTCATAATTTAAAGGTCAAAGAGTTTTATAACCCTGGAAACTCATGATGTGGGGAAAGGATAACTTTTCTAGCAAGTCAAATCAAAAGACATGAACAGTATGAAGACGCCTCAAACAGAAAAAGAGACTTGAATATAAATATGCATTGAGTCACAGGAAAAGTGTTCTGACATTTAAACAGAGAGCAAGCAAGTAGGAAAAAGTCACTAAGGAAGTAGAACCTAGGGACAAATTACAGGGTAGGATGTAACCTGGGCAGTGACAGGCACAGCATCGAACACTAACATTCCTCTCATGGTATGAAATTCATGCAACAAGACTGATGTAACACAAGCCATTTTGAAAAAAAGCAGAAATAAAAATACAGAGATAAAGTGAGAACTCTGACTAGCCTAACTTTTTTTTTTAAAAAGAGTCCATTGAAAAATAATTCCAAATATTAAAAAAATAGTTAATGAGAAAAAATAAAAGACAAAGGTTCTATGATTAGGATCAGTGTACAGCAAAGAATTTTGAGAGTAGAGGATCCTTTTGTGGAAAATGAATGTATTAGCTGAGCTTGGGAAGTAGAGGCAGGAGGATCAAGATTCAAGGACATAGCCTGGTGTGGTGTACACCACACCTTTAGTACACCTTTAGTATCCTAGCAATCAGAAGGCAGAAGCAGGTGGATCTGAGTTTGAGGCCAGCCTGGTCTACAAAGCAAGTTCCATGACAACAAGAAATAAATAAGTAAATGGAGAAAGGAAGGAAGAAAGGAAAAAAGAAAGAGGAAATTGAGGACAGTGTCTGCTACATAGCAAGTTCAAGGCCAGCCTGGGCTATAATGACATCCTATCTCAAAAAACAGCGAAAGAAAGTAGAGGGCAAGGGAGGGGAGAAGACAGAAGAAAGGGAAAGGGGAGAGGAGGGGAGGGAATGGAAATGAACGCATTGATTCAGAGATATTGGCATACAACTATAGTCTCAGCCACTCAGGAGGGATCTGAAGCAGAGGGATCACATGACTCCATGAGCTTAAGACATACATGGTGAGATTGCACCTCAAGAAAACAAGAAAAAAGCAAATATGTACTGCTTCAATGCCGCTTTCTGACTGAGATATCCTATGCCCTGTGACTCTAAAGGAACGAGCATAAAAAGACCAGACGTCGACAAACTAGAAATGGGGAGGAGGTACAGCTCTCTGAGTCCTGCTTAATCACACGTCATAACTGTATCAACAGGACAGTGGGAAACCCTAACAATAGTTTAAGTAGGCTGCTCTTCAGAGTTGTATATCATGCACTGGGCTACATACACATTGTCATCCTTTGTACGTTTCCAACTATCATGTCATTGTCCTAGAGAAAAAATGCAAAAAAGAAAAAAAAATGGTGAATGAGCTTTAAAATTCCAAATGGAAATCTATTCTTGTAAAATTTTAAATTACTGGTACATAAAAGCTGGTACATAATAAATTACTGGTACATAAAATAAAAGTAAAAGTGTTCCAAAAGATTAGTTTTCAAAAATCAACATGGTTAAAAAAATGTGTGCCGCAGAACGCTGGAAACAACAGCTAGTGACTCGGGTGCTACCAACAATTCTGCTGCAGCATGCAATGACAGCCTATATTTAACTAAACTACTACTAATCAATCAATATCTCTTTCATCTATCTATCTATCCATCCATTCATCTTCCCTTTTGTGCTGGCAGCTGAACCCATGGCCTTACATGTGGTGAACATGTGCATTGCTGCTGAGCTACAGCCCCAGCTCTTCACAACTAAAGGCTGCAGAGGAATCTTTTTTCAATTCCCCACTTTGGTTCCATCTCTATGTCCCAGGATGGCAGTTGCTAGGATGGCAACTGTATTTCGCTCTTCACCCTGCAACTAGAGTAAAAACATTCCTAAAGACAGATGTGATCATGTTTTCATTAGCTCCTACTGCTTTGGGGAGTGGGTACAAAAGGTCTTTCACAGCCTAGGCTATCTGACCCCTGAAGCCTCACCTCATTCGCTGCCCCGAAGGCTCTAACTAAACAGCAGATTTAAGGTCGGCCTGGAGATTTAGCTCAGTGGTAGAGCATGTGCTTGTGATGTGCAATAACTTGGGTTCGGTCCCCAGCACCATCAAAAGACTAGGGACAGAACAGTAAGCTCTCAAGCATCAAGGAGGGAAGAATTTTTAAAACAGTGCTAACCAAGTTCTCTCCTTCCCAGGCTTTGACTGGTAATGTTGCCTCCAACTGAACCATACCTTCCCCATCCTTGGGTTAATTTCTGTTGTGTAACAGATTTAGATTGCTTTTTTTTTTTTTTTTTACAGTGTTCTCTCTGGGTCCTTTGAAGTGACTCAGAAGTGGGGAAGGAAAGGGTGGTAGAAGCACTTGCAAGCATGCCTGTGGACTTGGGATCCCGTAGGGTGGCAAGAGAGAACCAATTCCAGAGAGTCATCCCCTGACCTCCACACATATACATGCTATGGCAAATACACACACACACACACACACAAATCAAAAACTAAACAAATAAATAAGTTTTAAAGAAAATTTAAGCTTCCCAAAGTGCTTGTGGTATGTCAGAGGAATTGCAGCTAACACTGGGGCCTGAGGAGTGCAACCCATTGTTTAGTATGGCAATGATGGGTTCACCTTGGATTGACAGGGCCTCCGGGGAATTGCCTCCTGGATAGCCCCTACTGCTGCCGCTGCCACTGCCACTGCTGCCGCTGCTGGACTCTGCCATGCTCATTGCTATCAAAGTCATTCTATCTCTCTGGTGGTATGAAAATTCCATAGGGGTCTTCAGTCCCTCACTACAATTCATAACAACAGTGATGATTTTCTAAAAGGCAATGCCACTCAGTTGAATTGGTGATTCTACTGAAACTCCAGAAACACTAATCGATAATATCAGATTAGGGTGTTTTGCCAAGCTGAAGTCTAATTGCTAGGGCCCATCTATGAGAGACAGGTCTATGGTCAAAAAATAAGAATCAAGTTTCAGTGCCCACCGTGAGGTTTGAACTTCCTCGATCACAATTTTTATTTTTTTCCTAAGCTTACAATTATGGGATTGCTGATGAGCCTTGGTATGTACCTTGAGGACACAGGCTTATGTAGCATGTAAGCTAGAAAATTCTTCCTTTACGTAAGAAGGGTGAAAGACCCCATGCTTGAGATTTTTTAGTTAATTGCACACTTGTTTTACTATGATTAACTGTTAGCTGAATAGGAATTGTGTTAAGGATAGCACAACTTGTACTTGTTTCCTGGTAATGGCAAAACTGCGACTTGCCAGCTACAATACAAGCTGATTGTGAGAATATTTGGCTTGCTTAAACTCTGTTAATCTATAATAAAAAATAGATGGGAGAAAGCACTCACAGAACTGGATGTTTGCATGCAATCATATATGGACAACTTGTTTTTCAAAAAATATGTAACTTATAATCATTTAAATGTAACAATTATAATCATTGTTCACATTCAATTTTATGATGTGATTATAATGTGATTTTTACCCCCTAAAGGGCTTTGTTTAAAAAGTATATAAGGTGTATGGGAAATAATAAGGCAGCAAACAAGCTTACAAGATGGACTGGTAAGGTGTGTGTGAAGGAGGAAGTTTACAAGACGTATGGGTAAGAGGTGTGTGTTGTTGTAGCTTACAAGAAGTATGTGTGTGAGAGACATGTACATGTTGAAGCTTGCCTTCTTCTACAACATGTAAGGTGTATGTGAGGTATGAGTAGATACAAGATGTCTGTGTGAATGAACGTGCATATGTTGAAGCTTTGCTTCTTTCACAAAATATGTGTGAGTATGTTGTGATTTTATGGGGAAAATACAGTAGAGAATAAGTTTGAATAAGAGAAAAGTTTGCATAGAGAGGAAAAAGCTTGAATAGAGAAAGAGAAGGAAGAAGCCTGAATAAAGAGGAAAGTCTGGTCCCATCTATAAGAGACATGATTATTTACATTATTCACTGACTCCACCTCTCTCTCCTGGGTCACTGAACTCTCGCTGGGCAGGCCATACTGGATGAGCCTTATAGGTACCTCCAATATAATGAAATTGCTCTTACCTTTTATTACTCACCACTCTCGTTTGACCACAAGCTACCCATAGGCATGGCTGTGTTCCACTTGCCATTAGGCCCTCAGACTTTCACAATTCCTTTCATACAATGTACATTCAAGCAACCACAGGCTAAACTAATTTACTTTGCACTTGGCTAATGCTTTCTAAAATATAATTTTCATATGAACAAAAAAGTATCACATGCAAATTAAGGGAACTCAAATTATGCCAAAAATAATTAATTTAGGTCACAGAATCTGTTGCTTTAAAGTCAGAAACCTTGTGGGGTGGCAGCAATGAGAACTGAATCTATGGCCTTGTAGCTTCCAAACTCAGACTTTCACTTAACTTTGTTTTGTTGTGACTGAAATGGTCCACGGAATTTGCCCTTTGATTTGGGTTTATGGAGTCTCTGTGCAACTATAATATCCTCTTTTCAGCTTTATTCTACTCAAATGTTTTACCAGAGGATAAAACGTCGTATTTATTTTTAAAGGTATGCTTTTATTTTATTTTTTTATGTGTATGAGTGTTTTGCCTGCATACATCTCTGTACACCAAAAGTGCCAGGTGTCCCTGAGGGGCAGAAGAAAGCGTTGGATTCCCTGAAATTGGAGTTTCAGACAATGGTGAACTGTCATGTGGGTGCTGGGAATCGAACTACAGTCTTCTAGAAGAACAGCCAGCGCTCTTAACCACTGAGCCAACTCTCCAGCCTTGGATATAATATTTTAAAGCCCATAAAACATTGTTTTTCCATTTAAGAGTAAGGGTTTGGTAACATAATGACTAAGCCTTGACTCCAGCCTTTTCTAGTTGTGTCACTGTTTGCAGTTAACCAGTCTAAAGGCTGTTATTTTCTTGAGGCAGCTGTAAGGACTAAGTAAAGGGCTAAAGAACAAAGCACAGAATCAGCACCTAGATATCACCGGAAAACTGCCTATATAGTAGACTTTGGCAATTTGCTTTGTTAACTGAACTACATGACTTAGTTTGCGCACTCTTACTGGGCTGTGCGGTCAGCTGCATCTGACATGAAACAAGAACAAGAGGGTTGAACAAGAAGTATCACTACCTGATGATGACCCTAGTCGCACATTACAAATGATAAATTCACTTCAGTTTATTTATTTGTGTGCTTTGCAAAGTCATTTTGAGGCTCTATGGGATTTAGTTTTGCACTTGCATATATACCTGAAGGCTGAAAGAAAGGTTTGGGGAAAGTTATCTCCCAAGAAAGAACTGGCAGGCCACTGCTGTGCCCCTGCTTAGCAGTACACGTGCCTCAAAGCATGCAGGATGCCTCTCATATGTGACCAGGGAAACAGACACTTCCTTCAAAATTACACAGAGAACTGGAAAGGAGATATCACTAATGCTTAAAAACAATAAAGAGCTTAGATATGTACAGACGGGAGAGAGCTCAAAGTTCTCAACTATTAGTATAATAGCATGGTCCTTATCATGCCTGCCCCCCATCAAGAGATCCACCACCCCCAGTGATCCTTCTTAGGAATACTACACTAGAACCAAAACCAAAGGGATTCTCTGTAGCCTGTTGGAAATATGTGATGAGTTCAGAAGTTGGAGAAGAAACATTTATCTGTGAAAATAATAACCTATGAACAAAAACTTCAGATACCTGTCATCTACTATTACAAAATGCTATTCTTCTATGCTGGGGATTGAACCCAGAGATTCACATATGCTAATTACATACTCCACCATGACGTCCACTCTCCTGCATATATATATATATATTTTTTTTTTCTTAAAGATTCACCTTCCCAGCTTCTCTTTAATATATTCTTCAATAAAATATATATGCTGGCTGAAAGGAACCAGTGGTTCAATATCAAAAATTTAGAATCCAGGGCTGGAGAGATGTCTCAGTGGTTAAGAGTACTGGCTGCTCTTGCAAAGGACCTAGGTGTGATTCCCAGCACACACACACACACACACACACACACACACACAGGGCTGCTTACAAGCATCTCTAATTCCAGGTCCAGGGGACCTTGGCCTCCTCCAGGACTGGCATACATAAAGACAAAACACCCATACTCATAAAATAAATAAGAAAAAAACTGTAGGGTCAGCCTGGAGATTTGGTTTAGTGGAAGGATGTGCGCTTGAGCTGTGCACAATCCTCAGCAAAATCAACTGACCATGAATGGAACAGTAAGCACTAAAATATCAAAAAGGTGAAAAATTTTAAAAACAATAATAGCACTAAACAGATGTAAAAATAAAATGGCTATTTTACTTATTTAATTTTGTGACTGTCCAAATCCACTTGTAATATAACCTTTCATTTTATGTATTATGAAATGAAGTGTTTCCAAACTTGAATCTTACAGGTATCTAAAATAGAACATCACTATAAATATCAAAACTTTATGTTGATTTATTTGCTGAAAATCTAAGACATGATATTTTTATGCCTTCTTAAAAAGAACATCATATTTTTTTTCTGGACACTTTGAAAGTCACATTATTATGGGTACAAATTATTTTCATCGTTTATTATAATTGCATAGTCTCAGGACTCATTGGCACTGTCCTGAAAAGGTGGGTAAACTAAGGACAAGTCCACCCTCTCCACCTGTTCTTATACTGACCTCAAGCTGAGAACTGTTTTTAATACTTTTTAAGATTTGTTAAAAATCAGATTGTATTTTTACATGCCTGTACCCCCAGCACTTGAGAGACAGATGAAGGAGAGTAACCTCAAGTTCTAGGCCAGCCTACTCAATATAGTAAAATCCAGGTCAGCCAGGGCTACATAATGACACTAATATCTCAAAAACTAAATTTTTAATTAGAAGCAAGACTATGAAATAAATATGTGATCCTTGGAGCCTTTAATATTTACTCTCTGAACGTTTATAGTAAAAAAAAAAAAAAAATTACTGTCTCTCCAAAATGACCCTGGCCTAGTGGGTCCTTTTCTGTCTCTCCCCTGTCTAAGAGGTAGCTACCTAACCTCCATGAGACTGTTTAGTTACCTGTCAATTAGGAATAAACAAACTACCTTCATAGACAGAATGACTGGGATGCTATGACAGACATGCAATAAGAAAAAACACTATGGGATCCCACTTCATTCACAAAATCTGCCTCTGTAAAGTGAACTATGTAGGCCAAATGCAGATAATTTTGTTTCTGTTTTTCTTTAAAAGGTCCATCTGCTATGTGAATAAAATATTTCTTTAACCTCAATATTTAATACTTCTTTAGTTCATAAGTATTAAATCTGTCTAAAAGCTAAAGACATACCAAATAACAACCATGACAGTGAAGCGACTTGGGAATGGTGATTAAGTCGACCCTAAGTCACCGTGACAAAGCTGGAACCTTCTTAGGATTCCCTTGGATCACCTTTATGCCATCACACGTCTACAGCACGGATGCACAAGGTGGCATAATTTCAGGCACTGTGCCATCATCAAACTGAGTTGCAATTAAGGGTGAGGGCATCATTAAGTTTGGGGCGATGCTTTCCACTGAAGTAAGCAGGGCCTTTCTGCTCCTCTGGAAAACGTCATTTAGGAGGTTTCAATAATTCTCCTAAACCGAGACTCTAGTGCCATGCTTGAATTTTTTTTTTTTTTTTTGGATGCATGCCCAACAATAAACGATCCACAATGATCTGAGGACAGCACTCCCATCCAAGAACTTAATCAGATTAATGATGTATTTGTTTTATAAAAATGAAGTACATTAAGCCTGAGAATGCCTAATTTACATATTAAATGGTTGCTAGGGACCAAAAATACTAGTGGTTTTTACAAAACAGAGGTTACAAAATTGACTATTGTCTTGAAATCTGGTAGTAAATAGCAGTGAAATGCAAAATAATAAACAAATGTTAATTAGAAGTATTTATGTATGTAAATTCATTAGATGGTGTACAGTTGTTCAAAAGAACCGAACGATGCTCACGTCCCAAACATGTGAGCCCCAGAGACAACATGGTGCCATTATTGAAGTTGGAAGTGACAGTAAACTTATTTATCATGTCTTCTAGTTGATTTGACCTCAAATCATGGTTCACATTCCAGTGTTCTATTTTCACTAAGGATCATGGTTTAATATATGCAAATGTAAACAGGAAATTAGTGGTTTAGGTTTTTGCCATTTTTGTTGGGAATAGCTTCATATAAAAAGAGGAAGGAGGGCTTTCACAAAGCAGCTGCATTTTACCAAATCCTTACTCGAGGAGAACTAGCAGCATTTCTGGATGTCCTCTTGAATCTTCATAAACACACGAGACTGCTACACTCATCCAACAATTGTGCTTATTGATCTTAGTGAGGCAAACACGGAACACACAAAGTCGCTGCCCTGTCTGCTAAGGACACTAGCAAGCAAGTAGATAATTACAATTAAAGGAGCAGCTTTACAATTCAAGTATTAAAAAGGAGCTCTGGAAACAAGGCCAGCCGCCAGCTTAGCTAGGGTTAGAGTGAGCCGCACAGAGGAAGCACTGTGTGCAGTCGGTCCCCCGACAGGATGGAGCATCTGCAAGGCGCAACATGGAAGTGGAGACGACTGGGCGGCAATGAGACCTGGTCTGCCTGTAAATACCTATGCATTCCTCTGGTTGAAAAAGGGAATCAAATTTCATTGAAATGAGACAAAACTTAAGGTTGCCTTGAATTAGTTATATAATTTTACATAGGAGTTCAATTTTGCTAAATTGCATTTGTATTCAGTGACTAGAGAAGACAAAGAGTTTCTTAAAATCGAACAAAAATAGCTGAACTTTCTTTCATTAAACATGAAATTTAACAATTTTAAAACAGAGTTCAGTTTTGGATACAGACTTACATACGGGCTTTAGAATTATGTAGTGAAAAGTAGAATTTTGGATATCTCTAGACAAGCGTGAATGAATCTAGACATGTCAGATAAAGAATTTAAGCATGATGCTTCTTGCTTTACATTTTTGAGAAACCTCCATACACAAACTAAAGCATTACACTCTATGCCATAAAATATATGCTAATCAAAAAATAATTGAAATTATTTTAGTTAAAAATGAGACAAAGCATGATGGGAGAAACAAGGGCTAAAAAGAATTAAACTATACACTTAAAAGTTTGTCCACCAAGTTTACAGAAACAAAAGCTCCAAAGCAGGCATCATGGCCATACATAATGACACCACGCATGAGGCTGACTTTTGTGGTAGGAAAAAAAAAATGCTCCTCATGTCTGGGCTTGAAGCTAGTATTCATTTCAGGAAAAGAGTTCTGATCCTGGTCCAGTGGGATTCATTAACCTCAGTTAGCCATAAATATTCTCCCTTTCTATTTGCCTAGGGTAAGCTTCTTTCACACAGGGAAATAGATTCAGAGACACAGCATTCTGTTATCTTTCTCTTCTTATGTGTATTATAAATTTTATCTTGTATGCATTCCTATAATAGTGACAGAGGCATTCTTGGAGACGAGCTTCAGTCGGTTCCCACACCCTTAATCCATAAACAGTGAGTCACCATGGAAGCTAATAATGTGAAATTTGGCTGTCCCTTGTTCCCTTATATCACAAGAGAAAAATCCCAGCAGGTACAGGATAATGGCAGAAGTCTCCAGGGACAAACTGGATATTGATCTGTATATCACATGGGAAAATAGCCTTAAACCATGAGAGAGAGAATAGGGGTGGGGAGGAACAACAGTCTCACAACTAACAAACCCAAACTCATTCAATAACCAAAAAACCCCTGCAGTGGTGGCACGTGCCTTTAATCCCAGCACTGGGAACGCAGAGGCAGGCAGATCTCTGTGAGTTCAAGGCCAGCCTGGTCTACAGAATGAGTTCCAGGACAGGCAGAATTACACAGAGAAACTCTGTTGGGGTGGGGGTGGGGGGATTCTTTCTTTTCTTTATTAGTAGAAGGGTCAACTGAATCTCCTACAGTCCGATGCTGTCTCCCCCTCTTTCTCCCCCACTAAAGCTTTACTTCTGTAACCACTGTGGCAAACTCTCACACACCTAACTTAAATAGAAACAATATACTTATGTAGCTTTACAGTGAGGAAGGGAGCAAGCAGAGCACCAGCCTCGGGAACCTAATTTTACAAGAATAAATTCATCTGAAAGAACCCAAAAGAACTATGGAAAACTTAAGAAAACAGGCGTAAGCTGAGTTATATCACAATAATAAAGCACAATCATCTCTCTCATTTTTCTTGCTTGGGATTGTTGTTGGTTTGGTCTGGTTTTGAGATGTAGTCTCCTTAAGAAACCCTGGCTGGCCTCAGACTCAGAGATCTGTCAGCCTCCGCTTCATGAGTGCTAGGATTGAAGGCATGTGCCGCTACACCCACCAGATAGCTTCGTTTTATAAGTAGTCCATGTAATCATAACAGTAGATAGTAAACAAATACAACCAACCTCCGGATTTGACAAAGTCTTTTTCTATGAAGTCTGGGAAAGACTGGGGCTGGCCAGGTGGCTCATGGGGCAGTGTCTTCTACGCAAGCATGAGGACTTGGTTTGAATTCCCAGAACCCATGTAAAATCTGGGTGTGCCCCCAGCACCCCTGGGTAGGAATGGAGACAGGAAGATCCCAGGGGCTTGCTGGCCAACCAATATAGCTCAAACAGAAAGCTCCAGGTCCAAATGGAGACCCTGTCTTAAAAAGTAAGGGGGGAAGGAGAAGACCCATCATCAACCTACACATACATGTGTACAAACACATGAATATACCCCACATACAAAAAAAAATTCTTGAAAATATCAAACATGCCAAACTAGAGTTTGAATAACAGGGGAGCCAATGACTCAAAGCAACAGGGAAGGCTTAGTAGGCTTGTGAAGGATTTGTAGATCAGATTGTCAATGAGAGCATTAGCTTAGAATGAAAGTAAACCTCATTCAAAATGTGTTGAGAATGTGTAAATATTGAAAGACAGAGATTTGTTAATCTTAGAAGCAACAGATTCCTACAGAAGGGTAACTTCTTGCTAAGCCATCTGTTGTTTGCAACACACATCGTACATTCAACATAGTACATCAACAGATGAGTGTGCCCTGGTGCTCCTATAAACACATGGGTTTGTTTTTCAGTCTAAAATACCTCAACAATGGAGACCCCAACCAACACAAAAAAGGGGGAGAGGAAAAGAAAAAAATTCCCTCTCCACCATGCAACCCATTGCTGAGTACTGGTTTCTGTTCATTCAGCAACCACACAATGAACACGGCACCACAGAACGAGACTACTATCCTTCTGTTACCATGAGAGCAACATCTTTTCTTCAGAAAACACGTGTAGAGACAAAAGAGGACTATTCGGTTGAATTGGTTAAACATCTTTTGTATCTGGAATGTCGACAATATACGTAGTTGGCAAGCAGAAGCAGCACCACAGGTAAATAGCTCTCGGACGTCCCCCAAATCCACCACCACACAAATGAATGTATTCCCTATGCAAAAGGAAAGGACATGTCCCCTTCTGTCAAGATATTTAGTTCCCTTAAACTTGGGGAAAACTAATACCTCTGAATTAGATATATTTAAAACTTTTAAAATAAAAATCCTCCTCAAAGCAGCTAGTTAAATTATGAACATGTTTTTTTAAACTAAGCCAAAATTAGTATTTATGCCATACTAAGTTCTTCATATGACACTCTCATGCTTAAGAGAATAGCTTTTTCTTTTTGTTTTTGTGGCCCTACAGATCCTAGAGTGTGTGGGTGTAGGTGTGGGGGGCTGTGGGGGGGGCGGTGAGAGAGAGAGAAAGAAAGAGAGAGGAGGGATAGTCTGGAGTGAACAAATGGAAATTATTTCATTAGCAAAATTATTTTATAAATATTTTAAAAATTATCTTATAAACAAAAGCAAAAAGGAAATTTAAGATCTTTTTTCTTCTATTTGGGTTAAATACAAAATGTCACAATTCCCTTGTGCTTTTCTTAAAAGAAACGTCCTGGCTACAGAACATACTTTAGTATAAAATTCACTGAAAGCCCCAGGATCACCAGGCACTTCCACATCACTGACCACTTTGATGTGAAAGAAAAATACATTTAAAATTTATAAACTCAGTCAAACAATGAAGGTTCCACTGTATTTACCACTGTATTTACCCTATTTAGCCAGTAATAAATTCCCAGACCTCGGCTTGCCCGAACAAATTATTTGCTTAGAACCAATATAGACATTTATAATAAGACATGCCCCAGAAAACAATATAGAATTAGAAATCTATCGCAAATACATTGCATTTAAATATTCCCAGCTGTTTTAAATCCAACTAAAATAAACACAAAGATATACAAGCCAACAGCTGGCCCGCATGAGTAAAGTACAAGCTCTGAAGCAAACATGAGGTGTGAGGCTCCCCTCTGCCCGCTGGGCCACAGCATTAGTGAGCTTGCAGAACAGGAATAAATACCTCCCAAAGTTTAATGACTACTGTTATGCTTTAGCATAGCTGGCATTTATCATTTGCCAAGAATTAGCACTTTTCATGATTTAACTCATTTAACTCTCACAACAGTAGTGGAAACTGACAGTAACATCTTAGAATTGGATATTTTTTTGAAAGCACATGATTTTTTTTTCTTTGAATCTATTTGAAAAGGGCTGCCTAGACATGGTCTCTATTAGCCACCAGAACACTCATGTGAGATATCATCCATTCATTACACAGGGAGAAATAAGGTTAAATTTTAAGGCAAATTTGCTCAGCTCGTCTAAATAAAAACTTAGTCTGACCTCTAGCTAAAGTATCAAAGTTTCAGAGAGCCATCAAATAATACACATCAATTAATCATCATCATCTGCTGAGCCAAACATTGAAAAATAATGTCAAGAAGTTACCCTGTAATTACTTTGTGGCTCCTTGAAAACCCATTTGACATAATCACTCTTTTGACAGCTGCAAGAGGGAGAATGTTCTATTTCTTCTCCCACCGGTACCCTCTTCTGAGAGCCAGGGGCATCGCTTTTCAGCACTCCCTGATCTGCCAAATGTTTATGAGGAAGTGTGTGGGGTGCCTTCCTAATCAGTGCTCTGGAGACCTGTCAGGGGTTGAGAGTTTCCAATCAAAGCTGCAGATTCAGGAGAGTCACAGTCAGGGGACAGGCAATGGGCTTATTATTACCAGTGTGCAGGGTGGAAAATTACTCAAGTACAAGAGGAGAGTATCTGGTTTTATCTAAAAGACCACTGGAACATTTCCCTCCTTTCTGTCTGACATTACATTTCCATTTACAAGAGAAGCCCTCGGTGTCCTCAGCATTAGAATACGCTCAGCATTCTCATTTGCCTGCATGTGAGGCAAGGGTTCTTCTCAGCTGCCGCCTTCATGTGAACCAGGCACCATGTTAAAATCCGACAGATCCCTACCAACAAAGAAAGCATCTCATTTCAACCCAAGGTTTTCTCATCCAGGGCCACAGCTGGACTTTCTGCCTACACGTGATCTGACAGAGGCTAGCCAAGGCTTTTTCTGACCGTGAAGCACAGCCTTCCAAGAGCTCATTTCCAAGATGTGAATTTGGTACTCAAATTCTCCCCAAACACTTACCATGGACCTGACACCCTAGAGCACTGCTCCCCCCCCACACACACACACACACACTTCTCAAGAGGAGAGTTTTCTAATTTTATAATCTTGGTTTTTCTCAAGGGCATCCACCAGAAGAAAGAGAGCACAATACGATGAACCTAAAACCCCAGTACCTCAGCAACAGAGTGGAAGGAATGCCTAGACAAAATTTCTGCAAAATGATCCTATTGTGTGGAACTGAAGCTTTATATTGCATGGAATATGCCTCTATCCTTATCATGGATTTTCCATTTTTCCCCTCAGAAAAGATGAGTGGGGTCTGTGATATAGCATGATTTGGAAGCCTGGCATTAATGAAAAGGTCACTGATGTAGCGTTTTATATCCCTAGAGGGAAGGAAAAAAAACAAAAACAACAGAACCAGTGAGGCAAAATTATAATAAATAAGATACTGGCAAGCTATTTTGTCCCTCTGACAAAGACAAAAAGAGGAAAGAGTAATTTATACGCATACTTTGGTACATAGAACTGAATCAAAGTACAAATAGCATTTAATTTTCTGAGTTTCTGAGCTTTTCCTTAATAATTAATACAAAGTAATGTATCCCATTTCTCAAATTAAGATGGAAACTTAAAGGAGAGGAAGATCATTCAACCAAAAGATGATTTTTAAATTGTGTGTGCTCACACATGCAGGTGTGTGTGTGTGTGTGTGTGTGTGTGTGTGTGTGTGTGTGTGTGAAGGACAGAGGTCAATCTCAGGTGTCATTTCCCAGGAACTGTCCACCTTGAGTTTTGAGGCAGGGTCTCTCACTGGCCTGAGGATCACCAGGTAAGGCTAGACTAGCTGGCTAGCAAGCCTCAGAAAACGGGCTCTCG
This sequence comes from Cricetomys ansorgei, assembly GCA_026225945.1. Classification (NCBI taxonomy): domain Eukaryota; kingdom Metazoa; phylum Chordata; class Mammalia; order Rodentia; family Nesomyidae; genus Cricetomys; species Cricetomys ansorgei. The sequence continues at coordinate 10,805,490 of JAMJFZ010001264.1, forward strand.
CTAGTCCCCTAGAACTAGCATTACACCTGGGAAACTCCACACCTGGCCCCTTCATGTGTTTTCTGGGAACTGAACTCAGGCCCTCATGATTGTCCCCACCTCACTCACTAAACTGCCTCCCCAACTCCATCCCCCAAAAATGATTTTTAGGATCACTTCAATTAGAAATATACATATCAAGATCTTTCATTAAAAAGAAACAGTTAACTATGTTGAGTTAGTTTAAGTCAATGTATCATTCTCATTCTTGTCCCCAACAACTCCACTACATTACTGAAAAATAAATTTGCAGAGTATTTCTAATCTGGCATCTTAAAGTAACTTTTCAATAACAATGTGCTACAACATTGATGACATCATTAAACCTTACTCTTTTACAGTGCCGACAGCCCTTACACTACTTTTGGAATCTTTACTAAGTTAGCTTACAGCTTCCTATCTTCTCCTACTCTGGTGTAATTTACCCCATTTAATTCCTTGCTTCTGGATGTGCTACATTTGCCACCCAATGAGTTTATTTCACTGGTCATTTACTTTTAACAGCAAAGCCAGTGTATTTAAAGGAAATAATCTCCCAGCAAATCCAGCTACAAGGGAAAAAAAAAAAAAAAAGACTCTTATTTATCCAGCATTTTGTACCATGAATTGAAGCTTTATGGCAAAGAGTAAGCAATAAACAAAAACACCTCAGGGGCCTGGGAGGAGCAATGTAACCAATTACGTTTAATTAAATCAAAGGATGGGAGCCCCAGGGTTGAATGAGCTGAAGAACAAATTTGCATTAACACCTAGCAGCCAAACAAGTAGCTCTGGGTCTAGTCTGCAAGTCCAATTGTTACCATCTATTCTCTGCACTGAAGGGGGGCCATTAGCTAAATTCTTAGGCATTGTTTGTCCACTGATGAGAGGCTGCCTTCTCAACATTTCACTCCATCACACATGAAAATTGCCCACTAAAATAAACAGCTTCTCTGAAAGCTCAGAAACAAACATTATTACCTGACTCCAGTCTGCAATTTGGAGAAAACTTCAGGACCTCCAAAGGAGACAAAAAGAAAATGAATGGTGTGATTCCAGGTCCTAACTACATTTGATGGGATCCTACGCTTGCAGGGCTCTCTAGTAGCATCAGAGAATACACACATGTAGGCTATCCCATGGTGCCACTGAATTCCTCATGAAGATTCACAGTAGAAGGCGTCTTCTCTTAGTCAATGTTCTCAATGTACTTTGCCTGGTAACTAGCTATTTTTATTATTTAAAGAATTTTGGCTTAATATATCCACGCATATAAATGTTTCAGATAGGGCACCTATTGCAAAGCCTATTTAACAGAGCCTTAATAAGGAGAGTCTACCTAATTATGGTAAGCTAATACTTACTCTAATATTGATAATTTATAGATCTAATTCTTTTGTGTTGGGCACTCTTCTTCACACTTGTTAAGTCATCATAGTCAAAACAAAAACAAAGAAGACTTTGGAAGACAGACCCAATAAGACATCACTAGCTCTACAATGATAAACAATGGGCACCTAATTCCGTGTGATAAAAGAGACCAAGAAAGGAACAGAGACATCAGGCTAGCTAAGGCTACTTCAGACCAAAAAGTTAAACCTATGGTAGATGATAACAGTATCTAGAATTGTTATTCTTAATTTGAATTAGCACTCTTTGATCATCCTCTATTTATAAGATATTGAAGGGTTTTTAGTCTTGTTCTTGTTTAATTAAATCTGAGTAAGCCAGGCATTGTGAAAAACCCTATAATCTCAGCATCTGGGAGGCCGAGGCAAGAGGATCTTGTGCTTAAGCCTAGTCTGGACTACCCAATGTCAACACAAAAACCACTGCTCTCATCTTAAAGGGATTAAGAGATAGCATATTCTGGAGCCATTTTAAGTGATGATGGCCCTGGAACACAGGTGTAGGTTATCTGAAATTCCATGTTCCACCATGGAAGCAGTTTCACAGAGTTTTTATAGTTTTACAGAACAGGAAAAAACCATAAAACAAGGTAGGTCTTAATATATTGGTGGGTACATCAGAGAGGTAGGTACATTGAGATGAGAAGCTTTCCCATAGGTCCAAGACACTATCTGATGGCATTCCTAGCTTTTGGATTGGTAGAAGCTAATTGCCTAAGTCAATCAATTCAAAAAAATTGTATCTATTGTCATAAGATGTTAGTTCTGACACAGAGGTGGGCAAGGAAAGACTGTTCTGGAAGGCCAGAACTTATTCTAAGATAAGGTAATTAGCCACTGGATCTGCAACATTCCAATCTGAAATTCTAATCAGCCAATCAGTCTCTGCAGACAGATTCAAGAGTTTTCATTTACAGCCAGATGCAGCTTCTTGTCAGAAGTTTTCTTTCATACCAGCCAGTTTCAAGCAAGCCTGTGCTACACAGCTATACCCAATCTCAACACACACAGCTCCAGAGCCACCACGATTAAGACATCTCACAACGTCTCGAAGTCAGCTGCACAACTTAAGGGCTAGGGATATCAGTTTGTATCTAAGCAGGAGCAGATATTTCTGGGATGTTCAGACAAGACTGTTTTGATGACAGGCACGAGCTCTTAGGAAGAGTTCTCTCTAACTTGAACTTCCCTATAGGAGAGAATAAGAGAAGGCCTAAAAGGCTTATTCTAAGAACGGCACACAACCTCTATACTGTGAGACTCAGTCACATGGCTGCAACTAGGTACAAAGGAAACAGAAAACCGTGGTCTCAGGGAAAGAGAACACCCAATTCTGTATACAGCTTCTGCCATACTAATAATGGACTACAGCAGAACTTTTTAAAAACTGATGTAGGATTATCTCAAGAAACTAGGGCATCTTGGACCAGGTATAAAACTATTAACTTAGCTCGTCCGTGTTGTTTCAACTTTTATGGTGTTCATACAGAAAGTAGAGAGAGGAAAAATAGGAAACAATGGAGCAGTCTAGGAAACTCAAAACTGATTAACAGGAGCTGCAAACTCCAGAATTGAGGAAGGAGAGGAGAGGAAATGAGAGTAACACAAATTTCTCATACCTAAGAATATAGGTCTTCAAATTAAAAGGGCCATCTGTTCCCAGAAGACTCAATTATAAAAGACACACAATACAGCTTATCACTGAGATCTCAAAAGACCACCAACAAAAAGAGTCCTAAAGGTCCCTTACAAATAACAAGGCTTCAGCAGCTACGCTGGATTCTAGAAAGTAACGTACATATAGTGTCTCCGAATGCTAAAGGACAACTCGTTTCTAAGTATAATTGTATTCAAATAAATGATAAGGTCTAAAAATAGACTTCTTCAGACATATGAAAAACATCTTTTTCTTAGCAAGCTGCTTGAAGATATTTTTCATAAGACAAGGAGTATGTAGATTCAAAATAGAAAACCAAAGGACTCGACCCAGAACAGGAAACATATGTTCTAGTTACTATCCGTGTTGTAAATTTTAGGGGGAAAAAAGCCAGTCCAGGCTAGAACAGGAAATCAATGGGGGAAAGTTATTAAGGAACCAATAATAGACGCTAAAGAGAAGGCGTGGTGGTTAAGAGCAGCACAACTGCTCGTGTGGATGGCCAGGGTTCCATCCTAGCATCCACACCCCACTGGCCACACACACCTGCAACTCCAGTTGCCAGGCAATCTGATGCCTCTGGGCTCTGCCGGCATCTGTATTCACCTCTAAGTCGGTGTGTATGCGTCCAGCCTCCCACACACATACACATACACAATCATAAATTTTTAATCTTTAAAAAAATCTATAATGATAGAGGACTTGAAAAACTAAGAAATAGGCATAGTATAGAAATGGTAAAAACAAGTTGTATAAGAAAGAAAATGTAATTATACATAGCAAATAATGCAAAGGAATTGGAAAATAAAATCGTATAAGAGAATGAAAGTAATTACATCATCTCACTTGGCTTTATAGTGAATCTTCTTTACACGGTTAAACAATTTATATGGTATGGATTCATTAAAATAATTTAATATTTATCTAACAGATTCTGGATAGTAGTCATTCTGCTAAAACTGATAAATCTAGAAATGATAGATAAGTATATTTTTAAGAAACAGAAAAATAATCATCAAAATAAATACTTAGTAGAGTCAAAAGTATTTTGACCTCTAAGAAGTAGGAAGAATAAAAAAGAACTATTGACTTCATTATAAACCTTCAGAATATTTTATTTTAACCGGTGTACATACTGCTTTGATTTTTTTTAAACTAAGCTATTACTATATCCCATACATGGGTGTTGGGTGTAAGAAACAGAAAGATGAATTTAAATGTTTCAGGGCAACAACTATGCCCACAGGAATTGTTTACCAGATCTCTGCAACAAAGGAAAACAGAAGAAAAGAGGCATTTGGCTGAAAATGCCTTGAAAATTTGAAAACTGGCATTTGGCTGGGCAGTGGTGGCATATATCTTTAATCCCAGCACTCAGGAGGCAGAAGCAGGCGGATCTCTGTGAGTTCAAAGCCAGTCTGGTCTATGAAGTGAATGCCAGGACAGCCAAAGTTACAGTAAGTGAGTTCCAGGACAGCCAGAGTTACAACAAAGAAACCCTGTCTCATAAGAGAAAAGAAAGAAAACTAGCATTTGAAATTCTATTCAAATTAAGTGTCTGGGGCACAAATATGTACATATTCTTGTTGGTGTATACATGTGGGAAGTAGAGGATGTCTTTCAAGATTGCTCTCTATATAAAGAGACAGGGGCTTTCACTGAACTTGGAGTTCACTGATTGGCTAGACAGTGAGCTCCATGGATCACCTTGTCTCCACCCCAAAGATGAGGCTACAGACATATCACTTAGCCTGACATTTTACATGTTTGCTGGGGAACCAAACTAATGGCCTCACATTTGCACAGCAAGTATTTTACTGACTGAGCAACCTCCCAGGTTCTTGAAGATGTGTGGATGTATGCGATGTGTGTGTGTGTGTGTGTGTGTGTGTGTGTGTGTGTGTGTGTTTATGATTACTTGTCCTCATGTACAGGTTTACTTTTAGGGTAATTCTGTTTAAACTAGAATGGGCAGTAGAAGAGGACTATTCTTCCTCTTGCAGAATATCCAAACAGTACTGTTTATGGTACTGGTACTATCACTGTAGGTCAAGGATACAGATTAACGATGAGAAAGGAGCAAAGGCAGACTGAAAATGTAAGGGACATTTGCACACCACTGCACACCGATTCTGAAAACAATGAATTCACTTTTTCATGAAAAAAATAAATAAAGCCATGGACTGAGAGCCCAGGAAATGTACTGATCCTACGTATTCTTTAATCGAGAAGCAGCTCACCTCTCACAGAGGCTAAAATGAAGACTCCATTAGAGTGTCATCTGGAAACAACACTTTGTGAGAGTAAAATACTGACTACTGGGTAAAATGTATGCTTAAAATCAATACCCAGGATATAGGCTTGTTTCTCCCACAGCCAGTATACATAATTCTGGTAACCAAGAGATGGCTGGCAGGGTAGCTTCCTACAGTATACTTAATCACACCACCTCCACCACCCCTAACCTACACCAAATTCCAAAGGCTAAGAATGCACAGGAAATGTACCTTCTACCAAATGGATACTGGAATTGAGGGCCCTGAATCTTGAGAAAGTATGTGAAAGCACAGACGCGGCAATGAATCGGTACATCGTTACAGAATCGGGAGCAAGCACTCAGTGGTGATGGCGAGAACGCACTGAGAGCAGCAGCTTAACTAGTCTGATTCTGCAAGTTGTCCTGGACAGAGGTTCCAGAACCCAATCCATTTAGTTTCTGTTCATTTACTAGCTCCATCTCCATCCTTCCCCATAAAGTCTTAGAATTGCCCAGTGCCTAGTACATTCTATGTTGACTAAAATTAGTATCCATTTCTATTATTTAAAAAAAAAAAAAAAAAAAAAAACCTTGACAAAAAATGGAAATGATGAAAAGTCAGAGATGAGGACCTTTAAATCCAGAAAACATTCTCCCCCATTGTTCTATAAACCGTGAGTCATATGCTTTAAGTTTTATCTAGTTTTGGTAAAGGAAGAAAATAAAAACGTTTCCAAAACAGAGAAAAAATAAGTATTTCACTTTCGATAATAATAATTCATTGTCTGTTATGAATACTAAACTAAAAAAAACACTTTAATTATAAACACCAGAGTAATTTTTCACCCATCCTTAGCAACCTTAATCTATGTTTCAATTTTCCTTTTCTTTGTACTGTTTCTTTGAGTAATAATGTCATCTTTTATCTTTTTACATGACATATTCCAAAAAAATGAAGTGAGATTTATTAAAGGATAATTACATTTACATATTTCTAGAAAGGAATTCTTGGTTGATATGGCATTACCATTTTATAACTGTACTTTTCACTTTGAAAGGTTGTTTATCTCTGAAAAAAAATCTCCAGATGTTCTTGACAAACTCTTAAGCACAGGGCCGGTGCTGCAGCATCGTGGTGCTGTTTGAACTAAAAACCTTGACGTGTGGACATGCACATAGACTGCTTGCTCTCTCCTGTGCACTTAATCTTAGGCTACTTCCATTCAGACCAGAACAGCCAGGAGAGGAGATGCTGTTTCTGTTGAGGAATATGCACAGGAGCTGTGTATGGTATGTCGATTATTAGTGCAAGGCGAGGACACAAAACAAAGCTGCACTTGCCTCTGATGTGTGTGTGTGTGTGTGTGTGTGTGTGTGTGTGTGTGACTGAGTGTGTAACTGTTAGCACTGCAGAAACCTAAAACCAACCAACAAAAATAAACAAGATATTTTCAACCTGTCATACAATTCCTAAGTTTTAAACAAGGAACTTTCAATAACTATATGAATAGGATATGGCTGTGAATCATTCTATAAAGCATTAGCTGTAGGTCATAAGGGCTTCTGTTCTATTCCCTCTGATATTATTCCTTTCATATTCAAGCTCACAGTGATGGCAGATCTACTGCCACACTCCTCAAGAAATATTCCATAGACCATCACTGCCCTACAAGTGTTCATACATACAGCAGAGAAGAAAACACTTGATAACTTCCTTTGTGAATGAAGACTTAACACCGTCTTTGTGGCCCTTTTGACTACTGTGATAGGCAGTCGCCAAAACCTCTGGAAGTGATTAACAAAGATAATGAGGTGACAGTTAATCTCTTAGACAACTAAAAAGAAACAGAAAGAATGGAAGGGGAAAACTTTACACAAGAAGTAGGGGGGTGGGTAGAGAAAGCTTACCCCAGCAGAATGCAAACTATACAATAAATGGCACTCTATCCTGAATGCCAGGCCAAGGAACTGCCCCATCAAGTCAATGTTTTTAAATATATAATTAAATGATTTAAGGTCCAAATTATGCATATACCTTCAAGGACCTCCAGAGAATGTCCTCCATTTACCCAACTGCTCTCAGGTTTTGTATATTCCTTCTACATAGTCCCTTTCTTATAACTGGGCAGAGGGGGGTTCTCAAACTAAAGAAAGAAAAAATCATGACAATAATAAATATTAATTAATATTTACTAATTAAAATATTAATTAATATTTATTAATTAAAATATATAAATAGAAAACCATCTGAGGTTTTACTGTATAACTTATACAACTTATACCTTTTTTATTTCATATAACTGGATATATAACTGGATATAACCTTTGGAAACTTTCAAAACAGAAGCCAGAGATTTAAACAACACTCTAACATTATCAAACTCATCTTAGAGTTAGCATTAATAAATCTTTATACATGTGCTGGCCATGGTGGCACATGCCTTTAGTCCCAGCACTTGGGAGGCAGAGGCAAGCAGATCTGTGAGTTCAAGGCCAGTCTGGTCTACATAGTGAATCCAGGACACCCAAGACTACACAGAGAGACCTGTCAATCAATCAATCAATCAATCAATCAATAAATAAATAAATAAATAAATAAATAAAATTTAAGTAATAAGTCCTTATATGTAATTTCTTAAAATAATTGTGTACTTTCTTGCTCCTTGATTATTCATCTAAATTTGAATGAATAGTGGTTTTAACTAATTTTCATACAGCAAAATAAGTTCTAAATACGAAAATACCATATTCTGAGGATTGTGAAACATTAAAGCAGTTACTACTAAGGGGGGAAAAGTTTAAACTATTTCTTAAATCTCATAAAACACTCATAACTCTATAGATTTATGTATTCAGGAAAAAGATTAGAACACAAACTAGAAATTCTTTTCATCCACAGAAGTACTGATATATTTCATTGTCAGTACTTTGTTATCATTACTGATTGACACAAAGCTAAGTGCTGATGATTGTCACATTAGATGAACAGGATGAATCAAAGTAATGAAGTATAACAGTTCTATGGCTCTTGCTACCTATTTAGAAAGCCTTATGCTGACTTGACGCTGTGATATATGGACATTTCACATGTTTAGACATTCTTTATTCTGTGGCATATTACATTTAAAATTTCCAGCTATGAAAGAAGTTACATCTTCTAGACAAATCATGGCAAAAGCTCACCAGTTGTATGATCTTATGTTAATGCAGTATTGCGCAGGTGCCTCCCAGTCTCGCTCCAGTCTCCTGCTCTTCCTGGACAGGGGAGCCCATCACTCATCTGACTACTGAGGACATGACATGGTCTTGGTGGAAGAAGTGACTGATCTGTAGCCCTTGGTTCAAATTTGGACAAGATATCATTTACATGACAAACAGCATTGATGTTCTTTGATGCATTAGGTAATATAGATTCATTGCTCAGGACCAATGTTTTATGAGTATAATTGAGAAACAAATATAGTACCAACATACAAACTAGAACAGTAGAAGTGAAATTAACAGATGTTCAAACAAATGTCCACAAAATGTGGCACATTTACACTTCTAATCGTTATACTTAAATTGCATTTAATGTGGGGCGTGGGTTCACTTTAATTACTTTGATAGCATATGCCTCCAGGTAAAATAGATCTGTATCACCCACCCGAGAAAGGCTGGCGTGTTAAAAAACAGACTCCACAAAAATGTTAGAAGCAACAAAGAGGAAAGATTTCATAATGTAAGTCCATTTCATTCAGTTTACAAAACAAGCTCATTTGGTTTCAATTTCATGCTCACTATATGAACATCCCTAAGTTCGTGTGTTACTTGCATCTTCAGAGCACTCATTGTTAAGTCTGGGGCATTTCCCACACTGTGAATTCCTTCTTTCCAGAATGAAATCAAGTATGCAATGTCTCAGTCAATCAAAAACCTGCACATGACATAACTTACTAACAAGCACAGGTGATGCAGGTGTCTGTGAGATCCGCTGTTTTGCCAAGTGGAAGTGAAGGACTTCATTCTTTTAGAGGCAGCTATGTTAGACCATTTAGTACCCGGCTCAGACCATGGCATGGGTCCAGTGCCAAACGGGGACAGCACTGAGACCTTCTCCAGAGTGCTGTGGGTATTGGACCTGATCCATCTTCCCTAAGTCTAACTTTCTGGCTCAACAAAGATTCCACGAGTCTTAAAACTGCAATACATTTTCCTTCTGTTAAACAAACTGGAGTAGGTTAGTTGATTAACCTAGTGAACTCTAACAGACCCACAGAAAAGGACTCTTCTCCGGCTATGGGCAACCTCTAACACTTATTGCTTCCCAACTTTCTGCACACAGCTAGGCCTCTACTGCGCTGGAGACTATAAGATGGAAAAGCTCAGCACGCATTCCAACCTCCCTCTAGTGTGGGTGTCTTCTTGTACTGTAGAAGCATGAAACCCAGGTTACATTGCACTGCACCTAAAACTCTTAAGGGTGAATATGGTTGCATCACTCAGGTGTACTTACAAGAGATCTGAAATATGAATAAAAGCCAATATTATTTCTACTAGAGAACATAGTGATGGACATGTTGAGGAATTCTGGGAAAGCATTCTGGTGTTCTGCCATTAACCACACAGGTAAAAGAGGAAGATACAATAGCAGTTCCTGACCCTGAAGTCAACATTTTCAGTGGTGCCCTGCTGATTCTTCAGTATGAAAATGAAGGAGGTTGCAGGGAGCCAATGAATGAAGGTAGCAGCTGGAAGCTGGATGGCAGTGAGAATTAACCTTCTCTAAGGCTCCAGAACAGATGGCAGTCTGTGTATATCTTCATTTTATACCCTTGTGACCTGTGTCTAATTACTTAGAGAATTATAATAATGACAAATTTGTCACTTAAAGAGACTGCTTGTGATGATTTTTATGTCAACAATAAAAAAATAGTACAAGCTCAGCACTGGTAGCACACACCTTTAATCCCAGCACTTGGGAGGCAGAGGCGGGCAGATCTCTGAGTTTGAGGCCAGCCTGGTCTACAGAGTGAGTTCCAGGACAGCCAAAGTTACAACAGAGAAACCCTGTCTTGAAAAACCAAATATGTGTGTGTGTGTGTGTGTGTGTGTGTGTGTGTGTGTGTGTGTATGAAATAGTTGATAATGTAGTACTATGTAGCTATTAAAAAGATGAACAAGGGGGCTGGAGAGATGACTCAGCAGTTAAGAGCAGTTACTACTCTTCCAGGAGTCCTAAGTTCAATTCCCAGCAACCATATAATGGCTCACAACCATCTATGATGGGATCTAATGCTCTCTTCTGGCGTGCAGGTGTACATGCAGATAGAGCATTCATATAAAGAAATAAAAACTAAAAAAAAAAAAAATGAACAAAAAGTATGATAGGTTGGCATGTCAAGATCTGTTAATATGCTAAAGAAAATATGAGCATAGAATAATAAATACATGGTATGATCCACTAGATTTTTATGTTTATCTATGTGTTTTTCAAAGCCTACAAGGGAACTGGCAAGATGGTTCAATGCATAAAAACACTAAGCCTGATGACCTGAGTTTCATCCCCAAAACCCAATAGTGGACAGAGAAAGAACTGATTCTCATTAACTGTTCTGATTCACACACACACATCCTGTGACATGCTTGCACATCTGCACTCGTATGACATGCATGTGTGTGAGACATGTGCACACGCACACACATACACACAGTAAATAAATCAATGTGAAGAATTAACTTTAAATGTGTAAGTCTACAAAGAGAGCTGGGAGGTAGCTGGGTGGAGGCGGCTCAGTTTGCTTGTGTGGCAAGCACAAGGGCTTGAACTCTAACCCCCAAACTCACATTTTAAAACAAACAGGCGCAACAGGACTCACTGCGTAACCCCAGTGCTTCTGTGATGGAACAGGAGGCGGAGACAGGAGGTCCCCAGAAACTCACAGACCAACCTGGCATATGCAGCGGTGAGCAAGGGACGCTGCCCCACACAAGTGGGAGGTGAGGGCCCACACCTGAGGTTATCTCTACCCTCCACACATGAGCGGCACATCTCCACCGCACACACCTACACAAAAATTCACAATTACACACACACTCACATTGCACAAGCATTTTCATATCAGTTTCCTTCAGAACAGCACCAATGTACATTGGAAAATGAATGTCCACTGACAGAAGCGGATAAACAGGTAGAGGTATATCCATGTGTATTATTCGGGAATTAAAAAGAACAGAGCAGATGCACACAACACAGAAGTGTCTCATGACCATTATACAAGAAGGCAACAGTGCAGGTAAAACCTGTACTTGAGGAGCATTAGACAGTTCCAACCAAATCTATAGAGACCGGAAGTAAATCACTGATTTTCTTGGGAGAAGTGGGGATTGACTTGGGAAACAACACAAAAGAACTTTTGAGAGAGCGATGGGCTGGTCTAGTAAAGTACATAAGGATATAAAATTTTTCAAAACTCATAAAAATTTGTGCATTTATGCAAACTGTATATCAAGTTAATCCTTAAATTACATTTTAAAGCATATTTAAAATGCTATATCATATATTACATGTGGACTTTCTCAATGATCTATAATTTGTTCTGTTAAGACAAAAAGAATAAAGAATTAAAAACTAATAATGTTCTGTTAAGACAGTAAAGTCTGTCTTCAAACACATGGGCACTCAAAAGGTATCCATTAGCATTTAATTATGAAGATACACACTTATAATGTTTTAAATACTAAATGTACTAAACTCAACTATACTTCATGAGTTGATATTATTTGGTAAAGCATTTAGTTAACTGAAACAATTATTCAATGTCTTGAAAGGATTTTCGAATAATATTAGTTCACATTTAGATTGACATGAGAAGAATCAAACCTACAACCATTTACTAAACTATTATGTGCAGCTTAGCCAACATTAGTAGCAATTTCCCTTTAAAAACAATATTTGAATTTAAAACATAAAACAGTATTATGAGTCTCAGCATGACTCAATGTGTAGGGGTTAGAAATGAAGTACTGAATATATGTATAAGGAGATGCAAAACACTTTGAAAAGGAATACTATAGTTTCTAGCACACTTCCCACCCAGGGATTTCAATTTCCATTCTATGGCAGCCACTCGAAGAAATGTGGAATCATTGTTTTCACAAAATTGAAGACTTTAAACATATAATTCCTCTTCTAAACTGTGATTTCATTATAGATTTCATACATATGCATACACACACAGTTTGCTCCCTCTGTTTACATTAGAAATTCATAAAAGTCATACAAAGTTACCAATTTAAAAGGCAAAGAAAAGACTCAAAGGAAGTATAGCCACTAATTTATTCATGTGATGCTCTAGCCTGTATTAACATCATAATCTGGGACAGAGGAAACTAATTAATATAGGAAGAGTCATTTGTAAATATAAATTACTATTTTTAAAAAATTCAGTGTATAGTCTGAGTGCCTCACAATACAACAGAAAAATCTCTAGAGAATTAAACGTGAGACTATAGAGAAAAAATTTTAAACAAAAAGCTTAGGGGCTGAATAGATACCTCAGTAGTCAAGAGCACTGGCTGCTCTTGCAGAGAACCCAGGTTCAATTCCCAGGACTCACATGTATGCTCACAACCATCTGTAACTCTAGTCCCAGGGGATCTCCACGCCCTCTTCCGGCCTCAGACATGCAGGTGGTGTACACACATACATGCAGACAATTATTCATATATATAAAGTAAAAATAAATCTTTAAAAGGGGGAGGGGACTTTTAAGCACACTTGGTTAACTTTTTCTTCATCGCATAAAGCATGAACTATGTATAAAATGTATATTTCCTTAGATTCTAAGTCATCAGAAACTTTCAAAATCAAATGTAATTTTTTAAAAAATGAACTCTGTCTTTTCCATTTTTAATCTGTGAACACAGAAAGCACGCAAGCATGTACTAAATAAAGGAATAAAAGGACTCCCAGCTGGAATGTTGTGAATAAACCTACCAATATAGATGCCCAGAAGTGTTACGTACGAAGTATGGTCTTTAGACCTCAAATTCCATTTTCTCAAATAAAAGAAATATTTTATCAAATTAAACAATCCAATTTAATGCTTTTAGAAACTAATTAGTGAATATAACAGTAAAGAGCATCCCTGAGATTCAATAACCAAGGTCATGTATTAAAAAAAAAAAATTCTTTTATTAAGTTTTAGGACTAGAATAGGAAAATCTCAGCCAAATTTTTACTACTTTAGAATCATCAATTCTTTTTTTTTAAAAAAAAAAAATGTTTAATACTATAAGGAGCTAAAGAGATGGCTCAGCAGCTAAAAGCACATACTGCTCTTGCAGAGAACCCAAGTTCAGTTCCCAGCACCCACATCTGGTAGCTCACAACTACCTGTAACTCCAGTTCCAGGAAGTCCTGTGCCCTCTTTTGGCCTCTCTGGGCACCTGCACTACATGCACATACCACACACAGACACACACACACACATACACACACAGGCACAATCAGAAACAAAACAATCTTTTAAAATTAATGCTATACAGAATTAATATAGTTATTTTTCTATTGATATTATAAAACACCATGACCGAAAGTGACTAATGGAGTTTATTTTGGCTCACAGGTCTGAAGGGATGAGAGTCCATAATGGCGGGGAGGCAGGAGTGGGAAGCTAAGAGAGCATATCTTCAACCACAGCATGAAGCAGAATGAACTAAAAGTGAGATGAGCTATTCAATCTCAAAGCAGGCTCTAATGATGCACTCCCTCCAGCCAGTCTGCACCTCCCAACCTCCCCCAAACATGCCAACAACTGGGAAGCAAGTATTCAAATATGGAGCATAGAGGAGACATTTCTCATTCAAACTACAAGAGTATAACATTTAATTTTAAAAAGTAAGTTTCATTTTCTGGAAATAAGCTAAATTCACTAGCCCTCAAACATAACATACCTTTGGGGTTTAGGTTTTATTTTTTGTTTTACCTTGAAGGGGTATAGTCCAGGCCCAACTGGAGCTTACTATCTAATCAAGCACAGCCTTGAACTCTCATACACCTTACCTCCACCCCCCAAGTGCTAAAAGTGCAGGTATGAGCCATCACACAGGGCCACCCTTAACCTTTAAAACTCTCTTAAAGTTTCGCATTAGTAATTTGTCCTTGACTCCCCAATTCTTTTCCTATTCATAAACTTATTTCTCCAAAATTTTGCACTAGTTTTTTGGCCTATTAAAGGGTGCATAGTTGATACACTGCTTTGAATAAATTAGAATACTTCATTTAAATGAAATGACAGACATCTAAGTATACCTGGGAACAGACGTGGAACTTCAGGGTTGATTTTAATTCTTAATTTTAAGATCTTCCATATTTTACATTGACATAAAAGTATCTTTATATCACTTTTTACAACAGCCTTTCAAATTCTAAGCACAGATACAACTAATGCTGGTTCTCAAGAACCCATCTTAAAAGACAACAAGATGAAAGATGCTTTCCAAAGGACTGATGAGGTTTTTAAATTTTTAATTGTCCTGGTATTCCCTTGATCTTGCTTGTGTAAATCTACCTTAAAAATGCAATACACCTACTTAAAAGACAAATGTATATGCTCTTGGTCAGATAAATGGCAATTTTGCAACTTACTTTTTTTAAGTCTCAATTATCAGTGATCTAGGAATTGCTACAATGTCAAAATAATTTGGAGTGACTAAGAATTGATTTGTAGAAAAAGCACACGCCTTACTTCAGATTGGAAGGGATGGTAACTTCAGATCAGAATTACTCAACATAACCCATTTCCATCCTTTAGTTTGTGCTGAACATGTTTCTCTTCTCCTTCTTAAAAGGATTTAAAATTATTTACAGCCTTAAAGTAAAGCCAGCTGGCACTGAAGGCAGATTGAGCTAGGTCCCAATTATTCAGTAATAATTCAATGGTTGGGCTAAGTAAGTCCTGGAGAGCAATATTCAGTCCAAGTCTTCAGGTACACCCAAGCAGTCCGTGAGCTATTTCAGGTTATATTACATAATTCTGCTTCTCATCTTCTCCCTCCCTCTCTTCTTTCTTCCTTTCTATTCTTACACACAATTATTCTTAAACATATCCTATTCTTAACATAAATTATTATGCTTATCTCCTTTTCTCATTAGATACTAATTTCCAAAAAAAAAAAAAAAAAAAGTATATAAACTATCTCAGCATGTCTGAAATGGGCTAATAGACACAGGAACTGTTATAAAACCAAATGTTTACTGAGCATCAGATACCATTTTAGACACTTAAGTTTTAAGGCTCAGGGTGCAGCACAGAGAAGCCCACTGCTCTAAGTATCCTTTAAGGAAAGGAACCCAGGTATTAAACAAGAAAGTAATCACAAGAAATAAATCACAAGATGTCTGAAGCCATCTTCAGTTCTCACAAACAGAAGTGGGTGGGAGATGGGGAAGAGAGAGATGCAACTGGTGTTTGGTAGGCAGCAGCCAGGGATGTTGCTACAATGTATAGGCTAGGTCCAGGACCTCACTCCCCGACTTATCCTAAACAATAATCCTGCAGTTCTATTAGGTAGAGCCTATTCTTACTTAAATGACATTCTAAGATATGAAGACTTCTGTTTTCCAACATTTATATATGTATTAATATTAGTACAGATTTGCAGAGTATTATTTTACCCAAAAGATTACAATTTTTTCTATCATTTATTTCAACACTCATTTGGTCTCAAATTTAGTCAACAGTAATATCCTCGAGCCAGTTTCCTATGTCTTTTGGGCATACTCTGAGTACCTTCCTTATTTTATGACATATAATGCCCTGTCCTGGAGTTAGCCATTTCTTCAAAAGGTTCTGGTTCTTTCATTTTAGTGGAAAATGGCATTTAGAATCCAGTAGTAATGTATTCACCACAAAGAGACCAAGACAGAGATAAGAAATACTCCATTACCATCCCATCCATCAATCAGTCAATCTGTTCATCTGTCTATCTAAAGGAGTATATTGGTTTCTTCATTTCCAATCCGACATTACAGAGCTTACTCAAGTCTCTCCAGTTTCTACTTATGTAACTCTCTTGGTTGGCACTGAAGTACTTGATTCCTGTTATCCTCAGCACACTCATTTATTACTGGATCTCCCACTTTCTTGATATATAACCAAATTCCCTACGGCAAAACAGAAAACTAAGCTTTGCAGGCATCCACCTCCTCTTACCAGTTTCTGCCCATATTCAAGCCTAAACTTTGTTCCAATAAAAGAGAAAGGAAGGCAAGCCAGTGAAAAAGCTCAGGGTGTAGCTACACAGCCTTGCTTAGACTGTGAGAAGCCTCCAGGCCTGCCATTGGATCCCCACCACCACAGGGAAAACAAAAATTTTGAAGTTCACCATGGATGTGCCACTTACACCCATCCTCACCCCCACTGCCAACTAAACACTTAGCCTCAACGCAAGAGGAGCAATAAGCCAGATTCTATCTTACTCTGAACCCTATATGACTGCAGGGTTTTCCTTGTCTATGAGAGGAAAGTAACAGCTCTTCAAAATAAAAAACTTTAGCTAGTCTTTAAATAGAAATATACTTGAAATTAGATTATGCCTCTTAAGCTTACCATGAAACATAGGTAACTGTTGAAATGTGTACAAAATTATGAATTTCCAAATACTTTTGGGTTGTAGGATTTAGAGAAATCAGGCTAGAACTGAGGTAGACTAACTTGGGAAGGTGCTACACCAGCTGATAGGCATGAAAAGTCATCGAAAGTATTCCCCAGCTGCAGGCTATAATAATGACCTGCCTGGCAAGATGTACAACAGTGGCGTGACTCTTACGGGGGTAACTGCGATGGCTAATCCTGGTGGTCAACATGACTACACCTGAATCAACTAAAACCCAAGCTGCCGGGCAAGTCTGTGAGGGATTTTCCTTATCACCATTTTTAAAGGTGTCAAAACTCACCCTAAATCTGGGCCACACCTTCTAGTGGCAGCCCACATAAAAAAGACAGGAGGAAGAAGGAAGTTTTTGCTTTTTGCATGCTCGCACTCTCTCTCGCTGACAAGTTTATCTACTCTGTTACAGAGGCATCCCTTCACCCCTCATATTGGACTGAGCAACTTCTGGATTCTTGGCTATCCTGTTGCTGAGACAGCCACTGCAAGACCACCTAAGCCAGTCTAACAAATCACACACACACACACACACACACACACACACACACACACACACAGCCAGTTCTGTTCCTTTAGAAAATCCTGACTGATACAGTAACCAGTCACTTTGATTGAATTCAAGAGTTTTTCACAGAAGAGAACTCATGCCTGGTACTATAAGCCTGGTCAAGAATGCATGGCTGGGAGATCATAGGCCCTAGGGACTTCACCTACTGTGTTGTTGCTGTTGTTTGTTTGTTTTACTAAATGGATGTACTTCAAACTACTTTCTAAATATCTACATTTAGCTCATGGACTAGTGCTGCTCTCAGCTGTCATCAGAAAACATTCTTTTTGCAATGGGTGATGATGAATAGAAAGCCAAATTATTTCTTCTAATCTTCAACAAGTAATTTCCAGGGTTTGGGAACAGTCAGTTTTCAGAAGCATGAATTCTCAATTCATTTATTTTTCCTTCTCAAGGGAAATCATGATTTAATTCACCACTTGGCTCACTATGCATATCTACTTCTCTTAAAATTTTTAGCAAAGAGTTTTATTATCACAGATGAACTGACACTTGCTTTGTAAATATTTTATTTTTACATTTAAAAAGTATTTATTACATTTGTCCCCAAAGCAACACATATTTGAAAAATCAAACAAAAAATTAATAAATGAGAATGTAATATTTCTTCTACCCCATCTTTTCAGGTCCCACTTTTTGATCTAACTCATACTTGTGTGTGTGTGTACACACACACAAATTTTCCATATTTACAGTTTCTTCTTATAATTACATAACACATATTACTCAACTCATCTAGCAATAATACCTTATGTGTCTCTCCAGAATACAACACAAATTCAATTCATGCTTTTAATTGCTACTTAATAATCCATTGATATAGATACACCATAATCTGTCCCCACTGATGATGGGAGTAAACCAGTCAGACTGTTTCCAGTTATTTCCTTACCAATCCAAGTAATACTACAATAAACATCTGTGTATATTATGTAGTGGAGAACAGATACCAAAAAGGGGGACTGCTGGGTTAACAGGAAGGAAAATGATAGCTCGATCTTTCTAAACCTTATATTTGGAAAAATTTTTAGAATAAACAAAAATAACCAGGATAGAAAATAATGAACACTAATTTACTTATCATTCAAATTTAACAGCTGCCAATCTTCAATACCCCCTTTTCCTTCTATTTAGAAAATTTAAACAAATCTCATTTTAGTTCTGTCTCTATTAGTGCCTCTGAAAGTTTATCAAAGTCCTTTATGGAACAGCAGTTATACAGTAACTGTCTTCATTTATATGCTCTTAATATTTTATAGAAAAACTTTTTAAAAGTCGCCCATAATATTCACTTCCACCTTCCACTAAGCTCTTTGCAGCGGAGAAAGAGAATCAACGCATCCAAGACAGTAGAAAAAAAGACCAGAAAAAAAATCATCCTAAAAGCATAAAAACCTTGAGAAGGAACAATATCGGGCAAGCACAGAGGTATATTAAGTGACAGAGGCAACAAAGAGAAGAAAAGAGGAACATTAAGTAGATTTTTAAAAGCTAGCATTAGCAGGTAGGAAAAGTACTTAAAGGATTGCTGGTGGTCTGAGTGGGAAATTTAAGCAAAGAAAGCAATTCAGGAGGAATAGGGCATGCCATTTGAATGTATTTTAGAACCAGTGGCTTAAAATACACTGCACTGATCAAAACCTAGATGAATAGCCACTTAGTACTCTTCCAGCAAAAGATATTTGGAGGGAAAATATCACCAATATGTAAGAAAATGACAATTATTTCTTTTTAAATATGAGTAAACTACCACTTGAAGACTATAGAATGTGTGTAATAAACACACGTATATATATAACTGATACCAATATGAATGTGTTCCTGGAAAAGGGATGCAATGAAATGAAATCTCAAATTCACTAGAGACAAAGGCTATTTAAAGGAATTACTAAGTAAACTATCACATATGAACATGTTAGAGATGTGTTAAAGAATCGTGGCCTATCACCACTTCTCCTTTTAGCTAATATCAAGTGAACAGTCATGTAATTCAATTATTTAAATTGAAGTTTCCTTTTTTGGATATTAATTTCATTAACCCACAAAATACACATTGAGTATTCTCTATATGCTAAGCAGATACATATGCATATAAATGTATATAAATATGTATAATATATTTATGTTATATAATATTACACATATTTATATAAATATATGCATATTTATATACATATATGCAATATATTTGCATTATATAATAGATTATACATATTTTTATATATTGTGTATGTGTGTGTATATATAATATATATTTACACACACACAAACAAAAAAAGCCCTGTAGCAGTTTACAGTCTGAATGATTTACACATGACTGTAATACAATATATTTCTGATGAATTTTAATCTTTTCACATTTATTTACTCATTTTGTATGTGTGACTCTGTGTGTGCACACACATGAATGCTCTGGTACATGTGAGGAGGTCAGAGCACAGCTTGCTCGAGTCAGTTCTCTCCTGACGCCATGTGGGTTCTAGCAATAGAAATTAGGTCATTGGTGACTCTACTCTCTGACCCATCTGGCCAGCCCCTATTTCAGTGAATTTTAAATTTTACAAAGTCTACAGGCAGATACATAACTGATGGACTTCTACTCAGCAGATCCAGAAAAGGCTTCAGAGAGGAGGTAAATGACACATGAATTGAATCTACAAAAATAAGAAACAGTTTCTAAAGCCTGTACAAAGCCTTCTAATACACTGAAATTGGAAATCATTTTTCTAATATAGATTTGACAAGAAGTCTATAGAGTCTACTTAAAAGTAAGTTGAAAGTCCATGAAATAGCCAACAGTGTTTGAAAACAGAATCATGCCAAATTATATCATACAATTTTAAAACACCAGAGAAGAGAATACCAGATTCCACAGGTGGATATTAAAGCTTCATTTAAAGAGAGAGAGGGAGGGAGAGAAGAAAAGAGAGAGGAAGGAGAGAGAGAGAGAGAGAATATTAAACTAGAATTCACCTTATTAAATTCCAGAACATACAATGCATTGTTGTACAGTTATGAAGAGAAAATCATTTGAAATTCAGTCATTTTCTATCCAACCAAAGTATCAAGATATGTGTTACATTAAACTGTTAGCTAATTGGTTAAGAGACTGATGTACAGGTACATATATGTGATAAAGATGGTAAGCATGAAGCTTCCACATATTTACTATCTAGGAAGCTGAACCAGCTCAAGAGAAACATACCAACACATGGACACCCAGAGCTTCCTAAGGAATAGCCCAGCCAGGTCGCCTACAGAGAAACCTAGTGTCAACAGTTGGAATACCACTATAGTTTCCAGTTTTGTACAACATAATTTTTAAGATGACCATTTTTAAAAATTTTCTATGATAAAAGACAGAGGCCAAAGAAAATGTTTAAAGTAACTTGCAAATGTCTAAAAGGACATAGAACCAAGAAACAATGAAAATAATGTTAAGGAACTGGAAGACACTAGCAAAAATAAAAAGCAAAATTTTCAGGCATTGAAAGGCATAAAGACAGAAATGGGAAAAAATCAACAGAAGAGTTGAAAGATAAAAAGTTGTGAAAAATATCCTATAAGTAAACAAAAATAGAAAAGCTGCAAAACAAAAGATAACTGAAAAATAATCTGTCCAGAATATGCCATTGAAAATAGAAGTCACAAAGACAATAGTGATAAAAAACAGAAAAGAGAAAATCATCGAAGAAATCATTAAGAAAATTTCTCAGAGATGAAAAAGATATCTGTAAATTCAAAGTGTCCACTACATAGCCAAATACAGTGTTTGAAACTAAAACCATGCCAGATTATATCATACAATTTTAGAACACCAGGGAGGAGATTCTATCAGGTCTCACAGGAGAACTATCAGGTTTCATTTAAAACAAAATGAGGAAAAGAAAAAGAATTAAAATAACATTCAGCTTATTAGTTCCTAGAAAGTACAGTACATTGTTGTGCAATTCTGAAAAGTAAGTCATTTGAAATTCGATCATTGTATATCCAACCAAAGTATCACCAAGCCTCAAAAAAAGAAAAAAATCATTTCCCCTTACTTTCTCAAGAAACTACTGAAATTTATAATTGCACAAGATGACAGAGTAGAAATAAGAGAATAATTTATGACTGATACCCAACAGTAAAGAGATGTCATGAGTCCTGAGAAGACAGTAAAAGAATTCAAAGGTCTGTAGCTGACCTGGAGACTGGTGATCAGAAGCTTCAGAATACTTCAGGACCGTGAAACTGATAATCTATATGGAGATATTTTAACCGAAAAAGTATTAGGCCTTCAAAATACACAAATAAATCATATTCTAAGATAATATATTCATGTCACTGAAGTTCTTACTTATTGTACTGAGAGTAAGCTGAACCATTTTGGTCAGTAGTAGCTGGGAAAATAGTTCACTTGTGAAGCAATGTGGTTATTTTACATTGTTTTTTAAAAGATGTTTGCTGGTGAGATTTAAAACATAGTTCACAGAAATCATCCAGGTTCCTGGATGCATTAAACATTGAGTCTGATCCAGATTTTAATACAGTAGTTTCTTCAACATATGTAGAAAGAATGTTTTATTCCTTTGTAGCGGTTCAGTCAAAGTTGAGAGATCATTTGAGAATTGAAAATGCAGGACAGCACATAAGAGGAACGTAACAAACATTTGTTGAGATTGCTCTTTCTTTTCCAATCTATAAATAAGAAAAGGTAAATGAAGATCAAGTTAACTATTTGATGTATTATATATGAAATATTTATATACATATATGCATATATGTAAACATGCACACACATATACTCACCAATACTTAAATTTCTCTTGTTGCTCTTCTGTAGTTCTATATTAGTTTTCAATTTCATTTTTTAAGTATATTTCACAAGTTTAATTCAATCAAGCAAATTTTTGAAAATACATTTTCTTTAAAATACTTAGCTGTTGAAAAATATTTTAAAGAATATTATCTTAGATTTTGAAAACTAGAATAATATAAATATTTGTCAATAGCTCTATTTTCAGATAAAATGGGGGAGAGGGGGTATTTCCAAAAATCAGATATCCTATTAAGTTAAAAAAAAGTATCACCAAAACTACTTACTACTATTTTATTTCACTGACTTTAGTAAATAAAATAACTAATGAAAGTTGATTAAGTAGATAATTAAAAAATATGAAAAATATACAAAGCAATGTGTATTAAATGCTTCCAAATCTAAAGAGGATAATGAAGTTGCAAATTCAAATGCATGTTAGGGTAAGAGTAAAGTCAAGAACATGATCTCTTCAGATAATAACTAATATTGTGTGAGCTTAGAATTGGGCCATGACTGTATACTCTCTCTAAAAGAAACTGAAAATCTAGGGCATATGAATTCTCCCTATTTTAACATATTGGCTATAATTTTTTAATTATTACATTAGTTATACAAAATTTTCTGTGTTCTAAATTCAGTTTCTATTCATTTTCTATAAAATTTAGACCTAAACTTACTATTATGAAAATAATAAACCAAATACAAAAGAGCATGCAAAATGGATGGATTTATTTTAATGTAACTAGAAATTCAGGTAAGTCAATACCTGTCAAATATCCCTTGAGCCAGGTCCTATTCAAAGTACCACGGTGGGATAAAGAGGGAGGCCTAGAAATAAATAATAAGTGTAATCTTTCAATAGTTCTTCCCTTGGCTTCTAAACACACACATAATTAACCATCCAAAGTAGGCCCCTTGTTAGAATTCAGCACCGTTAACTTGCTAAGCACAACTGTGACTCCGACAGCTGATCAAGGCTGTGTAGCCAGCCTTCCTTGGAGAATCTGGTCTGCTGCATCCGTCCTCCACCCCAGCTGGCCCACCACAGGCTCCACACCCTTCAGGGCAGATCGTGTCTGGGCGGACTTGTTCCATGTTTTATGATAGAAAATCAGAGAGAAAGGGAGTGACATGAAAGAACTGGAATTGCCTAGGAATCTTCTGTATGGCCATTTTATATTTAGTAGATCCAGAACCAATAGCAATGTGAGATGGCAGGAGATGGGAGGACGAAAAGGGAATGCTAAGAGAATTTGCTAAAGATTGTCTACGGCCTTTGTGTCACTTTACCACGAAAAGTACAATAAACAAGTTACTTGACAGTCTTCATTGAATGGACACCCTCTGACACAAACCACGGGCTTTATAAACATTGTATAACCTCCCTACAATAAAAATATATATGGTACATAACTGAGCGCTAAATTGCAAACTACAAGTCTACAGGATGTAAAACCAGAAAGATCAAAATGGGTAATATGGCTTTCTTCTCTCTACATACTTCACATTATTCTAATTCTAATTTCTCTTTAAAAGGAAGCCAGAGAAAAAGAGAACTTGTGGTTTTCGTAACTATTTTGCATTTCTTAGTTGTACATAATGATAATTCAACAATCCCCACTATGTTCTAAATAAAATATTCAAATAAAGATGACATAGTCCAAGATTAAGCAAAATACTATTAGTCTTAGTTCTGAGTCTGAGTTCCACCACACCTTTAGGTCATATCAACTGTGAAAGATTCCTAGAAATGGCAATGACACAAAAACCCTGGCCTTCAACATCCAAGAACAAAGGCTTCAAACACACTGTTGTTTACTGCCTACAGGGAACATTCCAACTACTCCAGCACAGTCAAATAAACAGATGAGAGTGGGCATGCAGACCGTCTGCAATATACATAATTCATCCGCATTTTCACACTCACGTACACAGACAGGATGATTTGAATCTTTTCCTCATTCCTTCCCACCTTCCCGGGACTCAACTCAATATTCAGATTAAAGGTCGGGAGTAGAGAGTGGGGAAAGAAAGCAAGGCACATATAACACAAACAATCAATGCATTCAACCATTAACTACTTTGTTCACATCAAGAATTCATAACACAGTACAGTACACCCAGGCCATACAAATATCTACAGATCTACAGCAATGCTCTGAGAAAAGGCTGTCCATGAACAAATGACTTTGCTGAAGACATGAATATTCTTTTAGTTGAGCTACGTGTGCTGTTTATGCATGCAATTTTAAAATATCACTATGGCCACAAGCCTGAGGAGTACCTTGGAGGAAAGGCTATGTCAGAACGTAAATCATGATCACTACTATATTATTATCACAAAAAGCAGCACTTCTCAAGAAAAAGAAATAAATAACAAAGTGGGTGTTTTGTTTAAGACTATTAAAAAGAAAATGCACTTTCTTTCCTTACTACCCTCACTCCCCAAATCCCTATTCCATTAGAATGTCAACTACCTCTCAGAACCCTGGAGAGCCCATTTTCCAGTGACCTGTAACCAGCCTCCTCAGAGACAATCCACTGCTCACATTGTTTCCCTGCGCCGAAGTTCTTTTCTATCTCTCAAGTCAGCACTGCCGCTTTCAGTTCTCATCATGAACTTTAAGTCCACTTCTCACCATTTTGGGGAGATGAAATGTCCAAGAAATACAGTAGAGGGATTCTAATTCCTGGGTGGTCACTTACCAACCCTTTAAGCAATCTGCCTTACTCTGCGGATCAATTCCCTCACCTCTTAAGAAGTTAAGTTTATCCACCGGGGGAGTATTTACAAGGTAGCTGATAAACACCACAAGGAGTGAAAAAATAAAACTATTTAAAAGAAGAGAAAGAAAGGAATACTACTCAGTATTAGTGCGACTTGCCTGGCCTATCCTGGCACAGAGCATTACGAGAACTATCTCTCCAGACACCTAAAGCAGAGATATGACAGACACAGGCTACCTTTCAGTCTTGTCTCACTGATTAAAGCACGTGAATCTAGAAAGATTACAAGTTTCATCTCATTTTTATAACACTGCCTTTTATTTCTAAAGAGAAACCTTCCAACTCTTTGTTTCAAATAAAAATATTTTTTAAAAATGCACTATAAAGAGACATCTAAATGCTTTTTCCAATTCCTTGCCATTTCAAATAAAAACATAAAAGCTACATTTAAAAAGAGATGTCTTGCCAGGTAGTGGCGGTGGATGCCTTTAATCCCAGGACTCAGGAGGCAGATCTCTGTGAGTTCGAGGCCAGCCTGGTCTACAGAGTAAGTAAGATACAGGACAGCAGAGTTACAACAGAGAAGCCCTGTCTTGAAGAAAAAAAAAAAAAGAGAGAGAGAGAGAGAGAGATGTCTTCTAAATGTCCCTTGCCTGGTGAATCCTGAAATCAAATGTGAAGGATTCTGTATGGTTTGTGCCACATTTACCCAACATTGAGCCAAAAAAAACAAAAAACAAAAAAAAACATGCTCCCCCAATTATGGTCATGGGAGCCAGACAGTGAAGCCCCACCTAACATACCCTAATCTTGTCTCATAGCCTCTAATTAAAGACTATGTGTTATGATTCTTACAAAGGGCCAGGAGCCAGGCCTGGAGCCAACACTGAATCCCACCAGCTCCTTCCAGCTCCCGCACATTTGCTGTCTGCTGCTACCCACACATCCTAATTAAAGATACAGAAAACCTTATGAATTCATTTTCCAAAAGACTTACAAAGTTTGCCCAAGACTCATCATGAGTGACATTAACCCTTTGTACTCCCGGCTGTTACATAGGAATATTTGGTTGGTTTGATTTTTAGTTCTTGAACATGTCTTGGGAGACACTGACATCTGACATGCTGGGAGCCCCTCAGGGAGAAGCACTATTGAGAAACAAAGCATTTTCTGGGTTTTGACTGGTAAAATGCATTATTTTTTAAAATGAAAGTATTTTTTTCTAGTTGCACAAGTAATATATACCATAAAAATTCAAATACTCCTAGAAACCATAATAAAGAAAATGCAAATTATTCATAATCCCAACAAAGCAGTGAGCACTGAAACAAACACAGCTTTGTGCGTACTCGCACTACTTGGTAGGTGCACATATTCACTGGAACACGACTCTGTGCGTAACCACCGTCATTTGTACACTTGGTAGGTGCACATATTCACTGGAACACGGCTCTGTGCGTAACCACCGTCATTTGTACACTTGGTAGGTGCACATATTCACTGGAACACGGCTCTGTGCGTAACCACCGTTACTCACACACTTGGTAGGTGCACATATTTACAGAGTAAGACCACACTGAGGCTAGGGAGATGCCTCCCAAGCATGGGGCCCTGAGTTTAATTACAGAACCCATGTTAAAATGCCAGGTGTGGTGATATAGACTTATGGTTTTAGCACTGGGAAGGAGGAAGCCGGAAGGTCGCTCCCTAACCAGCAGTCTAGCTAAATTGATGATCTCTAAGCCAATGAAAGACACTGTTTCAAAAAAAGTGGATGGTTTTCCTGAGGATGAGAATGACATCCAAAAGTGTTTCCTGTCCTTCTCTACTTGCTTTGTCTCTCTCGCTCTCTCCCTGTATTTCTCACCCTTTTCCTCTCCCCCTACACACATAGGACACCAGCACATGTGTACCAAACACACACAAACTGCACACATGCATAAGTAAATAAATGGATCACATTTACTGTATTGATTTTTTTTTGAAAAATCTACTTATTTATACATATGAATATTTTGTTTGTATGTACATACACCTGCACATCAGAAGATCCCATGGGACTAAAGTTAAAGACAGTTATAAGCTGCCATGTAGGTGCTGGGAATTGAACTCAGGACCTCAGAAGAACAGTCAGTCCAGTTTTATTTTATTTTATTTTATTTTTTTAGTTTTTTCAAGACAGGTTTCTCTGTTGTAACTCTGGTTGTCCCTGAACTCTGTAGACTTGGCTGGCCTCAAACTCACAGAGATTCACCTGCCTCTGCCTCACAAGTGCTGGGATTAAAGGTGTGCTCCACTACCACCCAGCTTAGCCAGTGCTCTTAACCTCTGAGC
Source organism: Cricetomys ansorgei (assembly GCA_026225945.1). Taxonomy (NCBI): domain Eukaryota; kingdom Metazoa; phylum Chordata; class Mammalia; order Rodentia; family Nesomyidae; genus Cricetomys; species Cricetomys ansorgei. The sequence continues at coordinate 10,832,916 of JAMJFZ010001264.1, forward strand.
CATCTCTCCAGCCTCTATTGTACTGACTTTTAACTCAATATGCTTTATAGATCGTCAATAGCTACTACACCATTGCATGGAGTATCCATAATTAACAAGTCATATAAAACTAAATGTCTACATTCATTGTCCTGCAGCACCTCCCTTTACTTATGGCTTTATATAATCGTTTCATTATTTCTCAGGAAGGGAACAGTCAAAAACTAGACACTTAAAATTGTTAAACATACTGCCAGACTGCTTCTATAAAGGTAAAGTCAGTCTATCCTCCTCCCAACAGTGAAGAAGAATGCCCATTTCTTCACTACTTGCTGAGTCTTGCTTATCTTCACTCATTTTTAGCAATGTGATGAGCAAAAGCTAGCTCGGGTGTTTATGTCTCCTTGACCACTGGTAAACTCCCGTGTGCTGTACTTAATGGAGCTGCAGTGTCTCTAAGATGCCTGCTTCCTGCTTTTAGCTCTCTGCCTATCACTTGCCGGTTTGCAGCTGGCCTTTTCTGCTGCTGATCCCGAAAGCTCTCTCTAGAGAATAAACTCTGGTTAGCATATATGTCTCAGATAATAACTGCCAGGACATTGTTTACATTCCTACTTCTTGGTGCTTTTTGAAGTGTCCTTAAATTTTTAGTCAACCTATATATTAATCTTTAAATCCTAGGGATTTGGATTATATTTAGAAGGGCATTCCTGTCTCAATACAACAAAAATATTCATCTGAAATATATAGGAATGTCAGTTTCCAATTAACCATTTTATCCAAGTTAAATTTATTTTGATATATAATAATTGTTCTCAAAATTATTGATTTAAAAAAATCAATCTCTTCCTGTTACTGATATTCCACCTTGGTCATAAGAGCTCCAGATGCTGAGGTCTATAAGAACCCTCTATTCTATTCTAAAACATTGGTTTATTGTGCTGATACATGAATGCCATACTGTTTTAGTTACGAATCAGTCAACATTGCGTTTGCACATGACAAAGTAATGTAAAGTCTTTAGACAGGAAAAGTACTTCCTACCTTGTATTGTTTTTTTAATAATCAATGAACTAAAAAATAAAAAAGTTCAAGATGAAGCAGATGATACCAACACTATTAATAAAAAACACAATATTTACAATTACATAGACCTTAACATCTGATATGCTCATCACAATACAAAGTAGTTAGTGTTTCTTAGGAGTGAGAATTTAGTCAAAGACTCCCTGGCAATTACACAACAAATTACTGGCAGAGCTAAATCTTAATTTCACATATACTTTCTATGATGACACTTATTTTAAATGAGAACAGTAAATGACCCATTTTCTCATTTCTAAATTAAACTACTTTACTATAAAATATGTGTGTGTGTGTACATAGGAATATAAAGGCTGAATGAATATAGGGTAAGTAAACAGACATATGATGGCTATGTAATTCACAGAGGAATTACATGTGTGTTTATATTGTTCATATGGAGAATGATTATGATAGCTGTGCCTTCAGTTGTGAATAAATTTATTAGGTATACAGCAAGCAGAATTGAGACAGCAAGCAGCAAAGCACCTTCAGATCAGACACATACCACCCAGCAGAAACTGACTAGGAAAGGCCAGGGAAACAGGCAGCTAGAGTTTCTGACTGAGCTTTTTGTTTGTTTGTCTGTTTGTTTATTTCGCATCAATGAGCTTCCCATGCTGAAGTTCTGGCTCCTGGTTTCCACTGTAGGCAGCTTATATTATGGTATAAAAAGCAAGCTCTGTTGGGAACTGTTCACATTCTAGCTCCTCTCAAGGGCACTGTGTTTAACTCTTGAGCTATTTTGCTGCTTTCTTCCCTCCCTGCCACAGGGTTAAGGGTCCAGCTCAGGACAGGATAAAGGGCTTGGGTCTGAAGCAGAGAGAATCAACTCTATAATGACAATTTACCAATATAATAAATAATACACACGCATGATTTGTAATGTGTTACAGGTATACAATGCATGCATATGTCACATACGCATTATATATCTCTATAGATGCCACATATATATCTATATATAAATATAGATAGATAGATAGATAGATATCAAAATCATTTGAATGAGAAAACATTTTTAAACGTAACATGGTATTCTTGAAACTTCGGTAATTCTTCAAATAGTATACACTCTATATAACAAATAACAATGTTACAAAAGAACTGTTCTATAATGTTCCCTTTGATTTCTTAAAAGTAGGTAAAAAGAATATATAAAAATCTTTCTTTTGGTAATATTTGATTATTTGTCTAAAAGAGATCAATTTACGCATATCCTAAAACAGGTCCTGCTACTAGACAAGTGGAATAAAGAAACAGACTAGAGCTGTATGCATTAAAAGTCAGCTGTCCACTGGGTGGTGGTGCACACCTTTAATCCCAGAACTTGGGAGGCAGAGGCAGGCAGACCGCTATGAGTTCGAGGCCAGCCTGGTCTACCGATTGAGTTCCAGGACAGCCAGAGTTACTCAAAAAAAAAAAAAGAAAAAGAAGAAGAAGCAGCTCAGGTGTTCCCCACAATTCACTGTGGGGGAAGGTTACTACTCTCACGTGTAGAAGAAGTAAGGAGGGAAGAGGGTCTACAAACGTGTTCATGAAACCATGAGACATCTACCAATTACAAGGTCCTGTCATAGCCCAGGCAGAAAAGGAAAAAAGAACATCAGAAGGGGTTTTACTAATACATTCTCCAAAATTAAACTGCATAGTCAGAAATTCTGACTGACACTAAGATATTGGAATGATATATAACAACTATTGACTTATACATATTACATATAGTATACATGTGATAATACATATATTACATATAAGTCTACATTTATAGAATTATTTCTTTCTCATTATTTCTATATTCCTAATTAGTGCAGTATTATCAAATTCTATACATTACTTATGTAGTATATATGTTATACACAAATGCAATAAATTATAATATGAAATATTGATTCATCTGTTCAAGCTATCAAAAGATAGTACAATTTAAAGATGTATAAGTGAGGGACTGGAGAAAAGGCTCAACTGTTAAAAGCACTCACTGGCTGCTCTTTCAGAGGTCCTGAGTTCAATTCCCAGAGCTCACAAAGCAGCTCACAATTGTCTGTAATTCAACTTCTAGGGGATCTAACTTGCAGATAAAACACTAATGCACATAAAATAAAAATAAATGCATAAGTGAAACTATAACACTCCAAAGCACAAAGAAAATATTTTTGCTTTGCTTTTGTTTTGTTTTGCTTTTTGTTGTTGTAGTTGTAGTTGTTGTTTTGTTTTGTTTTGAGACAGGATTTCTCTATTTTAACTGTAGCTGTCCCCCAATTCAATGTGTAGACCAGGCCAGCCTGGAACTCACAGAGATCCACCTGCCTCTGCCTCCCAAGTGCTAGGATTAAAGGTGTGCGCCATACCCCCACCCCTTCACACATCCCCTGCCCCCTGCATAGAGGGTATTATTAAGACCAAATAAGTATATGAGATGCTATGGTATCAAAATTTGTTACCAACTAAGACAAGAAAGATCACAGTTTTAAAAATTCATTTCAGGCCAGGCAGTGGTGGTGCATGCCTTTAATCCCAACATTTGGGAGGCAGAGGCAGGCAGATTTCTGAGTTCAAGGTCAGTCTGGCCTACAGAGTAAGTTCCAGGACAGCCAGAGCCACCCAAAAAAAAAAAAAAAAATCCTGTCTTGAAAAACCAAAAAACTAAAAAATCAAAAAACCAAAAACCTTTAGAGAAAAAGGCTTTTAGAGAACCGTAACATGGTGGGGCTTCTCTGATGAGAGGTGAGGGAACTGGCAGGAAAGGAAGGAAAATGGAAGCAGGGAATCTGCTGCAGTGCTCTCCAACAGGGCCCTCCACTGACCAGGTATCTGAGCCTGGCTTCTAATGAAAGCAAAAGTGGCCCTCACTGGAGTGGAGGCTGCCATCTTATACTCTTCCCTAGCTCTCAAGATGGCGTCTTTTTCTAGGCACCATGAGTCAGTAGCAAGCACACTCTCTGCAGGCAGCGTGGGTATTTTAGGAAGGATGCTCTTGAGTAGTGGGGACCAAAGAATGAAACAGATACACCTATCCTTAGGAAGAGATAGACCAAAAGGGAGGTTGACGTTAAAATAGATTGCCTTCCACAAAAGCAAAAGGAAATATACAAAGGTAATGTCGGAGTCCTACAGCAGTAAGTCAGTATGCAGAAATGGTTAATTCTGCATGACACTTGTTTCTTTCTGGAACGAAGAGTCAAATCTAGGTACTTAAAAACAATAGACAAACACTCTACCACTAAGCCACACCATAGTCACCCCATGAAAGCTATCTTAATTTCTTTTTGCATCTTTGAAAAAAGTCAAGTAGTGAAATTGTATGTCAAGATTATAAACCATTTTAAGGTTAGATGCTTACGAATAAAACATAAATAACAAAAGCAAGTACAAGGAATATTTTCTTTTCCAATATATCGGGAAGTAAAAAAAGTAGATGTTTATCTAATTACTACCTAAATTATACCTGACTATTACCCAAAATCAGGAAGATTTTTCCATATCGCTTTGGAAATTCTAGAAGAAATATTCCCTTTACCTCTAAAAATGTACAAAGAGCACAGCATTACTAGAGACAGGCGGCTGCACTGCATGACGAGCGTGCTGTGTTCCCTGGACACGCACAGCGGGTTTTCGTGGTTCTAAAATATCTTAGTTGTTTTTCTATTATTAAATAATGCTAACCTGCAGAACCTAAGTAAATATGCCCGTCGTTTCTACCATTAGAAGCCTTCTTCATTGTAAATATCCCTTAGCGTACAATCACACTGGTTCTGAAGGAACTGAAATTCCTGTATACAACTTCAAGTCCCTATCAGGGTTAAAAGATCAGAACTGTTCCTTTACATAAAGCTAGAAATACAAAAACTGACATTACAAACAAAAACAATAAGTAAATTTAAAAGATAAGAAAGCTTTTTATGTCAGTGGTTGTCAAATGCATTAACTGTATTAGAAATAAATCAATAAACGTATATAAACACATCTGTAAATGTTTACACAGTAAAAGCTGTCCCTCTGTGCTCTGAAACAGAATTGTGCTTGTGGCGCCCTCTGCTGGAGTTTCTATTCACAAACTCAATCCAGCAACACTAACAAAATCAAACTTATGTATCAAGTGAAAAATTACTTTTTTGTCCATGAGCACTTTACGATGATTATATAAAAGTTGTAACTAGTATTTACTTTGCTGAAATAAAACTTTAACTATTTGTCATTAGGTGAAATTTCAGTAATTTTTCTCTTAGGATAAAGAGTAAATATAGTCACGTGAATTGTGCATGCATATATGACATGGGAGCAGAACCGTCCAGGGAGAAAAAAGAACTAACAGCAGAGACAAGGGGCCAGAAAAAAAGATGGGTGGGAAGGATAAGGGACAATATTCTCACACATAACACATAAAAACTAAAAGGTAAAATGTTGCAAAAGGACTAGGAGATGGCTCACTGGATAAGGCCCCTGCCACACAATCTCAAGAACCTGAGTTCACATCCCTAGAGCCTACGGAAAGGCCAAGTGGTGGTCCATCTTAGCTCCAGCACTCAGGGGGGCCCTAGAGCAGGCTGGCTAGCTGGCCTGGCTTGTGGACAAGCTCTGTGTTCTGCTCAGAGGCCTTGACTCAGTGAATAGTAGAGAACAAGAGAGGAGGGCTCTTGACCTTGAACTCAGGCCTTCACACACATGCATGTACACATACAACCACATACATGAACACACAAACACACACAAAAAAATACTACCACACACTCACATGCCAAAAGTGTTACATACAAAAGGAAAGTCTTACTATACTTCGTTTTTGTTACTGTATCTGTCATTTGAACAATATTTTCAGGTTCTTAAGACTCTATAATGATAAAACATTTTAATAAACTATTTTGTTATTTTTATCTAATTTTTCTGGCTTTTTAGTTCAATCAAAATTGTTCATTTTAAACCATAACAATAATTCTCAGTGTCTCTTTTAACTTAAATTTATTTTAATTTAATCTTTAACAATATAAATTGTATATACTTATAAACTCTTGTAAACAAGTTTGAAAAGTACCAATCACCAGGAGTGATATAAATAAATAGCTTCCATTTATTGAGTATCAGTTGTGAGGAAGAGTGTGTTCTACGGTGTCTGTGAATTATATGCAGTCTTTAAAAATGAATAAAATTGACGTTCACAGAGACTACAAAAATTGCTTAAGGTGAATTTTCAAGTTAGGATTCAATTGAAGATGTGTTTCATTCTGAATTTTCCTACCAAACAACAGGTAGCAGGGAAAAAACATCCTCCACACATAATTTCTCCATTTGTCAATACAACAGCCTGGGGTGTGGGTGATAGAGAAATGTTAAAGAGGAATAAGACGGTTATTCACACATGAAATGATAATTTGGACCATTAGGAAACTATTTTCATTGTATGTAATGCTGCCAGCTAGTGGCCCTATTTCATACTGAGTCAAGAAAATAATACTTGTTTTATGTCACTGAATTAAAAATTCTGTATTTCAGATTCTAGGATCATGGTCATGGTACATAAGACTAGCTTAATGACATTTAGCACTGCTCCAGTGTGTCCTCACCTACCATAGCATCTCTTAGCCAGGCCTTGCCTAGCTCCCAAAAGAGCTACAAGATACTTCTAAGTCAGATTTCAATAAAGGCCAACACATGTAAACTAAAAGGTAACCTATTACCACCCATTCAAAGGAAACCTCCCTCATTTTACATATTTTAGATCATTTACAGATTCCTTAATGACAAAACATAATTCTTGCATACAAGCAAGAGTTGGACACAGAACAAGATTAGTGTCTATTATTCATGTTATTCAAATCTATGCATTTGATAAACAGTACTATTAGCAAAGTTTATCATTTAAGTATAGATAATAAGTAATTATAGATTTGATGTCTCCTCTGAAAAGACTCTTGAGTTATTTTAAATTTGAAATGGTCATATTTTACTACTGGTTCATTATTTTGGTAAGCATCCTATGCAAAAAGAAGACACACATAGCTCTTATCGTCATATGATATTTAACTGTGACATAAATATATTTTTAGCTGATTTCTTCTATCATATGACATTATTTTAGAATTGCTTAAGTGAAGTTCTCAGCAGAAAAAAAGATCACCAGTTAATCAGATGCTTAGACAAAAATATAATATATCCTATATTATATAAAACAAAAACTTGGGTTTTAAGTATAACAACAACGTGAAGAACGTGTTCTGGATTTAATCTGTCCTAAAAGAGTGAAAACTAAAGCACTCAAAACACAGCGAAGAAGGAAGCAGACCAACAACTGGAGTAATGGAGACAAGAAACAAAAGGGGGGGGCACTGCAGGGTCCAGACTTCCTTCTGATCCATGCTCGGTCGCACACACAAACACGCATACCACCACGAAGTTTTGGGAGAAACTGCCATATCAATTCAGTATGCATCTCCTGTGAGGCATATTTTACAACTAAAGGCACCAAGAGTTTCTAGTACGTATATACATAGTAATAATATATGTATACATGGGTATGTACACATATACACATAAATGTATACACATAGTAAGTATAACAAACAGTAGAAAAACTAAAATTTGCTTTTTAAAGCACGCAATATATTTTGTAGCTGGCATGTAACTTACAAACATTTCCTGTATTGTCAAAGCTGGTAAGAACATCTTCGACATTCAAGGATCCACTATTAAGCCTGCAAAGAAACAGAGCATTTTATTTAACATTTCTGAAATAAAAGCACTTCTGATTCTTTTTTAAATCTGAGAGTATACTGCAATATGCCCAATACTAATGAACCCTACCATGTCATAGTATTAAAATAGTTTCTGCCCACTAGAGGGAAAAGAAAAAAATTTAGATCAAATTCCTGATTATAATCAACACCTTTCTTATAATCAACATCTTAAAGTACTGTAATTTTTAAAATCACTGCTTAACATAAAGTATTATAGTTACATACAGGCAAATTCTTAAAGACAAAACTTTTTTAAAAAAGAAACACATTACACAGAGAATTTTAGAATAAAAAATAAATCAGCCTCCAGAACCACCCTCAGTAACACAGAGAGCGCTGCTACAGCAGTGCGACAGTGTGGAACTAGTCCCAGGAACTCATCAGTCACCGGTCCGTGCAGCCCACTTATGGGCAGTTCTAAATGTCAGTAGGCAAAAATTGGTATTTTTCCCCAATCTTAATTCTATCTCCTAATCTTTCTCTCTTCACCCAGCCCTTCAAATCCTGGATTCGATTATTTGAATCTCAGTAAGGGATCCAACTAGCAGTAGTTCAAGTTATAGTGCTACGTCCGATCTTCTATGTTCTCCCTCAGCAATTACAACTTTTATTTCTACCATAAATCATTTCTCTGACAAAATTATTGAGATTGCATAAAGTTGTCTGCAATCATAACTAGCCAAATAAATACTGGGCTCAAAATTATAATCCAAAGAAATAAAGTCACCAACCACAAATCAAAGCTTCCTTACCCCAATGATTCTCTACCACTTCTGTGAGTCTAGGAATGGATGAGGTCAGTGTAACTAACATTGCTGAAAACTGTAAGTGAAGTTCTAGTGTCTAAGATGCAGGATGACATGGCACAGAACTCAGCATGTTCCAAAATATATGAGCAATATAGAATTCCTTTAAGGAAAATGAAACATCAAAATCCTAGCATTCAGAGATAATCAGTTAATATTTTGATATACATTCTTCAAATCTGATCTCTTTACTTTGATAAAGACTGTTTTGTGATTCATGTTTTTGATAATGTGTTATAGTTTCCAACATCAAGTAATCTCAGGTAACATGATCTTAATGACTATTCAGAAGTTCAAAGAAACTGTGAATGACTGTCTGTCTGCACCAAGATTACTGAACACAACTTCAAGTTGGATTTTATCACTGCACCCAGTTTGAGCTTTACACATACTACTATAGTGGAAATGATTGTGGAATATCAAGCCCCTTTCTGATGACTTCCTCACAATAAATTCTTCAAAGTTGGGGGTGGGGATTAGCTTAGATAGTAGAGTGCTGGCCTAGAATGCAGGAGGACCTGGGTTCAATCCCCAGCACTGCATAAAATCAACCATGGGTTGCATTAAGACAGTAAGGTTCAAGGGCCTTCTTGGCTACATGGAGAGCTGAATCCAGCCGTGGTAGAGACTCTGTCTCAAAAAGAAATCCTAAAAGCACTACTATTGAATTTTTTTATGGCCTAATAAAGACATTCTGATTCCTCTCCCTCCTCCCCTTCCCCTTTTCCTTTCTCCCTCCCTCTTCCTCCCCTATCCCTTTGAACAGCGCAATCACGACAAAGCATTTGAAATTAAATCTGAGTCAAGAGCATGCTTTCCTCCAAGATTCAAGCATTCCGTTGTAGATTACTTAAACAGAAAGGTAAACAACTCAAAATAGCTTCAGAAGTCCCCTGACCAGATACATTAGGCCCCCTCCCTGTCAGAGTAAACAAACAAACAAAAACAAACAAAACAACAACAACAAAGCTGAGCTTCAAAAGAGACTCTTAGACAGGCCAAGCTGCAAAGAAGATTCTGAGACCAGACAAGCTGCCTGGAAGAAGCACAAGTCAGCAGAGCTGCCTGAAATAAGTTTAACCAATTGATGTACCTGGAAAGGACACTCTAACCAGTTGAGCTGCCTGCAGGCTGTGCAGCGTGCTCCACGTTCCCAGCTTTTGTGAGCTGTCACCCATGCTGGGGTGGGCTTTGGTGCTGCAGCTGTCTTTGGGTCGTTTCTGCTCCTCTAACAAACCCCAGTAAAACTCATGGTTCACCAAGCCGGACTTTGGCGGTATCCATCCTTTGGTCTGCCGTGGGCTCCCTCTCTAGGGTGAGCAGACACGTGTTGGGTCTCCTCAAGAAAAGGTTTGTCACAGCACTTAATTGGCACCCACCCAAAGAGGGACATGACAGAACCAAAGATGAGTTGGGGAGGAGTGAGTGCCTGCTCCTGGCTGTGGGTAGCAGAGGCATGAGACAGAGACTGAGAAGCCAGTAGGGGGCGTCCATGAAGAAAGTCCGATAAAGTTGTCCTTTCCTGTATGAGGTGTGTTAGTGTGTCTTTGTATGGACAGCGGGTGCATGGTTCTTGTTCCAGGTAGTGAGATGGGTAACAGGCTGAGCCATCAGGATTAGTGTCTGCGGGAGGACTCCCAGCATGGCAGCCTTCGTCTTTGTGGTGTGAGGTAACATACCTGCTTGATGAGTGGGGGCCCGCACGTGATTGTGGAGACTGTATGCCAAGGGAAAATCACCCTGCCCCTGCCCTGTTCCTGAGCTGGAGACTTGGAAATCCTCAGCTCCATGACTTAGCTCTGGCCAAACACTGTTTCCAATCTCACAAAACTTCCAACCTCACTGTACTTTTCCACCAGCTCACTGCGAATGTTCCACTAGTTCAGAGCACATGCTCCAAACACCCAATAAAAGCCCTCCCCTACGCCCAGCCCTCTGCTGTCCCTCTCTTTCCATGCAGAGGTAGCTGCCATTCTGTATTTTCTCTCCAATAAATCTCTTGTTGAGGTTTATTGTGTGATGTGACTTTGTGTAATTCCTTGGCTTCCAACCACCAAGATACCCTTGTGTCAGAAAAACCCTTAAAGAGATGCCCTGAAAACAGTTATAGGTTAATGGGAAATCTTTGAAGTCTTTAAGATTAGTACACAAGAATCAAGATTATCAATCAGCAAGCTGAGGCAGAGGATGCTTGGCCTCTGTTGTGTGTAGTTGGAAATGCATCTAAGACCAAGGTGTTTGTGTAAAGGAGCAATTGCAACAAAAAAAAGGAGATGCTGCCAGCATCATCTGTGTTAGCCTCTGATTCGTAAATTAGATAGAAGAGAGGTTGAGATGGAGGTGCTAGTTTCTGCTTTGGTTTGGTTGGTTTGTTTGGTTTGGTTTTTCAAGATAAGGTTTCTCTGCTGTAACTCTGGCTGTCCTGGAACTCACTCTGTAGACCAGGCTGGCCTCAAACTCACAGAGATCTGCCTGCCTCTGCCTCCCTAGTGCTGGGATTAAAGGCATGTGCCACCACTGCCCAGCAATGGAAAAAAAATAAAATAAAGGAAAAATCTATAATCAAACATGCAGATGGGGGTATTAACAACAGTCAAATGCAAGAAACTGGTAATGAGGGAATATTTAGCACCTGAGCTGCTGGAATTGGGGAAGACTTTTAAACAAGCAGTGAGAGGGCGTGTCTCAGCCTGGCTTGTGAGGCGGTGGGACATGGGAATAGATGGGACCAGTGGACTCATACTGAGTAACGTAACTTCCTGTCCTTCCTTGAGGCAGAGACTGTATAACTGAGACAGTCTGAGGGACGTCAGTCCCTGGTGCCCTGGCTTATCAAAGCCATTAGGAACACTTGGTTATCTCCATCTGAGGTCCCCATAAATGTACAGGAATGGAAAACAACAGAGGAGGAACAGGCACTATTGAGGGAACTAGGAATAAGAGAAGCTGATAGGCGGTGAGCTTATAGAAACTTATAGAAGTTTGTAGGAAACTAAAGGAAGAAGTAGATTCTAACAGACACCTGGAGATTGGTCTGGGGCTTAGTGGCTTCGCTGAGCCCCACAATGGGGCCGGATCTTTATGAAGTAGGAGAAGCTTCGGCAGATCTCAGTGACTTAGAACAGCATTAAAGAATGTCCATAAAGTGAGAGAGCAACCTAAAGGAGACAAAAAAAAAAATGGTAAAGCAGAAGAAGAAGTCTGTCTGGATCACACAAAGACAAATGTGGCTAGATTTGTGTCAAGCTGGAATTCTTAGGGAAAATACTGATAGAAAGCCAACTTCTATGCTTATAAATATTTAGAAGCCTTAGAACTTGATCAGCAGTTTACCAAAGGGCCAAAAGAAACAGAAGACAGGGAGATACAGTGATTCCCAACAGCACCACATAAGGAAGAAAAGGTATCCAAGGGTAGGAGCCACCCAAGACACTCCTCTGATTAGATGGTCAAGGTTGCCTACAAGTAAGGGCCATATATAATAACCAGAGGCCTCATGATGAATTACGAATTTATTAGTCTCCCAATTGAAAAGTCAGAACAGACTCCATTTTAGGCCCAAGGCTTCAGCTCAAGCTTACCCTGGGCCTGACCCTGAAAAGTCATAAATTCTAAGAGAAAGCCATAAACCCCCCACCCGAAGGGCAACCAATCAGAGATGACAGCAACCACAGAGTAGTCACGGGAATGCAGGAAGGCCTTATCTTAAGGCTGGACATATCTGTGCCTGGTACCCTCATGTGACAGGAGGTACAAGAGTGTCTTATCTTGAAGTTAGCCAATCCCAAACCGATTCATGTAACTGTCTTACTGACCACCAATTATGTTCCCTATTAACTCACCCATGCTGGAATTCTCCTTACAACCTATAAAAAGGCCAGTAAGCCTTTGTCCAGGGTTGCCATTTTCTTGAATGGCTGACCCCTGCATGCAAGAATTTTCTTGCAAGAAATAGATGCATCCTTGCTGATTGCACGCATAAGTGGTGGTCTCTGTGCAGCGATTTCGGATTTAACCCCACTAATATTCAAATACTTGGGTTTTGGTGGATACTGGAGCTGAGTGTACCTTACTTCATGGCAACCCCAAAAGCATTCCTGTGAGGCTAAATAAGAGAAGAGGAGAGCCAGTGCCATGCTGAGGTCAAAAAGCAAAGCTCTGCTTGAAGCACAAACTACCAGGCTGTCTCCAAGAGAAGGGAGAGCAGCCCTACCAGAAAGGGAGTTTGGAGTTTTATAGGTGGTTTTAGTCGGGCAGGAGAGTGGGCAGAGTGTTAAGCGAAAAGAAACTGCCATAAACAAAAATTCTTTATAAGGACATTTCTGCAACTAAGATATCAGGATGTGTGGACAAGCTGATCTGCTGAGGTTAAGGGTCAGATGATTTCTGAGAAGTGCAGAATAGTTAGTTTGCATGTCCCCAAAGGGACTGATTCCCACATAGGTCATCTATCTGGGTGTCTTAGGTGACTCCATCTTGGACAAACCTAACACTCCATATCTGGGGTGAATAGGCGTGTGTGTAGCATCTCCGCAGGAAGTTTTGTCATACAACAGGGCAGAATAGAAAAAAGGCGTACATATCACATAATGTCTAAAGCCAGTAACGAGGATAGCAAAAGTAAATGTCTATCTAAAAATCAAACACTATTCAAAGTTACTACTGCAGCTTATTAGTTAATAGCGAAGTTAATAGTAAAGCAGAGCTTGACATTATTGAAAGCGCTGTCTTAAAGTACAGAGAGTATACATTGTGATGTTTTTAAATTGCATAAGGGTGGAGAAACAGGAAACCAAATCTCACAATTCTATTTATAAAAACATGACCAGTTAGACAGGCAATGGTGTCTCATGCCTTTAATCCCAGTACCTGGAAGGCAGGAGTTCAAGGCCAGCCTGATCTACAAAGCAAGTTCTAGAACAGCCAGAGGGCTACAACAGAGAAACCCTGTCTCAAAAAAACAAAATAAACTTAAAAATAAATAAAATTATCTCAAAATAACTGATAAAGAAGATGCTCAAGATTCCCATCACAAAGAAATGATCAATGTCTGAGGTGATGGTAGCCAAATAACCTGGCCTGACCACATTACACACTGCATAGAGACAAATACCACACTGCACTACATAAATACACACAATAACTTACTAATTTTGAGAGAAAAAAGAACCTTTATAACTTAAGAACCAAAATATAAACAATCTAATTTACAGTGCGTAAAACACTTGAATGCAAAGACGATGCATGATAAATAAATAAAAGATGCTCTGTATCTTTCATTTTCAACTGGGAAATGGCAAATAAAACCACAATAAGGTATTTTTTCACATCACTTAGACATTATGGCATTTTATAGAAAAAAATAAATGAGGAGTAGAGAGGTGGCTCCATGGATAAGAGCAATGGATGCTCTTCCAGAAGGACCCGGGTCCAATTCCCAGCACCCACATTGTGGCTGGCTAGCAACCATCTGTATGTAGTTCCACGGGAGCCAATGCCCTCTTCTGGCCTCTGTGGGCACTAGACACACATGTAGAACACAGATATACATGCAGGCAAACCACCCATCCACAAAATAAATTAATTAATTTTAAAACAACAAAAGCATGTGCTGACAAACATGAAAAAAATGAATTATCATTCATTCCTAGTAAGAATGTAAAAGAGTCACTATAAAAACGAGTTTGATCATTCCTCAAAAAGTTAAACATGCAGCAACTACCTAATCTAGCCATCTCATTCCTAGGTACATGCCAAGAGAATTAAAAGAATCCATTCACACACACACACACACACACACACACACACACACACACACACACACGTTCACAGCAGCGTTACCTATAACAGCCAAAAACTAACAACTCAAATGTCCATTAGTTCGTGAATGAGTATTAAAACTCATTATTGACCATGTAGTGACATATTAATTCAACCACAGAAAAAGGAATGACTTTCTGAAACATGGGAGAATTTGAATAAATGTTAAAAGTTTAAAAAACTGTGCTAACTGAAAAAGCCAAACATAAAAGCCCACATATTGTAGCATTCCATGTATGTGAAATGTCTAGAACAGACAAACCTCACAAAATCAGAAGCAAATCAGAGACTAGGGGGAGGGAAGCCGCTGACAGCGGATATGGTCTTACTTTTCGGATTAATGATGGAGTTGCATAGGGATGGCAGCACATAACACTGGACAAAGAACAAGGAACTGCACTAACATCCTTCTTATAGTGTAAATGGACATGAGAATTTTACTGTAACAAGAAAAAAGGTTTAAAAAGGCAGAAAAAGCAAACCATAGAGTGGAATGTGCCCTAAAAGACTATAAAAGAACAAAAAAGTAGAGCTTTTCAGAAGGAAAACGTTTAACAGACTGTACATGCAACTCACTTGAAGCTTTTCTACAAATAAATGGCTTCTAAAGTCTTTTCTATAAGAACTTAGTAGATGATATCTACATGCAATGTAGATAAATTTGAAAAACATTCAAGGGATTATTTCAGTTAACTGAAACTATATTTACATGTAAGCAAACTACATGAACAATCATGAATGGAGTTTAAGATACAGTAGAAAATTAAGTCATAATTAGTCAACATCTATGACACACTACATGAAAGTATGACTCAGTGAACCTGAGTTTTCCACACACTTTGTATATTTTAAAGGTCCTATAAAGACTTTAAAATAAGAAACTAAGAGCTGTTTAATGTCTCTTATTTATTCCACTCTTAATATTAAAACAACACATTCCAATAAATTCAGTAATCATATCTGTTCAGTTGTCGGCCTTGGCATTTTTTTCCTTTTACTTGTTTTTTATAATAAAGATTTATTTATTTATGAATTTTACGTATATGGGTGCTTTGTCTGAATGTATATTTGCAAACCAGCAGAGGGCATCGGATCCCATTATAGACAGTTGTGAGCCACCATGTGGTTGCTGGGAATTGAACTCAAGACCTCTGGAAGAGTAGCCAGTGCTCTTAACTGCTGAGCCATGTCTCCAGTCCCTGCCTTACCATTTTTAAAATTAACTTTTTTAGTTAGTGCACAAAATGATGGGTTTCACTATGACAGTGCCACACATGCATATTGATTTATTTTGCTCATATTCACAACCACCCCAACTTACTACCTTCTCTTGCCCCTGCTCTCAGAACGGTAGTAGATTTCAGTCTCTGAAATGATCATTGGAAAATGCCAAAAACCACATTAAGGTGTCACTTTACATCCACCAAAATACTACAAAATTTTAAAGGAAATGATTAATTTCATGAATATATCATTCCTGTCACCAGTTTTGACTTAGAACTCAGAAGGCCATCTAATTTCAGTAGTGTAATGGTTTGATTTGCCTTTTCCTTTCCCTGAGAAGCAATATATGATTTCATGGCGGTGCATTTATTGTACTAAGAAAGCAACACAATCGAAGACACATTCTTGACTTCTTGCCCACCCTACACTTCTAGGACAAGCCAAATGTCTAGCACTGGCCTTCTAATTCAGCAATTACCATAGCAACAGAGGTCATATTCAAAGACAGAAGGACAGGTCAAACCTCTCAGATTTTACTTTTCTTAAAATATGTATACATTTATAAATTAATAACTCTGGCATGTATGGCTCTATATATAATGGAAGCATTTTAAAGTTTCCAAAAATCTAAATTTGGCCATGAGGAAATTAAGTTAAAAAATAAGGTATGGAGACAGTATCTAGTATCTATAGAGTAAGTTCTGTGCAATAATAAATCACAGCTTATAACAGGCTGGAGGTAATGTTTAATAAAAGATTTTTAGTGAAAGCACCCTCTAGTCTACCATGGTTTTCCGTATGCCTCTACCAAATAGCAATACCTATGTCTATAAAGTCCTGAGAAACAAATGCCAGAAAAACAAGACTCTGTTAAACAATAAAGTAGGAGTAATATCTCATTTTCATTTCCTCAGTCTCAACCATTTTCAAACAAAGAGTGCATCATTCTTAAATATGCAGAAATGACAGCAGATCCTGGGGATTTCACAATCTAACCTTTGTTCCGGCAGCCCAAAGTTTTGCTTTTAATAGAAATTCATTATTCCTTCATTTTAAGTACCATTATATAAGGCTAAGTGAAAATAATGGTCAAAGTTGTAATTTTATATAATTATAATTTTATAAGTTATATAACTTAGCAATATAAACTACTAGATACTTTGAATTTCACAACTGTTTAGTTATTTACTCTCTGGGTTATTTATTTTGAGTCTAATAAAACTTTAAGGGGCTAGAAATCAAGGTACAAGGAAGTTAACAGTGGGGAGAACAGATGCCAAGGACTACTAACGAGTAAGAATCCTTGTGTGTCCTCTGGTGAGCTGTGCCAGGGACTCTTAGGTGATGGGGAGCAAGACAGAGAAAATGGGCTTACATTTATGATCTGTGGGCGGGCATAACAAACACTCAGCCCACAGGGTCCTCTCCCTAGAGACTGAGATGGCCCTCTCAGGAGCCCCTGATCATTCTGCCTTGCACGTTTTCATCCTATTTCATGACACCCTTGTTCTCACCAGGAATGAGTTCTGTTTTCCAGAACCTTCCATTACTTCCTATTTCTCAGTGCTTTCCAAAAAAAAAAAAAAAAAAAAAATGCACTTCTAAGGTGATACATGTGAAGTTTATAGTTATTTGGAAATCAACTGTGTACCACAAAGTGAGAACCCCTGGGCTGCCCACTAAACTTTCCTTCTTGTTTATTGTTATTGTTTCATTTTTCATAAATTTAGCTCTTTGAAGAAAACATACCTTTTATTTCTGTTTATTTATATACAAGATACTATTAAACATTTGTTGGTTTGAATTTACCTGAAATTATTTCTATTTTTTCTCCAATCATTTCACAATATTGTATTTTTTAAAATTTTAAAAATATAGGTGGCAAAAGTAGGCAGATCTTTGAGTTCAAGGCCAGTCTTGTCTGCACAGCTAGTTCTAGCCAGCCAGGGCTACATAATAAGACCCTGTCCCAGGAAAAAAAAAAAAAAATATATATATATATATATATATATATATATATGTATATATACACACACACACACACGCACGCACGCACACACATATACACACACACATATATATAAAATCTGTGTGCGTGTGTGCACACGTGCATTTATTTGTATAGTACTTTATTTAAAATTGCTCTGTAAAAATTCATTACTTTTAGCTGTTACACTAGAACAAACAAAAAAAAAATCTACTTCAGAATATCCATTACTCAATACTGAAGAAAACAGTTAACACTGCTTAAGAAATCTAATAGAAACAGATTGAAAAATTGTGAACAAAATTTGTAATGGGAAAGAATGAACTGCTTTTGGCAAAAAATCCTCCATCTTAAGCTCCTCAGTAATTTCAGTAAAATTCTTTAGCTTAACAGGGTTATATATAAAGCAGGGAGTGGAATGATCACAATGACCATTGAGGAATCAATGGATCTAGGCTCTAGTTTCCAAGAGGCAGGATTATATAGAAGCTAAAAGTAGGGAGTTCAAGTCCATTCCAGAGGGGTTACCAATGGAGACAGTGAGACAAAAGTTACATGAAGTCACTGTACTATGTCTGCAAGGACTTGTATGAAGTGCTTTTAAAAGTACAAACTGTGGAAACAGATTGCCTGATTTAAATACAGGCACAAATTTCTATGTGACCAGGTTATACCTCATCTATGAAATGAAGATGTCGATAGTATTCACCTAAATTGGCTGTTATTATTATTAAAGATGTTAGCACATAGAACCCACTCAGAACAGTGGTATCACCTAGTAGACATCAATTGACAGCCATTATTAGTGTTGTTATGAATGTAGTTATTGAAGACCACGTTCCGCTGTAGAATTCAGTATAGTTAAAGTATTGTTATTTTTCTTGACTAATGTATAAGGATACTAAGCAGAGTGCAAAAAGAGAGATAAAACTGGCAACCTTCAAGGTCATAGCTCAGTAGGATTCCTTGTTGTAGTTCTAAAGACACATTTTGATTTTTTACTTTTCTTTTTTCTTTTCCTTTTCGTTTTCTTTTTTCAAGACAGGATTTCTCAGTTGTAACTCTGACTATCCTGGAACTCACTCTGTAGGCCAAGCCATCCTTGAGTTCACAGACATCTGCCTGCCTCTGCCTCCCCAGTGATGGATTAAGAACATGCGCCACCATCGCCCAGATGTATTTATGCCTGGCTATATTTATTCTTTCAAAAATACTTTTTTTTTTTACAAAGAACCATGTTATAGGAAAAAGTTCAGTTCATACAACAGCCAAGAGTCCAGGTAATGCTAAATCAGATTATCTCCGCGGGATGGATAACAAAGCTTTATTGGTAAAGATTCAAGAACAGAAGACTTCACATTCTCCCCCAACAACCTTACTGGGCATTGAAAGTCAGGGGATTATTCCTGCTCCAACTTATTCTGTCTTTTATCACAAGAAGATGCAAGAGAATAGCCTTTAAAGTTTATCCTGGGGACTGGATCGTTCTGGCTTTTCCATCGTTTTCATCTACACACACTATCCTCCAGGCGGCAACTGTCTTTATTCCTGCTTCCTAGACTTAGAAGGATTCCAGGAAACAGAAAATACCAAAGAACCTAGCTCATTAGCAGGCAGTTAATAATATGTAATGTACTTTTCTTTACTTTTTATACAAGAATGAAATAGATTACCTATATCAAAACGCAAAGTGGCCAAGTGTGGTGACACATGCCTTTAATATCAGGCAGGTGAGTCTTTGAGAATTCCAGGCCAACCTAGTCTACAAAGTGAGTTCTAGGCCAGCCAAGACTGCATAGTTAGAACTTATCTAAAGAAAAGGAAAAGGTGATTGACATTTTCTAGTTAGAATTTCATAACGAAATAATGAGTGTCAAGGCAAGTTCACAAACCACTAACTTTGTGTCTTTTATTGGTGCTGTCAATAAAACAAATATTTAAAATCCAGATCCTTAAATCCATTATTTCTCACCCACCCTTGTCAATATTACCCAAATGTTTAGCTATTTTGGCATTTTGAAAATTGAAAAGCCCTAACCTAGAGTTATAGACATCCTTCATGACAATAATCCCTTAGCATTGTTCCCAGCCTCACCGGGACATGTTCAGTGCCCAAAATGCTCTTCTTACAGTTGATATCAATGTGCCACCCCACCTCGAAATGTGAAATCCTATCAGAAAAGAAAGATTTTATAAAAATGAAACAACTACAGTATCATGGCAAAATGCCAGAATGTAACTAGGAGGGGAACTCCACTCAGTAAAAGTGGCGTCTCGTCACTTCTGTCCGCAGGACTCTCGTCTCTTTTTAAACAATTTTAAAAGCTTGAACAGTCTGGATGCATCTCAGGATATCAGCCTTTCAGCTGAAGTTTCTCCTGTTTCTCTGGTTCTGTTCTAAAAGGGACAAAACAAGGGGGGAGAACGCCACAGCCTGATTTTAAGGTAACTACTGCTTTAAGTGTTTGGAAAAATTCTGTTTTCACACTCAGCCTTGCCTCAGAGAACTTGGCTTTTTGTCATAATCAAATGTTATGAGAGAACAGTTAATGAACTCCTGTTGCAACTCACTTTATCCTTAAATGTCACCATATTCTGAACGTTTTTCTCTAGTCTGACAACACAGCAAGACCTAGTGAAGGCAGCAAAATTTCTTTTTAATTTTTTTAATGTTTCTAAAGTTATTGAGTTTATTTTAAAGCACTGCATAAAGTCTGAATCTCAGTTAAACATGGTGGTTTGAGTGAGAATGGCCCCCATAGCCTCATGTATTTAAACACTTGTTCCCTAAATTGGTGGAACTGTTTGAGAAGGATTGGGAGGCATGACATAGTTGGAGTAGGTGTGGCACTGTTGGAGGAAGTGTGTTATTGGGAGTGTATTGCTGGGAGCATTACTGGGAGGCATCAAAAGCCCAAGCCAGGCCCTGTCTGTCTCTCTTTTTCTCTCTCTCTCTCTCCCTCCCCCTTCCAATCCCTCCCTTCCCCTCTCTCTCAGGACCATGCCGGTCTGCTTCTCACCATGATGATCATGGACTAACTCTCTAACACTGTAAGCAAGTCCCAATTAAATGCTTTCTTTTATAAGAATTGCCTTGTGCATGGTGTCTCTTCACAGCAATAGAACAGTAACTAAGATAGTAAACAAGCACATCCTCATTAGATGTTGAGTACACAGTTGCAAACAACACATATGATAAATATAAAAAGGGTTTTAGAAATAAAGTAGTAACCAGCTAAAGTACAATAAAAGTATCTTCCAGTGAAGTGATTTGGGCCAAATTGCTTGTCTTTTTCGAAGTTTTCAAAAGTAAGTCTTAAAACTGTTGCTTTAATTTGATACTTGTGGTTTTGTCTTGCTGTTTTTGTTTGTTTGTTTGTTGTTTTTTATGAAACAGAAGCATAAGAGATCCTATCTAAGGCAGTAGGATTTTCTGAAATCAGGTTGCAAAGCTGAGTTCTAATAAAGACTGCCTACAAATTCATCCAGGAACATGGAGCAGCTGAGTGCATGGGTTTCCTTTTATAAAGAGTTTTAGGAATCTTCACTAGAACATGGTTACCTTAAGGAGACACTGTATTCAGGATAAAAGATGCTTGTATACTGGACCCACGAACCAGCCTCTTCTTCAGTTTCCCTTTTTTTAACTTCAGTGACTGAAAACAACTTAAAAGATTCAAATCTTCTCACAGATACATGTCTCAGACAATCATCCAGCTGTTTCTGCTTCAAAACCTTTAAAATAAAACCAAATATTGTGGTTATATTCAACAAATAGTATAAGTTTCATTTCCAAATTTTAAGTGATACAGGGACTTTCACGTCCAATAATACTGGATTATTCAGACTAACTTCCTACTGAACACAAGGAGAATACTTAATTTTTTCTTCCTGTTTACTTAGCTTTGCTTCTCTACTTTTTCTTTCCCTGCCTCTTTCATTTTTTTAATTCACTTAGCATTTCTACATTTACCCTAAATAATTTATAACTTCATAGTAGTTTCCTTATTCTTTGGCTTAGAGTCAAAGTATCGGCGGATTCTTAACCAGTTTCTATACCTTACACAGTGTGGTTCTGCAGCTTATAATAATTTCTGTAGTTGTAATAATTTGTTTTCTCCTCGTTGGGTGACAGTGTGAAGACTGAGCCTCAAGAGGAGGCTGCTCGGTAAGATCTCCAAACAAAACTTGAAGAAACATTCAAGGCAACATTCTACGAACTACATCACCGAAACATCAAAAGTACGAAAAGAGCAAGGCGACATGACTTCTCCAAACTCAAATTCAAAGATACTTTAGTAGATGAAGTATTGGATGAGGACTACAAAGGTTTGCTAGTAAAACTGATCTTGATATCAGAGAAGGCACAGCAGGGAAAAAAAAAAGCAATCCAGGATCTGGAGAAGAAAGTTAGCAACACAAAGGGAAATGAACAATGAAAATCAGCAAGTGCAAAAAGGTTATGAACAGAGAGGACAAATTCTTCAGGTGTGTGTGCGTGCGCGTGTTTTGAGACAGGAACTCTCTGTGTAGCCCTGGCTGTCCTGGAACTCACTATTGTAGACCAGGCTGGCCTCGAACTCAGAGATCCACCTGCCTCTGCCTCCCAAACTCTGGGATTAAAGGCGTGCGCCACCATGCCCAGTTTGGAAATAGATATTTTTAATAATAATAATAATAATAATGATGATGATGATGATGATGTTGCTCATTAGAAACTCAAAGAACTGATTAAAAACACAGTAGAAAAAATTTACTTAAGACTTAAACAGAGCTAAAGACTAAAAAATACTCTCAAATGATCAGAGGGTCATTGAAAATATTCCTAGAATTAAATCAAAATGAAATTGTAACTTTTAGAACCTTTGTATAACAGCCAAGCAGCTATGAGTGTTTACATTAAAAAAAACAAAACACACACACACACACACATAGACACACACACACAAGGAAAAAAGGATCATAGTGGCACACGCCTTTAATCCCAGCACTGGGAGATAGAGGCAAAGGCAGGAAGATCTCTGAGTCTGAGGCCAGCCTCATTACAGAGTGAGTTTCAGGACAGCCAGGGCTGCATAAGTGAAACCCTTTCTCAACAATAAAATAATTTAAAAATCAAATAGATAAGCTAATAATGCAACCCAAGGTCATCATGTGTGTTTCTAATTTTTTATGTTTAATTAGTTTAATAATAAACGATGTAATTAATATGATTATAATGATTTTCCAGTTCTATGATAATTACTGAGTTTGGAGTATATACAGTTCATTTTTTAAAGAACATATTTGGGCTAAACTAAGAGAAACATACACTGATTTGGGGGGATTTTTTTCAACTTTTTTTAATTCATATATTCTTTTCATACAATATATTTTGATCATAGTCTTTCCCCTCTCCAAACTCCTTCCAGATCCTCCCCACCTTCCTACCCACCCAACCTCATGTTCTTTCTCTCTCTCTCTCAAAAAAAAATACAAAAGTCAAAACAAACAAACAAAAAAAAAAACCAAAACAAAACAAAACAAAAAGCACATAAGAAAAACACGGAGTTGTTTTTTGTTGGCCAACTACTGGATGTGAGGCCTGGTCTGCAGTGTGGCTGACATACCCAGTGACACTCCATTTTCTTTTTCCAGCAGGTTATCAACTGCAAATAGCTTCTTGGTTAGGGTTGGATTTTGTGTCCATTTCCCCTTCTCCATGCTGGGTTTTTGCAACTATAAGTCTTAAACAAGTAATAAAATCCAGGAGCTGGAGATGGCTCAGTGGTTAGGAACATAAGAAAATGAACCTGTGTTCAGTTCCCAGTACCCATGTGAGGTGGCTCACAATGGCCTGTGTAAAGATACACAAGATGAGTAAACCTCTAACTAAACTAGCAAAAAAGAAAGAAGACCCAAATTACAAAAATTAGAGGTGCTGGGTGGCGGTGGCACACACCTTTAATCCCAGCACTCAGGAGGCAGAGGCAGGCAGATCTCTGAGTTCAAAGCCAGCCTGTCTACAGAGCAAGTTCCAGGGCTACACAGAGAAACCCTGTCTTGAAAACCCAAACTAATTAATTAATTAAAATATAAAACTTAGAGGCACAATGGAAAGTCACTACAGATCCCAATGAATCTAAAGGGAGAGTACTCTGAAAACTGGGATTAGCAGAAAGATAATTTCGTTCTAATCAGAGGAAAGTCTGAAAGAAGCCTAACCTTATTTCTTCATTTACAATGAAAAACTGATATCCAATAAAGCGTTCACCATTATACAAAGTCCAGGGCAGACCTAAGCCTAAATCAAGGGTCTCAGTTACCTGTCTGACACATAGCACCCTGCTTTAAACTGCACTGTGAGATGTCCCACTAATCAGATTCTTCAGCCAAGTATTCAGCCCTCTAGGTGAAGTGTTTCATTCTATAGGTGTTTGTGAGTTTGTGTATGCATTCCTTCCTTCTGACAACTTCCTCTTCTTTGTGTAATTCTGGTGGGATTGTTAGATAGGCCAATGACCCAGATTAGCCAAAAAGCTCTATTCTCTTAGGCACAGCAATGTGGCCCAAATGTAGCCTACCAGAGTCATTTGAAAGAAATGATTTGTTAGGGAAAATAGATCATTTCTTTAGGACCCCTAACTGGATGGACATTGAAACCCTAAAGTTATAAGTGATCATCACTGCTATCAGATGAGACTCAACAAAAGGAAAATAAAATACCTGAACATTCTTTGGCTACAAATCATACACAGATTTCTAGATCTCATCTAATTAGGATAGGCATTAGAATCAAAAGTCAGCAATTTATCACATAGCCTAGAAATGACTAGTCAAATGGGTTTTCTCTCAAAAACATGAATGCCAGCGTAAGCACTGACCAATTAATGTACAGGGCCATGGGACACCATTGGAGTCCTGTGGAGTATAGAAAGACAACATGGAGGGCTGGGGGTGGGGATGAGGAGCAAAACTAAACACACATCACAAAAGTTGCCCAGAGAAAGAACTCCCACTGCCCCAGTGGTAGTCATCAAAACGAGGGCTTTGCACATGCCCAGTGTCCTACCACTGAGATACACTCCCAACTTAAGGATCACAAATTTCTAGCTTTGATCAGAATCTTCAAGCTTTTTGCTTCCAAATACAGATGAGACATACATGAATGCCTTAGTCATTCTAAATACTTACTAAAAGTCCACAAATGTGGCCTGTTGTGATAAACTGATTACAGGAAAAAAAAAAAAATTCACTTCTTCCTTGCCACCTTAAAAAAAAAAAAGTATTTTTCCCTACACAGTGACTTTTGGCTTGGCCATGCAACTTCCTTTAGCTAACTAACAGTCTATGTAATGGCTTACAGTGATCATCAACTATACAGGAACCTAGGAAGTCTCCAAGCATGTCTGTGAGGGGTAACCTATGGGAGTTAACCTCTTGGCATGCCTGTAAAGGATTTCCTTGATTAGGTTCATAAATAAAAAGAAGAAAAGGAACTGGCTAGTATTCATCCACCGCTCTCTTTTCCTGACTGCTAATCCAATGTGACCAGCTGCCTCAAGCTCCTGCTGCCTTGACTCAATGGACTGAACCATCAAACTGTGTGCCAAAATAAACCTTGCCTTTCTTAAATTGCTTTGTGTGGTATTTTGTCACAGTAATAATACAGATAAGTAATACAGCATGTTGAAGACATCACGTTAGCAGGGACTTTAAAGAAGATGCCAGCCAACGGATCTAAGAACCGTGAGTATACAGACCAAGTCCACAGAACAAAACCTCCCAGGTGATTACAGCCTGTATCAGTAAACTACCAACTCACAGAAGTTGTGTGACATATGACAATGTTCTTTTGTTAATAGCCATAGCTAAGTAAAATAATACACTAAAAACTCAGTGCTCTGAGCTACTACTGTCTTAGTTACTTTTCAATGGCTGTGACGAACCACAATGACCAAGGAAGTAAAGTTATAAAAACAATTGCCTTCTCTGGAGCAGTTTGGAAGATACGAACCAACACATTGGTTGGTACATCTTGGACAGCGAGCATCCCCCACTAACTATTTCAAACTTAGTCAAACTTATAAGATAAACGTCTGACTTTCACATGGCGGGAAGAGAGAAAGCAATAGCTTTTCCTACTCCCTTTATTATTTACCTATATATCTACATCATCTATATATATATATCATCTATATCTATGGAAATGCGTGCTGTGTCAACATTCCATCAGTCAACCACGCAGATCTCCAGAGACATAGGACTAAAAAGTGCACCCTGGAAGTCAGTGACCATAACCAGGCTGGGAGTTAAGCAAAAATGGAAAGTGGAGGGAAAAAAGAGCAGCAAGCAGTGATGAGGCGGTCCCACCCCTCAGGCAGGCGAGCAAAGGGATCTTCTACTTCATCAGAGTTTCCCGGGACCTCAGCTATGGCTGCCGCGCGCTCAGCACCACCTCGCCAGTCTCCCTTTTTCGGTGGGACAGAGTGGATGAAGCAAGGGGGAGCTTCCCGGTTGGGTCCCGGCAAACTGAGAAGTCCCGGGCTGCGGGGAACCGCGAGCGGCGGCCGCGCGCCGGGTACCTGCGAGGGGAGTGGCCAGAGGAAGGTGACGGCGGTCGCCCTTACCTGTCGCAGGAGCTTCCACCGGACGGCCCCCCTGGGCGCCGAAACCACCGGCCCCTGGTTGGCACCGCCAATGTTGGGACCCTCGTCCGCGACTGCTGCAGTCCCTCCAGTCCCAGCGGCCGCCACCTGCGACTCCATCACCAGAGCTGACTGGCGGCGGAGGTGCCGCCGCCGCAGCTCTCCCCAGTCAGGACCTGCCAACTTCTTCCCTGTTAGGACCTGTGACGCCCGGCCTCTTGCCCACGGCCGTTGCGCGCGCCCTCCCCGAATTCCGCATTTCCGGTATTGGCGTCTCCTTGGCAACCAGGACAGCGGCGTCACGTCATTGCACCAGTTTGATGGTAGCCATCTTTAGTGAAGGCGAGCTGGACTGGAAGGGCACTGTGGAATAGCTACAGGGAGGGGTTCCTCGTTGTTCTCCTCTTTCTCGCTCCGTCTCTAGCTCGCCAGAAAAACCATAAAGAACAAAAGGCTTGTGTCTTTTAACACTAGTGAATTCAGGAAGAGAAAGGCCCAGCCCTGACCATAATAAAGATGGCGAAATGTGCTTCGTTCTCGGGCTGGATTGGTGTTACGTAGACCAGCGTGCTGCAAACTAGCTCTGGGCGGCACGGGGTAGGTTGTCTCTTGCTGGGTGCTGAACGCAGACTTCGGGTGCCTGCGGCTCCTTGAGAGCTTCTGGTTCTCAGATCTCCTCTGCTTCATCCAGAGCCGGCCTGACTTACAGTTTGCGTATGTATGGGAGGGTTGCTGGATGGTCCCCTTTCCTAATTCCTGTCCCCACCGCCTCCCAGCTTTCCCTTAGTTCCCAGGTCCCCTTTTTGATCCTTGCCTCTTCAGTGTGTGGTAACTGGTACCATTCCCTAACGCCCTGAGGGATGCACAGCTGCACAGGGAACGAACAGGTTCTCCGGGAACCCATTTGTCTACCCCACCTGCACGCCTTTCCTCACATATTGTCTTCATGCAGATGGTGCTGGATGGATGGAGACTATGGGGACAGATTAAGCGATTTAGGGCCATTTTTCTGCTAGGCTGCTGCTCCACTGGTCCGTTATTTTGCTGCGACATAAAATATTAAGGGGGAGGGGGCGTCATAGCTGATCGGATCTGTGATAAAACTGACGCAGTGTTTCTGTGCTACCAAGGAACGCGTTATAGAAGAATTCTCTCATTGCACTCAACAGTGTTCAACATTCTTAAATTATTCTATGCTAATAATATTAATGACCTTTGTTGAATGGTTGCTAAGTGCCAGGTACTTGTAGTAAGGTTTTAAAATAAATTGTCTGCTTTTATTATGAAACAACTCCAGAAAAGTAAGTGGGTGTGGTTATTTTTTGTTGTACAAGTGAAGAAATTGAGACCCAGATGTAGTTACGTGCAAGGCCCAAAACCTCAACCTGGGTCTCTGGCCATGAGGTTATAATGCACTTAGCTTCCAGCAGAAACCAAAGATGACTCCACAGATTATTTGTGCATCTTGCAGGGTTTTTTTTTTTAATTAATTATCCTTTTATGGTTAAGTCCAATAGCTCGTGTACAAGATGTGGAACCAAATCAATTGGACTTTTTGCTGTAACAAGTGACTTGGAAATCCCTTCAGCTTCCCAGAGCCACACTCGGCTCACTTGTTGCTGAACAGAACTCTAGCCTCTTCCAGGATATATGAAATTTAAATTAGGCGAAGTAGATGAAAAGTATCTGGCACCTAGCCAACACTCAACAAATGTCACAAACCCCCACCCCGCCTTTTATTAAGTAATTCAGGCTTTTCTAATTAGAAAATTGTGTAAGATAATAAAACTTGTTTTGCTTTGAACAACCTCAGAATTCCTGAGACTCTCATTAAGTCCATTTACTTATTTGCAAATTTTTATTTTGTTTCTTGTGTTCTGTTTTTTGTTTTAGTTTGTCCATACGTTCACCAGATCACTGCTGCTTATCTTGAACCTAGTAACACTGACTTTACAGATGACATGTTTAAGTCACAGCTGCTAAGAAGTATGGTTTGAATGAACTTTAACTCATACAAGTTTTTAAATTTATTTAACCTAAGTAATCAGATGTCTGCGTTTATTTGTAAACTAAGGGGCTCATGACCCCAAAGGCAAGGGGTAAGATGTGGTGGTCTCAGATGCTCTGAGATCCCATTACTGTATAATCAATCATACAAGTGAAATCATTCACATGCTGGCAGTCCCTAAGGGAGCAAAAACCAGGGACTTTCCTACCATGCAGCAGACGACCAAAATATTTCTCCGAGCTTTGAAGTATAGTATTCATCACCTTGGGAAATGCATGCAGAAACAGAATTACTGTAACTTCACTGGTCATGATTACAATAGAATAAGATTGAAAAAGTATCACCTAACCAAGTGTCTGCAGAATAAACCCAAGATATCAGAATTAGCAAGAAACATCCCAAGTCGGAGCTTCTCTTGTAAGGTATGGACATATTTAAGTTAACCTATTTGTAGGTCATTAATATTAATTTTAGTTCATACATAATGGGTAAGGTAATCCGCCTCTGATTTTCTCAGTAATCTAATTTGATTTTAAGGCTTTTCAGACTGAAATATCTTTAGCCAATATGAGTACAAAAGAATGTATGTGAATTTATAGAGCTATAATGTAGTATATAAAAATGTAGTGTCATAAAAACTAATTGATCTAAGGACTTAGCGCACCTGACCTTAAAATACAGCTTTCTAAAATCACTAGAATATCAAATTATACCTCTTAATAAAACCTAGTAGAATGCTAATTCTTGTATGAATCCCAGATTAGTAAACTTCAGCAAATGCCATGTAATTGTGTATTATTTCTCTATAAAAAAAGAATGAACAACTATCATGCGTTTTTGACAACTTGTGTTCCTCAAGAGAATACTGATTGTTGTTCCTCTGCCAGACCCCAACTGTGGACTTGAGTTCAACCTTGAGATCACACTGAGAGAGCAACTGCGTGTTGCAGTGTTCCAGTGTGCCTGAGACAGGCCCACTGTACTGTGCACCTGTTGCCCCTCTGTAATTATTAATAGTCCTCTAACTTCTCAGAAGTGTCCTTCTTAAGAAGTCACCACATGGCATCATTCCTCACTTGAAATTAAGCTGTGTACACTGTTGCTTCCTTGACAGATATCCTCTACTTTTTAATTATGTTCCTAAGGTTCCTTACACTACACTTGGGGGTGCTGACCTTATACTGTTTTATCATTTTAATCACGTTCTCGCATAGTGTTTTTTTCTTGTAATCTCTTTTTGCTTCCTCTAATTGTGGCAGATTGTATACTTTTAAAGTTACCATTTTAGCCATTTTTAGATATGGAACTCAGTGGCATTAGTTACAGTCACAGTCACAGTATTGTAGTACCACTATTTCCAAGACCCTGTCACATGACCCCCAAAGTATCCCCCAGCAGTTTATCTTTCCCCCAGCCCGGGGACATCTAATCCTCTTTCCATGACTATGAATTTGCCTATTCTGCTATTCTGGATGGGCAGAAGCACACAGTACTTACTTTTCCTTATTTGATGTGATTACTTTGCTAATGTTTTTAGGGTTCCTCGGTGCCCCAGCATGTATCATAGCTTCATCCCTTTTACAGATATAATTATTCTGTTTGTATAATCTATACTCTGTTTATCCATCTGTTGGTGAACACTCTGGGAAGTATCTTCTAAATTAATCGTACTTTACCTAATTTTTTTTAATTTTTTACTCAGTTTTTGGTCTAAGTCCATAACTATTTGGTACACATACTTCTCCTGCCTTTAGCTTTTTATATTAGTCCTCTCCTCTCCTCTTCCTGGACTTGTTACATTCCAGTCTTTTAAATTGCTTTTCTTTGGAAAATTATCTTGGCTCTATGATTCTGAACTTTACACACTTAGAAACTTTAAACTTTCCATACTTTATATTCATGAAATTTAAACTTTTACCTACTGCACTAAGCCTTTGAGTTGCTTTGTGTATCATGATTAGAACATTTTGTCATTTGTCTTAGTTTAAAAATAGCAAGCAGGAGTTACCATCAGAGTAACAGCTGTGAGATTAGCTCACAGCCTAAGCCAGGAGGCTGTCTCTGAAGCCATTTGTCTCTGAGGCAACTTTTAATTTTGTCATTCATTCCCACTCCTAGAAATGGCCTGGTAGCATCTCTACAAATAGAAGCTCTTTTAGGAACTTCTTCTCCTGACAAAGTAGCTCTGCTTTCCTGCATTTTGTACATCAACCATTCCTTCCTGACAAATGAAACAATCGAAATGCCAGGGTGTTGTACAATACGCTCACTGAGACCTGAAGAATCTTCTTAAACATAATCCCATAGTTGTCAAAAAATACTCTGGGGACAAAAATGCACATTTCTTTCTTTTGGCAGGCTCTTCTGAGTTCCAAATTTGTCTACTCTTACAGGTTACAGGAAAGTAGAAGGCCTTTAATAGGTCTATTTAAAGAGCCACTCCTTATATAAATTAACTGAAGAACAAGAGAAGGCAGCATATGTAATAGAAGTAATGGAAAGGAAAAGAACTAGCCAGGATTGGTCTGAGTATAGTCTAGTCAGGATTCCTGATTTTCTTAGCTCAAAAACTAACAAAAGCAGCAAACTCAAACCTCGTTATGTCTTGTTACCTTGGCAACTCCTTATCATATAACTTTGGGATTCTTCTGCAATACCAACTTCTGCAACATAGACATGTACCAGAAATCCTGGGAGCTTTTTAGGAGTGCAGATTCTTAGATCTTAAGCCATTTCTGTTGGATCAGAATGTCTATTGCTGAGGCTTAAGGATCTGGTCTCTTATTTATTTTGAGGGGAGATCTTTCTGTGTTGACCAGAACTCTTGTTCATGTAGTCCTCTTGCTCAGCCTCTCAGGTAACTGGGATTATACGTATCACACCAGCCAGAAGTCTAACTTTTTAAATTACTTAAGTCACCGAAATGCAAGGCCCGCCTGCAACTGACCGCATATCTATATTTAGACACTGGTGGTACTTAGTGATCAAGTGTTGTTACCTAACCCTAATTCATTCTGTTGTAACATTCTTTTCCGGCCAATACCTGAAGTTTCCATAGTACATTAGCCAGATGGCAGGATTTATTCCAAACACTCAAATTTGCCAGTGATACTCAAAGAATAGTGTCCAAGCAGAAACCAGGTGTCCTAATCTTCTATACCTTCCTACACTATTCTTCCTACAAATAAATAACTTCAAAAATAACTGATAGTGACAATTTGAACAAGATACAAAAGAAAGAACTTAAATCTTTTTGTTAAATATGTCATTTGCCTATGTCTTTTGATTAACAGGTGCTGTGGTGGGGGAGTCAGGGTGTGTATGTATGTTGGTGAAGCTGGAGGCGGAGCCAGCACCTCACCACTGGTTAACAAATATTGCATTTTGTCACTGACCCACACTTTTGAGTAGGTTAACGAACAGGTTCTCCACTGGCACTATGATTCGTGGTTCCTAAGAATCTCTAGTGAGAACTAGCAGGTTTAAATCATTAGAAGGGAGGAGAAAAGAGAAACTGTAAAGGAAATCTCCATCTAGGAAAAAATGTAGTCAAACAATTTTGTGATAATTGAGAGTGGGACTACATTACAGGCACAACTTCACTTGTTGGCTATGTTTCCACATTTTATTTTCTCTTTAACCTTCACACTCCATTCCTTTGTCCAGTGAGATGGTCCATTATCTATCTGAATTTTAAAATCCCGAAGACCTTACAAATGTTTTTAGAAACAAAACTTGAGCTGGGCGAGGTGGCACACGCCTTTAATCCCAGCACTCGGGAGGCAGAGGCAGGCGGATCTCTGAGCTCAAGGCCAGCATGGTCTACAGAGTGAGTTTCAGACAGACAGAGATACAACAGAGAAACCCTGTCTCAAAAAACCAAAAAAAAAGAAAAAGAAAAAGAAAGGAAGGAAAGGAGAGGAGAGGAGAGGAGAGGAGAGGAGAGGAGAGGAGAGAAAGGAAAGGAAAGGAAAGGAAAGGAAAGGAAAGGAAAGGAAAGGAAAGGAAAGAAAAGAAAGAAAAGAAAGAAAAGAAAGAAAAGAAAGAAAGAAGGGAAAGGAAAGGAACAAACCAGCATTTCTCAACCTGTGGGCCATGTCAGTAGCAAACTTACAGTTATAAAGTAGCAGTGAAGATAATGAGGAATTGTATTAAAGGGTCACAGCATTAGGAAGGTTGAGAACCACTGCACTAACCTGGCACAAAGCTACTTTAGTAGTCCCTTTAGTCCACATGATAAATGTTTCACTCTAAAATCTCAGTGTATTTGATTACAGAATATACTCTACAAATTAAGGTAGGTACTATTCTGACTTGCTCAAAAATCACAGAATTCTAAAACACATCTGGACCAATTTTATGCCTCAAGTGGGCCTATCTTTTATAGATTTACTTATTTTATACACGCATGTTTGGCCACACGTGTCTGTGCACCACATCTATGCCTGTGCTTGTGAAGGCTAGAAGAGGGTGTCAGACCCCCTGGAACTGGGGTTACAGACTATTGTGAGCTGTCCTGTGGGTGCTAGAAATTGAACCCAGGTCTTCTGCAAGAGTAGGAAGTGTTCTTAATTGTGAACCACAGGGACAGCTTGTGCAGAGGGTTGTAGACAGAAGGAAGAGACTTCAATTTGTGTTGTCATTGAGTTTTAGTGTAAGGGGGTGGGGGGTGAAGAAGGTAGAGATAACTGAGGATTCTCTGTATAGCCCAGACTTATCTCAGACTCACAATCCTGCGTCATCCTTCTGTGTGCTAGGATTACAGGCATATGCCGCCATATCTAGCTCAAGAAAACTACAGTTGAAAGCATCTGGTCTTATTGGGGGTTTTTTTTGTTTGTTTATTTTCAAGAAAGAGATAATTTCTTACCCAATTCTTTTAATAGTTATTACCTTTTGTATAGTTATATCCTTATGTAGCTTTTTTATGTCCTGAGTCAATTTTGGGACCACTGCACCGATAAACCCACAGCAGCTGTGGTGCCTGTATTAACTGTGTATAGCCAGTTCATACCTAGCATATAAGCAAGGGACTCGCTAACTGAGAAGTGATTGAGAGTTGCTGGTTTCTGGGGGAGGGAAAGCCCATTTTCTTTAAGAGTGTGGCCCTGTTTGGTAGAACACATTTGAGTGGATGGCCCACCACACCAGTGAGTGTGTAGGCAGCACAAATGAGTGATAAAATAGGGGAAGGCATGAACTTGAGAGGGAGTGAACTTGAGAGAAGTGGGGGTAGATCTGATAGATAAATATGTTCAAAATAAGTTATGTACATGTATGATATTCTCCAATAGTCAATACAATGTATTAAATTTTTAAATGTTTTAATCTCTATTATAACTAATTATGCCATGTTTTTTATATCCAATGTCTTCGTCTCCTTTTCCTTGATCGCTTTTACCATACATTTGTCTTTTTTAGTAGGTTTCTGGAGATGGGGAGTGATTTTTATCTTTTTGTTTCTCTCTTTAGTTTCTTTGTTACGCAGTTTGACTGAATCATATTCTTCTCTTTGTGGGCTTTGCTTTTCTGTTTTCTCTAATTGAGATACAGTGTCAGTTTGTCCTGCTACTAATGGTTGGTTTAGGTAAAGCACTAACTGCCGGACGTGACCATCGCTAAAGGGACATAATTCTTTCTGTAAATAGTAACTCTGGTGCTGTAACTCAAGGATACTGTGTTGTGCAGTATCCTTGTCCTGGTGAATTTGATTACTATTGATGATTTCAGACCTGATTGTTTCCCAGAGTTCTTCAAATGAGTAGCCTATCATACTTCCCACATTTATTAGCTAGTTTTATTCTCTAAAGGAAAGTTTTCTCTGAGGTTCTTTTGCCCTTTTAATTTTAATTTTTATTTGATCCAAGGATTTGCTTTTCATTTACTTGTGGATTTTATTTTTTCAAGGCATTGTAACTAGTTAATTGTTATTCTTTTTGATGCTCAAATTATCCCATGTATGACTAGTGGACACCCCTTCACACTGTCCCCTGTGTCCTGTTGGCAAGCCTTTGTTATCCTGAGAGCACTTCCTTTGTTGTACAAGATTTGCCAAGCGTACCTTGTGCTCTCCCTACCCAAGATCTGGTTTTGGCCATTTATTAATGACCTCATTTTCATTCAGTGTTTTTCGCTGTCACAGTTTTTTTTTTTTTGGTCTTTAGAGTTCAACCCTTGTGATAACAAAGTTGCACATTTGATTGTTAACGTGGATTTTATGTTGGGCCCCTTGGAAGGTGCTAAAAGGCCCTTCTTTTTGCTTCTGGTGGAATGACAGTGTACGTGTAACCGTCAGGATTTCAGCTGGCGTGGGAATGAGCACGTGGCTCGTCTGACAGAGTGCTTGCCTAGGGCACACAAAGCCCTGGCTCAGACTCCCAGACCACAGACAGTGATGGCACTCGTCTGTAATCCCAGCGATTTAGAAGTAGAGGATCGGGTGTTTACGGTCACCTTCTGTTACACAGCAAGTATAAACCCAGCCTGAGACTTAGGAGACTCTGTCTTAAAAAAAAAAAAAAAATTCCAGTAACACAGTCAGTATTCTTTGGATTCAGATCAGCTCAGTTTCAAGGCTTCTTATATGCTAAGGTAGAGTTTCAAGAAATTTCTAGTGAGATTCTGGTTTTTAATTTAATATTTTAGGCAGTATTGGGGGGTTACTGATATATTTTGCCTTATTCTAGATATCAGCCATAAATAGCATAGAAATGCAAAAAAATGTTAATGAAAATACATGTGACCAACCTTCATTATTTTGACTGCAAATAATTACTCAAAAATTAACTGTCTGACTGAAAGTAGAAGTCGAGGGGCTGAGATGGCTCGGTGAGTAAAGGTGCAGACAGTGAAGACTTGCCACCTGTGTTCAGCTCCGCAGAGTGACGGAGAGAGCTGACTCCCGCCGTGGTTCGCTAACCTCCATGAGCCCCCAGCATTAGCTGAGTGTGTGTGTGTACCATAACAGTTATGATGACTAATTTGAATCTAATCCAAATCCTTAAAGCATCCCCCAAAATTTTTAAAGAGTAACTTTGTGAAAATGATTATTTTCCATTTAATCTGTTTTAGTGAGTTTTCTGTTTTATTGTGTTTATTTGTAGGTTGTAAACCCCTATATCAAAAAGTGAATTTTACTATTTGATATAATAAACAGTTCTATGGATATCTGTGGAGTTACTTGTCCCAACAGCATAAGAAAATGTGATAAATAAAGTAGAATAGTGTGCTGGTCTATGAATAAATTACTAGCTAACATCTGTTAGTTAAGAAATGTCTTCCTCTCTGATAGTTCCCTCCTTTAGCATGTACTTCATTCAGTACTTATAGAACTCAGCAGGCTTTTTTTCGCTACCTCTCATTTCGATTAAATATGTAAAAGTTCCAAGAGTTTTCTTCCCTCCTTAATTGTATGTAGTTATTTCCTATAGTGTTTCTGAACATTGCCAGGGAATCTCAGTGCTTCTCGAAGTATCTTAAAGACTCATACACGTATAATGCATCAAGTGTCTATTTGCTTTTGACGAGCTTAAGGAAGATCAAGATTTGGGAAAAAAAAAAAAAAAAAAAAAACCTCATAAATACCTAACATTGTAAAATCTGCATGGAAACACGTAACAGGTCTAAGAAGCAAAGATTTTTTTTTCTCCTGAGTTTGAAAGATTTTCATCATACCACCAAAAATTTCTCTAGGATCTTCTGCCTATTAAGCCAGAAAACAAAAAATCCCTTTCCGAAAACATGGATGCATTTGAAAAAGTGAGAACACGATTAGAAACACAGCCACAAGAAGAATACGAGATCATCAATGCAGAGGTGAGCTATGCCGTGTCTTCTCTAAGGACCAGTGTTTTGTCAGTTCAGGTGTAAACGAGGTGCCTTATAGTCAGACTTCACACCACATCAGAACCATGTCTTGTTTAGTCCTTAAATTGTGCTGAGCACTTTCAACTGTAGAGTCGACAGAATATGATCCTTAAAACTTAAGATAAAGCACAAAGTCTAAAAGATGAGTTCTGGGTGTGGAGAACAACAGCTCTAGTGTAAATCTGTAGAGATTCCAAGAAGAGGTTCGTATTAAAACTATTCATTTCTTTATTATTTCAAAAGTGTTTACATGTTGTATCTACATTTTTATAAAAGGAAATTTACTTTAGTAAAGCTAAGTATACAGTATGTAACTTTATAATTATCAATCATAAATACTCAATTGAAAAGTTTTTAGTAAGACTAGAAAACCGACCAGAGATTATAAGTGATAGTCACATACATAGTAAAATACAAATAGCAATGACAATTCCAGATTCAAAATATGCCACTAACTTAAGCCACCTGAAATCAGGTAAGTCTATCAGGTGCGTTTAATATGTATTAGACGAGAGCGTGTGTGTGTGTGTGTGTGTGTGTGTGTGTGTGTGTGTGTGTGTGCGCGCGCGCGCGCGCGCATTGCTAATATTTATTTGCTTGATTTCAAACACTGTCATACCACAGGATACTTTATATAAAATTAAGTCAAGTCTTTACAGTTTGATGATGACAGTGATTTTATTTTGTATTTTTGTTGTTGTTGTTGTTTTGTTTAGTTGGTTGGTTTGGTTTTTTTTTGAGACAGGGTTTAAACCTGTGTAGCCCTAGGTGTCCTATAACTTGTTTTGTAGACCAAGCTGGCCCTGAACTCACAGAAATCTACCTGCCTCTGCCTCCTGATTGCTGGGATTAAAGGTGTGTGCCCCCACCACCCAGCAATGGCAGGGATTTTAAAAGACAGGATATCAGAATGTTGATTGGCATTTTAAGCAAGCCATAGTTTTCTCACCTATATCATTTTAGATTATCTTAAAGATGCCACTTGATAGCTGCTAATGGAATCTCACTATGCTGACACTAGGCGAACAAGCATAGATTTTGTTACTCCAGTGCATTTACAGATTAGAAATCACCAACGGTTCTCAATGTAGGAAAGCTGTTTCTAGCTATCTGTCTTGTAGAAATGGTCCGTTTCATTTTTCATTCATGTACTTGAGCAGATCTGCCTCTTATGATAGGTCTCATCTGTTCATATAGAGTGATCAAACCATTAAATTACCATCGAGTAAGTCATGTTTCTTTTCATCGTCAGATTAAACATGGTGGTTTTGTTTATTATCAAGAAGGTTGCTGCTTGGTTCGTTCCAAAGACGAAGAAGGTAAACCACAATTCTTTAATGATGACCTGGCTTTTCAGGTTTCACATTTTTAATAGGAAGCTTGATATTAGTTGCTCACTCCAGGCTATTATAATAGATTTTTAAAAGATCATTTCTAAATGTTTTAAATGATTGTTTTTAATATCTGGGTTGACTTTAGAGTTAACAAGCATACTCAGAAGCTTTATCGCAGAGAGTGGGGATGGAGTCCAGCATGGTTCGAGCATGTTCTGTATCTCAGTGCTATGCTGGGCACTCAGCATACATTATGCATGTCATTTTTATTCTGTTTGTAAATTCTATAATCTGTAAATACTAGACTATTACAATATCTCATCGATTGGTACATAGAATAACAGTGAATAAAATATTTTTCAATGATGTCTGTAGAAGGACGTCAGTAAATGACCTCAGAGAATGTTAATTAAAAACATTTGGATACAGTTTAAATTATTCCCAAGTATATGTTGTAGAGTTCTCTTTCCCCTACCTTCCTTTATGCAGCAGACAGTGATAATTATGAAGTTCTGTTCAACCTGGAGGAACTTAAATTAGACCAGCCCTTCATTGATTGTATCAGAGTTGCTCCCGATGAGAAATATGTGGCTGCCAAGGTCAGGACCGAGGACTCGGAAACAGCCACCTGCATCGTCGTGAAGCTCAGTGACCAGCCCGCCATGGAAGCGTCCTTCCCGAACGTGTCCAGCTTCGGTAAGCCACCAAGGGATGTGTTGAAAGGCATCAGGAAGAGAGCTGCTCACACTGCTGAAACTCTTTTAGCTCGTGGTAGGGAAGGGGATGGTGGTCAGTGGCCGTTTCTCTCTGGACTCATCTTCCTACAGAGTTCTTATAAAATACTCCCTCCTTTCATTATCTATCTAAATTGGTTACTTTACAATTGTACTAATGGGGAACTGGAGAGATGGCTCAGTGGCTAAGAGCATATATTGCTCTTGTAGAGGACCCAAGTTCAGCTCCCAGTGCCCATGTTGGCAACCCACAACCACCGGTAGCTCCAACTCTGTGTTGGAGGATCCAACATAGACCCACATGGAGACACACACATAGACATAATTAAAAATAAAAAATAAACAATTCATGAACTGATGAGAGGCTTTGTGGTAAAAGCACTTGCCACACGAGCCTGAGGATCTGCGTTTAATCTCCAGAACTCATGGTGAAAGGAGAGAGCCAGTTCCTGAAAGTTGCCCTCTGACCTCTACACCCATACCATGACACGCATACACTTGTATTCACACACACACTTCATACACACACTGATAATAAATAAAAATAAAATAATGCTTATGTTGTTAACACACTTCTAATCTAAATCCTCCATGTTTATTCTGCTATATAGTAATTCATGGCTAGTTTATTATAGAGACTAAAGTTTTGCAGATAAGTTGCATCTTGATATTTTATTCAACTTTAAACTTAGATTTTTTTATTATCTGTTTTGGAGATCTATTATAGCACTCAGAGTCACTCCTAGAAACTGGAACATGTTAGCTGACATTTATTAATGGAAACTACCATCTTTAGTAGTAGATGTAACTTTAAATTTTATCATTTGTCATCATTACCTATGTTCATACTTCGTCTTCCCTTTACATTGCCATCATTTTCTATATTGTTTAATTAGATGCTTTTGCCTTGAATTGAAAATTGAAACTATATTCTATCTAATGCATTCTTTTGTATGTATGAGTCACCGTGTGTGTGTGTGTCTGTGTGCCTGTGTTGCATACATGGGAGTAAAAGGTGCATGTGCCCATGCTTGCTCATGTGAAGGCCAGGATAGGACATTGGCTATCTTCCTCTATTATTCCCAGTCTTAGTGCTTTTAGACAGGATCTATCACTGAACCAGAAGCTCCCATTTTGACTAAGTTGGCTGGCTAGCCAGGAAGCCCTGGTGATCCTTCTCTCAGCCTCCTCACCACACCAAAGTCCTAGGGTTACAGGCATGCACAGCTATGCACAGCTTTTTATGTGGGTGCTTATGAGATTGAGACTCATGTACCCACATTTCCCCCAAGCCCCTGCAGAGTGGAGTCGAAGAAATACATTGGTGCACTCTGAGATCAGAGTGCATATTATAGAGTAATGACTTACAGTGGCTATCAGCCAGGTGGCAGTCATGATGTAATTGTGTAACCTCCATTGACAGGTCTGGTGAAAGCACAGCCCCTATTAAAGTGCATCTGGCAGCTTGAGCTGTCTTATTCCCTGGAAGCAGACATTGGACACAGAGTGGGAGAGAAAGTGATCAGTGTTTCTTCAGAATTGAGTAGCCATCTCGCAAAAGCAAATGTGACTCCCAGTTTTTTTCCTTAACACTGAATATTGGGTCTTATTTAGGTGCTTGAGGAGGCTGAGACTAAGTAATGGAAAACTTGGAGCAGTGTAGTGATGTTTTGCTTATGTTCTCTAGCTTGTACATAAACAAGGTTTGATTCAGTCAAGCTTATACTATATATTGATTTCCAGGGTTAAGCTCACACTTTTCTTCCCTTGGCATTCAACGTGTGGGTACTCCGCCGTGTTTTAAACAACGTACAGGTGGCTGTGTTTAGTTCGTTTCATTCCTTCCTTTCAGAATGGGTAAAGGATGAAGAAGATGAGGATGTCTTGTTCTACACCTTCCAGAGGAACCTCCGTTGCCATGACGTCTATCGAGCCACATTCGGTGACAACAAACGGAACGAGCGCTTCTACACAGAGAAAGACCCAAGGTGCTGTAGTAACGTCCTTGCAATCTTCTCTCCAAAATATTTCCCCCACTATTTAAAAGACTTAGACTTAGCCTTGAGAACTGGAGGAAATTATTATTTTATTATAGAATTTGCCAAAGTCTATCAATCTAAGCTGCCCGATTGGGAAAAAGTTAGAAACGGGGCTACAAAGAGCCCTCGTCAGCCAAGGTTCCCGTCATCTTTTTCAATACCTCAGTTGTTGGTTATTTCAAGATAATTTTTCATTTTGATGGCAGAGTGTCTCTTAATTCATGTTCAAGCAAATGCCTGCTAGAATATTCTTAAAGATCAATGTATTTTAAATATTGACTCTGTTTTCAAATATTTCTAGAGCCATAAATCTATTCATTCTAACAAGAACTGTATTATGTGGATTCTAAAAGGAAAAGATCTATGTTAAATTAAAATGTCCGACTTGTAAATCACTGCATGGTCAACAACCATCCTACCCTCAACACCGGACACACACGCCATTACCACTATTACCACAAATACTGTTCACCAAGAACAGGTCTGAATTGTA
Source organism: Cricetomys ansorgei (assembly GCA_026225945.1). Classification (NCBI taxonomy): domain Eukaryota; kingdom Metazoa; phylum Chordata; class Mammalia; order Rodentia; family Nesomyidae; genus Cricetomys; species Cricetomys ansorgei. The sequence goes on from JAMJFZ010001264.1 coordinate 10,873,647, forward strand.
AAAGCAAGGGAAGTGGCCTGATCTCTGAAGATCCCTGGGATCCAAACCCCAAAGATCCCAGTGAAACGGGTTCAGAGTAACCTTGATTATTTTATGCTCATACCAATCTCTTGACATCTTAGAAATTTCTAGAGAAATTTTAGTGGTATATATGTAATGTTTTAGAACTTAATATGTTTTACCCAGATAGTTAAAGATTTATGAAAATTAAACAGCAAGTAAGCAGCAAAACAGGAGGATTTTAGCTCTTCACCCATTGCTTCTCTTTTATGATAGAGCTTGACTCCCCCAATAAGGAAGAGAATTAGCCAGGAGCGACTCCAACACCTACTCTGCCTGCTTCATAGATGCTTACAAGACGGATCTTGAATGGACCATTTCTTTCTTCCTTTTTAATATTTATTTTATTTTTTGGTATGGGCTTTTTTTGCCTGCATGTGTGTCTGTAGCCAAAAGAGGATGTTGGATTTCCTAGAACTAGAGTTGTGAGCCACCACGTGGGTGCTGGGAATCAAACCCAAGTCCTCTGCAAGAGCAGCCAGTGCTCTTAACGGACGAGTCACCTGTCTAGCCTCCCAGAACCGTTCTTGCTCAGCTTTTAGTACTGTAACATTGCACTGGAGATATTTAAAGACCGTATAGTGACATCCTTTCCAAATGACTCCATTGATTCCAAATGTTTTCCAGAGTTTATACCTCAGCTCCATCTCTCTTTCCTACCTCTAAATATACCCTTTACTTAAATATATTTATGGAAATATATAAGTCCATGCAAGTGATTTCAGGTTCACCTCTTACATATCTAATAATATTACAGAATGGGAAAGTGGAGTTTCTTCCCCAAGTCCCATGTCTGCAAGCAGTTCAATAATAACTTAATGAAATCCTGTGCTTTTTTTTCTCTTTTTAGCTATTTTGTTTTCCTTTATCTTACAAAAGATAGTCGTTTCCTCACCATGAATATTATGAACAAGACGACTTCCGAGGTGTGGTTGATAGACGGCCTAAGCCCTTGGGACCCACCAGTACTTATTCAGAAGAGAATACATGGAGTCCTTTACTATGTTGAACATCGAGATGATGAGTTATACATCCTCACTAATGTTGGGGAACCTACAGAATTCAAGGTAGTTCTCGATTCTGCTTAATCCTATTGAGATGGGCTATCAAAGTATCAGCTTTCCCTCACTAACCTTCCTTGCTATAAAAGAGAGAATTGTGGGTTTGTGGACTAAAGTGTGTGATTGACACTGCCTTCGTACGTTATCAGTCCCATTTCTCTTCCATTATTTCTCTTCCCTTAGAGCAGACATTTCTACCTGCTATAATTGTACATAAAACATTAATAAACATTCTGTACTGTTTGCATTGTAAAAACCTAACTCGGTTGGCTTAAAAGCGCACACTTCAACTCCTGATTGTGAGTTGGCAGTTGGATTAGTCTCAGGCAGACATACCAATGCATCCATTGTCCACTGGTTGACTGTCAGCTAAGCATGGCACCATATTATCTCACCACCCAGCATGCTATCCTGGCTAAAATGGTGACGTTTGTACTTCATCCCTGATACATACTTAAATTTCTTCAGCTCATCATAAAATAGCGCTAGCTAGTGTGGTCTTCTTTTCATTGATTTTATCCCTGAATGCTGCCACCGTACTGTTTTGTCACCTATCTCTCTTCTAACCTTGTTCATGCAGCTGATGCGAACAGCAGCTGATGCCCCTGCTATTATGAATTGGGATTTATTTTTCACAATGAAGAGAAATACCAAGGTCGTAGACTTGGACATGTTTAAAGATCACTGCGTTCTGTTCCTGAAGCACAGCAATCTCCTTTATGTTAATGTGATTGGCCTGGCTGATGACTCAGTTCGCTCTCTAAAGGTATGTCTCAAGATAATAGTACTGATCAATGTTGGTTTCTCTCCCCGGGTTCCCCGGCGCGAAGGATTTCCCGCCCGCACCAGTCGGGCTCTGCTCTTTGGCCAGGAGAGCGAAGGCTCTGATTTGAGCAGGAAGGTGCTCTGGGACCTGGAGCAGAGGGTACGTTTGGTTTTTCTCGAGAGCCATCCACTCGCGGCCCTGAGAATAGCGAGACGCAAAGAATGCCTCGGGAGTCGAATCTGCTGGACACGAAACTCAAGTTTATTCGCAGGCTTTTCCCTGTTTAAGTAACTTTCCCAGAGAAGGCGGGGTCCCGGTATTCTGGGTGGGGAAGCCTGATTAGCATAGGGCAGGGCAGGGGCACCAGAGGTGGGAGAGGAAGGCATCTACCCAATGGATCCAGGTGCAGTGGAGACAAGCATGTTCCTTCTGCTTCCGAGAAGCAGGCAGCCCACAATATTCTGTCCAGGGCTTGAGAAGAGGAGCCTGCTGCCCGCTCTTTGCTCTCACCTTTGCAGGGAGTAGAGGCACATCCCAGCGGCTTCTACTGCTTCTTCAGCGCACAGATCAAGATACAGTTTAGCTTAGTAGAGGATCAAAATTTGAATGCCATGTACTTTCCTTAAAAAGAATTTAATTTGATGGATTTTAACATCCTGGCTTTTTATCAGGTCTAGATTTATTTTAGAATAACTTGAGAGACCTTGTTTTTAAGCAGTTTTACGTAAACCAATGCCTTACAGAATGGTCTTCAGACATGGAGTTAGGGGTCATTGTGTTTTTTTTTCTACATGGTTCTGTGGTCAGGTATTTTTATAGTCTGAGCTCCAGCAGCAACCCAGGCCTGCTTGGTAGCTAGTATCCAGCCACTGACTGCTGCTTGCCCCAGCCACATCCCAAAGGGAAATGGTCCTACCACCATGTGTCCAGCACAAGCTTGTATCTCTGTCTCCTCTCTTTGCCAGTTTTCTTACCCATGAGGTGGGCACTTGACCAATAATCTTTCTAAAGATGGCCTCCAGAAGTGGAAGTGTGAAACTGTTCAGGTTTTTACTTATCATTAGGGCACCAATATTTTCTGATTCTTTTTTTTTTTTTTCACAAAAGAAAAATACTGGATTGTAATACCTGGAAAGTAAACTAGCATTTTATTGGCAATGCTAGGGGGCAAATCCAGGGCCTTGCACATACTGGACAAACTCAGCCACTGAGTCGTACACCACCCTTCCCCCAAACCCAAGAAATATTTTACTGTATGCTATCGTCAGCTTTATTTGCAGAAGCATCTATTTCCAGGCCAACTTTCTTTCAGTGCATTGCAGCTCAGTGGCAAACATGGCTTAAGATGCCATTGCGACGACTGATACTTCTGCTGGACAAATGTTTTGGAGTCCATAGCCCTGGAACAGCTCTTGTTATGATTAAAGCTTTAACATTGGTCCTTTGGTTTTGGAAAAACCCAGACTTTGATTTGTTGATACCAGTCGCCCAAAAACTAAAACAGTGTATTCCATGGTCATAGTTAAGGGTTTGTTTGATTTTTTTTTCTCTCATACAACTTATACAATACATCCTGATCCCCCCTTCCTCTCTCTCCATCCCTCCCAGCTCCCTCCATCTTCCCTCTCCCCCAGATCTACCTCCCATCACCACCCAGAAATACCACCCTGCCCCACTTCTCCCCAGAAAAGTCCCCCCAGGGTTACCACTCAAACAGGGCATGGCATAGCAAGATGGAACAAGGACAGGTACCTACATCAAGGGTGGGTTAGGCAACCCGGCAGGAGCAAAAGAGTCCCAAGGGCTGATAAAAGGGTCAACGATTCCCCCATTCTTGCCTGTCATAGTTTTTTGCAAGAACACCAATCCAGATGGCCATAGGATGTATTTAGGGACCCTGCAGATTCCATGTCTGCCCCTTCAGTCTCTGTGGTTCCCTCACAGTGTTAGTCAGTTGACACTGTGGGCCTTGTTCTCCTGGTGTCCTCCACCCCTCTGGTCTCTGCCATCCTTCCTCTCCCTCTTCCGTGGGGTTCCCTAACCTCTGCATGCTATTTGGCCCTGGGCCTCTCTATATGCTTCTATCAGCTGCAGGGAGGGGAGGCTTCTCTGGTAAGGACTGGACTACGTACAGATATATGAGCAGAGCATGACACCATTAGAAATCATCTCTGGGTTATCCAGTCTCTAGTTCATGGCCTGCCCTCCAGTTTCAGGCAGGGGTTCCCCACTTTGGCATGGGATTCTACCTTTCCATTGTCAAAGAGGATTTTGCAGGGAGGATAGCCATAGGTCAGAGGTTTTGTGGCTGGATGGTGTCCCAGTCTCAACACCGCAAGCCTTGCCTGGCCACAGGAGATGGCCTGTTCAGGCTCCCTATCCCCAATTACTGGAGATCCTTGCTAGGGTCTCGCTCATAGATTCCAGAGAGTTTCCACTATACTAGGTCTCCTGATAGCTCCATAGTTGTCTCCCAATTCTGGTTGTCTCTCCATATATTTTCTCCCACTGTCCCTCTGTTCCTCCTAGTCCCCTCCGCTTCCATTCCCATTTCCATTCTCCTCCAGTCCACCTGCAACTTCTGTTCTATTTCCACATTACCAAGGAGATCCCTGTGTTCAGACTGGGGCCCTCCTTGTTAGTTTCTCTATGTCTGTAGGTACTAGTTAGTACCTTTCTCCTTTGCTTAACAGTTAATAACTGTATATAAGTGAGTACATACTATAGTTGTCTTTCTGGGACTGAGTTACCTCATTCAGGATGATTTTTTTTCTAATTCCATCCATTTACCTGCAAAGTTCATGATGTCATTTTTTTAATAGCTGAGTAATGCTCTGTTGTATAAATGTATCACAATTAATTCATCCATTCTTCAGTTGAGGAGCATCTCTGTTGTTTTCTATTTCTGTCTATTATGAACAAAGCTGCTGTGTACATAGATGAGCAAGTGTCCTTCTGGTAGGATGGAACGTCCTTTGGGTACATGCCCAGGAGTGGATAGCTGGGTCTTGAGGTAGATTGATTCCCAATTTCCTAAGGAAACGCCATATTGATTTCCATAGTGACTATACAGGTTCGCACTCCCACCAGCAATGGAGGAGTGTTCCCTTTGCGCCACGTCCTCACCAGCATGTGCTCTCCTTTGGGTTATTGATCTTAGCCATTCTGATGGGTGTAAGATGGAATCTCAAAGTGGTTTTGATTTGTGTTTTCCTAATGGCTGAGGATGTTGGACGTTTCTTTTGGTGTTTCTCAGCCATTTGAGATTCCTCTTTTGAGAATTCTTTGTTTAAATCTATACCCCATTTTTTAGTTGGATTGTTTGCTTTCTTGGTGTCTATCTAGTTTCTTGAGTTCTTCATATATTTTGGATATTAGCCCTCTATCGGAAGTGGAGTTGGTGAAGATCTTTTCCCATTCTTTAGGCTGCTGTTTTGTCTTATTGACAGTGTCCTTTGCCTCACAGAAGCTTTTCAGTTTCATGAGTTCTCATTTATTAACCATTGATCTTAGTGCCTGTGCTATTGGTGTTCTGTTCAGGAAGTTGTCTCCTGTGCCAATGCATTCAAGGCTATTCCCCACTTTCTCTTCTATCAGGTTCAGTGTATCTGGTTTTATGTTGAGGTCCTTGATCCACTTGAACTTGAGTTTTGTGCATGGTAATAAATATGGATCAATTTGCATTCTTCTACATGTAGACATTGAGTTAGACCAGCACCATTTGTTAAAGATGCTTTCTTTGTTCCATTGTATATTTCTGGATTCATTATCCAAGATCAGGTGTCCATAAGTGTGTGGGTTTATGTATGGATCTTTGATTTGGTTCCATTGATCAACATGTCGGTTTTTATGCCAATACCATGCAGTTTTTATCACTATCGCCCTGTAGTAGAGCTTGAGATCAGGAATAGTGATACCTCCAGAAGTTCAGGATGATTTTAGCTATCCTGGGTTTTTTGTTTTTCCATATGAAGTTGAATATTGTCCTTTCAAGGTCTGTAAAGAATTGTGTTGGGGTTTTGATAGGGATTGCAATGAATCTGTAGATTGCTTTTGGTAAGATGGCCATTTTTACTATGATGATCCAGGAGCATGGGAGATCTTTCTGTCTTCTGAGATCTTCAATTTCTCTTTTCAAAGACTTGATTTTTTGTCATAGAAATCTTTCACTTAGTGTCACCTCAAGATATTTTATGTAATTTGTGGCCATCATGAAGGGTGTTGCTTTCCTGATTTCTTTTTCAGTCCATTTGCCATTTGTATATAGAAGGGCTACTGATTTTTTTTTTTTAAGTTGATCTCATAGCCTGCCACTTCACTGAAGTTGTTTATCAGCTGCAGGACTGGAGTTCCCTGGTAGAATTTTTGGGATCGCTTATATATGCTATCTTATCATCTGCAAATAAGGGTATTTTGACTTTTTCCTTTCCCATTTGTATCCCTTTGGTTTCCTTCAGTTGTCTTATTGCTCTAGCTAGTAATCAAGTACTCTACTGAATAAGTGCGGGAAGAGGGGACAACCTTGTTCCTGATTCTAGTGGAATTGCTTTGAGCTTCTCTCCATTTGAATTGATGGTAGCTGTGGCCTGGCTATAAATTGCCTTTATTATGTTTAGGTATGATCTTTATATCGCTAATCTCTTCAAGACTTTTATCATGAAGGGGTGTTGTCAACGGTTTTTTTTTTTTAGCATCTAATAAGATAATCCTATGGTTTTTTTTCTTTCAGTTTGTTTATATGGTGGATTACATTGATTTTTATATGTTGAACCATCTCTGCATCTCTGGGATGAAGCCTACTTGATCATGGTAGATGATCTTGTTGATGTGTTCTTGGATTAGATTTTCGAATATTTTATTGACTATTTTTGCAGCAATGTTCATGAGGGAAATTGGTCTGTAATTCTCTTTCTTTGTTGAATCTTTGTGTGGTTTGGATATCAGGGTAACTGTGACCTCGTAGAACAAATTTGGCAGTGTTCCTTATGTTTCTGTTTTGTGGAATACTTTGAGGAGTATTTGTTTTAACTCTTCTTTGAATGTCTAATGGAATTCCACACTAAAACCATCTGGCCCTGGGTATTTTTTGGTGGGAAGACTTTTAATGACTGCTTTTATTTCCTTTTGGTTTCTAGGTCTGTTTTTGTTTACCTGATCTTGATTTAACTTTGGTAGGTGGTATCTATCAAGAAAACTGTCCATTTCTTTTAGATTTTCCAATTTTGTGGAATGTGGGTTTTTAAAGTATAACCCAATGACTCTTTGGATTTCCTTGATGTTTGTAATTATATCCTCTCTTCCTGTCTGGCTTTGTTGATGTGGATATTTTCTCTCCATCTTTTAATTAGTTTAGATAGGAGTTTGTCTATCTTGTTGATTTTTCTCAAAGAACCAAGTCTTTGTTTCATAGATTCTTTGTATTATTCTCTATGTTTCTATTTTATTGATTTTAGCCCTCAGTCGATTATTTCTTGCCATTTACTACTCCTCTTGGGTCTGCGTATTTCTTTTTGTTCTAGAGTTTTCAGATGTTCTGTTAATTTGCTAGTACGTGATGTCTCCACTCTGTTTTGGTAGGCACTTTGTGCCATGAATTTTCCTCTTACCAGTGCTTTCATTGTGTCCCATAGGTTTGGTATGTTGTGGATTCATTTTCATTGAATTCTAAAGAGTCTTTAATTTCTTTATTTCTGTCTTGACCCTGTCATCATTCCATAGAGAGTTGTTCAGTTTCCATGAATTTATAGGCCTTCTGTTTTTTCTATTGTTGTTGAAATCCACCTGTAATCCATGGTGGTCTGATAGGATACTGGGAGTTATCTCAACTTTCTTTTATCTATTGAGACTTGATTTGTGGCTGAGTATGTGGTCAATTTTAGAGAAGTTTCTGTGAAGTAATGCGAAAAGAGTATATTCTTTTGTGTGTGAATGAAATGTTCTATATTTATCTGTTAGGTCCATTTTGTTCATAACGTCTGTTAGCTCATGTTTTTCTGTTTAGTTTTTATCTGGACAAAAAGGACAGGTCTGTCCATTGGTGAGAGTGGGGTATTGAAGTCTCCTACTATCAGTGTGTGTGAGTCAACATGTGTTTTAAGCTTTAGCAATGTTTCTTTTACAAATGTGGGAGCCCTTGTGTTCAGTTGGGCATAGATGTTTAGAACTGAAATGTTGTCTTGGTGGATTTTTCCTTTGATGTACAGTATGAAGTGTACTTCCTTGTCTCTTTTCATTAATTTTGGTTTGAAGTCTATTTTGTTAGATATTAGAATGGCTACACCGGCTTGCTTCTTGGGTCCATTTGCTTGGAAAATATTTTCCCAGCCCTTTACTCTGAGGTAATGTTTATCTTTGATGTTAAGGTGTATTTCTTGTATGCAGTAGAAGGATGGATCCTGTTCTCACATCCATTCTGTCAGTCTGTGTCTTTTTATTGGGGAATTGAGTCCATTAATGTTGAGAGATATCAAAGATCTATGATTGTTAGGTCATGTTATTTTGTAGTTGTTGGTTGTGTTTTTGTGTGTGTGTGTGTGTGTGTGTGTGTGCACACCTATGTGAGTGTGTCTCCCTTCTTTTGATTCTGATGGAACAAGGTTATTTATTTCCTATGTTTTCATGGGTGTAGTTAACCTCCTTGTCTTGGAGTTTTCCTTCTAATATCTTCTCTAGGACTGGATTTGTAGATAGATATTGTTTGAATTTTGATTTGTCATTGAATATTTTGTTTTCTCCATCTATAGTGATTGAAAGTTTTCCTGGATATAGTAGTCTGGGCTGGCTCTTAGAGTCTTTTTAGCACATCTGTCCAGGCCCTTCTGGCTTTTAGAGTCTCTGTTGAGAAGTCTGATAGATTTGCTTTTGTATGTTACTTGCTCTTTTTCTCTTACAGCTTTTAATATTCTTTCATTGTTCTGTATGTTTAGTGTTTTGATTATTTTGTGTCGAGGGGACTTTCTTTTCTGGTTCAGTCTATTTAGTGTTCTGTGTGCTTCTTGTACCTTTAGGTATCTCCTTTAGATTTGGAAAACTGTTCTTCTATGATTTTATTGAAAATGCTTTCTGAGACTTTGATGTGGGAATCTTCTCCTTCTTCTATTCCTATTATTCCTTGGTTTGGTCTTTTCATAGTGTCCCAGATTTCCTGGATGTTTTGTGTTATGGATTTTTTGGATTCAACATTTTCTTTTACTGATGTCTGTATTTCTTCTGTAGTATCTTCAGCTCCTGAAATTCTCTCTTCCATCTCTTGATCTTTTGTAGTCTGTTGCTGTAGCTTGCCTCTGTAGTTCCTGTTCACTTTTCTAGGTTTTTCATTTCCAAAATTCCCTCTGTTTGTGTTTTCTTTATGGCTTCTATTTTCAGGTCTTAAGCAGTTTTGTTCATTTCCTTTGTTTGCTTGTTTTTTCTTAGCTTACTTTAAGGGATTTATTCATTTCTAATTGTTTGTATTTTCCTTGGTTTCTTTAATGAATTTACTCAATTTCTCCCATTGTCTTTTTGTCTTTTCATGTATTTCTTTGAGAGATTTATTCATTTCCTATTTAAGGGCCTTTATTATTATCTGCATAAAATTGGTTTTGAGTTTTTTTTTTTTTTTTTTTTTTTTTTTATGTTTCAACTGTGTTGAGGTGTTCAGGACTTGTAGTAGTAGGATAGTTGGGCTTTGATGGTGACATATTCCCGTTTGATGTTGATTATGTTCATATGTTAGTGTTGAGACACCTGGGTTTGGGGTGATTATAGGTTTAGGTGCCGAATTCCTGTGTTGTCTTTATTGGATGAGTGTTTTGTTTCTTGGGTTTGTTTGTTTATTTGATTTCCTTAATTTCTCCTCTGGTCATCTGCTCTTTGTGGCCTCTTGTCAAGCTGGGGGGCTGGAGCTCTGGTGGCTTACTTTGCCTCTGGTCCAGTAGGAACTCTCTACCTAGGTTAGGGGCTGGGACTTAGCTACTGTTCTTCAGGTTGGCTGTCCTGGCCTGTGCTGCTCTTCTGGCTGGTTGGTGTGGCCTGTACTAGTTCTCCAAATAGAGCGGGCTATGATGGTGCTTGGGGCTGGTTCTTCAGCTGGCTTGGGTTGTGATAGCACTGGGAGTTGGCCCCTGGTCTTAAGGGCCTGGACAGCAGAACTAGAGGAGAGTGGGGAGGGGCTACAGAGAAGAGGGTTATGGGATCAGAACCAAGTGTTCTGCAGGCAAGCTGCCTGCCTTGTCTGTCCCCTGACTGGGGCTGCAATGGTATTGGGTTCTTTCTCATAGTTAATTTTTATAGAAAAGCAAGAAGAAACATTGTGCCCCTGTGGGCCAGGGAATCTTGTACTTACACTGACAGTTATGAGGCTTGCAGCTAGGTGTCTTTCTTTCAAATAGAGATCAACTGCAAGTGTGTGTCCTTATTAGTTTTCCTGAAAATAGACTCTGGGTTAATTGGGAGAAATGTACCTGATGACTGTACTTTTTGGCTGTAGTTTCTGCAGGTGAAATTCTGTACTCCTTGATGTTCACAGCCCTTGTCTCTTTTTTAGTAGTGTCCGCCAGTGATGTTGCTGTGCCAAGATCTGATTTTCTAAGGAATTTGCTCTTTCTACAATTACTCAGAAAAAGAAAGGCAATTTTCTTTTCACGTTCTTACTCTCAGTACCTTTTGAGCACTCTGTCAACCTGCTTACCAGACTTCTTTAAAAGGTGTAAGTGGGATGTTAGTGGAAGGCTTGATGCTGGACCCTGCTGCTCTAAGAGAATAAATTTTGATTCCCTTCCTTTTTACTTAAAGTTAAGAATCTTGAGCATAATAGCCATGAGTCTCTGGGAGTCGTTGTGCCCGGGAAGGTTTTGTTCTGCACAATGGTTAGCCTCAAAACTAAAGTTAGAAACAGATTGTAAATGCTTCAGTGCTGCGAGCCCGTTTGTAGCCGTAGGGTAATGGCCGTCACCACTGCTGTCCAGGCAGCAGCCTCGGGACCAGCGGGGAAATCGTTCAAAACATTCACGTGAGGGGTTTCAGGTTCTGTAAGAGCAGGGCGTGGAGCTGCTGCTGGCGTGGGATTACTATTTCATTTGCTCTATTCTTAGCCATTTGGTTATTTCATCACCCAAGCTTGTATCCACAAATAAACTTTATGTTAAAAACAAGTTGATGTAAATCTAGAATCATGATAAAGCTATTTCCTACATTTTTTTCTTTATCTTATTGGTAATTGGTATTAGAGTTTTATTTGTTTACTCAAAATCAATTTGGTCACAATGAAGTGATTCTTAAATGATGTATCTTGTAATCATAAAGAGTGAAGTAGATGTCCACGTCATTTTGTTTGGAGCAGACTCAGGAACTTATTAATCAGTGAAAATCATTTTTATTCTTCAGCTCCCTCCTTGGGCCTGTGGATTCATAATGGATACAAATTCTGACCCAAAGAACTGCCCCTTTCAGCTTTGCTCTCCAATAAGACCCCCAAAGTATTACACATATAAGTTTGCAGAAGGCAAACTGTTTGAAGAAACTGGACATGAAGATCCAATTACAAAGACTAGTCGTGTTTTACGCATAGAAGCCAAAAGCAAGGTAGGTGTTGTAATCTGTGCTTCAGCTCCCAGCGCACTTCGCAGAGTGCACTGTGCCAGAGACTTCAGTGTGGGGGCTGCATCAGCACCATTTTTTGAAAATCCCTTATACTATAAAAAGCCAGATGATTTTAGGAATATAAATTTTTAATTTTAATAAACATGTTTTTATTTTAACAAGGATTTTAAAATCTCTGATTGGTATACCAAGCCCTTTTTTTCACTTGCTTATATTTGAATTTTTGTTTTGTTTTTTCAAGACAGGGTTTCTCTGTTGTAACTCTGGCTGTCCTGGAACCCTATCTGTAACTAGGCTGGCCTTGAACTCACAGAGATCCACCTGCCCCTGCCTCCCAGGTGCTGGGATTAAAGGTGTGGACCACCACCACCTGGCTTATGTTTGAATTTTAAAATTGCATTAATAAAAAGAGTAAATAGTCAAAGTTGATATACAGTTATGACAATAATTTTGAAAGAACAGTAAGTAGCCGATTAGAGCAGAATAGACTAATGCAGTCCTAGCTTTCATGAGTTTTCACTGTAGCAGGGTCAATGCCACAGGCTAAAGAAATCATTACCAGTGCATTGACAGCTACAAAGGAAAGCATAGTGAGTGCACTGGAGACATGGTAAAGGGACTGACCTAGTCTGATGAGACCCAAGCTGCCTTTTTTGAAGAAGTCCTATTTCAGATATCACATCCGTCTTAGTTAGGGTTTCTGTTGCTGTGATAAAACACCATGGCCATAAACAAGTTAGAGAAGAAAGGGTTTATTTCAGCTTGCAGTTCCATATGACAGTCCATCACTCAGGGAAACCAGGGAAGGAATTCAGACAGGGCAAGACCTGGAAGAAGGAGCAGAGGCCATGGAGGAATGATGCTTACTGGCTTGCCCCCACCTTTCGTGCTCAGCCTGCTTTCTTATAGACCCCAGGACCACCTGCCCAAGGATGGCATCACTCACAATGGGCTGGGCCCACCCACTTCAGTCATGAATCAAGAAAATGCACCACAGACTTGCCTACAAGCCAATCTTAAGGAGGCATTTTCTCACTTAGGATTCCCTCTTCCCACATACATCTCCAGCTTCTGTCAAGCTGACATAAAACTAACACAAGGTCATCAAAAGGAGAACATAAGCTGAGCACCAGCACCCGTCTCTACTTCCTGACATCAGACACAGTATGGCCACCTATCTACACTCTTGTCATTGTGCTTTACCTGAGCTAAAATAAACCATTCTTTCCTTTAAAAAAAAAAAAAGTTACAGAGGCTGGAGAGATGGCTTGGAGCTTAAGAGCACTGGGTGTTCTTCTAGAAAACCCATATTCTATTCCTAGCTCCCACATACTGTCTCACAGCCCCAAAGAATATGATGCTTTCTTCTGGTCTCTGTGGGCACTGCGCACATGTGATAACACATATTAATTACATTAATAAGGTTATATAGGCTTTTGACCGATATAGGTGGCTATCAGTGTGGACTGCATGAGAGTTCATGTACTAATACTGAGAATTTTGACATTTTCTGGGGTCACAAAAATGAAGCTGGTAGGACTTCATATCATCATATTTGTAAATATTCAAAAATAAGAATTGTCAACATCCAGCCCTAGGCACAGAGTGAATGTTATAGTAAAATTTCCAACCTAGCCATTTTGGCGTGACCCGAAAGAAATAAATTAATACTGGGCAACGAAGAGTGCCTTTCAAGTGATTTTCCTACTGTGAGAAGCTGTGCCAGTGTTTTAGCCAGTCCTGCTGCTCTTCTCTGGCTAATTGTTGGCCAGCGGGTAGCTGAAATCCAGAGCTGTGTGTACAGATGTCACATCACAAAGCTGGTTTCTGGGACCAGTAAGTTAGGAGTACACTCCATGCTTTCTGAATCAGGGTTAAATTGTTTTAAAACTCTTCCTGGGCTGGGGGACTTGCTCAGTGGTAGAGCCTTTGCCTAGCATACACCGTGGGTCTGTCCCAAGCACTACAAAGACACAAACAGGAAGATGTTTCCTTACGTGCCAGTAATTCTTCATTTCCAGGATGGGAAATTGGTGCCCATGACAATTTTTCACAAAACGGATTCTGAGGACTTGCAGAAGAAGCCTCTCCTGGTCCACGTATACGGAGCTTATGGAATGGATTTGAAAATGAATTTCAGACCTGAGAGGCGGGTCTTGGTGGACAACGGCTGGATCTTAGCGTATTGCCATGTTAGGTGAGTCAGCACATTTCCCCTGGCAGAACACTGTGACAACAACTACAGTAACATTATGTTAGGGGACGGGCATGGTGGCACACACCTTTAATCCCATCGCTCAGGGGGCGGAGACAGGCAGATACCTGTTGAAAGTTATATAGTGAGACCCTATCTCAAAAAAATAGAACCAACTGAAAAAGAATGAAAGCCAATATATATTAGTACATTCCTAAGCCGGGTGGAACAGCAGGTTAGTGTGATCCAAAGAACACAAGAATAGTTTTGAGGGCCTTGGAGTGGATGTAGCAGTGTTTGATTAGTTACATTAGTATTTCCATGTAATTCTCTTGAATTCAGGTTTCTTTTTTTAGAATTTTTGAGACAGGGTCATACTTTGTAGCCATAAACTCATGACTGCTATGATTGCAAGCATGTGTTTCAATGCAGCCAATGTGCTGTTGTTTCATTTACAGACCAGCTAATTTTTATTTTTATTTTTATTTTTTTTTACAATGCAGATAATGTGGGGTTTGGGGTGTTGTTGTTGTTGGTGGTGGTGGTGGTGGTGGTGGTGGTGGTGGTGGTGTTTTGCTTTCTTGCTGGGCCTCTTTGAGCTGAACTTTTTTCCCATCTAATTTCCATTTTATTTTAGCTGTTTTCAAGACACCATTATCATTTTATTTCTGCTTAAAATCTTCTCCACCTCCCTATCTCCAGAACAAAGTCCAAGTTTCTCAGTAAAAGTCTCATGATCTGGATTCTCTCTGTAGGGTATCCACTGGCCATGTGGATGTGTGTCAGGTGACACCCTCCGCCCTCCCCTTCGTGTCCTAGCGTGTGCTGTCCTTTATCTGGTCTTAGTTTCCTGCTCCTTAAACCTGCTTCCTTCACAACTTAGTTAAGTGCATTCCCATGCATCTGTGCCCTACTCATGCGCCTACCCTCTTTCCTCCGCTCGGGTAAGGTATAAACACTGGCACCGCGGCAGCCACGGTGCTTGGTAGCTCTGGTTTGGTTTCCTCACGCCACTCTGAGCTTCTCCACGGGGATTCTGCTTGTGTGTATTTGTAAGGTCTGCTCTCCAACAGTCCATCGTAGTAGTCAGTAGGCACTCAAACATATTTGTTGGATTGGTTTTCGATTATATTAAAAGCTGCCAGCGTTTTGTTTTGCTTTGTTCCCTGCGATGGACTACACGGTAATGGTTTAGGTTTTACAGGCCAGAGACAGTGTCTGTTGCATATTCCTTCTTGCTTTTTCCTCCCAGCCTTTAAAAGCATGACAACAAGCCTGTGATACAGTTTGCTGACCTCTGCTACATCAGTTTTGTTTTCTTCCACTCCAGGGGTGGTGGCGAGCTGGGCCTCCAGTGGCATGCTGACGGCCGCCTCACTAGGAAACTCAATGGCCTTGCCGACTTAGAGGCTTGCATTAAGACGCTTCACAGCCAAGGCTTTTCTCAGCCGAGTCTGACAACTCTGAGCGCTTTCAGTGCCGGAGGAGTGCTTGTGGGCGCCCTGTGCAATTCTAAGCCAGAGCTCCTGCGGGCCGTGACTCTGGAGGTGAGTGCGTTCCTGGCACAGAACGGGCAGGTGTGCCCGCACTCACAGGGGGAGAATGTTAGAGCTTTACGGTGTAAAAAAGCTTCTATGTTTAAACAGAACTGTAGCTCCAGGAGAACTTGTGAGATTCTCTTAAGCCCCACTGTTTATTCTTCCCTGACAAGGATCTTTACGGATTTTTCAGGATTTCCGTTGAGAGACTAATGGCTACCCTCAGTGATCCTTTTCAGTTTGTCAGAACATTTAGAAAGCCAGAGCACATATATGTGCCATGGTTCCGGAAGTGTGGTAGAGTGTCTGTGAGTCTGGATGCACCGTGTCCTCAGACACCTCATCCGGGTGACAGCGTACTTCCCAAACACACTTCATTCCTGGACTTAGGAATTCTCTATTTTTAGGTACTCAGTATTTTGTTTCTTTTCTTTTCAAGGTGTAGCTAGTCAGTCTGGCCTTACACTCAGTCCTCCTACCTCAAGCTCCTAGGCACCAGGATTCTAAGTGTGTACCATCACACCTGGCACGCACACACACTCCATTCTCGGTGGGCTTTTTGGTGTAGTCCTGTACTTTGATTGAACCTCTGAAACTGTCCCGTAGTCTCTTCTTCCTCTCCAAAAAAGTATCTGTTTACAGTACTTGGCTTCCATCCATCTTCTCCTGTTTCCTACGTAGGCACTGCAAAACAATGCCTGCGGCGGTTCAGAGTAATTCTTTTCAGGGGTGTGTGTGTGTGTGTGTGTGTGTGTGTGTGTGTGTGTGTGTGTGTATGTGTGTGTGTGTAACAAGAAATTGTAAATTAAATAAGCATTAAATAAGTTGATCTACAAGTCTGTTTTTCAAAAAAATATTCAGCATAGAAGAAAATGAACCTAATAGAATCACGTTGCAATATAAAATGCAGCTAATCTTGAATTTTAGAAATTAGAAAGAAATAACCAGAAATCCATGTGTAAAGATATTTATTACAGCCTAAATATCTAACAATAAGTTCATATATGAGTCAAAGTCAGTGATCATAGGCATCCAAAATTATGGCTAATTGAAGCAGATAGGGTTTCACTGGAGTATTAAGAAATAGTAGTTGGTGTGTTCAGAGCCAGTGCTAGATACTGCATAGCCAGAAACAGAACTGGCCCAGTAAACCTGTCACTGCTGCCACTGATGAGCACAGAGCACCTCACACTGCCCTTGCTGCTCTGAAAATTAGATAGACGTCACACTTCACCTGAACAGGTTCTCCATGATTACTGTGCAGCAGGGATGGGCCCCTCCGAACAAGGCTGGCAGAACAAGCAGAACAGTCTTCTGCTAGGCGGCTGCAAGTGAGTCCAGCTCCCTAGACTCTATAATAATACTGTGAGAGAAAGCTGGAGACCATATGCACTCAGAAATGGAACTTAGAAAAAAGCAGTGTTTCTGTAGTTTTTAAAATTTATTTATTTGCTTACTTATTTATGTATTCATGAGTGTTTTGCTCTACGTGTATATATGTATACCACGTGCATTCCTGTAACCCTTGAAGGCCAAAAACAGGTGCTAGATCTTCAGGAACTGAGTTGTGGACAGTTGTCAGACACCATGTGGGTGCTGGGAATTGAACCCGGGTCCTCTAGAAGAACAGCCAGTGCTCTTAACTGCTAAGCCACCCCTCCAGCTCCTCATAAATGTTCCAATGCTAATTAGGGCCAGTGGATGTTTTTTCTTATCTTTTATCTTGGATATTTTTCCAGATCTTATCTAAGTACAATTTATTACCTATATTGTAAAATTCCAACAAATGAATCAGAGCTTATATGCTGTTGATGCTTTCCTACTTTTAAAACTTTGTAGTTGTAGTAAAATTACACAATCTAGTATCATAACTATTTTAGTTTATGGCTCAATAATGTTAAGTCATTTATTCTGTTACACAGTCCGTCTCCAGATCTCAACTTTTATCTTTCAAAACTGAAACACATAGCATTGAACAACTCTCCATTCCCTCCCCCCACCCCGGGAAACCACCCTTCTGCCCTCTTTCTGCATGGTCACCTCTTGTAAGTGGCATCCTGCCGATTTACTCTTGACATTGCTGAGCTTACTCTGCTGACCTTGATATCGCATTCCAAGAGGCACTGGGACTCTCGTCTGTGTGCTTGCACCACGGTTTGCTGTCCCGTGCCCTAGCATCTCTTTGAGTCCCTGTCTCCAGCTCTTTGGGGTCTGTCTCTAGGAAGGAGTTGCTGGGTCAAAAGGTGAATGTCACCTTCATGTTCTGAGGAACTACCATGCTTTCTGCCACAGTGATTACAATCATGTGCACTCTGGCTAACAGTGCGAAAGGGGTACAGTTTCTCTGTCATCACCAACTTAACATTCTCTGATTATTGTGGGGTTGTTTTTCATACAGTAGCCATCCTAATGAATGCAGAGCTATATTTGTTACTTTTGTATAAGTAAAAATAGGGGGGAAAGCACCAAATTAAAAACAAAAATTGTGAGATTAGAAGGTAAATTCTTTCTTGTTATATAAATGTCTTTTAAGGTGTTTGAATATTCTTCAGCCAGCTGTGAATTACCAACTCTAGTTAAGACTGAGCTGTGTTCTTTCACACAGTGACTATGCAGGAGACTATTGTGAAGCTCATTTACCCACCTTTGAGTCAATATATAGGCTTGGTTTTCTTTTTCTTTGGCTAGGCACCATTCTTGGATGTCCTTAGCACCATGATGGACACCACACTTCCTCTGACGCTAGAAGAGTTAGAAGAATGGGGGAACCCTTCCTCTGACGAGAAACACAAGAACTACATAAAGCGCTACTGCCCCTGTCAAAACATCAAACCTCAGGTAGGGAGACGTGGTTATGACCCACTATCCTGAAGCAATAGAAAGACAATTGAAAGTGCACTCGCCTGAGCTCAGGTGAGAGTCAGAGGGCTTTAAGAGCTGTATTTCTTGCAGGGCAGAGGTTGTGCACACCTTTAAGCTCAGCACTCAGGAGGCAGAGGCGGGAGGATCTCTGTGAGTTTGAGGCCAGCCTGGTCTACAAAGTGAGATCCAGGACAGCCAGAGTTACAACAGAGAAACCCTGTCTCAAAAAAAAAAACAAAAAAAAAACAAAAAAAACCTGTTTCTTCATATGATACCTAACATCCTTCAGTGTCATGTCTGCTCATACTCCATGTTTGCCTCAGTTTAGCACCTCAGAATAGTGTCATCATCCGCTGACCCAGTCTAATGAGAGTAGATGAAGTCATGGTCTCTCTGGACAGGAAAAGGCTGTCCCAGGAGACAGGTAGCCTGGCACCACAGTCTGAGGCCTGCTCTAGAGTTTTCAATGAGAAAACGCTTGTAGCACTTGGGGGCACAAAACGACAGGTCGTATCTCCATGATGTACAGGTGGGAGGAATCATAAAGCAGTATAAACTGTATGCATCTGTTCTCTCTTAGCATTACCCTTCAGTTCACATCACAGCTTATGAAAATGATGAACGAGTACCTCTGAAAGGAATTGTAAACTATACCGAGAAACTTAAGGAAGCCGTGGCGGAGCATGCCAAGGAGACAGGTGAAGGTAGGAGGCTGACTAATCAGGGAACCCGGCTCACAGGACTGCCCTCGGCCAACTGCTCAGAACAGCGTACTTCGTGTACAGACCAAACCATCCACCTGTAATGCAGGACAGGCTTTCCAATGCTGACTCCCCAGTTAAAGTTCATGTAACTATAACTGCCTCACCTCTTCAGGGATAAAGTTAAAATAAAGCAGGACTCAAAGCACAAAGTAATGTCAGGTGTCACATAGAGTCATCCAGTTAACAGTTGCTGAGACATTCTATGGCTGCTTTAAATCATTCATTTTCATTAGGTAAGAATTCTTCTGGGGCTGGAGAGATAGCTCAGTGGTTAAGATCACTGACTGCTTTTCCAGAGAACCTGATTTCAATTCCCAGCACCCACATGGCAGCTCACAACTGTGTAACTCCAGCTCCAGGGGATCTGACACCCTCTTCTGCTCCACAGGACCCTGCGTGCATGTGAGGCACAAATAAAAGATAAAAAAGTTATTTAAGAGAAAAAAAGAAAAGAATTATTTTTGCCTTGAAATTTAAGACATTCTGCATTTGGAATTAGGAGGGACAACCTGTAAGTCAGAGTCTCCCTGTGCCCAACTCCAGTTCTCACTCCCCATTGCTACAGATGGTGTTTCAAGGGTCCCAAACTCTCAGGTTCCACAGACTGCTGACATTCTCCTAGGTCACAGACATTGACCTCCCCATCCTAGATCACAGCCATTACCCCCTCCTAAGTCATAGCCATTGACCCCCTCCCCCCAGGATCTGTGTGCCAGTCCAGGCACCCAGGCTCCACAATTATTAGGTATCCTCTTGTTTCCCCTGGTTTAGAAATTGGCCTTCTGCCCTTTGCCCTCCCATCTCCGTGGTGGTAGTGATGGTGGCTTTGTTCTTTATTGCTTTGATGTTTAATAAAGTACTCAAAAGGAGAGGGAGAGGTGGGTCTCGGTTTTCTGAAGATCTGACTGCTTTCATGTTACCTCTTTCAGGCTATCGGCCCCCAAACATTATTTTAGATATTCAGCCTGGAGGGAATCATGTGATTGAGGATTCTCACAAAAAGGTGCGTTATCCATCCCGTGCACATAGACAAGAGTCCTCGATTATAGATGTGTCATGTTCCAGTTTTTCAGGATTATGGCAGAGTTTCCAGCAGAGCAGCTTCACAATGTCAGGCCAGAGTATGGGGGAGGGGGAATGTGTTCCCAAGGACTGCTCTTGTACCATAAGGAAGTAACTGGGTCCTAATTGTTAGGCAGTGTCTGCTCTGTCCTGGATAGACTCCGGGGTTAGGTGAGTTTGGATGAAGGGAGACTGGGCAACACTGGAACTCTAACCGCACAGTTCTTCTATCTAATCCTCACATATGTTTCTTTTAGATTACAGCCCAGATGAAATTCCTGTATGAGGAACTTGGACTGGACAGCACCAGTGCTTTTGAGAATCTTAAGAAATACCTAAAATTCTGAAATGCTGCGTTCAGCTGGGAACCAGAAACACGTGGAAATAACAATTAGTCTTATTTCCAGTTGGTTTAGCAAAAGTGAGATTTTTTTTTTAAGTTATTACATAATTTTTTAAAAGTTGTTTCTTTGTGTAAATTTTGCTTAATGTATCTCTTGCTTGTACTGTTCCCACCAGCACACACCCCTTAGCCTGGGAAAGTAGTTTTCAGTCATGTTTGTTAGCAGGATGTAGAGAAGGGACCCATTGGACTGGGGGCAGAATGCCAGGCCGCCCTTCCAATCAGAACAACTCTGTGTCTTTAAATAGAATTCTCCTTGAACAGTTTACAAATCACTGTCCTTCTCTTTGCTAGCAAATGTTTTAGACACTGGCAGTGAGTCACTTTGCAATTTCTACAACTCCACTTTAAAGAAAAGAATGGCATTCTTCATATTTGCTTTAGAATTTTGGAATAATTAAACACTTTATTGTTCTTTCAAACATTTGAGAATCTTTGCTAAGACAGTCGCATCCGTGCTACAGAAATATCTAAGAATTGATGGCCATTTAGGAGGCTTATTCAGCAGCATGCCACCCAAAATATTAAAACACACTGGATGCAGGGTGGCCATGTCTTTTATGTAGGTTCCTAACACAGGCTGTACAGAATGTCCAGTACGCTGGAATAGCATGCGCGACTGGAAATAAAGCACTTGTCTCTGAAAGCTGCCTGGTGATGGGCAAGACTGTCCGTGCGATGCTCCAAGATGAGTCCCTCCCCTTTCTCCAGAGAGATGGCACGTGTGTCAACATTGCTGCCTTTGGAGGCTGCATTGGTACTTAATATTATTCTCAGTTTTGTTGGGAGATCTGAAATGATTTCCTGTAGATTGAGCAGGGTTGATGATTCTCCAAAATTGAGAACCACAATGAAGACTTTCTCTATGCCGTCCAGCTGTCTTGTGTACACAACAGAGTGACTGTCCTCCCTCAGAAGGCAAAACCAGCCCCTGCTGAGAAGGAGCTCTTTGGCATGGAGCAGACTTAAGTCCTGGTACAGCCTCAATGCTGAACTTGGCTGAGTCTTTTGGACCTGTTTTTCAAAAAGAATATTCGCATAAATGTCTTAAGAATTATTCCCTACCCCACCACCCCCGAAAAAAATTTGCCCTTTATAATACTGCCCAAATAAGTAGAATAATTGTCCAATTATAAAGCATTTATAAGTAGTTTATCCTGAAGTCATAGGTTACAAACTCAGGTTTTCTGCTTGTTTGGGAGTCATTTCAGTATGTGCAGAGCTCCCACATCTTAGAGTAGCTGCAAGAGCCGAATGGACCCACTTAGAGACATTTAGCTTGCTGGGTAAAGTCACTGTGCTAAGCTGTGGCTGCTGGGTGCCTGGAGGCAAGAAGCCACTGTCACAGGGGACTTGGAGAGCGTCTGATGCAGTGGAGCTTAGCTGTGTTGACTGTAGGAAAACTCGAAGGGAACTATTGTGCAGAGATCACGGGTCCAACAGATATGGGTTCTTAGATCGCTGATGATGGGCAGAACGCTGCAAAGCTGGGCAGAGCCTAAGAGGCAAGTTAGGAAATCTAGATTTGCTTTCTTTCTGCCTTTATGTTGTTGTTGTTGTGCCTTAAGGAATAGTTTTTGTCCATTAAGGATTGGGATTTATTGTACAGCTACATAAAACATACCTAACTTAAGGCCGTTCTCTCCCCCACCCCCACCCCACCCCATAAGAATTTTTCTGTTACATCATCTCCGTAGATGTCATTGTAATGGCCGATCATATTCTCTTGGTTTACCATACTTCCATCCCCTTTCCTTTTAAACATTTACACTTCTAGCATTTTCTTTCATTTTCATTACCCTCCTCCCTTACTTAGGGTAGATTATCAAACGGATAATTACTGTGTCACAGAGTATGGACATTCAATGCATAATGCCAAATTATTCTTAGCTGTTGCCAAATCAACAATAATGTTCATTCATTACACTCTCGGTTTCCTGGGGCAGTGATTGTTGTCATTGTCATTGTTCTGTTCAGGCAGATGTTTGATAATGTATATTTAATGACCATCTCATGGGTGTTTAAAAGCGTTCGTTCTGTTTATCAGGTACAAAGTATTTATGGTGTGTGTATATGGCACGTCAGTGTTACTACTTATTTCGGGAACTTTAGATAATGCATGAGAATCCGAGTTTAGTGCCACTCGCGAGAGGCGCCCAGTGAGCTACCCTCTTCATCTACTTCATTTGAACTCTTTCCCTGTAATCGTGGATTTGTCTGTTTCTGTTTGCATTTCTCAGAGTACTTGTTTGATATATTTTGAAGCTTCTATTAACGTGCATAAGGATTTGTGAGTTTTAGTGGACTATTCAATTCTTTTCACTGTCTGGAAATTGCATTTCTCTCATATAATGCTTTTCATATTGAATTCTATTTTGTCTGCTATTAAATATATCGAAGCCTGCTTTTTGTAACTTTTTTTTTTCATCTAGGAAATGCATGCACATAGTATAAACTTCAGTTGCAAGAATATATACAAGGCAAAGGTTTTCAACCACCCCCAGTTCCCTTCCAGAGACAGACAGACATGATGGCTGCTTACATTCCTTCCTGTTTAGGTGTCATGAAATGTTAACCCTGTACCTCTGCAAACATGCGTAGGTGTGTTACACAGATGGTGGTGGGTGCCGTCCTATGCTGGATTGTTAGAAGTGCTCTCTCATCGGGGCACCCTATTCTCCACCTTAAGAGCTTCATTAGTCCCATGAGCTAATGAACTGGCTTTCTGTTGGGCAAGCACATCAGTCATTTCTCACGAAGTCTGCTCTTGCAAACAGTGCTGCAGACGGGACCCTTGTATGCTCGCCGTTTGCACATACATGAACACTCAGGTACAGATATCTAAGAGTGAAACCACTAGAGCAGAAGTGTGAACATCCTCTTGGTAGGTAAATTGCGAGCTTTCTCTCCATCACAGTTGCCTGCAGTATCGGTACTTGTGTCGTTCTTTTAGCTGCCTGTCACATCTAGATTTTGTCTTATCTAATCTGAATGTTTTAATCTCTTAACACGAATTCAGCTCATTCATAAATGTGACTACCTTGTTTCAACATCATCCTGAAACCTCATTTTATCTTTTATTTATAACCATATTATTCTTTTGCTTGGGGGGTTTCTCCCTTTTAAGAACCTTATATTAGAGCAGTTGGAATGCAGTCCCCACCCTCTGGTGTCTTAGAAAGTACACGTTTGTATCTGTCCTCCTAATCCCTAGAATTTAGTGATCGCTTTAAAGTAAGTTTCAGAGAAAGAGTAGCTAGATTTGCTGTAAAGACTTCTATAGAAGTCTTTACCTTACCTTTACCTTACCTTCATGGCTGAGAACTCTCTGGGACAGACACTTCTGTGAAGAACTAATGAGTGATTCTGCATATGGGGCACTTGTACCACGTCTTATTATACCAAAAACATGATTTCCAAATTCCCACAAATTGAAAATTGCAAGACTAGTCTGTGATGCATTTCAAGAGTCTTAGTTAAGGTTTTACACATGCTCGGAGTGGGTGTTTGTAATCCATGTGGAAACTTATCCCTTATTCTAGAATCAATACAACATTTTCAACCATACTTACATCCACATTCACGGTCTGGTAATCAGAATTCGTGGGTAGCCAGGTATGGTTGCCTTCAGAAAACCCAGCATTTGAACTATTGTCCCATTGCATTGGTGACTTTGAAAGAAGGGTATTCTAGGTTGAAAGACCAGAAAGAGAAAGCAGTGACCCAGTCATTATAAGAAGCCTGGCTGGGCTCTCCCCAGTCAACCCTTCAGTTCTGAGCTGATGTCGGCACTCCCTGGCCTTCAGGATGAAACACCTTTAACACACAGATAGTTCAGCTTCGTGTTTTCAATTTAAAAGTAATGAATAATCTCTTTGCTTGGAGAATAAGCTCTTTGGTTGCAGGTACACTTTTTTCGAACTGAACTTTCACATGTTTAGAATCTGCTGCTTTTTCAGAAAATAAAAAATAGGATTTTAGAATGTTTCACTAGCAATTCATGACACCTCATCCTGCTGTGATAAACTGATGGCAGAGTTAAGAACTCAGCTGACCCAGACTTCCGCCTGATCCTGTATCCATCCTGATCACTGCATGTGAGCACCCACACTCAGAGAGCCACTGGTAGGAAAAAGTTAAATTAACCAAATATTAAGACAATATTGCCAGGTAGTGGTAGTGAACATCTTTAACCCCAGCACTCAAGAGGCAAAAGCAGGCGAATCTCTGTGAGTTCGAGGCAAGCCTGGTCTACAGAGTTCCAGGACAGCCAGAGTTACAACAGAGAAACCCTGTCTTGAAAAAGCAAGAAAAAGAAAATACTATCACACAAGTGAAAGAGAACTACACAAATTAAAGATCAGGATATCATCTACCCAGCAACCCAATCATGAGCCATACCCTCAAAAACAAAACAGAGCCGCACAGCGGTAACAGGACAGATGCTGTGGTCACATAACTAGCAGGTCAAAAGCCAGAGGTAAGTTCCTGTTTCTGGGAGGACAATGGAGAATATCCAAAGTCAGTCACTGGTCCTCAGATTTCAGTGTGCCTGAGTATCTGCAGGCTCCCGAGCTGTGTCCAAGAAGCTCAATTATGTGACTCAGAAGGCAGCATTTCAGTGAGCTCAACCAAGAAAGCTGATAACCCTTCTGGCAAAAGTGACCGTGACCTCAACAGTGGAACAGCGGTGGTGAAATGCATCATACTCACAGTATTATAGCTTTCGTTGAGATCTGTAATGAAAATATCTTCCATCCCTATTTCTTCTCCATAGTAAGTTATGGGTGTTCCCGGGAGTGTGAAAAGAAGCATGTTCATGATGTTGACATACTGGTTCCCCAAGCGGGAAGTCAGCCGGGTAGTCTCTGGTCCACCAGTCTGAAAGGCAGTTTTAAAAGCACACAATTTCATGAAAGAGTTGCCTTGTTTGAAAGAGAAGGTTGCTGTAAAAATATTGGTATCAGCAAGCCCAGAGGCGGTTCCTGAGCCACTGCCTGCTGGGTAACTGACCCTGTGCCACCGTGGCTGCTGTGCTGGCTGGTGTTATGTCAACTTGACATAAGCTAAAGTCATCTGAGAGGAGGGAACCTCACTTGAGAAAATGCCTCCATAAAATCTGTTGGACATTTTCTTGATTAGTGGGAGGGACCGGCCCATTGTGGGTGGTGCCACCCCTGGTCTGGTGGTCCTGGGTGCTATAAGAAAGGAGACTGAACAAGCCGTAAGCAGCACCCCTCCAGGCCCACACACACATCATGTACATATAATACATTTTGGAAGATTTATGAAGATAAGAGAACAAGGTAGAAAAGACAGATGGGGCATATCTAATGTGTCTTTATTGTTTTGTCAGTCAGACGATCCAAAACCAATTTCCAGAGGTAAATTGGGGACCTCCGGGGATAGCTCAGCGGCAAAGTGTACCCTGCACCCATGCAAAAGGGCAGGCTTGGTGAAACACCCTAGTAATCTGGGGAGGTGGAGGATCGTGGCCACAGATCCCTGGGGCATTGGCCAGACAACCCAGACTAACTGGAAAGCCCTAGATCCCAGGAAAGACCTCAGAAACCAAGGTGGACTGCTCTTGAGTGACATCCAAGGTTGACCTCTGACCTTAAACATCCACACATGCATGCATATGAACACACATGCACACACACATATGAACAGGCACACACATAAAGACAAAAGATAAGTTAATTCTTAAAAAGAAATTTACAAGCCAGGCAATGGTGGCACAGGCCTTTAATCCCAGCACTGGGCGGGTAGGGGAGGCAGAGGCAGGTGGACCTCTGTGAGTTCAAGGCCAGCCTGGTCTACAGAGTGAGTTCCAGGACAGCCAGAGTTACAACAGAGAACCCTTGTCTCAAAAAAAAAAAAAAAAAATGCTTTTCTAGTTTTATGGCCAGAAAATCCAGTCCTATGCCGCCTCCTTTATTCCTGTCAGTGCCTTAAGCTATTCAGCAAACTGATCTCAAGTCGTCTAGACACAGAGTAAGTTCTTCCTTTTCAGAGCTGGAGCCAGGAAATACTTCCCCGATCAGCTGGAAGCTGTACACACAGATCACTTTCGTCTCACAGACTGAGGACAATCCCAGTCATGCACGGCACTAGAAACTTTAGCTGTCTGTGATTGCTAAAGTGACATCATTGAAGCTGTGACGTCAGGGCTACATCCAGCTGGCAGCATAAGGATCTCAAAATAGCTCCACAAAGCCTGGGGATGCAGTTCAGTGACAGAGCATGTGCCTAACAGACATGAGGCCGTGGGTTCAATCTCTGGCACCACCAACAAAACCAATCAATTTTTAAAAATTAAAAATCCACATTTTTCAGAACTCTTAAAATTAACTAAAGGTAGTGGCAATTCCAGATTAACTTATTCAGCAAAAACCATGTGTAGTAGCATGCTGCTGTGGGGGCTCAGCAAGGAGACAAGGAGGCGTCCTCGTACATGCCAACTCTGCCAGACCTCAGCAGAGGGAACCACCGTCCTGGCAAGCTCCAAATTCAGCTGACAGTGGAACCCCAAGCATCCCGGCTCAGGTGTTTTTATTGACTCAACTCCTCCAGTATTCTACTGATAGCACATGCAGATCATTACCAATCAACATCCCCCACACAAATCCAACAGCTGCAAACAATACAGAATGCCCTAGACCTAGGCTAAGCCCCTCACCCAACAGTGCATAAAACAATTTCAAACATAACTAAAAATAAACTTCCCCATGAGCTTTGTCATGTCTATAATGTTTTAGTGTTTTACCTGATCTCCCTCTCTTCAAGACCATGACTGCTCAATAGACCCACAGCAGTAGCTAACAAGCAGGAGCCTAACAGCCCTGAGCAGGGATGAATGGATTTAAAGTTCAATGGACCCTACAGCAACTGGGACCTGCTACTGTGTAAACTTAGCCACAGCTCACTTTCATTTGAGTGTTTATCTAATCTGACTCAGGACTGACTATGCAAACAGCAAGAGCCTCATCCCCATAACATTTGTGACAACATTTTGCCTTCTTACGGCCGTGGTATTATATCAACTAAGGCTACACCAAGGCCCAAAAGAAGAACCAAAAGAAACAACTGGGGAATGAGATGCCCAAGAGCGGTCAGCAAACGTCCCTATGTATGAAGATTCTGCAGCTGTACAGGGAAGGCCTGGGGAGGCTGCATCAAATCGTTTATCTCAGATGACTTAAGGCTCTACAAAAGTAGAAAGTGAAGGCTATAGCAGAGTCATAAGGTAACTGCCAAGTGTTGGATGTTTGTCCCGTTCACCGAGATCTCCTCCGCAATAGCAGGGAGACTCAGCAGTTCAAAGCATCTAAAGAATCTCCCCACAGCTGGAGAGATGGCTCAGTGGTTAAAAGCAAATTCTGCTCTTGCAGAGGACCCAAATGTGGTTCCCAGCACCCACATCAGGCAGCTTACATGGACCTTTAACGTCAGCTCCATGGGTCCTAAGGCCCTCTTCTGGCCTCCGCAAGAGCTGTACTCATATGCACACACCCACTCACAAAAGGCATACACACATACACATAATTAAAAACTAAAAGAAAAATAAAATACTTTAGCTGTATCTCCAGTCATTAACTAACTAAGCAGAGACGTCACCTAGCCACACAAAGAACACAGACATTACAGAATTCATCTAAGAAACTGACTGAAGAACAAGACAACAAATACTATGGAAGAAAAATATGATTTCTAGAATTACCCATAATACTACCTAAAACATCCAGGTCTCCACAACGATTTTTTAAAAAGTAGAAGACATGCAAAGAAACAAAAATATGGCCATAACATAAACATTGGGAAAGTTGATAGAAAATTTTCCTGCAATTAAGAAAAACTAAACTGCCAGGCGGTGGTGGCTCATGTTTTTAATCCCAGCACTTGGGAGGCAGAGGCAGGCAGATTCTGTGAGTTTGAGGCTAGCCTGGTCTACAGAATGAGATCCAGGACAGCCAGAGTTACAACAGAGAGCTGTAACAGCCAGAGTTTCAACCCTGTCTTGAAAAAAAAAAAAAAAAAAAAAACTACCATCAAATGCTTACTGTTGTTGTTGTTTTAAGAGTATTATTGTCTTTAGTTTTATGTATAAAATTTATAAATGACACAAAACATTCAGGCTTATTAGATGAAGTTTTGAAACCAAATGTGTGTGTGTGTGTGTGTGTGTGTGTGTGTGTGTGTGTGTATCCAGAGAATAGAAGCCAAAGAATCAAAAGTATGAGAATCATGCCTTACACATATCAATATCAAGAAATTATGAAAAGAACCAAATAGGAAGTTTGGAGTTGAAAAGCACAATAGTAGACATTAAAATTTCCCTTTTTTTTTTTTTTTGACAGATTTGAATTGCTAGAGTAATCGGCAAGCTGGAAGACATTTCAGCTGACTTGGTCTAAACTGAGAACCAGAAAGAAAAGACTGAAAAATGAGCAACATCTCTGAGACCTGGGGGACACAGCATGCATGATGTGCATGAAGGAAGTCCCAGGAGGGAAAAGGCAGTAAGGTCTGATAACACCCAGGGCAGCAGGGGGTAGGGCGCTTGCTGGCTGCATGGAAGCTCTCCACCCCAGCACTGCATGAACGGAGGCGTGGCGGTGCGGGAAGTGGAAGCAGAAGAGTCTCAGGTCCAAGGTCATCTCAGCAACGTAGGAAATTTAGGCCCACCTGACTGGAAAAGGGGCTGGGGCTCAGGCAGGCCCTTCAGAAGAAGCCCTTACGAAAGGGAACAGTTCTGTACCTTTCATTGTTCCTAAAGACCCTCCTATTGGACAAGATACGGAAGGTGGAAGATGGAAGATGGTGGCCTCATATAGTTCAGGGATTGTGCATCTTCTTTATTTTTTATTCTGTGTGTGTGTGGTAGGGTCTCACTGTGTACCCTTGACTGGCCTGGATGTCTCTGCATAGATCAGGCTGGCTTTGAATTCATAGAATCTACTTGCTTCTGCCCCCAGAGTGCTGGCATTAAAGGCATGTTCCACCATGGCTAGCTAGGTCTTCACTTTTAAGATGAAGAAGTAAAACAACGTTTAAAACGGAAAAAGAATAGGGTACAGAATAAGGGTGTCCAGGAAAAACTGAACAGTCAAATAATGTTTGTGTTTATACTATTATCACAATGTCCAAAAGGTTTAAAATACTTGTGTGTATAATAAAATGTAGTAAGCTAAAGCTCCTTTCTAGCAGGGCGTGGTGGCACACACCTTTAATCCCAGCTCTTGGGAGGTAGAAGCAGGCTGATCTCTGAACTCAAGGCCAGCGTGGCCTACAAGGAACAAGCTCCAGGACAGCAAGGGCTACCCAGAGAAACCCTGACTCAAACTCCATGCGCAAAAAAAAAAAAAAAAAAAAAAAGATGAATTTCTTAGTGAAGAAAATACAAATGTGAGGGGTAGGGGGCATGATGTCCTGACATGGCGGCAGGAGAGTACAGTACACTGCTGCAGTGGCCAGTAATGTCCTGTTCCCTCACACCCTCCCTTGCTGACCTCCAGGGCAACTTCCACACCCGCAGGCTCCACTCGTGGAAGAGCCTCGTGCCCAGCCTTTATCTTCTGTGTCATGTGTGTGCTGTGCCCTCTGTGTTGAGACACTCCAGCATTCAGCAGTGTTCCAGCTGCCCACAGGGCTCCATTCAGGACACACGCGACTCAGTGCTTCACAGCCAGGCGCAGCAGGCTATGTGTAAAAGGGGGAGCGTCTTCCAGAATCTCTGTGCTTTAAACGCTTTAATGCCTCTTACTATGCCACAAAAACTACCCTGACTTCCACAGTGGAAACCTGCCTTCACTGGGATCACAGACTGGAATTGTGATCTGATATCTATACCCAGCTAAGCTTAGTGGAGTTCTAGGCATAGATAAGTACTCATTAAGCATTGCTTTAGTTGAGTGGATAATGTCCTCTCCTTTGTGATGAGAGCCCCGTCAGAGGCTGGGACAGGCTTAACCACCAACACTGAGTGAGGTCACTTAGGGACGAAGGTGCACCTCATTTAGAGGTGACTGCCAGCAAGTACAACAGATCACCGTGTGCTGCATGGCGACTTACCAACCAGTTGGGCCACTTTCCTTCTGGCATGTTCTCCATCCAGGATGTGATAACTCCATATACACTGTGCCCCGAAAGAGTGTCCAGTGTGGTGAGGAAATTGTTGAAAGGAAAATCAGCTTCCTGGATGAATGGCAAGCCATAGTACATCATGGTCCTTTCGATGCTCTCTCCCGAGGCCTCGGTCCCCATGAACCTGGAAGAGTTGTCAAACTTTGTTGTCTTCGGCCACTGTCAAAAGAACTGGAACAACTCTGCAGCTGCTTAGAGCTTGCCATGAGTAAAATGCGGAGCCACCCATAAATCATGAAGCTCTCAGAATCACAGAAACAACTTTGTACTTAACAACTGGTTGAAGTGCAGAATGTCCATGCCCGTGGAGGTTCAGCCAGGAATGCGATAGCCATAAGCACCTCTCTCAGGGGTAGGGACCATTATGGGGGAGGGAATGGAAAGACTGTAAGAGACAGCAGTCCTGGGGGGCTGAGATCAAGCAGCACTGAATATGACAACTGCTCCTAGGGACACACACAGCTGTGGCTGCCTACAGGACATCAAGCCAGTCAACGCTCTAGCATGGAGGGAGAAGGGCTCACCATGAGCCCTCCCACCTCTAGCTAAGGAGCCATTGACAGTTGCCAGGCTGGTGGGGGATGGGAGAGTCCATTTTCTTAAGGATGCAGTCCCTAGCAGGTCAACCACATCCAGCAGCTCATACCTAGAGGATAGGAGCCACTTTGGACTCAATGGGCTGTGTTTTTTTTTTTTGTTTGTTTGTTTTTTGTTTTTTGTTTTTAAAGAGGACATAAAGTTGGGAGGGGTGAGGTATGGAGGGGGAAGGTCTGGGGAGGAGTTATGAGGAAGAGTGGAAGTGAATATAATGCATGTGTGCGTGTGTGTTACAGCACTGTATGCATGTATGAAATTCTCAAAGAACTAAACTAAAATATTTTTAGTATGGGAGTCAGACATAATTAGATTGGGCTTTCCAGAGAGAACAGCACACAACAAAAAATTTGGTTCTCCATCAATTTTGCTCTCTGCTTTCTACACCTGACTAAACTCTAGTATCTTGAAGACCTTCTGTAGACATTTTCATCACTCCACTTAGAATTTCCAGTCTATACCTTCATAAAAAGTAAGGCTTTCCTCTTATTATTGATATGCACTCTGAAACCACTTAGGATGACACAGCCACCTGAGGTGGCCCCGCCAGTGCTGGTTGCAGCAGCACATTAATGGAAAGTGCAGTCTTAGTCTGTGTCGTTCACCCCCACACCTCCGCCATTACTCCCTGGGAGTCCACTGCCTGCTCCAAGGTAGGGAGCGTCTTCAGGAGCTCTCACTGGTTCTGTGGGGTGAGCAACTTAGTAATACAAGATGAGTATCCATCATCCAAGATTTTTAAGACCACATATATCTCCAATTTTGTAAGATTTTTACATTCTTAGAATATTTGTATGGAACTTTACTGGCTGAGAGGTTCTGATCTAAAGTTAGAGATTCAAAACGCTCCAAAATCTTTAGATTTTCATGTCAGGGATGCCTAACTTAGAACTTGACAGTGTTTCTTACACTCCAGACACTATTTTCAGTGATTTGCATACATCATCTCATCTAGCCTTCTAAAGGCTATAACTATTACTCTCCTACTGATGAGAAAACCCGCTCATGCTAACCACAACCCAGGGTCATGGAGCTATAGAGCAGGACCCCACGCAGCCCTCTGATCTCACAGCTGTGCTCTTAACTACTGGGATCTGCTGACAATTCAGTTGGAACATTTGGGTTCATACTATTCAAGAAACACAGCTCCAGTACTAATGAGAAAAGTAACAGTTCATAGGGCTGGAGAAATGGCTCAGTGGTGATGAATGTGCACTGCTCCCAAGGGGGATTGGAGTCCAGGTCCCAGTACTGACGCCAGGTGACAAACTACCTACAACCCCACCTCCAAGGGACTAGTAATGTCTTCTGGCCTATGAAGCCACCTGCACTCACATGTACAAAACGCACAGACATACACACATACAAAAGCAACATACACTGTAAGAAATTCCTAAAGAATTAATAAAAATATTTTAAAGCTCACATATAACACTTAAGGAATATAGTCTTTCAAATTAATTTCATCTTTAACATTCTACAAACGAGGAAACAATAGCAGCAAAGATAAGCCACATGACAGACTGTTTCACACCCTAGCATAGGCAAGTAGTGAATTAGAATTATGTATTTAAGACTTGTAGAAAGGTGGAGGCCACGCCATGGCTCAGAGAGTTCCACGCAAGCATGGTGACTTGAGTTTGATCCCTGGAACTCACAGAAAAGTTGAGAGAGAGAACCAGAAGATTACCCTTTGACCTCCATGTATCTTCCATGGCATAGATGCCCTCACACATAGATCATGCACATGCACGCACACACGCACACACACACACACCCCAATAATAATAAAATACAATTGTGTTGTATTATGTTATGCAGGGTGTTTAGAATACAACTTGGGCCTGTGATTACCGGTATCTGCCAGGCTCCCGGCTGTACTGGTCCATGGTCTGCCGGAAGTCCCGGACAATGTCATGCATTCCCACTTGAGTAGTGGTGAAGTCGTGGTAAAGCTCCGAGTAGCGGGTGACCGTGTCCTTGGGAAAGCGGGACAGCACAGTTAACACCTTTTCACCACCCACCAGGGCTCCATGTGAGTCTAGAAGGTCTTGTCAGATTGGTTGAAATAAGGAGATACTTGTTCAGTGGCGGTCCTATGAACTCTGGTGCACAAGAGGCTTGTGGGTGGCAGATACACTTAGTGTTTCAGGGGACCTAAAATCGGTAACTTTATAAATCCAGTGAACTTACAGTAAGCAATTCTTTATCACCTATTTTAGCAAACTAAATTTTACCAAACATCAAAACTTTAATTATGAAATCCTCCTAAATATAATTGCCTAAATGCTTCAGACACTCTGGATAAGAGCTTGTTGTATCTGCTTACAAAATATCAACATTCAAGTTTGCTTCTTGCCATCTCTACCCTTCATGATTACTGTTACGCCTTCCCAGTGTTTCAGTGACTGCTCCTGACAGGCATTCCTGTGCCTCCCTAGTATTCCAAGAACAGAAGACTACAGCTCACATGAACTAAGGTCCTAGGAGAACACGACTGGCTGACAGTTCTAACCTGACACGCTGCCTGTTTAGTGAACTCTGCTTGTGTAGGTCAACTTCACCTAGAAAAATAAAAAGAGGTGGCCTGAAGCGGGGGGCGTGGCCTGGAGTGGAGGCGTTCTTCTGTGTTTTAATCCTGGGTGTTTTCCTGAAGTTGCATGCTCTTCAGGACTCACTTTTTATACAGATGCTTCATCTCATCACATTACAATCAGCAAGGTACAATCAAGGGCTCGTCTCTGAGCAGCAGCCATTATTCTTTGAGAAAACTGGCTACCACTGTACCTGTTGTCTTCATTTTTCCGTCTTACCATAAATCAAAAAATATAATAATAATAATAATAATAATAATAATAATAATGGGCTTAATTATAACCTTTGTTTCATTACATCACCTCACAACAGACTGCTCTTTGATTAGGTAGGTAGTTAACCAGGTAGGTAGGTAGGTAAGTAAGTAGGTAGGAGGTAGATACCCGGGTAATTGAATTATTTAATGAAGTGATAAGAGTGCATAATTGGCTCAGGACAAAATGTAGAAGCTTGATAATAAATGAAATATCCATGTGGAGTTCATTTTACTTAATTTGGCTTCATTAAGAGCATCATATTATACATATCAGTTTCAGGTTTTTTTTTTCAGCCAAGACTTGACTAAACAGCTTCATGTTGCTGTGATTTGGTTAATATAATATTCTATCCTGTGACACACGGTACAAATCCTGTATTCTGGCGTATGTGTTGGAACTACTGTCTAGCTGACCACAGAAACTCGGGTGACTACAGAAGAGTGGTCAACCAGAGGAATAAGGTAGCGTGTGAACTGTCATGGGGTGGAGTTGAGGTGAGAAGCAATAACGTAGAGTCCCAAAAGCCCAGATTCTGTAATGAGCTGGGCTTGGTTTGGGGTTCTATTATCAACCTTCATAATCTGAATCCTGAGACTAAATGGAAGTCATGAAGCCGCTCCCATTCGGATGCTGATGGACTTAAATGAAATGTGGTAACTGCTAATTCCCTTCTATTCTTTCTGTGACCTTACTCACTTAGAAAAGTGGCCGCAGATTGAGGCCTCTATCTTTGAGCCTAAGTGAAATGGAAAAAAAATCTCAGCGAGTAAAGCATCATTCGGCAGACTTTTGTTAGTCCAGAACGCGTCCCCAGCTCGCTCACCAAGGAAGGCTCTGTAAAAGGAGCAGGGAGAGTCACCCAGGGGCATGCACTAGAAAGGAGATGCTTCAAAGTACTTCCTGCAGGCGGGACAAGCTTATCCTTGTACTGGCATCTTAGACTAAAACAGGAAACGTGGCTCTTGCAGAGGACAGGCTTGGCTCCTAGCACCCACCAGTTAGCTCCCGGGATGCAGCCTCTCCTAGCACCCACACACACCCACCCAAACACAGACAAACACACATATACTCCTAATTTTTAAAATAATGAAAATTTTAAAATTTAAAAACAGAAAACACTCTGATAACATTTTCAGATAAGGCAAAGAAGAAAAAAGTTTAAAATAAGACTTTACCGGAATTTGAGATGTATTTACTTGGATTTCGTTTCTCAGATCCTTTGCTTCCAGAAGAAATTTAATAGCATCGAAACTAAAACCATCAACACCCTTCGAGAGCCAGAACTGCATTATTTCCTAAACACAGAGGAGCAAAATCCTTGGTTACATCAAGTACAAACTGCAGGCAGAACTTTAGCAGAGGCTCTGTCTACAAGTGACCATCGGAAGACAGATACTTTCACAATCAAAATGCACATCATCACACATAGAACCTGACTCTCTCGTTCCATAACTGGATCTCTCAGTACCAGGTGCTGGGACTGGTGAAGAGCACCCCAGGTAGAGAACAGCTATGGAAATGCCCTGGGTTCCCTGGGCAATTAAAAAAAAAAAGATATCATACCAGACATACCAAAAAATGTATAGACAAGAGGAGAAGGGGCGGAAGTTGGACTCATCATGTCTAGCTTTACAGTCAATGGGAAAAACTTGGAACTGGGAGGGGTGAGTGGAAAGTCCTGGAAGGTTTTGAGCAGAAAATATTATGTAACTAAAAAGGTTAAACATAAAGTTGACATAAGACCACCAATTCCACACCTGTAGCGGGACTCTTTGAAGGAGTTCTGTGATTTTGGTTTCTTTAAAAACATGGAATGGCGTTTGGACTGTGTTTTTATCCCATCCCAGGTGTAGTGGATGATAGTGACTTTGATTTAGACTGCTCGTTACCAGTGACTATAATTTGGTTATGTGTAATTACTTTGCCACGTGCAGCTTGTCCTCATGATTACATGCTGCTTAGACTTCTGGGAACTTTGCTTGGGGTATATAATGGTTGAAATCCTAGAGAGCTGGGGTTGGGTGATTGTTGATAGTTGGTGGGTTGGTTCATTGGTTGGTTGGTTATTGCTTAGAGGAACTTCAGCTGAAGAAATTAGGTTCAGGGATTTTTGTGCTGAAACATGAGTCCAGCTCACTATCAGCTCCTGCTCTTCAAGCTTCAGACAGCCAAAAAGGACAGTGAAGATTTCTTCCTTTCCCTCCCTTCTTCCCTTCCTCCCTCCCTCCCCCTCTTTCTTTCTTTCTTTCTTTCCTTCCTTCTTTTGCTATCCTTTTCCCTGAGCTAGAAGGTAAAAAAGCACGCTAGCAACCTGCTACATGCACCTAGGTGTATATCGAAAAGAAATAAAAGCATGTCAAAACAAAAACTTGAATGTTCATGATAGCAGGGTTCTTAAGTGGAAACTACTCCTGATGGTAAATCCACCCATACGATGAATATACCAGACCACAGAAAAGAAAGAAGTACTGGTGCATGCTGGAACATACATGAATTTTAGCAGCATTTTTGTTCACTATGTGGAATAAATATTGAATGGTTTTCTCTATATGAAATGTCCACAATAGGCAAATCCATAGAGAGAAAGAAAGACTGGTTCAAAGATGCTGTGGCAGGATGGACGATGGCAAAAGTGGACAAAGCGTCTTTGAGTGTGAGCAAGTCAGAACAGTGAAGTTCAGTGTGTGCTCTGGCTTCACGGAGTCTACAGACCAGGAGGGTGCAGGGATGAGGGGGGCCAAGGCAGAGCACAGATATCTGTAGAGCACCCAAGGGACTTCTGACAAGGTGTGGGTGGCATTATCCTGCATGCTACTGCATGTGAGTTCTGATTTCCTAGAGTCAAAGCTACTTACTTCCCTCATGAGCACCTCACTTCAGATTCTTACATTGCCAACATTAACCCACACTAAATAAGAAATGTGGGTTGGAGAGATGGCTCAGCAGTTAAGAGCACATACTATTCTTTTTGTTGTTGTTGTTGTTGTTGTTTTGTGGGGTTTTGGGGGGGTTGTTTGTTTGTTTGCGAGTTTCTTGTTTTTGTTTTGGTTTTTTGAGACAGGATTTGTCTTTATAGCCCTGGCTGTCCTCTGTGGAACTCACTCTGTGGACCAAGTTGGCCTCGAACTCATAGAAATCTGCCTGCCTCTGCTCCTGAGTGCTGGGATCAAAGGTGTGTGCACCACCACCACCCAGCTACACATACTACTCTTGCAGAGGACCTGAGTTCACTTTCCAGCACCTGTGTCAGGAGGCTCACGACTGCCTCTGACTCCAGCTCCAAAGGATCTGAGGAACGCCTCTT
Organism: Cricetomys ansorgei; assembly: GCA_026225945.1. Taxonomy (NCBI): domain Eukaryota; kingdom Metazoa; phylum Chordata; class Mammalia; order Rodentia; family Nesomyidae; genus Cricetomys; species Cricetomys ansorgei. Next base: position 10,910,832 of record JAMJFZ010001264.1, read on the forward strand.
GGCCTCCAGGGGCACCTGCCCTCACATGCACATATTCACACACAGACACAGAGACGGAAGAAAAAATTAAATCTTTTTTTAAAAACCAGAATGAGAACTGGAACCCCTGGAACCCCTGGAAGTATCGTCATACTTTCTGTTTCATGAGATATTTTTAAGTGCATGTGTTTATCTGAAGTGTGGGAGATGTAGCCCGGGACTTTGGGGACATTAAGTTTTAATCCATATGATCCAAAGTTTGCTTCGACGAAGTATTTCTTTTGTGTTAATTATTCTCTCAACTACATGAGAGAAAAGGGCTCCAGATTTTAATTCTTAAACTCCTCTCATTCCAATTAAGCTCTTCCAGGGTATTGGATGTAAAAATGGGCACAGCGCCTGGCTGCACCTGGCCTGGGTGACCCAGACTTGGGGACAGAACACCGTGTCCTTGATTCTTCTCTAGTGACCCAAATACCACACTGCCCTGCTTTCCCACTGCCTCTCTCTTCTCTTCTAAAACAACACCACTCTGAGCTTGGGTCAACATTCATGATGCCCAGATCAAGGAGGCTGACCTGGGGGTATGGCTTTGTTTTATTGTTTGTTGCTTGGGTGCTGGTTTGGGATGGGGGGGTGAGTGGGGGTAGGGTCTCACTCTGCCTCCCAGGCTCAGGCTTACCTAGAACCCACTCTGCTCCCCTAGCTAAACTTGAAGGGCCTTGTTTGTTTGTTTAAGATGGTTAAAGTTACTGGGTCCGTTTACCTATATAGTCCAATTTAGGAAACACAGTAGCTGTGCTCTTTTTTTTTTCAAGATTTATTTATATATTTTATGTATATGGGTAATTTGTTTGCATGTATATCTACACATCAGAAGAGGGCATCAGAACCCATGGAACTCCAATAACATACAGTTGTGAGCTGCTATGTGGGTGCTAGGAATCGAACTCAAGAACCCCTGGAAGATCAGCCAGTGCTCTAAAACACTGAGCCATCTGTCCAGCCCCGGGCTCTGGTCTTATATCTGATGACACAAAACATGTCCTCTCACAAGTACAGGGAAAGCAGTATCTTGCTTACAGGAAAGAAGAGAGAGAAAAACTCCCTACTGCTGCCCAGAAACACAAGATTTTTGCCAACTCCTCAGGGAGGAGGAAAATGGGGAAGATCGGGGCAACAGAACCTGACCATTGGGTACCAGTTCAGTGGCTCTGCAGTCCAGCTACCTGCACCACAGCATCTATAAGACTCTGCAAAACGCTGGCTTACTCGTCATTAGAAGAGCACCTGCCTTCCAGGAGCTCTGTGAGAGCAAACAGGGAAATTCTGCTGTCTATCAACCCCGCAGTCTGTATGTGCACCTTCAACTTCTGCAGTGTGAACACCAGTGACAAACCTTTATTAGTTCTTAGTACTTCATTTGGTTTGTGGTTCCTTCTACAGACATTGAAGAGGTTCACCTTAACCACTGATTTATTTCAGCAATATCCTTTCATTGACTATCTTAAAAGGTACACATATATTAAGTACCACTGTCCTAACCGCTTTACAGAGATGAGCTCATTTGACCTTCAAATCCCAGGAGCAATGCACCATTATTGTCCCTATTTTATGAATGGGGAAACGATGGAGTGTCTGGGCCAAGGTTGTAAGCATAGTAAGTGGTGGTGCTAGAACTGGAGCCACATGCCACCCTTACCGATTGGCTACACTATGGGGAGGGCAGTGTGCATGCCACAACACGGAAGTGGAAGTCAGAGGACAACTCTGTGAGTCAGTTCTGTCTTTTCATCCTTACATGGTTTTGGGGATAAAACTCATATGGCCAAGTTTCCTAACAAGTCTTCCACCTGCTGAGACATCTCACCAGTGCCCTCCGTTTCTTTTCTCTTTTTAACTGAAGGGTCTGCCAATGCATAGCCTTCACTCCTCCATTGAAACAATCCTCTCTTGTCCTTCTCAGCTGGCCTGCCTCTGCCACCTGCCTGAGCTCTGGAGACACCATTCCTACATGAACAAATCCTACATTTGTATCCCTAGCACACACTTTCCCCAGCTACTCTTGCCCATCTAAGCCTCCACTGGATACTTGGGCGTCTCACAGAGACCTCTGGTGCTGCACAGCTGACGCAGCCTCTCTTTTCATCTCCCATTTCAGAACATGGCAGCAACTTCCTCAGGGTGCAAGTCTGAAGCCTGGGGGTCCACTAGACTCCTCTCTAAATCCTGGTGAGTTCTCTGACCACCGCCTTCACTCTTGCAGGCCCCCAGTCTACCAGAATTCCTTTCCAGATCACTGAACTCTGAATTCTGCCTTCCAAGCTGCCCTCTTCCCATCCCTTCTCTAAAACCAGACTGTTTTTAAAAATGCAAATCAAAAATCATTTTCCTATCCAAAAACATTTAGACGCAGGTCCTTGCCAGGACTTTCAGGACTGCTCAGAACTTAGACCTTGGGTCATTTATCTAATTGAGTCACATGGCCTTCCGTGTACATCATATCCTAGCTGAATAGGTCAACATCAGCACCTCAAAAGTACATGATTCATGCTGTCCCTCTGCTGGAACCCCCCAGGGCCTCTTCATTTGGCTCATTCCATTCCAACCACTGAGCATCACTGCCTTTTTATCACCCACTGCCCCAACCTTGCCTGCTCCATGTCCAGCTTGGGTATCTGCTTGCCTACTTCCTTCTGTCATGACATCTGGAACAATGTTCTGTGGTATCTGTTCTGTTGTCCACCTCTCCTCTGTAATATAAGCACGCTAGCTGCTATAACATGTGTCTACCTTCCAACCACCATCTCCTCGCCCATGGCCAACATATCACACCTACCATCAGACGAGTACGTAAAGAGAATGAAGTACCTGGCACCAGGAGTGCACTGGATGCAGTTATTACCAATAAGCCACTGGGCTGGCCTTTATAACAATAGTGAGTGATCTGTATTTTGAATTGAGCTGCTTATCCCCAGCAGTCCTGTGCTCACTAGGGGTAGAGCAGCTATGGGTTCTAATGTTGAGCTGGGGTGCCTCTCGGCTTCTCATCCGCAGCTACTAAGAGCCATTTCCTCAGCAGAAGTTCTCATTCCTGGGCTTAGTCATCCCATAAAGATCATTCTGAGCCCAGGCAGAGGCAAGACCACCAGGAGTCTCTTGTTAAACAACCTGACTATCCCACCGAGTCACTGTACCCTGCTGTTTCCGCATCCATCAGAAAAGGAGAAGGGGCTGACTTGGAAGGCAAGTGGACACCAGTGTAACTGGGAGTATACAGAATACTACCATCTAATGTAAGTCACCAGCTCCTCTGGGGCCTTCTAACTCCTCCAGGAGAAAGCATGCAGACCCTGAGGTCAGGCCACAAGTCAAGTCCTGAAAGCCACTGGTAAGAGAAGGGATCAAGCAGGGAGAAAAAGGGGAGGGGTAATTCTATGCAGAAGACCCCCATGTACTAGTCTGCTGCGGTGGCAACAGCTGAAAGCTGACGGCAGCCGAGGGAAACAGGCCCGGGCTCCAGGGTTCAGGCTGATGTGTGAACAGAAGCCCATCCAGATGCCTCCTCACTGCCAACTATCTAAGTTCAAACTACCAACCGCTCAGCCCCACTGCACAGGTGAATGCTGCGGGAGTGGAGGAGGAGGGTGTTGGAAGTACTCTTCTGGGAAAAGTCCACGCTCAGAAGACTCTGTCTCAGCCTCTCGGCATTTCTTATTTACTCCTAACAGTGAATCTTGTGACTCGCCTTCCAATAATGGAATAATGTTTAACCGCTGGATAAGGTAGTAATGACCCGGACTGCAGGGCTTTTATTCAGGGCACTGGTTAGTAAGAGTTCTATTCACAGATTCCGCTACCTGGATGCTTGCAAGAGAACAGCCAAGTAAGTCAAAGAATCATTAATTTATCCATCAGCACATTGTGTTAAAATATGTAACACTTGGTTAAACATCTCCAGACGATCTATCACTGTCACCACAAGGGACTGGAGAAAGTCCAGTACCTGTTAAACTGACCGGTTGACATATTTATGTATTTCTAACTGAGAACTGCAGGTAAAGGGAAAGACACAGACAGAAATAGCGCCTCAGTATAGGATCCATGATCAGGATGGTGAACTCAAGTCCCCAGACCTAGATTTGGATCCTACTCCTGTCTCCCACGATGTACCATGTTACCTCCTGAAGGTCCCTTCTCTGGAATATCTTAAGAGCATCAATAGAGGCAGGTAAATTACTTGTCACTAAAAATGACTCATGAGTATGGGCAGGGGCAAGAGATATACCAGTGAACTTTGAAATGGAAGCAAGTCCAAAGCACCAAGATTAAAACTGACCCTTAGTCTGCGGACTAGAGCTGCCTCCTGCCAACCACGCTGAAAGAAGAGTGCTCTGACTCAAAATGCCTGCTTCCAGAAGCAGGCATCTTGCCGTTCTAAGGCTCCTAAGCAATCCATTGAAACCTCAGATATGTAAAAATGGTCTTAAGGCTAAGGAGTTCACAAGAATAAACATCCAAAAAGAGATGAAGAAGGCTGAGGTGGGGATGCAGCTCAGTGGTAAAGGGCTTGTCTAAAATGAGAAAAGCAGGAAGGAAGAGAGACACACACACACACACACACACACACACACACACACACACACACACACGGCGGGGGATGAAGAAAGAAAGAGGGAAACAGAAAGAGAGAGAGAGGGAGGGAGGAAGGACAAAAGAAAGAAGGAAGGAAAGAGAGGGAGGAAGGAAGAGGAAGAAAACAGAAGTGAGGACTTCTTTTTGAAACTATAAAACATTGTAGAAACAAATTGGAGAACACTTAAATAAATGGAAAGGTATACATGTTCATAGATTAAAAGGTTTAATATGAAGATGTCAATCTTCCTAAAAAATGAGCTACAGATTTAATGCAATCTTTAATAAATGTCAGCAGGCTTCTTCTTTGCCCAAATTGAGATGCTGCTACAAAAATTCACATGGAAATGCAAAGGACTCAGCATAGTCAAGCAATATTCAAAACAAACGTGAACTTATGCTTTATTTATTTATTTATTTATTCATTCATTCATTTGGCAGTGTCTCACCTTATACCTCTGGCTGTCCTGGAACTCATTATATAAGTCAGGCTGACCTCAAACTCACAGAGATTCTCCTGCCTCTGCCTCCCTAGTGCTGGGATTAAAGTCACCATACCTGACACACACACAGTTCTTGATTTCAAAACTTACTAGAAAGCCACAGTATCCATACAGTGGTCCTGACAGAGAAACTGATATGTAGAAGAATGGAACATAATTAAGGGTCTAGAAGTAAACTCAAGCTTTTATGGACAGTTGATTTTCAACTAGAGTTGCCTACAGCTCTCTGTTCTGTCCTGTCTCCTCCCCATCTACTTCTCTCCAAGAACTACCCAACACCCCTAAATTCCCACCCACTCCACCCACAGCAATAGCTGAGTAGGAACACGGCTCTATTTCCTGAGCTGAGAATAAGGGTCAGTCTGGTGGGAGTCCACTGAGGTGGCGACAGAAGCCCTCCATCCTAGAGCCTCACGGGGACCTTCAGTGACTCAGCATGTGCCTTGCGTATCTGACTAGCCCGCATCTCTTACTTCTGGTTCCCTGCCTCTCACCCTTTCAGTTGCCAGTTAACATGCAGGACACAGAGTTAAACTTTAGTTTCTAGTAACGAATAGATGATTTTTTCAGTAGACATATCCCTCAAATTACATTACTCATTACCTGAAATTTAAAATTGAACTTGATATTTTTGCCCCTACCCACCATCCTGCGTCTGGAACTCTTTCCCTAGGCTCCATTTCCTACCTCAGCTCTATACCAAGCAGCATCTGTCAAAAGTGTTTCCCCTCCCATGGAAGAGCTCTCCCAGGTATGCCAAGGCCCCTTCCCTGAGACAGCATTCAGGACCATTTAAGTGTCATACATGCAATAATGTAGTTGTCCCCTTGATATTCAGAAACTGGCTGGGGGTGGGCTTCTCTCCCCAACACTGTCAAGCTCTCAATGCTCAGGACAAGTCCTGGCCCAAAGCAGGCAATAGGCTACTGAATGGAAGTTCTGTGCATGGATTATCTCATCCCATCTTGTGAACAAACACAATATCACCACCAAGGATCTGACACCAGAAAAAGGCAACCAGTTCACCCAGAGGCACACTGCAAATGCAGGAACCAGCCCCCAAAGCCTGCCTTCTCACCCACCTCCCCACACCAGCCAGTTGCCTCAGGCCAAAGAGAACCTCCAGCCTAGGTCCCAGTGTTCCCTGTTACTCACATTATTCTGGGTTAGATGAAGAAAGGAGCTACTAACACAATTAAATATTTGCATTTGCATTTAACACCTTAACCTACCTGGAAATTAAATGACACACCTTGATTTTGCCTACATAGATGTTCATTCAACACAAAGGGTTTCAGTAGCCACTTAGGTTCCCATCAATGGAGAAGTCTGTGCGGGTGTCCATACTCACCTTTATTTCTTCTTGAACAGCAGGATTTCGGAAATTTAAATCAGGTTGCTCCTTCAAAAACTGGTGAAAATAGCATTGCTTTCGTACTTCGTCATAGTGCCAACTGGAGTTTCCGTACACACTTAGCTAGCAAACAGACAGAACACATTGCTTACTTCACTCATTCCTACACTGGCCTTGCTCACAAAGATGAAACCTTGCCATCCCAGCCCCATGAGGTAGATGCATAAATCCTAGGAGCTGTCTTCCCAAGGAGAGCATTAAGTTAAATCAACACCTCCAGATTTCACCCTAATGGTCCACAAACGTGTTTAGGAAGTGTTTACCCAGTAGATACCATTCCTAACAACCACAGCATCAGCTAGTGTTTCAAGTACAGGACAAGACCAACCTAAGGAACAGCGAAGCCTAACATGTTTCAAGATTCCTATATGTGAAGTTGATTATGGAGAAAGACAGACTACATTGGTCTTGGAACATGAAGCCAGAGATTTAAAGTGATTCCCCAAAGAGTTTGTTTTGGAAACAGACACTTAAAACTCTACTAGTCTTCTAGAATAAATGTTTTGTGACTTCAAGCACCAGAACTCAGTTGTGTTTGAGAACACACAGCACACAGCACACAGGAGGCAGAGGCAGGCGGATTTCTGTGAGTGAGAGGCCACCCTGATCTACAGAGCGAGTTCCAGGACAGCCAGAGTTACAACAGAGAAATCCTGTCTTGGAGGGGGAAAAAAAAAACCACTCATCAACTCCCTGACTCCATAGCTTAGCTTCTATTATCTAGAATTTAATTTACATGGGATAATAAGATCTTCTTTAAAATATTTAACTTATTTATGTAAATGGGGATTTTGTTTCCATGTATGTCTATGCACCACATGAGTGGCTGGTGTTAACAGAAGCCAAAAGAGGGCATCAGATTCCTCCGGGACAGGAGTTATAGGTGGTTGTGAGCTGCCACAGGGTACTGGAAATTGAACCAAGGTCCTCTGGAAGAGCAGTCAGTGCTCTTGACAGATGAGCCACCTCTCCAGCCCCACAGAGACATTTTTTAAGCCTTTCATTCTGCATAGCTACATTGAGACTCATTTGTATTGTTTTTGTACTAGTAGTTCACTGTATTGCTGAGTAGTACTACATTATGTGTGTGTGTGTGTGTGTGTGTGTGTGTGTATCACATATACTTGTATGTGTTAACTTTTTTATGAGTTGTTTTTATTCATGTGAATTCATCATGTGTGTTTGTGTGTATGTCATGTGTGTGTGTCCATGGAGGCCAGAAAGGATGTAAGATCCCCCATGGCTGGAGTTATAGACAGCTGTGAGCTGCCCAGTGCGGGGGCTGGGAACTGAACCTGAGTCCTCTGGAGGAGCAGACAGTGCTCTTCACCACTGAGGCCCTGTGTTAACTCTTTACACTAGAAAACTAACCTTGCCCACAAGTGGAAAGCGAATGGGAGGATGGAAAAAGTGGTGGCAGAGGGCTCAGCTGTCATGTGCTCTAGTCAGGAGGTTTTGAGGTATGGGAGATAGGTTTTAAAGCAGACTGTGAGGTTCCACTGACCACCACCAGTCCTCAGCCTTTTCATTCACCAGTTCTGTGACCTCACTCTGCCCATCTGCAAGACAGAAACTAAAATCCGATTCATAGGATTGGAGGGGTAGACTGGGTGAATTAACAAATGGAAGACACTTGACAGGCAGCCTGCATATGGTTAGTTTAATAAGCGTTTGCTAAGGCATTCTAACAAGGAGTTAGCTTGGAAAGGTTGTAAAGCAGGACACCTGCTAGGATGTGCTGATGGCCTGCCATGGGCTGCACAGTGGCACCAAGCACTGAGTGGACAGGCAGCTCCAGAGAAGTCACATAGTCAGTCATGAAGCATGAAGACTCTGCGTGTGCTTAGGTTGAAAGTCGGTGTTTTAGGACCAGCAGAAAAGGTCAGGGTGAGAATAAGGGGATTCTAGTGGGGGCAAGAGAATCTAGAATAAACGACTTGGAAGAAAGCAGGAGAGAAAAAGACATGAGCAGGAAGACTGTGCCTGAGACAAGGCAGGCTGGACTACAGAGTGCCTAGCAAATCTGAATTTCAGGGATAATGCATAGCATCGTAGTAGAGCCATTCCTCAAAATCCCTGTGGGGGTTGGTTCCGGGACCCTGTCAGACATCAAATCAGGAGGTGCGCAAGTTTCTTATGTAAAAATGAAGAATTTGCGTATTACTCTCACACATCGTCTTTGATGTTTCATGTGATCTCTGTGTTAATTTACCACCTAACACAAAGTAAGTACTAAGGTGTCGCTATGCTACTGCATTTTGCATTTTCAGGAATGATGATCAGCAAGTGGTCTGTAGCTAATTCAGTCCCTTTGAAATCTTTTTTCAAATATATATATATATATATTATTTGCAGTAGGTTAAACGTAGATATAGAACCTCGCCCCTAAAATATTTTACACTAAAAGTTTATTCACTACTTATAGAAGACTCGGGTTTAAATGCACATCTTGGGTTCTTATTTGCTAAATCTGGCTATCTTGATAAAAAGGACACAGTCTCTTGCCGAAGGAACAAGAAGGAAGAAGGATGGCTTCTATGCTCTCTAAGTAGCATTTGCTGCTGGGAGCCAGGGTGGGAAGAGCAGCACCGCAGGGAGTTGGAAGAAAATGAGACCACACCGATCACCTTCCAAGACAAGGCAATGGCTCAGTTCAGGTGGGGATGGTGACAACAGGGTGTGTCCAGAGGCTCAGGTACCAAGGTTCAGGAGATGAGAAAGCAGATGACTGTGTGTATGATTTTGTCCAGCAAGTGGGTCAAAAAGTCAGAGGCAAAGGGCTCTGGAGAGCGGAAAAAGACAACAGACAAAAAAATGACTGTTATTTTCTGATCCTTGTTCAGGAGACCCAGAACAAGGCTGGAAGTGAGGGTTAGAGGGACGGAGACACCCATGATGAGAGTACCTCTTCCCAGAACACATCAGCACAACAGTGACATCAGACACCTCATCATACATCTCCAGTCAGCCTAGAGCTGCCCGCTTCTGTCTGCTCACCAGGCGTCCTTACCCAGTTGTTGGGAGGGATGGTTACACCATTGTCATGAGTGCAGTTGTGCCAGATGTAGTAATCTGTGTACTTCCCGCTCCGTGTCCTACTCGATTGAAACCAGGGATGCTTGTCACTGGTGTGGTTTGGTATGAAATCGATTATTAATTTTAAACCTAATGAGTAAAAACATTTCAGATGTTAGGACCAGATCTTGTTAGAAGAATGACAGTTAAGGGAAAGGTGGCTAAGTGTGAACCGGGAGGCATGATGTTTTCCATCCACATCCTTATCCAACACACACACACACACACACACACACACACACACTCTCACACACGCACACACACACACATACACACACACACTCACACACGCACATGCACACACACACATTCACACACACACATACACACACATACACACACACACACACATTCACACACACACACACATACACACACATACACACACACACACATACACATAGACATACACACATACACATACACACACACACTTCTTATTACATTACCTTTGTCATGTATGGCCGCAACCAGATTCTCAAAATCTTTCATTGTCCCATAAATAGGATCGATTTCTTGGAAATCCTCAACACCATATCTGAAATCTTTCAGAGATGATTTATAAAAGGAAGTGATCCAAATAGTCTTTATGTTTAAAGCAGTGATATAGTCCAGCTTCTCTTGAATACCTAAAGAAAGAGCCAAGGCTATGAGCAAATACTTTGCTTTGTTTCATTGAATGATTAAAATGAAGTAGGGTGAGGGATAAAAATAAGTATGTCTAATGGTCAGTGGTATTAGAAAGCAAGTCTACCTCTCACCACCACTTGCCTCAAAGGAATAATAACTTATTGGTTTCTTTTCAAAATGAAAAAAAAAAGAAGATTCTTGCTATTTTCAATATTCAGAAAGTTGAATTCATATAATCACTACCAAGAGAGGAAAAGGGATAATGGAGTTGAAACTAGGAAAGCAAGTAGCTTTAGATTTTCTTTCAGGACTCCTGTCCTTTTGTATTCTATTCTTCTGCATCACCCAGTATCACCTTCCCTTCCCTTCCCTTCCCTTCTCTTCCCTTCCCTTTCCCTTCCTCTCCTTTCCTTTCCTTTTCTTCCTTTTCTTTCTTTTTTTGCTCCTCCACCTTCACCGTTTAGCCCTGGCTGGATTAGAGCCCTCCATGAGAACAAGCTGGCCTTGAACTCATAGAGATCCACTTGCTACTGCCTCCCAAGTGCTGGGATTAGGATGAAGTTGTGTACCACCACTCCCAAAATCCTTTCTTAATTTTAGACTGCACCCACACTTACACCTATATACATAGGTAGGTAGATAGATGATGGATAAATAGATGATAGATAGATGGATACATAGACAGAAAGATATTAGACATGATTAGTTAACTGAACACATTTGTCTCAATGACCTACTTAGAAAAAGTAAATTTTAGCAGGTTTTGTGGTGCACGCCTTTAATCCCAGCACTTGGGAGGCAGAGGCAGGCAGATCTCTGTGAGTTTGAGCCCACCCTGGTCTACAGAGTATGTTCCGGGACAGCTAGGGCTACACAAATAAACACTGTTTCAAAAAAAGAAGAAAGAAAGAAAGAGAGAGAGAGAGAGAGAGAGAAAGAGAAAGAAAGAAGGAAAGAAAGAAAAGGAAAGGAAAGAAAGAGAAAGAAAGAAAGAAAGAAAGAAAGAAAGAAAGAAAGAAAGAAAGAAAGAAAGAAAGAAAGGAGAAAACATAAAAAGTTAAGTTTTTAAAAAATTTGGTTTTGGAGGAGGGATTTTATAAGCTGAAATTTTTTCCTTTTTTCATATGTTTAAAATTATATCAAACACTATTACAGTGTTACTTAATATGAAAACTTTCCTGCTATACATAAATTAAGTTTTTAAAAATAAAAACATGTCTAAAATAAAATTTTTTATATCAAAGGACAAAATATTTATAATTTTGTTGGATTTGAGTAAAATTCAGACAGCAATCTAGAGCTACAGATAACATCAAACCAATCTTGTAGCAGTAACTTTTTACCTTTAATGCAAGTACATATTTTAAAATGTGCTAATATATCATATATTATTTATCAATGTGTATATATATACATATACATACACACACACACATATACACACTGACTCATTTGAAATAGGGTGGCTTCAAACTTACTCTCTGTAGGCCAGGATGACCTTAAACTTCTGATCTTACTGCCTTTTCAAACTAGCAACACGCACACACACACAAGCACAAGTGTACATGTACACGCACACACAGTGCTGGGATTACATACAGGGAGCACCATCGTGCCTAGTCTATGCAGTGAGGAAGATCAAAGCCAGAGCTAGACAGGCACCCTACCAACTGAACTATACCCAGTCTTAGCGCTTGATTTTTATATTTAAAACCAATATTGTAGGTGGTTTCCAACAGGTGCTGAGCTAGGTGCCAAACATAAGCAACATTTGGCCCCAGCTAGTCTGGAAAGCACTGAAAAGCTCACATCAAAGCAATCTGCCACATGTGGCTTCGGAGCAGGTGCAGTGTGGCTCATCTGGGTTGAGATGTGCTAGAGGGGAAGGCACATACCAGATTTTTAAGGCCAAATACAAAAAAAATAAATAAAAATATGTCAGTAGTATTTCATGCTGATATACTGATACAGAAAATACATTGATTAAACCAAACATACTATTTAAATCAATTTTAAACAAACGAACAAATCTTGCACAGTATTGCTATAGTGAAGAGTCCAGAATGGGATGATGCTAGACTGGAGAAGAGCTACACAAGGTACTTTCTGGACAAGTGTGTTAGCCCTGGGGCAGAGGAGCTGGTGAGGACAATCGTGGGCTGGGGTGTCCCAGGGTGAGTCTGGGTTTCAGCACCATAAATGAATGAATAACTCCGCCAACAGTGAGAGGTGTTACCAGGTAACCATTCAGTGATGAGGTAGAAGGCTGGTAGGTGCCAGTGCTTGTCAGGCTGCGTGTCTTTAGAACAGCTGCTTTTCAAGGCTGGTTCCTTGTTCACTTATGTAAGAAGGCAGGAGTTCATATACAAGAGACTCTAGGCCTGGCAGGGGAGTCCTGTGGAAGTTAAGCTTTGTCCACGAAACCTTGTAGGATGACTAGCTGCTGTGGCTTCTAGTTTATGGTCCTAAAAGCAGATTTGGAGACTTGAGCCAGTAGTTTTCTTGTGTTTTCCATGAGCCTAAATAAAGTATGTCAGAGGCCACGCCTGAGCAAGCAGGAGGTTGAGGAGATCAAAGCACAAAGTCACCTGACCCCTGGCAGCAACCATCCTGGCAGACATGAAGACATTTTACCTTGAGTTATTAGACTATTGAAACAATGGTCCCTGAGGAATTAGAATCTCCCCCAGAATCTCATGCTGGGAGAAGAAAAAGCCTGAAGCCTGTGCCAGCTAGAGGAGGAGCTTGGTCTCCTGGAAGAAGATGCTCCCAGTTCTGAGCACTTGTCAGAGCATCAGGAAGGGTAGCTGGAGCTGTGGAAGGATGAGTCAATTTCAGACTGGACTACACCTTGGCCAGGACTGCTTGGCCTGCATACCTCTACTGCCTTCTATTTGAACCTAAGTCTCATGTGGGGAGCGTGAGTGTGGACTTCTTCCCAGTATGGCCGTGTTCTCTGCTTTTCTGTCATTTGTTAATTTCTGTTGAGAGAGGTGGCAGAGCCTGGCTTGTCGGGGCTGCCAGGCCCAGGCTCTGACTCTAACAACTCCAGGAACACCGGGATCTGGGCTCTTCCACTATAGGAAGTTGCTTACTTTTGTTGCCTTTACAGGTGGCTATAACATCTCAGATTATCAGCAGACAACAGAAATATTTCCATTCAAACTAGAAGCATGCACAGCACTGAGTACACAGGGGCGCAGGCAACAGAGGGTATTGCTCCAGCAAGAGCGGGATGGAGGAAGAAGAGAGGACAGGAGAGGAGAGGGCTGGAGAGAAGCGGAGGGCCCAGGGACCCCAGCCCCACCCAGCCCCACACCTGGGGAGACAGAAGACAACCACTAAAAACAAACCAGGGGTGGTTTCTTCAGAATGACAGAATCCTTGACCTCGAGGACCAGTACCTACCGGGAAGCAACTGTTCCCCCAAGGAAAGAGCAGAAATGAATATACCAGAGAGGACTGGAGCCAGGAGGTAGGAAGTGTGTCCTCGGTTCTAGGTTGTCAAAATAGGACTTCGCCAACACTTGCTAAGGCAACAGGAACTTTGGGGGTAGAGACCCTCACAGGCAGTGTCAGAGAGGCCAGAGAAGCCCAAAGCACCAGGAGAATCTGGTTAAGGGGTAAGACAGAGACTAAAGAAGGCAGTGGCTCTGAGCTGCCCCTTTGAGGACAGGTACACTATTCTCCAATCAGTGAGATGGAGGAAGATTAGGAGCGAAAAGGCCATGGGTGAACGCTTGCCTCGGGCGAAGCCCTGGGACACACCCAGCAAGGTGTAGGGAAAGAGGCAGGGTGGGAGGGGACCGCAGGAGGCGGTGCTGTCAAGGCACATAAAGAAGTCTTTTATTAGCTATTTTTAAAAGTTGGAGGTTTAGAACATACATCTTATAGAGAGATAAGACCATTTCTTCTCACTTAACCACATCACCTTGCTCTGCTTTCTTCAACCATTGTTAAAAGAATTGTCTTGCTAGTTTATTTCTTGCTGCACCCCCTCCTATCACCCCTCTTCGTTTTGAATTTTTTTTGGGGGGGTAGTCCAGGCTATCCTCAAACTCATGGCAATCTTCCTTCCTCGGCCTCCCGAGGGCTGGCATTACAGGCTAGAGGCTTTATTGCTGTCCTAAACCCTGGTGACTCTACTAACAAATCCACAGTTAATACGCACTGTCTGGTACAGTTTCAATATTAATATGGCCTGGAGGAGAATTCAATTATAAGGATAAGAAGTTACATATGGAACATTATTAGCTTAATTTTAAAAATACAAAATTTTGGCTCTGCTTTTCTACTAATATGGGCATTGCTAGAAAATCCTTTATTTAGGTACAACTAACACACTGTTGGGCCTTTAAACTTCTCTTATCTCTCAGGATTGAAACTTGTAGACAGTCTTCCCCTTCTGGAGACATCACATTTGAATAACATGATGTATTTACTAATAAACTCCTAGGCAGACAACAAGCTATGTCATATAATGGAAGAGTAGACAAGAGATTAAACAACCCTTTGGCTCTAAAGCCTTCAGGAAATAACCTTGAATAGCGGGCAAGACTTGCCAGGCTTCTGCTGAGTGGTGCTTGGGTAACTCCTGGGGCACGGATGCCAGCCATCCTGGAATGTGCTTACCACACACCCCATGCACAAAGCGGTTTTGAGGAAGGCTGGCATGGGGGCCACAAACCTCCCTCCCCTGGTTTGTCCTGAGCTCCAAACACGCACCTTTCAGGTCTCCATTCCCATCCTTGTCGCTGTCCTTAAAAGACCTCGGGTAGATCTGGTACATGGGACCTGCCTGCCACCAGTCAAGGCATTTTGGAGAGATGACAATGATGGCTATGGTGCCCCCAATGAGCAGCAACACGGTAACCACAGTGAGCCAGAAGAGGATCTCCCGGGGCACCCGGTAGCAAGCCTGGCCAGAGAACTGGAACAGCACCTCCTTGGGCATCCCCGCGTAGGGCCGCACAGCCTTGGGGTGGGGCTCCTCTGGAGCAGGGATACTCACAGCGTTGGGCTGTGGGGTGTCCCTGGAGCCTGGGTCTGGGTCCTGCTCTGGGATGTCTTCATTTTGGACAAACCCGTTATTCGTCCGGCATCCCTTCACACTCAGTTGGATGGAATCTCTCTTGCTTTTGCCCTCATCCATGTCTACCCTGTGCAGCCCTTTCAGGTGCCTTCCACCAGGGACTGAGGTGGAAAGGTGGCTTTGCTGAGTGTTGTGGTTTATTAATGAGCTTTGACTGGCTTATAAATAAACCTGGATGGACTTTGTCCAGTCAAGCAAGAAAGGGTAAAGGTAAAGGGGCTGGGGAGTAAAAATTATCTTTACACCTGGTCGCTGATTTAGCTACAGTAACAATACATGGAGAGAGAGACTGAGAAGAGGCTGAGTTCCATGCATGTAAAATGCTACATGTGCGAGTACCAAATGCCTATAGCAGTATTATTCACAAAAGTACAAAGGGTGGGGGCAGGCGACCTAGTGAGACGGGCAGGTAAGACGTGAAGTATACGCACAGAATATTGTTCAACCTGGATGGCGAAGCAAAGTCTGACACATGCTATAGGATGGAATGACCCTGGGGACATTATGCTAAGTGAAATGACCACATCAGAAGACAAACACTGTGGTTCCACTTACAGAAGGAACCTATGTTTATAGACTCAGAAAATAGAGCAGTGGCTAGGGGGTTGGTAAAAAATCCTATGGAGTTGGGGGTCAATGGGAATAGAATTTCGCCTGGGGACGAGTTTTGGAGATGGACAATGGGGGCTGTATGACATTACAGATGTCCTTTGCCAGTGAGCCAGATATTAAGTCTGTTTTACAATATTTAAAACATTTTCCCCTTTAGCTAGGTATAAAAATGATCCTGAATTTTGGAAGGGGAAACTGGCTGTCTTTCTGTTTGTTTGAAGGTCTCTCTTCCTACAGATGCACACAGAAAAGGCTCTGGAGACAGGAAACCTGGCCACTTCCTTGTTGCAGCACATTTTAATCTCAGCTCTGGCTGCCTCCAGACAGCCCTGTGTATGTTAAGTTCTCTGCGTGTGCTTAGTTCAACCTTGGGTCCTTTGATCCTGATTTCAGAAAAGGATGTGGCTTAGCATTCTTGTAAGCACTTCCAGATGGGGGAGAAAGGATTGTGAGCCTTGCAAGTTCAAGTGTTATTACAGGCAAACAGTTACTACAAGCAAACACTAGCACTAAACAGATGTTTAATCATTGACTAGAACACATTACCAAGTCCCCAGAGCCGCTGCAAGGCTGAAGCGCTCACCTCAGAGATTCCCCATGCCTCAAGGGGATGATGAAACTGCACTTGGGGGCCTGTTGGGTTAGACAAGAGACATTTTTTGTTTACATTTATTTTTAAAATTGCATTATTCTAGTGTATATTGATTGTATAGTGTATATATGCATGTGTACACATGAGATGTACTTTCCACTTTCACCTGGGTTCTGGGATTGGACAGTAGCAGCTTTTTTCTTTCTCCCTGCTGCCTCTACTGCCTTTGTTTTATTTTAAATGAGGTAATACAGGCCTGGCTGCCTGTATTAGTTTTCTGTAGAATGAACTGCTTTATCTTGTCTAATATACTCTTTAAAATATATAACTGCCAAATCCCCCTCATAAACTGCACCTAATAAATAATCTTTCTCATCATTAGTTATACATGAAAACTTCTTTGTAACGGAAGTAGTTTTATGATGTTGTTTTGACAAGGTCTCAAAGCCAACACTATCCTGGTTGGCTTTGAACTCACAGAAGTGGCTAATGAAATGAGTTAAGCCTTCACTGCTAAACTGCTTTGTCTGTCAAATACATAATGACCATTTTCAAAACAAATTAATCTTTTCTTAGAGGAAAGGTTTATTTGCACCACCACCCCTTGTGTGTATACACCTGCAGGCAGAGGTGTATACACCAGGAGGGCCTCGGGTCTCCTGCTCCACCAATCCCTGTCTATTCCTTCGAGACAAGGTCTCACTAAAAGGTGGAGCTATGGTAACTGGCCTGGTCTCTGCCTTACTACAGCTGAGGTCACCAGGACATGCATAAACCCAAGCCTCTTCCAAGGGTGCTGGAATAACAACTCATGCCTGCTCAGCAAGCATTTTGATGTACTGAGCCATCTCTCCAGCCCCTTGACTCACAATATTAAATGTTCCAGTCTACACAGGTTAGTTTTGTGGCAACTTGACGCAAACTAGTCATTTGGGAGGAGGATCAGATTGGCCTGTGGTGCATTTTCTTGATTGACGATTGATGTGGGAAGGCTGTGGATAGTGCCATCCCAAGACTAGTGGTCCTGGGTGCTACAAGAAAGCAGGCTGAACAAGCCATAATGACCTATCTAGGAAGTTGCACTTCTCCATGGCCTCTATATCAGCTACTGCCTCTATGTTTCTGTCCTGAGTTCCTGCTTTCTCAGCAATGGAGTATGATCTGAAAGTTGTAAGCTGAAATAAATCCTTTCCTTCCCAGGTTTGTTGTTTATGCTCACAATATTCTATCACAGCAACACAAACCTTAAATAGGATGAAGTCTGGAGCCAATCGGCTCACTGCACTTGGGTCTGTGGGGAAGCAGCATACACATCACTGCGGGAGATCGACAAAAGACCATCAACCTCAGGACCAGAAGCAAGAGACAGGAGGGACCAAAGCACAGTATTTCCAGAATGTAATTCTTGAAATTTAATTACTATGGGGGGTGGGAGGAAAGACTGAAAAAATTTACTTACTCTCCTGCCTCTGCCTCATAAGTAGTACAATTACAGGCACACATCACCACATCCAGCTAAAAATATAATTTAAAATTTAGAAGATGAAAAATTGTTCATGGTTCCTTAGTGTATAATCACATAAACAGAGAAAACTTCTTTGGTGCTTCCATCAAAGAGCCACCCCTGTTCACCCTCCCTGTGTTGTGACAGAGACAGTAACAGCCACAGTCCTTGAACTTGCTGAATGTTCAAACTGGACATTCTGGGGTCTGGCCCAGAGGGAGCTTTGAACCATGAGCACACTGCTTGATCCAATTAAGTAATGCCTTCAAATTTACTATATCACAAGGCATACTCACTGAGCAAAGGACAAGTTGAGGGATATGTCTGCAAACATACCGAAGCATTTACCTTTAACACGAAAGGCATGTATGTATAAGCTGGCAGATTTTATGTGTATGTACATATTATGGAATTTCGCAGTATCAGTTTAAACAATAAGTGTCAGCAGAAAACTTGGAATAACTTAAATGAACATTTCACACATTTCATTATATCAAAGAATGAAACAGTATTTTAAAATTAAATTAACAAAGAATTAAAAAAAGTAGTTGTGCAGACAAGGGAACAAAGTAATTTAATAAGGGAAGTCTACAAAGTAATTTGGCAATGTGTGTCAAGAGCTGTGATATTTTTCAGGGTAACTGAGGCTAAGCCTATTACATTTTGAAACAAACTACCCAAAAATAGTTGAGATGAAAGAGGTAAAAATAATTGGAATCATGATTATATGTATACATGACTGTAAAGAAGTATAGAAGAGAGCTTAAAGTATGGAAAAGCAACATTCAAATTAGAGACAGAAAACATTGTTTAGTAAGTAATATTGTACCCTGGCTATTTGGAAAAAATAATAAAACTATGTAGCTTACCTTAGTCCTTAGATCAAAGTTCTGTGTACACAGACTTTAAAAGTAAAAATATAAAATTTCTTAATTTTTTTTGGTTTTGTTTTTGTTTTTCAAGACAGGGTTTCTCTGTTGTACCTCTGGATGCCCTGGAACTCACTCTGAAAACCAGGCTGGCCTCAAACTCACAGAGATCCACCTGCCTCTGCATCCCAAGTGCTGGGATTAAAGGTGTGAGCCACCACCACACAACTAAAATTTCTGAATTTTAAAAATACACAAAAATAATCCTGGAATTGAAAAGCTTCCCAAAATACAATGCAAAATATAAATCCTAGAGCATACAAACGGGAAAAAAGCAGTAAGTTTTATTTCTCAGAAATAAGAAATGAACAGAAAAGCAAATTCTAAAGGGAAACATTGTTGCAACACCTCTGACTCCTGATGTTTCAGAGTGTTCTAGAAATCTGCTTTACAAACTAACACAGAAAGGTAGTAAAGGTAACATAGAAAATAAGCAGACAATACAGGAAAAAAAATTACAAGTGGTTAATTAACATAAACTTCAAATTTCACTAAAAACTAAATAGCTAGAAACCTAAATTATAAGTTTATCTCATTGTAAAGAAAGTTGTTAGTAACACGCCTGGCAAGCGCAGGTACCAGAGCACAATTCTCAGTGCCCACATTTAATGCTCTTTCTTTCATTTTATGTGTCTGCATATTTTGTCTGCATGTAAATCAGTGCACCATGGTGGACTGAGCATGGTGGACAAGTGCAGTGCATGTCTGGTACCCACAAGAGGCCAGGAGAGCGCCAGACCCTTTGGGACTGGAGTTAGGCAGGTAAACCATGTTGGGTGCTGGGAATTGAACCCTGGACCGCAGGAAGAGTGGCTAGTGTTCTTAACTGTCTTGCTGGCCCTAAAATAATTTTAAATTTACGTTTGGTGTGTGTGTGTGTGTACATGTGTACCATACACTGCACTTAAGAGGTCAGAGGACAACTTATGGGAGTCAGTTCTGGGACCCATCATGTGGGTCCCAGAGACAGATCAGAACTGGTGACAAGCAACCTGACCTGTGACTCATTGTTAATCCTAAAATTTTTTATTGACAAACAGCATACACACAGAAACAGACATCCCACATGACATCTACAGCTTTACTGTTTCCCTTTGTCTTTTTCACTGGATGTTTCAGCTGGTAGCTGAAGACAATCATGAGTTTCTTAGAATTGCTTTTCAAGCTATTTTATATAGCCAACTCATCAGCAGTGGGTGGTGGCTTTCTAAGATTTTGGTTACCTCTTCTATTCTGAAACATGAAAGCACCTAATTCTAATCTATTCTAATTCTGCGTTACTTAAAGATGTCTGGGCACACTAAAAGCCAGCTAAGGGCATAATCACTACAGCATTGTCTGTGAATGTACATCAACAGCCACGTAGATTAAATATGCAGAAATCAACCCACCACGGTGTGCTCTTCCATGTAATTTCAAAACGGAAATACCCAGATTTGAAACCTTTCCATGTTTTTCCCTAATGATGATCACCCTCAAAAGGTTTGCTCCACAGTCCCTGGAAAAGGCACTAACCTTGGCACAGCCATGCACTCAGACACCAAATGTGCTTTTTAACTTGCCTTTCTTACACTTTCAATCCTGACAATTCCATGTCTCAGAAAGGGCTATTTATCACATGACTATGATGTGCTTTAGCACATGTGAAGCTCTAGGTTTGAACCCTGATGCAATTTAAGGATGCGTGGAAGAAAAAGGTTGCCTAAGTGACTTATTACCTCAAAGAACCATTTAAAGCGATGTGCAGGTGTACCACCTACCAGCTATAACTTGCCTAAGCAATCAAATCTCTCTTACATTCCTCAATACAGGTCTTGGAAATGACATGTATTAGACCAAAAAGACTTGAGATGAAGTTGAATACTCTTGTATTCATATACAAAACTCTTGCTTTCACGTTAAATACAAACACTACCTCCTGTCAAGAGAGATCTAGGAAGGGTAAAAAGCAGCTGTTTAGATGTATTTCTACCAAGCACACAGAAATCCCAGTAATGCCTGGTTTGAATGGTGCATGGGGTGGGAAGGTGATGGAAGGAAATGGTAATGACAATTAAAGCTTTTACCACGAGTTCCTGGAATAAAACCACAAGTGCTACCAAGAAGCCACAAGTGTTTATTGCATGAACAGGGAAAGGCAAGGTTTTGAAGGGCAAGGTGGGAGCTCTCCTCTGCCTTCTCTGATGGGCTAGATTAAAGCTCATGGCAGAACAGATACTGTAATGATGTAATCCTGGACTCATTTTTTCTTTCAAGCTTATAAAAACAAAACTTTTTGTTCTTCTTTGTACTTCTGGGCTCTTGGTAGGTCGATCAGCCACCGCTTTGTCACCAGAGTTGTCAGCTGAGTTTACAAAAGGATGTGCCCAAGACTGCCATCTGGTGGAAATGATAGACATTAAAACCATTTGCTTTTAAGTGACTAATGACTAAGTCCTAAGTTGGGGGTAGGAGGATAGTTCATTCATAACAGCACTAAGAAATATAAAATAAGGAATTTAATAAAGTAGCCCATAAAAGGAAACTGAAACTGTAGTAGGGGTATTATAAACTCTTCTGCAATTAGAAGTAGCATCTTCCTGAAATAGACCTCATCCCTGCTCAGAAAACCAGCCAGCAAATTAAAAACAGCCAACAGGGAAATATTGCCAATATTATCCATAGCTCATCCCGAGGAATAAGCATATTCAACTTTTTTTTCTTTGTAAAAGTAGAATGAGGGGCACAAATAATCAAGTGTATAATAGAGTTGAGTCAAGATGACACGATACTGCTAACAGTAGAGTGACAGAGAATGTTCATAAAATACAACCAAATGCAACTTTAAATAAAGAATGGGAAAAGGCTGGCTTCCGCAACAGCTGGAAACATGGAGTATTGGAAGAGTTAGGGGAAGATGCTGTATTAGATCTGATCCTTATGTTCCAGATGTATTAAATGTTTGTACCTGTATTTACTAAAAAGGACAAAGTCATAAAGGAAAAATTGCATTTACTTACTCATAATATGAAAACATTGTCAGTGTATGAAACTGAAGATTGGTAAAACTGTTGAAGAAAATGATAACATTCTAAAATTTTTGAATGTAAATGACTCCTTAAAGTTCATCAAAATTAACATGTAAGATCTTTGCAGTTTATGTAAACTACTTCAAAAACTTTAGAGTGACACTAAAGAAACCTCACCAAATTTGTGTTAAAAATGGTACCTAAAGGGTCAAAGTTTGTTGATCAGTAAAAATTCTACAGCACTGTTCAGACATGAGCCTTAGCCCTCACTAGTGCATCTCCTAGCAGTTGAAAGCTCTTACTCTGCCTGAGGGAAAGCTGTCACAGTGGAAGAAAACCACAGCATGATCTAAGGTTTAGAGGGGGATGCTGCGACACTGTGCTTGTACTTGGAATTCAGTTAAACCAGAATGGACAGGTAACCTTTGTTCTTAGTCCCGCCCCTCAATGTCCTTCACTGACAATAAACTATAAAACAGCATTACAGTGAGGTGGAGGAAACAACTCATGAGTATGTAAGACCAATGGTTAATTTCCTAAATGTAAAGGGAAATGACATTAACAGACTGTATGAGCAAACTTTAATAATACACTCAGACAAACAGGAGAATAGACGTTCACATAGTATACAACTGAGTAATTTGGAATTAAACCAGAAAAATACCGTATGATATTTACCCACCAACATGGGGGGAAAAACGGGCATTCTTATATACTACAGGTACATAAATACATACCATTATTAGAAGATAACTCAGAACCATTTAATTGTTTCTGTATTTTGTTTTCATTCAAAAGTTTATTTTAAAAAAATCCCAGTACACAGCCAGGAAATTAGATCAACTTTAAATGAAGTAGGAATATTTACCCTCCAGGAACTGGGCACCAACAAAATATAAACTCCAATTGATGAGCTCCCAAGGATTTATTGGTACTAGACTAAAATAGATACCCGGCAATGTTTTATTTGAACTTATTATAAAACCATGTAACAGCAACCTGAACCTTAACAAAAATGAAATGAGTTTGAATGGGAAAAAAAATTACAGAAAGCAACATTCACTCACTGTATAACTGTTACCCAAATTGTATAACTGTTACCCAAATTTCACAGGTGTTAGTATTCTGGTATCTTTCTCTGTTAAGGAAAATTAAAACCTCACTTTCCCCAATACCTTTCAAGGAGTAATCACCCTTTAGCCTGGCCTGGTGGCATAGGCCTGTAATCCCAAAACGCTGGAGGCTGAGGCACAGTATGAAGATATACAGAAAGTCCCTGTCGCAACAAGTAGCCAGGCTTCTAAAGCTATGTGTCCACATGATATAACCACAGGCTGTACACACCATACTTCAACACTAATATTGCATGTACTCTTTTGTGTATCATAAAGAAAAATAATTAAATTATGGAACAAGGCTTTATTAAAATTCATTTCATACTTCTATAATTGGTTTCTAAGGCTTAGACTTTCACTTATATGCTACATCAGGGTAGTCCTTCATAAATAATTTTAAACAGCACTTGAATTAAACAAATGTAGTCTTTGACAGTATACAGCACCCAGTGATGAACTAAAATAGAATAAGTCTAACCAAGTGGGCACTGCACCACTATGCCATGATGACGTCTATGCCAATGACAGTTGTTAAGATGCCGATAGGAATGCTTCAAAATTCAGAGATTATAGAATACTTTAAAAAAAGAGCAATTTGTAATAAATTTAAGAAAAGCTTTTAAATAAGACATCATTTAATAACATGTTTCTCTCAGCCACCCCACCTCCTGAATATTTGGAAAAGCACAACGTTCAGGACTGCTGTAGTCCAGCTCTTCCTCCTTTCCATCAAGCTACCAAAGTTCCAAGCCAGGGATGCTAGTGTGCTATGGAGTTATTCTTCCTTGGCAGCGTCTGCCTTAAATTAAGAAAGTCGAGAACTGACATATGTAACATCTGGGATAAGAGTGCAAATACTTGAACTGAAGACAATTAAGGGGTGGAAATTAAACATATTAAATGAGAGTTTTTTAAATACAAGAATAATAAGTCAAAACACAAAAGCATGATAAATATCCAAACCTCACATCTTTTGCCCTAGGTTGTAACACAGCCTAACATGGCATTGTTACTGAGCCTGCACCATATGGGGAGATGAAATTGAGTGAGCAGTACACCACACTACAGTTCAAAACTACACAACAGAAGGGCTAGCGAGATGGCTCAGCAGATAAAGAAGCATGCTATCAAGGTTGACAGCTTGAGTTTGATCCCTGGGACCTACATGGAAAAAGGAGAACTTACTCCTGTGTGTTGTCAACTATCTCCATGTGTACTGTGTGACATGCACTCCTACACACATACGCACAAATAACATATACACAAAAGAAATAAATTATCATAAGGTATCCAATTTTAGATTTCAAAGTGGACCAATATAAATTAAATCCATTTTTATTAAAAAGAACTAAATTCAAGCAAAATGAAGACAATTCATGCCCGCCAGGAACTGGCACTTGAGGCTGTAGTATAACATTGTGGTATTTGTACAAATTTAGACAAAAAGGCAACAGAATATAGGCAGTAGAAATGGACCACAAATGGCTGGAGAGCCAACCATGGTTACAGAGGGCCCTCCACCCTTCTCACTGTCCGACTGATTAGAGCAGTGGCTCTCAACCTTCCTAATGCTGCAACCCTGTAATACAGTTTCTCGTGTTGTAGTGACTCCTAACCAGAAATTTTCGTTGCTACTTTATAACTGCAACTTTGCTATTCTTATGAACAGTAATGTGAATATCTGATATGTAGATGGTCTTAGGGTGACCCCTGGGAAAGGAAGTCGCAACGCACAGGTTAAGAACCACTGGATTAGTGTACTAGCAAGAGGGGGAAATATAGAAAGATTTAGGCAATGGCGAATAACCCTGTCAACAGTGAGTACAGCCTGCTTTTTGAAATGAGCTTACAGAGGGACTGCTGGAATAACCCATTCTGGTCATGGATTACATCTCTGAGAGCTTACACATTAAAATTAAGCAAAAGGAAAAAGAAAACAGAAATTAGCCAAGAGCTGGGCAGACAGTTTCAACATATACCCCCAGCACTTGGGAGGCTGAGAAAGGACATGAGCTTGAGGCCAGCCTAGGCTACAAAGTTGAATTCTAGACCCATAAAGCAAAACTGTCTTAACAAACAACAAAAACCCAAGCAAACAATAAAAATGTAAGAAAACATTAGAGATTATATATGAGATGATTTCATAGAAACCATAAAGGATTATATTAAATAAGAGGCCCAATATACAATGTAATAGGAGATGAGAAACAGATTGGGAGAGTCTGAGCTCATAGAACAAAGATTAATAACTAAGACAAATGGGAAAGACTCAAAAGAACAGTGGTGCGCAGGATGTAAGAACCGAATTCATAGAAACTCAGAAGGCCAACATACATTTTATATATATTTCACATGTACTGAGAAATCGGATTGTAAGAGGTCCTGGAGAGGATCCGCCTCACTGGCAGAACTCAAGGCAGATGGAGACATTCTGGGACTGTGGTATCCATGTAAATATGTGCATCTTTAGTATAATGCTGGCAGCACCAACCTGGAGATATGCTCAATGACCTAAGTCATCTTATTTCTAGAAGCAGTCTGGAGCAGTATTAGTACATACTCAAACAGCATATGCAGGATTTCTGGTGCAGTACATTTGGAATGTTGCAAATAACAGGCACTTGAATGGGCAAGGCACTAAATACACTGTTACAGTCACAAAACAGAGTATTACATTTGTTTTTATTACTACTTAACCACTTACTTGCTTTGTAGAAGAGGGAGTTATAAACACGTTAAGTTTAAACCTGAGGCTAGGAAACACTATTTCCTCTCCACTAATACACCCAAAACAAAATATGGTGGGTGGATGTGTTGGGAAGGGGAGAAGGGCTTGTGTCTGTATGAGGCAGGGTCTAAACTGTAGCTCAAGCTGGCCTCAAACTGTAATCGTCTTTGCCTCCTCCTTCTGAGCACTAGTGCGTGCTGCCAAGTCCAGCAGCTGATAGTTTGTGATGGTCTCTCTCAAGAACCCCACTTTTCTTTCCCTATCTTCTATGTAGAAGTAGATCACAATACCAGACACTCAAGCAAGGCAAGTGCTTCTTCCAAGTCTCCTTTCTTGTGAGAGTAACCAATCTAGTTTCATCTGCTTTGTCGTGGAAGTACTTAAGCCAAATGACTTCCTAATTTCCATCTTCTCAAAGTTAAAAAGTCTTTATTCACCTTTAATTCCAATTTTCAGGAGATAGAAGGAAGTGGATCTGTAAGCCAGGGTAGTGAGACTCAAATACAAATAGCCTAAGCTTTACTTCTAGGTCACACTGGAATAAACAAATCACAAAAGAGAGGCGCGGGGGTGGAGTTGGGGGGGAGCACAGAGCCACTATGCTGAGGAGTAACTAAGCAGCAAAACTTTCATGGTACACTGAAGACCCTGGGTTCAATTTCTAGCAGAACAAAAGCAAATAACAAACCAAAAGACTTTTGGGGATGCAGGGGGAACAAACCAAACAAACAACTATAAGTATAGAAATAAAATCACTTAAACTCTAGGGCTAATGATCACTACATCTAGTGCTAATTATCACCTTTTAAATACAATGGATTTTCTGCACACCTAGGGATCACCTAGTTTATGTAAAAATTACAATGCAATTTTCACTAAACACTGTTTAGCTGCCTTCGCAAAAATTTTATCAAATACCCTCTCTTTAACTAGCATAATTTCAAAACACAATGTGGCTAGGCATAGTGGTTTATGCCTGTAATCTCAAATACTTGGGAGGCCGAGGCAAAAAGATTACAGGTTTGAAGCCAGCATGGGCTATACTGAGACATCTTGTCTCAAAACCCAAATAGGAATCATATAACATAACATCAGAAATTATTCAGAATAATTAGTGTGCATTTTCCAACTGAACATCATAGTGGCACATGCCTGTAATCCCAGAATGGGGTGTGGGGAAAAGGGAACCCAAATTTGAGGCCAATCTAGGCTATATAGCAAAAATAACATCACATCTATCCTTAAGCACACATCTCTTTAAAATCCCATGTGATTAAGGCACATGATTAACCCATGTGATGGTTGGTCCTGTTCTAAGGCACTATTACTTGAACTGTGCACTGAACTAGCTAGCTACTTTTCATGAAAATCCATTTTTAATGTGAAAGAATGACTGACAGACTAGGATTATTCAGGAGACATTTCCTTCAAAATAAAGAGGCAAGTGTGTCACTTAAGGAAAACAGTTGACGGCATTTGTTGCCAATGATAAAATTTTACCATTCAAAAGAAAACTAAAATTCTGAAAAATCGTTCTATCATCAGGAGCTTGACAGCTTCCTAATACTTAAAAAAGTTTTTAAAAATCAGGTATAATAGCAAATAAATTTTAACCACCTCATAACACAAATGTCAGCATTAAAAAGAATTGAAGTTATATTTTCCAAATGGTTACCAGGCACAGGTAGAAATCTGATCAAAATGCAAGACAGACCCAAAGGCCTTTCACATTAACAGCACATAGTCTTCTCAAGGGAAAAGCTCCAGACTTCACATTCTCTTTCTTAGCTAGGTACCTGTATAAAGCCAGAGACCAACAAAGGCCGCAATGTGACAGATTTCACGCAAGAGGCACAAGAAGGAATAAAGAAATTTCAACCCAATGTTGAAAAGTGAAAATTGGTGCGATGTTTTATGTTATTTCTGTTGGTATATAGTTTTATAGTTACATACAAAAATGTCAGCTTTAAATCCCAATACAGAAAATACCAATAGAATCCACAAAACCAAAAAGTTCTTTGGGATATTTAAAATTTACGACTACAAATGTGTCCTGAGATCAAATTCTACAAATACCTGGACTACAAAGTTCACAAGAGTAAACATTAAACAGGGATTTATCGAGCTTAGATATACACACACAATATATCTACTTCAAGGACCACTAACCTCTCAAGAATTGTTATTCTCAAGTAGTATTAACAGGTGGTTTGGAGCAGAGGATAAGTTAATTAGCACTATCCTACCTGGTCTGGCTGATGCCCCTTTAGAGTTAGAATTCATCTCTATCCATACTGATATTTTCATAAGTATGCCAATGATACGTTTAAAACCACAACCAAAGTTGCATTTTTATTTTTGAAAATCACACCAAAGAGTAATATGTCACACTGTTTTAAAATCGATTCTTTATTTAGGTAACAAGTTGGTTATGTTCACTGCATCGTATGAAACATCACAATACCATACTGAAAAGGTACTATCAGTACAGGGTCAGATCAGAGGGGACAGGTTAAACAATAAGCCATTTTGCATTCTTTCGTTCCTCATCTTTTAACAACCCCCAAGGCCCAGTAAAGGGACAAAATTTTAACACCATCATGTGAAGCACTTTAACTTACAAGGCTAAAATCTAAAGAATAAATAAAATATATCGTGGCAGTAATTCCTTTTAGAGCAAAAATCAGGTGCACAAGAAATCAAGTGATCAGGAAAGCTGTCTGTATTAAAATGTGTGGCTCCCAGAAACAGCATCGGGGAAATAATACAGAAAATACCATGAATTCCACTGCACACAGGGCCAGATGATGACTCACTGACACTACACACAAGGGCAACTACAACCTGCTGAAACACAATTAGAACATATAGGAAAATGTGCACAAAGCATCCACAGCATGTAAACCACGTACAAATGGACACATCCATTACTTCTCCCAACTCCAGCAACTTCCTTTTGATAAATATTTTACTCACGTTCAGCACTGAATTTAAAATGCAAAACTTAAAAAAATTTCCCAAGAATTCAGAGTTATTGTAAAAATAGAACTAAATAATTGAAGTACCTTATGTGACAGCCACCCTGTACCGTGCCCAATGTTATAAAATGAAAGGTTACTGAACCCATGAAAATATCTCTGTAGTATTTCCTTAGATCTAAAATAGATACTTATATATTTATAGTATTTCGATGTGATATTGAGCTTTTAAAATAACATAAACAGTTAAAAATTTTACCAAATTACATTAAACTTGTATCTAAAAAGCTGAAAAAGTTAAAACTATAGAAACCCACATGTAAAACAAAAAAATCACAATTTACAATATAAAAGCAAATCTCATCAATTAAAAGAATTCGAAGAAGTAAGATGACAAAGCAAATTATAAATAGCCATAAATTAACTCATTTGGTTTCAAAAGATTTTCTAGTAAGAGTTGAAGGATGTAGTAGACACATGCATAAAATCTGTAAGGGTTTTATATTATTGCCAAACACTGTATCTTGAAGCAAGGCAATGTTACAATGTGAACATTATTGGAGAAGCGAGTTTGGTAATACAAGTAAATTGGGAAAAAAAATTAAATAACAATTAATAATAAATACATATCCTATAGTAAATTGCTCAAATGAAATTCCAAGCCACAGAACTACAAAAGGCTTCCAACTTGGTGAACTGAAAAATTGGAACTTTTCTTACAATTCTTTACTCTTACATGCTTATATGGTGTGTTTTGTTTTGTTTAAAACAAACAAACAAAACAAACAAACAAAAAGTAATGTATCTTCAGAGTATAGCTAACTATATTCCCATGCACTTCAGGCATACTTGTTGATCTGTGGTAAAATAATTCCATTTTTCTCTAGGGCCAAAAATTCAATACAGCTGCAACCAGTTGCCTGAGGTTGGCAAAAAATACTGTAGAGTACAGGCAATGCTATGAGTGGCAATTACTGGGAAATACAAATATGAACAAATGATGGGAAACGCTAATGGTTTTCTGCTCATATCACAAAACCGTGGGAATCCACAAGAATATTTTCCCTTGTATTGAAGAAAATGTGATTAAAAGTTTTTTTCCCCCAATTTTCAGAATCAAAAGCATTTTAGAAGGTTTATAAGGCTACCATGAGTCTTCTAGATCTCCAGCGCCCTACAAGAAGAGAAAAGGAAGAATATTGTTATTATGTACCCGTACCACTTCCAGGGTGGACTGAATTTCAAAAGAAAACAAATTAGGTGAACAAATTTCCTTCCTTTCGTTGTTTGAAAAAGTTATTTTAACAGAGAGGTGTGTGTACTGTACAAAGTGTGCAGACATGTGCATCTAACATAGACAACGGTTGGGACTTCCCCTACCCTCTCCACCTAATGGCCTTCCTTTCTCAAAAACACAAATATTCTGGCTTGGAAAAAAAAATGTATCAAAATATCAGCTACAATGTCTGAAGAATCCAAACTTTTAAATTATGGTAGATTGAGCAACTTTAAATACATAAAATATAAGCATATGTTCATGTATAGCCAAAAAATAGTTTTAAGATTTTTTTCTGAGTACTTATAGCACCCTTCATTTAAAACAGCTATTTTAAGAAAGACAAAACTCCAATCTATTTTTAAAATAACTTAGGATTCTTACATTTTTTAATACCTGATGAATACGTATAACAAAACTGGAAAATGTTGCAACTTGTGAAATGCTCATGAGACAACTTTCTTAAAGGGCTCCACATGCCAAACTACCCAAAGATAAGTGTTCCGTACCACAGAAATGGGAAACAGAACTGAATGATTTTTTTGGTAAACAAGACATATTTTAATTATAATGTTTTTCTCTTTTGTTGATGAAAAACAGCTAAACAAAGTGAGCCAAATTTATTTAATGAACTTTAATGAGTTTTCCAGTATCCCAAACCTTATTGTTAAATAAATAAAAACTAAAAAAAAGTACAACATGCATAGATTATTCCACATCACATGCTTTATTTGGACTTAAACACTGATAATTTCATTCTAAACACTTGGTTGACATACATTTTTATGTGTATAGTAAGCTATACAGAATATACAAATGAAAGCTATATGAGTAATACATAGTTCTTTAAAAATGTTTCATAAAGAATACAGAGAAAGGAAAAAATAACCACACATCCAGTATCTCAACATCTTCTAAAAATAAAGCTACAGAGATATAAAATATAAACAAATCAAACAACACATAGATTATCAACTCTGAAAGAAAAGTTAAAGGCCAGCACCAGCCATTCTCTGAAAAACTAAAATAATAAGCAAACACAAATGTATTACAAAGCTAACTATGCATGTATGAGTATATAAAATAAGCAGGATAATTCTACATTAACAAGTTTTTTTTCCACAATGTATAGTTGTCTTTCCAATTAGTAATCTCTAATTCTCGCTATTAAGAATTTAACTACTGACTTTAATAATGGCAACCTAATTTCTGGCATACAATGTGAAATGACATATAACTTCATAAATTCAAAGTACTATAAATAGTCAATTTAAAACTATCATAAAGGTGTATGCAAAGGCCTTTAAAAAAAACAAGGCTATAGGAATATAAGAAAACTAGTTTTCCAAGATTCAAATAACAAAATGGTTATATAAATGCACACATTATACTTCCTAAGTAAAAACTGTCAAATCAAGATCACAAAAATATTACCCAAAAAAGGTCATATTTTTCCACCACTCATCTTTGTCCCTGCATCTTCATTACAGCTGTCTAATTCAGCAAGACCACTTTCTGATTCAGTGTGTCTTTCCTGCATTGTCACTGGGTTTCCAGCATCATTGTCTGAAGAAGCAGCTGCAGCAGCTGGGTCAGCCGGGCTTTCTTCTCCCTCTACTTTAGCTAGCCTGTAACTAGTCAGCATCTCCTCCAGAAGTTGTCGGTAGTTTCCCCTATGATTAATTCTCATTTGCCTGAGAGCTTCCACCAATTTCCCCTGTGATCCACTTTCCTCTGCTTCATCGGAGGCCTTTTTTTAAGATTCAAGACCCCAGTGTCAGTAGACAAACTAGGATATCACATATATTTCATAACACATCACACAAAGCACTATTTTTCTACCATAAGCAACAAAGTTAAGCAAAGAACATTTTCATTATCAGTTCTTACCGGTGCAGATTAATAAAACTTCTAATTGCAACAAGTTAATTTTAGCCAATTACCATAAACTAAGTTATGTCTTATTCCAATTACCATTTGAAGTTTAATCTGAAACTTACTTTGTTTTTAGAATTCAACAAGAACACAAACATTTCCTAAAATATATTGCTTTAAAAAACTGCTGGCTAAAATGATTTAGTTCAAAAGGAAAACAGTGTTTTAAAGTGAGGCAAAAGACAGAAGAACAGTCATCAGAATGTTAGTTTCTTCATTTCTGCTAAATGGTGAATAGGAGAAAAGATACAAATGTAAAGCTATAAAAATTTAAACTGCATTCTTTTGGGGATTTAAAAACTTTTGAAAATAAAATTATTTTTTTGCCTTAAAACACAGTATTTTAATAAAACCATCACTAGATAAACTACATTATTTTAAACACTAGGTACTAAAAATTCCATGAGTTTCTAAAATTATGTCTACTTAAGCTTCTTAGCAGAAAAGGATCTCAAATACATTCGGATGAGTTAAGCTAATGAAATGAACTCAAGACAGTCTTACAAACATGTCCCCTCATGTGCATCATCATGACAGGCTCACACACATGTCCCCTTTGTATGCACCATCACAAATGAGTCACATCCTGTATTCTTTCTAAAATGTGTAACAGGAACCTAAATAGAGCTGACTACTTATGTACCAGAAAACAGGGATGGAAGATTAAGCTAAAGGAACCCTGAGAAAACAATTATGCAAATCCAGAAAGTAGACAGGACTACAGGAAAGATGGCTAAGTCTTGTAGAAGTTGGGGTCAATAACAACAACAAAAAAAGCAAGTATGCAAGGTATTATGAAAAGTTCATTTTCCCAAATATGGAAAAATGTTCTCACTCTAAAATAAGCTGTGCTCTAAAACGTTAACAGGTAAAACATTGTGATCTATTTATTTTCAAAAGGTTAATCACAAAAGGACCTGAGTGCTTATTTAAAAAAAAAATTGATGCCATGGCAAAAAGCAAAGAATGAGTGTGTGTGTGTGTTCCTTATGTATTTGGGGCTGTTTGGGGCAAGAAAGAAGTCATTAGGAACACTGGCTGCTGGACCAGGGGACCCAGATTCGATTCCCAGAACCCATATGGGTGTTCACAACTATCTATAACTCCAGTCCCAGGAGATCCAAAACCCTTTTTGTCTCCTTGGGCACCAGGAACATAAGTGGTACACAGACCATCTGCAGACAAAGCACCCATTCACATGAAATAAAAAATAATTAAGATTGGTCCAAAAGTGCGTACAAAAGTGCTGATAACATGATACAGGATAGTAGGTTGTGGGGTTATGCTTAATCTTCTTTCAGTTTTCATTTTTTTCTACAATCTTATTAACTATCAAATTAACTTTATCTCTGCAGATTGAGTTCTCTACTAAGATTTTTTATATTTTTTTCCCCTTGTACTAAATGTGTTTTCAGGTTCCTCACCTGACTGTGTTCAGGAAGGGCTATGATTGAATTAGAAAGTGCATTCTAATCACTAACTCTTTAAGACTTTAAACAGATCTTCCAAAGAAAACTGTTCCGTGTGCATCACAAAGACCTGGTAGAAGGCTGCCCTAAAGCCCTAAGAGACAAAGGCTTCCCTGTTATTTTAAAGAAGAGTTGTAGAATAGCCTTACAAAACGTTTTCCAAGTAGGCAACTGACATGTGTGCAGATCACTGCAGTCATTTGCAAAGCTTTTAAATTATATAAATGCCAAAGCTGTACTTCAAGATACAGATAGGCTCTAGGTATCTTATAAACTATTTTGTAAGTGATACACAGCTATGGCTAACTAAACCTACTTCAAAGTTGGACTGCAGTAAGGTTGTACTGAAGGCTGATATATTTGAGTACACTGTGGTGGGTTAAAGTATGTGCTTTATATTGAAAGCAATCTGTTGGCCACTACAGTAGTGGTAGCTGTTCTCTTTTGTTTCTTGAGACAGGGTTTCCCTGTGTAGCCCTGGCTGTCCTAGAACTGGCTCTATAGACCAGGGTGGCCTCGAACTCAGAGATCTATCTGCCTCTGCCTCCCAAATGCTGGGATTAAAGGCATATGCCAACCTTGCCCAGCAAAGGAGCACTTATCTTTTAAAAAATATACTACACCAAACCAGTAAATAAAAAAAAAAAACAGGACCATTAACAATACTTGGCATCATAAAGTTACTAAATTGAAATGACAACTATGTTTAAAATCATATCTATAAATCATTTTACCTTATGAGAAATTGCATTTTCCCTTTGTTCTGAATAGATGATAGGCAACTAAAAGACGGTGCCCAGGAATTACAGTTTTCAAAATACTATTGAAGCTAATATCTAGAACTGAGATTCTAGGTTGTGTTCTCTATACTTGAACTCAAAAAAGCTCATACAGTACATCCACAATGTACCTATTATAATAATTAACTCCACATTGCAGGTTTCCCAAGGCTTCCTAATTAGAAAGCACATTTTTCCATACTCTTTTCTATATCCTTCACATCACTCAAGGAGGAAAAATCAAAATTTGTGCTAAGAACTTTATATAGAAGGTCATTTAATCTTCACAGGCACCTTCTGAAATATACTGGAACTATCATTCTATAAATAAAAATTAAGGCTCAGAGAGATTTGTCCTTTGTGCTAATGAGGGGCAGAGTTCAGATCTGTGCCCAAGTGTAACCAACATCAATCTGAATGCTCCAGTGAGCACATTATGGTGAATTAAAACTTTTGCAGTGACAATGAGAAATGTCCCATGAATCTAGATGCTTACTTAGAATGGATATTTAAGAGTCTGGAGAGATAGCTCAGCAGTTAAAGAGAACAGGCTATTCTTCTAAAAGACCCAGATTTGATTCTTAGCATCCACAGAGGCTCACAACCATCTGCAGCTCCAGTTCCAGAAAATCCAATGTCCTCTCTGGCCTCCTCAGACATGAAGCATGCATGTGGTGCACAGACATATATGCAGGTAAAACATCCGTGATTTAAGTTTTCTTAAAAAAAAAAGGGTATTTAAATTATTGTATCAGCAATCTGGAGGGATGGCTTGGCAGTTAAGAGTAATTGCTGTTCTCACAGAGGACTGGAGTTAAGTTCTGAGCACCCACATGGCAGCTCACAACCATCTGTAGGCCCAGTTTCAGAGGCTCTGATCCTCTTTCTTCTGTCTTCAGATAATGCATCTAGATGGTGCATTTATTATACATGCAGGCAAAACACGTAAGAGCAAATAAATCTTTATAAAAATTTTATTTTATGCAAAAAAATCTAGGATATAGTGAGATAAGAATTAATTTTCCTTAATGGCTGTCATCCAAATTAACATAATTTAACAAGTATTTTACTACAAAAACACATCCTTGGCACTAGAAAGGGCTCAGAAAGTAAGAGCACTAGCTGCTCAAGCCTGAGGACCTGAATTCAGACCCTAGTATCCACATGAAAGCAGGGTGTGACCACGTGCATGACTGCAACCCCAGTGCTGGGACAGGCAGAGACAGGAGGAGAGCTGGGGCTTGCCTGTCAAGCTAGTGCTGTTTTCATTAAAACACCCTGTTTCAAAGGAATAAAGTGGGGGTGAAAAGGCAGGTCACCTGACAGCCTCTGTGAGCACACACATACACTTCCATACACATAACATACTCACTCAACCCCCTATACCCACACCCTTTACATTACCCCTACACACACACACACACACACACACACACACAGAGGGAGGGAGAACAAATGAATGAGAACGAGAGCCTTGTGTATTCCAGGCTAACCTTTAACTCACTATATAGCCCAGGATCACCTTAACCTTCTGACCCTTCTCCATCTACCTACTGAGTGCTGGAATTCAGAGTCTTGTGCCAGTATACCGGGTTTATGTGGCAAAGGATATTGAACCAAGAGCTCCAGGCAAGCTAGGTAAGCACTCTAGCTCTAACCCCTTAAAATTTGCATTTAATTAAAAAAGAGGTAAGGAGCTTTAAATGTTTAACTTTAGTAACTTTATAAAATATTCTTCCTTAAAATATTTTATAACAATGACATAAGTTTTATATAAAAAATGAAAAATAAATTTGTCTTGAATGAAAGAAGGCACCTGTAATTCTAAATAACCTGAGTTTGAATCCCCAGAACCTGTGTAAAAAGCTGACTATGATGGTAGTTCCAGCAGGGACATGGATGGAAAAATACAAACAAACACACACACACACACACACACACACACACACACACACACACCACAAATGAATCCCTGAAGCTCACTGGCCAGCCAGTCTAGCTAAATCGATCAGTTTCAGGTTCAGTGAGCCTTTTAAGTGCACAAAAATAAAGGTAGACCGCAATTGAGGAAAGTTACCTAACCAACAACCCTGGAACTCTGCAGTATATACACATAAGCATGCATAACCCATTTACCCACATTGGTGCAAGCATCATACACCAATACACAAAAAATACAGACTTTCATGTCAAATAGCAATCCTCTTGGTATTTTGGTTGTGAGTCTAGCCTTTAATAGCTGATCTATCACGCAGTAATCTTCTTTTTGATGATATAGGTGTGTGCAGGCCAGAGGTCAACTTCTTGCATCATTCCTCAGATTATGTCACTCTATTCGAGAAAGGATCAGGTCACTTGGACCCAAGGCTCATCGATTATGCTAGACTGGCTGGCCAGTGAGCCCCAGTCACCTTATCCCCAACTCCTCCAGTGCTGGATTACAAGCATGTATCATCATGCCTGGATTTATACACAGGTGTTGGGGATTGAATGTAGGTCCTCAGGTTTCTATGGCAATCACTTTACCAACTAAGGTCCCACCTAATGCCTATTATCTCATTATTTTATAGGTTTTTGTTTGTCTGCTATATATATGTGGCATGCGTGCAGGTGGAAGTCAATGTCTAGTGTCTTCCTCAATCACTCTCCACTTTAGTTTTTCATCTCTCAGAGAACATTGAGCTCAATGACTGGCTAGCAAGTTCCAAGGATCTCCAAGTCTCCAACACTCATCCCATTTTAAATATTAAGTCCCATGGACTATACTTCATGCTTGTGTGGCAAACAATTTACCGATTAGGTTATCTATTTAGACTCACTTTTTAAAGTTATTTGGTCTAATAGAGCAACTGTTAAAAATGAGCAAGACTTTGCCCTACTCAAGAAGGAGTTTTGCTGTTGTTTATTATTTATTATATTGGGTTTGAGCTTAGGGCTTTGCATCTGTCACTGAGCTATATATATCCCCCACCCAACCAGCATCTAATGAGCTTTCTTTACTGATTGCTGTTGGGTGCTAGGGTTGTAGTCAAAATAAATCAGACTAAGCCCCAGATCTCACAATCAGCATTTAAGAAAAAGGAAAGGGGCGTAATCTCAGGCCCTACTTACTTTAAGAACAACTCATGCTAAGACATAGTTTTGCTTCCACATGTTATGGTAATTGGAAGAATGTTTTAGGCCAGTGGTTCTCAACCTGTAGTTGGCAACCCTCCTTTTGGGGAATTGAACCACCTTTTCACAGGGGTCACCTAAGACCATTTGAATACCAGATATTTACATTAAGATTCCTAACAATAGCAAAATTACAGTTACGAAGTAGCAAAGAGAGTAATTTTATGATAGAGGGTCACCACACCATGAGGAACTGTATTAAAGGGTCACAGCATTAAGAAGGTTGAGAACCACTGCTTTAGTAACTTATTAGGGAGGGAGCAGTCGGGGACACTGGCTCTTTTTGAGAAACTGATAAAAACCACAGATATATCTGTTAAAATATACACATATACAAACATTTTCAAAAATTTTGGGGTTATTTTGTGAACCTCCTGATTAACAATCCTTATCAGACTCTCACAGATTTTTGTTTTTCAGTCAGGAACTTATAATATTATTTGCATTATTAGTAAGATTGAACATGCTTTAAAAGGTAAAAGAGCACCATTAGCCAACAACTTAAGAACCCTTTAAACCTTCCTTAAGCTTTCTGATTATCTTTAAATTATTAAATCTTTGGCTGATATTCAACTGGACACTGGGACATATACTTATCTAACTTTTTAAATTTTTAAACATAAAATGGAGAAATGTAAGAATAAGGTATGGTTGTACATGCTAATAGTCCTAGAGCTAGGGAGGTGAAGAAGGCAGGCAGAAAAATCAGGACTTCAAGGGCAGCCTCGACTAAACATTGAGGCCCAGCTTGGGCTGCATGAGACTGTCGCAAATGACAAAAACAAAAAAATGAGTGAATGCTTATTTCTAATGGTACTACTTAAAAACACTTAGAAAAAGAACAATTCTATTTCTAATAAAAAGTAGATTATTTTAAGTTTAAAAAAATCTGGCTTACCTCTGAATAACATTCTTTTAACTCTAATTATCTTAAAAAAGCTTACCCTTTAAAATAATCTTGAATGTTCTCTTCTGTATTTCTACCACACTCTTGCTCCTTTGCCTCTTTTGTGGACATTTTCTACATTTGCCAAAGTCTCAGAAGCATCCATGGAGTGACAACTGTGCCTGCCTGCTGACTCTAACTCATCAATGTCAGGGCTAAGGACCAGCCAAATGCCTAGATTTTCATCATTTTTTCACTTCTCTGGTTTCTCAGTACATTATTATCAGTGGCTACTTGCTCAACATAAGTGTGGACTATTCTGAAAGTGTATGACAATGTTTCCCAAAATACTAGTCTGCAGTCAGTTTTTACCATACATAGTAAGTTTCTCTAATCTTGTATCTAATGAGTTTAGACTAATTATTTGATCTGTACAATTACCTCACAACTATTTGACTTCTGGAACCTATAATCTACTACTGTAAATGTTAAAATGACAATTGCCACAGATGGGCTAGGGATATAGCTCAGTGTTAGACCACATATCTAGTATATATATGGTCCTAAATTCAATCCCCAGAATGGGGATGGGGTGGAGGTTGGGGTCTTACAGGTAATGATTTTAGTCTATCATGCTTAGATTCCTAATATATGGCATGGTTCTTCATTCAACAGTTCAAAAGGCCACTCTGCAACAGCTCTTTAACCATTTCCATTGTTATTTCTCACCACAAAAGTTCTCTGTTCTAGCTGGTTAGAGCCCCCACCCAACCTTATACTTTGGCCCTGCCTTTCTCCTCCGCTAGAAATGCCACCTTCCTCATCTCATTTCTTCAAAATATATATCCCCTTCTTGAACTGTGAGGGTGCTGGGACTAAATGCAGAAACTAACACGCACTAAGCAAGTGCTCTATCCTAGGCATTATAGCACTAGCCTATCAAATTCTGTATTCTGTCATTTTTTAGCGAACTACATGAAATACTTTTATTTACTTGTATTTGTCTAAGTATAAGGTAAGCAGCATAAGCATGTGTGTGGGATCATGCCCCTCACCCATCAATTCACTATGTTTGACTGCCAGCATTTAGTCTATTAAAATCAAAGCTTGTAATAATTGTATAATCCTAAATTTTTGCAGCCATATAGAATCTTACTTAAGGCAAGTATTACAGCTTACATATTTACTCTTAATCTCAATGTTCTGTTGCCTATTTATTTACTTTCAAATAGCCACTACGTATAATTATTTAATCTATAAAAATTCAAGTCATCTCTGTAATGTGTTAAAAAGAAATGTAGACATAGTAAATGTTTTTCAACGCTTATTTGGAGTAAAAGATTTCTTAAGGAATTAAGAAATTCAGTAGGGCACCATATTTTTTTTTAAGGATTACCCACCAAAATTACATTCTGAAATACTTGAGGAAGCGGGAGTGTGTCCATGACTAACAATCAGTGTTAGATTCAGAAGGCTTATTTCCAACAGTGGTGAACACACCATGAGGAATCTGTAACATAGCTGCCACCTTTCAGATGCACAATAGACTTTAATTCGTTAACATCTTTTACACATTTGTTTGAGGTTTCTCTGAATTTCTCAAATTTGTATTTTTTTACATTAAGACTCAAAATTTTGGATATAATTATTTAATACTTTGAGGTTCATACTATCCAAAAACAAAGATTCAGAATCACTACTATAGAATAAGTATACCATTGTTATTAGCAATATCACTTTTATTCAACTCAATTAATACTGCCTTAATAGTGAAATATTTTATTATTATTATTTGTTTTGTTTTTGTTCTGACACAGAGCCTATGCAGTTCTGGCTGGCCTTGGTCTCACAGATATCCACCTGCCTCTGCCTCCTAAATGCTGGGATTAAAGGCTTACCACTTCACTCCATATTTTATTTAAGAGATTATATTTATGCATTAATGAATCCTAGGAAAGCAATGCAATGGAAACAACAAAAAATTTCTATGTACTGGGTACTCTCTTTAGATCTACCAGATAAAAGAGTACTCTAACAGAGTACTTTTTCTAGATCTAGCAAGTAAACATGCAGGTGTAGAGCTGAGTATTTCTTCTCAAGAAATTCCATTACCAAGTATGGCTTTGAGATACATATATTAAAACTTACATAGTTTATTTTTTTAATGTATTTTTATTTTTGTTTGTTTGTTTTAAGACAGGATTTCTCTGTTGTAATTCTGGTTGTCCTGGAATACACTCTGTACAGCAGGCTGGCCTCGATCTCACAGAAATCTACCTGCCTCTGCCTTCCCGGTGCTGGGATTAAAGGCATGCTCCACTACCACCTGGCACATCGT
Organism: Cricetomys ansorgei; assembly: GCA_026225945.1. Lineage (NCBI taxonomy): Eukaryota > Metazoa > Chordata > Mammalia > Rodentia > Nesomyidae > Cricetomys > Cricetomys ansorgei. Next base: position 10,951,483 of record JAMJFZ010001264.1, read on the forward strand.
TTGTTTTTAGATACCCCCAAACTTGAAAAGCATATCAGAAAACATTTATATCTGATCAAGTAGCTTTAAAACTGAGTAAATGTTTTACAGGGTAAATGTTTCCACTTTTGCTCTGAGCATTAAAAGCTAAGCAGAGGGGCAGCTGCAGCTCATCATTTCTAGGGCCAGTGGTAAAGGAGTGGAACTCAGTTCTTCATTCACACAACCACAATGCATTGTTACTAGACAAAATATCTTCAGTTCTCTCACCTGGGCACATGGGGCACTGAGAGAATAACTTACTAACTTCTGGTGCTGGTTGCTGAAAACAGTTATTTGAAAGCAGATTCTTGTCTTAAAATAAAGGTATGAGGGAGGAAGAGGAATAAAGGCAGACACACAGGGAGAAAATAGAGACAGCCCAAACAAAATAGGCTATTTGATTACAAAGATAAAGTGACATCAAAACTATCCATAGAACAGAATTTTATGTATTTATTTTACTATACTCTAAAATAAAACCTTAACTGACTCCTTAAAATGGAAAACAGTAGCCAGTTATCACATACAGACATCATATGTGAGTTATTCATATCTAGCATTTATATTATAAAATTACTTTAAATATTTAGGAAATAAACTAAAACTTACCCCATCACTGTCTCTTTGTGGATTCAGTCTACTATAAACAGCTTCAATAACATTGCGCCTAAAAAAATATGTTTTTATTATGTACCATTTTAAGCTGCTCACGTTTCAAATACATTGCCCTTGACTACAATAAAGAACTATCACACTAAATACTTGCAGAGAACAGTTTCCACATTTTACTCATAATTTTTGATCTTACATAATCCACTTGTTCTTATTAAGCAAAAGATTTATCTTCAAAGAACTTCTTTAAAAAAAAAAAAAAACCCTAGTCTGGTGAGATGGATCAGTGGCTGAAAGTGCTCACTGCCAAGCATGATGATATAAATTCAACACCTACAACCCAGATGATGTAAAGAGAGGACCAATTCTGCCAAGTCTGTGCCGACACATGCATAAACGTCCACACCCCAGCCTTGCACAAAATCATCTTTCTTAGGTGAAGGGTTTTACAGCTAGATAAATGATCTACTTCTAATTTCTTACTCAAAATGACTTGATTACTAATTTTAAGTGAATTCAAACTTAGTTCATTTTGTTCTACTTACTTGCCAGCGAGACCTCCCCCAGGAGGTAAATTTGGGATATTTTCTGCAGACAAAATGCGCATAACATGGGCAAGATCAGGCATTCCTTCCTCCCCAGACTTCTCCATAATTTCTGTAAGTTTAGAAATAAGACATAAAACGTCATTGACATATATGTGTTCATAAAACATAAACTTAGAATTAAATGCCCAACAATAAGAGGGCAGTAAAGAAATACATTAGTAATACAGTCAATGAGTGAAGTGGTCTATAACCAATGAAATTAGTTCTCAAGAACACAGTAGCATAAGAAGGATCACTTGTAGCATGTGTGTGTGGGGTATATGCACAGGAAAATATTGTGGAAGTTTATTTTTAGTTGTGTTTAAAATAATTGTATTTTGTGCACTGTTGGAAAAAGGGATGCATGGTCCTTGGCATTTTGTACTCTCTGCAGGTGTTGATTTCTGGGGGGTGGGGGGTGGGGTGGGGTGCTTGATTGCTTATGAGCTGCACCTGAAGAGTTCAGTATCAATAAAAGCACCTGAGCTCAGACGTCCAGGGTTCCACTGACAGTATGGAACTGGCCAGGATGGTGGTTCCCTCTGAGGAGGTGTGGCAGAGTTTACACGTATTGTCATCCTTAGTGAGCCATCACAGAGATGCACTACTACAGGGATACATATGGCAGCTAAAGGTCAGTGTCCAGTTTACTCTTTGATTACTTACTTTGAAAATATCCCAAAATATCCTTACTTTTTGAGCCAGGGTCTCTTACTAAACTATAGTTTATCTGCCATTCTTTGCCCTCTGTTCCCTCTACTGCTGGGATGCATTATGACCCTGGCTTTTACATGAGTGTTGGGGATCTGAACTTAAATCCTTATGCTTTGTGATAGGCACTTTACCAAATAAGTAACTATCCCAGCTGAGAGTTTTTTTAATGTAAAAATAATACAGTGTAATACTGTAAACTGAGCATGGTGGAGCATGCCTGTAATCCTAGCACTTAGGAAGCACAAGCAGGAGAATCAGGAGAATGGCCTACGCTACAAAATAGTCAGAGCCCAGCCAGAGTTACAGTAAAACTTTGTTTATAAAGCCATTATAGGAAAACAAAAATAATGTTGCATAAGAATCATAAGAAAAATTTTAAATCATTTTTATACATTGACACTGAAATACTTGCGTTCTACAGCATCATACATAGTACCTGTGTAGTACTATGTAAATAAAAACTTTACCTTCTCCATTTTTGTATGTAACTTACAGAATAGAAAAATCTTTATGGCATGTTATGTATGCATACATGTGCATGCTTGTGTATATGTGTATGTATGTATGTATGTATGTGTATGTGTGTGTGTGTGTGCACGCGCACACACACCCATGAAGTTTTTGTAGTGTTTTGGGAGGGAGTGAAGGAGCACAGAGAGGTGAGAACAGGGACTCTCAACTGAGCCCAGAGCCAGCTGAAATTGCAAATCCAAATGAGAATCACTGTAGTCTGGTACATTAGCAATCAATTTCCACGCCTTCTACTAATGTCATTTCAGTCCAATTCACCACTACCATCTGGCAGCTGCATTAATACCACAATGAATAATGAAAATGAGCATGTGGGGGTATGTGTGGCAAAATAAGATTAATTCAGGTCTACAGCACGACTTCCTTAGACTGAAGAAATTATTCACTAGTCTCCATGCCCAAAACATCTTTAAACATACTGTTTTGGGTATATATCCAGATAGTTAAAAAATCAGGGAAAAAATCCATTCTCCTCACATTAAAACATTGGTCCAAGACAGCATATCTTAGGCAGATAGATACTTATTTTTGAAGCCCCTGTTATAATTGCTCCTACTAAATAACTTTAAAAAAAAAATCATCTGATGAGGAAGAATACATTCTTTCCTTCCTGAACTGGAGAAAAAGAAAAAACAAAAAATTGCCTTACCTTCAACTCGTGATTCCAAGTACTTATCCAGCTCTGAATCTTTTTTCACTGCTTCATCCGAGACCTTGGGGGCATTTGGAAAGCAAACTAATACAACACTCATGTTATCTCGACTTCCCTGCATATTAAAGAAAGAAAAAGGAATTTTTTCTGTAGTTCAACGATCAGCTATTAGTTCCAGAGTTATTTTAAGCAATTAAAATTATTTAGTCACCCAGAATGTATACCTTAGATATTCTTTTCTCAAAGAATTATTTAAAGTACAACCCTAGGAAACAAGGTGTCTAGTGTCTAGGTATGAGTATAAAGGAGCTATTCTTAGATTTTAATTCTATATAACTATTTTTACCCACCAATTCACAGTCTGAAAAATGAAGGTAACTTCACATCTATTTTATCTTCTAACCTGTTTTTCATTGAAAATTTCATAATCCAAAAAGTGGCTTTAAACCTAAAATATCTTTTTAAACATGTGAAAAACTTTCATGCTAATCAATATAACACAACCCTACTTAACTTTAATGAAAATTATTACTATGAAATCCAAGAAGCTACTTGGTAGAAGAAAAGAATCATCTCCTAAAAGTTGCTCTTTGACCTCCACACATGTACGGCACACTCACTCCCGCATATGCACATGCACTATAAATAAATGAAAATGTAAAAATTTGATGGATATCACATGAGAAAAAGAAAATGTTTTAAATTATCTGAAGTTATATCAAACAATGGGAAATGCTTGGAATACCAAGTTACAAACACCTGCACCACAGGGGTTTTTTGTTTTTGTTTCATTTTAGAGAGAAAGTCTGAAAGATTGCTTTGGATTTGCAATCCCCATGCCTCACCCTAGCAAGTGCTGAGATTGCAGGCATGTGCCACGTTGGTAAATAACAGTCTTTAGAGAGCAGTTAAAACCGTTTGTTTTGTCAAGATTTTTGTTTTGTTATGGTCTCGCTATGTTATATAACCCACTAACTTTTATGCCTATTAGAAACACTGCATTTGGTTCTGACTATACATACAAGTATATGGTATGAATATAGTTAAAGCAAATTTTCATCTAAAAAGTTTAACTATACAATAAGATATTCTAAATATTAGACATCACTATAATATTAAGACAATCTTATGAACAGATGGAATGGTTGGAAGACACCTAGAAATAGTTTCTTCTAACCATTTCCTGTTTTGTAACAGCAAGAACATTATTAAACAATTCCCATTCAATATGCTATCTATAAAAGCTTCATTTGATTTTTATAAATTATAAAATATAGACCCTATCGTTTAAAAATTAATTGAAAAAAATTTACGCTTATCCCTCAGTCATATGTGATTTCAATGTTGCTTCTATTTCTATGGAAAGATGACTCTCCCTAAACACAAAGCACAAGTGTTTCAGTTTTTACATGGAAACTGAAAAAGATCCTTCCTCTGTTTCCTGTTTCTTCTGTTTATTAGGAACAAACCATCCTTACATAATCAGTATAGTTTTCATTAAGCTCAAGGTTGATTTTATAAAAATCTATTCTTAACAATGAAAACAATTAGCTATTTAAAATTTTTATTCCAGTACTTTTCCTTTATACGTCTTCAGTAGATAGCTGTAATACACTGAAGAATTTGAGCATTAATAACTAACAAGTTAAGTCAAAGAAGGTACTGTTCTGCCATAAATAAGGGTAACAGGCAAAGAGATTTTGATGAAGTTGGTTCTAAAGCTGAATTTTGCACGATTACAGAGAAGAGTCTGAAAGTATGTCTCCACACAGCGTATATGATAATTTGAGAGGCTGCTACAATAAAAGCAGGTCCTCCTAAGAATCAGAGTGATCTAGGAAATGAGGAGGCCATGTTCAGTGCTCCAAGGTTTGAGAGGTTGAGTAGTATACAACAGGAACACATGTCTCAGCAGTAAGTGCATTTTCAAAAGAATGGAAGTAAAAATATTTTATAGCAAGTAGTATCTTACTAGGATGTGTAGATTCATTAAGTTTGAATCTAACATGTAATACTTGAAATTGGTAACAATCAATCTAGGCTAAAGGGCGCTGTGAAAAAATTACTGAGTTACTAGAGCAACACGACTAGGAAAGTACTGAAATCTCTCCACTAAGCTATAATGGTTTTATTTATGTATACTGTACTTTCATCATTAATTCTCTCCTCTACTTTTTAAAATAGCAGTGAGACAACTCAGCAGATAATGGTATTTGTTGCTAAGCTTGACAAGTTGATTCGAGTCCTGGAACCCACATGGTAGAAGAGAACCAATCCACGCACATTTCCCCTAGACCTCCACCTGCTATATAGCACATGTACAAACACACACACACAATTTACAAAATAAGTGTAAAAAACATTAAAAAAAACTAGCTTCACCCCTACTCCAATATTCTACATTTACTTTTGTCTTTTTTATAAAGATATTTTCTACAAACTACAATGGAAGAAATATTGAGTTTAGAAGTAAAATTACTTTGGAGATTCATAAAGTACACTTTCTATGATGTAGGATTAAATCAGAATGACACTATCGTTCAAAAATACTTTCCTAAATTTTATCCAATGACTGAATCAAGTTCACGTTTTTTAAATAAATAAGTTTCTGATTTATATGAACTTCAGTATATAGCTGAGTTTAAGGAAGCCAAATATTTTAAAAGAATAATTTCAAGGAACATTGACTTTTATAATGTAAGAAAAAGCAACAAGCATATTATGGTTTCTGTAAAATACAGAAACAAAACCCTATTTTTATGCTTGTGCATGTGTATTAGTAAACGGAACCACATGAAAATATACAGCCAGCTGTAAGCAGTGTTAAGCACTAAATGCAACAAGACTAGAAAAAGAAAGGGGTGTAAAGATGAGTAACCTAACTTCCAAACATCTTTGAATTTATTATTAAAAAACAATTATTAATTTTATAATAATTGGAGAGAAAGGGAATAATCCTCCCACTACTCAGGAACAATTTTTCAGATACAAAGCACTAAAATGCACATATACATATGATCAAGCCTTTCTGATGATAACTACTTCTAAAAATAACTACAGTCAGAAAACTTATATTCTAGTCTTAGTTGTTAGTCATAAGGTCTTTTGACCTTATGTCAATTAATGTCAACTTTCATTTCTTTTCTTGTAAACTAGAAATAATTTTGTCTGATTACTATGAAGATTAAACACATGACTTATAAATCAAAGTACCACACAAAAAAAGTTATATACTTTATGAAATCTGAATTAGTTGGCAATAACACCGTAAAGAGCAATAAAATGGGAAGCCTGTTTTCTTAGGGACTAATTTAAATAGGCAAATACTTGACCAGAGTCATCATCTAACACCTTAGATGTTAACATTGCTAAATGCAACCTGAAAATGATGTATCATTAACAACTCTAATGCTAAGTACTATCACATGGCTGTTGTAAAAATTAACTGGGCTAAAATACCTGTAAAGTGCTAAGAACAGCAAAGACTCACAGAAAGCAATAAGTTTTGTAATACTACTGTGATTCTGACACAATGATTACCACAACCTTCCAAGGTTTTATAAGTGTGTCTAAGTGTGTGTGTGTTATTAAGGCATAACCAGCATAAATAAAACACTGACTTCATCCCAATCTCCTATGGAAAACTCTACTTAATTGGATCTTTGGCTCTCCTCTTAAAGCAGCCAACACACACTAATAAGCATCTGCTTTCATGGAATTAGACATATGTATATAATTTTCCCTTCTAAATTTCAAGTAATCATATTCTACTTTACAAACCCTTGGTTTTATAATACAAACAAGTAGATTAACAAAATCATGGAATAAAAAAATAAAAATGGAGCTTAATATTGTAATTAACTTTCAGTTGTTAGGAAAAAATAAGCAAACCTATATTTTCCCGAAACCAACCAAGTTTTTTGAAACTGACTTCAATCCAAATGCAGATTCATTCAAAGAAACAATGGTGATCAATTTCCACTAAAGTGGAATAGACTACCCACCCACTCCAACCTCTTATCTGTTACTCCTTTCTGAGATACTAGCACAGCCGGTAATCTTCTAATGTCATAGACATTAAATTACTTTAAACTGAGGAAAGCCATCTTGTAAAGATGCACCACCAAACTTTTAGCTATTCTATCACAGCTGTCTAATTAATACTAGAATGCTATGCAGTCATGACAAAGTTTGCAACTCTATAAACAGATCTCTCTACAACATACTTCTGGAAAAAGGCTACACAAAAGCACATTTAATTAACTCCATTTTAATAAAAACATACATACTTTCAGGCAAATTAAAAAACAAAACTGTAAAGTTGGCCATCAAGATGGCTCAGAAAGTGAAGGCACCTGCTGCCAAACTTGACCTGAGATTGCCTCAGGACCCATATGGTTGAATAAGCACCAACTCCATCAAGCTGTCCTGACAGTCACTATGTATGGGGTGGGGGTGGGAGTAGGGATAGGGATTGCACCCAAGTACACAAACTTGAGGAAATAAACATATAAATATACAATATAACTTGAAAATATATACTGTAAAGTGGTTGTGTATGATGGCACACATCTGTCATACAATCCTAGGGAACAGGGAGAGATCAGGAAGATTTTGAAGCTGGCCTGATTATATTATATGGTGACCCAGTTTCAAAAAGAAGTTCATTAAAAAACAAAGAAATAAACAACTAGAAAGATTCCCAAAATAATGGGAAGTACCTGATTTGGGTAGGGAAGGAAATTTTTAAGTTTTTTTTTGAATTTTCTGTTCTATTTAGATTTTTTTCCACTAACATGCATATACATCTTTATAATTTGGGAAAATACTGCTTTTACTTGCTAGTCAAGTAAAACTCCTATCTGCTTTACTCTCAAAAGGCTACAATGCAGATTCTTTCTACTTCAGAGTCTTAAGAGACATTTTTTGAGTTGCTACCTATTTGGTCACCGACAGCCACCCATTGATAGCTTTTGTTCAAAATTTACCCTAAGATGTAAAAAAGATACATTGAACTAAAAATTGAAAATCAGAGAAGTTGGAAATACTGCCATTTGAATCCTTTAAGCTGTATGGTGGTAATGCCGGGCTTTGAAGTCTCTTTTGGAAGCTGGCTCTTGCCATTTTATGGTATAGAGGGGTTTCATCCATGTGTCACATTTATAGGTATCCTCCTCCTCTTCCTTCCTCTTCAAATCTTTCTCTATTTCTTGACCAAGATGCATTTAAAAGATTTTTTTTTTTATTGAGGGTGGGGAGACACACCGGGGTCAGAGGACAAATTGTGGGATTCAGTTATCTTCTTTCACCAAGTGGGTCTGGGGATTTACCCACTGAGCATCTCACTGGCTACAGGACCCCTTCTTACAGTTTGCTGACTATGCCTGCACTTGTGTACACGTGGTAGGGAAGAGAAAGGCTCTCAGCAGACACAATGGAAGTGTCAGTTTTGCCCTAACATCTTCAGGTACAGAATACTTACTCACATACACACTTAGCAGTTAACTCAAACTTTAAATAATTATTATATAGATGATGTCAAAAGATCAACATGAATGAACTGGATTTTTTTTTTTTTTAAATTTTTGAGACTATATAACCATGGCTGGCTTCAAACTCATAGAAACTCAAGCCATCTCCACAGGCACCTGTGAACACAGCACCTGGCTCAAGAACTGAGTAATGTAAAGACATTTAATGGAACAGCCAAGTATCTGTAAACCTAAATTTCTTTTTTCGCTATTAATTCTATCAAATATAATTCATAGATATAAGAATTTCACAAGAATTTTTCATAGGATCACATTTTATACAAGGCTTTAAACCTTAATCAGAGATAATAAATTTATATGAAAGGAATTTAAATTACCTTCTACATAATTAATATACTAACCTTATACTGCTTACAGTTGGATGTAAACTCATTTTAGATCTTACTGTCAGAAAACAAGAGCTTTTTGTCTTAGTCACTATCAAGATCAGAACACTTTACTTAAATTGGCTTCCGCTAAGTCTGCCAGTATTTTCTGAAGCTCTTGATATTTTAGTGTAAGGAGAACAGAATTCTACTACATACATGTTTTAAGCTGTTTCAAAATCATGAATAAGATGGCTTATTCTTAAGAAATTTGTATCAGAAGTCATAATTCTATATATCTACTTCTGAAATATCAACAAGTTTATAAAACTCAAGCTTAATAAATTTGAGATATTTGTTGCCAATTTCCAAATTATCCTGGGACACAAAGTTGGCAAAAAGGTTTAATTTTCTTGAAAAAAAATCTGAAAATACACAGTTCTCTACAGAAGATAGTAAAAGTTGTAAAATTTTAAGTTTACTTAAATGCACTTACCATGTCTTTTCAAAATCAAGTGTGTTAATTCAAACAAAAAAGCTTACATACCTTATGTAAACAAGTGTCCACTACCCAATTGCACACATCCTCCAGGTCACCAGATACCTCAAGCCTAGAGGTCACAAACTCACAGATCTCCTCATTACTCATCACATCCCAGATCCCATCACAAGCCAAGACAACAAACTCATCCTCTTCTGCTCTTACGATCTCATAAACCTCAGGCTCTGGAGAAACAAGTTGTTCTGTTGGGCCCTTGCCATCAACACACTTGTAATCATAGTCCCCCAGAGCACGAGACACTGCCAATGAACCATTCACTCGCTGTATCATTACGCTGCCTCCTGCGTTTTGGATGCGCTCCTTTTCCATTGGATTACAAGGTTTGTGATCCTGGGTAGAAAAGCAGACTTGTCCATTCCTACACAAAACAGCTCGTGAGTCACCACAGTTGATAAAGTAGATATGTGTAGGTGAAATCATAACGCCCACTGCAGTTGAACCGCTCCTGTCCATCCCATTTCTGAGGTCTGAAAAGTTACGCATATATTCATCAATTTTCAAAAAGCCAGTTCTGATACCAGTTTTAACATTTTCCACTGAAGGCTCAAAAGCAGAGCCTGGTTTGCCAGCTGCCCTGAAGTCTTCATTCGTAGTGATGTGTTCTAATAAGTGCGTTGAGCAGTAATTTGCTACTCGGGATCCAGCATGACCATCGTAAACGGCAAAAAATGACCAGCTTTCCAAGCCTTCAGGAATGCCCACGACAGCTGTGTGTGCATCTTCCATCTCCACTCTCCATCCTTGCATGCTGCTCAGGCCATAACGCAAACCATTCCCAGCACCATGAGCATTGTGTTTTTCAGTTTTGGGTTTATCCAAAAATGCACCCATGTTTAGTAATGAATCTGAAAGAGGGAAAAATAAATGGTGTTAAATGTTTAAATTTGACAGCTTATCTACAGTGTACCATTTATTCTGAATCAACTCATTTCATATGTATTTTCAGCAGTATCTGACTTACTGGGATAGCAACAGAAGTTTCCTGATGCTCTTTTTAAGACACTGATTTTTTTAATGGTTTATTTTTATTTTATGTGCATTGATTGGTGGGTAGAGAGATGGCTTAGCAGAGTTGTTTCCAGCAACCATATAACCACTTCCAAGGAATTCAACGCCCTTTTCTGACCTAGCACTTACATAGTACACTTAACATGCAGGCAAGACACTCATACATAAAATAAAAGCAAATCAATCCTTTAGAAAAAGATACAGGCTGGACCTGAAAGGCAGAGGCAGGTGGATCAGAGTTCTGTAACAGACAGACAGACAGACAGGAAAGAAGGGAGGGAGGGAAGGAGGGAAAGTGGGAGGGTGGCCTTGTTGACAAATTTTGGCTGATCTTTTATCAGTCATGCTAAATGGGATATACCTTCAGTTTACAATCATACCAGGCAACAGTTTATATTTATAAACAGACAATGTAGGAAAACAAAAAGACATTAAAAATGATTTTTTTTCAAAGAGCAAGTGACTTAAAAAAATGACAAAAAAATTGGTATGCTAAATGTTTGCGTAACTGAGTCTTGTAGACTCATCAAGAGTGTGGCTGTTTTTGACTACTACAATTTAGACTTGTATTTTCTTTCTCTCTCCCCCCTCTATCTCTGCAAAATCAGGATTCCTGAAATTTCAGGTTTGGAGCTTCTGGAACACCTTCTCCCAAACCACTTTATTAAACTCCACCAAGATTTTATCATCAGGGATGCAGAGGCAGAAAGATCTTTGTGAGTTCAAGGCCACTCTGGTCTACAAAGCAAGTTCCATGCCAGCCAGGGTTACACTGTGAGAGCCTGCTTCAAATAACAAAAAATAAATAAAAAATAAAATATACAAGACTGTACCAACACTTAAAACATACCATTATACATACTTAATTATCCTTTAGCCTATCACTCTTACTTCCCACACACACACACACAATATGTCGGCCAAAACAAATACTGAATAAATGTTAGAAAACAAAATTTGTTTTGTTTGTGTTTTTGAGACAAACAAGCCATGTTATTTCAGGCTGGTCTCAAACCTACTGAAATCCTTTCTCAGCTGCCAAAGGGCCGGAATTACAGGCTTGGGTTGTCACACCTGAGCTTTTTTTTAATTTTCCCTTTTTTTAAGTAGTCTCAGAGAAATGGTTTAAGCAAGCAATAGTCCGTCCTTAATAAATGTAATACATTTGCTATGAGCACAATCTCACTTGAGCTGAAGTCAACAGAAATTCTTATTATATTGCAAAAAGGCTCCAGGAGGGAAAGAATAATATATATAGACCAAGAATCTCATTCTCTCAGATAAACAGTTCTGGAGCACTGCATCCTGGAATGGGATCTGAGATAATAGATACTAAAAGGTATCTAATCTACCACAAGAAGGCAATCCGAGAGTCATATTATTCACAAAGGAATAAGCAGAAAACAAGCACAAACTAGATTATGTATTTGACTATGTTTCTGTATTTGCTTACTTTTAGACATCTTTTACTCAAGTTTTAAAGGCCTTACACTTTGTCTCAATTACCCTGAATTAAAGAAAAAGGTCCTACACCTGTCTCCTTTATCGGGTGGAAGAGAAAGAGGTAGGGCCTCCACAGGGTAAGTAAAATTGGCTTAATCAAGAACTAGGAAAGAGAAATCTGGACTTCTACCTGCGTGCACCTGTCTTTTTTATTGTTTTTTTTTTTTTTTTTTTTTTTTGTGACAAGTCTCTCTGTGTTGCTCACACTGGCTTCAAACTCTTGATCCTCATGCCTTAGCTTCCCAATAGCCAGGACTGATTGCAGACATGTACTGACACCTAACTCTGTTTGATTTTTAGGGTACTTACTAAGGTTTAGTCCTGTATTAGAGACAGGAAACCCTTTTCACATCTGACAGGCTAGACAAGGCTCTACCACTCTCTTAAGACTCCTCCCCTCAAAAATTATCTTATTAGGGTTGCTAAAGAAGGGAATGCTTTAATCAACTTAAAAAGGGAAATACAACTGTCTATCAATCATTCAAGTAACATTTAAAAATTTACATGCTGACTCAGTCCACTCCCGTCAAGTGTTTAAAACAGGCCCAGGGATATAGTTCACTGTTAAGAGCACACACTTAACATGTGTGAGATCTTAGGTATCAGTCCTAGCACCACACCAAAAAATAAACATATGAATGAAATAAACAAAAACCAAGGGCGCGTGGATATCAGAATATGTCTACTGTCAAAACCAATAAGCATCACTTTTTTGTCTTTGAAAAAGGTAAATGAGTATCTGTTTCAAGCTGAAATCAAAATAAAATATGGATGTCGGAAGGTGGTGGTGCACACCTTTAATTCCAGCACTCAGGAGGGAGAAGCAGGCGGATCTCCGTGAGTTTGAGGCCAGCCTGGTCTACAGTGTGAGTTCCAGGACAGCCAGAGTTACAACAGAGAAACCCTGTCTCAGAAAACCAAAAATAAAAATAAAATGAGATAAGGGGAAAAAATAGGGAAAAGGGTTAAAGAGCATAAAATAGAAATTTAACTCCTCCACTAAAATAATGGATTATAAATACTATTTATAAAAATGGTAGCAAAAAGGTAACAAATGAAGTTTGTATTCTTATTTAATATTGTTAAGATCTGCACATAAAACTTGCAAACAAATAGCAACAAAGTTGATGTACAACTAGTGAAAGACTATAGGAATTGACACTCAAACCACTTTTTTCAAATAGGTCTATCTCGATAATTGCTAGAGTTGGTTAACAGGTACGATGAAGTTCATGCACTTTTTACGTGTATGCCTATATATTAGCATGTGCACATGTGTGAAGTGCCTGACGAAGCCAGAAGAGGGCATTGGATCCCCTGGAGCTGGAACTAAAGATCATTGTGAGATACCCTATGTGGGAGCTGGAAACCAAACTGGGGTCCTCTGCAAAAGCAGTATGAGTTCTTAGATATTGAACCATCTCTACACCCAATTTATTCTATTTGAACCTTATGTGTGTCTGAAATTTTCCATAAAACTAATCTTTTACAGTTAATGTTGTCTTATAACCACCCAGCAGAGTTACTTGTGCTTTTTCCTTCAGCTATCAGACTACTGAGAGTCACTGGACTCTAAGAATCAGGATTTCCAGGAGTTTCATGCTAGTAGAAGGTAAAGGCCAGGGTCTTAGAGCCAAGCAGAGGGAGAGATGTCTCCAGGAAAGAGATTTCACATAGTTTTTACAACTTTGTCAGATCACCTTGCAGAAGAAGACTGAAGACAATAATATGCCCACGGATAGTGAATCTATACCTTGCCCAGAACTGTACCTGTAACTAAATATCATGTCAAGTCCTTGAGGTTGGACTCAATGGTCACTGGATCTCTTTATTTGTTCATCTTCCCAATGTGGCCACATTGAATAAATCTCCCTTTCTCTGTTTTCCACTATTATCTCTACTGGGAACCAACATTGCAACAGAGCTTGTTAGAACTGTCTCCATCCAAGAAGACTGTAACAACTACAGTAACAGTCTCTTTAGGTTTACCCAAATCCCCTCCTCTTCCTGAATAACCATATTTGGTTATTACTCATCACAAGGCAATTTAAATTGCAAGTCATGTGTGCGTGTGGGGGGCTGACTTAACAATTTCATTCTCCCTTTATTCCTTAATAATTACAAATGCTGGGCTGGAGAGATGGCTCAGGTTAAGAGCACTGACTGTTGTTCCAGAAGACTCAGGTTCAATTTCCAACACCCATAAGGCAGCTCACAACTGTATGTAACTCCAGTTCCAGGGGATCAAACACCCTCACACCGACATACATGTAAGCAAAACACTAATGCACATAAATAATAGTAATAATTACAAATGCCATATATTACTCCCACTTTTACCAATACATGCCTATAGGGAAGACTTGTCAACTCTTTATAGCATGATGGATTAAATGTAGCAGGGGTCCGGTCTGAAATTCTCTTCAGGGACAAAAGCCATGACACTCACCTGAGAAGGTATTTATGGTTCTTCCATTATCTTAATTTTGTGCCAGATGTGCATAAAAACATGCAGTCATATTAAGCAAATACTGCTGCTGCAGTCCTCACTGTTTGGTAGGCATTACTTTAAATGCTTAACACCTAGCTCTTCTAAATTCTACTTTTTAAAAGTATCAACAAGAAGCAAACAATTAGAGAATTTAATTAAATATCATTACACAAAATTAAAAAGCTCCAACAAAGGATATTAAGATCTGCAAATCTTCTTTCCTGCAGTTAGCATAGTTTCTGGTAGAAGAGTGTGTAGAGGCCAGCGGGCTCCACAGTCTGTCAATCCCACCCATCAAAAGGATGAAGTGGTAGCAGGGATCCCTCTGGCTCATGGAATAGACTTCTCCCAAGGTTCCTGAGAACTAGTGTGCTGTTTGTTCTTTTTACTTGAAAAACAATTAAGTAACAACAGTGATACTTCCTTTTTTATGAATTCTGCATGCCAGACACTATTATCAAGATACAGTAACAACCTAGAAAGGTTAGTATCTTTTCTTAAAAAATCATTTATTTTATTTTTAATTGTGTCTCTGTGTCGGTATGTGCCCAGGCGTGCCAGTGCCCTCCAAGGACAGAGGCATCAGATCCCCAGGGAGCTGGAGTTAAAAGCAGTTTTAAGTCACCCAATATGGATGCTGGGACTCAAACTCAGGTCCTCTGAAAGAGCAGTAAGTACTCTTAACTGCTGAGCCTTATCTCCATCACTCTTAACAGTCTCATTTTACAATTTAGAACAATAAAATCCAAAGGAGCTTACTAGAAAAACTAATAAAGTGCAAATAAAGTCTCAAGTTTAGCTAACAGAATAATAACACTATGGGATTTTAGTTTTGACAGCTGTAACACACACACACACACACACACACACAAAGTTAACATTAGCATCACAACTTCTCTATAGATCTAAAATTATTCAACATTTCAAGTTTACTTTTTTTTACATGGAAAGTAATGGTCGGGGGGATATAGCTCAGTTGACAAGTGCCCCAGTTAAGTCTTTTCTACCAATGTGTTGGATAAAGTTAAGGTTAGCCTAACAAGAAAATTCCTCCCACTTTCGTTTTGCCAATCATACTATAATAGCTCAGAAATTTATCCTAAAAAATGCCAAGATTATATATATAATAATTGCAAACTCTTAACACAGTGATTCTATTTCTAGGATGTATTAAATATAATTTTCTTTTTTAAATGGACAATCTGAAAAATAGTACTGATTATATCCCTAAGGATAAAACAAGTATCCACAAATCCATACTGATAAAAATAACTGAATATAAATGGGGAAACGGAATTGAAAAACCTTATGAACCTTATACATATGATAATACTCTGTCCTCAAAGAAGCACTAAATTCCTACCCCTTACATATGGCTTTGATATAGTAACTGCCTTTTCAAAGACCATAAACTGCTAGGGTTGGGGACTAACTTCACCACTCAGCGAACAAGTATTACCATCAGCCAAGTGATCAAGATCAATACCAAAGTCATAAATCATGACCATATCAAGTTCATCACTTGATACACAATGAAAATAGCACATTACGTCTGTGAACAAACCTATAGCCTCTAATCATGAGATAAACAGTATATAAATTACATTATAGGGACATTTTACAAAATATCCAAATAATATTCCTCGAAACTGTCAAGGTTACAGAAAAAGAGAAAAGTCAGAAACTGCCACAAGCAAAAGGGGCTTAAAGAGACACAACTAAAATATAATGTGGAACATTTATGTAATTTGCACATTTACATAATGTGGCATATGTAGCAGGATTATGGAACAGAAGCAAGAGTTAGGTAGAAAGTAATAAAATATGGACAAATTACAGATTTTGACTAATAATGAATGTATCAAAGGGCCGCTGGGTGGTGATGGCACACACCTTTAATCCCAGCACTTGGGAGACAGAGGCAGGAGGATCTCTTTGAGTTCAAGGTCAGCCTGGTCTATAGAGTGAGTTCTAGGATAGCCAGAGTTACAACAGAGAAATCCTGTCTTGAAAAACAAAACAAAGTATCAAGGGGCTGAAAAGATAGCTCGGCAGTGAAAAGCATTTGTTACTCTTGCACAGTATCTGGATCAAGTTCCCAGCACCATATCAGGCAGCTCACAACTGTCTGCTAACTCTAATTCCAGTGGATTCAACCTCTGGCCTCCATAGCACCCGCAATATAAGGTGTACATTAACTCACACAGGCACACATATACATAAAAAAGTAAAAAATAAATCTCAAAAAATAATGTATCAGCATTTGCTTATTAATAAGCACAATTAACAGTTCTGGTGAGATTTCCCATAATATCAAACAGGAATTGAAGCTCATTTACATGACTGGTAATAGACAAGGAATGTTAACTAAGAATTCAAAAGTGACTGTCCCAAGGAGTGCCCACATATGAGGTCCCCTGTTTGAGGACCTCAGCATTGTTGAGAATTTTCTCAGGAGACAACTCAGGCAGAAGCTTACAATGCTTTTTCTGATCTCTCAACTGTCACAGTGTTGTTTGTACTGCATTTTGTTGATTACAAGAAAGTCACTAAGGCCCAATAAGATTCAAGGGGAAGGGAGGTAAACTTTATTTTTAGTTTTTTGAGACAGGGTTTCTCTGTTGTAACTCTGGATGTCCTGGAACTCACTCTGTAGACGAGCCTGGCCTCAACTCACAGAGATCCACCTGCCTCTGCCTCCCGAGTGCTGGGATTAAAGGCATGTGCCACCACTGCCTGGCTTTAAACCCCACTTCTTACAGGAGAAGACTAAACATGTGCAGGTGTGTAGCTCTTGTTTAGCATGCAAGAGGCCCTATGTTCAACTACCAACATGATTTTTAAAAAGAGATAAAAGTATATGTCTCTGTGTGTGTGTTCATCAAGAGATTTGCTTTGATGAATTACAGAGTTAGATTTAGACATACCAGGTTTAGTTATGTTTAGACATACCAAGGTGGGAAGCCTTCCTAAAAGCCCACTTTGCAGTCAGACCTAGAGGCACACATGCATAATCCTACCACAGAGGTAGAGGCAAGAAACCAAGGTCATTCTCAGCTTCAAAATGAATTCAAGACCAGTCTGAGCTACATGAGACCCTGTCTCCAAATAAAAACAAAACAACAATAAAAAAAAAAAACCTGAAGTTTGAATAAGTAGCACTGAAATGCTTTTGGTAACTCTACTTCCAAAAATCTTGAAAAATCTGAGGCAGGTAACCAAATGCGCTATGAATATTCAGTAATTTCAGATAATCGATTTAGAGACTGCTTAAATCAAGAACAGTCCATGAGATGCTTAGAGCTCCACAATCACCCTACACAGTGATGAAACATACTAAATGACGTCCTTGCTCATCCTATGATCAACATAAGTTTCCATCATAAATGAAATAAATATGACCTATTCACACAATGGAATATCATTCAACTTAAAAAAAAGAAATTCCTTTATGAGATAATGGATAAACCTTGTATAAAGTGAAATATGCCATGCACAAATAACTTACAGTAACTAATGTAATCTTGTATTATATAGTTATGCTGCACAGTGCAGAGAATGCCAAGAAAAAAAAAATTCTGAACATAGTCAGTACAAATATAACCATTATAGGCCCAACTGGAGGGAGGCTACAGCAGCATGCCTACACACCACTGCTGTAATATCAACTAAGTACAAAGCTTAGTAAGCAACAAATCCATGTTTTGATTCTGAAACTTTCTGGCATTTTCCCCCTCCAAGTATTTCCACTCCAGGGTTGGATGAATCCACAGGTGCTAACTGTATTAAGGAATCTAAACCCACCAAACTTGGAAGCAGAGAATGGTGGATGGGGAGTGGGAGAGAAAGAGGACAGGGAGGTATCAGTGAAGGGATATACATACCCAGTAGACAGGTGTGTATTTAAACTGGAGATGGTGATACATGCCTACAGACCCAGAACTTGGGAGGCCAAGTCAGGAAGAACACATATTTGAGGCTATCTTGGGCTACACAGCAAGACACTACCTCACAAAAAACAAATATAGGAGCTAGAGAGATGGCTCATAGATTAGAAACATATACAAGTTCAGTTTACAGTGCCCATGCTGGGCAGTTTACAACTGACTCTAACTCCAGCTCAAGAGGATCCAAAGCCTCTGATCTTCTCAATCACCCACACTCACACGCACACATCCACAAACAGACACAGTCATAAATAAAATAAAATAATACTTTTAAATTAGAATACTTTAAGAATAAAAATGTTTTAAGATTTCTGGAAGTGATCAGTAGATTAAAAGTGGTACACACCTTTAATCCCAGCATTTGTGAGGCAGAGGCAGACAGATAGATGTGATCGGAGTTCAAGGCTGGCCTGGTTTACAGAGTTCCAGGAAAGCCAGAGTTACAATAGAGAAAGCTTATCTTTTAAAAAAAGATTTCTAGAAGTATTTTTATTTCTAGGTAATAGATATTAGCTTAATCCAACTATTCACTATCATATACATATATAATATGGGAGAGATACAGCATACATACACACACATAATTTGTATCTCAAACATATACAATTTTAATGTGTGAATTTTTGATAGGAAAATAAAAGAAGTTAAAATGATAGAAACTGTCTTTAAATGAAGAAAGAAAAGGCAGGCTGAGAAAGCCACCCCCAAAGTGCAATTCTCCATATTCTCTCAGAGAGTAAGAATGGGGAGAATAAAAGTAAGAAAGCTGTAAGTATACCCTGTAAGACAGGGTATAATACTAAAGTACTGCAAAAGAATACAAAAAGGGAAAAGAAACTTATCAAAGAAATGGTTGAGATGTTTTCCAGAGCTAACCTATTGCAGATAAAGACTGAAAAAGAACAACAACCAAAAACTAACTGAAGTTTCAGAACACTTATGTTAAAGATGAAATCCTAAAAATTCCCAGAGAAGGGGAAAAACTAGGTCACAGTATTGAACCAGAAATCAAAACAGCATCAGCAATCTCTAGAATATTATCTGATAAAGTAAACATACAAGTAATTTCCTGCACAACTGTTGGTAGAATATTCCCTCCAGAGAAATCCTCATAGACACAAGAAAATGTACACTTTATTCATAATGTAACACTCTACAGAAGTTAAAAGTATGGCTGATATTCACATGTATCAATTTTTTAAATTAGAAAACATAACCAATTAGTTTAGAAACATGAATATGTAGCAAAAATATGCAAAAAATGTTTGAATATTATAAAAATTAAAATTACTATCAAGATACTCTTGATAGTTACTCCTAGGGAATAAAAGTGATCCAATCTTGGATACAAACAGCAAAATGTTATTGTCTATTATTTTGGTGATGGGATCATGGATCATTAATCAACTTAAAACTAGGCTGGACTATTCAAATAGCTTGCACATGCCAATATAAATACTCTTCTCTTGGAAAAACATCATTTTAGCACAGTATTTAATGGTCATTAATATCCATTATCTTTGACAAATATTACAGTAATACCCCCCAAAAGAGTATTTATTTTGTTAAATTGTGGAATGTGAAAATGCTATGTAAACACATATGCAGAAGAGAAACTGTTTAGCCAAAATAAATGTTACTTCTGTTTTAACAGAAGTCTGGTCTAACACTTACAAATAAAAGATCAACTCATTTTTCTGCTTACTCAATTTTCTGAAAGTTCTTTAAAACTGCTTTCAAGGGGAATGAGAAAAGGCAGTCTAATGGTGTGTGCCTGTAACCTCGGCAAGCAGGAGGCCAAAACAAAAGGACAGAATGCTCTGGGCCAGCCTGGAGTATTTACTAAAACTCTGTCTTAAAGGAGGAATGGAGGAGGTTTTACAGATAATTTAAGTTTTAGTGTTTTCTCAAAATTCAAATATATGCAAATTTATAATTAGCAAAGCAACATATACAAAAAGCATATTGCAACTTCTGCCTCCTGGGTTCTGGGATAAAACATACCAGCACACCTGGCTAGTTTTACTTTGTTTCTAAACACAATTTAAATTTTTCAAAAATGCTTTTTGGGGGGTAAGAATGAGGTTAGAATGTCTTCTGCCCAAAAAGAAGAATCCATTATTACAAAGGAAGACTTCTCACACCAAAAGTAAGAAAAATTCCTTTGATGTTTCATAGCAGAAAACCAAACAATGTTTAATTGAAAAATTATTCAACAGGTACATGAACATTTTACTTAGGATAGTCAGGCTAGGTGGTTAGTTCAGTGGTAAAACAGAACTGACTATAATGTATATGGCCCTGAGATCTGCCTGCTTCTGCCTCCTGAGTGCTGGGATTAAAGGCATGCACTACTACACCCCAGCTCTTTGCTTCAATTTTTAAAATTTTGTTTTATTTATGTGTGTGTATATAAGGGTGCACGTGTCATGGGCGCTTGTGAAGGTTAGAGGACAACCTGTAAACAGTTGGTTCTCTCCCACTATGTGGGGCCCTGGGATTAAAAACTCAGGAAGTCAGGCTTGGTGGCCTGGGCAGGCACTTAACCCTAGTGAGCCATTTCCTCAACTCTATCAATTTTTTTTCTTAATTTTTTATTACTATTTTCTGAGAAAGGACAACCTGAGGGCTGACTTTGAACTCCTGTCTTTCCTAATTCTCCTTCCCGAGTGCTAGGATTACAATAGAGTGCACTACCATGTCTGCCTTTCAATTCTTAATGTTTTAGTATTAAGACATAAGTCATTTCTTCTTTCAAATATCAGTGACATTACTTAAGAGTTTTAAAAACAATCATGTGAAAGTTCAAAAGGTTTTAATTATCAAGTAACTAATGAATTGATTTTTACCATTTTCATTATATTAATTAGGTACGCAGCCACTGGCCACACCCAGTTCTGATAGCCAATAGCTGCTATTCATGGATAAAGCTTTAAAGTTTTAAGAATTTCTCAAAAGTGAAATTTGGAAGTTAAAAAAAAATCAACTAAGGCACAAATTTTATGAAGTTAACTTATACGAGAGATACCACAAGAACAACTCCTACTTTCTTTTCCTAGTTTGAAAGCATAGCCAGCATTATTTTTCCCTGTGCTGGGAATTAGACCCAGAGCTTCACACATGGAACTACACTAAGTCCAGGGGTTTAAAATCCAAGGCAAAACCAGTTTTTAAGGAAAATTTATAAGGAAAACATCAGTTAAGCTATAAAGAAGTACAGCATTGTTGAAAGTCACATTTTGCTTTGCTAGAAGTTTTACTTGAAAAAAAAAAGTCCCATCATTGTTTAGCTATGAATAGTGTGTTCTAAAATTCAAACTAAATGCAGATCTGAACTGTGAAAACAGTATGTACATCTATATATACAGGCTATAGCAAAGAAAGTGCTTTAAGCTTTAGCTTAAAGCTTCAGCACTTTACTGTTTGGTAAACTTTAAATTAGAACTTCCTAACACAGAACAATGTAGCATATAAAAGAGGAAATTAGATAGTTGGTATTGTCTCCCATCTATAAACCCAGCACTTGGGAGACCATGAGGCAGAATTGCTATGAGTTTTCAGGCAAGCCTGGGCTACAGAATGGGAATTTCCCCACAGAAGAATTAACATCACTTGTGGTGGTGCGTTTTCCAGACTACTGTCCCTATCTTTTAATTATGGAAATATGATTCTATAACTATAAAGTAAAACTGGGCTGGAGAGATGTCTCAGGGGTTAAGAGCATTAGCATTGGTTGCTCTTCCAGAGGCCTTGACTTCAATTCCCAGCAACCACATGGTGGCTCACAATCATCTGTAAATGGCATCAGATGCCCTCTTCTGGCATGCAGGTGTACATGCAAATAGAGCACTCATGAAAATAAATCAAATAAATCTTTTTTTTAAAAGTATAACGAATAACTAATAGACAATAATGTGAATGAATCTCATTAACCACAATGAAAGAAAACAAACATCAAAATTATATACTGGAGGCTAGAGAGATGGCTCAGTAGTTAAAGACTGCTCTCCCAGAGTACTAGTGTTTTAACTCCCAGCACCCACATGGTGGTTCACTACCATTTCTAACTTCAATTCCAGGAGATCCAACCCTCTTCTGGCCTCCACAAGTAATGTACTCATATGATGCACATGCATACATGCAACTAAAACACCCATACATAAAAATAAATCCTTAAAACTTTTAGCACATACCGCATGATTTATGTGAAAGGGATGAGAAATCAGGAAGCCATAAAAATGCCTATGATAATCTGGATAACTACAAAACCCAGACAAACATGTCTTCTTCATTAACAGTGACAGGATCTAGTGGCCGGCTTAATAAAGCAACGCAACTCTGAAATGATGGCAACGAGTTTGGCAATATTTTGAGATACCTGCAATGACTATAATATCATATCATATTTCCTATCCTACTATGATTTGGACCTACACCATACTTGAAGAAAATACTAAAATTCAGTTAGAGATTAGTGAAAATGAAACCTATCCCTCTTTATTCACAGGTATAGGTGAGGCTCTACAGGCCCCAGTTAAGAAACCCTGATTTAGCCTTTGACACACAGCAACTTGAAAGAGAAAAGTATACAGCAGGTGGTCCCTATTCTTCATCCAGGCAGCTGGATATAAGAATGATATTCAGGAGCAGGATTGAATTTGAAGACATGTTTGGAAGCATGTAAAAAGGTAAAACTAAAACTAAGTGTAAAGTCAAGAAAAGAGACCCCCAAAGAAACAAGCTCTAGTGCTGGGCAGTGGTGGTGTATACCTTTACTCCCAGCAATCGGAAGGCAGAGGCAAGTGGATTTCTGTTAGCCAAAAGTTACAACAGAGAAACTGTCTGGAAAAACTGAGGGGGGGGGGGGTAGGAGAAGAAGCTCTAAAGTACTGCAACATCTATTAGTCAAGAAGTGAAAAAAATGAAGTCAAGATTGTTGAGAATCAGCAACCAGGAGTGTGGGGGTGAAACTCGAGTGGCACCCCTGAAGGCCAAAGAAATGTTTCCAGTGGAAGAAATGATTAACTACTCTAGAACTGTACTTGATTCAAAGAACCACAGCACAACTGAATGCACTTACTAAATGCCCACAACAACCTTAGAGGAAGGTATGATTATAATCACACTGCATATACCTACATAGAGAGGTGAAGAAGCTAGTTGAATATATACAGCTATCAAGGTAATCAATTCAGGCAATCAAAGTCAGGCCCTTAACATCACTCCTCTCACTCTCAATTGGAACAAAAGGCTCTCTAGACAAAGGTAATTATCACCCTTATTCCTGGGACTAGTAAATATGCCCTTTTTTTTATTTAAATGATAATGAAGCAGTAGTCTGAACAAGGCACTAGTAGAATTCCAACACCAGGAAGGGAAGATGAGGGGTGATTCAACACAAATAAGAGGAAACCAATGCAATCAAACACTACAAGTCAAGAAAGCTTTCCTGAAATAAATCCTCAAAACAGCATCCTGAAAAGAAAGGTGGGCCATGTATCCTGGGAAAACTAACCAGAAAGATAGTAAGACATGTTCTATGTAAACTATCATATTTTTAAAAAGAAAAATTCTTTCTACCTTTAGGCAAAAAGACATGTTGAATACGTAGGAAAGAAAATAAAAACTGTCATCCAACTTTGAAAGCTCTATGCCATATTAAAAGTGATGCTTAAGATAAGCAATGAAAGAATGTCATAAATTTTATAGCCAACCCAAAAAATTGATTTTAACATATAAAAGGGTTTATGGTTATTGTGAACATGCAAGAACTCAAGGAACTTCCACCAGTATTCTAAGGTGACTTGAGATGATGTAACACGAGGACCTAAGATGGCAAGGGTGAAGAAAGGGTCTACTGAGGGAAAGTATCCTGTTGGAAGATCACTATGAGAATCCACATCTGCCATTACTAGCTGTCAAAAGCCAAAAATGCCAGATTCTTTGGCACGAAAGTACATTCATGTAGGTCATAAAACTCGCAGAAATCCCTAATTATGTCCTTGTCTTTCAGATTACCACCCTTCTTCCTTGAGCAGGGAAAAAAAAAACAAAACAAAAAACAATTCAATTGCCAGCTCAATCACTTAACTGTGACTTAACTCTGATCCAATTATTTAAATCCTCAAAAGTTTGGTATTGCCTTAAAGATTGGGGGTGGGGATGGTACAAAAGTACAGACATGGTGACTCATAAACCCAGCATGTGGGGGATGCTAAAGAGGGAGATTGCCACAAGGTCCAGGACAGCCTAGGCTCTGGAGACTGTCTCAAAAAATAAAATATGAAAACGAAACAAAAACCTTTGTGGAGTAGGTTGAAAGATAAGGAGATGCTGCATGTTAACTACTTAAATCAGTACTTGATGGACAATGTATAAATCACAATTTAGTCACAACCAACCAAGTAGTTAAGATCAGATACATTCATACAGAAAAACAAGAAAAAGAAAAACAAAACTTAGATTATGTCCCAAATCTACTTCCTCACACAAATGACCAATGAATGTTTAAAAAAATGACTATCCTTTCATTTCTACTCTATTTAAGTATTCCTTATTATTTTATTTTCACCAGGCAATGGTGGCACACCTTTAATCTCAGCACTCAGGAGGCACCACCAAGTCTGACTTCCCAAATTAAATCCCTGGGCCCCACATAGTGGGATAGAACCAACTCCTGCAAGTTGTCCTCTGACTTCCATGAGCATGAATGACATGTGATCTCATACACATATACATAAATAAAACAATTTTTAAAAGTTGGAGAAAAGATCAGAGTGTAGTGGTGCACGCCTTTAATCTTAACACTCTCGAGACAGAGGCAGGCAGATCTCTCTGAGTTCGAGGCCAGCCTAGTCTACAGTGTAAGTTCCACGACAGCCACGACTATACAGAGAAACCCTGTCTCAAACAAAACAAATTTTATTTTTGAAATCTTTTCAATGACTTCTGAAACCAGCAAATCCAGAAAAAAATAATGGAAGCAAGAAAACAATATATATAAGCAGACTTTATCAGAACATTGTGGAGTGTATAACTGCACTTACCTGAATTTCCTTCTCTTCCATGTAACTCACACACAAAGGAGATATTAACAGCTTTATTGTCAAAGGGGATGAGTTTACTATGAAAATTTCAAGTATTAGACATGAATCCAATCTGTACAGCTCCACTCTGCTGTGTAGTTTATCCCTGTTGCTGAAGGTCTTGGTTGGGCTTTGACCTCTGACATAATAAGACACATATATTTTGATGAGTTCCTACAAATATGCCTGTGTCATTCCCACCAAACAGAGATACCCATCTAAAGTACCTGCACTCCCCTGTCAAATCCATCTCCCCATCCAGATTTAGGGCAGTCAATGATCTGCTCTGTCAGTAGAGTAGTTCTGTTTCTTCTAGACTTTCATGGAAATGAAATCCTATGAGACACATACTCCTTTGTGCCTGTTTCTTTCTATGTATGCTGTGTTTATCATCTGCTTGTTTCTTTCCTTTTTAATTGCCTTCACGGCTCTGGGTTTTAAAGGTAGTTTACGGACACAACCTGCATGCATACGTTAAAAGCTTAATATTTTAAAGTAATAGAATTCCTTTCCTTGCCCAGAACTATGTTTTGTTTTGTTTTTTTCCAGGAGCAGTGCTAGAGCAACAGCCATGTTTGCACCTGTATTTAACTACCTGAATGATGAAAAAACGGCTGGCACTACTTTGGACTTTGCCACAATTCTATGCTTGACAAGTCACCTTTTTAATTTCACCAAGCCCAGGAATGAGTGTTCTTCCTTGCCTCAACAGTTTTCAATCAGGAAAAAATAATGAAACAAGTTCAGGGGCGCACTGGTTTGACTTTTATCTTTTATCTTTGACTTTGATCTTTATCATTTTCTCCATCCCAAATATATCCAAATTATAAAAAGCAAATTGGGGGGGGAAAAGAAAAGGTTTCATGAGTCTTTTAAAGAAAGTATTATTTATAAGTCTGACTGTCTGTTTTAGTGCTGTGTTTATGTGCAATGAGTGAAGAGGGATAGAACAAGAATTTAACATATAGTCCTAATACCACAAAAAAATTTACCCTGGAACACAGCCATACAAGGTCCAACATGTCTAGAGTTATCTGGTAGGGAAGGTTCCTTGTGGTAGAAAATACAGCCATTTCAGCCTCCAAACCACCAATCTACCCAGGTAGGAAGGTAACATTGATGTCTTGCTTAAATGAATTAGCCTGTTTATTAGTGTAGTTCCAGCAAGAGGCTTGAAGCCAGGTACTGCACAGCACAGCACTCCACTCTTGCTAACTCTCCTTCGGGAAACTAACACTTGTATTCATTCATGTTTATTCACTTTACTTCAGCTTTGTAAGCTAAATTGAGAGGTGGAACCCCACACAGCACCTAATTTTCAGTCCTAAATTGCATTCTGCAACCACACTGATTCAGCCATCACTTATTGACTTCTTCACAGATGAACTTTAGTTTAAATTTTACACATTAAGTTCAGATATGCTACATTTGTTCAATTATAGTGTAATAAATAAAATAAAATCTTACCCAAACGACCTGCTATTCCAATCCATCTACAAGTATTAATGACAAGCACACTTCTTGTAACCCAGAGGAGAAACCATAATTTTTTGGATACAGATCCAACCTCTATTCTTGAAGTCACCATGTTCCATTAGTGCTGTCTGTTTAATGTCCCTCTCATAGTTACCATTCTAATCTTCAGCATCATCCATCACCTAATGTACCCACCTCCTCCCTGGACTAAACTGACTGCTCTCATCTACCTTTTCTCTAATCTCTAATCTACCTACCAGTTTTGTTTTCTTAAAGCACACTCTAAATGTCCCAAGAAAGACTCAATGGCTTCTAACTCCTCCAAAGGAAGGTGAAGGGGGATCACAAAGTCTCCAGTATAGGTTAATCAGAGCTTTAGCCTCTAAACTACCATGCCTCGGCCCTACACAACTCTAGTATACTGTGCAAATGCCTACCTCACAGTCTACTTGTTCTACTAAATTCTCTAGTTAGCTAACCACTCCTTCAGGGTACCTAAAAAACAATACCATCCCAAACTCTTTATACTACCCTAACACCACTTCCCTTTAGTGATTCACATTTAAAGCACCCACTTACTGCAAACCGAAGGCATGCTAATAAACTCCTATCACCTGCTGTCTTTCCTGATACACATAAAGCTGCCCTTCCTTAGTCCCTATTAGTCTAGCCTGACAGCTGTTTTTGAGAATGCTCTGGCTCTAGACCAGAATCCATTCAGCCCAGCTCTTCTTTGGGATCCTTGGGTTTTTAGGGCCAAGGAAAGACAGCAAAATGAAGAACAAATTAAGGAATTTCTTTAATGAAAAGAAATATAACAACTGTTTAGTTAATGAAATCACCTTGCCCTCCACTCCTACACACTATCTTGACATTCTATCTACGTATTATTTTGAAGTACTATAGTAAAGTATATCATTCTAAGCACAATTATTTCAACGTATTTTAAACTATTTGGGGGACTTTAAATTATCTTTAGGTTAAAAACTTTAATTAGCACCATCACGTTATAGACACACACAATGCAATTAATACCTAAAAAATGTACAGTAACCATTGTATTTTGCAAAGTACTTCCATATTCATACCTACAATCATTTTTAATCATTTTTTAAAAACCAGAAATACAGAACGTTAAGACAAATGATAAAGGCAAACACACAAAAGGGAAATTATGGCCAAAAAACATTTAAGAATGTTGACGACCCCTGAGCAATAGGGGAAAATTGCAACTCCCTAATAGGAAAACACAAAGTTAAAGTCACACTGAAATAATCATTTTCACCATTTTGGGAAAGGCAAAAGACACCGAACAATACCAAATAGAGACAAGAATACAGAGCTGTGCGCGGTCCAGTACAGTAGCCACCAGCTATATGTGGCTATTAAGAATCTGAAACAGAATTAATCCAAATTGAAATTTACATTAAAATCCTTCCAGTCATTTTTAAAATGAAAGATCTATATGATTCCAGTCAGCTTTTCACAACTAACTAGTCAATTCCAATCCTTTATTTTAAAAATACATAATACTTGACTCCTATAATTTGCCCACACAATATAATTCTGGATATGCACACTAATTTCTTTCTGTATATTGATTATAATGTCTGAAAACAGATTATTTCTAAGTATCCTATAATAAATAAATGATTGTATAGACATGTGTATCCTAATTTGGTGATCACCTTGTGTTTAAAATCAAGCAGGGCTGGAAAGATGGCTCAGTGGTTAAACTGGCTACTCTTGTAGAGGACCTGGGTTCAAATCTCATCATCCACACAGAGGCTAACAATCATCAGTAACTCCAGTTCCTGGGGATCCAACATCTACTTCTGGCCTCCATGGGCACTGCATGCATGTGGTACACAGACATACATGCAGGCAAAACGCCAGACAAAAAATTTTTTTAAGTAAATAAAAGTAAAATCATGTAAGCAAAGAAGCAGCAAGAAACTAAACAAAAAACCTGCATTACAGCGTAAGTGCAGATGAGCAAATAACCTTAACTACAGACAAACCTACTTTGGAGAGGAGTCAAGATGTCAATTAAGAGCAGTAATGCAATCTAAGTCATCACTGATCCTTGAAAACCTATACTATCCTAATAAACTAGATTTTATGAAGCAAAATTAAGAATTATAATATATTAAGCTAAAATTTGTTATTACACTTTACCATTTGATCGAAGTCACTCTTACCAGTTGAAAGCCGATTTCCCCAAATTTAGGCTCATCAACCATTAAAGCTATAAATCAAATTAACCAAACTAACTGTAAGAGGGCAGGGTGTACAACTCAGTACTAGAGTGCAAGCTCTTGGGTACTATCCCCATCACCCCCTCCCCAAAAAAAAGGAATGTGAAGGCTTAATTTGATGGAATAAACGGAGTTAATGTTCATTTTTATACTGTAAATAAATATAAGTAATTTCAATTTAAGGTAAAAACCTAATCTTGATTCCTGCAGCAATATGGGCACAAAATCTCAATGACTTACAAATGAAAAGATGATCACGAATCAGAATAAAAATAAGAGC
The DNA here is from genome assembly GCA_026225945.1 of Cricetomys ansorgei. NCBI lineage: Eukaryota > Metazoa > Chordata > Mammalia > Rodentia > Nesomyidae > Cricetomys > Cricetomys ansorgei. Next base: position 10,981,067 of record JAMJFZ010001264.1, read on the forward strand.
TCAGATCTTTCAAGCTTAATGTGCAATGCTTGTGTAACCTCAAGAAACATCTTTATCAAACTATCATCATCACACAGAAAGCTACAGAGCCTTGGTGGCTACAAAAGGCAGAAAGCAAGCACCTGCTTCACAGGCAGGAGTAGGACAACCTCATGCAGAAGTCAACAGTGAAGAAAAAGCAAAGGCATCTCAGGCAACATATCACAATCAGGGAACTAAGGGAGAAGTGATAAACAATCTGAGCACACAAAACTAAACAAATTGGCCTTATCAGTCACCCTTTAGCTGAACTGTCAAATAACTGGAGAACAAAGTAGAAGCCACAGTGAATGACAGTATTGACAGACATTATTGGTCAGCCAGCCACTAAACATTCAGCTACGATCAACTAAGAACAGAAAAAGAACAAGGTCCTTTCCCAATACAAATAACAACATACATTTTACAGATATTCCCAAGCCACTAGTTTACTTTTTATGGTGCAGAAGATCAAACTCAGGGCACTACTGCATAGCTAGCTATACAACTTTCCCCATCTCTCATTATTTGTCAACAGGCCTGCAGAAAGTACTCTTCTTTTCAATACTCTACCCTTTCTCCCACTCTCCCTTCTAGAAACTCACTTCTCTGAAGTTTAACAGTAAGTGGAAACACCTAAGTCCCTAGTAGTGTAAGAACTCCTATTCTCTGTCTCTGGGTCCCATTCTAAACTGAAATCATTGTCTCTCTTAAGTACAATTTCCCCTTTCTTAACACACTCCAATTCTTGTCTAATTATACAAAAACTCTTCCTTTCCCTTTTTAAAAACTAGTGAAGCTCAGCAAGACACAGTAGCACAAACCTGTAGTCCCAGCTACTTAAAAGACTGAGGCAGGGGATCACTTGAGCCCAGGAGTTCCATGGCAGCCTAGGCAACACAGTGAGAACAAACAAAAACAACCAGTTAAGTTCTAATCAGTTTTTAAATGTGTATAGAAAACACACACATCCTAGAAGGTTGCCAGCCCCAAAGGAAGTTCAGCTATACAGTGAACTGAAGAGTCACTGGCTATCTTGACAATAAGATCTATTGGGGGGGGGGTGTCTTTTTTGTTCATTCCAGCCTGAAATGGAACCTTGCAAGAACAATGTACTCAAGGAATCTAAGAGTAACGACAAAGAGCTGCGTATTAAACACTTTACACAGTCAACTTTTTACATCTCTGTATCTTGTAGCCTTCTGTAATGAAAATAACAGAAAGCGTTCCAAATACTAAACTTGTATCATTTTGAGTTAAATTATAGAAAACTATAAAGGACTATGTTCAGTACAAATACCAGGCCTTTACATTGGTGATGAATGTTTTTAGGGTAGGGGGACCTACACTCCCAGAAAGGTTAGACGCCCTCAAATAGATTAGCTCCTATGTTCTCCAACTCATAAGACCATCTAACCATCTCTTAACTGTTTTCAGTGTTTGCAGCACTTCACATATAGTTAAGAAAATAAAATGCAATTCCATTTAAGAGCCAGTGACAGTACCCTCAAACTTAAAACTGCTTTGAAATCCTTTGGTTTTTTGAGACAGGGTTTCTTTGTGTAGCCCTGGCTGTCTTGGACACTCTGTAGACCAGGCTAGCCACAGAGACCTGCCTTCTTTGCCTCCCAAGTGCTGGAATTAAAGGCATGTGTAGATACGTCATATCTTACCCAATAAAAGTAACTTTACTTTAGAAGTGCTTTGTGTTGTGACCATAAGTCAGAAGCAAAATATTTCTATCCAAATTAAATTAGGGAAATATAGCACGCTGAAATATTAAGGGGGGAAAAAGGTATGGGCTGGGCACATAATAAAATACTTCAGTAATAGATGCCTTATCTAACATGTATGAGACCTTGGGTTCAATCCCACCTCAACCAAAAACAAAAATTGAGCTATCAAGATATTCAGGTTTTCTAGGTGTTACTAAAACTTAGATAATTAAATCTCCAACTTTTAGCATTCTGAGACATAAATATGTATATACTACATACAAATTTGGAAATGTTATAGTCAAAAACTTAGTAAAAGGTTCTTACTAAGGTTTACTAAGGTTTACTTAGGTTCTCGACAACCTAACTGCCTGAAAGCTAATCCAAAGGATGTTATTTCTGGGGGCACCTAGAGATGGATGCTGGGGGGGGGGGGGGGAATCAATCTTCTCAACTCAAGACTACATAAAGATAATATGTCTTGTAAAAAGACTTGAAAACAACCTGGAGCTTTAGCTCAGTGATAGAGTTCTTTCTAGTATTTTTGAGGTCCTAGGTTCCATACCGGAAACACAGGAATAGGAGATGAAGGAAGGGAGGAGGCGATCAGGGGCCATGAACAGGGTGATTTCAAAATGACTACCTAAAGATACTGGCACAGTGAGTTGAGAACACCAAAAGTAAGCCACCACAACAAAAACACAGAAAAGCTGGCAAGATAGATAGACAGCAAACACAGCCAGCATTCACAAAGCCCTTGTCCTATCTCCAACTCCAAGTCACACAAACCAGACAGGCCCAAACAATCCAGCAATCCTAGCTCTTAGGAGGTGGAGGCCAAGGGTCAGAAGTTCAAGGCTAACCTGGAATTTGAAGCCAGCCTGAAATAAAGGAGACCCTGATCATGAACCTTTTGAACCTATTTCTCGTATTCATTAAATAAACTACTAGAAATTGATAAGTTCTGTCAACTTAAGATGTTTTAGACTCTCCAAGTATAAAATACAAAATCAAAATAGTCTCCAAAAGTATTCTATCTTATTATCTTCACTGAGTTTACAGGGCAGTTGTCTAAATCACACATCTGGGGTCTGTTCAAATTTCTAAGAATTTTTTTCCTTTTTTGATTTTTTTGTTTTTTTTTTGAGACAGGGTTTCTCTGTTTTAACTCTGGATGTCCTGGAACTCACTCTATAGACCAAGATGGCCTTGAACTCACAGAGATCCTCCTGCTTCTGCCTCCTGAGTGCTGAGATTAAAGGCGTGTGCCACCACTGCCCCACAAGATTCTCATATCCTTAGCTAATTAATCCTCAATACAATTCTGCTACCATGTTATCTTGGCTATATTCTACAAAGCAGCAGTATTCAGGGTCATTCTAGTTCTAAAATTTGTTCACTAAAGTAGAAGGTAAGAGCTAAAGAGATGCCTTGGGAAGTAAAAATACTTGGCACCAAAGCTGATAACCTAAATTTGATCCTCACCACCCACACAGTGGAGAGAATCGGCTTATTCTCTGACCTCCCCTCATACACCATGGCAAGCGAGCAGGGCAAGAGGCGCAAGGACAGGCATGCAACCCCCCCCAACTCTCTCTCTTTCTTATAAAATGGGGAAAAAAAAGGAACAAGGAAGAATCGCTGAAAATCTAAAACTATCACATTCTTCCAAATCTCTTACCATTAGTCATACCTTAAATTACTGCATGAATAAATTCTATTAAATTTTGAAGTTGAAAAAATTAAAAATAACAAAAACCCTTGTATTAATCTGATACCACTGATTTCTTTCCTAATTTCTTTTTTTAACCCAATAAACTATCAAAATTGTATTTTGCAGAAAATATAAAATATATATTCTAATAAATTAACTGTAGAAAGCTGGAGAGATGGTGCAGCAGTTAGGCACACTGACTACTGCTCTTCCAGAGGTCCTAAGTTCAATTCTCAGCAACCACATGGTTGCTCACAACCATCTATAATGGGATCAGATGCCCTCTTCTGGCCTGCAGGTGTACATGCAGAAAGAGCAATAATAAATAATTTTTTGTTTGTCTTCAAAACATGGTCTCTCTGTTGTAACTCTTGCTGTCCTGGAACTCACTCTGTAGACCAGGCCTGCCTTGAACTCACAGAGATCTCCTGCCTTTGCCCCCTGAGCGCTGGGATTAAAGGTGTGAGCCACCACAGCTTGGCAATAAAATAAATCTTAAGAAAAAAAAGTTAACTATATTCATTTTACTAATATTCAAGGCAGCCTTGCTATGTACCCTCAGGAACTTACAATCATCTTGCCACAACCACCTGAGTACCAGGAGAATAAATCACTATTGAGACTATATTATTTTACTACAAGGTAAGATTACAATATAATTACAACTTAAATGATTATGCATTACATAGATACTCATGAATATAGATTATAACACATCAATGGTGGGAGGGGGAGAACATTCATTCCTGGTACCATATACAGTACAAGAAATATTTACCAACTCTATGTACAAGGACATAGACCTTCCACTCTTGGCTCCAAAACTTTTTAATAAATCTCTATATCTAGGTGATAGTATTATAAACTGCCAAAAGATTGTTAATCACCATTACAGTTGAACTCAAAGATTTCCAATAAAAATATAATACAACATAGGAAACACTGTAACTTTCAAGAGCTACTTTTTCTGACCGTTATCAACCTATGAATCAATTGTTCTTAGAAGCACAGCTATTTAGATACTACCTCATTCCTTTTGATGATATAATCTTACTTAGGGGATTTAGTAATTATGTTACTAACATAAAACAGTGCTTACTGACATGACCATCACAGAAACCAAAAGGGCTCTCAGATATTCAACATGAGAACACAGCTTATTGAAAGCTCTGCTTGTCACTTTTAAAAGAAATCAAGTGATAACATACAGTAATACATAAATACAAGGTACCCAGCAAAAACTGTTTTAAGGCTGTATGGGAGAAAAAACAAATGAAGGGAAACCACAACCATTAAGAACAAGCAAAAACCAAGAAGATTTAGTTTTAAGTAGTGAGAGCTCAGAAGTTGGGAGAGCAATTAGAGAGCATTTGCAGCTCTTGCAGAGGACATGGGTTCGGTTCCCAACACAGAAATGGCAGTTCACAGCTGCCAGTAACTCCAGTTCCAAGAGATCTCATGCCCTCTCACTCCCTCTTGGCCTCCACCAGCACCAGGCACGCACGTGGTGGTGCTCATGGAACATTTACACACATTCAGGCAAACACTCGCAATACAAACAATATAAAAATAAATCCTTTTAAGACATGAAGAGAGGGAAAGAGAAAGCAGAATGATGGTACACTGTAATCCTTAGAATCTGAGGCAGGACTATCATTTTGAGACCAGTCAGCCTAAGGTCAGCCGGGGTTATGTTTTGAGATCTGTCTCAAAGAAAACACAAAAAAACCTTTAACAATTTGTGGGGGTGGGGGAATAGTTGCACTAACTAAATACTAAACAGTAAGAAAAAAAAAAGTGGTAAAGTTCTTATAACAGCACACTCACTGTCCATTGAAAGGCCCTCAAAAGCGTTTTAAAAAAAATGACCTAGTTGGGTGTGCTAGTGCAGGCCTTCAAGCCCAACTCTTGGAAGACAGAGGCAGGTGTATCTCTGAGTTCTAGCCAGCCTAGTCTCCACAGTGAGTCCCCCACACCCCAGACTTACATAAAAATTAACATCTAAGTATTATTCCAAGTACGTGGTTTTCTTAAGTCTATATTCTTGGAAAATTCTGTAATAAGAATAACCTATATTCTTATTTAGAAATGGTGTATTTCAAAGTGGGCCTACAGAAGAAACTCTGCGATTGCACAACAGAGAAAGTAAGTGAAATAATATCTATTAACATTCAGTGGCCATAGCATGTTCCTGCCATCACCCAGAACATACTGAGACACTCACTCTCTCCTCACTGCACAACCTACGACTTCTCCGTACACGCACTAACTCAAATATGGAGTTCCTGCGCTAATCCTACAATAAGCCTCAGTAATTCTCAAACCACAGTAGCTGTAAACCTTTGTTAACAGAAAAAGAATGTTTTTCCCAAAATAGCTACATAACTCGAAGACAACTCAAATTCCCTAATAATCCCTTTACAAGACTCCTGCCAGCTTTATTTTGATACATTAAACATGTGCGGCCTATTTTAAAAGTTCTGTAACTGTGACTTATCAAAACAGCTTCGTAGTTATTTTTTAAGTTTCCAAGTTGTTTTTAAAAGCGCTTGAATACTGATGAATTTGGGCTGCTATCAAATGCTTAAGAGGCATTTTTTTGCCAAATTACGATGAGCAAACTTCCTAGAGGTGCTAAAACTGGTATTAGAGGTCAGGCAATTTTTTTTAAATGAAGAAATAGCTTCAATATTCACCAAGCCCTTGATCTAGAAAATTATTTCAGGGTTATTTTCACTATGTTTAATGATACTTTTTTCCCCCCTAAAAGCTTTTAAAGTTAAAAGTATGTAAAAGTGATCCACCACATATTGCTGGTCAGTCTATTCTAAATGGAACTCCAGTAGTTGGGACAGAGTTCGCAGAAATTTCATTTAAGTCCACTGTTAAGCACGACACCCGAAAATTCCGGTCAGTACTAGGGGGACGGGGACGGGACCCTCAGAGACACGACCCGAGTCTGGTTAGGAGTAAGAAAATGGTTTAAAGCACTTGAGGAGGAAGGAGGCCGGGAGAGGCACAGTCAGAAAAGCCAGAAAGACTTCACAAGGAAGTGAAGAGGAGCGCAGGGGAAGGCAGAAAGCAAGCAGGAGAGCAACGCGGAAAGGTGGTATTTCCAAAGGCGGCAAGCAGGACTGGGTGAGCCGCGGCCTGGAGTGGCCCGCGTGCCCAGGGGCGCTGCCTGCACGTCGCAACACGAAGGGAAGCCGACTTCCACGCGAGCCGGCAAACTACTCCCTCGCCGCGCCCACCGAAGCCTCGAGCGCGAGCGGAGGCGGCGGCCGGGGCCTAGCCCGGCGCTCCGAGAGCAGGCTGGACGGGCGGCCGTTCCCCGTTCCGCCGGCTGCCGAGAGGCCTTACCTGAGACGAAGCGGGATGGCGAGGTCTCGCGGGCTCGCCCGCCGCACAGCCGCCCGCGGCCCCCGGCTTCCTCCTGAGACTCGACCCTGCCTCCGCCGCCGCTACGCCCTCGGGGGCTCGGCCACCGCAGCCGCCCGGGCTGTTTACACCGTCCGGCCCCTCACGCCGCCGCCGCCGCCTTCTCTACACCCCAGCGCCACTGCCGACTCGGCCGCCGCCACCTCCTCCGCCGCAGCCTGGTCTCTCTGGAGCATCTTCCAGCCACCGGACACGGAGAAACAGAGACTCCAGCCGCGCCGGCAGGAAACTCCCCCTCAACTGCCAGGGGGACCAGGCGGTCAGAGCACCAGCGGCTTTTCCGCCATTGAACAGCGGCCGCTCCGCTCCTTCTGCAGCCCCCTCCCCGCACCGTCGTCTTTCCCCGCCCCTCCTCGGGCTCCGCCCCTCGCGGCACCCATTAGGACGCCGCTCGAGTCACCGCGGCTTCCGGTTTGCTGAAGGAGCTGTCAATCTCTGTTCTGCCGCCAAGTCCGGCCCCCAGAACCCTCGGTGCTTCGCTTTCCCCGCCCACACGGCCCGGCCTCTGAGTCTTTAATTTCCCATTGGGCGTCAGTGCCCACCTTTAATTGGCAAGGTCAACTATCCATCAAACACCGCCCACAGTGAGGCCCAACCCTTCATTACCATTTACTTTATTCAGCCCCGCCTCCTCCCTGCACTACCTCCCGACGTCACTGGCCTGCCCACCCAAGCAGCCATAGGTAAACACCTCCGTCAGTCAAATTACGCCCACTTGGAAGCCGGTTCCCTTGTCTGATTGGTCCGAATGGAAGCCTGGATCTCCGTTCATTGGCTTTCTCTGCTTGTCCGTCATTAATCCAATTTCCAAGTCCGTCACTCCGGCTTTTTAAACATGAACGCGCAAAGTATCCTAAAAGCGATTGGCTAATCTTCGGAGACGGCCAAGTCTCGAATCTGCGGACCCTGCAGTTCTATGACCTCTAAGCCTCGCGGAAAACGAACACCATAAAGGCATCAACGGGCAGTCCAGTTATAGGTGGAGGTTGGTCCCACCCAGAGTGGAGAGAGCGGGCTTCTGATTGGCTAGGAAAGTGCCCCTATGCCCTCATTGGAAGAGATAGACGCCTCTCTTCATCGTAGAGACATGGAGGGAGAGCACAGAGAGGGTCGAGAAGGGGCCTCGAGAGAGGCGTTGTTTTACTTGAGCCACGGGTGGGGCACACGCGGGAGTGGAAAACTGGGCGCTCAGGGCTCTGGGGAGCTGTTGCAGGGAGGGGAAAAGCCCGGATGTTCCCTAACAATGAAATCATCTCTGGCCAATCAGAGCCTCATTGTTGGGATACCTGCATGACCTGTCTCCAGCAGGAGAGAGTGGGAGTGAAGTTGAGGAGGCTGAAAAGCTACTTGAGAAAATGGGACAGGTAATCCCTTCAGGAGGATTTTGTCATGGCTCAGATTGTTCTTTTGTCTTCTTTACCCCGACCGCCTGCCGTTCAGCCCTTGGCAGTTCCGTAATTTGTTTCTCAGCGCTTAATTTTAAATCTCCTCTTTAGGCTATGACTTTCACTAGGTCATTCGTCTCTTAAAGAGCACCTGCTGTTTGCTAGGCACGGTGGGTAGAACTGGAGATACAAAAGTAAAACTGGCAGACCGGTCCCAGACTGGCATGGTAGGTGATCGCTGAAATGTGTGCAAAGGGTACTGATGACATAAAGGATTTTCCCTTTTGGTATGATTACAAGGAAGACCTCACAAAGACCGGGATGAATCTAGAATAAATTACAGGAATTCTATAAAACTGACGAAGGAAATGGTTATCTAGCAATCAGATTTGGCTAGAGAGTGAACCAGGTTAATTCCTCCAAATGAAAGTGTAATAGGGTATTTAGTTAGTTAGTTGGTTTTTCGAGACAGGGTTTCTCTGTTGTTGTAACTCTGGCTGTTCTGGAACTCACTCCGTAGACCAGGCTGGCCTAGAACTCAGAGATTCGCCTGCCTCCGCCTCCCCCTCCCAAGTACGGGAGTTAAAGGCATACATCACCGCTGCCTGGCTGTAATAGGGGCATTTAAACGTTCACCTTAGGAGATTTTAAACACGCGCATGCTGATATATACACAAGTTTTTGAAAGACATTTTAAACCTCATTCATACTTAGGTTAGAAGTTAGGACAATTTAAGCTTAGACCCAAGAGAGGGTTTATTTGGCTTTGGAGAGAAGAGCTTATTTCTGAAGCAACTGCCATGGTGAAAGTGGCAGAAATAAACACTTGATTTGCAATTCAGATTCTTCTGGAACCTCAAATTTAAGCATAGTTTCTATTGCTGTGATGAAACACCATGCCCAAAAAGCAAGTTGGGGAGGAAAGGGTTTATTGGGCTTACACATGCACGCAGTATCCATCACTAAGGGACATCAGGACAGGAACTCAAACGGCAGAACCTGGAGAGAGGAGCAGATGCAGAGATGTTTGCCGGGTGCTGCTTACTGGCTTGTTCCATATGCCTTGTTCAGCCTACTTTCTCATAGAACCCAGGACCACCAGCCCAGGGGTGGCACCACCTGCAATGGGCTGGGACTTCCACATCACTCTCTAAGAAAATGCCCTAAAGGCTGGCCCACAGCTGGATTTTATGGAGGCATTTACTCAATTAAGGTTTTCTTCTCTCAGATGACTATAGTTTGTGTCAAGTTGACGTAAATCTAGCCAGTACAGATGGTGGTCTTAAAGAATGGTAGGCAAACAGCTAGATAGCATCAGGATCACCTGAGGTTCTGAGGTTCATTCATGCCTACAAAACCCAGAGCTATGGGTATAAAGTTCAGAAACGTAAATTTTTATTTTATTTATGTGATTCTGGGGATTGATTTTTAAAATAATTTTTCAGGTGTTTTTTGTTTGTTTGGCATACCAATTCAGACCCTATGGCACTGAGAACTGGAGACAGCCATGAAAACTCCTTTTCTTCATTTTTGCACGCTGTAGGGTGAGCATCAATAAAGAAAAAGTAGGCCTAATGTAGTTCTCACTATCCCTTCTAAGGATCCTCACTAGGGGATCAAAAAGGTTTTATTTTAATTACATTTAGTGTATGTGTGTGTGTGTGTGTGTGTGTGATATTTGTGTGGAGGTGGAGATCAAAGGACAATGGAGGTGGAACTCAGGTTATCAGGTTGGTGGCAGGCTCTTTGCCTGCCCTTTGAGCTATCTTTGCCAGTCTAGGAAGTATCATTTAAAGGACTTGTAGAATATATTTCCTTAAATCATGCCTTTGCTTGGGGTACTCTATATAAAAAGATTGGAGTCTGGGATCTCACCTTCCAAAATAGGGACCCTGTTAAAGATTAACAAAGGGTCTTTTGGGTACCCTTATCTTGAAGACACAGACAGTCATCAAAACACTTTCTTGCCCTGCTTGATTTCCTCTCACTTTTCTTTGGCAGATTCTAAAAAGTGATACAAAGTTCAGTAATGTAACTGGGCTGATAAATGAATGTCATTCATTCTTTAATGATTAAAAATAAAAATATACTGAGTTTGTTAGGACTTCGAATTCAATGAGACCACAGACAAGACCTTCTTATATGAGTTACTTAAGTTAACACTAAATCCTTAAAGAAGGCCCAACAAGATTTATAAATTTAAACAGTGGTGTGTGTCATCTTGGATACGCAATGTGTCACAAGCAATGAGTGTTGTCATGATGGGTTCTGCAACCACCTAGTACTGTGATGATATAGTAACTACACACTGAGTCTTAAGTTTGTCCAGTCATAATACTTTTCTCTAGAGCCAGATAAAGAGCTGTAGACACTCCCAGTAACGGACAGTGCTCATTTAAAATTGAATAATGCTAAGTGTAAGGTAGAAAATCATTCTAATTTAAAGTATCTTTTAATTTCTTTGTTTGGTGAGGGGTTTGCTTTTGTCTGTTTTGAAACAAGGTCTCTACACGTAACCCTGGCTGTCCTAGAGCTTGCTATATAGACCAGGCTGGCCTCAAATGCACAAAGATCCTCTTGAGTCTATCTCCCTGGTGCTGGAGTTAAAGGCATGCACCACCACTCCAGCTCTGGGGTTATTTTTAAAATAAGACATAGGGTTGGGAAGATGGCTTCAGTCATTAAAGAGCTTGCCATGCAAGCACTACAGTCTGAATTCCATCCCCAGAACTTATGTAATAAAACACTGAGTTTGGTGACATAGGATTGTAATCCAAGCACTGGGGAGGCAGAAGCAGGCTCACTGGCCAACCAGCCTAGCCTGATAGAGCTGCTCTGATCTGGTGTGATGGCCATTCTGGGTTGTCAACCTGACTACATCTAAAATTAACTAAAACCAAAGCGGAGTACACCTGTGAGGGATTTTCTTTCTCTTAATTAAATCATTTGAAGTGGTAAGATCCACTTTTAATTCAGATCTTTTGAGATGGGAAGATATACCTTTAATCCAGATCTTTTGGTGTGGGAAGGGCCACATTTAATCTGGGCCACATTTGCTAGCATCCTATATAAAGGACATGGAAGAGGGAAGCTATTGCTCTCTGCCTGCTTGCTCTCACTCTTGCTGGCAAGTCTGTTCCTTCACTTGCATTAGAACCTACCTCTTCAGGATTCTGGCGTGTACTAAGGAACAGCTGAGACATACAACCTCTTGGACTGAACAACTGCTAGATTTTGGACCTTCCGTTGGTAGACAGCCATTGTTGGACTAGCTGGACCACAGCCTGTAAGCCATTCTAATAAATCCCCCTTCTACATATGTGGGGGTGGGGTGGGGTGGAGTAGGGTGTGGTGGGTATACATATATGTGTATATCATTCTGTATATCATATGTATAAATTCTTTTCCTCTAGAGAACTCGAATTAGTACATCTAGGAACTACATTTTAGACACTTCTGGCTAGGGCTGAAGATATAGTTCAATGATAGAGAATTTGTGATGCCATGATGCCATGGGTTCCATTTCCAACACCACCCTGGCCTGGGCTACTCAGGATCCATGGCCTGCTAAAGATATGTCTTTAACAAGGAACATGGCCCCATTGGCATTTATAAGCACATTTACAGCTCTGCTTCTGTTCTATTTATGCATAGACAAAAAGAAACCAAAACAGAGGTAAAATCAAGATGACTATACAGACATCCGTAGGTCTTCAATATACCCAGCCCTCTGTTTTCAGAGTCATGAAGAACCTTAGGCTCTGAAATACTAAGGCTTCATGCTTTCTAGCTTCCATTAAAATCGAATGGATCCAATGGTACAGCTAACGCTTTCACTAAACTGTATGTAATTTATTCTCTCCCCAAATGTATTAGATCCCAGCAGGAAATGGACAGATTTCGAATGTTAGCCAGGTTTTTATAAAGGATTATTTCCAAGTAAGGAGGAGTGAGGTTAAATCATAAAGTCTAGGGCCCTAGTGTTAGTTGTAGAGCTACATGTGAGCATTTATTCATATATCCAAAGGGATGAGAGGAGGCAGAGTCTAGAGAAACATGGATAGAAGGGACTTCTATCTTCTAGCTCATGTCTCCCGCATTTATCTGGGAAGCCAAGGTAGAAGGATTCATCATGAGTTCAAAAAGTAAAAACAAGAGAAAAAGAGAGTTGAGGAGATGTGGTGTGAGTACAGATGGTCTCGTCACAAGAACTCTGATTTGTGAATAAGAGACAAAACAAACCCTCTTCAACTGGAAAGTAAATTTCCCAGTCTCACCTCTTTCTTCCCTATTATCTCCTGCTAGATGGAAACCAGGGGACCAGTATGATTGTTTATATTGACCATCTACTTAACAGGCTCGGGAGACCTCTGAGTGTGTCTGTGAGAGATTATCTAGATTCGGTCAAGTGAGGGAAAACCCATCCTAAATGTGGGCAACACCATTCCTTGGATTGAGGAATATAAAGGAGAAGGCTGGATGAGCACCAGTATTTGGCGCTCTAGTACCAGGGCTGCCTACCAGGGCTGTCAGGCCACCTGTCAAGGAGATTTTTGAGATATAAAATGCCTCTTTTCTCACTCCTCTTATAGAAATCATTGTTCTGGGCAAGGGAGAATCTAATTCTCCACAGATGCCAAGTTCTAATCGGTTAATCAACCTTTTAGAATCTTTAACAAAGGTGGGGCTTTCTCCCCCACTGGGAACGTCAGTTCAAACTAATTGAAACTGTAAGATTTGTTAGATCCACCACTAGATCTTTTTATTACTGTGTTAATAGAGAAGGATAGGGCTGGGGAGTGACTCAGGGTTAGACCATTTGCCTCAGCCTGTACAAGGCCTACCATGTAGGTTTCACCCCCAGCACTGAACAAAAAAAGTAACAACAGCAACAAATGTCCAGGCATATGCATTGTGTGTTTGTTTAATGCACAGTCGTTCGTTCCCTTGGTAATCTTACAACTTTACATATTTAACAATTCTGAGAAGGAATCCACTGAGACTCTGTAGCCAAACAAAACCAAGAAAGCCTGGGTGAGATAACACACCTGCTGTGCACAGTTATCTCTAGTTCAGTAACCACACCATCGCTTTTGTTATGTAAGGCACACAACAGGTGCACAGTAACTGTTGTCTGGATCGTTTTTTGGAGGATCTTAAGGACCTCGCTTGGATGCTTTCCCTTTCCCCAAAGCCACCCTCCAAAGCTGGGTGTGCCTCCCCCTACACCATCCCACTTCCTCCTAAAACAGGAAGTTGATCAAGCTATCTCCATCCTGCATGCAATCCACATAGCCTAAGAGGCCAAAACTGGTTGCCCCAGAGCCTGCCACTCCTTGTGCTTTAGAGTTCATGTCATGCGCATGAGATGATTGAGATCATGATTACAACACTGTGGGTGGTATCAGAAGGATGTTCTACGTGGTGCCCAACTGTAAATGCTGCAAACTACAAAATATTTAAATGTTCTTGGCAGTGGAAAACTCTAATAACAGCCATTTCTGTAAACAGTTTAACATTTATGCCCAAGTTCATTTGCATTAGTCATTTGCCTTGCTATGTGTTATTTCTTTTACAATAAATGCATTCTTGTTGCTAACTCTTCATCCTTCCTTTCTTAGCTCTAAAACCAAAAGGAAACAACTAAACCTACTTTTCCCTTCTTTTCCTTCATCTGCAACCTCTCCTTCTCGTTTACTTGTCTTTTTCTCCCAAGATTGAAGCTGGACTTGAGTCTTGCTTTCAAGAATCTAAGCAGACTAAGGACCAGGCAGAAACAGGTGACAAACATGGACATCAGGTCCCAGGTAGAGTCTTCTAAGAATAAGCACAAAGGAAAGGAATGGTAATAAAACTCACCAATAAAAAATTCACGGTGAAAGAGAAATGCTGGACTTGAATGCTATTAGTCTGAAAGGCCCTAATAAGGGCCGCATCTCTCGTCCTGTAGATAAAAGCCTCGTGTTCCTGGCAGATAGCAGAGATCCAGCAGTTAGGCTGTGAGTCAAAAGGCAGAGTCTCAACAGGACCAGGCCACAGAAAGGCTGGACATCCAGGTGACAAATTCAGGCTCTGGGATGAGGTAGATCAACAGCCAGAGAAGATTGGTGGTAGGCATAGCTGGAAATGAACCAATGGTAGCTAACAATTCTCACATCCTTGTCAATTTGACCTCATGCAGCACCTGAGAAGGGAGTCTCAATGGTGGAGTGGTCATTAGATGGCCTGGGGGCATGTCTGGTGGCTGGGGAGTGGTCCTGTGAGGTCTTGTGTGAAGACCTGGACTAAAATGAGCAGAACCACTCCCTTGATTTGGATCCTGAACTATATAAAAAAAAGCAGAAAGTGGGCTAAGCCCTAGCACACATGCATTAAAAAGAACGTGGGCTAAGCACAGGCACACATGCCTTCTCTCTCTGCTCTTGTCTGAGGATATGATGTGACTACCTGCTCCGGTTCCTGCTGCCTTGGCTTCCTCACAGTGATAGGCTGTAACTTGAAATTGTGAGCTAAAATTAACCCCTTTTCCCATAAATTGCTTTGTCAGTGTGTTTTGTCACAATAATAGAAACAAGTGAAAAAAAAAAATCAAAGACTTTTGGTGAGATTTTCCAAAGGCTTTTTGTGTTTGTTGTTTGTTTGAAACTCTTTTGTTTTTGAGGTGAACAATAAGCTGTGTTGCCCAACCAAGTCTTAATAAACTCCTGCAAGCTTTCCCTCTGCCTCAGTCTCTGAGTAGCTGAAGTTGTAAGTTCACATGACTGTACTTGCCTCAAGCTTCTTTACTAGGAAATGTTTGAACACACAAAAAATAGACAATAATAGCATAAAATGGACCCCAGGCTCCTGTCACATGGACTATGCAATCCTCAGCACGTCTCCTATGTCACTCCAATCCTCTCTCCTAACCAGTGTTTTCAAGGTTTAATTTCTAGCCCTCTGGTCTTTCTCAGTAAACGTGTCCTGTATTGGCCGGGTCTAGGACTGCTGGGCTACAGAATGAAACCCTACCTCAAATAAATAAATAAACAAATAAGTAAATAAAAAGGCTACATACTCTAAACAAACCAAACTACCTGGTGCTCCCATTAACTAATAAGGAAGTCTTTGGTTTGTTTTAATTCTAAAATTGAAAAGATACATAATATGTAACTTTCTAATTTTCTGAAAAATTAATTAAAAAGCTAATTGATTATCTTCAAAGTGAAAAGATCAAAGACACTAAAGATTAAAAGAAAAATTTCCTTTTTGGAGCAGCACTCTAAAAGGCATGCAAAATTGGTAGGATATGTGTAAAAAATCCTTCACTTGGGTTTCCTTCTTCACTTTAAGTCTGAGTTTGGCAGAGACAATGGCTGTATCAGGGGAAGGGACAGCCATCCTTTAAGGCATCATTTTCATTGTACTTTCTGGAACACAACTGATGATCAAACTCTATCACAGTGTCTATGTATCTACAAAGAACAGCCACTTCATGGTTTCTAATAAAAATTTGTAGCGTCCATGGAAGATAACAGCAAATAAAGGTCCTTGCTAATAATTGTATCGATCAATTATACATATGCACAATTACAGAATAATAAACTACAAAAGAATACACATTTTGTTTCATTCTCCTGGCTGTATTATGTGTACCTGTGTGCGTTTTAGAGGATTATGTGCGGCTACTATGATACTCTTCTTTGTAACTTTAAACGACTCCTTGTATCTGTTTAATAGGCAGTGATTAGGTTATAAAGCCAAGTGCATCCGTAGACTTCAGTTGTTGCGTGCACTTGCACATCTGTTCATATCTACGTAATGGTGTTACTGCTCTTTTGCTGTCAATCAGAGCACTATGGAGGACATCACAGAATAGTTCACATAAGGCATTAGATGGATTGATGCTGTCTGTTAAAAGGACTTCATTAAATAAGACAAATAGCTGATTGGCCCCAGGACACCCTAATCTTCAACATCAGCTGGTCTATGAAAGCATACTTTATTGAAAACTTGTAAGATTACAGAGAAGAACACTTTAAATTAAAGCATCTCTTGTTTCTCACGTTATAATAGAACCCAATACTAACTAGAATAGTAACCAGCCCCAAAAGAACTATTTTTAAGGAAATTCCTACAAACTTGCAACTGAATTTCTTTGTCTGCTTATATAGCTCTTCTTTCTGTCCATTGCTTTTCTGTTTTTTTTTTTTTTTTTTTTTTGGACAGAGACTCTCTATGTAGCCCTGGCTGTCCTGGGACTTGATGTGTAGACCACGGTGGCCTTGAACTCACAGATGTTCTCCCACCACTGCCTCCCATGTCTGCCTGTCTATTGCAGCATCAAGGATCTAATGCTCTTTCCAGAAACACAGTTGTTCTCTGTGCTGTGCAGTTTAAAAAGGTTTTGTTTTGTTGTGTGTATAGTAATCATGCATATGTGTTCACATGTGTGTGCACATGTGGTTGACATAGGTGTCTTCCTCCATAGCTCTCCATCTAAAATTTTATTTATTTATTTATTTTTATGTGCATGTATGCCTGTGTGAGGGTATCAGATCCCCTGGAACTAGAGTTACAGACAGCTGTGAGCTGCCATGTAGGTGCTGGAAATTGAACCCAGGTCCTCTGGAAGAGCAGTCAGTGCTCTTAACATGTTTTGGATAGTGTGCCAAGCCAGTTTGTTTCAGGGATTCCCTGGCTCTACCCTCCTTGAACTGGGATCACAGGCCAGTGCCACCTGGCTCTTATGTGGGTTCTGAGGATTTGAACTTAGAACTTAGTGCAGCAAGTGCTTTACCCACTACGCTATCACCCCGTTCCTTGTTCTGTGCAATGTAATACATTATTGTACACTGATTTACACCAGCCTTCAATTGTTTTATATTTTATGTAACATACCTTCTCAGCAGGACTGTAGTCCCAGACGTTAAACCCATGTGTAATATATCTGGTGTTATTTTCATGTTAAACATGATGGCACTGTCATATCCTTTCGATTATTTGTAGGAAATTCAAAAAGAACAATCAGTTTGTACAAATGTGGCAGAACTCAAGGTCAATGACTTCATGTAGTGGGAGGAGAGTGAGAGGGACTCTCACTGTGTTTTCTAATTCCCTTTGATCCTCTGGCTACAGTGAACATAAATCCACTTAAGTCGGTTCAGCTAGATGGGCATCCATAGTCAGGAGATGGGAGATATTTGTGGCACTTAGTTGCAGGTTTGCAACAAACCACATGAGACTACAACTGGGAACTGGAAGGTTAGAAAGCAGCCAGTGTCTCTCCAGAAGGTAGCATGGTCTCTTCTTTCTGCCTCTATTTGGCTGCTTCATTTTCACTGTGCTGAAGGAGGAGAGTTTCTCTTAGCTGTTAACCCATTCTCATGGTTACTCCAGAATCAACCTCCCATGGCCTAGAATACACCCCCATGGGAAACTGACTCAGCATTCACCTCCCACTTCCAAATTTCTACAAGAAGAAACATGATTGGTCTTTAATGGGTTACCTATCAATTCCTGGCCCAGTTGGCTGTCACCTGGTTAGCAAGAATTATGTGCCATGGCACCGTTTTGAGTGGGGTTGTGGACACAGAAGGCAAGCAACTTGACTGATACAAGTACTACTGTAATCCTAGCACTCGGGAAGCAGAGGCAGGAGAATGACTACAAGTCCAAGGACAGCTTAGTCTATCTAGTGAGTTCCAGGTCAGCCAGGGCTACATAGTAAGACTCTAGCTAAAATAATAATAATAATAAATAATAATAATAATAACAACAATAATATAATAATATTGGGCCAGTGGTGGTGGTGCATACCTTTAATCTCAGCACCTGGGAGACAGAGGCAGGTGGATATCTCTGTGTTCATAGCCAGTGAGGACTACAGAGTGAGTTCGAGGACATCCAGGGGATACACAGAGAAACTCTGTCTCAAAAAAACCAAAAAAAAAAAAAAAAAGGAGGAGGAGGTGGAGGAAGAATGATGTCAGGATTCATGCCTGTAGTATCAGCTACATGGGAAGCTGAGACAGAAATATCACTTAAGCTCAAGAGTTATGGGCTAGCCTGAGTTACATGGAGAAACTGTCTCAAAAGCAAAGGAAAAGGAATTGGTATATTTCTTAATTAGCATGCATGAAGCCCTGGGTTTGCTCCCCAGCACCTCATAAATTTTAACACTTGTAACCTCAACACTTGGGAAGTGGAGAGAGGAGGATCAAGAATTTGAGATCATCCTAGACTACAAATCAAGCTCAAGATCAGCCTGGGACACAGAAGACCCTCTCTTAAAAAGAAAAGAGAGAGAGAGAGAGAGAGAGAAAAGAAAGAATAATTTAGCTTTAAACATGTGTAAATTTGAAATGTCTTTTATGAGTGTCTTTCTAACTCTTAACCCATTTATTTACTTATTTTTCTTGTGCCAGAGTTTGAACCCATCACAACCCACTTTCTCTTTCTGCCTCTTTGACCACGGTGGTATTCCTCTCCAAACTGGCCAAATTGTTTTTCTCTTTGAATATTTGATTCAATACAGAGAAAATGCCTATCAGACTGGATGAGTCTTTTGAGAAGAATGGCTGTAAGTTGGATCTGTTTCAGAGCCACCAGTGCCTATATCGTGCCCAAGGAAAGAGGAAGAGTCAACCCATGGAGAAAAGAAAGCAGCAGAGGCCCTGAGAGGACCAGACAGAGAGAAAGAAACCTGTTCTGGATTTTCCAAGACTGAGTTGTCTCTGATTCCTAAAGCCCAGCCATTTTATTGCCTTGACTCCTGTAAGCCATCTCCACATTCTTTTTTGCTTAAATTAGTTTGTGTTGGTTTCTATTTGCAACAAAAATAGTTGTAACTGAGACATCCAGATTAAAAGTAAGAAAAAAGCCTTCCTATAATTGTCCATTGAGACACAACGGTTGTACTGAGATGCCAATATTTCATTGCCATGAAAGGTTTCTAAATTTATCTTGTAGACTCACATATCTGTGTGGCTATAGAGTACATCTGCTGGTGACTCATGAGGATTAAATAGTATGAGAGGCCTCTGTTTCCTGACTGTCACTTAGGAGTCTCCCTCTCCCCAACCCTTCTCTCCCTTTTTCTTTCTACAGTGCTAGGGATTGAACCTAGGGCCTCATGACTGGTAGGCAAGTGCTCTACCACTGAGCTATATCCTCATCTGCATGATTTCCTGAAAAACAACAATTTATGCAATAAAATTGGCCTTGGCGTTTTTTGTCATCTAGTATATTTGTTATTATAACTTGTGTTTTCAAAGCATTTATACATATTCTTTCGTTAACACTGCTAGCCAGGATTCTCCCATGCTTGTTTATTAACTTACACTTCTACCGCCTTAAGACAGGAAATTCTAGTTTCTCCATAATCTTAGCAATTTTTGCCATTCTGTGTGTGCAATGGGTATCTCATGGCAGTCTTAATGCGCTTCTCCTGATAACACATGAGCTTGGGCCTGCTTTCATTTTCATTGACCATTCGAACACCTTATTTTTTGAGGGGCCTGAGACTAAGACCCCCCCTCATTTTCCTGATTTTTATGAATTCCTAATAGATTCTGAACGTAAGCCCTTTGTACTGTCCATTCCGAGTTTTTTCTCTTTCTATGTACATGTTTAGTGTTTTCATCTTCAAATTTCTCATGCAGAAGAAATTGTATTATTTCCACCTCCAAGCTTCTCTTAAAACATAATGATTTCAGTTATTTGGGATAAAATCCAATGAAACAAGACACTCCAAGCGGCACTACTCTGTGCCTGTCTTAGAGGGGACACCAAAGTGAAACCAACAGACACAGTGACTGACTGGTTCCTCTGGATCTGCTAAGGGCTTGCAAACACTTGTGACAAATATGAACCCCAAACTGACCTCAGAACATAGGAAGCCTGTGGGAAGGAAGACTGGGAATTGGGACTTCCGGGAGAGTGAGTTCTCTCACCTTCGCTTTCATGCAGCACGGGGAGGGCACCCTCCTCACCTCAGGCCAGATGAAAGGTATCTTGAGTTGTAGCTCAGCTGACTGAATGCTTGCCTACCATGCACGTGGCGCTGGGTTGAATTCCTGGTAGTCGAGGGGCCTAGAAATGCCCCCACTGGAGCTGGAGGAATGGCTGGAGCCCGAGTCTCAGTGAGTGAGGAGTGTGGGCGTGGGCTACAGTATCGCCCGAATGTGCTGGGTGTGGACAGGACTTTCATGACAATAGGTAAGTGACTACGTCCCAAGGAATTAGAATCCGTACAAAATGTTGCCCTTGAGTCATTTGGAAAGGAATCTTGTGGGTAGCAGAAACCAGGTGAAAGAGCCATGGAGAGCGGATGGCCAGAGAAGTGTGGTCTGTGTGACAGCATCAGAGCAGGCAGAGTGAGAAAGGCAGACTCTGAGAAACCATCTTTGGAGAAAAGGTCAGCTTTGGACATTCTCCATGCCCAGGGCACACTCATGCCCAGTGATCTGGAAGCGGGCACACAAGGCTGTTTCCCTGTCCCCGTGGTCCTCTTTTGCTATGGTACGTGGAGCAGTTAGAATCAGTGGTCAGGGAACAGAGAGGAGGGTGGGAGGAGAGGAATAGCTGACAAATACCCCTGTGTTTGGTGCTCCTAGACCAAAGCAGACCTGGGCCAGGGAGAGAAGGCTGGGCTCTGAACGTGTTTGGAATTAGAAACTGCCTTAACAAAACTGTGGCTATGTGATTAGAAGGGATGGGACCCTTCTCAGCTGTATCTGTTCTGATGCTTGGTCCATCTATTAAGTCTTCAGGTAGGGTGTTCAACATTTTTATCTGGAAATCTATTTGGCTTTTCATATTGTTATATATGTGTGTGTGCGTGCGTGTGTGTGTGTGTGTGTGTGTGTGTGTGTAGATGTGCATGAGCAGGTAAGCATGCATGCATGTGGAGGCCTGAGGTCAACCTCAAGAGACAGGGTCTCTCACTGAACCTGAAACTCAGCCTATTGCACTAGACTGGCCAGCAAGCTCCCAGGATCCTCCTGACTGGATAGGAAGCCCCCAGGGTCTTCCTGCTTCTACTTCCCGAGCACTTCCCTGCCACAACTGGCTTTTACATGGGTGCTAGGAATCCAAATTCCAGACCTCACACTTTCAGGACAGTGCCCAGTGAGCTATCTCCCAAGGCCACTTCATCATATTGTAGCTCATCTTTATAGCCTTGCTGTTCTTTGCTCATATTTTAAAGCCTGGTTTGTTTGTTTGTTTTTCAGTATGTTAAACATAGCAAGCTTTTCTTTCTGCTACCTCATCCCATCCCTCATCATGGGTGGGTTTGGAAAACTAGGTTTCAACATATCTAGGCCTCAAGCCCAAATGAGTCTGACAACTGCAGTGTGTAAGGTCTTTGCTGATCTCTCTGTCTCTCCCTTCTGTGTGTGAGAGATAGAAACAGAGATGGAGACAGAGAGAGCAAGCTGAATGGCTAGCCTTGGTGTTTGACCCATAGGACTTCCTGGGGGTCCAGGTTGAGGCTGTGATCCCTTGCCTGTTGCCTAAGGGAGCTGCTAATCCGGGAGGACTTCAAGTTCTCTGATCAGCTGAGGTTTCAGATCTACAGGGAGCACCTTCCAGCTGAATGGGACCTAGGGCCAGCTTGTATAACAAACCTTCCGGGAGGTTTTTTTTTTGTTTGTTTGTTTGTTTGTTGTTGGTTTTTTTTTTTAAATCTTATTCTTGTTACTCACGATCAAGTGTTTGTTGCTGTTGTTTTGATTGTGTGTCTATTTCTGAGTGATGAGTTTATTTCTCTTTGGTGACTTTGGCAGTCTCAACTCTGTAGGAGCCTCTCGGGGATTCTACTTGGAGGGGCCCAAGGTATGATTTGTCTTCCTCACATTCTGCCATCAGAGTGGAAGCTTGAGGTGCCCCAAGCCTTGCGCACCCTCAGCCCCAGGCTGTCCTCAGTGCTCACTTTCCCTCTCATGGTTCTGCTTTCTCTTCACTCGAGCTCTCGTTGGTCTCCTCGAAATATGCCAGTCAACACGACGGTCACAGATGTTTTTGCCATGACTCCTCGGTGGAAGTTTGCCAAAACTCTTACAGCCCTTTGGCTACTCTGCAGAACTCTGTCCCTTTTCTCCCAGGCACATATGCCTCTGAAAATCTGGACTCCACTCCTTCAGAGTAGTGGAGTCCAGAGACTTTTTGGTCATCTAAGAGGAACTGGGTAGAATGTCTTGTTTGTTTGTTTGTTTGTTTGTTTGTTTGTTTGTTTGTTTTGAACTCTGGCTGTCCTGGAACTCACTCTTTAGACCAGACTGGCTTCAAACTCACAGAGATCCACCTGCCTCTGCCTCCCAAGGCTGGGATTAAAGGTGTGCATTGCCTAGCTCCTTCTCCTTCTCTTCCTCTTCCTTCACCTCCTCCTCCTCCTACCCTTTCTCCTTCTTCTTCTTCTCTTCTTCTTCTTCTTCTTCTTCTTCTTCTTCTTCTTCTTCTTCTTCTTCTTCTTCTTCTTCTTCTTCTTCTTTTCTTCTTCTTCTCCTTCTCCTCCTTCTCCTTCTCCTTCTTCTTCTTCTTTATTTTGAGACAGTGTTGGCCTCCAACTCACAGAATATGCCTGCCTTTGTCTTTTCCGTGCTGGGATTAAAGGCATGTACCACCACATCTTGCAGAATGTCTTAATTTATATAAAAATTATATAAAAATATATAATTTTTTGTGTATGCATGTGACTGATTGTATGTACGTACACCACATGCATGCAAGAAACTGCAGTGGTCGAAGGAGGACACTGGGTCCCTTGGTATTGGAGCCTACAACTGTAAGCAGGCATTTGAGAGCCAGAAACCAAGTTTAGGTCCTCTGCAAGAGTGGTGAGTGCTCTTAACCATTGAGGTATCTCTCCAGCACCTGTAATGCTTGGTTGTCACGTGATCAAGGCACTGAATTGAATCCAGTAACTACAAATATAGTTACTATCATCCCTGCCCATCTGAACTCACCTCCTTCAAAAGGCAGATCACACATAGAAAACAGTTAGGTGACCAGCTACAGATACCTGCAACGTTTCTAAAGGATCATTCGCAAATGTAGTAGCCATTTTTTTTTGTTTGTTTGTTTCTGTTTTGTTTTGTTTTAGGGAGTGTTTGTTTTGAGGCAGGGTTTCTCTGATGTAACTCTGTCTGGAACTCACTCTGTAGAGCAGGCTGGCCTCAAACTCATAGAGATCCACCTGCCTCTGTCTATTTGAGTGCTGGGATTAATGGCCTGTGCCACAACCACCCAGCCAGTAGCTATGTTTTATTCTTTATTTTATTTATTTTTTTCACTGCTAGGGATGGAGCCCAAGGTCTTGCTCATACTAGACAAGGCTGTACCACTTAGCTGTCCCCCCAGCCCCCAAGAACACATCTGAATAGAGTAACCCTGTAGAGGACTTTGTGGGACCACAGTGAATTGTCATCAACATTCAGTCGGAAACAAGTGCAAGTTCGCAGCAGGATCGTCAAAGACAATATCTCAGTGGGCAGGAGCTGTGAGAGACTGGAAGCTCATGGAGGTCTGTAGTCATAACCTAGTGGCCCCCAGTATGGCTTAGTCAACCTTCTCTTGGCTCTATGGGAATCACTGGCTGTTCACCCGGTCTATGGCCCTTCATTCGCAGTCTGTATGTCTTAGTCCCTTTTACAGCCAGAAAGGTGAAAGGTAGTCCTTTCAGCCTGGCTCATAAAAGCCTCCTGCAGGATCGTTCTGTTTTGTGTGTAGTGCTGGGTTTGAAACCAACGCTTCCCACACCAGTCAAGCAAGCTCTTTCACCTGTATAATACATTCACAAAGTTGTTTGTTCCTTTGGAGCAGGGTATAAAGTAACCCTGGCTGTCCCTGACTCCGCATCTTCTTACCTCCACCTTCTGAGTGCTGAGATTACAGGCACATTCCGCCATGTCAGGCATTTATTTTTTATTTATTTTTTTATTTTTATGTATGTGGATGTTTGGCTTGCACCTATGTATGTGCACCATGTGCAAGCATGCAGTTCCAGGGGAGGCCATAAGAGGGCAGGGGATCTTCTGGAGAGACTGTTGTGAGCCATAGTCTGGGTGACTGGAATCAAACCTATGTCCTCCAGAAGAAGATTTAGAGATCTTAATCGCTGAGCCACCCCCCCAGCACCCTGCTTAGGTTTTTAAGATGGGGGTTCTCATAATATAGCCCTGGCTGGATTTGAGCTTTTCAAGACCTGAAGCTGCTTTCCGAGTGCTAAGATTACAGACATGACCCACTACACCAAGCCTTCCTGTAACCTTAAATTAATCATTGAGAAACAAATGAATTTTAGGTTGTGGGCCATTCTACAACAAATTTGCTTACAAGCTTTAAAAATATTAGTGTCATATGAAAATGCAGCAATGAAAAAAAAATACCACAATGAAACCCATTATTTTGTATGCTAACATAAAAAAGGAAAAAAATATGCATCATAAAAAACAAAGAAGGTAAAACAAATAACTTTTATAAACTAATTAAGAGTAGGCAGGCATGACCTTCAATTAAATTCTAAGTTAGAGGGAAAAATAGTATTAAAGGTCACCTGAGGAACAATGTTTGAAGTTTGAGTGTGTTAACAGTGTGTAACAGTGTTAACAGTGTGTGTTAGATAACTCTTAACAGTCATTCTAATGTAAAATATCTTGCGTGGAGGTTGATTTTTGTAGTTTTATAACAGAATGTCCTTGTCTTAGGAGATGCATGTTAAGTGTTAAATAATAAAATTTCATGAAATGTAGTACTTGCTTTTTCAGTGATTTAGTTAATAAGATAGAAGCAGACAAGGAGAGAAAGCAAAGTTATAGAAATTAATGACAGGAAATTAGGTAAAGGGTGTAGCTTTGTCGGTACTACTTTTTCAAGGTTTTGTAGGTTTGATTCCCATCCCCAACTCCCACTTTAAGTCAAGGTGTCAGGTAGCTCAGGCTGGCCTCAGAACTTACTACATAGGCAAGGATGACCTTGAAATAGTGATCCTCCTGCCTCTGCCTTCCAAGTGTTGGGACTGTAGACATGTCACACCATGCCTACTTAAGTCAGATAATTTTCAAAGGAAAAGTTTTAGAAAAAGTTGAGATGAGAGAGGCAGTAAGTGGTAGAACCCTCACTTGACTTGCAAAGGCCCTGAGTTCAATCCCCAGTGTTGATTCTTTTGTCTGCTCCCCTCCCCAGGAGGTGGCTAAGCTGTTGGTCACTAGCTTAGCTCTGAGGAGGAGAGCCCAGGGCAGCAGGTCCATGCAGGTCTTTGGTCGGAGGCTGAGAGCTGAGCCAGAGATGATTTCTGGGGAGGTGGTTTCAGTGAACACAGCTTTGTTTATTGAAGCAAGGGGAGCCATATTTACAGGGTAAAGAGGGAAAGGCCATTGGTTAAGGCGGTGGTACTGGGGCAGTTCCATTTGCATGTAGGGGGCTCACAACCAGACCTAGGTGGTCGTATTGTCATTGGCTGGGGCCAAAGTCCTGAGGGAGCCTCTTCTGCATGGGCAGAGGTCTCACAGGGGCCAGAGGAAGACACCTGATAAGGTCATATAGGGAGCTTGAGGCCCTCCAGCCGCAGTGGGAGCTAGCTAGGATTTGTCAGAGTAAGAAAGGGGAGCAGCCTTCTGTTCCCAGGGTGAGAATTCTGGGGTTCAAATCACACTTCAACCCTTTCTTAGTTCTAGGACAGCCCCACAAAAAAACTTTAGGAAAAAACCTTTTAAGTCTGTAATAGTTCTATGTGAAGTGTGCCAGGAACCTCACACAAAATTTATAGGCAATAAATTATAGGGCTAGAGAGATGGCTCAGCAATTTAGAACCCTGTTGCTCTTGCAGGGGTCCTGGTTTCCATTCCCAGTACTCATTTGGTGGCTTACAAACATCCATAACACCAACACCCTCTGCTGGCCTCCCTGGGCCTGACCAGGCATGTGCAGGATACACATACATAGACACAGACAAAATACACATATTAAAAAAAAATAAATCTAAACAAAATATACTGCAGTGGCTCTGTGAGTAACCACTAAGTTAAATGTTTATGTTAGTCTCTAACAAAAGTCAGGCAGTCTTTTTGTAGGTGTTGTATAATTAATTATTCTAGGGGAGTGTTTTACCCTTGCGCCCCACCCGTAGCTCAAACGAAAAAAAAAAACATAAAATTTTTTTTTTTTTAATGAGAGAAGGTCTCACAGCTTACTAGTCAGTGACAGAGGGAGACGAACATACACGGGCACTCACTCCTTTCTCCTGCGGAGAGAAAAAAAAGCTGCAGGCTTGCTGCGCTCCGGAGTCCAATAACCTACTTCCTGATCTCGCAAACGGCCCGACCTTGGCAATAATTTCTAAATAATTCCGAGTTGCTAGAGGTTGTCTCAGGAAGAAAGGGGAAGAATGTTCTAGAAACGCTGTTCTCTAGCGTTGAGTTTGTTTGGTATTTATAGGAGGATTGAAGGATCTGATGAAACAGCAATTTAAGAACAAAGAACAAGCGTCTCTTTGATATGGATTTAGCAAGAGGTTGAGCAGTGAGGAGAGACTTTGAGCAGCTCCAGTTAATAGGATGGATCTGAGGGGAATTAATGTCTAAAGTGAAGGAATACTCTGAAAAATTGTAAGGTTTTTACAAAATTCACTGTCTTACAGAAGCAGGCCTTTGATTTCTCTCCCGCCTCGGCACACCCCCATCCTCAGCCAGTCGCTCAAAGCCAAGGCTCCTGTTTCTCCCCCTCCCCCCACCCGCTCTAGGCCCTTCAAGCATATTTTCGTTTTTATGATTATTTGTTTTTCAATGCAGAATCTTGTAGTCCAGGAACAAACTCACAACCTTTCACTCTTGGACTTTTGAATGCTTAGATTAAGGATTGAGTGTCTCTCTCTCTCTCTCTCTCTCTCTCTCTCTCTCATTTTCATTTCTAGCACTAAGTATCCAGTTCACACCGAAAACCCAGAGAGAAGCCACCCTGTCCTCCGACTTCTCTGTTCTTTGTCCTGACACCTTGGTGTGGCTCCACTCTACGCCACATTCTTCTCTGCTTGCATGTTCACACCCTTGTGCGTTCTTCTTCCCCAGTACTGTGCTGTCTGACCATTCGGTCCTGCTTGTGATCTCTCCTGATTACCTCGAACCCAGAGTTGCTCCATCAGGCTACACTGGGTTTTAAATGAGATAATTCATTGTGACAGGGGCTGTCCTGTACATTGTAAGATATTTTCCTGGGGCCTTTGGCCTCTACCTACTATTTAATGGCACCCTAATTTCATTACCTTTTTTTTTTTTTTTTTTTTTTTTTAAATTTGTGGCCAAATACCGTGCAGAAGTAACTTAAGGGAAGAAGGATTTATTATTCTCAGAATCTGGGAGGTGACAGTTTTTCCTGGTGGGAAAGGCATGTTAGAGTTCCTGGTGTTAGAGTGTATGTCTGAAATACATCACACCTGGTTGGATGGTTGGAGCCTATGTCTGAAATACATCACACTTGGGTAGGCCAGGCAACAGAAAAACTGGAGCTAGAAGCAGGACTGAGCTAATCTCCCCAAGGCCCACCCTGCAGTGACCTACTTCTTCCAGCTAGTCCCTCCCTCCCAGAACAGCACCAGCAGGTGGGGATCAGGTTCAAACATGTGAGCCAGTGGGCAACATTTATAACCAAACCATAATGCTCTCCCTCAGTTGTGAAAGTCAAGTGTGTATAGGGCAGGGTGACTTCCCTCTGAGTTTTCAGTGTGAACTGGATACTTCAGTGCTAGAAGTGAAAATGAGTCTGTGTGTGTGTGTGTGTGTATGTGTGTGTGTGTGTGTGTTCAGTCCTTATTCTAAGCACTCAAAAGTCTAAGAGTTGAAAGATGGTGAGTTTGTTCCTGGACTATAAGATTACCGATTGTTGCCAGAAGGGCAAACTCATTTGTGCAGGAGAGCTTTGTTCTCTCCGCTCATTCTCTTTTAGTACTAGAGAACCCATGCTTGCCAAGGAAGTGTTGTAGCTCTGAGCTGCTCCCAGCCCCACAACTTTTGATTAGAAAGAGTTTTCACACACAACATGGCTCAATGTGCCAAGAAGGTCAAAGTCATCATAAATACAAGACCCAGTACAGAACCTCTCTCCAGAAAATGGTGAAGAAAATTGAATCAGTCAGCACACACTTCCTTCTTCTGTGGCAAAGCAAGCTGAAGAGATGAGTCTCTGGCATCTGACACTGTGGGTCCTGTGTGGAAACAGGGACTAGTGGGGCCTGGTCCTATAATATCATATCTGCTGTTATAGGCAAGTCTGCCATCAGAAGACTGAAGGAATTCAAAGACCAATAGAAGCAATACCATTGGAGACATCCCTACCTTACATTGAATGTTAATTTATGTAACAATAGTTTTCCATTTATTGGTGGGCCTGCTAGGTATTCCACTGGTTGAATCTTCTTAAAGTTTTTCTCTGGTCTTATTTGCATACATCATAAACTTACAGGTTTGCTGAGGAGTCACCACTCATTTCTCAGCTTAGCATTTAAGTCTTCTGACTACATGAGGCATGTAGTCTAACTCCAAGTCAGACGTGGAAGTGTCTGACTGTCAACACATAAAGTAGAACTTGAGCCCAAGCTGTAAAGACTTGAGACGTTAGGTTTTCAAATAGGGTGCTGAAGGAAAAACAGATGTTTTGTAAGTAAGTCACCGTATCCACTAAGCCTACTGGAGTAGGATCCTCTTGTCTTTCCCGCTTCTCTCCCCCTTTTTTCCTGCTCTACTCCACCTTACAGGACTCCTCTCCATTCTTTGAACTTGTCAAGGTCACTCTCAAGTGTCCCATTTGCTATTTATTTCCTTAGCCTAGAGGGCAAATTATTTCTGACACTTTATTCTGAAATGAGGTTTATTTCCTCATATTCTCCCAGATTGTTCATCATACACCACCTTCTCATTGAAGTCTTCTCTGATGGTCCTACCTGGACTAGCCCCTCGCTGTCACTATCTGCTCCCTCCCTCTACTGAATGTCTTTTTTCAGCTCTTTTCACTACCATTTGTGATATTTGTTTGCTTGATGTCATGCACCCTACATTAGAATGTAAGCTCCCTCAGACTTTCATCTGTGTTAGTCACTGAATATTGTGTGGTTGTCCAAGGGCTAATAGTGAGTTGAAGTTCACCTTGAACCCTGCATCACCCCTAGAGGGTGAGGTCGGAAGGGGTTCGGGTGCTCCTCATCTTTTAGCCCTGTCCAGAACCCAGCTAATTTTAGGTGTGAACTTTCACTAAAGCAAACACACTTTTCTGCCCTGTGAGCTGGAATACACAGACTCAAACTCTACACTCAGGCAAGGCCACTCCCAACATAGGATGTCCTAACCATTGGGCATTCTTGGGGTCACCAACTCCTCCCCTGCTTGTGGCCCTATATATGTACCCTACACCCTGCATTAAAATTGAGATGCCCCGAAGCATGTTCTGAGTGTCTGCGTACTCATCCGACTTACAGGAGGTCCACCAAAGACTTCAGGCAAAGGGATCAGAGGAGGGGACACGCATGTGGTGGAAGGATTCCGCCGGCGGGAATACAGAATATGGCCCCACCATTGATCACAGCATCTACAAGAGGCTTACTGATGCCCTGAATCACAGCTAAAATGGCTTGTTCGTGGGACCAACAGCTTCCTAACATCACTGAAGGAATGTAACTCTAGAGCTACCAGCTGGGAAATAGGCTCTTAACTTCCCAACATCGTCTCTGAGTTGATTTTCAACAGGTATCTGTTGAATTAGTCAATAAATGGCTTTTCTACATCTCTCTAGACCTTTCTTAGCTTCATTCCGTCACAGTATTTTTCAGAATTAAGATTCATATTTGCCTTGGGGCTGGATGTGTGGCTCACTGGTTGAGCTCTTGTCTAGCATGTGTAGAACCCTGGGTTTGTTCCCCAGAAAAAAATGTACCTCCTTGGAATCTTAACCGGGGGATACAGTAGCATGGTGTAAATGAGGTCAAGTTTGGAAATAATGTAATTGTTAGTAGAAAATGGTTAAATAAATCAGAAATTGTGTTACTGGATACTATGTAACCATAAAAAAATGAAATGAAGTCATTGTCTGACACAATGTATCTCCTCAGATCTCTAAAGCAAACAGATAAGCATATGTGGGATGTGATTCTAATAGGAAAAAAATCTAAGCTTATCTGTTCAGAAAGATCTTATTTAAGGTTCATCTCTAATTCTGGAGTTAACAAAAAGATCACTCTGCTACTGTAGTATAAACTAGAAAGGAAGAAAACTGTTTCTATTTCTAGTTATATCTTTGTTTAGATCAAATGGCTACACTTTTGTTTTTGTTTTTAAGACAGAGTCTCATGTAGCCCAGACTAACCTCAAATGTAGTATATACCTGGGGATGATCTAGAACTCCTGATATTCCTGTTCCAGCTCTCAAATGCTGGTTTTATAGGTGTGCACCACCAAGCCCACTATGATTAATTAAACCTTTTTTATGAAACTCAATATTATAAACTACAGTGCTTCCCAATGGTGAAAGTTTAAATTTCAAAATAATAAATTGAAGTTTAAACACTTTCTTAGGGATAAACATAATGTCATTTCAGAATAATCTAGTCAGTTAATAAGAGTTCCTTTGTCACATTTAAGATACGGCTTTAGGCCGGTGCTGGAGAGATGGCTCAGCAGTCAAGAGCAGGTACTACTTTTGCAGAGGTCCCTAACTCAGTGCCCAACATACACTTCAGGTGACTCACAATTCCCTGTAACTCCAGTCCCAGGGCTGGCCTCTTTGAGTATTGTACTCAAGTGCACAAACCATTCATATATACATATATACATATAATTTAAAAACTAAAATTGAAAAGAAGTAACCTATGCTGATCTTGAATTCAAGATCCTTTCTGATGATTTCTGATATGTAATATTTAAAAGTGCTTACTGAGTTCCAAGTACTATACCAAATATGAAAATCATTATATTTTGATAACTCTATAGTGAATACTTCTCATAACTCATCATTATGGAGTTGAGAAACCCAGAAACAAGAATAGCTGGTAAAAATTTGGTGTCGTTTTCCATTGACTAACACAAGGTCACTCCACTGAGCCACTGCCCAGGATTCCAAGGCAGGGGTTTAAACTGTGAGCCCACATACTTGACCACCTATGGTGGTTTGAATAAGAATGTCCCCAATAGGTTCATATTGTTTGAATGCTTAGTCATCAGAAGTGGCACTATTTAAGAAGGATTAGGAAGTGTGGCCTTGTTTGAGTTGGTGTGGCCTTGTTGGAAGACGTGTATCACTGAAGGTGGGCTTTGAGGCTTCAAACGTCCAAGCCTGGTCTAGTGTCTATTCCTGCTGCAGCCAATCCAGATGTAGAACTCACAGCTACTTCTTCAGCACCATGTCTGCCTGCATGCCACTGTGCTCCCTGCTATGATAATAATGGATTAACCCTCTGATACTGTAAGCAAGCCCTAGTTAAATGATTTCTTTCATGCGAATCCCCTTGGTTATGGTATCTCTTCACAGTAATAGAACACTGACTAAGACATCACCACACCACACACATTCTCTGTTATTATTTAAAGGAAGCAGGATTAATGGTTTGTTGAAAACAGCTTAGCATGGACATCTCAGCTGTAGAAAAAGTCAGCCCATAGGTAGAATTGGGAAAACACAATTAAAAACAGAATATTTTAACCCAGGAAAATTTCTCCCAGAAGTAGAAGAGAAAGAAAACTATTCTATTACTGAATAAGCATTAAACCAGAATGTGAGACAGAATACTGACAACTCACTGAGAGGTTTGCAAAGACAGAAAGGAATCCAGTGCTTTTTATGGCTAAGTGGAGCCAACCCAAGGCCAGCGTTAGGTAGGTTCTGCAATGTGAAGTCAGATGGCAAAGCAGGCAGGCCCAAGCCTCCTTCAGGACCTGGGGGCAGGATGGAGAGACATCATCTTTAGTGATTACATTTCAGAGAGAGCTCCCAGGTCCTTAGAAAACGCTTCTGAGTGCGGACACTGGCCAGGGGCTTAGTCAATCAATAAAAATATTTACAGCCTTTTGAAAAGGACAGAGAAATAAATCATGCAGGAAAAGAGAGCAGTGGAGAGTCTTTTTCCTTCTCAGAGGGCGGAGGCTTCATATTTGCTTCTACACTAGTTCTAGCCTTAAGATCATTCAGCAGTCTCAGACTCCATCATTTCTCTCTTCATTTATTTATTTTTAATGTGAGCACTGGGGTGTAGCTCTTTGATTGGATGCTTGCTGACGGGTGCAGCGTTCCGTTCTGGCTTCATTATCTCTCCCCATACGTTTATGTTTACACAGTGCATGGGTGGATTTTACTGCATGTTAGTCTGTCTAAAGTTCCAGACCAGCCACAGCTACACAATGAGACACTGTCTCATAAAATGAAGCAAAATAACACCCCACCTTGGAAAAAAAAAAAATCCAATATATATTTTTATGTTTAATGCTGCAGCTATGGGATTTTTTTAAAAATTTTTTTTACATTTTATTTAGTTATTGTTTGTGGTGTGTGTGTGTAGGGGGGTGTTGTGTTTGTGTGCTCATGTGAAGGATAACTTCCACCATGCGATCCCCCCAGGAACCAAACACAGTTTGGAAGCAAGAGCCTTAACCTGCTGTGCCATCTTGCCAGCCCTGATACTATGGTTTTAAATTGTCTCCCAAAATTATTTGTCAGAAGCTAATTCTTAATGCTGTAATATTGAGAGGAAGAACCTTTGTTTTGTTTTGCTGGTTGGTTGAATGTTGGTTGGTTGGTTTTATTTTGAGACAGGGTCTCACTATGTCTCCCTGGCTGGCCTTGGACCCTGATCCTCCTGCTGAGTTTGATAGAAGTGGCCCAACCCAGGGGTGGGACCTTTCAGAGATTATTAGGTCAAAGTCACAGGTGAATTCTAGTTACTGCCCAGCCTGCTGCCTTTGTGCAATGTGTTGGTTCAGCTTTCCTGCCTAACAACAGCAATTACCAGGTCACAAGAGCTCTGTTCTCGGTTCTCACTCTTAAAAGTCCCACCATATTCCAGGATTGCTGCCCTGAGCACTGGGCTCTCAATACTCAAACCCTGGAAAGACATACTCAAACCATTCCCAGACGACCACAGAAGCCTGGGGCAGAGCTTTAAAATAGTAGGAACAGCTTACAGCTTAAAGTCAGAGGGTGGCTTGAGGTTGCACTGCTCAAATACAAACAGTTTTCCAGACTCCTGTGTCAAAATGCAGAGATGTGAGGTGAGGTAGGCTGATAAAATAGAGAGACACGAACTATATAGAGCTAGAGGCTCATGCAGCCACAGCAGGATGTCATGTGACCACTCTAACCATAAAGACCCAAGGCCTCTCAAAAATTGTAGCTAAGTGTCCTTTGCATCATTATGACAGCATTTCCTATCAATAATAGCCTCACAGAGGCTGTGCGCTCTCATCATGCATCTGATACCAAGTCACATATGGACAAACTTATGTTAAGCTAGAAAAGAGGCACAAACCCTGTTCCAAGGAAAATCCTGACCCTGTCGTGGAGCTTCCTGCCTTCTGCTCCCCAACCTACGCTCATGAATAATCCTCCCCTCATTAAAGTTTGCCTGTTCAATGAGCTATCCTAAATCCTAGCCATGAATCATTCCCTTTAGAAGCCCACACTCATCCTTGAGTACCCAGGAATAAACTTCCTCTTTTGCCTTTGTCTTATCCCTAAACTATTTCTTTGAGAGTGACAGGAATCTAGGAACACAGGCAGATGTGTTAATCTGGTCTATCTTTGAGACTTTCCCAACTACACCCCTAGCAAAACTGGGAACTCATTGTAAGCCTTTGTTTTTTGTTTTTTATCTATCTATCTATCTATCTATCTATCTATCTATCTATCTATCTATCTTGTTGGGTCGAGAATCACCCCACAAAGACCACATATGCAAAAAAGCAAGAACACATTTCTTCTGCAGAGCAAAACCTGCGCGCAAGGGTCAGCCACTTTACAAAATGGCAAAAACCAAATGCAGCCGCATGGGCCTTTTAAATGAAACAGGCAGTGGATAGGGGATCATTCTGATTGGTCAGGACCTGAATACTGGATTAGCTTGTTAAATCTCACAGGGAAAAAGGGGGCTTCTGGGAAATCGAGGACTTACTGGAAGTGGAGAGCAGAGGTCAGGGCCACCCACCACTAGGGGGCGCTGGTCCTCTCTAGCTATCTATTTATCTATCTATCTATCTGACTATCTAACTATCTAACTATCTATCTATCTATAGTGTGACAGTCTCACTATGTAGTCCTAGCTGGCTTGGAACTCATTGTACAGACCAGGTTGTCCTCCAACTAGCAGTGATATGCATGTCTCTGCCTCTATAGTGCTGGGATTAAAGGCCTGTGCCTCCATGTATGGCTGTCAGCCTTTATTAATTAAATCTTCCTGACTTTTTGCTATGATTAGGAAGAGGAACTGTAAATCACACCAGTCGAGAATAAGACCATAGCCACAAATTTGAGCACATTTGAAGCGAGCTTTAATTAAATTAACTAAATACAGGTCAGTAAGATGGACTCCAACCAAGACCATTTTGAGATTCTCATAGAGTGGTCCTGTCACCTCCCGAGTTCCCACAAAATTGTCCTGAGTCACATGGAACAGATGCTTAAAAAGGCAGAACCCATAAAGCTACATACTTCCCATCAGGTCAACCAGTGGCAAGCATCTATCCTGACTTTCTGTCTGGGTTATCTCCCACCTACAAGTGTCTGAGCACATCCAGTGCATTTGGAGCACATCTGGTGCAGTTGGATTAACCAAATCCAATCTACATAGTCTCCACCCAACATTCGAGGACCTTGGGCAAGTGAGATTACAGGATCTCTCTTTCTGTACCTCACTTGAACAGCCCCAGCCAGCACTCCAGGAAGTTATGTCCTCGTCCTACAGATCTCTTAGGCACAGTAACTAAAATGTAAAACATAGCTTTTGCTTTTACAGTTCCCATAGGACAGAAAGCTTAGAGAAGTTGTGGTAAATCCAACAATTCTAGAGGCACTCTAAATGAAAATGAACTGTCTGCCAAAGGTTAATTTCAACTACCTCTGTTTGGTTAAAGGCCTGCCTCAAGAAGAAGCATTTCCCCAGGCTACCTGGGTATAAAGAGCAGGTGAAGTCCTGAATGAATGTGTATTGTTTGACATAGGCACAGCCATGTTGAGGGAGTGGCAGAGCCTTCCTCTGGTCCACGAGCAGATGCTGACAGAGTGTGTAGAAAACGCCTATATTAGCTTTTCCTACCTGAAGGCTGCTCCCCTGCAGAGACTGTGTTAATACCACCAGTGAGAAAAAGACCACAACCACCATTTGAGCCAAATTAGAGCAAGTGGGCTTTTTATTTTGGGGGTACACTGAGAGCTGGCTAGCAACTGCCTTGTAAGTTGGGTTAAAGAGCACAGCTCCAAGTTCATCTTTTGGGTCCCTTTTAAGGAATAAAATCACAACCGTGTTTACAGAGTGAGACAATGGGACAATAAGGAAGTACAGAAAAACCTCAAAAAACACAATGTGGCAGCCATGTGATTAGGGGGTGATTAGGGAGGGTCAGAGAGTTCTCAAAGTCAAGGTCATGGGCTGAGGCAAGTCAGGTTCCAGGAAACAAGCTTAAAAAACAAACAAGGTATTTAACTCTTAAAGTAAATGAAAACTTATTTTTAACAATCCAGCATAATAGCTCCTGCCTTAAAATTGAATTAGGAAGGTTCCTCAACTGCTCCTACCCAGACTGGCTAAACCAACCTCCTCATTCAGTTGTGTGCAATCTTCCCACCTCCCTGCTCAATTGTATAGAAAAAACATGCTGAGTTTCCAGGCTACTGTAGCTTCTCCACAGACAGTCCAGAGCTCCCTGCCCCAGCTTTTCTGAATATATGTCTGTGTGTCTTTCTTCCTTCCCTCACTGCCCAGCTAGGTCAACCTCTGAAGCCCTGCAGAGTAAGGCAGTAGGATGAGTTCTATGATAAAGGAACTTGCTTTCTGCATTTCTCAGGCCCACTGTGCTTCTCTTCCATCCCTTCAAAGCCTCTACATCCTGCTTTCTTCAAACCTTTCCTTCTCCCAGGCTTATGCAGAATGTCTGTTTCAGGGTTGCACAAGTCCTGTCTCTTCTCACTTTTTCCCTTTTATCATAATTTATTCATCTACCGGCTCAGGGATCTGGTAAGTGAGAGACTAAATGAAGCTCTTGGAGGGTGAACACCCAATTTCACTCGTCTTTGGCTCTTTAGCACTTAACATCTGGAGCCTGCAAGAGGGTAATCTTAAATGGGGGCTGGAGTATTAACACTGATGGAAGAGAGTGTTATAGAAGCTTTCTCAGTGAGAAATCCCTGAACATTCAGAGAAGAAGAAAAAGCACTTTCCTAGAGCACCCGGCTGACTGTGGCTAACACCCAATTAAGAGTCAGCCCCAATAAAGATGTTCTTCACTTACATACATCTCCACAAACACTGTCATCCTTAAATCTCTTTTAGGTCATAACTCCAGGTTACACTTCCAACAATTTAAAAAGAGAGGGGACTGCAAATCTGGCCACTTAGGCAGACAGAAGATTTACACACCCAAAATACTGCACATTGCCAGGATTATTTTAAGTACACCAGTGCTCCCCATGCCGCAGTAGTTATTACCTAGAGTTTCTTGCCTACCTGGCAGAATTATATTTTTCCTGATGAGCACAGGCAACTTATTGGCATACCAGAACTTGATGGTGGCTGTGATCCTACACTACTGCCCTTTAGCTGCATTTAGAGGTTTCAGGGACTAGGACCTCACGACTGGTTGTAACTTACTGCTGTCTCATGTTATGGGAATGGAGCCTAAAGGCTCGTCAACTGGTCAATCCTGGTGAGTGAATATGTACATTCCAGCATTGTGCATTTTGCTTACCTCTAACAGGCCTGGCTAACACATTATTTACCTTCGGCTTATTTTGGAGGCAGTGTTCCCTTAGCTAAATTCTACTTGCGTGACTTGATATCTCCTAAACAAATCTATTAACAAATTATTACTGATATTAACAATAACATTAGTTGTATTACTTTGAGTTACTTCTACATTGATAGTAGCTTTAAGTATTGCCCTATTGATAGGCAATCACTTGGAGACAGATGTTTTGGAGGGAAAATGTGCCTTTTATGTTACTATCATAGTATATCAAATACTGATAAACTTATAAAGAAAAGAAATATAATTGACTGAAAGTCCAAGAGCCTCTTGAGGGTGTCTGGTAAAGGCTCCTGTGACGCAGGACTCCTCAGTGGAATGTGGACAGGCAAGAGACAGCTGAACAGTGAGAGAGGACAAAACCCACTCCTGAAACTGTAAGAGCAAATGTTACGCTTTAAATTTTAATTTCTCTCTCTAAGAGATCTGTGGAACAGGACACAACTTCCTGGAGTGCTGGGTAGGGCTGTTCAGGTGAGATAGTCCTGAATCTCCTTTGCCCAAGGACATAACCTCTTGGATTGTTGGGTAGGGAGTGTTTAGGTCTCATTTAGCTGACCCTACTGCACCAGATGTGCTTAGTCACTTGTAGGCAGGAGACAACCCAGACAGGAAGTACATCAGGATAGATGCATGCCACTGATTGGCCCTGATAGGAAGTACGTAGCCTTATGGGTTCTGCCTCTTTAAGCACCTGTGCCATTTTGTGGGAACTTCAGAGGTGGCAGGACCATTCATTCCATGGCAACCTCAGAATGGACCTGGTCAGAGTCCATCTTCTTGGCCAGTATTTACTTAATTTAATTAAAGCTTGCTTGCTTCAAATTTGGCTCAATTGTGGTGGCCTTATTTTTGACTGGATTTGGGATTTACAAAACAAATCCATTCTCATGATTTCTGAGAGTAAAAGTACTCTCATGATAACATTCATCTGTTCTTGAGGGCAGAGACTTTGTGACCTAATCACATTTCCTTAGTCGCATGGAGGATCAGGTTTCCAACACACGCTCTTTGGGGGACACATTCAAAGAATATTCCTTCCACTCCTCATGTCTCCTTTCAGGAGAATTGTGACTCTATGTGCAAAATCATCTCTGATTATTCTGGAGTTGAGGGTGACTTTTCTTGGCACGCCTGAATGTGGGTGTAAAGGAGAAAAACCTTTTCCTGTGCTCTTATGTTCTTTTCTTGGGATATGCAAATTAAAACGACAAAAGACAGATTGTTAGGCAAAGGAGGCTTCATAGAAAGAAAATGTCTTCATTGGCCTTTCTGTTGATGTGGTAAAAAAATTATGACCAAAGGAAACACAGACAGGAAAGGATTTATTTCAGTTTATAATTTTCAGTTCACAGTCCATCAATAAGGGACGTCAAGGCAGGAACTGAGGCAGAAGCTATGGAGAATTGTTTGCTCTGTGACTTGCTCAGCCTGCTTTCTCAGACACCCCAGGACCACCTGCCCAGGGATGACGACAATCACAGTGAGCTGGGCCCTCACACATTGATCCTTAATCAAGAAAACGCCCCTCGAGCTTACCCACAAGCCAATCCCACAGGACATTTTCTCAAATGAGGTTCCTTCTTCCCAATGACTCCAGCTTATGTCAAGTAAAAAACAAAACAAAAAAACTAATCAAGAAAGGAAATAAATATTCACGGGACTGGTAAGACCCGTGGGTTACATATCAGCCAAGGATGAGGTATTCTGGAGAAGCTGACTAGACAAAAGAAAAGGCACGGGAGTAATAAGGAGGGAATCTTTGGGAGGGTGACTGAAATATGTGCTGGGTTGTTGGGAAGACTCCGGTTGTCAGTGTCCCTCTCCTCTCCTTGGTGTGAGAGACCGAGGACACTTTTACAAGTGGAAAGTTATGCCCCCAGTTCTCCAATGAGCTTTCTAGTAGAGCAGAGAAAGTCACGTAGGAAAACAGCACAGGCGTTGCTCTAGAAATCAGAGCTCAGTTGAGCTCTGTCTGTAACCCGATTCCACAGTTCACTTTCAATTTAAGCATAACGCCATTGTCAATTTATTAAAAGAAAGCAAATCACTGTTTCGAATATGGGCTTAATTGCACATTGTCTACCAGAATTTGACACAGAATATATTCAGAGAAAGGAACTCAGATGGATCTGTTGAATGCATGTTTATGTGTAGTTCACTAGAATCTGACCCATAATAGTCTCAGTGTCATTGCATCTCACAGAATGTCCTAGATATACTGTGATCTTATTTCTAGTGGCCAAATGAGCTAATCCCCACAAAGCCTCAGGATACTCCTCTGTGACGTAGCACAAGGAAGAGTTAGGGTGTTCTCAGTGGGCGACGGCAGCAAGCTACCTGCTGAGTCACTGAGCCCGTCTATTTTTAATCCAGTGAGCCAAACTTCTATTTGGTGTGACCTTATCTGAGTAATGTCTTCTGAGAGCTTCCAAAAACTACACCGCTCCCCAAAATGGAAAAATGATTTGTTTTTATTTATCGAACAGAAATAATAATGCTGTTTACTTGGTTAAACATAAGTCTTTTATTTTACCAGAAAAGGAATAAATATTACCTTAATGATAACAGACAAGTAACTAAATCGTAAAAATAAAAAAGAAAAAAACTTAGTAAAATTGTCTATTTTATTTGAGTATTTTTCTGAATAGTAATGATACTAAACATTATTTATGCTGAAATTATATTTTTATTTTACATATAGTTCTTTAAGGTCACTATATGACGCTACTTTTGGTGATGTTATGTTCAATGAACAGATCTAGGGGATAGCTCGGTTGGGAAAGTGCTTGCCTTGCAAGCATTAGAACTTGAATTCAATTTCCGGGACCCATGTAAAGCAAAAATAAACACAAAACACAGGGGGAAAGGCACATTCGAATCCCTCTGGGGAAGTGAGGACGGATAGATTTCTGGAACTCATTGGCCAGCCAGCAAAGCAAGTGCCAAGCCAGTGAGAAGCCTTGTCATAAAAACAAAAATAGCCAACTTCCTAAAGAATGACACCTGAGGTTGTGTGACTCCCACAAGCACATACATACACACCAATGTACATAAACAGCACACACACACACACACACACACACATACACACACATACAGGCTTACACACACAGGCTCACATACACAAACACACATGCTCACACACACACACACACACATGCTCACACACACACACACATGCTCACACACACATGCTAACATACACATGCAAACACATACACACATACACACACAAACATGCTCACATATACCCATATACACATACACATATACATAAATCCACATGCTCACATACACATACATTCACACACATGCTCACACACTGATGCATATATACAAATACATATACACACATATACACATACACACACACACACAAACATGTATACATACACACACTCAATACACATACTCACATATACACAAACATGTACATACACTCAAACACATACAACACACATTCACACATACACATACATACATGTGTGTCACACATACATGAAGCACAAGTGATTTTGGTTTTGCTAGAAAATGTCTTATCAAAATTTTGACACTCCTATGGTCTTAACTAAAAACTTAACTAAACTTAAACTTAACTTAACTAAACTTAAAACTTAACTAAAACTACCATGAAATAGAAAAAAACATGATCCTGTAATCGCATGTTAGTGATTGCTTACTTATTTCTTTATTTGCAGACGTGGATGTTGGGGATTGATTCCAGGGCCTTCTGCATGCTAGGTAACCAACCACTTCGATACTAAGTTCCATCCCCAGTGAATTATTTTTTTTTTAATTTCCATAAAAGTGAATAATTTGGTGTTCATTGTTTGAAGAGGATGAAAGACATGATGCCATCCCGTGTTAGTTCATTGTCTCCTGTAAGAAGAACTTACGCATACCATATTTTTATCTTGGTGACAAAACCACTCTGTAAAGTGTGTTGGATTAGAGGACACTTGTTTTAGCAGGCCTACGGGAAGATGAAATTCACACTAAAAGGAATTTCAGATGAATCTCCTTTGCAGACTAGAGCAATTTAACAGTCACACATCTCCTAACTGAGACTCATATTTTCCGCAAGAGAAGTTAAGGGTGTGGATATAAAGACCCCATTTCTATTTTTTTGGTCACACCTACCACTAACAAAATCTTTAAATGTCTCCAAAATTGTCTAGGGTCAAAGATATTCTTTAAACTGTGGGCAACCAAACCATCAAGATGGCTAAGTGGGTAAAGGAGCTTGCCTGATGACCATGGCACATACACACACACAGATAAAAATAAAAGTCACTAAGGAATGTAAAACTATGGGCAATAACATCTCAGGAATTTAAGTGGCCTCAAGGTGGTTAAGACAGGTGACAGACACTCTTTCTGCAGTTTCTTTCACCTTCCAGAGTTACAGTGCTTGGCTGGGAGGTCACTCTACAACTTAAGATGGACATTTAGACTACCCTTCCCTTTACCATGAATAATGTAAGCTGCCTACTGCAACCAGTTGTTCATTATTCTTCTCAATGGAAACCCAATTTGTTCAGCATGGGGGGGGGCACCCAATTTAATAATTCTCTCCCTGGTCACATTTGCAGCTAAGATGCAGTCCATGCAGTCCAGTTCTGGCAGATAAAATGTACCTGGAAGTCTAGAGATGGAGTTTGCAGGGGAGTAACTTAGGTCAGATGGAGCTGGCTCAGCTCGATTGTTCTTCCCCACTCATTCCACCGTCAGCGCAGAGCAGCCATCTTGCAATGGTTCAGGCGACACTGAAGACATGCTAGGGTGGCAGGGCGGAAGAAGAGCTTACAGACATTCCTGAGCAGCTTCACAGTCTCACTGCTTCTGTGACCAACAGATGAAAGTGCAGGTTGCTCACTTGAATTTGTGTATATAACACACTTACATTAAAATAGTATTCATTGCTTTCATCAAATCTAAGTTTAACTGAGTATCTTATATTTTTAACCATTGCATCTGACAACTCTGTCTAGTTTTCTAAACTTCTCAATATTAAAAAAAAATATTAAAAACCTATTCAGAAGTAAAGCGTGTTGGTGCATACCTATAATCTCAGCACTCCAGATGTTAAGGCAGGAGGACTGTGAATTTAAGGCCAGCCTGGGCTACATAGCAAGTGTTTGACTCAAACGAAACAATTCCTTTTGGTTAGACTATCACTGCAGTCAAGTTTTTATTACATGTAGCTGAAGCCAACCTCTGCAAACTTTTTAAAAATTGTTTTTTTCTTTAAATTAAATTAGACCTCCCCATGAGTTCTGACATTTAGATAAACTATTTATTTAGGCCAGGCAGTAGTAGTGCACACCTTTGATCCCAGCACTCGGGAGGCAGAGGCAGGTGGATCCGTGAGTTCGAGGCCAGCCTGGTCCACAGAGTGAGTCCCAGAACAGCCGGAGTCACAGCAGAGACACCCTGTCTTGAAAAGCCAATAAATAAATAATAGCTCAACTATAGCTT
The DNA here is from genome assembly GCA_026225945.1 of Cricetomys ansorgei. Lineage (NCBI taxonomy): Eukaryota > Metazoa > Chordata > Mammalia > Rodentia > Nesomyidae > Cricetomys > Cricetomys ansorgei. Next base: position 11,023,785 of record JAMJFZ010001264.1, read on the forward strand.
GAATAATCATTTGTTCTTGAATTAGTTCTTGAAACAACACTAAACAAAATTTGAGTTTGTTTGTCCTTGTGATTCACCAAATAAAGGCTCAAAAGTTTAAATCAGCAATCCTAACATCACAAAACTATATACATGGTGGGGCTGAGGATGTAGTTCAGTTGGTAGAGTGCTTGCTTAGCATGCATGAAGCCCTGGGTTTGGTCCCAGCGCTGCATAAACCCCGAACGGTGGTGCATGCCTATAATCCCAGCATGGGAGAGATGGAGGCAGGAGGATCAGAAGTTCAAGTCATCGTCAGCTACACAGTAAGTTGAGGCCAGACTGGGAAACATAGGACCCTTTCAAAGGAAGGTAAAAAGGGAAGGACAGGGGGAAAATGGAGGGACAGAGAAGAAGTAAAATTAGAGAAAGTATTTTTCATGGAATAACTAATGTATATCTAGAGTTATTTGGAATCTTTATATTTATACCAAATAACTCCAATTATCTGTCTGTCTGTCTGTCTATCTATCTATCTATCTATCTACTTTTGAGATAGGCTCTCTCTATATAGCGCTGGATGTTTTTGGTATGTTTTGCTATGTAGACCAGGCTGGCCTCAAATTTACAGAAATCTACCTGCCTCTGTCTCCAGAGTGCTGGGATTAAAGGCCTGTGCTACCATGCCCAGCTAAGTAACTCCAATTTTTGAAAGCGAACTGAAACTGAATTTTAACTGCTGTGCTTATCACTAAGCACAGGGAATTTTGAAGCATAAAGAAGTAGAAATAGTTTCTGTTCCCAGAGTTACAACCCTTGCAAGGATATATAACTTCTAAGAATCAAATTTTGAAGTTAAAACATAGAAGACTAACGTAGAAAGCTAAATTATAAGACTAGGCACAGCACCAGGGAGGCTGAGACAGGAGGATTGCTGGGAGTTTGAGACCAGCAAGACCCTATCTTAAAAAAAAAAAAAAAGATACAGTTAAAAAATATAAGAAAGATACAGTTAAAATAGAATATAAACAAATACCAAAGTATGTGATCCTCAGGAAGGGGGATTAGGTCAGAAGCTACTGGAGAAGATGACGGTTGACGTGGGTGAGTGGGAACTTGAGTCAAAGCCTGAGATTTATGTGGTTCAAGTCTGTAATAGTAGATATGCAGCATTCCTGATTTAGGGTCAAGACTCTGTCAAGTCTAAGGAACACCTGCCACTCATCATGGGGCTGTCGTCATTTCCATGTGAACCGTGCCTCCTCGAGTTGTGTAAGGGACAGTCCTGTCAATCATTCCCTTGAATACCAAGGCTTGGAGAGCTGGTGTTGGGTTAGCCTAAAAACAGTTTACGAAAGTGTGGTAAATATAAAGCAGGGATAAAGCTGCCATTTCACGAACATCCCAGCTATATTCTGTGTTCTTTTATTTTCCAGTTTTAAACGGTTTTCAAATTTCTGTGTACCTTCTACGGGTCTACATTCCTTCCATAGCTATTTATAGCACACTGCTCATATAAAATGAGTCTCCTCATTCATAAAATGAGGATGGCAATGTACCTTGTCCTACTTACCTAAAAATAATTTCCTATCTGCAGAATGGGGCTAATAATACCAGCCCTATTGATTTCACGGGGCTGTTTTGAGAATCCGATGTGACACTATGTCAGATCAGGTTGACACCAAAAATATGACGCAAATCAGAGCTCTTACCAGAGTTCTGTCCAGCCAGGACTGTAACTAAAGCGTTTATGGAAAAAACAGCTCACTGTCCACTACATTATCTTTGACCATGAAAGGGTGTGATGCTGACTAGCCTTCTAAAGCTATTCAAATGTTTGTGCCGTATTTTGCCTACTAAGACTACGAATCTCTACTTTAAAAGGAGCCAACGAAAGCCCAAACAATTGCTGAGATGTAGTCATACTCCTCCAGGGGTTAAAGCAAGAAGAAGGTTTCATTCTGATCTGCTTTTCTGCAGTTTCCCATTTCTTTTCACAAAGGGTGACATTGTTCTGAGCAGAATCGGAGCGAGTACTTTTCTTTGAGAAACTTAGCTTTCACCTCTTAGGCTACTTGGCTTGAATATACTTCGTATGACACTGGAATTACTTCTTAGCTGTGAAAGGGACATCGTCTTGCCATGCTGATGCTGACGGTGAAGAGCACTCTCCTGCAGGACCCAGGGGGCTGAGACTTTGTCCCAGCTTAGGGTTGCTGACTTTTTTGGAGGGGGAGGAGAGGTTTCAAGACAGGGTTTCTCTGCTGTAACTCTGGCTGTCCTGGAACTCACTCTGTAAACTAGGCTGGCCCAAACTCAGAGATCTTCCTGCCCCTGCCTGGAGTGCTGAGATTAATGGCAGCGCCACCACTACCCAGCCTAGTGGCTGACTTTTACATGGTACTCACGGTCTTTAGTCTTCCCCAAATTTCCGTCTTTGTTTTCCCTTGAAATTGGCAAAAGCCTCATTCTCCTCCAAAAACTGACTTCCGGCTTCCTAGGTGCTCACCACACACCGCCTGGCACTTCACTCTCCTCAGCAGATAAGGGGATATTGAGATCATTAACTGATTAATTAATTAATTGATATTAATGTTTTGCAAATACGATGACTTAATACATATAACTCATTTAGTGTTTTATGCATTGGATCTGTATAATGTCTTAAATTGTTAGTTGATTACCTGGTTTGTTTGCTTTGGGACAGGATCTTTTTATATAACCCAGGGCAGTCTCAGACTTAAGATTCTTCCACCTCAGCCTCCCAAACTTTGGAATTACACATGTAGACTCTCTACTCAGCCTTCAGTATAGCATTTATAGCACTGTTTACCATTTAAGTTCTCAACAAATTTTCCCTGTGTTTCATAAAATGGCAGAAATTGATTACCTATATAATGAATTATATATGTATATACCTCACCTATAAGGGTATATCTATATAATATACATGTAAGTGTGTGTGTGTGTGTGTGTGTGCATATGCATTGTATTTGCATGTATAATACAATTGATAAAAGTATTCATGGTCCCACACCCTGACCTGACAATGAAGACATCAGTAGATGCTTCTGTCACAAAAACGAAGTAACTTTTGGATGTGATTAAAACAAGCAGTAGTAGTTCCACAATTATCCAGATTGTTCCCTAATAAGGCTTACACCAGATGGTTTATCCCTTTATGGAAATTGGGACTTTATTCACATTTAATTTAAAACAAAAAATTCTTCTTGTTCTTAAAAAAATACGTGCTGATTCCTTTCCTTGTAGCTCTCTTGAGATCATTTGTAACTGAACTCCAATTCCTCATTTTGTAATTGAAATCTGCTCTCCTTTTTCCTCCTGCTCCACTTGTAACTGAAGGCTGTTCTCATATTCTCCTGTCCTGAAAACTGTTTTCTTGACCTATGTTGTAGTGCTGCTTTCAACCGAAAGTTACCGTAACAGATTCCTAACTTGTAACTAAATCCTAACTTGTACAGATTCCTACTCTGCCTTTTTTAATTTTACCCTCACTAGCTCAGGAAAAATAGAAAGAGAGAAAAAGGAAGAAATCCTCATGGCCCTTTGTGGCTGTCCTTTTCTGAATAAGCCTGGAGAACTGGACTAACTTCCATCCTCTTCTGTCCCACTAGCCATTCCACCCACTTGTCCTCTAAGAGAGCTGGAGCCTTCCTGCTCTCCCATCAGCTGTCACTGCCAACAGGCCACTGTGTCCTTTACATCCTAAGCTGTTCCCAAAGTCCAAGCAGCATCCGGTCATAAGGAAGGCTGCACAGAATAGACTTCTTGGCAAAGTCCCACTACACCCCCCCCCCACATTACTAAGATATAAGTTGTAAGATATGGATTACATTCTCTCTGAGGCCTTCTGCTAGACCATCTCTTCTCCTTCCTGGTCTTCAGGAGTCTATCCTTTGCATTCATACAAAGTCCCACTACATCTGTTAGTTTTATTTATATTACGAGCATGTCTGACTTTCACAGCCTGTTACAATTTCATTTGTTTTACATTTTAGTAATGTGTTATCACTGTGGGTGTGTGAATGCCTTGGCATGCGTGTGGAAGTCGGAGGACACTGTGGCTTCCAGGGATCAAACTCAGAACATCAGGCTTATGAGGCAGCACATTATCTGCAGCCAGCCCTAAATAGTGTGTGTGTGTGTGTGTGTGTGTGTTTTCAGATTTTCCAGACAGGGTTTCTCTGTGTAGCCCTGGCTGTCCTGGAACTCACTCTGTAGACCAGGCTGGCCTCAAACTCACAGAGATATAACCTCTGCTTTTGAGTGCTGGGATTAAAGGCTTGTGCTACCCCTGTCCCGCTAAATTATAATTTTCGATGAAAATAAACTCTTAACCATCCTGAGGAGAACTGTTAGAAAAAACAAACAAACCAACTTAAAAGTGTATTGCATGAATTTATGCTCCCCCCACCCACATAGCTAATTCCAATTTTAAACACTAGTTATTTGCTTATTTGTATGTGAGTGTACACACGAGTGTATGTGAGTGTGTACACACAAGCATGTGCGTATCTGTGTGAGTGTGGCCAGAAGAGGGCATCTGGTGTCTTCCACTACCAATCTCTTTCTTAGAGACAGGGTCTCTCCCTGAACCTGGAATTTGCTTTTTCTCATCTCGCAGTCAGTCCCCAGTGATCCTTCTGTCTCCACCCCCTTCAGAACTGGGGTTTCCAGGCACACATGTGATGCCTAGCTTATCGCATGGGGGCTAGGATCTGAACCAGGTCCTCATGGCTGTAGAAGCTCCCTTAACTGCTTAGCAATCTCTTAGCCCCTAGAATCACCGATTTTAATCCACGCCCATGCCACATAGAATCATGCTTCCATGTCTAGCCTCCTCCACACTCCCACGTGACCATACTCCTTAGCTTTGACTACTGATGACGGGAGAAAAGTCCATCCAGAAAGTGAAAGAGTCTCTTTGCTAGTCCTTTTCATCTAGCTGCTTGACTGCGGATTCAGCAGCTGCAGCCAGAGAAATCTTTTGGGGTAGCAGTTCTGAGGGTGCTGAAGCAGAAAAATCCAAAGATGTCTATGCCTGACAATCCCAGACGCCCTCATAAAAGCCTAAATTGCTTTTGTTTATTTGGAAGACAAACAAACTTTAATCTGCTGTTGCTGGGTTTGGGAGTTTGTTATCACCCACAGATGAAGTTTAATCCTAACTAATTAATACAAACTAAGGCTGACAAACAAAACCTCCCAGCTGTGTTTGCTCTTTTATTGGAGAGAGGCTTATCTCATAAGAAGTAAAAACAATGGAGGAGATAAAATTATCTGTGCAAAGTTACACAGAAGACCCAGAAGGAGGAAATACACCCACGTCTTAGCTTATTGGTTTAGGATGACAGACTTACAGACGGGTTCTCTGTTCTGTTTGTTTTAAGTCAGGGTCTCTCCATGTAGCCCTGGCTGCCCTGGAACTCACTCTGTAGACCAGGCTGGCCTTGAACTCACAGAGACCCTCCTGCCTCTGCTTCCTCAGTGCTGGGTTGAAAGGAGAGAGCCACCAGGCCCTGCCCTAACTTCCTTTTTTTTTTTTCTTAATGCTTCCTATCACATACAAATATTATCACATACAAATGAATAAATAATTCGTGTTTAAAAAATTAAGAGTCTTACTTCTGTAGAATACAGGGAGAATAGATTTTGGAACAAACAGCATTCCTACACCTGGAGTTGCGCTGATGTTATGAGATGGGGCCTGGCTTTGCTGCCTAGGCTGCTCTCCAGCTCTTGAGCTTGAGGGATCATCTCGCCTCGCCTTCTTACTCTGTGATTCCGAGTGTGGACCATGGTGCCTGCTTGCATTTTTTTTTTCAATATTTTATTCATTTTTATTTTATGTACATTGGTGTTTTGCCTGCATGTATGTGAGGGTATTAGATCTACTGGAACAGGAGGTATGGATAATTGTAAGCTACCATGTAGGTACTGGGGGTTGAACCTGGGTCCTTTGGAAGAACAACCAGTGCTCTTAACCACTGAGCCATCTCTCCAGCACCCCGGTTACATTTTTGGGTTTTGTTTTGTGTTTGAGACAGGGTCTCATAAACCTCAGACTGGCCTTAGGTTTGTTGGTTTTGTGTTTTTCTGCTTTTTGCTTTGTTTTTTTCGTTTGTGTGTTTTTTGTTTTGTTTTGTTTGCTTTTGTTTTTGTTTTTCGAGACAGGGCTTCTCTGTTGTAACTGTTACTCTGGCTGTCCTGGAACTCACTCTGTAGACCAAGCTGACCTCAAATTCACAGAGATCCACCTGCCTCTGCTTCCAGAGTGCTGGGATTAAAGATGTGAGCCACTGTGAGGCCGGAGACCCCCCGGCCCTGGGCATTAATCCTAAACTCTTAACAGGAACTTAGGCTTTCTCTACTCAATACAATAATTATTGAGTACTTTCCAGAACTCCCTGTTCCAAGAACTAGCCCACCCCAGAAACCATAAAACAATTATTGTCAGGCTTAATTCAAGGGCACTGTGACCCAGCCCAAATTCCCAAAACTAAAGTATGAGAGGCAGCTGCAGCTGCCACCTAATAGCCTTGGGCAAGGGACTTTCCACGTTGACTAAGACCCTAAGTGTACATTTCCTGGTGCCCACGACCTTGCTATACGCCAGCTCCAATCAGCTTAAAGGTTAATTGGCCCTAACCTATCAAAATAGAAAAACAATTTGGGGACCAATCGACTTGTACCAAATCGGTTAATGCCTAGCAACCGTCTGTATTTTGTATAAAAAGCTTCATTTTCTGCTCCTCCGGGCCGCTTCTATCCTGCATGTTAGAACGGCCCCAGCGCTGGTTAATAAACCTCTTGCTTTTTGCATCGATTATCCGACTGTGTCTCTCTGTGGGCACGTCATCAAGTTGGGGTCCGGTTCGGGAACCCAACACCACCACTACCTGGCAAGGCCCCAGGTTTAATCTCCAGAATGGAAGAATGGGAGAAAAGGAACTGCATCTGGAGGCCAAGAAAGGAACACTGGGGTTTCAGTCCCTGCTAAGGTCACAGCCTCAGTAGCAAACAGGGCTGGGGAGAGATGGTAGTTATTGAGTACTCACCAGCACTAAGAATGGAATGGAGCTGTAGCTGGAAAGGACTCAATTCTGTCCTCATGAGTAAGACCAGTCGTTCTGGTTTGTGTGAAGCAAAAGCACCCATAAGCCAGGCAATCACAAAGCTTTACCTTGAATCTGGACAGCTGAATGTCAGCCCAAGTTCTTATTTATTGAAGGGAGATATACATTTGCTCGTCCTTAAGGACATTTCACCTGTCAGGTTTCATCTGTGATTGCTGGTAGATAGGGTTGCATATCACCTCTCCAGGACTCTCAAATTCTTGGAAGCAGATATGGCTAAGATTTGGTTCTTGTCATCAAGAGCAGACCATCTTGAGGGATAAAACAAACTATGTGTACAGGGAGTCACACGATGTGTCACAGATGACTTTAGAATTTTATTAAATTTATTTTGCGATGTTGGTAATAGAACTTGGCGTTTCTCACATGCTACGCAGTCTTCTTACCCTTGTGTCCCAGGCTCCAGAATTTGTAGAAAGATTCAGTCTGGAGAGATGGCTCAGCAATAAGAGCATTTGTTCTTGAAGAGGACCCAGGTTTGGACCCTGAAATCACACAGTAGCTCACAGTCATCCATAATTCAGTTCCAGGGCATCCAACGCTAACTTCTGACCTCCTCAGGCACCAGTCATACATGTGGTGCACATACATTCATGCAGGCAAAACATTTGTACATGTCGTGCTGACTAGTCTTATGTCTACTTGACACACAAACTAGAGCTATCTGAAAGTGGGGAACCTTAATTGAGAAAATGCCACCGTAACATCCGGCTATAAGGCATTTTCTTAATCAGTAATTTGTGTGGTTGGTTCCATCCCTGGGCTGGTGGTCCTGAGTTCTATAAGAGAGCAGGCTGAGCAAGCCATGAGGAGCAAGCAAGTAGGTAGCACCCCTCTGTGGCTTCTCCATGAGCTCCTGCCTCCAGGTTCCTGCCCTGTTTGAGTTCTGTCCTGGCTTCCTTCAGAGATGGACTATGATGTGGAAGTAGAAACCCTTTCATCCTCAACTTTCTTTTGCTCATGGTGTTTCATCACAGCAATAGAAATCCTATGATACACATAGAATCAAATAAATATGTATAATTTATAAACTGTTGTTATTGGAAGAGGGGATATGTGTGCCATGAACCTGAGATGAAGGCGGAGGATGTTCTGTGCATGAAGCTCTGTGCTTCCATCTTATACGATCATGGAGGGTTGAGCTCAGCTTCCAGGTGTGTGCAGCAAGTGTTTTTATCCCTGAGCTGTCTCACTGACCTCTTACTCTGGAACCTTATTTTTTTTAAGATTTTTTTTATTGCTGGATGTGGTGGCATTTGATTTAATCACAGCTATAGTGGAATATTTAAACTTGTTCTCAAATATTATAAAGCTGCATGCACTTCTGAGCAGTAATATAAACCTTAAATAGCTGCTGTGTCTGGCAACTGGAGCTGCTGCCAGGAGGCCACCTTCCTTAGCTGTTAGAACCAGCTTTCTGGGTGTGGATGGGCTGCAGCTTTCTTGAATGCAGAAAGAATGGAATACCAGTAATTGTCCACTGAATTACCAGTGGATGGAGCAATCGTGGTTCAGATTTGACCTTACCCACTGAGATCTTTGTGTTGAAGAAACCTTATTGTATTATTGCTAATGGAGGATCCTCCAATGGTCTCCTTCCCCCAGTCTAAGCACCTGACAGGAATACCTTGCCAGGAGTCTTGACTTCACCCATAAAATGGCATCAATTTGGCCAGCTATAATTGGGAGTTGTTGTACTGCGGAAGTTCTGTTCATTAAGCAGTTAAGAACTTTGTATTGGTGGGCAATGCCTTTACTCAATAAAGTGCCTAAGGGCCACATGCTCTGAGTCAGTCCATCAGGGGCCAGACCCCTTGCCTAGGCCATTCAGGCTTACATCTCAGAGAACTGTCTGTGTTCTCTTATTAAAACCTGCCGGTAATATTAATGTTTCCATTTACACCCAGCACTCGGGAGGCAGAGGCAGGCAGATCTCTGAGAGTTCCAGGACAACCAGGGCTATGTGGAGAGGCACTATCACAAAGAAACAAAAAAGAAAAAGAAAGAAAAAAAATTTATTTTGTGTGTGTGTGTGTGTGTGTGTGTGTGTGTGTTAATCAATGTGGCATATGCACATGTATGCAGGTGCCCTTGGAAGCGAGAGGCATCAGATCCTCTTTGAACCAGAGTTTAAAGTGGTAGTGAGCTGCCTGATGTGGTGGGGGGCACAGAGCATTATGCTTTCCTAACTGCTGAGCCATCTCTCTAGCCCCTGACTAGTAATAATAAAAAACAAACACAAACAAAACTTAAGTCTTTCAGAAGTCAGGTAGGAAATGTAGCCCAGTGGTCTAACTCAGCCTTGTAAGCATGAGGCCTGAAATATATCTCCACGCTTCACGCTTAGGGAAGATGGGCAAAGCACCAGAAGTAAAGAGAAATGTGTATGGAACATTTATGGAATACATGACCTGGAACTGACCATTCGTGTTACAGTTGGATATGATGATCTCCCCAGAGGCTTGGTCTCCCTGAGAAATGCTCAGAGGTGGCTTTGGGGAAGTGACTGGATCATGAGAGCTCTGATATTATCAATGAAACAATTCAAATTCATAATTTAATGACATTATGGTGGAAATGAGGCCAGGGGCCTTATTGAAAAAGTAGGTCATTTAGGGAGTGTTTTGAAGGGTATATATACATTGTCTATGATCTCTTCTCCACTCATCTCTTTCTGTTCCCTGCTACCATGATGTGAGCAGCTTGGCTTCACCATTGCTACCCACCATTACTTGCTGCCTCACCTCAAGCCCATAGCAATGGAGCCAACCAATCACAGACTGAAACCTTTGGAATCATGAGCCAAAGTAAATATTTCCCCCTTTTAAATTGTTTGTGTCGGGTAATTTGTCACAGCAACAGAAAACTGACTGTGCTTGTATACATGGCTATATATCACAGATCACCACAAACTTAATAGCTCAAAATGACCTTTACTCCTTAGCTCATGTTTCTGTGGATCAGAGTCTGAGCTCACAGAGTTTTATAAGGCTAAAAGCAAAGTACAGACCAGACTGAGTTCTTATCCGGAAGCACTCAGGATGGTGGCGGAGTGCTTCCAGTTTCACTCAGGTTGTTAGTAGAGTCTAATTCCCTGAGGCTGATGTTCTAATTCCCATTATCTGACTGCCATTTGAAGACAGTTCTCTGCTCTGCAAGCCCAGGTGCACTCCTCCATCCCCAAAGCTAGCAGGAGCCCACTGAGACTTCCTCACTTTTCATAGCCTGCATCCTCTTTTGCTGTAAGAACGGAAACTCTCTACTTTTAAAGGGCTACCCACAGTTTAAGGCTAACTTATCTGAGATTATAATTACCTGCAAAATCTTATTGTAGCATTGCCCGGATTCACGTCTGGTTGACAAAGTAAGGGATAGAAATCACAGTTGCTGTTTTTAGAATTCTGCCCACTGTATAGTCAATCTATGAATCTATATTGTGACATTTGTCAGTGGATTTATCAGTTAAGTAATAATTACCTATTGGCTATTTACTGACTGTACCATAGCAGTCATGGCTGTGCTACATGGGATCTTCTCTTTAGTCTGAAAGATGTTTGAGGTGCCCCCAAATTTGTAGTCTACACCAGACCAAGTGTTTTTAATAAATGATTACTATAACATTTACATTAGTGTTTCAAAGTTTATTTAATGTACGAGTGAGTATGCATGCATGCCATGGTTTAGGTCAGAGGACAGCTCTTGGGATCCCAAGAATTGAACTCAGGTCATCAGGCTTGACAGCAAACACCTTTACCTGCAGAGCCATCTTGCTAGCCTCAAACTGTTTTAATGAAGATTTGCAACACATTACTTTAGGACCTTTTAAACCTACACATGTTACCTTTATGTTAGCCTCATTCCTGCCCAGAGAAAAGAAATTTAATTGCTCCCTCCCTTTCATAAGGAATCAGTGCTGGTTAGCCAGGCAGTGGTGGTGCATACCTCCCAGTACTTGGGAGACAAAGTACTCCAAATGCATCGGATATGCTTAGTCACTTGTAGGCAGGAAGTACCGCAGGATATATGCTTGCACCTGATTGGACCTGGTGGGAAATATGTTATGGGTTCTGCCTTTTTAAGCATCTGTTCCCACGTGGCTCAGCACCATCCTTGGGAATCCCAGAGTGGAGGAACTTGGAGTGGTCCTAGTCAGAGTCCATCTTCCAGGCCAGTGTTTAATTAATTTAATTAAAGCTTGCTTCAGACTTGGCTCAATTGTGATGATGGTCTTATTCTCAACAGCTGGGATTTATACTACCCCCAAAGTCCTGGGGTTGCTGTCATATGCCGCCACTCCCAGTGGGTTAGAGAGGCATTGTTGCAATTAACTTTTCAAGTTAAAATTTCTTTGACTATCCATCTTACCTACTTTTTCTCATTTTCTGTGATCAAAATGCTAGTGACTCAAGTAACATCTTCCTTGTCTAGAGCAATCCACATGTCCAGCAGCCATTGCCCAGCATGCAACTGTGTTTCCCAGCAGCCCTTACGGCCATATGGGGTTGTAAAACTAATTCCTGCTGATAAAATTTCAAAGGAAATGCTGTGAGGTAGTACAGCCCCTTAGGAAAATGTCCATACTATCATCCTTCTCTGCTGTACTGAAGCAGAGTCTCACATGGAGGAGCCCGAAGTCATTAAGTCTTCACGAGGGGAAGAACTGAGGCTAACAGGGTATTGAAACATTTCAAGAGTGTCAAACTTCAGTTGGGCTTAAGCCACAGTGCTCACAGAGTCCATTTCTTTCAGCAGCGTGGTGTCCCATGACTAGGGGGGAGCTCATTTACATTTCCTCAAGCATGCAGCACATGAGCCACTGTGAGGTTCCCAGAGCAAAGGCTTTTTCGGTGATCATCCAAACAAGGAGAGTGATCAGCGACCCAAAAGCCTCCAAGCTCTGCTCCTGAGAACAGCCTGTTTCATCTCCATGCGAAGAAATAACCTTAAGACACTATGTATACTCACTGAAAACTGAGCCTCCAGCTGGCAGTAGCCCGGAGGTAATGGGGGGTGGGTTTTAATCAGGTCGAGGTTTATGGTGGAGGAATCTTGCTGAATTAACTACCTCTCCCTCGTCACAAGAAAAGGGATTAAGAAATAGAACAGAGCTACTCCTCTGCCAGTCCCCTGTAGCCTAGAATTCTTTCCAGCCAGTCTCCTGTGTCTAGAATTTCATCGGATATTACTGGCCTTCATGGAGGGTTTTCTAATCTTCCTCCCGGACCTCACCCCACAAAGGCTGGGTGAGATGGTCCCTCCCTAAATACCCAGGATTCTGTCTTCCTTATGGCTTGTCACTGCCTCTCAGTTTTTTCCATGACAGCTCATGAATCCCTCTAGAACAAGGACATTGTCTTATTAACCTTGAGGTCCCTCCTCTAACTAACATAGCACTGGGCATACAGTAGGTATTTCATAAATGATGGGGAAATGGGCTTTAGAATGGCACATTCTGCTTATTATCACAGGAGACAACAGGCTAATAGCCATTTTTGCTATGATTTCCAAGCCCTCTAAAAATCTGTAATCTCAGCATTAAGAGGCAAAGGGAGGAGGGTCCAGAGTTCAAGCCTGGCTTCTGCTGCACACTGAGGGCTTGCCTCAAGGGAAGAAAATGAGAAGACAACAACCAAAAAGATCTTTTTTTCTTCTTCTTCTTGTCTCAGTCTCATTTTCAACTTTGTGAAACTTACACTGCCCTCGCGTGTCCAGTGGGCCTGTATTTCTTTGAAAATGTCCTTCTTGATTATTAGCATTTAATATTTCTTCTTTCTTACACTGGAGACATGGTGCCAAGAGATAGGACTGAGGGGGCTAGATCAGAAGTAAGGCTCCTTGAGTCTTGTGCTCTCTGGACCTGACAGTGAAATAGTGCAATGCCACAAAAGCAGGGCCCAGTAACCTTCAGGGAGCACATTAGAAAAGAGCTCACTTCCCAGCCAGTAGGCACAGTGCTACCTAAAAGGAAAACACAACATATAGCAGGCAGGGAGGGGGGGGCGGGGCAGAGCTTGAGGCGGGGGCGGGGCAAGCTTGAGGCGGGGCGGGGCTTGAGGCGGGGCCTCTGAGAAGCGAAGTTTGAAAACCTAGGTCATATCAAAGTCCCCTTTCACCTAAAAGGGTTGCAGTTCTGTGCAGATTAATTGTCCTGAGTTTTTTAAATCTGTAAATTATGATCCTTAGGACACTCTAATCTTTCTAATAATGGAGAGTACTGTACTTTTTAGTATGATTCTGATAAAAACTCTGTTCTGTTGACACATTTTCAGAGGCAGTGGGTTCATAGAGGCAGTGTGCTGTGAGTGCCAGCACGCGGGAAAGTGAGAGAGGACGGAATTCAAATCCTGACACTCCCAGGGACTGTCTGTGTGTCTCCAGAAAGTCAGCGGTGTTACCTGTCTGTCTCCTCACTGCTCATGAGAATGCTAATGCCTGCCTTACTAACTGTTGGAAGATGTCACAGCTATGGTCTATACAACGCTGAGCAGTGCTCTGGTAAAGTGAGTTCACACTTGCTATTTCACGTCATCCTCACGAGCATCATTGCTGTGACTCACAGGGAAAAACCGAGACGTCAAGAAATGAAATGAGCTGGGTGTGGCAGTGCATGCCTGTAATCCTAGCTGTTGGGAGGCAGAATCAGGAGGATTAAGAAGTTCAAGGCTAACCTCAGCTACAGCCAGGGGCCAGCCTGGGCTACCTGAGACTTTATCTCAAACCCTACACACGCTACCCCACAAAAAAGAAAGAAAGAAATGACTCCTCAAAGTTAGGCCACGTGGGCAGAACAACGCTCTTTCCGCTACCCCATGCAGAATTTAAATGAGAGAAGGAACCAAACATGTGGAAGGCACGGACCCAAGTGGGGACCCACACTGGGATGCCCTCCAGATGGCAGAGGAGTGGAGGAGCCCGGACAGACTTCAGTTGCCTGTGCTCTAGAGACACTGAAACAAAGACTCAGCATGGTTCCCTCAGCGACCATACAACTGCCTAGTCGCCTCCTGCTTTGCCAGTCCCAGGCCTCCACACGCTCACTGGACGTTTTCTTCTCTTTGTACGCGTCTCATACAATTTGGAAGACTTCTCCTTGCCTTAAGATGTCAGGGGATAAAGGACATGGCTTCTTCCTCCCTCTAGGTGAGAGGAAGAATCCTCGTATAACATATCGATCGATCCCACACTCCTTTTACTGTACTTAAAGCAGACTCTCAGCCTCCTTGCCCCAACACTGAAGTCATGGTGCCTGATTTAGGTCACAGCAAGATGATATCTCCTCGAGCAAGCACAGCCCTCACCTACTCTTAAGACAGAGTCAAGGGCTCAGCAGAGAAGCCAAGGCCTACAGCATTCCTTCTTCCTCGAGGCCCTGACCCGGCTCCTGCTTATTGTCCTAATACACTGTGCTTTTTTTCATGAGAGTGTCTGAGGTTTCAGAAGCACAGGCAACATCACAGGCTAAGATCCCCTTGTTTGTAGGCTGTGTATCAGTACAGTCTCTGTGTATGCGGAGCTAGGATTGAATTAGGGCCTCCTGCTGGCTAGTACTCTACCACTGGGTCCCACCCCCCAGCCTCATGTGCTTAGAATACAGGGAAAGTGTAGATGTTGGGATTGTTCCCTCTATCGGGGTTTCCCATGTAATGGGGTTGCTACCGTCTGTGGTTCTCAACCTTTCTAATGCTGCGGCCCTTTAATATAGTTCCTATGTTGTGGCTACCTCCAACCATACGTTGCTACTTCATAGCTGCAGTTTTGCTGCTCTTTTGAATTGTAATGTAAATATTGGATACGCAGATAGTCATAGGTGATGCCAAGGGGGATGTGCGTGCGACCCATGGGTTGAGAACGGCTGGTATAGAAAGCTCCTAAAACAGAAGTTGAATAACCAAGGGACAACCTGTCCTCATTACTTGTGTGCAAACCCCACTGACTCACAGGGACAGCCTGTTAAGTCAGTAGAGACGTGAACTGTTCATTTCCAAATAAGAGATGATTGAATTAAAATAGTTGTCACTTCTTTGTCCCTGTAGTCTCCAGTCTTTTTTCAATTGGGTAATTTTTCAGGAAGACCATGAACCACTTTATAAAATTTCCCAGTTTTAGGGAAGGAAAATATTCTATCGACACAAAGTTTTCTTTCTTTTTCTTTTCTCTTTAGTTTTATTTTATATGTGTGAGTGTTTGGCCTGAGTGTATGTCCGTGTACCACATGTATGTGTTGTGCTCACAAAGGCCGGAAGAGGGTGTTGGATCCCCTGGGACTGGAGTTACAGACAGTTGTGATCTTCAGTGCTGGTGCTGGGAATTGAACCCAGGTCCTCTGGAAGAACAAGTGCTCTTAACCACTGAGCTACTTCTCCAGCTCCAAAGTTTTCATTTTTGTAAGGAACTGTTCTGGTAGAAGGTAGTGGGAGGGCATGTATATAGGGGACATGCAATGGTCAGGGGACACGCAATGGTCAGGAACTGGTAGACTTCAGCCTTTTGTTGGCTTGCTGTTTAACCCACCAGGCCGGTACACTGATGGCATTAGGTACTTTCTTCTTACAGACTTGTGGCCATCATTTTAAAACAGCCTTTTCTAGAAAGAAAATGCCTTTTCAGAAAGACACTACTTGCATGGTGTAGACTCACAATCAATAATTCCTTTGTCAGGGTCTCTCGCAGCTTAAGTTGGCCTGGAATTCACTAGGTAGCCAAGGCTGTCCCTTAACATTTCATCGTCCTGCTTCCACTTCCCCGATAATGAGATTACAGGCACACACCACCAGCAGACACCACCATACAGTTTTACGTGGTGCTGAGATATGAACCAGGGCTTCCTGTACACTAGGCAAGCGCTCTGCCAGCTGAGCCACATCCCCAGCCCCTCGCTATCAATAACTTTTTAACATGTTTGCATTTGAACATGATTGCAAGGCCAAGTGAGAACTAGGGATATAGAAAAAAATGTCAGCTTTCATTAAGAGCTATGTCATAAAGCCACTCCTTAGAGGGCCCGTTCTTTGTGAAAGGAACTTTTTAAAGAACAAATATGCAGACTGTAGAAATCCACAGAGTATATAGTTTAAAAAAAAAAAAAAAAAGGAGTAGCGGGGAGGGAGGTGTGAATACGATTAAATACCTTCATAAGCGTGTTTGAACTGAAGCCAAGGCCATAGAGGAACACTGGCTTCCTCTCCGTGGTTTGTTCAGCCTGCTTTCCTATAGCACGCAGGGCCACCAGCCTGGGGGTGACACCACCCATGGTGAACTGGGCCCCTCCCCCATCGATCATCATTCAAAGCTCCAGAGTAAGAGTGAAGATGTGCCTTTTAATGCCCAGTCCTAGCTTAGGGTACCTGGCAGGCCTGCCTTCTGCCAAGCACTAGTCATCAGGAAAGGCTTTGCCATATCCAAATGCTGTAAACAGTCTCACGGAGACCTCCTGTGTTCCTGTTCAGTCTTCCACACCTGGCGCCTGCTCAGAGTGAGCCTTTCATCTCTAGAGCAACAATCTGACCTTGTCTCTACCTAGCTCTGTCATCTCTCTGCCAAGGCCACAGTGACCCAAATTGTCCCCTCTCATGATTGACCACAAGCCCATAAGCCTCTTGGAGTTTTTCTTCCTGTTCTTTCTTCATCTGACAATATTATGCATCCAAACACGGTTAGGTTCAGTGCCAGGTGTTTTAGATTATTACTCACAATAGCTTACGAGGAAGTGTTAACTGTTTTATAGTTGATGAGGCAGAGAATCTTGAGAGGAAGATCTTGCACAAATGTGTCACACCGGGTTTGGTTTTCAGGCACAGTTTTGGTGATTTGAAAGCTACATGGTCTCCCCATTTCAGGGTTACTCCTTAGGAAAAAAAAAAAAAAAAAAGGAGCTGTTTTCTACCTCAAAGTGTTGACAGGCTAATTAGGAAGACAGACACAGGAGGCAAGTGTGAAGTGTGGGGAAGGTGGGGGGGGCAGCTAAAAGAGATGCCTAAGCAATGGAGCATTCTGAGGGAAGGTAGCTGTGGTGGGGTTCCAATGAGAATGCCTCCCGTTGGCTCAGATGTTTGAACGCTTAGTAACCTTGTATTTGGGAAGGATTGGGAGATGCAGCCCTTGGTCTAAGTGTAGACTTATGGCATAGTTGTAGACTTTGATGGAGAAGGTGTGTTATTGGGAGTGGGCTTTGAGGTTTCAAACACTCACTCCAAACCCAGTCTCTCTCTCTCTCTCTCTCTATCTATCTCTATCTCTATCTCTATCTCTATCTCTATCTCTATCTCTGCCTCTCTGCATGTGGATCAGATGCAGCACTCAGATACTTCTCCAGCGCCACGCCTACCTGCTGCCATGCTTCCTGCCATGAGGATAGACGGACCCTCTAAAATGGTAAGCAAGCCTTCAGTTAAATGCTTTCTTTTATAAAAGTTGCTGTGGTCATTATGTCTCTTCACAGCAATAGCATACTGACTAAGACAACGTCTGAGATTAGTAAGTTAAAAGAGTAGTGAAAAGTAGCTTATAGATACATACGCAGGTATGGACAGACAGAATCAAGTGTGTCTCTTCACAGAAAAGGAATGTTGGCTAAGATGGGAGCTGCTGCCGGGGACTCGGGTAGCAGCTGTGACAGGCCTGTTGCTGTTTGGAGGAATATGGAAGGCTTCGGGAGTTTGGACTAGAAAAGCAGCTGAACACTTTAAGTAGGGCTTAATGGGCCACCCTAGTAGGAACATTGTAGACAATAGGGCTGAGGGAGACTTGGACTATGGAGGCCCTGCTCAAGGGGTTTCAGAGGGAAAGAATATTAGAAAGTGGCCTAAAGACCATTCCTGTGGTGTTTTGGCAAAAAATGTGACTGCTTTTTTTTTTTTTTTTTTTCTTGACCTAAAAATCTGCCTGGGGCTAAATTGAAGAGTTTTGGATTAATGTCATTGGCAGAGACAATTTCAAGACAGTTTAATATTGACTTCCTCATGCGGTAATTAGGGATCAATCTTAATGCAGAATTACAATGTAAAGGAGCAAGTGGAGCAAAGAGAAATACAATATGTACAATTTGAGGAGAAAAAGGACACCTCCTGGTGTTACATTTCCTAATGTAAGGTTGGAGCCAAGTTCTGTGCCCAAGCAGATGAGAAGCTTGAAGAAAGGTCTAATTCAAACTGGAACAAAGGGAGCAGTAACACCAGGGCAAGACCCCACCTAGCTAATCTTGCAAAACGTCTTAGGGATTTCCTAGGCCTAAACAGCAATAGAAATCTTATGCAAATGTAACTCAAGGTGGGAGCCAGGTTCTAACCCCAACAATCAGAAAAATTTGGTAGCTGGTTCTGGCTTTAGAGTCAAGACCAATATAGGGGTAAAGAGGTTTTGGAATCTCCCCTATGGTTAAAGAAAGTCAAGGAGGCCAGGATGTGGCAGGGGAATTTCTTCCTGGTGGCCCAGAAAACAATTGTGTGAGGCCTGGTGAAGTCTGGATTGCGTTGAAGACCCCAAGATGTCGGAGATGCTAAAATTGTGGGATAGATGTCAAGGAGAGCTGCTAAAAGGGTGTCGAATCAGGCCAACAGAGAGAAATATGCTACCATCACAAAGCTGGAAAGAGTGGAGACCTGAAGAGGGTTTTGACATCAGACATGGAGATGCAGAATTTGGATTTTACCTTGCTGGGTTTTGGTCTCACTTTGGTCCAATATTTCCCAATTGTGCTCCCTTTTAGAATGGTAATATGTATTTTGTGCTGTTGTATCTTGGAAGTGTGTGATCTTGTTATGTCCAGTTCTCTAAATCCCCCTCCTCAAGTACCACCAGGAGACCACCAGTTCCTGATGCAAAAGCAAGGAGTCTTTATTCTGCAAAGCAAACCAGTGCATTGGTGTCTGGCACCACCACACAAGATGGCTGACCCCACATGAACTTTCAACATGGGTTTTTAAAGGAACAGAGGATCTCTCTGATTGGTCAGAACCTAGGTACTGGGTTGCCTCATTAAATGTTACGTGGCAACAAGGATTTCTGGGAAAGCCAACACTTGCCATTAAACAGAGAGGTTTATAGGAAAGCGAGTACTTGACGTTAAACCGAGGAGAGGTTAGTGCCTTTACCACTAAGAGCACTGGACTTTTCAGCCTGCTTTTTGATTTTACAGGAGTTACTATTGAAAGGAAGGACTGACAAAGGAAAAGCATGACTAATGGAAGGGAGAAGAGTTAACCAGGTGTGACACAAATCCTAATGGTGATTGGAAGTAAGACATGCGGAGAGAACCTGCAAGAAGGGGAGAGAATCTGTAGCAATAGCCACTGGTGAAACTGGGCTCGATGGAAGGCTAAATGTGGTTGGTGAGAAGAAGAAAAGTCAAGATGACTCCACTTTCCCTTAGAGATAAAAAATATAGGAAAAGGTGCGGGTAGCCAAAACAGTGAGTTTCTTTTTGTAGCAGCAGCTGGGTATAAAAGTCTGGAGTCCAGGAAAAAGTCCTAGACTGGAGACCTAAAGCTGGAAGTTGACAAGGTCAGTCTAGAAATGGAAGACAGGGCAGCCATCTACTTCAGTATGGGCAGACATGGTGATACATGGGTATATCTCAGTAATCAGGAAGCTGAGGCAGCAGGATTGCAAATCTGAGGCTGTCAGACCTGTATCAGTTATAACCAACAGAAGTAACCCCACGGCCCAAACTGTACCTGAGGGCTCTCTGATCCTCAGTTTAACCGGGGCCCTGACATTTTGCCTTACTGTGGTGACTTGAGTAAGAATGGCTCCCATAGGTTCATATATTCAAATACTTAGTCATCAGGGAGTGACACTATTTGAAAGGATTAGAAGGATTAGGAAGGGTGGTTTTGGAGGAAGTGTGTCACTGGGGGTGGGTGTTGAGGTTTCAGAAGCCATGCCAGGCCCAGTCTCTCTCTCTCCCTCCTCCCTCTCTCATTCCCTCTTTTCTTCTCTCCCTCCCTCTTTCCTTCCCTGTCTCTCTGCCTGTAGACCAGTATGTAAAGCTCTCAGCACCATGCATGCCACCATGTTCCCACCATAATGATAATGGACTAAACCTCTGAATCTGTAAGCAAGCAAATTAAATGCTCTCTTTTATAAGACTTGCCTTGGTCATGGTGTCTCTTCACAGCAATGGAGCAGCGACTAGGACACTCACTCTTAGCATTCCCCTCCTCCAAAAAAAACAAAACAACTCTGTGCCCTCATCCATTTGCAGATACATTCCATGTATGTTCAGGTCTTCCAGAACCACAACTCTGCTGCCTCGACTTCTCACATCATTGCTGCTTGGAATCTCTCCGTGCTATAGAAGCCCATACTGTGTGCTATATAACACACAGTATGCCTGGTGTCACTGCTTGCCCAGGCTTCTTTTCCCTGAGTGCTGGCCTTTGAATAAACTGAGAACTATTGTAGGGACAGCCCGTGGAATTGACTTATTTCCTTCCAGCCTGGAAGCAGGCATGACCCTCGTTCCCTTTCTTTCCCCCGTGTCTCCCTGCAGCCGTGGCCTGCTCTAGCGTGCCTGACTTCACAGTTTCTAGGACAGGATGGCAGCCCCTACCATGCGGATGCCAAGGCGTGACACTGATGGGCTGTGAGGTGGAAGGTGGCAGGCTTCTCTGTCTGTCCAGCTACATAGAACACAGAGGACAAAGAGGAACTAGAGCAGAGACGATCTGAACAGAAAACTGGAACACCAGAATTCACTCCCAAGGAAGACAGTGATGGAATACCTTAAATTAGAAACCTTAAAAATGTGTTAGAGATCCTGCTGCTGTGGTTGGCTTGGGGTGTGGTTCTTTACAACTGAAGATGGCTGGTGGAGTTTTCCTAGCCCTATAATTCCACTTGTGATGAGTTAGAATTAAAGCTGAAATATGAGTTCATAAATTGCCCAGTTGGTGAATAATAGAGTTTAAATCTCCTCAAAAGTTTAAATATGAAATCATATGAAAATTCATAGCCATCTCCCTACAATGATCTAATTTGAAAACTGAGCACAATTAATTTTTAATCCTAGGTCAACGTTCCCTGTGCCACCTGCCCCTCTTCTCACCACCACCCAGCTGACAGTCTGTGTGCTCAGAGAACTCGAGACCCTTTTAAATATTAACATGAGACATGCACCCCTGGGAAGATGAATAGATACACACAGCTCCTATTTCTACTATTGCAGTGATTCATGGATTTCTAACTGTAAAACTAAATTCTATTAATTTGGAATGTGGAGTGTGTCTGTCTCACAAGATCTCCTTGTTTCATGTTGAGAAGTGAATAGAGATGCCCAGAAAGCCAAGGCCAAACTTGAGGATACCGTACCAAGGGAGTTTCAGTATCTGTGGGTACCTCTGGATTGCTGGAAAAGGAGTCCTAGGGCTTGGGGAAGAATCTGGATGCTTCATGATTCTACAAAATAGACTGCTTTAACCTCCGTCGTTAATGCCTCAATTTTGGATGAGAACAAACCCTACTTCCCCTCCCCCGGAGTGGGAGCGTGGGCAGATTGACCCAGGGGCTTAGCTTGACAGGCTAACGCCAGCTACCACCCAGAAGCTTCTCTGATTAAACATCCTCCCAAAGCACAGGGCTTAAATCAGCTCAGCCAGGCTGCTGGGATCAGCACCTTAGGAGCCAAAGAGCTTCGGGAGAGGAGCCCTTCTGTGGAGGTGCTCTGCTGACTGTGCACATGTTTTTATTCTTAAGTTTGATTCATTTTTTCTTGTTGTGTTGCCCAGTCTGGCCCTGACCTTCTGGGGTCAAGCAATCCTCCTACCTCAACCTTGTAAGTAGCTGGGATTACGTGTTCATATCAATATACCTGATGGCAGTTGGGTGTTTAAGTGAGATGAAGCCTTTCACCGAATGATGACCCATTTGGGGGAAATACAGTTAAATCTTGGGAAATGGGCTATGCCTCTAGGCTATAGCATTTTCAGTG
Organism: Cricetomys ansorgei; assembly: GCA_026225945.1. NCBI lineage: Eukaryota > Metazoa > Chordata > Mammalia > Rodentia > Nesomyidae > Cricetomys > Cricetomys ansorgei. Next base: position 11,045,847 of record JAMJFZ010001264.1, read on the forward strand.
AATTGAAAGGTAGATGGCATCCAGGGGCTAAAATCTCAGAATGTCAGCTAAATTTGGTCTTTGCAAACAGAAATTAGGTCACAAGTACAGTATTTTTGGCCAAAGGAAAAAATCTAAAGCAGTCACTGATGAAAAACAAGACAAATATCAATGTCAGGATACACAAGAAGTAACAAATTTAATCACAGGACCCTACAAACGATCTACGTAGTTTACATATGTAAACACCAGATGCTGATTTAGCAAAAACTATGAATTTTATTTTATTATAGAGAAAAATGAGAGGGATGGCTGGAGAGTGCTGAATTCTCCTTTACTGTCATAGGAAAATAATACATCTATCTTTAAACTATTTATTATTGTGTGTGTGCGTTACATGGTGGGCGGGGAGTGTGTGTGCCAAATGCGCAGTATGGAGACCAGACGCAACTTTGTGGAGCTGATTCTCTTCTTTTCACCTTTACATGGACTCTGAGGATTTGAGGGGTGGGGTGAGGGGTGTAATTTGTACACGCATACTGCTTAAATTAGGACAATGTGTCAAAGGAATCAGACTTAAAATGCCTGCCTCTATCTCTCTCTGTCTCTCTGTCTCTCTCTCTCTCTTTCTCTCTCTGTTTTCTCTTTCTCTCTCTGTCCTGAGGACAAGGTCTCTTTATGTAACACAGACTGGCTTCAGACTCAGTTCTCCTTCCTTGGGATCTGAGTGCTAGGAATTCAAGTCTGGGTTCTCACTCCCTGCCCCCGACTTCATTAGTCTTTTAATAGTATTATGGGATTTTTAAAATCATGTGCTTGTATTCATTTTAAAAACTTGAAAAATGATCTTTCTTCTAAAGGCCAAAATGGAACAGAAGGTCTTTACAGCTAGAGGAGTGTTAAAAAGGCAAAATTAACTTCAAATTCCAAATACGTCAAGAAATATGAGGAAGGGTCAAAGCCAAGGAGACCCAAGGACCTGACAGCAGACTTAAACGTGGATTGGTGGCTGCTATGTTTAATAACAAGAGTACTTAATTTGTACTTGTGTATTGTATAATTTTAGAATTTCTTGTTGCTATATATTACATTATAATAGGAATTAAAACTGGAAATGTAGCATGGTGGCAAATCGCTTCCTAGCATGTGCAAAGCTTTGGGTTCCACACCTAGCACTTAAAATAGACAAACAAACAAACAAATAAATAGTTATAGCCAGACCAGGCGTGCTGGCACACACTTTTAGTCTTGGCACTTGGGAGGCAGAGGCAGAGGGATCAGGAGTTCAAGGTTAGCTGAGAGGATCACCAGGGCACCCACTCGTGATGGGTGGGCCCTGACCTCAGCTCTTTGGAATCTCAGTAATTTTCAGAAAGCCCCAAGCCAGCTGCTGGCCAATTAGAGCTTTCTGTATATCTCTCATGCATGCCACTTTTCTGAGAACCCCTCACTTCCCTGCCAGATGTAACAAGCCAATCCAGTAAGGACCCATGCTCAGGTCTTGACCAATCAGAGAGATCCCCTAGCAACTGATGCTTCACTTAAAAATCCCCCGTGCACCCACATTTGAGGCTGCCATGGTTTTTTAATTGGTGAGCCCCGGCATGTCAGTATGTACCCTGAGGGAAATAAACTGCTTTAACTTTAAAATGGCCACATGTTTCTCTCAGTGTCTACTTGAGCTATTTCGAAGACCCAACATAGCTTCAGATGCAAAAGATTTTATCTCAAAAACAAAAGGGAAAAACGAAAAAAAAAAAAGCCAATATTTCTTCCATAAATAGGGAACAAAACATGCATAGTTAACTGTTCTGCAGATCTACATGTGCATGTGTGTGGTGTGTGTGTGTGCGTGGTGTGCGTGTGTGTGTGTGTGTGTGTGTGTTTCCTATTGCTATAATAAACACCATAACCAAAAGCAATTTGGAAAGAAAATGGTTTATTTGGTTTTTAAGTCCCAGGTCACAGTCCATCACTGAGGGAAGCCAAGGCAGGAATTCATGCAGGGCAGGAACTCAGGCAGAGACTATGGACTATGCCTCCTGCTTCCTGGCTGCTTTCCATGGGCTGCTTGGCTTGCTTTCTTATAATGCCCGGGACCATGTGCCCAGGGGTCACACTATCTACCGTGGGCTAAAAGGAGGCAACTGCAATCACCACAGCTAACAGCTAACCTCAAAAGGCAAGGAGGCAGTCCAGTTCAACACGACTAAGTAGCTGGTGTGGTTCAAACATCAGGAGTCTGACCTCAGGTGACTTATTTTAGGCATTTTTAAGCATAGCACAATTTGGTGAAAACTTTCCTGGTGATAATAAACTCAATCCTGTGTGCACAACAAAGCATACATAAATCCTCTTGAGGAACGAAGTAAGCTAAATAAAGGTCAGACATGACTACATTGAAACTCCGTAAAGTACATGCGATATCTTCCATAAAAATAAGTTCTATAGTTTGAGAAAAATAAACACACAATTAGGGTCTTGGGGAGGATCCATGTGGTTTCAGCCACATAGATATCTCAAAGGTCACCAGGCTGTTAACACATCTGCTCCTAGCCTTCTAGGCAGATAAGAAGTTATGCATCCTTTCCTTTGAAGGAACAACCCTGAATGTTTAACATTCTCGGTCCCTCTAGCTCTTATCTGTGAGCACAAGGCCCTCTGTGTAGTTGTATGCTGCTGTGGCAGCCCAGCAAGGATGTGACACGGGAGGCGTATTCATATGTACAAACTCTGCCAGACCTCAGCAGAGGGAACCACCATCATGGATAGTACCATAATGAACAGTGGAACCCCAAGAGTCTGAGCTCAAGTGTTTTTATTGATTTGGAACTACTCAGGTGCAGATCATAAGCAATCAAACATCCCCACAGAAATCCAACACCTGCAGGTAATACAAAATGTCAAGGCCCAGGTAGCCCTTTTCCCAACAATACACAATTATTTTATATATAACTAAAAATAAACTTCCACAACATTTCCCCTTTTCTGTATAAAAAAAAATGTTTTACCTTTACACCACAATTTAACACTACATCAGCAAAACTATTTACAAGAGGAACAATCACAAGAACAGGACAAATGAAACCAAACATCTACCAAACTTTCTACAATGTCTTTGGACAGCAGGAAAACATGATCAATGTCTAGTTCTCTGGAATTCACTCATGATCTTCTGGGCTCCTCCAAAGGATTTGGATCACTTCTCTGACTCTGCTCTCTGCAACATACAGAGCTTGTCCTCCAGACTACGGCTGGCTCCATTCCACTGATGTTATTTGTCTTGGTGGTCATCTCATGGCACTGGCATCTCCAAAACTGCTGGGGTCTCTTGCTGTAACTGGGCTGCATTTTCACGAATAGCCTTTCCTGGGCTCTCTTCTTGGTGACAAGCTTCAACTTCTCTGCATAACCCCTTCAATCTGGGCCTTCAACTGCAATTGAGGCTGCACCTTCACCAATGGTCTCTCCTGCCCTCTCCTAGTACCAAGCCTCAGCTGCTCTCCAATCACCCCTTCATGCCTTCAAAACCAGTACCACCTGGGTGACTCTTACAGTACCAAGTTCAGCTACCAGTATGAGATACAACCTCAGCCAGTTCTAGAAGACAGTGTGCTGATCATGAGGAAACACTTTCCAGATTTTAAGATAGAGTTTGGTTTGCAGGAAAAACAACTTGTAACCTTTTCTGCAGGAAGGGTTCCCTTGTGGGGTGGAGTTCTCATCACCATCATCAGTATCTGGACTGCTTATAGACAGGTTTGCAGGAAAAAAACAAAAACAAAAACAAAAAAAAAACCAACTTCTTAGTTTAAGCAGCTTTTAGGTCCCAAGCGCTTGGCTTCCACAACAGCAGGGGATCCTGGGCCAGTGAGAAAAATCTGTGGTTAAAACATTCTGGCAGTACGATGTTCTTTCTCACTACCGCTTTGGGGAAACATATACTCTTCTTCATAGACCTCAAACATAAGACTCACTTGGGCTTCACACATACAATACAGCTATCATAAAACTCAGTTTGTGAAACAGTATGTTACCACCTAGCCGGCAGGAGGGAGCATTTTCCATGATCAGGAAAAGTAGTAAGAACCTTGCTTTTTCCTGCTTTCAGCTGAATTCTTTATCTCTAAAGGCCTCCATTCTGTGGCTCTCACCTCAGAGTCTTTTTCCTCATTTATTTATTAATTTCACAGCTTTTTCTCTTCATAGAAGCTTACTTATCCTTTCTCTCTCTCTCTTCTCTTCCTTCAGGAGCCTTCAATCAATATCTTAATCTCTATCATCTGGTAGCTTCCCCTTCCCTGAGTGTACTTTATTGGACTCTGTGAGGTCTGGAGTTTCTTTTTCTTCTTCCTAGTCTCCACAGTGGATTAGCTGGCGTGATGTCCTGTCCCATGTTGGTGCACCAAATTGTAGTTTTTGGCTGCTGTGTGGACTCACCAAAGAAGACAAGGAGGAATATTCATAGATGTAAACCCTTTCAGACCTCAGCAGAAGGAACCACCATCCTTGCCAGTGCTATACTGACAGTGGAACCCCAAGTGTCAGAATTCAGGTGTTTTTATTTATGCAGAACTGCTCAGGTGAAGATCACAAGCAATCAAGCAACTCCCACAGAAATCCAACACCTGCAGACTATACAAAATGCCAAGGCCTATGTAGCTCTTTTCCCAACAGTGCACAGTTATTTTATGCATAATTAAAAATAAACTTCCACAACACCTTGAGCCTCCTAAAGGCTAAACTCTCCTATAGCAATCATTAATGAAGAAAAAAAAAATGCCCACAGACTTGCCATCAGGCCAATCTGATGGAAGCGTTTTCTCAGTTGAGTGTCCCTCTTCTCGGATGACCCTAGCTTGTGTCAAGTTGACAAAAAAAACCCTAAATTTTATAGGGTGTATGTATATGTTAATTTGGGAATGTGCATGTGTGTGGGTGTGCATGCACATGTGTGGAGGCCAGTCCCTCACCCTTTCCCTGTCATTTTAATTATTTATTCATTTATTTTTGCTTTCTTTTTAAAGACAGAGTCTTCCATTGGACTGGAATTTGCTGGTTTGGCTAGGCTGGCTGGCAAATGAACTCCATGGATCCACCTATCTCTGCCCCCACCAGTGTTTGGAGTTACAGACCCACACTTCTGTACCTGGCTTTTGCATGGGTTCTAAAGACCTTAGCTTGGTCCTAATGCTTACATGGCAAGCATTGTTGACTGGATCGTCTCCCCAGCCTTTGTACCCACCTCTTCAATAGTCCCCAGAGAGACTGCTTCACCAGTTAGCTTGTACACGTGTAATCAGACATCATTGAATTCAGGTGCTAAGGACCCAAAAAGCAAGTATACTGAGGAAGAAGAATTAACCATCCTCCATAAGCCTCGAGACTCAGATTTGTCTCATGTTCAATCTACTTCTTTATTGCTAGCATTCTTTCAGAAATGCTAAGTGTAAAGCAGCCTGTACAAATATGGGTTTTGGTGGCAGGTAACACCTTTTTTTAAAAAATAAAATGATTTTTATTTTTATTTTATGCACATTGGTGTTTTGCCTACATGTATGTCTTCATGAGGGTGTCAGATCCCTTGGAACTGGAATCACCAGCAGTTGTGAGCTGCAATTCGGGTGCTGAGAATTGAACCCAGATCCTCTGGAAGAGTAGTCCGTGAGTGCTCTTAACAGCTGAACTGTTTCTCTAGCCCCAAACACCTTTTAAGTAAAGACACTGTCGCTTTCAATGCGAGTGAATATAAATAGAAATGTAAGTGAATTTACATATGACTATAAATGGAAACCCCTCCCCTTTTACATGAGTTTAGTGATTTGAGTGAAATGATGTCCGTATTCTCAGACTTTTGGTGATGCTGTTTGGGGAGGATTTGGCCTCGCTGGAAGAAGTGTGTCCCTGGGAGCCAGTGTTGAGGCTTCAAAACCTTCTGCCATCCCCAGATCAAGGTCTCTCCTGCTTATGGTTTGAGATGTGAGTTCTCAACTGCTCCAGTCACCATGCCTGCATGCAGCCAGGATTCCCCATTGTGATGGTGATGGGCTCTTATCTCTCTGCAACCATAAGCCCCCAATAAACCCTTCATTCTATAAGCTGCCTTGGTCATACTGTTTTAGCCTAGCAACAGGAAAGTGATTAATACAACAGGGATCCTCAGCCTTGACATTAGCAATATTTGAGTCAGATAATTCTTTGTTGTAGGGATTTTGTTGTTGTTGATTATTTTGTTTTATGAGACAGAGTCTCACTAAGTAGCCTATGCTAGCCTTAAACTCAAAGCAATCCCCCTGCCTCAGCCTCTTGAGAGTGGAGTTGGCAGGTATGTGCCACCACACTCAGATATCGCTGTGGGAACGGGGATTGTATGTTTCAAAAGGTTCAGCAGCACACAACGGTGAGAGTAATACTTGCCTCCACTCCATCCCACTTGTGACAACTAAAAATGTCTTCAGACATGACAAATGTCCCTGGCAGGGCAGTGGGAGACAGTGTAACTCAACACATCATTTCTCATGGTGCCCAACTAGTGTTTAGAAAGAAAGACAGCTTGAAAAAGCTGTCTATACCTAGATTTCACCATCCTAGCTCATTGAAGACTTAGGCTTAACCTATACTACTAACTCTTCAGCAAGGAACATCTAAACAGTGATTAAAATGTATTATACTACTCTATCTGATAACTAAGACAGTAGAGAGAAGGCTCTCCCTGAAGTATAATTAGTCTATGTAAATTACCCAAGTATTTGAAAATCTGGAATAAATTGAAAATGAGAACGCCATCATGACATCCTGACATGCTGGTTGGATATTACCCTGAGAAAGGGGATCTTGCTCCCAACAACTTCATTATCTCTGTCTCCAAAGAGCTTGCCTTAACTTTCAAGAAACTGGAGCTAATCCATCAGGGGTTTGGGTTGGGCAAAAGGCACTCCAGCCAGGAGTCCCTGGCCAGAATGAGGAGGATTGGGTCTGCGACATAAATAGCTGTTACATCATCAAAGCTTCCTGCTCAAGAAAAGGCTTTCATGAGAACTCAGTTCATTGTGTGAAGAATTCAGATGACTGAACTATAATTAGCTCCATTAGTCAACGTTTTAATTCATAGGATTCTGGCTTTGATGTGTTCCTTTCTCACAGAATCAAAGCTAATAATTCTGGAATTGTAATTGGGAGCTGAGTGCCAGTGAAGCATGGGGAGTTCCTCGCCTCCTCGCCAAGCCCTGTGTCTAAGACTGTTGCTTCCTGACCATACATGCTTGCTAACCTGGCCCAGGCACCCCGGCCATGCTCTCGGTTCCTAGGTTCTGAAGATATTTCTTTTCTGAGTTGAGATCCCAGTATTTAGATTCTATACGTGTAGCTTTTGACACAAAACCTCCTTGGCTTGAGCACAGAAGAGGTGCTGAATGTGTTTTTTGGATGTTGTTGAGATGTGTGATAATGCTCCTCCCTCTTCAGGAATCACACCTAACTGAAACAACAAATGTAAGCGATTACATTTCTCCTTCTCAAACACAGGCATCTGTAAGTCTGGTTAATGGGATAAGGAGGAGAGTCTGCTGGGAGATCCTCAGAAGTATCCCTTATTTAAGAGGGCAAACATGCAGGCTGGAGAGACGGCTCAATGGTTAAGAGCACTGGCTGCTCTCTCAGTATCCACATAGCTCATCACAACCATCTGTGATTCCAGTTCCAGGGAGTCTGACCTCCACGGGCTCCAGACTCACAGATGGTGCACATACAGGCAGACAAAACACTCATGGAATAAAATAAATCTAAAAGGAAGAAAAAAAGGCAAACATGGAAACCGCCTTCGGCAGTTGGATGTTGTTGTGTTTCCGCATGACGTTAGAGCTGTGCCCAGCATGAAGTCATGGCTAACTGTAGGCAGATTGAAGTTTTAGAACAGGAAGGAGGACAGGTAGCTCCTGTGACGTTGACAAGGATGCGTCAGCCAGCCCTGCAGCTGTTGTACCTCCTCTAGATCCCGTACTAAGTGTATGCAGCCCTCAGCAGTGGCCCGGACATGTTCTTATGATTAAAGCAGTCTCAGTATAATTTTCTTATTTTGTTCATATTGTTCACTTATTTCTATAGGTTGCTCTGTCTTTGTTTTTGTCTTATTGTCAATGTTTTGTTTTGTTTGTTATTGCATTTGAGAGACAGGATCTCATTATATAGCCCAGGCTGGCTTTGAATTGATGATCCTCCTGCCTCATAGTCTCAAAAGCTGAAACTGGAGGTGTATGCCACCCCAGCCTGATGGATTTTCTGTCTGTCTGTCTCTCTTTCTCTCTCTCACTCTCTCTGGTTTTTCGAGACAGGGTTTCTCTGTTGTAACTCTGGCTGTCCTGGAACTCACTCTGTAGACCAGGCTGGCCTCGAACTCACAGAGATCTGCCTGCCTCTGCCTCCTGAGTGCTGGGATTAAAGGCATGCGCCACCACCGCCCAGATGATTTTCTATTTCTCACAACTGAAAGTATTTTAACACATAGAAGTTATTAACAAGATCTTTTAGTATAGAAGAGGTTTACGTGGAAATCCTCCCAGGTGGGAACTATATTGTCACACTACTTTCTAAGCACCTATCATGTGTACCAGGACCCTGGAAATCCACTGTAAAACATTTAATAAAATGATGCTTAATGCTTGTGTTCTACAGCTGGAGAAATTAAGGCTCTGAGAGCACAAATACATTTGTGTAAATCCCCTAGTTATGTAGCTCGACGCAGATCAAACTCAGTTTTCATCAGTCTGTAGGCTAATGCTATGCAGCGCGATCCTCTCTCGATGCCTAGAAGCGATAGCGAGCGCCTGTTGACGCCACCGGCCGCTGCCTCGGCAGTGCGCGGCATTGCTGAGCTAGGACACTTACTTGGTTAGATAAATTTAGTGAGTTTCCAGTTATATTTTCCAGGACCTAGCCCATCATAACTCAAGCTGATCAGTGGTTGGCTGAGGGCATTGGGATAGGAGGAATAAAAGAACAGAACTGCCACTTTCTGAAACTGCCTGGATGGGTAGTGAAGGCACTAACCCCTTCCAAAGCAGCCATTTCGTGTCCTGGGTGCTGCTTCAGGAATCAGGGATGGGAAACATCTTCAGCTGTTTTTTATTTTTGAGGCTCCTAAGAATAGTGCCATTGCATGTAGAATCTGTAACATCCAAAGACTAATGTAAGGCGCCCTCAAACAGGCTTCACTGTGGGAAATCTTGACTCTCATTTGCATAGCAAGCTCTCTGCAGACAAGATCAAAAACAGCTTGGCTTCCTGTGTTTGCCTGTCTCTTCTTCACTCCTGCTCTGCCCCTGACATTTCTCTGCCAAAGATGAAGCATGGTGCCCAGTAAAAACGGGCGAGGGTAGTGGTGATGACTGCTTGGGGTGAAGCTCTGGTCCCATTCTGCTCAAGAGAGGACTGATCCAGATGTAGGTTTTGAAAGGTGCTGGGGACTGAGTTTTCTTTTCCATAGATCTTTCAGTACACCCGTGGGGAAGGTGTCCATCCGGATATTGCTTCTCCTTGTGTGACCTTGACTTAGGGACATTAGTAAATCCCACACTGTTCCAGATACAATTTCTGCTCTTGTAAAGGAGAATATTAAGTGTTGTAACCCTAAAAGCCAGGGGTGATTGCTACCATCTGGTTACCGTCTTGAGGCTGCTGACCCGAAGACTGGAGACTGCTGGGGACCAGCTCCAGCGTCTCCCCTCACAGGAGCCTGTCTTTTCTCCCACTTTCGCAAGCCACAGCTAATGACTGGCCACCCAACAACCGAAGTTTCTTCACCTTTCCTGAGGCACTGTGAAGAACGGATAATGAATGAGATAATCTTCCCGGCAGAAAAACCCAGAGTAGTGAAGGACGCGATCCAAGAATGGAGATTCATGACAGTCTACAAAATTCTGGGTCCAGGAGATTTACAGAGGCCAAAAAAAGGAAGATATGTCAATGTGAAGCATGTCCTACTCTGCCAAAGGTGGCTGAGAAGTTGGCACGGATAGAATGGAGACCATTAGAGAAAGCTGTGTGCGGAGCATGTCAGAGATGGTGAGCCCAGGTTAGGGGAGTGGCAGGGACTAATCCAATAATGCATCCTGTGGAGAAAATAACAGAAGGAAACATCTATTGATGATTCTGAAAAGAAGTTCAGCTGTTAAGGGAACCAGAGAAGTGGAAGAAGGCTGGACAATGAAAGGAGAATTTAAAATACTGGAGCATCTTTAGATGTTGACGTAGGGGAATAATGCCAGAGGCAGACATGATATCTACAAAGGGAAGCCTTTGGGAGGGGGATAGCAGACCACCGGCATTGTTTATTTTTCATGTGTCTTTACTTCTTACTCACTTAGTTGGTGCTGGGGGTCACAGTAGGCCACTGCATGCTATACAAGTGGCCCACCACTGTGTCACATCCCAGTCTTTAGTGTGAGCACCTACACAGCTCTATACGTTTGGTTCCTCTGACAGAAGTCTACCCCACGTGCTCTCAAATAGCTGTCTAGTTCAAGATGAGGGCAAGAGGCCTCAGAAGGGTCCTTTCCATCTGTGTTCTCGACCTTCTTCTTCTGGGCCAGCAAGCTGTGAGATACTACTCCAGGATGCACATTCTGGCTTCCCAAAGGCTCCCTGGCTGTGCAGATTTCATCTGCCTCTTCATCTTCAATAGTTAAAATTTTATGTCAGATTTCCATTAACAATAGAGCCCCTAATACAAGCAAGGAACTGCAAACGCTGGTACCGTCCCTCCTTATGAGTGAGGAGACGGAGGCCAGAGAATGTTAGATGACCTGGCAGAGGCTAAGTAATTGTGCAGGCTCACGTAGCACGTGTAAGTAAGTCGTCTTTCCGCATGCCGGGAAGGATTGGGGTTTGGATCCAGACAATGTGACTCTAGACCCCACCTCTTTAACCTCTTCACATTCCGCTCCTTTCATGCAAGTCTTCTTGGAGGAAGCAAGGGTCTGCTAACTGGTAGACTTGCTAGTGGCTTGTCTTGACCCAGGGTACCCCAATTTAAAGGATAACCTCATCCTGCAGTGACTCACACACAGAGAGACTCTCCTGAAGTCCTTCAAACGAGAAGTCACCTTGATCCACCTGTGACCTGTCCTGTACCCACAAGGAATGCCTCTAAACTCCTGCTTTCCCAAGTCCCTATTTATACCAAGCCAGAGCTGGGCAGGAAGCAGATGGGACACTCAAACTGAGTAATTTGAAGAGAATTGAATAAAGAGGCCATTTACAAAGGTGTGGGCAGGATGTGGGGAAACCACAGCTATTGACCACCCCTAGGCCTGCAGGGGTGAGGGGAGGTGTGGTCGGTCGGTAGCCAGAACCTACAGAGTGTGTCCTGCATGTTTAGGTCATAGCAGCTGTGACCACAAGCCGCAGAGGCAGCTCGAGGCAGTGACGCCTCAGTTTCGCTTCTGACCTTTTTTCCCTTCCCTAGGATTCGCACTGAGTACACCGACTAGGAGCCAGAGTCAGGACCCCGAGGCCTCAGTTTGAGTGGAGAAGAGAGAGTGGACCTAGCAGGGCTAACAGAAATAGCCAGCGGACTACTCACTTTACAAGTCTTATTTATTTATCGTTTTTGTTTGTTTGTTGTAGCTAGAGTCTCTTGGAGCTCAGGTGACCAAGCTGGCCTCAGATTTGCAGTAGAGCTGAAGATGGTCTTGAGCTCTCAGTGCCCCTGCCTCCACCTTCCAACTGCTGGGGTTGCAGCTGTTGTGCCCATCACACCTGGCTACCTGGCCTCAGGCGCCTAGCTCTTATGTGATATGTCACTCTGGGAAGATCATTTAACTTCTCCGTGATTTGTTTCCTTGTGTGTAGAGTGGGGATAATAAAAAGACCGAGTGTGTGCCCCCGTTGTTGAGAGCTTGCTTTGCATGCACAGTGCTCTGGGTTCAGCTCCTAGCTCTATAAAGATAAATGAATTAATAACAACTAAAATAAAAATTAACAAATAAATAAAAATGGGGGTAGTAATACTAAACTTAGAGTGACAATACTGTTCCATTTATTTATTTATTTATTTATTTAGTCTGAGTGTTTGCCTGCATATATGTATGTGTACCGTGTGCATGCTTGGTGCCCTTAGAAGTCAGAACAGGGAGGGCACAGATCCCCTGCAACTGGAGGTATAGATGGTTGTGAACCACCTTACGGGTACTGGGAACCAAACCTGGGTCCCTTGTGAGAGCAACTGGTGCTCTTAACTACTGAGCCATCTCTTCAGCCCCCAGTCGTGCTGGTTTTTATCTTATAGTAAGAAACACGGAGCTTCGGTACTCAATAAATGCTAGATCCTCTCTTTTCTTCCTTTCCTATCTCTTTCAGGTAAATGTTTGGAGATAGGGCCTACACTTTGTACATGGTCATATGTGCTCGACAAATACTGCTTGACTGGTGGCTAAAGGGCCTTTGCTTTCCTTGGAGGCCTCAAAACATCTGGTAAGTGACTCCTAACTTATCGTGGGAGACTGTAACTGTTCCCATGGCTTTAAAAGTTCTTGCCGAGTTGTGGACACTGCTCATGACTGCAAGCAAGGTTACCAGAGCAATTGCCTTAAGCTTTATGATGTTGTACATTTGGCTCATGATGTTTGTATTCATTTTTCATTAAACAATTAAAAAGCAAAAAAAATGCCCAAAAAACAAAAAACCCACCCTCAACAACAGTTTTTCAAAAGTATTTTTATTTTATTTATTTTTTTATTTAGGTTTTTTTCAAGACAGTTTCTCTGTTGTAACTCTGGCTGTCACGGAACTCATTCTCTAGACCAGGCTGGCCTTGAACTCACAGAGATCCTCCTGCCTCTGCCTCCCAGGTGCTGGGATTAAAGGCCTGCACCACCACCACCCAGCTTTAAAAGTATTTTTAAATGTCAGGTAGCCACACACACACAAAAAACAAATGTTGGCTTTCTCTCTGTTTGCCCTTCCCTGTGCTTAGGCGGGCCCTGGATTATTATCCCCAGGCTCTTGTCAGCAGGGGTAAGGAAAGGCGATGTTACTCTGGTGACAAGTGGCACTCTGACCTCCGACTCTTCCTAGTCAAGCTGGAAGAAACTCCACTGGAGTCTAAACACTTTTCTGGATGTGACCTAGGACTTGCAGAAGCTGCACCAGACTCTCGTTATTTCTTTCCAGAGTCCTGTGTTCCTTCTTGACCAACTCCAAATCCACATTTTAGCCTCTGAGCTAGAAGCTTCTCCTCTGTTCTCAGCCTCTATTGGCCTCCTTGGAGCTCCAGAGTACCGACTGGGCTCTTCTGTTCTTGGGGCCAGTCCCAAAAGTCTCTTAGGCAGACACAGAAGCAAAGTGGAGGAATGCTTTTCCAAGCCATTTTCCCCAAGTCTGCCTTTCTATTGTACTGTCTCTCTCAACCCTTCTTTCATTCTACGCATACAAAAAAAGAGAGGAAAAAAAAAAATACCCCAGGTCAATAAATTCCTACAGGCTCAAAGTTCCACGCTGGCAGGCACCATGCCACCTCATGCTTTTATAAGTTGTATTATTGACCAAGGAGTTGAGTCAGATTCAGAGCTCAATAAATGGGTGTGGCAACTAATTGAATTTAATTTCCCTTCTCTTTCTGCCTGTGTGAGAGCTATCCGTCTCTCCAGAATGGTGTGATCACTCCAGTGGCTTGCAGACTCCTTCAGGGAGGGACTTTGGACTCTCTCTCTCTGGGAGATGGTTTTGTGTGCTGCCACAGCAGCAACTTGTCAAATGACAAAATGGAGAGAAGGAATAGGCACTTAAATTGAAGGCTCATTTATTTTTAACATTACAGAGTTTTTTCTTTCCAGATTAAGTGGCTTCCTCCCTCTTGCAAAGGATTGCATAGCTGAAGAATTTCCATTTACTTTTAAAATACTAATAGTTATTATTATATTGAGACAGGATCTCACATAGCCCAGGCTGACCTGTAACTCACTATGCAACCTAAATTGACCTTGAACTGATCCTCCTGCCTCCAACTCAGGATTGCTGAAATTATAGGTATGAGCCACCATGTTTGACTTTAATTTTTATTTCCACACAGGGGGTTGTACCTAGGACCCTATGCTTGCTAGATGAAGACTCAACCACTGGACAATCTCCCATTTCCACCTGCTTTTTAAACTTTTGATTTTGAGACAGAGTCATGCTAAGTTGACCAAGCTGGTCTTGAACTCCTGTTGCCCAAGTAACCCTTGACTTTTGTGATCTACCTTTGGCCTCCAACACAGAGGCAATTACAGGCTTGTACCACCGTGCCCAGCACCCGAGCAATTTTTATTTTGCTTCTTGCACAGTCACAGACAACCCTCAGTCCCCTTTATTTCTCGTGCACCAGTTGACACTGAATGAGCAAAATCCTTCTGTGCTTTTGATATTTTCAGTATTGTTACTGCCGGGGTAGGCTGTGAGTTGAGCCAGTGAGCTACGTCATTTAGCTACTGTGGCTCACCTTGCCTCTCCCAGAACTGGATAGCTCAGGTGTAATAAATAAGGCAGAGTAGGTGAGTGCTGAGTTAGGGTGAGAGGCTCCACTGTAGGAAATGAATGCTCTGAGGCTCCTGGGTGCGGCATGTGGCATGAGCCTCCTAGCCCCTCTAAGTCCCAAGTCCCAAAGTCCAGAAGCTTTCTTGCTGAATACTGAATAAATAAAGGGGAAGGCGAAGCAAAAAGCCGCCTGAGCATCTGAGAAGGCTATGCAGCTTTCCTTCCTTCTTTAGTTAAAGCCACTCACCCTCCGGCCCCAAAATGAAAGTGACCCCAAATGCCCACAGTTCTCCCATCTCTTAGAGATGAAATGCCAAGTGTTTGCAAATAAGTACTCCCTGCAGCAAAATTTCTTTGTTAAAAAGGACACCGTACTTGTCCCAATGCCCATTAGGCGGGTCTTTGGCCAAACGAACAGGAAATCATAGGCCCAATTAACATCCTGTGATCTTAGATCTAAAAATGACCCGGAACCGGGTAAACAAGGTGACGTCAGCGTGCTGGGCAGGCAGCGGCTCTCCACTGCCACCTGGAGGACAGCGTGGCCAATGGCGCGTGAACTCTTCGCTAGAAAACGTTTGGACAAAAAGTTGTGGGGCCAGGGTGGTCCTCATGACTGGGCAACCTTGATTAAAATAAATACATAAACAAAAATTCTCAGATTCTACAGGGAGTATCAGCGGTCTGGGTTGTCTCATGACAAAGGCCACCCGATTTTCTGAGCAGCTTCAGGCTTCCCAGGGACTTTGGCAGGGGAGGGAGTATCATGGTCCTAATTTACTTTCCTGTCAGGTTAATGTGAGAAAGAGGCTGCCCAGCTTTCTGCGTTACACAACTGTCATGCTGGGAGATGCCCCAGAAATGTGCTTGGGGGTGGGAGAAGGTCAGAGGCACATCACTGTTTTCCCTAGAACACCATCCCCAAAAGAAGACGAAGGGTGAATTTTAACTTAATAAAAACAAAAGCAAGACCCGATTTTACTTTCGGATTAGTCCGTTTGCTTAAAGTGTTACAAACCACCTCAAAATCTCAGCGCTGAGGACAACAAACATCTATGCTTTTCTTGCATGAAAGTCAGCCTTGGCCTGACCAGAGAGACAGGACTCTGGGCTCAAGGTCCTACACAGGTCCACGGCAGGTGGGTTCCAGTCATGCAAAGGAATCAGAAAGGAAGTTCGTCCTACCTCAGAGGGTTCAGTGTTCAAGATCCAAGTCATCCCAGGTGAACACGAGAGAAGTTCCCAGGCTCCCATCATCTAATACTCTACTGACCACAGCAAGTCCCAAGTGTAACAGCACTTCGTGGGGCAAGTGAGACACATGCTGCCTGTTCCAGAGGAAACGTCCAGTGGCCAAGTGTGGCCATGCAGAATTCCGCAGAGGAGCAAGGAATTGTGGTTAATTTTATGAGTTAAGGGGTTAACAAACTTAACGAAAACGTTATGAAGGGCTTTATTCTTACCTACCTCTGCCACTGTCTCCCTCCCTCCTTCCCTTCCTCCTTTCCTTCTGTTTTTTTGAGACAGTTTCACTCTTTTGCCCCGGCTAACCTGAAACACATTATGTAGCCCAAGTTGGCCTTGAACACCCACCCCAACCTCCTCTCCTAAGGACTGGGATTGCAGGCTCGAGACACCACATTTAGCTTTTTCTTCTCCTCCCCTCCCCTCCCCTCCCCTCCCGTCCCCTCCTCTCCTCTCCTCTTCTCATTTTCAAAGAAAAACCTTAAACTAAGTATGATAATGCATGCTTATAATCCTAGCCACTTAGGTGAGCTTGTGCAAACTGGTGAGTTCCACTTCCAGAGTGAAGCAAATAGGGCTGGTAACTTAAGTGGCAGACTACGTGTGTAGCATGTTCAAGTCCCAGCACCCCAAATAACCAACTTTAATCCCCTCAGTGTAAAATGCTTTCCTTCCAGGTCTGAGTGCTTCACAGGATTACATAGTTACACCGTTGTTTTCATAACATAATGTATTTGTCAGCATCTAAATTATGCCCCCAAATCTCAATGGTGGATAATTTGTATCCAAACCAAAGTCCCATATAGGTCAGTCACTGACGATCAGGGCCAGAATTAATAGAGGAAATATCATCTGTGGTGGTCCCATAAGGAACTCACCTGCACCATAGGAGGGGAGCGATTGGTGGATGGAACGACTCAGAAGGATGCATGTCCCTCTTCTCAAAGCCCTTCTTTCAGAGCTGAGAGATGACCTTCGAACTGCAAAAAGACCAGAAGGAAGCAGAAGGGATTTGGGGCTTCTTGTGCCAAATTTATGTTAATAGAAAGGCACAGACAGTTGGCAGTACATCTAATTGGGTATGGTGGTGTGCACCTGTCATCCCAGAACTCAGGAGGCTGAGCAAGAGGGTTATGAGGTGAAGGCCAACCTGGGCTAATAGAAACTATGTCAAACCAATGAAAGATGATAACTGGCAATATTTAGTGATGTTTGCCAGGTTTTTGTTTGTTTGTTTGTTTTGGAATTGTTTTGTTTTTCCATTTCCTCCTGCTTCCTCACTTGAAGTTTGAAGGTCATACACGAAGACTGGAGGATCTGATGGTTAAATGTAGGTCACAGGGAGATTCAACTTGCCAAGCGTAAGAATTCTGGAATGAAGCAGTTTCTTATTTCAAAATACACTTTTCTCTCCTTGAAACTCTTCAGTGACTTCTCATGATCTTCAAAGCACTTCACCTTCTCTAAGAGACCTCTTTAGTCTCTTTCTCAAAGCCCCATTCCCTTTCCTCAGATAAATCCAGAATAAATTTAGAATCTTTTGTTCACCCATTCAGCTGCTGAGCAGATACTCCACGCACCAAGCCCTGCCTGTGCCAGGTGTAGAGCACATAATGGTGAGCAAACTCACCGGCACTTCCTGAAGCAGTGTTTGATTGAGATTCAGGAAGGAGGAAAGGTGCCAATCAAAATCTCTGTATAGGGATAGAGGTAGCCTAGAGGTTAAGAGCATGTAATTGCTCTTACAGCAGACCAGGGTTCAAATTCCAGCACTCACATCAGGCAGATTGTAGTATCTGCAACTCCAGTTCCTGCATGCACATGGTGCACACAAACTAACACAAGCATTTAGACATTCACAGAAGTGAGAATAAATCTTTCAAAAAAAATCTCCAAATAGGGCTGTGGATGGAGCTCAGTGGTAGAATGCTTGCCCAGCATTTTGAAGTGCTGTGTTTGTTGTATAAGCTGGGTGTGGTGGCGAACTCTTGTAATCCCAGCACTTGAGAGGTGGAGCCCGAATAATCAGAAATGTAAAGTTATCCTCAGCTATACAGTGAGTCTGAGGACAGCCTGAGCTACATGAGACTGTGTACATATTTCAAAGTACAGAAAGCAGATCCACCTATCTTGCTCAGTGGTGTAACTCTGTAACTCTGATATCTGTAATTAATCTGGTGCCTGGCACATAAGATTCAATGGTTAAGAGTGGCAGTGGGCATTTCAATCTCAAAGGTTTCTGACACTTACCTTTGAACCAGAAATATCAGGGCCAGGGTGGACCGAAATCTCAGGATTCATCCTGTGTCCCTGGCAAAGGGGTGTATCATTCCTTACAGAAGGTTAAACTGCAGTTGACAGCTAGCTCAGCTAGTCCAGAAGGGAGCTGAACTGATGAGTCACCACCCCTCACTGGAGTCACCTGCTTCTGGCAAGAGTAAGGACAGAATAGGCCATGGCTATGTGTGTTGGTGCCTAATAAACACTGTCATTTTTCCTGTGTTCACTGTCGCTGGCTAGAGCTATGACCTCCTCCTGTATCATGTGATCAAGGACACAAGATCCTGGTCATTGTCTGGTATAATTAATGACATTCTGTGTCCTTGGAGTCATAGCCTGTGCTCCAACAGGCCAAGTTCAGTCACCCATCCTCCACAAGCCGATTAAAATAGCCAAATTAATAGTAAAAAGACAGGAAAAAAAGATCTATTCTATTGGCCATGTTGGGAAAAGGGACAAAGTGACCTCCCTCAAGTCCATCTTTGGGGTCCTGAAGTGAGGTTAAGGTTTAAGTACACCAGGTTTCTCAACCTGTGGCTCGAGACCCCTTTTCACAGGGATCACCTAAGACCATCTGCAAATCACACACTTACATTATGATTCATAACAGTAGCAGAATTATATTTATGAGCAACAAAAATAATTTATAGTTGGGGGTCACCACAACGTGAAAGACTATATTAAAAGTTGAAAACCACTGAAGTAGATGGTCAAGTTACACACATCAACTTGGTCAAGGTATAGTCCTGCCCACTACTAACCTATCTTCCCCCCTTCCTTCCTTCCTTCCTTCCTTCCTTCCTTCCTTCCTTCCTTCCTTCCTTTCTCTCTCCTTCCTTCCTTTCTCTCTCTCCCTTTCTCTCTCTCGTTTTCTTTCTTTCTTTCTCTTTCCTCCCTTCCTTCTTTCCTTCCTTCCTTCCTTCTCTCTCTCTCTCTCTCTCTCTCTCTCTCTCTCTCTGTTTTCCAGGGGTTTCTTCTCTGTATAGCTCTGGCTGTCCTGGAGCTCACTCTGTAGACCAGGCTGGCCTTGAACTCACAGTGCTCTGTTTGCCTCTGCCTCCTGATGCTGGGATTAAAGGCATGTGCCACCTCCACCCACCCCAACGACCCATCATTTTCTTTTCTAAAATGTTGTAAATCTCTTTGTGTGGAGATGTCCTTTTTGACTAGTCCAACCTTCTTCTTTTCTTTTCCCATCCTGAGACTCCTGGGGGGATTCCAGTTTCTTGGGGCCCATTGTTTCAATTGTCTGATAGCCAAACCAAGGGACACAAGTATCTCTTTAAAATATCTTCATCCCTGCCAGGTCAGTCACATTCTGAGGTGGTCTATTCAAATGGAGACGTAAAATCCAGTGAGCAGGCACCACGTGTGGGCTGAAAGCTGCTCTGCAGAGGCAGCAGGATGCATGGAGAAGGCACTGGGCTTGAGAAAGGAGACAACCGCATCCTGACTGCCCGTGACTGCGTTTGGAAACTTCAGCATAGACCAGGCGCCAAATGCCTTTAGAGTCTGGTTGAGTGACTTGGACTTTATCCTGTGCGCTGGGGCGTGGCAGGGTCAGACTGGAGCTTTTGGCAGGAGTGTGAAGGTGGAATGAAGGAGGAGACATGGATTGGAAGTAAGAAGATGTATTAGGATTTGATCCAGGTGAAAGGTGATGGGGGCATAGGCCCTGGAGACGGCAAGAGGACAACTAAAGGACTTTTAGAAGCAGGGTTGAAAGGTAACTAATAGGAAAGGGGAAAGAAAGGAGAAAGTGTTAAAATATCTTTATGGTGCTTAACGGAGAATCCAGACGTTGAAATTTCCAATGCTCTTTATTAATCACAAACCATGTCAAATCTCAGGGAATCCCATACCCGGGAGGCTAAGCAGAGACTTCATTTCTTTCCCAATCCCTCCTGCTTCTCCTCAGCCCTTATTTAACTTTTTCCCCTAGCCCCCTCTCCACATCCAGGCCTTCATTACAATACAATAGTACCTTAGCATACTTGGCTAGGGGTGATCAGAGTCTTCTTTGATCACCTGCCTGCAGTTCTTTCATGTCATGGGTCACTTTCAACTGTAAACAGTTCTATCTGTGGAGATCCCAGCAGGGCTAGCACAAGGGTGTGAATAGGTAGGAAGCAAGGCCTGCATCTGCTGCAAGGCATCAGGCTTCCCAGCTACAAGGGATCAAAGCCCTTTTGCAAACCAAAACAGCACACAGGAGTAAAATATCCCACAACAAGAAAGGAAGTGACAGGTCAGTGGAGGCCCAGAGCGCTCATACAATAAGAGTAAGCATTGTGTCATAAGCTCATGGTCATAGCGGCTTAAAGGAGTGAAGGTGGCGCACGCAGCTGGGTGGCTCAGCGAAGAAGCAGGAGGCATTGTCTTATCTGCAAACCCAGCCAGACCTCAGCAGAGGGAACCACCTGTCACGGCAAGTGCCATACTGGGCAGTGGACCCCTGAGTGTCTGATCTCAGGGGGTTTTATTGATACAGAAACTCCTCCGGTGTTCTATTGATACCATGTGCGGATCATGAGGAGTCAAACATCTTCTACATAAAGCCAACACCTGCAGGAAATACAAAATGCCAAGGCCTAGGCAGCCCTTCCCTCAACAGTATGCAAAACAACCATTCCAAACATAACTGGAAATAAACTTCTGCAGCAAGTGAACGCATGGGAGACAGGCGCTGTAAAGCATCTCTTTCTAAGCCTGGTCAGGAAACATGCAAAACAGACTATCAGTGCGTCCTGTACTTGGTCATTTAAAAAAATATTTTATTTATTCTTATTTTATGCACACTGGTGTTCTACCTGCGTGTATGTGAGGGTGTTGGATCTCCTAGAACAGGAATTACAGACAGTTGTGAGCTGCCATGTGGGTGCTGGGAGTTGAACCTGGGTCCTCTGGAAGAGCAGACAGTGCTCTTAACCAGTGAGCCATCTCTCCAGCCCAACTTAGGTCATTCTTATGCTGAAAAGAAGTCATTCATAATTTTTAATCCTATTCAGTTAATACTTACACCACTCACTATTGAATATTACTTTCTTGTTTGTCTGGAGTTTGTTCGTTTGCTTTGACACAGGGTTCAAACTCATCATGTAGCTGAGGGTAACTTTGAACTCCTGTTCCTCTTGCCTCCGCGTCCCAAGTACTGGGGTTATAGGCATGCACTGCTCTGTCTTGGTGGCCTTAATATTGCTTTGTTTTGTGTTTTACATTTTTGTTTATTTTATTTGTGGATGGCAGACATACCATAACACGCATATGGAGGTCAGGGGGCAACTTAAGAGAGTCTCTTCTCTCCTACCATGTGGATTCTGGGGATCAAATAAGGTCATCAGGTTTGGGGGCAAGCGCCTTGTCTGCTGAGCCATCTAGTTGACCCCTTAATACTATTTTTAAATGAAGCCACGTTTTAAAACCTAAAACAGGTTCATCCTTAAAACAAACATCTGTGTGTGTGAAATGATGGCCTCAGTGTGGCAGCCGTTGCTTTGGTAAATACTGAAGAAGATGCAGGGTACCAACGATGGCCGTTCCTGTCTTCAGCTGTGTGTAGGGAGGATTTGGGTAGCCCCTGACCTGAGTGATCACTAAGGCCGTTAGAATTCCTCGTCTCTGGCTTTCTTCTTGGTTTCCATTCAGATTGCATCAGCACCCAGACCTGACGGCAGGTCAGGTCTTTGCATCCATTGGCAACAAATTTTGCTCTGCAGGTAATGACTTTAGCAGAACCAGACTGGAGGTTGTTGTCCGACCACAGAGCGCGGGAGCTCCTGGGCAGACCAGCCTGGGAACATCCACTTTCTCCTCTGTTCTCCTCCCGAGTAGTCCCAAGGTACGAACAGGGAGGCTGCAACATCTGGCGTGCGTGGGTGGCGTGAGGCTCCTCACCCAGCATCTCTGTACGTGTTCCCTCCTGTATAATTGGAGATTAGCCTGGCGATCTCATGGTGTTTCCAGCTGCGTTTAAAGTGACATCACTAGATATATATGTAAATGTATATGTATATATATATGTATGTATATGTGTGTGTGTATATATATATATATATATATATATATATATATATATATATATATATATATATCTTGCTGCCAGAAGAAAAGGAATTTTATATAAGGAGAGCAGCAGAGAATCACATTTATTTTGTCAAATGGGAATACCATTTAATGAGTAGTCTATCATTTCTATACAAATTCAAAATATATCATCTTTATGAAAAAAATTATCATTTTGAGTATTTATAGTGTATGTGAGGGGCACAGTAAAGAGACTACCAACATGGCCATTCCATCATTAGGGGGAAGGTGTTTATTGTGAACAAGAGAGAAAGAGAGCATCCAGAAGCATCTAGAAGAATCCAGAGCAGAGAGAAAAGAGAACAGACCGGATATGGCTGGACTATCTGCGAGAAAAGGCAAAATATCAGGGGCAGGCGAGAACCTTGCCCTTAGAGAACACATGGGTCTCTGGGAGGAGGGAAGCCTGGGGAGATGAGGAAGTCAGGGTGCTGGGGGAGAGACTTTGAACCATGTAAGAAGTACTGATGTGTAGGGACTGGGGGAGCCTGAAGGGCCGTGTGGGCTTTGAGACACAACCTGAGGTAGCCATATGCACCTTCTGCCAGAGGTAAGGGAAATGACTCATTTTGGCTGTTGGGAGCTGGTTTCATACATTTCTGATGAATTCAGGCTTTTATCTAACTGCCAGAAACCTTCCTGTAGTCCAGGCTGAGTTCATTTCTAGAATATAGACTGCCTGTGTAGCTTACCACAGCAGTAAAAACTGTCGACAATTATCGTACAGCGTATTTCAACTGTTATACAAATAAAACTCTCATTTCTATCTATTTATTTTTTAAGACTATAGCACACATTTGCTCCCCATCTCACTCCAGCCATTTTAATGGTGACTGCAAAGACTGCCATATATAAATTTAGAAAGAACCAACTTCCGTTTACTGTCCTGATAATTAGCAGTGGTGATTCCAGCATTTAGAAGTAAAATCTGAGTCACATTCTTAAAGCGCTTGGCTCTTGTGATTTTTGAAGCAAGCAGAAATAGAATCTGTGGGATTTCCTCTTGTCCCTGAGAGAGGTGTCCTTGTGCAGAACTCAACCTTCAGAGGCGTGGTGTCCCCAGGACGCCCTTGTCCTGCTCCAGACGCCCACTCTTCTGGCCTGCCCGCCTCCTTCCTCTGTTAGGATCTCCACTCAGCTCTCTGCTCACACTGAGGTGTTGATGGCTGGTGACCAGCCAGCACAGCCCTTCTCATTAGAGTGCGAGCTTTGTGGAAATTAACTTGTTACTAATAATAGATGCTGAAGTTTGAAATAATTTAATCAATCTGAGTTAACTCAGTGCTTCTCTTGAAATTAATTCACCCAGCTTTTCTTTTCAAACTTCTTCTATTTAAAACATGAATCAACCTTCATCTATCTATCTATCTATCTATCTATCTATCTATCTATCTATCTATCTATCTACCTATCTACTTATCTATCTGTCTGTCTGTCTGTCTGTCTACCTACCCATCTATCTAGTGTATATGAAGTAGGTTGGGGGTGAGGTATGCATGCCAGGACATACATGCGGAGATCAAAAGACAACTTCCAGAGTTGGTTCTCTTCTTTTACTATGTGGATCCCAGAGATGAAATTCAGGTGTGGTAGCCAGCCCCTTTTACTATCGGGCCTATATATTTCTTATATGAGAGGAGTCAAATATGTGCTGGTAATTTTCCGTAGGTCATATCATTCCAGGTGATAGACTACGGGGATATAAGGAAGTGCCATTAAAGCCAAGACTATCTTGGATTGCCTTGTAATTGAGCTGTCTAATTGCTTTTATACTCTCCTTCCTTCTCCCTCTCTTCCTCCTCCTCCTCCTTCCCCACCTCCTCCACTTGCTCCTCCTCCTCTTCCTCTACCTCCTTTTTCCAGACAGGGTCTCCCCATGAAGACCTACTTAGCCTAAACCTTGCTAAATAGACCAGGCTGGCCTCCAATTCATAGAGATCTGCCTGCCTCTGCCTCCTGAGTGTTGGGATTATAGGTTATAACATATTTTGGTAAAACTACAAAAACTCTGATTAACTCATAATTTCTAGAGAATATCCAAGAATTCTCAACACAAAAATATTTGAAGTAATGAATATGTTAAATAATTTGCTTAATTATCCCACATGTATTTGTAAATTTAAATTCACCTTGTACCTTGTAAGGGTATACAATGAAAACTTGGCAAATTAAAGCAAAACATAAAAATGAACAAGTAACAATTATTTAATAAAAGATAGTGATAACGAACAAAATGTGTACTAACATTATTTACATTGAGCACTCAACAAATATTTATTGAATGAGTGAGTACATGGGCATTTAAGACTTATAAATTCAATATTTATAAAAACTGATGAAATCAGGTTTTCTGCTTTTCTGAATTATTTATTCATTTTTATGTACTCTTGCTGTAAAACAGCAGTTTAAAAAATATTAAATTTTTTTTTCTTTTTAAACAAGTAGTCCATGCCGGTGTCAATGAGAATTCCTGGGAAGAAGCTCTGTCTGTAGAGAATGATTGGCTGGTTAGAACTGCAGTGATGTGGAAGGGGTTGGAATGTTGCAGATCCAGGGCTAATTACCTTGCCTCAGGTTTTCTTTAGCTTGTTGAAAGGCCATTCCTTATTCACTTGTATGTTCAACTGACATTCTATGACTAATAGATAAAACCTTTGGAATCTATCACCTTAACAGACTCTCTGGCTTCCACCAACCCCAGAGCTAAGAATGCCAGGTAGCATCTTAGGCCTACTGAAATGCTTCCCACACCTTTCTGTACCTGCTTCTCTGATGTACGGAAAAGTCCAGCGCCCCTAGTGGTGAAGGCACTAACCTCCATTTAATATAAGTACTCCTTGTAAGTACTCACTATCCCATAAACCTCTCTGTTTTCCCAGAACGCCTTGTTGCCAACAAGCCAATCCAGTGCCTGGGTTCTGACCAGTCAGAGAGATTCCCTGCTCCCTTTTAAAAAGTCTAGCCCGACGATCTTCTCCTATTCTGACTTCCAGGGTACCTGAGAGATGACCCCAATGCATTGGATAATAAAAGCCTCATGTTTTTTACATCGATCTGGAGTCTTGGTTCCTTGAGGTCACCCCTCGCCCTGAGACCCCCCCAAGCCGGTCCTTTCAGAACAACTGATTTAATCATCACTTACTAGCTTTCAGTGTGTAAACCAGGGATAACTGTACGAGCTCTACTCATTGTTCTGAGGGTTAAGTGGTTGTACAGCCTTTGCTGTACAGAGGATCTGATCACAGTTTCACTGCTCAGTAAGAATCTGTAGTCACAAGCAGGGCATGGTTATGCACACTTGAAAGCCTAGCATGTGGGGGTGAAGGCAGGAGGTTCAGAAACTCAAGATCATCCTAAATTACAGTGAGTTCAAAGCCACCCTGAGCTACCCAAGCCCCTCCTGCCCCCACCCCAACCCCCCAACCCCCCAACCCCCGTCTCAAAAAAAAAAAAAAAAAAAACCCAACAAAACAAAATTTAGTACTCGTTTCTGTTTTATTAATGTGGCCTTCTTATGCAGAGAAGACTGAAGATAAAATTGATGCGATTTAATTAAAAAATAAAAGCATTCTCTTCTGAACTAAGCTCAGAAGCTCAATATCTTTTATATATTTGCTTTGTTAGTCCATGTGTTCCCTTGGGCCTAACAACACACGCACAGGACACCTATTTTGTGACATTTAACCGCTGAATTTTTGGTTTAAGTTTTTTAAAATGAATCCTTTGAGGATTTCATACAATATATTTTGATCATATTCACCCACGCTCCTCTCTAATCTTCTCCTAGGTCCACTCCACCTCCCTGACCCCTCAACTTTGCGTCCTCTCTTTAAGTAACATCTAGTTCCCTTTGTGCTGCTCCTGTACTTACTCTTGGATGTGGGGCCATCCACGGGAGCATAGCCTACCAGGGAGCCACACCCCTCAAGAAAATTGACCCTGTCTCCCCCAGAAGCCATCAGCCATGTGTACTCCTCAGTTTTGGGTGGAGCTCGTGAACTCTTTCCCCTTTCTGGTTTGATCATGCAAGTCTTGCAGCAGTCCGGTCATGTCCGGAAGACACTGTTTTGCTCAGGTCACCCCCATCCTCCGGCTCTTACAATCTTTCCACATCCTCCGCCGTGGTCCCTGAGCCTTGGGTAGGGGTAGTGTCCCATTTCGGGCTGAGCACTCCACTGACACTTTTCCCTGCACTTTGACCAGTTTGTGTATTAACCACCAGTCCACTGGAACACAGCTTAGCGTTAGCACAACTGACTCCTTGACGGAAGTGCCATTCAGGCAGTAAGACTCAGCACATAGACAGCATCCCTGCCAAAACTGAAACAAAGGCCTAATCCACCAACATCTGTAGTTACAGGAAAGTCTCTAAAGGCACTAACCCTACTTTTTGGTTTCTGTAGTTCTGCTTCTGGTTAACTGTTCTTGTTAACTGAAGTATGTCAACTCAGAACATAGTTTTTGTTCTTAAAAGCTCACCCTGAAAAAGGCTTGGGGGTCACACTTCAACACCCAGTGTAGTCACCGGCTGGCTAATAGATTTTCTTTTGGCTTAAACCCATGTCCATTCAATCTTCTCTGGTAAAGACCCCACAACAGGAACTTCTCTGTTGAGGCTTGAGAGTCGCACTAAACTATAGATGGAGAGCTATAGATTTAGAGGCGGTGTGATAACATGTCCATTTAAAATAACAGTAGTAGGTTCATTCACCTCTGGGGCCTGTGAGTTTCCCAACCACAGGTTCTTGGCCAAATTTACAGCACCAAACATGTGTTTCCTCACGTGGACTGGGCCTTAAGTCCAATCAGATGTCCAATACCACCCACCCTGTAATATCTGTGCCGTTATTATACCGATGGGCGTGTTTTGGTTTTGCAGCTAGATGGACTATTGATGAAGCTCTCCCACCCCCCACCCCCCGCCAGCAGTCTTCGTTGCACCATCCAATACTACGAAAGTTACCACCATCGAAGAAGCCTCTCTCAGTCAGTACCAACTCCATTTCTCCATGTCCTGGGACAGATTTATGAGGTGTTTTCAGCATTAGGGTTTTAGCCTAAAGTTCTGGTGGGCAACCAAGAGCAATGGCATGAGCCTGTCTTGTTTTGGGGGTCTTCAAGATAACTCTGAGTAACAACACAGGGGGTGGTATCCCACACCCGATGCTGGGCTTTTTCACTTGGCCTCTGTGTAAGATAATTCCAATTAAGTTCTGTGATATTAATGTGTACATTCACATAAATATATAACTATATTCATATTAATATATATTCATGTTTAAACATCCTTAGTGTGTGTTAGCTCACAAACTCTAAGAGTAGACTTGGGGACCATTACAAGTGACCACTTATTAAGTAATCCAGTTCTCACTATCTCCCCTGGTCCTTCCTGTGCCATGAATGGGAAGGCAAAATTGCATCATGGTTCTCCCTGGCATGAACAGCACACCAAGCGTTCCCTATATTTAGCCAGCACGAAATCTCTGCTTTCTTCTGTGGCTCACAAGGCCATTACCCTGACTGTTTTACATGGCGTACATGGCGTAAGTGAATTTAAAGAGACTGAAAATCTTTTGTGCTAGGGAAGCTGTGTTTAGTGAATAACAGTTGAAATCCTAAATCAAGAGTCCCCTGGAGAGGACCCTAAAATGAATCTTTGATATCTCCTGCCAGGGAGACCTTGATTTAAAGGCATGGTAGCAGAGCCCAGCTGTGGTCTCAGCTCTGTTCTCCAACCTGCGGTGACACATTGGCTCAGAAACACAGTGCAGCCAGGCAGGCAGACAATCGGCCCAGACAAGGGGCATGAAGAGAGTTGCTCACCTGGCTTCAGAAGTTCAACAGTTGTCTGTTGTGAGTCTTGGAGTCAACTTTATTTAGCTTAAAGTGTGTGTGTGTGTGTGTGTGTGTGTGTGTGTGTGTGTTTGAAACAGTGTCTCAAATGTAGCCCTGGTCTGGAACTTCTACGTAGACCAGGCTAGCCTCAAACTCACAGATGTATCCACCTGCCTTTGCAGAGTGCTGGGATTAAAGGTGTGCCCACCACACCCAGCTTCAATTTGCAGTCATAATTTCAATCTTCTCTTTCTCACTTTGGATTGCAAGGAAGACTGGCCCCTATCAGAGGATCCCATTTTGTTTGCTTCACAAAAAAAGCAACTTCAGGGTAGGTCCAGTGAAAGAAAGCAGCACTATTAAAGGTAATTATACCTGACAAAATTTCTGGGAGTTACAGTCTCTGTGTATGATGTGTGTGTGACACTGGGAGTTACAGTCTCTGTGTGTGTGTATGTGTGTGTATGAATGTCAAAAGAGTGCATGGAGGTTACAGAGCAGCCTTGGGTGTCAGTCCTCACCTTTCTCCTTGCTTGAGGAAGAGTCTCCTTGTTTGCCTGGTGACTCCAGGTTAGCTGGGATTCTGGTCAATCCTCCTGTCTCCACCTGCCATTTCACCACAGGAGTGCTGGGATGATAGACATATTCCACCTATTCTGGTCTCTTTGTTGTTGTTGTTGTTGTTTTAATGTGGATTCTGGAGACTGAACTCAGGTCATCAAGTGGGTGCTGAGCCACTATAAATCCTACCAGTTGAGAATAAGACCATCACCACAGTTTTGAGCCAAATTTGAAGCACACTTTAATTATATTAACTAAATACTGACCAGGAGGTTGGGCTCTGATCAGGACCATTCTGAGATCCCACACAGTGGTCCTGCCACCTCCCAAGTTACACAAAATGGCCCCAAGTCACATGGAACAGATGCTTTAAAAGGCTGAACAAATAAGGCTACATATTTCTCACCAGGTCCAATAAGCAGCAAGCATCTATCCTGATGTACTTCTTGTCTGGGTTATCTCCCACCTACAAGTGACTAAGCATATCCAGTGCATTTGGAGCACGTCCGGTGCACTAGGATTAACCAAATGGGATCTAGACAATCCCGAACATTCCAGGAGGTTATCTATCCTTGGGCAAGTGAGATTGCAGGATTCTTTCTTTCTGTCTCACATGAACAGCCCCACCCAGCACCCCAGGAAGTTGTCTGTCCTTGTTCTATAGATCTCTTAGGCACAGTAATCAAAATTTAAAACATAACTTTTGCTCTTACAGCGCACTGTTAGCCCACTAATGAGATATTTCATATTCTTTCTTTTGTACCAAGTCTAAAGCTCCCACTGTGGCGTCTAAGGAGATGGCTCACTCAGCATAGTGCTAACCACACAAGTCTGAAGACATAAGTTCGAGCCCCAGTACCGATGGAAAACGCTGGGGTGACAAGCACTTGTCATGTCAATGCTGGGGAAGAGGAGACAGGAGGGTCCCTGGAGCTCATTCGCCAGCCAGTCTAGTCTAATTGGTGAGGCTCAGTGTTTGGTCTCATGTGAGGTCCTGTCAAAGAAAGAAAAGGAGAGGAATTCATGTATTTTCTTAAAGTCCAGTGAAATGTGTTGTTAGAACAATAAGGCAGTGCTAGTTTTTGTTCTTTGTTTTGTTTGTTTGAGAAGAGGTTTTTCTGTATGACTCAAGTTGGTCTGGAAACTATGTAGCCCAGGCTAGACTTCAAGCATCCATCACTGGGTCTGGCTCTGATTTTACCAGTGAACAAACTACTATAATATCAGAAGCAGATTCCTAGCAAAATAACCAAGTCAAATGCTGGTTTTTAGAAAATGAGAAAATTCTGAGACAGTGGCCTGGTATTCGCGTCTTGTCATGGGAACGCTGTGACCCCTGCCAAGCTTGGTATCTCCTTCTCTGAGCTCTTTCCTACACGGAGCATCATTCTCTGCATTCATGTTAAAGAAAAAGGACATATCCAGCTTATCATTCTCTCAGGGCCCCATTTCTCTCAGGGCCAGGGCAAAGTGACAATTTAAACTTCCTAATTAAAGGTAATTAGGTCCCATCTGGCTTTGAAAAATTGGCAGGGGGAGGGGGTGGGAGGTTGATAACCTAGATTCAGCTGAGAAATTTGTCTTCAAATGCAAATTTCTCAGTCTTCCAAACACTCCCTGGTAGATCTGTTCTTTCCCTCTTGAGAGGGCCAGCCTCCCCTCTTCCAGGAGGGTGGGTACTGTAAAGGCAGGTCAGAGCCTCCTGGCATGAAGGAGGAGTCCCTGCTGTTCATCCCATCTTCCCACTGCGATGTCTCTTCCTGCCTATCTGGAGATGTCTCTGCAGTCCCTTCGCCTCTGCTGCTGCACTGCAGCTCGTGTAAAGCAAGTTATGTTCCCTGGGCCGGGGTCATCGGTGGCCCATTCCCCTAGACGCCCCTCCACCTTCTTCCAGCAACTTGGTTGTACCTGTTTGCACTGGTTCTACAGGCCTTCTGAGGTAAGGTTGGAATTCCCACCTGGTTCCCAACTTGCACTCCTACATGAGATCCTGTATCCCTTCCCTGCTGGCCCTCATAGCAGACACTGCAGTGCACCCTCTAGATGGGATGCTGGGTGTTGATGGCTCACAGTTTAGTTCTATTAGGTACAGTTCTTGGTCAAAGGGAGTTACCTGGTCTGAAATTGTAGGAGTATATCTAATGAACAGTCAAAAGGGGATCAAGGGTCCAATGGCCTTGCATCTATTCAAAAGAACTGAGGGAAACAGTCCAGTTTTGAAATGGTGTCTGAATTAAAAACCCAATACATCACAAGGTTGCAAGATAAAGAATTTAATTAAGGCAGCCGGTCCTCACTCTGCTTGGGAGAGAGTGGGCTCTGCCAAGCATTTCTGTTCTCTTTTATACAAATCTTGTTGCTGGGCAAGTAGAGAGAGGGAGCTGGTTACAAAAGCCAATCAGTATGCAGTTAGCAAAGACATAGAGTTTAAAAGTCAGTGGTTTGGAAGACGGGGATCTAGGTGGGATGTGGTTAATTCAGCAGTGCTGTCCTTGGACCTTGGACTAAGTTGTGCAAACATCATTCTGTTATCCCATTCTTTTGTCTTGGTTTGCTGATTACTAGAAGGGAAACTTGTGTTGTGAGAGCCAGCAGTTTGTGATAATGGAGATAATCTCTTCATAATGGAGAAACAGGTCACCCCTTTAACCAGGGAAACAGGGAAAAACAAGTTGTATAGAAAAACAAGCCACCCAGTCATCAGGAAGCAGGTTACAAATAACTAGTAAAGTCACTAATTGGAGCCAGACTGTAACAAGCTTTACAGCTCCCTTTATTATGATCATTATGATAGTGACACAACTTGACCTTCCCCTCCTGTCTCCTGCTTCCTCTCTTTGTTTTAAGATGCTTCTGATGGCTGCACATTGGTGGCTCATGCCTTTAATCCCAGCACTTGGGAGGCAGACGCAGGCTGATCTCTGTGAGTTTGAGGCCATCCTGGTCTACAGAGTGAGTTCCAGGACAGCCAGAGCTACAACGGAGAAACCCTGTCTCAGAAAAAGGGGGGGCAGGGGAAGATGCTCATGATCCCCCCCAACACACACACAATAAACCAGGATAACTTCTGGATCTTTCCATGCTATAGGCTAAGGCTTAGAAGGGTTTATCCACAGCTACTTTCTCTGATTGAGCAGTGTGTGTGTGTGTGTGTGTGTGTGTGTGTGTGTGTGTGTGTACATATGTGCAGGGGCCAGAAATTTACATCATCAGGTGGGTGCCTCCCTCAGTCACTTTCTACCTTGTTTTTTGAGACAAGTTCTCTCATTGAATGTGGAGATTGCAAATCAGGCTAGAGTGGGTGGCCAGCTCATTTCAGGTATTCCCCTGTCTCAGCCTCTGCAATACTGGAATTACCACAGTACTGGATTACAGATGCGCGCATCTGAGCCCAGCTTTATGCAGGTGCTAAGGACCTGGACTTAAGTTCTCAGGCTTGTACAGTAAGCACTTTATTAACTGAGCCATCTCCCCTGCCCAGCACACGGACTCTAGCACAGACTCAGTGGCATATGCCTCGAATCTCCTCCCCACACTCAAAATGGAATGCTAGCCTTTGTCTCCTCTCCTCCGTCCTCATTCTCAGTTAACCCAGCTTTAGTCGGATGAGAGGGGTCTAGTCCTTATGAGGCCAAAGTAACAAGTCATTCTGGTGCACGGCCTTCATCTTTCCTCAGCAGCAGGCATTGTATCTGCTCTTTTCTCTCTCTGGTGGAGACTCCATAGCTGACAGCAAAATCCTGTGATCAAAGTCAACCGGCCCTGGGGTGTTGGGGAGTGCATGACTATCCCTCAAAAGACTCCTACTCCTCTCTCCTTCTGTCCTGTGAGGCTGGGTCTGGGGCACCATAAACCAAATTCTTTTTTGTCTGCAGGCTTCCTATTAGACTTCACAATGGGGAGCGCAGGGGGAGGCTGGACGACTGGGGAGGAAGAAAGTGCTTCCTGTTCCCTGTTGTCCTATGTGGAGTCTTCCCCTATGGGAGAGGGTACTTTGGCAGTGCTGGGGTCAGCCTCTCAGTCCCCTTCGGCTTCAGGCCCAGCTCCCCCCACCCCACCCCACCCCCAGTGTTCACGAAGCCGGCAGCTTTGGCAGCAGCATACAGCTTGCTGAGGTGGGGGTGTGTGTGGCTTTGTTGAGCCTCAAGTTCAAGGAGCAAGAAAGTGTCCTTTGTTTCTGTATCTGCGAGGGGGCAGTTGTGGCCTCCAGTTGTTACCTGGGTTACTTCAGTGTTGCTTCCTTCCCTCTGTCCTCCTGTAGCCTGGGAACAGTTCCTCACAGGAGCTCCATTTGGGGAAGGTTATGGAGTGTTATCCGTACTCCACACAACTGGACTCCTACGTGGAATACGTAAAGGGAAATCTTTGGAACTTAGAAAAACCCTCATGACCTCAAGGTTGTTCCTGACTGTTCTAAAACCGAACTCATGAAAGATGGTTTGATATTTTAACAACTCTGTGGTTGTTCATGACTAATTGGAGAGAAATATATGTAGGCAATTCAGAAGCCGAATGCACTTTTATACACAGAGCATTCCCACTTAGGAATTACTAGGCTTCTTCCACCTGGCTTGGGTCCCCGGCAGTAGTGACATGAATAGGGTAAATAGAGAGAAAGGCACACTCAGGTGACCAATCAGATGGGAGCGTGGATTACACTCTTCACCCAGAGCCTGTGCACAGCGCTTCTCATCAGAGAGGACAGTCACGGTCAGACAGGGTACAATGCTCTACATCAAGGAAGTCCGATATTTCTCTGTTAACACTGTAGAATTTGGATGCTGCTGTGAGAAGTCACATAAGTATTTGTCATTTTTATCCTTCCTGGGGGAGGGCTTGGTTCTTCACGGTTCAGCACATGCCCATCAGTGAGCGCCACGCCCAGCTTAAGTCGTTTTCATTTTACAAATAAGGAATTGAAGGACAGTGCCAGGTTCAAAGAAAGACTCTTTTTCTTTTTTCTTTTCTTGAGACAGGGTTTCCCTGAGTAGCTCTGGCTGTCCTGGAACTCACTCTGTAGACAAGGCTGTCCTCAAACGCACAGAGATCCACCTGCCTCTGCCTCCCGAGTGCTGGGATTAAAGGTGTGCGCCACCCCTGCCCAGCTACTCTGGGTTTTTATAAGGCATTCATAAGTATTTATAAAATTTGTATTTTATGTTTATTTGAATTTTTGAAATAGAGTCTCTTTCTCTGTAGCCCAGGCTGTCCTTGAACTTGTGATCTTCATGTTTCAGCCACAGCCTCTGGAGTGCTGGGATGATAAACCTGGATCATTGTGTCCAGCTGTAGGAATATTGGTACATCTTTCCTAGAACTTTTAGATCTATTGCTGATAAATATGGAGTAACAGGAAACTCATTCTCTCCCTCTCCCTCTCTCTCTCTCTCTCTCTCTCTCTCTCTCTGTATGGAGGTGAACACAATAGTTCTCAAGACACTATCACATAAACTAGAACAATGATTCTTGAGAGGCAGATGTCAAATATCAAAGTTCCAGCTAATTGAAAGAAAGAGCTGCTGGGCAGGTGGTGGTGCAGGCTTTTAATCCCAGCACTCAAAAGCCAGAATCTAGCCTGCTTTACACAGTGAATTCCAGGCCAGCCAGGGTTACACAGACTCCTGCAGACCCACTGTCTATCGTGAATACCCCCTAAACTACCCTGTGCAGATGGATAACACTCTGTATTTAGTAGTGCTAGACCGTTTCTGTCTCTGTTATCCACCCGGGTCTGCTTGCTCTCTGGATTAGTCAGGATTCTGAGACACCTTCTCTGTGTCTTCTGAACCCCATCTGGGGTAACATAACAAAATGAGTGGGAGAGCCCCAAAAAATTGACAGTAGTAAGTTTTCTGAATGCACAAGGACCAAAAATTAATTCAAAATAAAATGCATACTGAACCTGCTGTGCTTCCTGGCAGCCCTCTCTTGTACCGCGTCCATGACCCTACTGCAGCTTTGGCTTTGAATCACTTCCCACACTATCATGTAATGCCAGCAAACACGACCTAAAACAAGGCTACTCAAGTGTTTCTATTGCATATGCAAAGTTTCCTGCTATTAAACAAGCATAACGACTTAATTGTAGAAAACACAAACTTATTATTTTTCTCCTGTCATTCTGCAGCCATATAAATATTAAATTAGTACATCTTTGAATTACAATGTGTTAGAATGTTTGATTTTTTTTAAAGATTTTTTTTTTTTAAGACAGGATCTTACTGTGTAGCTCTGGCTGTCCTAGAACTCACTAGACAAGGCTGATCTTGAACTTACAGAGGTCCACTTTTCTCTGCGTCCTTAGTGCTGGAATTAAAGGCATGAACCCCACACCTAGCAGGATGTTTGGTTTTAAGAATCACTATATGAGGGGGGTGAAAAGATGGTTCAGCAGCTGAGAGCACTTGTGGTTCTTGCAAGGACCTAGGGTCAGTTCCCAGCACCCACATGGTGACTCAAACCATCCCTAACTCAAGTGCCAGGAGATCCCTCTCCTGATTTCCTTAGGCACCAAGCATGGAGATGGTGCACATTCACACATGCAGCCAAAGCACTCATACACATAAAATCAATCTAAATAGTATATATAAAAATTAAATAAATAAAAAACATTGTATGAACTATTGACTTGAGTTTCATAAGAAACTGTTACATGAATTTTGGCTTGAGAGTAACACAAGATTTCCAAAAACTTCAGAAATAGCCTTAAACACACTTCTGCCATTTTCTACTACATATTTATGCAAAGTGGCATTCTCAGCATTGACAATTATAAAATCAAAATATTGATCAACTCTGAAAAAGTTGAAGATACTCTATGTCCTGCAGTATCAAATATTCAGCCAATATTTATTTATGTAAAAACAAATAAGCACACCCTCTCACTAGTATAATTTGCTTTTGTCTTTAATAAACAGTGAAACTCTGTATATAGCAAAGAATTCTTTTAAAATATATTTCTTCATGAATTATTATCAGGAATGTTTGGTACATATGCCTATTTTATATACTTAGATAGCTTATAGCTGAGATTACATAAAATATTCTCAGGCACAAAAAAGGCCGTTTGTAGAAAAAGCTGGAGCAATTTCCCTTTAAAGGAACAGAGCCAACAGAATGTATGTGTAACCCTAAGAGGGACTTCTTAGGTCAGCTTACACAAACAAGTGCTGAACAGTCTTGAAGGGCTGCTTTGGGGGACCAGAGAAACCAGTAGCTTTTGGAAATGGTGGTGCAAGAGGCTGGAAGCTTTAGAACAAGAGACGCAAGCCAGGACTGGGGCTGCAGAGTTGCAGGAATACGTTTTTAGTCAAAGACTAAAGAAGCAGCAGCCTGATGGCCACCAGGGGAGACTGAGGCAAAACCCACACCTGTCCAAGAGAAGCAGAGCACAGAAGGACTTCCTCTTTTTTCAGATTTTTATTCCACTCAGGCCTCCAGCCTATTATTTGGTGCCACCCACATTTAGGATGTAACTCCCCCCCTGTTTGCTTACCTACATGCCATTTATCTCCATCAACACTGATGCAAACAAATCAGAAGTATGTTTGACCAATCAAGTGGATAACCAAGACCTACCATTGTTATAATTGATAAAACCATCCTGACTGAGGCTTCCCAGTCCTGTGAGGTGTCTCCACTGTCTGCAGAGGGGTGAGGGTGGGGGTGCAGCAAAGCCATGTGGGAGCTTGGTTCTACCGCACACCCATCTGGTTTTAGATTGGAGATCTGTGAGCTGGCAAGAACAGACAGGATTCTTGGGAGAGTGTCGTCAGTGGAACATCTCAGTTTATTGAAGCAAGGGTGGTTACACTGATAGGAAAAAGCCAGGGGAAGGTCTTTAGTACCCAGGGACAGGGACCATAGGTTAAGACAGGGATACTGGAGTAGCCCGATTTGCATGTGAGGCTCTTTGTCTAAGGGTCAAGGTCCTGCAATGGACACCTTCTGCATAAGAGGAAGACACCTTATCATTTAGAATTTGGCTAGGTTTTGCCAGGGCTAAGAAAGTGAGGAGTAACTGAACTCCTGCTGCTCTCAGGGTGAGAATTCCAGGGTTCAAGGCATACTTCAACCCACTCTTGGCTCTAGGACATCCCACATACCATCACACTAATTATAGTGAGACTCCCCATTGCTTGAGCATAGTCTCCATATTTTCTTAGTCCTTGTTCCTGGCGTGAGAATAAATGTGCGTAGCCAAGATTTGTGGATAACCCAACTGAAACCTTCAATCTAGAATTACCACTGAGCCTGATGACATTCAGATCCCTCTGGAGGGGATGTCCTCTCTGTATTGACTCCCCTCTTTTTCTGTGTTGGCCTCTTTATTGGCAGCAAAACAGAGAGGCAGTGGGTGTTGGTACTGAATTTCTGAATATTCATTGTGGTCTCTCTTCTCCCTGTTGCTTCATGCTCATTTTTCTGTTAAAAAAAAAATTATCACGTCATAAATGTTGTATGTGTCTGCTTTCCCCCAGCAGAGTGTGAAAACTGGATAAGACATTAACCCATTAGAAGGCACTTTAATAATGTAGGGTAAAGGCAAATAAAAGTAGACAAATTATGTTAATGAAAGACGCCTTTCTCAGGCAGGAGGTGGAAGCTGGTGCTGGAAAAATAAAAGGAGCCAGACTGGGTAGGCCGGAGCCAAGAGAAAGCCAAGCAGGGTCTAGTGGTCCATACTCTCCACTTCCTGGGTGACATCCCCTCTCTAACTTAGTGCCAGATCTGATGCAACCCTTAGGCAACAGAGCAAGTGTCTGCTTTCAAATTTTCCTTTTATAATCTTTGCCCCAGGAGGCAACACTAAATTCAAGCTAAGCCTACATATCAAGGAGCTGCCCTATGATGAGAAACATTGGCCAATTCTTCTGCACTTTGATCCACAATCAAACTTTCCACCAGAGAACAATATTGATTTCTCATCTCCTCCAGGTCAACATGCCTTTATGAATCTGGATGAGACCTGTTTGTCTGTTCCTTTTACTGGACTCCAACCAGCTACTTCTATGCACGTATGCACTCCTATCTGCCCCTCTCCACCCAAATCATTACGACCGCCTCTGTGCCTCTGAGAAACACAAGGGGGCATCACATGGCACCCTGGGGCTGTGTCTTACCGTGACGTCGATGTTCAGCAAAAATAAGTATATAAAGCGACTGTCTCACTTCCTTAATGATTTTGTCCTTACTGTATATAGTTTCACGATGGTTTTCAACTAAAAGACTGGCACCTCCCCACTCTCCCTGCCAGTGTTAAGCCCTATACAAAAATATCAGAACTGGGAACCAGGAACAACGGGGTTCAGGAATACAACCCAACTCTCGTTAGTGTGACTCTCCGTACCATAGCGTCACCGCCTGGTCCTTGCCCGTTTTCCCAGCATTCCTGGCAGCGCTGTAATCCTATAGGTACAGTGTCTGCCTGGTTCTTCCCCTGCTCATCTGCTTACATATGTCTTACATAAGTCTTTAGAACATATCGTGTCCTCCCTTGTCTGCCTAACTCCTACCCGTTCAGATTTCAGTTCAGGTGGCACTTCCTCCAGGAAGCCTCCAGGACTCATCTCAGCTTTGCTGTCTTTGCCAGGCATCCCCCTATGGCCTTTCCTTCCCATATTGTAGCTCCTAACACACTGTAGTCTATGGTCTGTTTATTCCCTGCATTCCCTGTTTGTTGTGAGCACTGGTTGCATGCTGGATCTTTTTTCTTTTGTTTTCTTTCTTTCTTTTTTTTCTTCTCTCTCTAGCCCTGGCTGTCCTGGAACTCACTATGTAGACCAGGCTGGCCTGGAACCCACAGAGACTCCTGTCTCTGTCTTCTGAATGCTGGGATTATAGACATGTGCCACCACATCTGGCCCATGTTTGACTGTATAAAAACATTTTGGGGGGCTTATGTATATGTAGTGATTCTGTGTGGTATTCATACGTGCATGCATGTCTACATGTGGGGAAGGCACACGTGTATTCGTCATGTGTGTGCAGAGACCTGAAACTGACATTGGGGGACCTCCCAGGTTACTAAATTCTTTATTTACTGAGGCAGGATCTCTGTCTGTACCTGGAGTTCGCCAATTCCAGCTAGTCTAACTCTCCAGCTTGTCCCAGAAGACTTCTGTCTCTGCCTTCTTAGTGCTGGGCTTGTCAGTTGGAGGACCCAAAACCTCAAGTCCTCAGCTGACTTCCGCTTCCCAGCCCTGGGTACCAGCAGGCACCTTGTAATTACTCAAAAGATGTGAATGATCAGTAAACAGAGCTGGAGGAGACAGACATCACTTTGTCTGCTGACAGTGTCTGCTACAAGCCACACGCACTGTCACGTGGTTGCAGGAGGCTTCCGGGAACTGTAACTTCCGGTAGTGGTAAGGGCCGTGAGTGATCCTATCATGCCTTCCAGACACCTCAGCGGTTCTCAACATCACGTGACCTCAGAGCAGAGCTCTCTGCTTCTCTATCACCTTTATCAAAGCCTAAGGCACTCTGAAAGAATTGAAATTCCTTTGTTTATAAAACATTTACCCCCAGCTAGGGACTGAGGCCAGGGCCTCTCACGTGCTAGGCAACTCTGTCAACACGGGACGCAGCTTCTGTCTTAAAAGGAATAAGTGATGGTTTATTAGAGCCAAATACGAGTGTATAACCCAGGAACACAGATTCAGGAGCCCAAAATGGCAAAATCCACCATTGAAGTGGTTACAGGAGATTTTATTAGTTATAGACAGAAAATAAAAGTAATAAAGGAAGGCATTGGACAAATACTGGTGGGGTCCACAGGTTGTGTGGGGGGGTCTATAACAAAGTAGGAAAAGCCCTGTTGCTGGTGTTGCTATTTGATGATGTGCCTAGCTTTGAGAGTGCTGGACACCAGTGTGTGCTAAGAATGCATTTTAAAGTTTTTATCTGATAGTTCAAAAGGATGTTATGTTAAACAGCCATTAAGGGAACAAAAGACAGACCAAGATAGTTTGATTTTGGGTCTGCAACATTCTGACTCTCCGCAATCATGAACACCTCATAGAATCTTTGACACAGGTATTGATTGGTCCCCCGTCACTGAAATTTAGTTTACAGCATTCTACCATTGAGTTAAAAAAAAAAAATTAAATCTAGACCCCTTCCCCAAAACAAAACAAAATAAAACAACCCATAAAAGAGGCTGAAGAGATGGTGTGAGACCAAAATAGGAACAATATGCTTTGCCAATTAATGTGAGACTGAAACAGGAGCAATGACCTTGCAAGTTAAGGTTTCTGTTTGCAGTTAAGAATAAGTTCCTGTTTGTCCTGTGTCAAAGTCCTCACAGCTTGCAAGTTAAAGTTACTATTCGTAGTTAAGAATACATCCCTGTTTCTTAGATCTGATGTAGCCTGCAAAACATATTTTACAACCTTGCAACGTCATTCACATAATGTAAATCCTTCCTCTTTCATTGTATTTTTCTAGCATTGTCTAACAGCCAATACCTTTTAAGCACTTTTAAGCACATCTGACTCCTCCATGGGCTTCTGCAGGCAATTGGAGTGCATACATGCACTCACACATACATATACACACAATAAGTAAATAAATATTGAAAAAATGTTAACTAAGAGGCTAGAGAGATGGCTTAGCAGTTAAGAGCACAGGTTGCTCTTCCAGAGGATCCAGGTTAAGTTCCTGATACCCACACGGCAGCTCACAACCATCTGTAACTCCATTTAACCCTGGTCTCCTCAGGTGTCAGGCGCATGGTACAGAGTCATACACTCAGACACACATGCATACATAGTAAAAAATAAAATTAAAAACTAAAAAAAAAAAATTAGTTAAATGAATTACAATGTGCTCATTCAATGGGGTATTTTGTATTCATATGAAGTGACGTAAGAAGCTATCTGAGATTAATAAGTGAAAGAAGAAGTTAAAACTAACTTACAGATACGTACGTAGGAGTGGATAGACTGAAACAAGAGTGGGAAGCTATTCAGCAACGTCTTCAGTGCTGGCTATTTCTAGGTTGTATCCTCACAGATAATTTTATTTTCTTTTTTAAATTTGCATACAATGAACAATCAAGGTGCAATTATGAAAGGTTTGTTTGAGCAAACCCATTGCATGATTTTTAAAGCAAAGGGCCTGACCCTGAGGTTTCATTGCACCCTCCCTGCTTCGAGAATCATCTGAGAGGCCAAAGGTGATCTGCTGAGGGTGCTGATTGGCCACAGGGGGCTGATTGGTAGGTGTGTGACAAGAAGCTGCCAATTGCAGCAAACGCTGCCATTTGTGACTGCATTTGGGTAATAAACTTAGAGCTGTGGTTGCTGACATGGCGGATTTCCTTGGTTCTGCCTTAGCAACCACAATCAGTGCTGCTCATCAGGAGTGTTTATGTGGGGTTAGCAGCTCTGTCTTCAGATGAGACAATCCAGCCTCTTTGTGCCTTGGATTTGAATGTCCCCATCAAACCCATATGTTATAGGTTTAATCGCCAACGCAGAAGTGTCAAGAAGCCCTTGGGAGGTAACCTCATAAGTGGGTTAATCCATCTATGGATTCACAGATTAATGGAACTAGGGGAGGTGTTAAAATGCAAACCTGCTCCCTGGCTTTCAAGAAGTGAGCAACTTTACTCCACTCCTTTCTTGATGTTCTGCCTCACCACAGATCCCAAACAACGGGATCATGTGACCACGGACTGAAACCTCTGTGACTGTGAGCCTACATAAATCTTTCCTCCTTTAAACTGATTTTCCCAGGTATTCTGTCAGAGAAAAGGGAAGGCAATTAACACAGAAAAGCCAACTCTAATAGCCTGGCTCTGTTTCTACCCTTCCTAGCTAGGTCTTTACCCAATCAGGGCTGAGTCTGGGCTAGAAGCCAATCACTTTGCTCACTCTCCCTATTATTTCATTGTCTGCATTTGCCTCCCGCCCAAGAATCTAGCTCACTTTCCTGGTGTAAATAATTTATATTCAAAGGCTCAGGAAGGGGTTAGAGAGGTGGATCAGTGGCTAAGAGCACTTGCTGCTCTTCCAAAGAACTGAAGGTAGTTCCCAGCAGCAGAGTCAGGCAGCTTAAAACCTGCAACTCCAGGGGCTCCAATACCCTCTGTTGGCCTCCATGGATACACACATGGGGGGGAGGGGGGGAAGAGATACAAGCCTTTATTCCAGCAGTTGGAAAATAAAAGCAGAAGGATCTCTGTGAGTTCAAGGCCAACGTGGTCTACATAGTGGATTCCAGGCCAGCCAAGCCTACATAATGAGACCATATCTCAAAATAAACAAAAGCAAAAATCAAACAAATCAAAACAAATATCCCAAAACTTAAAAAAAAAGTTTCAGTAACTAAGCCCTCTATCTTCTCCCAGTCTCTGCAGGGTCTAGCTGCTGCTTCTCCCCCCTCCTGATGCTCCTGGATGTCCTCCTCCTCAGGGGTCTTTCCTGTATGCTTAGGAGTGGAGTTTGGAAGGATGGTGACTGAGCAAAGGGTGTTTGCCCTGGAAGAATGAGAACT
This sequence comes from Cricetomys ansorgei, assembly GCA_026225945.1. Taxonomy (NCBI): domain Eukaryota; kingdom Metazoa; phylum Chordata; class Mammalia; order Rodentia; family Nesomyidae; genus Cricetomys; species Cricetomys ansorgei. Next base: position 11,087,838 of record JAMJFZ010001264.1, read on the forward strand.
TTAGACTTTTTAGCAAGATCAGGGCTCCTCCCTCTGGCCAGGATCTCAGTAGCCAAGCTAAACAGTTCCTTTGAAGATACAGGGCAGGTCTAGACCTTAGCACAACTGACTCCATGATGGAGTCATGTAAAACTGTACGGGCTATAAAACTCAGCACGTAGACAGCATAACCTGTCAAAACAAAAACAAAGGCTTAAACCATTGAAGTCCATCATCCTGGGAAAGCCCCTAACGTTCTAACCTTGCTTTTTGGCTTCTATAGTTCCACTTCTAGCTAACTGTTCTTGTTAACTGAAGTATGTCAATCCAGAACATGTTTATGAGTTTTTTTGTTTTTGTTTTTCTGTTTTTTGTTTTTTCATGTTTAAAAGCTCGTCCTGAAAAAGCATCAGGGTTACCCTGGGATCCCAAGCACCTGGTATACTCACCAGCTGGTTAATAGAGACTTCCTATTGGCTTACATCTATGTCCAAGCAGCTTTTCTTGGGGGGTACCCACAACATTTTCCACACGTCATTTTATCATAGCCATGCACATGGACAGACAGAGGACTGTACCACACTAGAAATGGCATGCACTCAGCCATGTGTGCATCCACATGTGTGGCATAGCCTCACCCTAGGATCCACGCAGACACACACCAACACGTTCTGTGAGGTAGCCATACATCTAACTATATGCACGTAGATAACTCATAGGTCACACTTGAAACAGTTGTTAACATGCAGTCGCACACAGACATTCACACCTACCATGTGCTGATACTTCCACATATATTAAATCACATACCGATGAACATGCATAAAATCACTAGAGGCAAGGAAGACGGCTGACAGGTCATCTAGCCCCTGCAGAGATTACGCCCCCACCCCCCACCCTCATGCCACTAAGATGGCTTTGTTCTTTGGAAAGTTTTTGTAGAAAGTTGCATGCACCTTTGACAATGAGCTCATCCTCTTCTGCTTCTGGCTCCCCAGCCGGCTTCCTCCTTCCTGTCTCCTCAGAGCCCTATTCTCTCATCCATAGCTGTGCCTGCCCAAGGGGAATGCTAATCGCCATGACAGGAACTGTTTCCACCTGTTTACGTCCCTGCTCGCCTCCCCCTAATGCCATTTCAGACTCTGCCAAGCAGCAGTGGAGGCCTGCTGTGCTGGTCGTTGTGAGAGAGGAAAAGGAATGAGTGAGAGGACAGTTGGGGTGTGAAAAGGACCGGTCGCTAAGTGACTCCCTATTCCAACAGCCACACACAAGATGCACATAATTGCTTTTAGCACAGTGGGATGGATAGAGATACAAAAGGTCAAATCAAGGATTTGTCCCATAATATCTTTGCTAAGCAGCGGCGGCGACGGACGTTGGAAAAGCATATTCATGAATTGAGCTGCCAGGGTGTGGGGCAGGCTTTTCAGAGGAGCCTGTGTGTTCCCTCTTTGAGGTGTGCCTGCCGTGGTGATTGGATTCACATGGAGCAAGTGACTTCTCAATGCTCAACAAAGCTCTGCCTGTGAATTGGACTAAATAGACTACTTGGCAGGCAGCTGAGATAACTATGCTAAGTGAATTGCAGACTTACTCCCACTCCCTGGACGTCCAAGCTTCCTGGAAAACGCCGGATAAAGGCCAAAGTCCTGAGAATGGCATGCAAGAAGCTCCAGCATCTGACTCTCACCCATCTTGTCAAGTGGTCTCTCCTAGGAAGGTCCCTTCCCCACCCTCAATAGATCCAGACCGACATGAGATCTATACTGCCTTGGAGACCTTGCCTATGGCATTCCCCAAGATATAATGCTCTCTTTTGCACATCAAATCCTACCTGTTACTTAAGGAGACTCCAGTCCGGAGTCTGGTTCCACTAGCTCTCGCACCTAGATGGGAGCATGCCCTTCTTAGAAGGGTGGAGGCCACAGAACTATAAAGAACGATTCTGGCTGTTTCCTGACACCGTGGATCAGAGTAGCCAGTAGCTCGCAGAGCTCCGCGCCCAGTTTTATTGTGACTTCTAGGGCTCATATCTCACCTGCGACTCTCCCATCTGTGAGGAGGACACATCACAGTGGTAGGAAACACAAAGGGAATTTGAAAAACTATCAGAAGTGGATGGAAGATCAGGCTCAGAGCCTGATTGTCAATAAAATAGCTATGTTTCAAGGAAGAAGGGTACCTTCAACTCCAGTCTCTGCCCTTCCTCCTGAAGGTACTGTTGGACCCCCAAAGGCCCAAACCGGGACGCTGCACCCCCACAGAGACTCACAGATGGGATATCAATGCAAATAGCAAGAGGATTTATTCCAGTGCACTGGGACCATTCTAACACACAGAATAGAAGCGGCCCCAAGGAGCAAATGGTGAAGCTTTTTATACAGTTGTTGGGCACAAACCGAATTGGTACAAGTTGATTGGTTCCCAAACTGTTTTCCCATTTTGATAGGTAGGGCCAGTTAACCTTTAAATTGATTGGTGTTGGCATATAGCAAGGTCGCGGGCACCAGGAAATGTAAAGTCCCTTGCCCAAGGCTATTAAGCGGCGGCTGTAGCTGCAGCTCATTTTAGGAATTTGGGCTGGGTCACAGTGCCCTTGAATTAAGCCTGACAATAATTGTTTTATGGTTTCTGGGGTAGGCTAGTTCTTGGAACAGGGAGTTCTGGAAAGTACTCAATAATTATTGTATTGAGTAGAGAAAGCCTAAGTTCCTATTAAGAGTTTAGGATTAATGCCCAGGGCCGGGGGTCTCCGGCCTCATAGTACAAAGATCCCACCTCTTCCCAGTCCCTCAGGCCTCCCTCACCTTGGTATGACGTCAGCATCCCACATGGGAGGCCCTCTGTGATGACGCCAAAGATGGACTTTCCCCTGAGCCTGTAGCCCTTCTCCTGGCGTGATGCCAGCTGTAGGAGACACCAAGTCCATGATGGCTAGATCTACGATGATGAGATCTCCTTCTCATCCCAATCAGCCAATCAGAAAAGCACAGAGGAGAGGTCTCTTTCTATCAAGCTCAAGTTATTTGTTTTGTTCACCAGGAAAGCAAGGGGCTAGACTCTGTTTTCTGACAGAGTGACAAGGAAGACTTTTCCCCCTTGCCTATCTGTGGTTCCTTAGTTCTCTGGCTCCCCTTCCCTGGGGATGGCCAAGCTGTGGGCTACCATCTCAGCCTCAGGGAGGAGAGCGCAGGCAGGGATTGGTTGGGAGTTCTGAGGTCTTTAGGTGGAGGCTGAGAGCTGGCAGGAAACAGACTTCCTGGGAGACCATGTCAGTGCATACAGCTCATTTTATTGTTAGAGAGTCAGAGTATGTAAGGGCTCCTTAAGGCAATGGGTCCAGGTCCGCACTGAATTGGCTGTACTATAGGTGTCCTCATTACCATATGGGGCAGAGTGGGGAGAGTGTAGGGTCACCTAGAGTTCCAGGAGGCACTCTCCAAGTAAGGTCAGGTGGGAGGGATGGAGCCCTGCCCACAAAGGGAGTCTTCCAAGCTCAGAAAGCTATCCAGACATGGTGGACTGCGGCCTGAGGGGCAGGGCTAGCCCAACACCTATCAATGAGAATAGGTTTGGAGTGATGAAGTGGTACCCTGCCCTAAAAAAAGTGATTTATTTTTTTATTCATATTGTAAAATGTGAAAATAAAACATCTTTTTAGTTTAATATATATATATATACAATATATATATATATATATATATATATATATTTTTTAGTCAGCATCCCTCGTTTGAATCCTATGACCTGACTCAAGCTGTGCCAGGTACTCTCTGCCCATTGTGTTGCAAATAGCCTTCAAGGTAGAGAACAGAGGTAGAAGCAGAAGGTCATTTGGGGTTGTTGTAGTCACATAAGGAAAATGTGGATGATTTCAACGAGGGTGATTTCAGGGAATGTGCTGAACAAAGATTAGAGTCTGATACTAGATGTTATTATTTGTTGTTGCTGTTGGAATATGTGTCACAGAGGATAACTCCGTAAAACTAGTTCTTTCCTTCTACCATGAGTTATGGGGATCACATTCTGGTTGCCTGGTTTGTGCAGCAGGCACGTTCACCTGCATCTTTTTGGCCCCTGATACTCAATTTTGAAAGTAGAGTAGAATAAATAAATAAATAAATAAATAAATAAATGATGATGATGATGATGATAATTTTTTTTAAATTTATTGTAAACTGTGAGAAAGGGAATTAAAGATGACAAGACTTTTGGCCTGAGCATTCACTCATATGCAGAGAAATCAAATTTGCCTGGTAGATATTGAGTCTAGTTGGGAGTGTGTTAAGGTGCTTGGTAGGCATCTAATAAAGAGAGAGACCATGCAGAAGGACACGGAGCAAGACACTTGAGAAACCTGAGTAAGAGTGAGTGGCGTTGCAGAGGAAAATATGCTGAGGAGAACTGGACTATTCAATACAATGGATAGATCTACAAAGGTGAGGACCAGGGGCTGTGCTGACCGGGGCGAGCTTGATTCTTGTGAAGCAATGGAAGCAAAAGCCAGAATGGGAGTGGCTTCAGGAGGAAACCGTGAAGGGTTTTGCTGCTGTTTTGTTTTGAGATGTGGTTTGTAGCCCAGGCTAGCCTCATCTCAGGATGACTTGAACTTCCTCTTTGCACCTCTCCAATACTGGGATCACAGGCCTGCACCATGAGGCCCAGTTGGGCTTATGGGAACTGAACTCAGGGCTTTCTGAAAGTTAGGCTAGCACTCTACAAACTAAGCTATATTCCTGGCCCTGGGAATAGTGAAGTTTTGAGGTTTTGTAATGAAGGGAAATAGATCAATGAGGGCAATTGTAGACTCAAAGAATTCTTCCCACCCCAACCCCCCTTGGTGTTTCGAGACAGAGTTTCTCTGCTTTCCTAGAACTCACTCTGTAGACCAGGCTGCCTTGAACTCACAGAAATCAGCTTGCCTCTGCCTCCCGAATGCTAGGGTCAAAGGCATGTGCTACCACCGGTCAGCAGAATTCTTGTTTTTAATGCTGAGTCCACACACAGGGCTCTGCACATGCTGAATGCTCTGTCACTTACTGGGCTACATTCCTAGTCCCGAAATAATTTTCTCTTTTTTTTTGGAGAGGGAGGTCAGGGGATATTGTCTTCAAAACACATTTGCCCACATTGAGTATTCAACCCATTCCTCTCGCCCAAGAACAGGGAGAATGTCAGAATAGTGTGACAATCAAGTACACTGCTGAGCTCTCATGGTTTAGAGGAATCTCCTGGTTTTCTCAGAAAATCAGGCTTGCTATGCACTATGTTAAGCCCGGCCAGCGGCCCCTCCACCACATCAACCCTTCTTCTTCCCAGTATCAATGCTATTCTTCTTTCCAAACATCTTACTAACCTGGGAAGGAAGTTTCTCTCAGGAGAACTGAATATTCTTTACTACGGAGCACTGGTACAATCTTTTCCTAGCGAGTTAAAAAGATGTAACAAATACCGTTTTAAATTTTAATGTTCTTCTCCATAGGGGAAAAAATGCCTGGCACATCAACTGCAGAGATGTTAAGTGCATTTTCAGTTTTCAGAAAATACACTGTGTAGCAGGTACATGATTTCATTAGCCTATTGTGTGGAGTGAGCTGTTATGGAGGGCTATGGTGTTTCCACTCTTCCCAACCCCCACTGGGCTTTAATCATACTCATTTTTCCCATGGCAAATCTCGTTAGACTAAAATCAGGCCCATAGCTTAGAGTTTGGGATGTAAGCACTCAATATTTTCCATCCATGCATTATACTGGTTTAAGTTGTCTCTGAATAATGCAAAATAGAATGAAATGCTATAAAAATAAAATAAAAAAAAAAATCAAGCGTGAGAACTTGAGAGCTGAGATGATTTTCCTGAAAACCCTTCCGTTGCAGAACTGTCAGGGCATGGCGCAGGGCCCTCCTCTTTCATCAGCTGTGCTGTTGAATGGTGGCCTTTTCACACGAGTGTGGTGAGAAACTCACCAGCCCCTCTGCGTGTTAAACAGCTGGCTAGAGTTGCGCGGTTGTACACGACTCTTCTGGAAGTGACACAACATACAGCTACAGTACGTACTCTGTACTGCTCTGGGGCAAGCAACATTTATGAGTGCAGAGAACAGCGGTGGGCAGATCTTTGGTGTTTTTTCGCTAGCTGAGACCTTAGCACGGTTGCCTCTGACTCCTTCCTCTCACTCTATCCCACTGGAAACGGCTGAGATCACAAAGCGCACTGGCACCAGCGCCGTTGGCCTGATCATTGGGACTAGGGTGTACCTCAGGGGGAGTGTGTTTGCCTAGCGGTCATGATGCCCTGCATTCAACCCCCAGCAACACCCACACGTCACTCACATATCCTGTTCAAAAACGTCTCACGTGTGAGAGCTACCGCTTTGCTTGAGACTCTGAAGCACAAAGGAAACCACACTGCAACTCTGGCCTTCCTCCTACGTGCCCTGCAGAACGGTTCCCACGTGCCGGCACAGGAAGCCCTGATGATGCTCAGCGCACCCACATCCTGCGCGCCGACCACGGCGGCGGCTGAACCATCAGCTCACTGCTTAAGCAGTCCCTTAGCACACATGTACTCAGGAGCCCCTTCGCTCATCTACCATGGCCAGCGCTCAGTCCCCAGAGCTCCTCAGAAGGAACCTTCCACAAGTCTTCCTCTCGTGACTCATCTCACATATTTTCCTCTCCTTTTCATAGGAGGAAAGGAAAGCCCCTTCTACTGCTAACTGGAAAGTGATTTTTCTTTTGACCAGAATCTGACATGATTTTGGTCCTTATTTCTTCCTGATGGTCAATATGTCTATGACCCACGCTACCCTCTCATCAACCTTCACCCACCAACGCTCACTCCTCTGAAGTAGTCTCCTTACATGCAAAACGTTCTTGCTTTCCTCTGTGCTATCAGGAGCTGGGTTCTGGATTCCTTCCCACCAGTCAGCTGTCCTTCATCTGCCTTGTTGATGTCTGCTGTAAAACCTAAGTTCAGATTTGGCATTACAGCCATACATGGTTTTATGAGAGCCAGCTCTTCCTCTTTGCATGCATGCATATATTAGAATTTCATTTGACACAGATAGTTACAGAGATTGTAAAGTGCTCCAATGACTGGCTTTTAAAAACTAGACTGGATTTGAGCTGTTGCATGTTTTTATTTATTTTAGGGATGTGTTGGGGGGGATTTTTTAAAAGGTTTATTTATTTTTATTTTATGTGTATGGGTGTGTTGCCTGCATATATGTCTGTGCACCACATGCATGCAGTACCCACAGACGTCAGAAGAAGGCATTGGATTCTTTGGAACTGAAGTTACAGATAGTTAGTTGCTATGTGAATGCTGGGAACTGAATCCAGGTCCTCTACAGAAGTAACAAGCGCTCTTAACTGCTTAGCCATCTCTTCAGCCCCTTGTTTTCATTTCTGCTTGAAATAGGGTCTTGCTCTGGAGCCCAAACTGGTCATGGACTTGCTATGCAAACCTACCAGACTGGCCTTGAGGCTTGCCGAAATAGAGGCCTTCCGAACACTGGGATTACAGGTGAGCATCACCAAGCTTGGGTGGAAAGTGTTTTGTTTTGAGACATGGTCTTAGGTATCCTAGGCTGGATTTGAACCCAGTACACAGATAAGGATGACTTTGAATTGGTCCTCCTGCATCTACCTCCTGAGTCCTGACGAGTGCCATGACACCAGTTTTTAGTAGAGTTGGGGATCAAACTCAGGGCTTTATGCATGCTCGGTAAGTACTTTATCAACGGAACTATACCCCCAACCCTGGAAAGTACTTCAAAGTGACCTTCATGGCTTTAACATATTTAATAAAGCCTACTCGAGAATCTGATCAGCTCTTTGTAAACTGGGAGTATGTGATTTCCCCATTTGAGTCTCAACAGCCTCATCAGGAAACAGGGGTATGAAGTTGATGCTCTCTACGCTGCTCATGATCTGTTCTTCTCTCCTAGGGGCACAGGCATTACCCAATACCAAGGGCAACCTCCTCATGCCCGTATATGTTTAGTGCCACACGGCCAGGACCTCATCCACCTGTTCCCAGGAGAGGAACTGGGTGAAACAACGGGGTAGGGTTTTTGGGAGGTAGAGAGAAGGGGAAAATGCTCCGAGTCCTGACTGCAAGACATCACGAATGATAGGGCTATTCTTAGTCCCCGCAACTGAGCCAAGCTAACTCGGAAGCTAGGGACAACACAGAAAGGATTCTAAGTTGTATTGTCTTTTTCTCACTTCCGTTTTGGATATTTGTGCCAAGACAGTCTCTTCTGCTTGTGCTCCTGTTGGAGAAACCATCTTCCTAATGGTGTCTCCTTCCAACAGCATTTATAGGAGATGAGAGAAGGCTCTGGTAGTGTGAGGAAGGGGAGGGCCTAGCTATATTACGGAAATGTCCTGCGGCCTCACGCCCAAGAGCCAAGTCTGCTGTAAATTTCTCCATACATGTAGTCTCTCCACCCACACTCTGATCTAGAAAATCGTGGAGAAAATATATTACTTTCAGTCCTCTTTCTTTTTCTTCCTTCCTTCCTTCCTTCCTTCCTTCCTTCCTTCCTTCCTTCCTTCCTTCCTCCCTTCTTTCCTTCCTCCCTTCCTTCCTCCCTTCCTTTCTGTTTTGTTTTTTTCAAGAGAGGGTTCTCTGTTGTAACTCTGGCTGTCCTGGAACTCACCCTGTAGACCAGGCTGGCCTCGAACGCAGAGAGACCCACCTGTCTCTGCCTCTCAAGTGCTGGGATTAAAGGCATGCGCCACCACTGCCTGGCTCTTTAGTCCACTTTCAAAAAGACTTAAGGTGACACTGGAAGCACAGGCTTTGCTTTGTCCCAGCATCCCCTCACCAGTCCATTCCCCAGGTGTGCTTCAGTTTCATCTTCTCTGTCACCTCCACAGTCAACTCTGTCCCTTCCCTCCTTTCGTCCCCTCCCTCCTCCCACCCTCTGCCAGTAATCCCCAGCTCGCACAGCTTTTGCACAGTTATCCTGGCTCTAATCTAACCTCTAGAAAGCAGCCGCTTTTGTTTCCCTCTCTCTCAGACTGGATGGATTTATGTTGATGGGATGACCTTTAGGTCGCCAAGGCCTGCTAACCTCTTGGGGAGGTGAGCATTTGCAGCACTCAAGAGCCCTGTCTCCTGGGGCTTGTATCAGCCTATTCTTCATCACATTTAACTTGTTTTCCAAGAAGAAACATGGAAGGGCAGTTCACACCACAACCAACTGTGAACACGTCTCTTTTCTAGAGGTTTTTCTTTAGGTGTGTAAACCCTATGACTATACCATCAGTTAGAGTATTCCTAGAGACCTAGAGACACTGGATGTGCCAACAAAAGGGCAAAACACCCCATGACATGTCATGTTTATTATGTTGTAAAAATATGCCAGACATGTTCATATATGTTATCCTATATTCATCATAATCATTAACCAGAGATGCCAGACAGGGTGCCTTAAACAATAGCTTGCCCCAACTCTATAGGCTGGAAGTCCAAGATCCTGGTATCAGTAGATTTGGTTTCTTCTGGCTGCCTTTTCCTGTTTGCTGGTTAATCTTGGCTGTCAAGTTGAGTGGATCTGGAATCTACTGTAAGACACAGATCTGAAGGGCATGGGAGGGCATCTCCAGGAAGCTTACCTGAAGAGGCTAGAGTGGACAAGTCAAGAGTAGACAGTGCCTTCTGACAGCACCCCAGATAGAAAGGGGTCCAAGGAAAAAGCCGAGCTGTTTGCTGCTCTGTCTTTGCTTCTTGCTAGCAAGTGTGTCTGCGACTATCAGAACCCACCTTCTTCAGCCTTCCAGTTTGGACTGAAGGATCCCTCAGACCTTCAGCACCAGATTGGGACTGTTGAGGCATCCAGTCTGTGGACTGAAGGAGCTACTGGGTTCTCAGTCTCTGCAGTGTGCAGAGGACCGTGGTTAAACTACACATATAAGCCAGTCTAATAAACCTTTGTCGCACGTATTCATCCATCAGTTCTGTCCCTCTAGAGAATCCTGGCTAGCTGCACAGTGGTGTTGCACACCTTTAATCCCAGCACTCGGGAGGCAGAGGCAGGCGGATCTCTGTGAGTTCTAGGCCATTCTGGTCTACAGAGTGAGTTCCAGGACAGCCAGAGTTACCACAGAGAAACCCTGTCTTGAAAAACAACAACAACATGAATCCTGACTAAGACATGTTGGTTTGCAGATGACCATCTTCTTGCTCTGGTCTCACATTATCATTGTGTGGCTTTTTATTTTGGGATATGTGTGTGTGTGTGTGTGTTCATGTATGTTTGCATGTGTGTGTTTATGTGGAGACTTTAGGTTGATATTAAGTATCTTCTCCAATTTCTCTCTACCTTATACATCAAGGCAGGGTCTGTTGCTGAACCCAGAGCTTATTGGTTAGGCTTGTCTAGCTGGCCAGCTTGTTGGGGGTTGGCACAGGTGAGGGAGGACTCTTTGTCTCTGCGTCCCATGCTGAGATTATAGCAGGCTGCTATGCCTTGTGGATTTTACACAGGTTCTGGGGGTCTAGTCCTCACAATTGCACAGCAAGAACCATCACCCAGGCCTCCGGTGTCTTTCTGTGTGTCAGAATTTCCTCCATTTGCAAGGAAGTGGATTGGACTACCCTGATGGCTTCTTCACCTAAAGGCTTCATCTTCAAATATAGTCACATTCTGAGGAACACCTGGGCACCTCAGATTTCCCAGGAACAATCCCACCCTTGGCTCACACTGAAGTCAGAGCAAAGGAGATCTGTCTGTCTGCAGTGTGTGTAAGTGAGTCTGGGGTTCATGAACTCCCACACTGAGATCCTGATCTGGAATAGCACATAGGGATGAGGAAGAAGGGTGAAGATGAAAGCAGAGGCCCCACAAAATATAACCCCCAGCTTTCCAGAATTAGGACACTAAAACAAGTAACTTTGCAGTCTCAGCATTGATGTGCTCAGTCACTCCCTCATTTAACAAGCATTCACCGAACATTCAGTGGTCACCTCATTAGGAACGCAGAAGAAGCTAACCACTGATGTCTCTGGGGAAAACTAACCTGAGCATGCACAGCTGGGAGTTTAGTAGGGGATGGAAGCAGCTGGCAGGAATGCTACCAAGAGGCTTGAATGTTGGCGGAATCTCAGACCTCTTTTGCAGGTCAGCACAGTCTTATTTCCTAACGGACACCCAGCCATCCCTCCCCTATCCCCAACCGCCAGGACAAGACCCTCCCTCAATTTGCTAGAAGTCTGGATACAATGTAAACTCCTTAGGTTGAGGGAGATCTTTAAAGATCTTGCAACCTTAGCTAACCCTAGGGTAGCTGCAGATATTTCAAGAGTCTGCACTTGGGACAGGTGGGAAGAGGGCATAGCCTTCCAATAGCCATTGGTCACCTTAGCCAGAAGCCTCGTTGTCTGGGCTGCGATGAGCTCAAATCTTGATCCTACTGTAGCTGCAAAGGACAGGCAAAGGTTCTCAAATCAGACCCCTCTGGGTCTGGGACCTGGGGTCACTTGTACCTTTGGGAATCTGTTGCAACTTATTAACAGAAGCTGAGAGAAAGCAGCCAGCTGGAGGCTCCAGGCTGGAAACTAGAGAACACTCTCATCTAGAAGGCAAGACTGCCATCTAGTGTCCAAGTCTGGCCCACGCAGGCCCAGACTTGGCCCCTTCCTGACTCCAGAATGGGTTTGCTTTTAAGAAATGGCTAAAAAAGTCATTCCAGACAGAAGGGTTATTGTTAGAAATACAAAGAAATAAAATCAAGAAATAGACAAAGATTTCCTACAAAGGCTTCTAACAATTTAAGGGCAGATGATTATTTTAGATAAATAAATAAATTTAGTAACTAATAATAAATAAACAAATCATAAACACACAAATTTATGTGTGTTCTAGCTCGTTCTAGCATTTTCACAGACATCTAAGTTCTTGTTATTTTATTTAATAATGGATTCATGGAACCTGACTGAAGTGCATTTTTACAGACTTTAAACCCATCTTCCCCTTGGAACGAGCATTTCTGATACTTTCCTTGTGCATGCTTGTCTTTCATGAGAAAGAAGAATGGTCTGTTTGATTGGCCAGCCAATTCATGGACAGTTATCCACACAGTCTGGTATCCTCCCAAGCTGTGGCTTCAGAACCCAGTGGTAAGCCCAGGAAGTGGGTGCTGCCTGCTGGTCTCTTGTGGAGCTTTTCAACCAACTCCAGAGTTCGGAAGGGGCTCATAGAAAGAGGGGCCCTGAGCATCTCTCCCTGCTAAAAAAGAGCACCTTCAGGAGGGAAGCAGGCCAACGCTCATCCCAGAGCAACACAGGTGTGCAGCCAGCAAGAACACACACAGGGAGACAGGCCAAAGCCAAGTGGCAGATGTGCAGAAATCTGGTCCTTTTGAGCAAGCCTGTAACTACTCCACCTCTAGAAAGAAAACCCTGAAAGGTGGAGTGCCAGGCCAAGGCTGCCTTGGATGGAGGGGTGAGAACTGGCTCCTGGGGGTGAGGCCCCTCCTGGGGCACCTTTTTCCTGGAGGCAAAAGCAAGACACTCTCCTAGCATACCTGCTGCTTCACAACTGCCTGTGATTCAAGCTCCAGGCGACCAAAATGCTCTCTCCTGGCCTCCTTGGGCATGCATACACTCACATAAGCATACACATATGTATACATTTAAAAAAAAATACAAATATCTTTAAAAAATACCCTGTGGTTTCTAAATGAATCCAGACATTTCTGGGAGAGACGTTACTTCTTGGTAATCCCAGGGACTGCCTATTAACTGAGCAAAATTATTAGCATTGCCCATAATACACATGTAAAGACACCCACCAACAGCTCCAAGGAACAGATGCATTTATGCTCTTGTGGGCCTGTGGAGATACATAGAAAATCACACATGTGGGGACTGGAGATGCATGCATAAAGGCCTGGGTTCAACCTCCAGTGCTGTTCCAGTGGTAGAACATGCCTATAATCTCAGCATGGTGGAGGCAGCAGGGTCAGAAGTTCAAGGTCATCCTCATTACATAGAGCACTGAAAGCCAGTCTGGCTACATGACACCCCTTATAAAAAAATGCATGTGTACAAAATGAGCTTCGCACAAACCCTAGAAAGCCACTAGAAAATGTACAAAAGTCCAAATACCCACAGGACACAAGCATACACTCACTTCCTGGCTAATGAGGAAATATAGATCCAAACAAAGACGTGTGAGTTTAGGGACAAGAGTGCGGCTGGGGTGGGGGCGGGGTGCTTGCTTCCCGTGCTCAAGGCTTCGGGTTTCATTCCCCGTCCTGCAAACACCAACAAGAAATGCATTAGTAGCACCGAATATCAATGTATGGTAGTAAAGGTAGAAATGCTTTAGAAAGAAAATTTAAAAAAACAGGACCTTTTAAACATTATTCTAGTGTTCCAGGATCATTTCTGTTAACTTGTGGGTGAAGTTTAAGGTTGAGTCAAAACACAAAGCCTCAAAAGAAAAAAGATAGCACCTGAGCTTCTTATCCATAATTCTTTGCACACCACATACGCCTAGGGAGTCTCATCCTCACCACCCCGTCCTTCCTCCAGGCTCCCTTCTCTCCGGAGCTTCCGACCTGCACATCCAACTGTGTACTGGAGATGCCTTGTGTGTTTTATGGAGGTTTGACTTGGTAGATGGCCCAGGGCCATTTAGATGCTGCTGTCATCCCCAACTTGTTCCTTTCTCTGAGGCCAGAGTGGTGGCTTCTGTTCTGGTCCATCTTTCAGCCAGTGGACAGAGAAAATTGTCAAGGTATTTGTGTCGTTCGGTTTTTGTCAACTTGACACACACCTACACATACGCAGTAAGAGGGAACTTCAGTTGAGGAATTGCTTCCATCAGTTGACCGGAAGGCATATCCCCGGGATATTTTCTTGATTAATGATTCATGCAAGACGGCCCAGCCCACCGTGGGTGCTGCTGCCCCTGGGCAAGTGGTCTTAGATGGAATAAGAAAGCAAACTGAACAAGTCATGGGGAATAAGGAAGTAAGCAACTAGCTGTCTTTGATGGTCTCTGCCTCTGTTCTTGCCCTGCGATGGAGACATGGAAGCCAGACACACGGTTTCCTCCCCAAAGGGTTTTGGCCATGGAGTTTATAACAACAATAGAAAGCAAAGTGTTTGTTCCCAGTCCTTCCCAGAACAAAACACACATTACTTCTGCTCACATCCCAGGGGGCATGATTTGGTCTCATGGCCACATTTTCAGTAAGGAAGACTGAGAAGTGGGTATGGGTCAGTTAGCTTTCAGAGAGCAGATAGGCAGGCATGGGGGGTAGTTGAAGTCTGCTGTAGTCCTCAGGCATCTAATGCTCAATGTTTACGGAAGTACAAAGCATCCTCCTGGCCCTGCCCCACCAGCAGAGCCTCCTAACTGATTACAGCCTGACCAATGAGCCACCATTTTATGTAGTCACCAGAGCAGGGTTGCCAGATTAAATATGGGGGTCCATGTTAAACTTGAGTTCCCAGTGAACCAGAAGTAATATTTTACCGTGAGCATGTCCCAGATATATGAATTTTTATTTGTACGCACGCCAGCATGTGTGAAGGTCAGAGAACAACTTGACGGGTTCAGTTCCCTCCTACCACCCATTGGTCTCAGGGATGGAACCTGAGTGGCCAAGCTTGGCAACGTGCATCTTTACCCTCTGAGCCATCAATGCCAACTCTGTTAATTTATTTTGAGACAAGGTCTAATGTAGTCTAGACCGGCCTTGAACTCCCTGTATAGCAGAGGGTGACCTTGAACTTTGATCCTCCTACTTTTGCCTCTCTGTTGGAATTATAAACATGTGCCACCATACACAGCAAATCTGACCACATCCCCTCCCCTGCTCAAGTTCTCTCATTGCTCCCCGTGGCTTTCAGAATAAACATTAGACTTTAAAAATTATTTTATTAATTATTTGAATTTAAACATCAGAATTTTTAGTTGCTAAAGTCCTGTTTAGCACCACCCCCTTCCTCCCCGTCTTACCCACTCTAGCCCCAGGCTCTAAGGCCTATCCAACACCTCCTTACTTCACCTGTGGACAGTGTGGCTCCTCCAGGGAGCACCAGTTTCTTTGCTCCCACCACCTCCATACCTACCTCCGCTTGCTCCTTTGCCTGGCAAAATCCCAGCCATTCTCAAAATCCCAGCTTACACCCATTTTCTCCAAACAGCCTTCCTAATTTATGTTAAGGCAGCCCTTGACAAGGTATTATCAAATGGATTCATCTGCGTGTTTCCCAAGTTGTGTTTTAAGCCACTTCGGGCAAGGACTATGTCTTATGTTAATATATTCAGCAGTAGATAAAACAATCCGCATCAATGTTGTGGGGCAAAGGGTGGGTTCTCTTCCTGCCCTGTATAGTCTAGCGAACTAAGGCATATCCAATTGTCTGTTGGGGAGCTGTTTCGTGTTCAGAATCTCCTCTCCATTTCGGAATGCAGACGTCTCTGCACCAGTCTTCTGCCTGCTGCATCTGTCCTCGATGAAATTCTGGCCCTTGATTTCCATGTCTCATCCCTGACGGAGAGCTGCCTGCCCTGCAGTACACGGACACTGAAACGAGGAAATGATACCTCACTGATGGAGGCCCAGCCAGCTCCTCTCCCAGGCTTAGCTTTACACTCTGATTCCAACGGACACTGGGCAGCTGTTAGAAGAGGGTTCCCCGACCCTGCTCATCCCCATGATCTCCCCCTAGCCTCTCTCATCCCCTGGGGAATAATCTCCCCCTCTCTCTCTCCTTTTTTTCTTTTCTTTCTCCTTTTCTTTCCTTTTTTTCTGGCCACAGCAGTGTTTAAGTAGGAGCAGCCTGTCACGCCTTGTTTGCTGTGATCTAACACCAACTGACAGGTGGGTTTCCGGGGTGTCTCTGGGGCCATGGCCTGTTTAGTGGATTTCCCACTCTAAACTCAATTACAGGAGACTTTCACGCTCCAGAAGCAACTCCAGGCCCGTGTTGATAAAAACTCTGGCGAGTGAATAAGTCATAATGGTGATAGGGGCCTGCCATTTAATATTCATTGAAGTACACATGTTTGGAAATTGGAAGCACAGTTTAATCCATTTCCATATTTATATCAACATGCAGTTTTAAAAGGACCTCCTCTTTTCTCCAGCAATCTTGCCAATTTCTTGTTTGCCAAGATAGAGGTATAAGGGACACATTTTACTTTTAAAGGTTAAAAATTTTCTGGAGTCCTGGAATTATGCTTACTCACCCTTGAGTTGTGTGTGTACGTGTGTGTGTGTGTGTGTGTGTACATACATACAAAAGTACATAAATACATACATAATACATATGCCAATCAATTTGTCCCAGCTAAACATCTGGAACTGACTGTGCAATGGGAACTTTTAAAGAAGAGGCATCTGGACCTCAGGCACGAGGCTTTATAAGGTAAGGGGATGTCACATAGGCAAATATAGTCAGACAGAAGCACCCCTTTATGAATGAAGATCATTTAAAAATGAGCACGAGGTCATGCTTCCCTGAGAAAGTTGGGAGTTCTTCAGTGAGCTTGGAAAAAGGCATTAAACTTGGGGAGAAAGGGTGAACAAGGTGATGAGTTGGGACACAGTTCTGTTGTCTTTCCCAGCCTGACTGTCTTCTTCCTCTCTCTCTCTCTGTCTCTCTGTCTCTGACTCTGTTTCTCTCTCTCTCTCAAATGCAGATGAATGTTTAAGTATGGTGCTGGGGTTGAAGGCATCTCTTTTAATAATGCAACGAGGGGCTTCCTGAGGGGACAGCAGCTGGTCTGGGTATGAATATGGTGCACTCTGAATTCAAGTCCCCGAGGAAGGCTGGCTAACGGATAAGTGCCATGAGCTAGCATGGGGACTCATTCTGTCACACCAACTCGCCGGAAAGGCCCCATGCGGAACCCTCTCCAGTCTCCGGGAGCTAATGCGAGCAGACATTTGTGACATTAGACAGAGCAGCAGGAAGGAAAAGTTCAGTAGCCACCAACAAGGCAGTCTTTAGATGACAAGGATCAGGAAACCAGTGCAAATTTGTTAATGTAACAACTTGGAAAAGTATGCTTAAAAAAAAAAAAAAAAAGTGCCACTCTGCAGGGAGAGGGGATCAGGAGAAGCAGTCGCCAGCGGTTCCTGAAAGCTTCCATGGGGCTTTCCGTAGCTTTCAGGCCATTGCCTTCTCTTTCAGTCCCTTTTCTAGGCTGCAGCATCTTTAGTTAAATGAACTCAAACCTTGTCACCCCACCAAGCACTTCCCCACTTAAAATGCAAAAAGGAAGGAAAGAAGAAATGAGAAGAAAAATGGCGGCCCTTTGCCTTGCTGGAAAAACTAGTCTCTCACTTGTTTGTTCTTTCTTTCTCTCTCTCTCTCTCTCTCTCTCTCTCTGGTTTATTTGTGTGTGTGTTTGTGTGTGTGTATGTGTGTGGGTGGGTGGGTGTGTGGACCAGTCACCTATGAGGGTGACTGTAGAAGCCAGAGGAAGATATTACATCTCTTAGGGCTGGAGTTACAGGCAGTTGCGAGCCAGGGACGCTGGGAACTGAACTCAGGTTCTCTGGAAGAACAGTATGCGCTCTTACCACTTGGGCCATCTCTCCAGACCAGTTATGATGCTTTCTGAGTGAAGATTCTTATTTGTCTGATGCTGGTCCGTATGATTTAGGGGGGGAAAAAAACTAACGGGATTGTTTCCTGAGGAAAGAGATGACGAGAGAATATAATTTTGTGCGTGTTTTCTGTTGCTGTAGCAGAATACCTGAGACTGGGTAATATAAAGTGCAAAGGTCTATTTGAAATCAGTAGTTGTAGAGGCTGCAAGAAAATGGCACCGGAATCTTCAAAGCTTTTGATGACGGCCTCAAGCCACGTCAACTCACGGTGGAAAGCTGAAGGGCAAGTGGGGTCATTCCGAAGAGAGAACAGGGGTCTGAGCTGCCACAATAGATAACCCATGCCCATAGGAAAAGCAGTAATGCACCTGCCAGGGCTTCACTCCTTTCCCCCTAATTCCTCCTCTGAGGAGCTGAGGCTCCAACACAGGAAACCACAGCATTTTGTGATACAGGGTGTAAGTAGATGCCTGTAACCGGAAAAATAAAAGTATCTAGGGATTAAGTTGCACTTTTTTGAGATCAGACAAACCAATCTGTTTTGATCTGCCTGGTTGCTTCCTCTTAGTTGGGGCAACATAATCAAATGTCCTAGGCTTATATTAGGGAAAAAATATGGCAGCTCGCTGAGCATGACGTGTTGACCTAGATCTTCCCTGGAGGATGAGCGAATCCAGGCTCTGGGGAGACAACCTCCACTCAGGTCCCAGCTCTATCACTTACAACAGTAGCTTGTGATTTGTGGAAGTATCTACCTCAAGGGAGTATACTCAAAACACCCGCCTCATACGATCATTAGAATACGAGTTAATCACGTGGAGTTCTAAGACTAGTCCCTTGGACGGCCTAAGCACTAAATAACTTTGCCCTTGGTTATTATTTAATGAGTCTAAATGGCTTCTTAATGATCATAACTATAAGAAATTTCTGTGGTCAAAAAAGAAATTGGGGAGGGGGCTAGAGAGATGGTGTAGTGGTTAAGAGCACTGGCTGCTCTTCCAGAGGACCCAGGTTCAATTGCCAGCGCCCACATGGCCGCTCACAGCTGTCTATAAATCCTATTCCAGTAATCTGACACCCTCAGGCAGATATGCATGTAGGCAAAACACCAATGCACATAAAAATAAATAAATCTTTTTTAAAAAAGTCAATGAAGCAATCTTTAACAGCAATTTGTTGGTACAATGGGATTTTCTGAGCCTTTTCTATGCAAATGTGTGTTATGAACATCCAGGCAAGAGATATAGATTTGACCACTGAAAACTTTTTTCCATTGTCAGTGATCATACCATGTGCAGAGATCCCAGGGTGCCCAACCTCTGGCTCTGAAGGTAAAGGAATTTTTGGGCTGTGTGCTTGAGCCATGGTAGTAATTCTAAGCATGGCTATTATAATTGCCATTGATTAACATATAGAAATCACGGGTCTCACTAAAAAACCCCAGGTTTTTTTCATTTAAATATTACTATTATGTTTTGCTGTGTAAATCTGTCACCTATAATTCCCTACCTAGACCAGGCTGACCTCAAACGGTGATTGGTAGCACAGACCTGTAATCCCAGCACCTCAGAGGCAGAGAATGTGAGCTACCATTCATAGTTCCGTATAACTTCCTGTGTGTACAAGCGTGTGTGTGTGCCCATATAAATGTGCGTGCAAGCTTCATGCGTGGAAATCAGGGGATAACCTAGGCATCTTCCACCTTTGTTTGAGACAGGGTTTCTCACTGGCCTGGAACTTCACCAAGTAAGACTGGCTAAAAGGCCCTCCAGCATTCGGGGATATGCCTGTCTCCACCTCCCATCCCACCCTTGCTGGAATTACGTGTACATTCTACCATGCCCAGCCCTTCATGTAATTTCCGTGGTTCCAAACTCAGGACAAGGGTTTTGAGCCATCTTCCCAGCCCTGACTTAATATTTTGCAAGTGTATACGTGTGTGGCATGCATGCATGTGTGTATAAATATTTGCATGTGTGTAAGCACATGTGGGTGCATGTACACATGTGTACATGTAGAGGCCACAGGTTGACATCCAGTGTCTTTGCCACAGCTCACCATTTTACTGAGTCAGTGTATGTCCCCGTACCCAGGGCTCCCTGGTAGGTTAGTGTGGTGGCTATTCCTGGTTGTCAGCATGACTTCATCTAGAACTTATGGAAATGCAAGTGACTGGGTAATTTTTCATTTTTTTTTCTTGTGAGGGATGCTTTTTCTTAATTAAATCACTTGAAATCATTTGAAGTGGGGAGACCCACTTTTAATCTGAATCTTTTGAGGTGGCAAGATACACCTTGAATCCAGATCTTTTGAGTTGGGAAGATCGTTTTTAATCTGGGCCACACCTTCTGCTGGCAGCCTATATAAAGGACATGGAAGAAAGAAGCCTGCTCTGTCTTTGCTTACTCTTGCTTTTGCTGACAAGTCCATTCCTTCACTGACATTAGAAACTACTTCTTCAGGATTCTGGCATGTACTGGAGACCAGCTGAGACGTCCACCTTCATGGACTGAACACTACTGGATTCTCAGACCTTCCATCGGTAGACCACAGCCTTTATCTTTTCCTGACATCAGAACTCTCTCCATGGACTGAAGACCAGCAGCTCTCCAGGAATCCTCCACGCCTGGGACTGCTGACTGTGGGCTGGGCAGTGTTCAGATGACCACTGTTGGATTGCCTAGCTCCCATCATGGAGTAACAACTGTGTTCCTGAATGTGACCGCTAGCTAGCTAGCTTCCTTGGCCTGCCTCCATCACCTGAGGACTGAAGTTAGACTTCCTGTTGGGTGCAGGAGATTTGAATTCGGATCCTCACACTTGCATGGCAAGTGCTTTATCCATTGAGCTATCTCTCCAGGCCATGTCTTTCTTAAATATGAAGGTCTACAGTGTCCTCAAAAGCGAATCTATACTTACTGTAGATCAAACCACACTGTCTTACAATGAATGGCTCATTTAAATCCTGACTATGAGTTGCATCTTTTTATACCTGTTTCCCAGATGGGAAATAAGGTTCATGGAGGGGATATGATACTAATTTCCCCAAAGTCTCTTAGTTAATTAATAGCAAAGTCAAGAGTCAACTCCATATATGTCCGACTCCAAAATTTTTAGAACTACTGCAAATTAAAAATAATATTAAACCGCATTTTAAATGGAAATTAAAAGTGGCCCGCATAGCCTGTCTCCGACCCAGTTTCTACAAACATTTTTTAATGTAAAAATCCTTAGCTTGCATAGTTAGAGATTAATGAATGAAGATGTGGTATTATGTAGAAAATTGAATAAACAACGCAGGACACAGTCTCTTAATCGGATGATTACTTATGGACATTACTTATGGCTAATAGATTGACTTCCTGTGTAATCTATGTGTGTCTGCTGTAGCTATTACTGTCACTAGCAAATATGTGAGGACATTGATGAGAGAACGTCCAGTCACCTGTATTAATTGATCTCTCCATCCTGATGTTTCTGGAGGGCAAATTGACTGCACAATGAGCAGCTCCATGGTCGGAGGCAGAGCAAGTTCTGTCAGAAAGAGAAAAATCCATATTAATGGTATGCTATAAAACACTTTTTGTTAGGTACATATATTCCTTTACTCTCGTTTCCCAAGAATAGCTCAGCTGTCAAAGCATTTCCAAGATTTCCATGGATTCGGCAAATACTGTGCGATCGAATTATTGCCCTGAGAGAAGCTACAATTAAAACACATTAATCATTGTAACAAAAGATCCTTATTGAGGCTGACAAAGATGGTGAAATCTGATGAATAATTGGTCTGGTTAATCTTCTTAAAGTGAATTAAACTGCTAACAAGTTAAATCACTGTGATTTTTTTCAAAATAAGCCTCTAGGGTGAGCGGAGACTGGGGATGTTATCTATCCTCATTTTACAATGATGTTTTCTTTCTTTTTGTTCTCTGGTGCACTGCAGGGTCTGTGGTTTGAGCAGTGGAACTCTGAGAGTCAGCTGGGAGAATCCAGCTAGCCAAGGGGTAAGGGCAAGTTCTAGCCTTTTTCCACAATGATTCCCCAATATGTCTAAGACAGTCATGTAGTATCTGGAAGATAAATTAGGAATGACCTTTATATCTGTCCAGAACTAACGTGGTGCCCTCTTACCAGCCATTACCAATAACCTCAAACTGATCCATCATGGGGTCCTGATGACCCAACCATGCTGGGAGCAGTGCAGGGGAACAACAGCTAACACCGGAGCTTCAGGAGTTCAGCCTACTGTTTAGCAAGGTGACAGTAGATTTTTACCTTAGCCTCCCAGGGGACTGTCTCCTGAATGTCCTTAGCTACTGCTGGGCCTTATCGTGCTTGTTGCTATCATGGTCTCCCTGTCTCTCTTGTGGTATGAAAGTTCTCTGGGGGTCTCTAACCCCTCACTGGGCAGTGTTACTAGCACACATAACAATGGTGATGATTTTCCCTCAAGCAATGCCATTTGGGCAAGACAGCACCACCCAAACTAGTGATTCAATTGAAACTTCAGAAAGAATAACTACAAAACATGTACAGCTAAGAACAGTAGGTGTTCTTCACACACAGTTACAGGGTTAAATTAGGATGCTTTGTCAGCTGCCTTGGAATCAGTAACTTAGGGAAAAAAACATATTTTTGCTAGGGACTTGTTTGGTCAGGGTTAGGAAAGCTAGAACAAAGAAAGCATAATTGTTAGGTTCCATGAGCTTCATCTATGAAAAACAGACCCACGATTAAGAAATAACAAATGAATTTCAGTGCCCATTATTAGGCTTGAACTTCCTCCAGTACAAATAAAATTAATTCTTTCCTGATCTCTATAATCAAAAGTTTACTGATGAGTTTGGGGTATGCCTTGGGGATATAGAGCTGTGCAGCAGATTCTGCTTTTACCTAAGAAAAGCAAAAGACCCCTGACTTAAAGTTTTCTAGCTTTAATAAACTTGTTTCACCGTGTTAACTAAATAAGAATTGTGTGTGTTAGGATACTATGACGTGTACTCATTCCCTAGCAATCTGCCAATTACAATAGAAGCTGGCTGTGAAATTAATTGGCTTTCTTAAACTCTGTTAATCTATAATAGAAAATCTATTGCTTCTAGGATATAGATGTACTATAGGGACAAAATATATTTGGGGAACTAGATGTTCAGGTGTGGGTTTTAAGATAACTTGTTTTTAAAAATAATATGGAACTTGCAATCACTAAAATGTAAAACCTGTATCACTATGTGAAGTTGAAGTTTATGATTAAGATGCGATTGTAATGAGACCTTTCCCCATGAAGGGCTCTGTAAAAAAAAAAAAAATACGTAAGATACATGGGAAAACAGACAGGAGGCGTAGAAAAAGGAGTAGTAGACAGAAGGAACGGTGGTGGGAGTAGGAGGAGTAGGAATGAAAGTAGTAGTAGAAGAAGAAAAGGAGAGAGAAAGCCTGAATAAAGAGAGAACCCTTGTCCAGTCCATAAGATGTGTGGCTTCGTTCATATAATTTCTCGGACTCTGCCTCTCCCTCCTGGGTCGCTGAACCCTCGCCGGAGCTGGACCTCAGCACAACCACAGCACTGAGGTCAATCATAAATGCACTTCCTCTTGTTTTTATCCTTCTCTCTAGCTAGCTGGATTATTTTTCCAGATAACACCCCTCCTTTTGCATGTCAACTGCTGAGAAAGAGATTTTCCATGTTTTCAATGAGAGGCATAAACTGATCAACCACAGAAGTGGGTGGAAAGGAATGACAGTCATTTTGGGCTGAAGGGTTTTTTTTTTGTTGTTGTTGTTGTTTTTTAAGATTTATAAGAGTACAGATGCCAGTGGAGGCCAAAAGAGGAAGCTGGATGCTCTGAAGTTGGTGTTACAGGCAATTGTGAGCTGCTTGATGTGGGTGCTGGGAGTTGACCTGAACTCTGGTTATCTGCAAGAGCAGTATGTGCTCTTAACCACTGAACCATCCCTCTAGCCCCCTTCATCTGGACCTCTACAACTTTTGAGAGCTATAATGGATATTGTGATGGATTGTCTAGATCCTCCTTCAGTAATGAAGAGTTTATTCCCCCAGCCGCTAGAGGTAGTGGTTAGTCACTATTGGAATTGTCCTGGATGAAGATGACTCCTTCCCTTACGATCACATGTCCCTACGAGTAGCTAGAGAACATTAATGTATAGGAATAGGCACCTGTGTGAAAGGTAGGAAGGGTCTATATTCCAGGAGTCTATATGAAGGAATCACATTCAGAGGCCTGTGTGGTCCTGATAGAATGTAGAAAGAATGTTAATAATGCTGGTACACACTAATCCTAGTATTCAGAAGTCAGTGGTAGCCCATGCCTTCAATCCCTAAGACAGAAACAAAATGTGGAAGCAGACACAGGAACCAGAACTCAGAAGGAGTCAGTGTTAGAGTGGAAGTGACGTCTGAGATGAGTCGGAGTGAAGGACAGGCAAAATGACTAATCAAAGAAAGAGTCAACAGAATGAGTCACAGTGAGGAGAGGCCCAACTTTCACAATAAGAAGGCAGGCTCTCAGCTCAGAGCAGGGTCAATTACAGCAAGCAGTATGAGGCAAGCAGTCTGAAGCAGACAGACTGGGAACAGGACACAGAGACACTGAAGCAGTCTGACTGAGAAACAGAGAGGCTGACTGAGGCAGTATGGAACAGTGAGAGCTCACAGAAACACAGAAGTAGTCTGAAGACTTTGAGTTTAGAAGGAGCTAGTTGGGGTAGTCCAGGTGGCAGTGAGTCTCAGAGGTTTAAATGATTAGACTGTACTCAAAATGAGGCTGAAGCCTTCTAGTTCTAGGCTTAAGAGTAGAATGTACAGTGACTGAAACGCTCCAGGGCTCCAGGAGGTCTCCAGGCTAGAACCAGTGATTGAATTAGGGAAAGAACAAACCACTCATTTACCCTGAATCTGCATCTACACATTAAGACTGGCCCAATTTAGGTCAACTTTTTTAGGATGATTCTTCAGGTCACTCTGGTACCAGAATCCTCTGTGGTGTCAGAGGCCTTTATTGGGAGGACTTTCCAGCTCCATTTTCTCCCTCTACCTCATCTGAATTTCTTCTCCCTTCTATAGTGAGTGATCAAGAGCACAGTGCCTAATAGACCAACTGTCTGCTGTACTTAAGCTCAGAACTTACTTCTGGTAGCCCCAACCTGAGACAGGAGAGGTGTCACTTCTGATGAAGCCTCTGATTCCCGTCTCAGCTGTTGCTGCCTAACACTGTTCTAACAGCAAGTGTGTTCCTGAAGAGGCTGTGGGAGACATGTACAGTCATTTTTGTTGGCTTGTTTGATTCCATGTGGTTGGCCTCTGACCTCCACATGTGTTCCAGGGGGTATGTATACCCTCTCTACATAAACAATTAAATAAATAAATAATGTAAACTTTTAAAATACATTTATGATGTATAATATCATCTTTCTCTTCATGTTGTAATACATATTTTTAATAATACTGCTATTAATAATTTGAGTTTCATACAATGTATCTCCATAACAGCTTCTTCCATTTCTCCCTGTTCTATCCCCTGGCCCCTATGCCCCCCCCCCCAAAAAAAAAAAAAAAAAAGAAAGAAAGAAAGAAAGAAAGAAAGAAAGAAAGAAAGAGAAAAGGAAAGAAAGAAAATTAACTCCAGCTACTGTGGCAGGAGCATAAATATGAGCATCACCACAGTTCCTGGAGGCAGCAGGCTCCTCTGATGATGGATATTCCCCCGGCCCATGCTAGCCCAAGACCAAGCACAGTGAAGTTCAACCCAAAGTTGGGCCTTACTGCCCAAGCCCAAAAGAACCCAGGCCTCCAGTTGGCACCCAGACATTGCCCAGGCACCTGGACACTGAGCAGGCACCCCAATATCCTGCAAGCACCAATGTATCCCGTAGGCTCCTAGACATTCCACAGGCACCAGGACATCCCAAAGTCTCCAGGGCATCCCACAGACACCTTGGCCTCATGCAGGCACTGAGTCAACCCACAGATACCCAGATGTCATGCAGGCACCAAGGCATCACACAGGTACCCAAACACCATGAGTACACCTGGATATCCTTCAGGCATTGGAATATCCTGCAAGAACCACGGCCTCCCACAGGCACCCAGACATACTGCAAACACCAGAGCATCTCATAGGTGCTCAGATTTCCTGAAGGCACTAGGACATCCTGCAGGTCCCCAGATAGCCAGCAGGCACCCCGACATCTTGCAGGTCCCAGGGCCTCACCTGGGTACCAGGCATCCCCCCAACGTGAGACATCAGACAAAACTCAGCCATCCCACAGACATCTGGACATAACACAGGTACCCAGTCCCTCCACAGGTTCCCAGATATCATACAGGCACCCAGCTATTCCTTAGGCACCCAGACCTCATGTGAGTACCCCAATATTCCTAAAGCACCAAAGCCTCCCACAGGCACCCAAACTTCCCATTGGCACCAGGGTCCCCCACAGGCACCCAGACATCCCATAGGCTCCAGGGCATCCTACATGTGCTGGGACATCCCAGAGGTGCCTGAACACTGAGCAGGCACCAGGGCCTCAGACAGGCACACAGACCTCCTGCATGCATTCAGCCCTCCGGACCCAGCTATCCAGCAAGGATCTGGTCTTCCCACAGGCACCCAGGCATCTCACAAGGACCAGGATGTCACATAGGAACCTCGACTTCATGCAGATCTCTGGACTTCAGTCAGGCATCCCCACACAGGTACTGAACAGCCCACTAGAACCAGTGCCCCATGAAGCCAGGCTCAAGCACCCACTGAACTCTGATGGTGTCAGCAATGCAGACAGAGCTCTAATTTTCCTGGTCCACATGAGCTTTTTGAAGTTTCTAAGATCCCTCTCAAAAGGAGGAGACCCAACCCCTAGCATGGAATATTCTTCAGCTGGGACATCTTGCTGTTGCTCAGGATCAGGGTGATCAGAGTCTCTGCAGAGCATTCCGGATCAGGACTTTCTTAAGCTCCAGATTGTTGCACACTCCTCTTATCACCCTTGTTACCAACTGTCCTGCTGCCTTGGCCTTTGTGCTTCCAGCCCTTAGGTAGCCCCACAGTCCATGCTCTCCCCGACTCTATCAGGGAGAGCAATATGAGCGGCAGCCCCAGCCACGGGAGCAGCAGAACTGGTGGGGCAGGCAGTGAAGAGGCTAGGGTGGTCTGTCGGCAGTCTGAGGACCTATCCTCTGTCTTCCCTGGGTGTCCACCCTATGCCTGTACCCAGCCATGTGTCTCCTAGTGGCACTTGCCACCATTCCCCTGTCTGCCCGGTCCCTGGGTCTGCCTCTCTTCGGAGTGTGCATGCTCCATTCTCAGAGGGGCAGCTCCAGCTTGATGAGTCACTATCGGGCTGCCAGAGTGAGGCCTCAGCCTGGTGGCATCCCAAGCATCCTTCTCTCTCAGGGACGCCTAGCTCCCTTGTCCTCTCTATTCTGTTTGTGACTGTGTCTCCAGTCCAGTGTCCTGTGCAGGCCGAGCTTGTGGGCTCACCCCACCACCCTTCCTCTCCCCTCACAGCCAGCTGACCTTCCAAGTATGTCACTGACTCTGCGTCTTTCCAACCATTTTTAATTCACCAACTTCCTCTTGCCTGACAGGGCACCAGTGTAGATCTCCAGGTCCGTGAATACATGAGGATCCGGGGGAAACCTGAGCAGGGGCGATAGGTAGCAGCTAGAACCATTTGCTTACTGTCCTGACGCCATCTTGAGTTCTGTCACTGGCTCTGATCCTCAATTCCCGACTCCACCTCTCCCCACAGCCTGCTTCCTCCATGTCTTCAGCGACACCTGCCGGCCGAGTGGGGGCCCTGGCCTGTCAGGTAGCCTGTCAGAACCATAGGCAGGTTCTCTGGGTTGTGGTTTCCATCCTCCCAGCTCATTCCTCCACGCCAGAGGCAGAGTGGGAGGCCCTGGCCCCGGCCTTGCAGGCAGCAATGGGGCACACGAGCCTGCCCAGCAGAGGTGCTGCTCCACCAGACTCTGCTCCCGGCTCGCCTCTGCCATGCCGCAGGTCAAAAACTTCCCATTATAACGTGTTTCCTCTCTTGACTCACATTCCAAGGTTCCTCCGGATCTGTCAGATCTTTCCAACCACTCCAGATTCTCATAGCTCTCCTTGCTGGACCCTATGCCAAAGTAGCATCTCCTGTTTCATAAACACCTGAGGAGCTGCTGCCTGCCACCATCTTGAATCCTTTCTGTAATACATATTCTTATGCATGCCGTTTTAGGGGGATGGATATTGGACCCAGGACTCAACATAAGCTTAGCATATGCTCCACCATGAAGCTATACTCTAGTACTTATTTACCTTTTTATGGGCATTTTATATGTGATGTTAAATATGATAAAATCTGCTGAATTTTTCTGGCCATCACTTTTTTAAATTTCATCTTGTGATTGTTTCTTAATGATTTTCCTAAAGAAAGAAGGAATGCTTAAAAGCATGCACTCTGAGCTATGCACCATCTTTGGTGTGCCACCTCCAAACATGCTTTCAGCCTCAGGGATCCTCTGCATTGTTTCCTTGCCAAGTCACCCCTCTCATTCTCAGGTCTTAGCTCAAATCAAAATTTCCCTGGGAAATCACCTTTAACCCTTTCCTGGTCTGAGTTCTTATCGTATTTTTCTTCAGATAGAACTACTTCTTCTTCCTCCTTCTCCTCCTCCTCCTCTTCCTCCTCCTCCTCCTCCTCTTCTTCTTTTCTTATTTCTTACTGTAAGGAGGGTCTGTATCTAACTTGCTTGTTTAATAAGTGTTTGCTGAGCTCATGAAATAGTAAACCCTTTCCCTTGACATTTGAGGAAGTAAGTAATTGGTCTGGCTACACCTATTGGTCTTTTGGTAGAATTCCCAAAGCACCAAGTTTCTAAATAGACATTTTTCTATGAGTAATTCCTGTAAGACCCTTGTGAGAACTTTAATCAACTTTAATTTTTCATTGTCTTCTAGTCTTCATTTGTTACTATTCTCTGATACCAGCAGAGTACCAAAGGAAGTCAGTGTTGAAGGAGGGAAAGTCCCCGGGAGACCCTGTAAGTTCCTTGTGCTGTGGTGACCCCCCCCCCACCATAGAATTATTTTGGTTGCTACTTCATAACTGTAGTTTTGCTACTGTTATGAATTGTAACGTAAATATCTGATATGCAGATGGTCTTATGTGACCCCTGTGAAAAGGTCATTTGACCCACAGGTTGAGAACTGCTGATCTAGGGGTTTTTTGCCCTCAGCACTTCCCCAGAAGGATTCAGATATACTCACAGTGCTCATGTTCATGACAGCCCTTGAGCCATTTGTGTTCTGGGATGGTGTCCAGTACATAGGACGGCTCGCAGGGGACCCTGCTTCGACTATCAGAATCACTCCTGGAATGGAATAGGAGATGGTACAAATGTCCTCGTAGTGTCCAGCACAGGCTGCATTGGCTTCCCCAGCAGAGAAACACCGCCTTCCACACACAGAATCGTTGTACTGATTAAAATGTATGTACTAAGGCAGACAAAGATCCCCTGCCTTAAAGCAGGACTGAGAACATGCATGTCAGGATAAAGCCTGATACAAATTAAACAAATGAGAAACAAATCCTTCTGGAGGGAGCTTATAATGGAAACACTGACGGGATATAATTAAGATCCCAATTTTGATCACTACCTTCTATTGAAGACTCCTCCGGTATACAGTAGTTATGTAAAATACCTGTGCACTGTTGTCAAGTGGCACTTTAGAGAAGCATCAGGGTAAAGTTAATTTTTAAGAGCCTCAAAAAACATAGTGATGATTAAATGAGGGGGTCAGCATAGCATTCTCTTTATTACAAAGGAAATCACAAATGGAGGAAAGAGGGTTACTGGTGGCCATCTGCTCAGGCTCCATCTGTTTCTCCTTCACTTCTGAGACGTTCTCAGCCTCCAAGGTCTGTGTTGAAGGTCTCATTGAAGAACTGGTATGCAGGTAGAGACTGGAATTTTCCTTATATACTACAAAAGTCAAGCCCTGCTCTGGAGGAGTTGACAGTCTAGTTCGAACAAGATAATCCAAATTCAAAGCAAGGCTATGCATGGGAGGTACCGAAGTCTCCTCTTCCTCTGGAGAATTAGGAAAAGCCAATGAAAACAAAGGTCTTCAAATGGGTAAAATCTTCAGGAAGAAACAAATATGTGGTGTGGTTCCGTCCCAAGCAGAGGGGCACAAAAACATGGTCTGAAAGCCCTGATGCCAGACTAGGACAAACCACTACAGGAGAGGAGTAAAACTTCCAATGAACGAGACGTCAGCCTGAGATGATGACTGGGGAAGTGTCCTGTGAATGTCTCAATAGAGACACAGTAAAGCCAAAGCCTGCCTAAGCACTGAGAGCGCAATCAGAAACTGGTCCTTCCAGAGCTACGCTAATGGCCCCAGCAACAGCAAAGCTGATGGTGTCTCCATCACAGAACCCCACCATCACCACTTTAAGGAGATGTGCTACAAATTTAAATCCATTTACAGGTTTTGTTGTGTTCCTCCCTTTGCCCCTTCCACGATTATTGCCACTCTATCCTGGCTCTAGCCTTGAAATGTTATGTAGGCTGAATTTTAAGTTAAGACTTACTCTGTTTTGTTTTAAAATGTTATAATAGGAGATGGAGAGATAACTTAGTGGCTAAGAGCACTGGCTGCTCTGGTAGAGGACACAGGTTCAATTCCCAGCAGCCACATGGCACTCACACCCATCTGTAACTCCAGTTCCAGAGCATCTGACACCATCTTCTGGCCTCCTCCAGGAGCCAGACATGCAAATGGTACACAGATGTACATGCAGACAAAACACCAAATACACATAAATTATGAAAAATCCTTTTAGGGTTACATTAGTGTCTGTGTGTGTGTGTGCGCGCGCACACGCGCATGCGAGCACAGCATACACATGGAAGTCAGAGGACAACGTGTGATGAGAGTTGTTTCTCTCCTTCCACCATGGGGTCCCAGGATTGAGCTCAGTTTGTCATGCTTGGCAGCAAGCACTTTTACCTGTTGCGCCATCTCACCAGCCCTAAGCTGAGCCGCTTAAAGACATTTGAAGATGAGAAATAACAAGCAAACAGACAAACTCAAGAAAAAAAAAACAAAAATAAAAAACAGTCTTAGGATTAGGCTACCAAACCTCTGCAGATTTTTTGGTCCCTCAACATCTTTGGCCTCAGCAGGAAGCAAGCCACAGGTTTCAAATCAGTAAGAACTAGCTGGTTTTAAGATGTACAGCATCATAGTAAACTTGGCTCCATGTCTTGGTACCTTCTCAGGAAAAGGCTAAGTTTTCGAGACAAGGTTTCTCTCTATAGCCCTGGCTATCCTGGAATTTTCTCTGTAGGCCAGGCTGAACTCAAACTTAGAGATCCTGAGTGCTGGGATTAAAGACGTGTGCCACCACTGCCTGCCTCAAAAGTGCATTTAAAAACCATACCATCTACCCTCCAGCATCTTTGGTCTCTGTAAGCAGAATTAATTTGAATTCTCTGGAAGCTTTGAGTTGTGTGTGCACATGTGTACACCAAGTCTTCAGAGACAGCAAAGGCAGGATCCTTCCCAAGGAGGATGAAAAGAGACTAAATGAAAAGAGACTAGTCTTTAAAATTCTCTGAAAAATTCCATTTCACTTGTTTGGTGTGATTGCCTGATCAGCAGGCTTGATGGTGGCGCTGTCCGTGGTACTGACACACTACTCGGTAGACTTGGTTGTTTCTTTTAACTCTGGGACCATGGTGGCAAACTGAAGGTCCAGCTCAGTACTTACATTAACATGGTCAAAGTTGTGCATATTTTATTTTGTTTCTTAAAACTAACTTATCCCTTTGATCTCAGAGCAAAACAAATTGTGTTGTGTATCCCTATAGAGAGGATTTATAAACACTGAAAGTTCTCAGTTAATAACTCAATTCTCCCCTGGAAAGACACTATCTTATCCACTTTGGTCAGTTTGGTGCTATTACAAAACATCAGAGATGAGGTAGCCTATAAACAAAAGAATTTAGTATTCCTTTTCTTTTCTTTCCCTTTCCCCTTCTCTTTCTCGTTCTATTTTCTTTTGTTTTGGTATAGGCATTGCTTAAGTGCCCTAGAATAGCCTCAAATTTGTAATCCTCCTATTTCAACCTCCTGGATTTCAGGATTAAAAAATGTGCCATCATGCCTTGTGAAAAAAATTTCTCTTGACAATCTAGAAGCTAGAAGCCTAAGATCAGGGTGCTGCCTAAGCCTTAGCCAGGGTCTAGTGAAGTCCTCTATTTGGGTCACAGACAACTGTCTTCTTACACTATTCTCATAGGATAGAGAAGAGAGCATGCCTGATCTCTGTCTCTTCTTTTAATGACACAATTCTCATTTTGGGGGCTCCACCTTCTGGACGCCCTACTTCCAGATACTATCACAATGAGAATAAATTTTACATGCTCCCCAGCTGAGGTCTGACTGACAGTGAACAGCCCCACAGCTGTGGGCACTGGCAGTGACACGTGGATGGAGCAATGTGATTGCTGCACAATCTGTGCCCCAAACCCTTTAAAATTCAAAGTGCAACGTGAGGAAATTTCCATTCTTCATAGCATGCTAAATGTTGACACATTTTCCATGACATTCTTTATTTCCTATTATCAGAAAGGGTAGGATTTCTTCTGAAAAAGAAGAAAAAGAAGATACACAGAATATCGGTTTTAAGTGTTATTTTTGTTCTTGAAAGGGCTTCTCATAGTCTTTCAAAGAGAGCTTTTTTTTCCTCCAGAGATTTATTTTGATAGAATTAGCTGAGCCTTGTCAGGGAGAACAAAATTTTTGTGAGCTTACCATACTAGTAAAATGCCAAATTATATGCTGTACATTTCTTGTTTTATTATATCTCGGTCCAGTCAAAGAGAGAAAAGATTTTGAATCCAGAACTATTAGCATTTGGAGACAAAAGAAAGACTTCACTGCTGCTGTTTGCCAGGGACTGGTTTTTCCAGATCCATAGGTCTTGACAGTCAGGTAAGGGAATGCTGAGCAAGAAGTTTCACACAAGGTCAAGTTCCTCAACATCAGACATTGGCCCAGTATTCCACCGCCTTCTAAAAAGATAAACTTCACAGAAACCATTACATTTAAAAGAGGTAATATGGCCTCACCAGTTCTGGCAGCACATGCCTGTAGTTCCAGAAATTGGGAGGCAGAGACAGGTGGATCTTTGCGAGTTTTAGGCCAGTTTCTCTGCACAGTGAGTTATGGGCAATCAGAAGCCACATAGTAAGACTTTGTTTTTTAAAAAAATGAAATAATTAAATAATAAAAACAAGTCGGGCAATGGTGGTGCTCAACTTTAAGCTCAGCACTCAGGAGGCAGAGGCAGGTGGATCTCTGTGAGTTCGAGGCCAGCCTGGTCTATAGAGTGAGTTCCAGGACAGCCAGAGCTACAACAGGGAAACCCTGTCTCAGAAAAAAAAAAAAAAAAAAAAAAAAAAAAAAAAAAAAAAAAAACAAAAAACAATCAAGCAAGCCAATGACAGCAACAACAACAACTTTTTCCTAAGTGTTTCATTGTCATGCTGTTTGGGAAGTTTGCTGGAAAGAGAAGCAGAGTCTGAGAACCTTCCCTAGTTTCATTTTTCAAGATAGAACACGTGTAGCAATGCATGCTGATGGGGTTCCTTTAGCAGAGAGCAGCTGCCTAGAATGTAGGAGGAAGAAGAGGAAGTTTCAATCACAGAGCAGGCAAGAAGAGAAGGAGGGGTTCTGCATGCAAATGCAAGGGTCAGCCTCAGACACAACAGCTTGCTTGCTGGGGAAGGGAGGTTGAGCGCAGACTTGGGACATTGGACTCATTGGCTTGTGTATCTCCAGTACATTATTGGAGCCGTCCTGTGCCTGGGAGAAGGGTGACCTATTGGTGTAAGATTTCACAGCACAATATATGGAAAGTTGGGTTGCTTTCCTTCTGATTCCGTATCCACTGACTCTTCCTGCGGTCTCCATGGTTTCTCTAACCAGGATCCAGCATGGACATTGCATGCTAATGAGACAATACTTGGTCCAGTCTCAGGCACTTGTTTCTGAATAATCAATTTGGCACTTTACCAGCAACCACAAGCTTTGGTCTTTCTGTCTATTAAATAAAAGGCCAAGACTCTTAACAATCACCCACTAGCTCTACTGTTCAGTTTGGCTTTGTGTCATGTTAACAAATGGGAAGGGCTAGGGAGCTAATGAAAAAATACACCTCCCCCTCCCAGGGCTCCCAAACCATAGCTGAGAGAGCAGAACTCATGAGGCTTAGCTTCAAGGAAAATGGACATGGGTAGGATGTCCCGACAATTCCCACATGACATCCACTCCATTCTGTGCGTGTGTGTGCATGTGTGTGTGCATGTGTGTGCCCAGAGAATAATCTTGGTTGCTGTTCTTGCTGCCCATCTTTTTTTTTTTTTTTAAGATAGAATCTCTCATTGCCTCAGAACTTGCTAGCTAGCTTGGGTGGCTGGCTAGCAAACCCCAGGGGTGCATTTGTCTCTGTGTCCCCAGTGTCAGGATTACATACATACTACCATACCTGACTGGTTTTTGTTGTTGTTGTTTTTCCACAGCTGGCTTTTTAAATGTGGTGGATCAAACTTGGATCTTCAGACCTGTCCAACAAGCACTTAAGTATTTCCACAGCCTTTTATCACCCACTTCGTTTCCATTTTTATTTTTTGTAGGGTTGGGTATTGAACCCAGAGCCTTTTGCTCATCAAGCACCCTACCCTGGATCCCTAGCCTTCTCAGACCCATTTCAAGTGTTACTGAGACCACCCTGGACCCCTTGCCACCATCCACTCAACTTGGTTTTGTTTGCTTTCTAGCAATCTCATATCTCTTTCTTCTAGTATTTATTTCTCCTTAATATGATCACTATCAAAGCCCCTCGGACTGTATTATAAAAGCCCTAAATTCAGAATAAGACTCTCTTTTCTAATGATTAAAAACAAACAAACCAAAAACAGTAACAGTTCGTCTCAGCGCAGATGTGTGCATGCTACACAAAAGCCCTGCTGTGAATCAAGCTTCAGGGCTTTTGCTGACACCGAAAGATGAAAGGCGAGAAAGATGGGTCAGCAATCAGTTTTTGTAACATCCTGTCGCTTCTGTGGAGCTTCATGAATTCACAGGGGGCATTGGAGGCACTGAGATGACAGAGATTGTTGTGGCAGAAGCAACTGGAAAATGTCCTGAGACTGAGACACACACAGATTAACATCACCGGAGTGGACACTAATGACTAGTACTTGGAAATGCCAGAGGCTCATTCTGCCAGTTAAAACAAGGAAAAAACACATTTCCAGTCTCCTAAGACCTTAGATATTTCTAGACGCTGAGGGCAAGTGCAGCCCCATGGATTTAGCAGCACGGTTGGGCAGTCCCTCTGTGCTGAGAGGGGAATCGTTGCCAGATCTGCTATAGGCAGCATAGCCAGGAACACTGAACACCATCGCGGGACACCTCCTGGCGGGTGGGTCAGTAATGACTCCATACATAATTCAATGCAATCAAGCCTTCAGCATCTCCCGGTACCTGCTTGTTTTAGTGCTATCAGGTAAACGGCTCTTTTTCTATGAATGCTCAGAAGCTCAACAAATGGGTTTTCAAACACGTTTTATGATTTACCCTTGAAAGATAATTAGAATGTCATTTCAATTACTGGCATCCAGATAAAGTAATTTTGTCACAGCATGCTATTTCTAGGAAACAAACAAAAGCTTTGGCGAAAGGAAAAAAAAATCTCTGAAGGACTGCTCACTTGCTAAGGAAGGGCCTGCACCTTCCCCACACTGATGTAAGGAGCAAAAATAAAAGTGGACTTTTCAGTCATGGAGTCCCCCCAAAAAAGATATCTGGCCCAACTGAAGGAAGGATCCAGCGAAACACCTAAGACTGCGAAAGGGTAGGAACCAACCAAATGTGATATAAACCACATGGTTTCAGATCCAAGTGAACCTAAAACCCAGAAGGGTTCTAGAGTTAAGTTTGCCAATCCAAACCTGATCAAAAATGAACAGGGCAGTGTTCCTGGTCTCATCACCAAGGAGAGAAATTAAACTGTTGTCAGTAAATCCTGCTTTACAACTGCAAAGCAGAGTAAAAGAGCATGCTGAAATGCCTACCTACTGTGCTGGCTACACTGAGCATCAGGAGTTTGAGAATGAGAGAAACCAGTGTTAGTTGGAAGAATTCCTGAGAGGAAGAGTAGCAGCAGCTCAAATATGTCTTTTACTGACCTGTCTGCAGTTGTCACCATTCTTGATGTGTCTTTGTAAGAAGGCCATTCTTTCAAACAATACAGAAAAGTAGTCAAATACATTGGCTTCAGCCTACCTGGATTTCAAACCTGGCTTGACTATTTACTGGGTGATCCTCACTGACTTGTCCGTTCTCTGTTTCCTTTCCTTATAAAATGGGGTTAATAACAGAATCTACTTTATAACATTTTTTTTCCTTTGTAAAACTGATGACTGTGGGTTTTTCATGGGTGCAGAGTTCCCGAGGTGATGGGTGGCAGACAGAGTCAACAGCCCAAGAAACAGACACTGGGGAAATGCCTCCATGGTGCAAAACCAGTTTATTGTGTAGGGAAGCGGGTTTTTATGGAGAAAGTAGGGCGGTGCAGAAGGGGAGGTCCAATAGCATCGGTCTATGCTTACGAGACACTTTAATAAGCCCCTCTAAAGCTGGCTCATCAGAGAGGGATGGGGAAGGTCAGTAAAGGCCCAATTATCCATAGGCTTGTATGTAAAGGCTCTTAGTCTATCCGTATTGCCGACACCGGTGAACAAGGCTCTGAAAAGACAGAGGAAGTGGGGGCTTCATGCCTGCCTCTCTCCTGCCATCAGGATCCAGGTGTCACCAACAGATGACATCTTTATTCTGAATGCAGTGCAATTTGGTACATGAATACTCTATTACAGTCATGATCGGTGTCCTCAATTCCATTTGGTGTGTCATTGAAAACCGGACAAATCATATCATTTAGCTATTTAAACACATACACACACATGTGCACACACACACACTCTAGAATCCAACATTTAACTCCAAATAACAGGCTTTTTTTTCTCTCCTCTTCGGTAGTAGTTGAGTTGGTCTCTGCTGATAGGAAATGAAATGCAAACCCCACAATGGCGTTCATTTACAAGGGAGACTAATTTTTGCTTCTGAGTATCAAGATTAACTTCGAATGGCACAGAACCTGTCTTGATTATCAGCCACGAAGCACTCAAGTTGAAGAAAGCAAGAACACTACGGAGATGACACCTTTCCTTCCCAC
This sequence comes from Cricetomys ansorgei, assembly GCA_026225945.1. Lineage (NCBI taxonomy): Eukaryota > Metazoa > Chordata > Mammalia > Rodentia > Nesomyidae > Cricetomys > Cricetomys ansorgei. Next base: position 11,124,724 of record JAMJFZ010001264.1, read on the forward strand.
TGACTGAAGGTAGTACTATTGGATGGATTATTCTAGCTGGTTTAGTTTGGGTTCCTGAAATGATACCTCTAGTCAAAAGGATAAGGCTCTCCATAGGCTAGGTCTATGTCACACACTGATCTCTGTGTCGCTGGAAATTTAATACAGAAGTGTATTTAAACCAGGTATGGTGGTGCACACCTTTAATCCCAGCACTCAGGAGGCAGAGACAGGCAGATCTCTGAGTGTGAGGCCAGCCTGGTTTACAGAGTTCCAGGACAGCCAGGGTTACACAGAGAAAGCTGTCTCAAAAGACAGCAAACAAAGTATAAAGCTGAGGAGATGGTTCATTCAGTAAAGTGCTTGCTTCAAAAGCATGAGGCCAGACACTCACATAAACTTGTCGAGGTGGCACAAATCTGTAATCCCTGTGCTGGAGAGGCAGAGACAAGCAGATATGAGGGTCTAGTTGCCAGTCAGTCTAGCAGAACCAGCAAGCTTTAGGTCCAGTCAGAGACTCTGTTTCAAAAAAGAAAACAGAGGCCGACTGAGGAAGACATTCACCATCAACCTCTAGTGTGCATCACACACGTGTACAGGTGAACACATGCAAACACACACATACATTCACACACACACACACACACACACACACAGTATGTCTACAGGAAAATCATTGCACAACATCCACTACAAAAGACTATCACAGCCCCTTGACTTCCAATATGCAACTGCGTATCTTTCTTCCATAATTAATTCCAAAGTGTTTTTTTAACATAATTCAACTGAATCACATCCAATTAGAAAAATACCACTTACCCTCCAGTGAGTGGGAGACAACCTAAAGATAGAAACCCTGCTTTTACATCCTACTGTGTTCTATAATTGCAGGTGGTTTGCAGACTTCCCATTCAAGAAGGGATGAGGCTTATCAGGACCGAAAAGCCTATGTCTAAATTATAGATTTTCCTACCAAACACGCTTAAGGCATAGAAGTGGAAAGAAAATCAGATAATCACAATTTAAATAACATTTAGGAATGACAAAGTTGGAAAATAACCAACAGCAGTCACACTTCTGAACATTTCCTGTGGGGCAGGAATTATACGGTCCTTTCTAAGCCACCCAGGAGTGACTCTTCTGTTTTATTTCGTTTGTTGTTTTGAGACAGGGTTTCTCTGTGTGGCTCTGGCTGCCCTTGAACTCACTCTGCAGACCAGGCTGGCCTTGAACTCAGAGATCCCAGAGATTTGCCTGCTTCTTCTTCCCAAGATTAAAGATGTGCACCACCACGGAAGTGACTCTTGATCTACAATCTGGCTCTAATATTTTTACCTGATGAAACAATTTCCTTGTCTCTTCTTGTGCATGGCCTCATCTGAAACCAGTGGAAACATTCTTGTTCGTGTCTTCAGAGGACTCGAATTACTAGCTTGGTAGATGCTCTCTGTTTGCAAGGGTCAGAACTTCTCAGGTAGCACATTTCTCATTTTTTCCTTCGAACTCTAGTCAACTGACTGATTCTGAGGATTCACAGGAGGTAGTAACTGATGCCAAGATCTTGTCAAACTACATTCTCTGAAATAGTCTTATCTTAACTGTTAACATAAGATTAACAGCTTTCAAACAGTGACTCCCTCTGAAGGAAGTGACTCAATAGACAGATCTGGTGGAGGTGGTTTACCACACCGACCTCTCCCTTCAGGACTAAGGTCCTTGTTTCCATAGCAGCTGAGAGTGTTGGAAGGGGTGGGGAGGTCCTCAGCTGACTTTATGAACTTGGAACTGCCTTAAGCCTTTCCTGGCCCATGGCTGTCCTTTGTCCCTGGGGAATCACTAAGACAGTAAGAGGACATTGAAGAGATGTAAAGGCCCAAGTGGTTTGACTGCGAACAGGTTAGTTGGGAAGGGTCATCTCGCATCTCAAGTTCTCTGGACTCTGAGACCTCAGTTGCAAGTGAATTATCATTTGACTTCTCACTCTGCCCAGTCACACTTAGTAACTTCCCACAGACAGTGTTCTTGGCACACATTCCAACAGACCTGCCCTCCAGGCTGAAGCTCAGTATTTCCCTGGGAAGGCAACCTATGAATTAATGAGTGACGACTGTGTGGACCTGTCACAGGATCCCAGGTTGCATCCTAGAGCATGGTGCTTGACAGAGGGGGATTTATTCCTTTTATCAGAGAAGCAGTATGGAAAAAGTAAAGGTTTGTGAGAAAGCAGTCTTAAGATTGCTTTGATTTTGATTGCTTTGATTAAGATTCTTTGATTTCTCTTGGATCCCAGCTATAGATCTTGTGATTTCAACATCACACAAATTTAGAGTTAAGGGTGAGGATTCAACTCCAGGGTCTACGTTATCAGAACATCAGTGATCTGAGATAGAGGGCAGCCTGGGAGACCCCTGCTTGACAAAGGTGTGTTGTGTGAATTTTTTCTGTGGAGACACAAACAATTACCAATTCTAGCCAGATAGGGTACCTACAACAGACCAAGTATGAGTCCACCAAAGTGGGCTTGGCAAGCCATTGAGTTTATTAGGCTTACTTATAGAGCATGGGTGAGGGATTACTATCAGGAGTGTGGGTGGCCTCAAAACAGTTGTATCTCAGATACAGTTGTAACACAGTGTATCACAGTTGTACTTCACATGAATGACAACTTCCTGGTAATTGCACAGGTAGTGTCCCCATCTTCAGTTACCTTCCTGCCTTATGTATCCTCTAGTACTTCCTGAGAACCCAGGGCCACATGCAATCAGGTCATAATTACATATTGCTGGGAGGGGGTACATAGGAGAGTAGCCAAGATCTCAAGTGAGGGTCTACACCACCCACCTCATACCTTCTACGGAGGAGCGTCCACAGGTTCCGTCTCAAGGGTCTCTGGTGAGTAGACAGAGCTGCCTCTGATGAAGTTCGTAATGGTGATAGAGGACAGTGTTCTGCAATAAGGTGACATTCTCCTTCTGCTTTCAGATGATGACATAAAAAGAAGCTTGGTCCTTTCTGCGGGAACACTGCTGGAAACCAAAAATGAATAAGCAAAGAAGAAGGGCTGGAGATGGAACCCCATGGAAGAGCATGTACTTGGTATGCATAAGGCAGTGGGCTATAAACAAATTATAGAATAAATGAGTAAAATATAGTACTTACGTGTAAACACATACTCTATATGCTAGCTCTTTCTTTATTCTAAGAAATTCTCCAAGACCTTGGTCTTAGTAAGCATATTATAGAAGTATATTTCTCCATATCAAATCGACATTAGTCAGCACTCCTCCAGGTGAAAAATAACAAAAGCCCCACTCAAACTGAGTGGCTGACCCACAGGAATATACCACCTCGTTTTACTGGAAACTCCAAGAACTGAACTCAGATATTGGTAGATCTAGATCCAGGAAACACCTTCCTCTGGGGACGCAGATCAGTGGCAGACACTTGCCTAGAATACCCTCTGTTGTGTTTTGAATGAGAATGGCTCCTAAGCTCGTATTTTTGAATGTTTGGTTCCTAGTAGTGGAACTGCTTGGGAAGGATTGTGTTCCTGTTGGAGTGGTTGTGGCCTTGTTGGAGGAAGTGCATTACTGGGGATGCTTTGAGGTTTCAGAAGTCCATACCAGGCCTAGAGTCTCTCTCTCTCTGCTTGCTGCTTGTGGATCAGGATGTAAAGCTCTCAGCTACTACTCCAACATCTTGCCTGTCAACTCCCTGCCATGATGATCATGGAACCCTTGGAAACTGTAAGCAAGTTCCCAATTAATTTGATAAGAATTTGCCTTGATCATAGTATCTCTTCACAGCGGCAGAACAGTGACTAAGATATCCACCTAACCAGCTCCTGTAGAACTTCGGTTAGGCCATATTTTATTTCTGGAATCATCACTTCAACCAAAGCAATGTTTTAGTTAGGCCCAGATACGTTCACATATCAGGATCTTGAAACTTAATGCAATGAAAAAAAAATTTCCCTTCTAGGTATGAAGATTGAACTGAGGGCCTTACACATGTTGGAAAAGTTCTCTACCACCGAGTTACATGCTCCAGCCTTTCAAATATTCTTTACTAAGACGAAAAACCAACAACAACAGCAACAAAAAAAATAAAACCAAAAAAAAAAAAAGAGAGAGAGAGAGAAACTTTTGGTCTTCCTTTCCCCAATCTAACTGGAATTATTAGAAGAAAATTTACATAAAAGTATCTAAGGAAAATTAATTTTTTTACCCTTAAAAAATAACAGAAACTCCACATTATAGACATTCAGAGAAAAATTAAATATATTTTCTAGCTCTTAAAAATCAAAATGTAAAAACTGAAAAACAAAATCATCAATCTACCAGGAGATTTAAGAAACACATCGCATTTTAGTAATTCACAATTTTGTTCGATAAAGACTTCCTAAAGTTTGTTTCCCGTGCCAGAGGATCTCCCACCAATCCCCGTCAGCTGTGTAGCACACCCATATGCCCATCATGCTTGAGCAGCGTTCTATATTGATTCACCCAGACACGATCCGCCCTGTGGGAAACACGTAGACTTGCCAGCCTTCACACTTGAGACGCCGGGAAAATATCAGCAACAGCTCCTTGTTGCCAGCACTGGTTATTTTCTTATAGTAAATGCCCTGCGTCTGCCTTCCTTATTTGTGCACTTGTGGAAGAATCTCTGTGACAGAAGGGTCACTGAAGGCAGCAACTACGATGGCCTGGACCTCTGCTCTTGAGGAGAATCCCGGGGCTATATGCAAACGAGGGTCTGAGCAGAATATTTTTTGAATAATTGAGAATTACATACATGAATAAACTTGGATATGAAAAATGTTGTCACAGATGGCAGAAGCCCTTGACTCATCAGCTAGGTTGCCCGAAGAGAAAACCCAGTCACCACTAAACGTGAGATCTGCCGTTTAAAATATGCTAAGGCTTTCTAAGCAAAACAGGCATTTAAACTCCAGGCACTCACTTGGTTCTGTGCTCACACTATTTTGGGTGTGTTTGTGTGAAAACTGATGGAGACTCCAAAAAGGCCAACAGCATATTACGGATGGTCAGTGCTGGCACTTCGGGAGTCTCACGATCTATTCCAACACAAGAAACACGTTTATTGATCAAAGCAAAACAAGATTGATATCTTCTGTTCTGAAGGTTTCCCATTTAGGGTATACGGCTTTCTCCTCTCAGCTCAGAATTGAAGGTGTTTCTTCCTTCTAAACTGTAGTCTCCAATGAAAATCATTATCTTAGATGGTGGGGCCAAAATCTGAGTTCTTGAATATTTTCCATAAAACGATTTAACAGCAACAACAGCAAGTTTTGATGTTTGGGAAAGGTTTGTTGGAAAAGTCACCTCAGCCACGTGGCTCCTGTGTGCGGACACATACATCTGTCTGCCTGGTGCTGCTATTTACTTGCATTTACACTGAATTGCTCAAGTATAATATTTCTAAAACTCCAACTCATGCTCCAACCATGGCTAGAGAAATAAAAGCACAGTCACCATTTAAATTCTCTATGAATGATTTTTCTCTCAGTACTTGGAGCTAAACCCAGGGCCTTTCTATGCTATGAAAGTGCTCTACCACTGAGCTACATCCCAGGCCCTATGAACATTTTTCAACACATTAAATTGCAAAGAGTAAAATACGCCCCCCCAATTCCCATCATGTTATGTGCTGGCTAGTCAACTTGACACCAGCTAAAGTCATCAGAGAGGAGGGAACCTCAATTAAGAAAATGCCTCCATAAGATCAGGATATAAGCAACCATCTCTGGGCTGGTGGCCCTGGGTTCTATAAGAAAGCAGGCTGAGCAAGTTGTGTGGAACAAGCCAGCAAGCAGTACCCCTCCATGGCCTCTGCCTCAGCTCCTCCTTCCAGGTTCTGCCCTGTCTGAGTTCCTGTCCTGACCTCCTTCAGTGATGGAGAGTAGCCTGGAAGTGTAAGCCAAATAAACCCTTTCCTCTCCAAGTTGCTTTGGTTGTAGTGTTTCATCACAGCAATAGTTACCCCTAACTAAGAAATGTTATGTTTGTTCCTCTTGTTTTGTTTTTTCCTTTGAGACAGAGTCTCTTATAGCTCATGCTGGCATCAGACTTACTATATAGCCAAGTGTGTCTTTAAACTTCTGATTTCCCTGCCTCAGCCTTCCCCAGTGATGGGGGTTACAGGCATGTGCCACCACACCTGGCTTGTGTTGTGCTAGGGATTGAACACAGACTTTTGTGTATCCTAGGCAAGCACTTTACCAATTAAGCTACATCCCCATCCATTTGGGGAAGTATCTTAAAGACGACTCCAAATGCCATGTTATTATAATTCATAATATATAGATAAGCCAGTAACAATAGATTTCCCTTTTTTAAAAAAGTGTTTTCTTCTGTAATCACAAGCCATTATCATATCTGTAAAAATTATCAATAATTTTTGATATTCTATAGTATAAACTCCAAACTCAATGTCTTAGAGTTTCTACTGCTGTGATGAAACACCACGACCAAAAGCAAGTTGGGGAAGACAGGGTTTGTTTGGCTTACACTTCCACATCATAGTCCATCACTGAAGGAAGTCAGGACAGGAACTCAGACAGGGCAGAACCTGGAGGCAGAAACTGATGCAGAGGCCATGGAAGAGTGCTGCTTATTGGCTTGCTTCTCATGGCTTTCTCAGTCTGCTTTCTTAGAGAACCCAATGGGGCACCACTCACAATGAGCTGGGTCCTCCCCCATCAATCACAGATTAAGAAAATGCCCCACAGTGGGCTTTTACAGAGGCAGTTTCTCAATTGAGGTTTTCTCTTTTCAGATAACTATAGCTTGTGTCAAGTTTTCATAACTAACAAGCACAGTCATATTGTCTTGAATGTCTTCTAGTCAGGCATAGTGGCATATGCCTTTAATCCCAGGACTTGGGAAGCAGTCAGATCTGTGTGAGCTGGAGGCCAACCTGGTTTACATATGGAGTTCTAGGCAGCCAGGGCTACATAGTGACACTGTCTCAAACAAAATTTCTTACTACAATTAGTTTGTTCATACGAAGATCAATCAGCATTAACAAATGAGACCAAGTCGATGAGTCAATATCCAAGACTATAACACGTAATAAAACTATTCTTTCATCATATATTTTTTTTTTAAACAGGGTCTCATGCATTGCAGGCTAGTCTTGAACTTGCTACATAGACGAGGATGACCTTGAACTTCTTATTCTTTTGTCCTCTGTTTTACATGCTGGGATTACAAGTTTGCACCATCACACTCAATTTGTGTGGTGCTGGAGTTCAAACCCAGGGCTTCACACACAGTCGGCAAGCTCTCTACCAACTGAACTGCATTCCTAGCATGAAGCTTCCTTTTGTTTGTGTGCCTTTGTGCCCTCTATGAAAAGTTGTTTCTTTTATTGGGCACAGTCATAGTAGCTTGAAAGCTACTGGATTAGGGACTCTTTCCTTGCCTTAATAACTCTAGGTGATTACCTCTGGGAGTTGGGTCCATGTTCTTTTTCTACAGTTAAAGAGGTATACACACACACACACACACACACACACACACACATATATATACACACACACACATTATATACATACACACACATATACATATACATACATAATATATATACATACATTATATACACACACACACACATACACATATATACATACATACAGGGCTAGCAATCTTGGCTCTTGCTGTTCCCTCTGCCTGGTTCTTCCCTCGTCAGCACACCTACCATTTCACTTGTTTTCTGGACTCCAAAGGCTGATGCATTCCCATCATGCCACCTTCTTTTACTGTCCCCACCAGCTGTCACTTGGCTGGACTCTTTTTGTTATACTTGTCACATTGTCTTACATAATGTGATCTGTGTACAGCGTTCTATCTTCTCCCATAAACAAAATGTAGTTTTCAGTGCTAAGAGGAATACACATGAATTTTTGTTCTGAAATGTAATTTGGCATATGCTTTGCATAAAATAATTATTTAACTGAACACAATAGTTATAAGATGTAAAGTCCTGTGCTTACTTACCAGGCCAAGGTTACCTGATGTGTTTGGTTGTGGAATTAAGATCAGGCTTGGGTTGGAGGATCTACAGCAAGACAAAAATTGTGCCAATTTTATTGAAAGCAATCAGACTTTTTATACCTTTATCAGAAACAAAACATAATGGCAATTGCCAGGATCAATACAGTGATGGTTGCCAGGAAACAATAATGTTTGCAAGCTATTCAGGGTATGTATACAAGATTAATGTCTGTAGAGGAATAGACCTGTATGAAAGCTAGGAGGGGCTATATTCAGGGGGTCTATATGAAGGAATCACATTCAGAGGCCTGTGTGGTCCAGATGTAGTGTAGAAAAGAATGTTAAGAATGTTGATACACACCTTTAATCCCAGTATTCAGAAGGTAGTGATGGTCCATGCCTTTAATCCCTAAGACAGAAACAGAGTGTAGAAGCAGACATAGGAGGCAGAGCTCAAAAGGAGTCAGTGTCAGATTGGAAGTGATGGCTGAGATGAGCCAGAGTGAAGGAGGCAACTTGACTAATCAGAGGAAAAGTTAGCAGAATAAGTCAGAGTGATGACACACTCAACTCTCACAATAGAAAGGTGGGCTTTCAGCTCAGAGTGGCAGTAGTTAGTTACAACAGGCAGTATGAAGCAGGCAGACAGAGGACAAGACACAGAGACAATGAAGCAGTAAGACTGAGGCAGTAAGAGGATAAGGCAGAGAAGCGGAGAAGCTGACAGAGGATAAAACACAGAAGCAGTCTGAAGGGTCAAAAGCAGTAAGTTGGCTCAGAAGATCAGTTTGAACCAGTCAGATTGGAGAAACTTTAAGCCAGAATAGTGAGTGAGTTGAACAAGAAGAGTCAGAGTTCAGAAGGAGCTCGTCAGAGTGGCCCAGTCAGCAGTAAGTCAAGGAGGTTGATTAGATTGTACGGTGGCTGAGGCAGAAGCCTCAGTTCTAGGCTTAAGACCAGATCGTGTGGAGGTCTGAAATGCTCCAGGGCTCCAGCACTAAGGACTGGTGATTTTATTAGCTGAAGAATAAACTGCCCTTTCCCCTGAATCAACGTCTACATCAGGCATCTACATCTACAAGTGTCTAAAATCAATGGTCCTGTCCAGCTTCCATGCTTCCTTGACTACTAAGGGAGCATATGCATATGCATAGAGAAACACAAAGTGGCCTGAACGCTTCTCTTCCAGAAAGGAGTGCCTTGGTTTCTCAGGAACTGAAAGGCACAGAGTGTCCCAGGAACCATGGACTCTAACCTGAAAAACCTACATCATGTGCCTTTCAAGGCAGCTAGACCAGGCCAACTCCATGAAGACACTGTCAAGAAGTTAACAGGAAATGAAGACATTAGTGTTATAACTCAGATCTCCAATGGGAGACTGGCAAATTACTTAAATTAATGAGGTTTATGCTTGAGCATGAAAAGCAACAATATAGGTTGGAAAATGCTCATTCAATATGCTTGGAACCAGAAGAAATGGCTCTGATTTTGGCATCTTAGAGATTTTGGAATATTTGACTGCATATAACTGCATCATATCTGTTGTGCACCCTTAACTCAGAATTCGAAACTGTTCCAAAATTTAAAGCTTTTTGAGCATCATGTCACTGCTCAAAGAGTTCTAGGTTTTAGAATATTTCACACTTCAAATTTTGGGTTAGGGATGCTTGATCCTCGACAGCTACAATGCTTTCCAGAAGTCCCTGTGTGTGGCACTTCCCTAGTTTACCCAGTGTTCCTCCAAAGCCTGGGTGGAAGGAGTAAGCAGCGCCAGTGTTGTAGTGTGCTTTCTATTGTGGTGATAAACACAACAACAAAAAGCAACCTGGGTAGGAAAGGGTTTATTTGGCTTCTTCTTTCAGGTCCGTCAGTGACGGAAGTCAGGGCAGAAACTGGAGTAGAAGCCGTAGGATGTTGCTTGTGGAGATGTTGCATGCTCACTCTTGATGGTGCGCCACTAACTTTCTCACACAACGCAGGACCATCTGCCCAGGGAGGGCACCGCCACAATTGTGCCTTTCCACATCAATCAACAATCAAGACTGTTCCCAACTGACGTTGCCATAACCCAATCCGATCTTGGCAATCCCTCAGTTGAGATTCTCTCTTCCCAGATGACTCCTGGTTGTGTCAAGCTGACAATCCAAACTAACCAGAACAACTAGTTTTACACAAGAGAAAACCACGACGTTCAGTACTTTTGCAAAGTTTGACATCTAAGGTGTTCTCAGTAAGACTCTACTCAGACTATTCCATTCAGTGAAAATCCGGACTCTAGCTAGCCAACATCTGAGAGTATTTTACATCGTTCAGAACTAGCTAAGGGGAGACCAAGGACAATCACTTTGAACTTTTCAGCTGTACCCAGCTCTTGGAGTTCTTTGAAGACACTGGCAAAGTCTGAACTGAAAATGGACAAAAATGCTCTATTATGTTTGTTCTCTCTCTCTCTCTCTCTCTCTCCTCTTTCTCTTTCTCCCTCTCTCTCTCTCTCTCTCTCTCTCTCACACACACACACACACACACACACACTCACACACACATATACATGCACACCTCTTCCTGAACTTGTAAACGGCAAGGCCAAGTGTTGGGGCTGCCCAAGACCATGCCTTGATGCTGATCATGGAGCTGTAGGATTTAATGTTTGTACAGATGGGTTTTGGTCTTTCTTCAGTCCCATCCCTCTTTCCTGTGCCCCCATTGCTTCATTTGGGAACGCAAATGTTTACTCTGTATCACTGTATGACTGAAGCATGTAATTTGTTTTTATTTTTAAAATTGTAACAGGGGCTTACAGCTAATAGTTTATACTGAGTTTCAGCAATGACTTTGACACAGTATTTGAACTGTTAAGACTTTGAGAACCTTTGGCCTGGATTATATGCACCTAGCATTATGAGATGGCCATGACCCTTCGGGTCTAAGGGTGGAATGCTGTGGTTTACATATGGAATGTCCCTCACAAGCTCATATGTTGAACAATTGTCCCCAGTTGGTGCTGCTTTTTTAGGAGATGGTGGGAACTTTGGGAGACAGATTTTACTTTTGAAAGTTATAACTGGTCCCCAGTCCCTTCCTTTTTTCTCTACTTCCTGTCCAACATGAAACAAAGAATCCCCTCTTCTACACGTTCCTGTCACTATAATGCTCTGCTTGAGTGAGGTAGGCAAGGAAAATATCAACTGTGCTCTTTGAAACTGTGAACCAAAATAGACCTCTCCTCCTTGGAAGCCGTTCATGTGTGACATTGTGTCACAGTTAAAAGCAGTTAGCACAGTCTGGTGCAGTGATGGGGTTTTGACTGGTGTGTTACATAACACCTGACACTGACACACACAATGAAAGGAAGGATTTATTTTGGCTCATGCTTTAAGAATGCATGGCAGCATTAACATGAGGTTGCTGGTCACATTGCACCAGTAGTCAGGAGGCAGAGAGAGATGAATGCTGGTGCTTCTCTCACTTTGTCTTTTTTATCTGCTCTGGAACCCCAGCCAACCGAATGCACTCATGTGTGCGTGTGTGCACACACACACTCACACACACATGCACACACACATCACCCACACATCACGCACACATGCATACACACACAAGTAGGCACACACATGTGGCACGCACACACACATGCATGCACACACATGTGCACACATGTGCACACATACATGCACACACTCATTCAGGGTTTGTCTTCTCACCTAAAGTCCTAAATCCAAGGAGGCTTCTGAAAGGTTTGCCTCCAAGATAACTGACTCTCAGTTCCACCAATCTGACAATTAAGATGAATTTTCACAACCAAGGAGTAGAGTTTTCAGGGGTAAACAGAAAATCTGTAGCCACAATCACTTCTACCAGCCTTTTTCACATTTGCATTCAAACCCCTAATCTTCCTTGGGGTGACATACGCTTGGACTGCCTGCATCTTTTTTTAAAGCTGTATATACTGGTTGGTTCAATTCCAAGCACCAAATGGTGGCTTGCCACTGGCTATAACTCCAGTCCCAGGGGATCCGAAAGCCTCTTCTGACCTCTGAGGGCACCAGGCACACTTTTGGTCACAGACATACATTCAGGCAAAACACATAAAATAAATCTTCAAAAAATACAAGTGAGTTTGTATCACTGCAACACATCAAATTTCCCAATGGTTTCCATCTCATCTATATAAAAGTCTAAGCCCTGATGTTGATCCCACTGGTGGAGAATAAGACCACAATTTTTGAGCCAAATTTGAAGCAAGCTTTAATTAATTAATTAAATACTGGTTAGTAACGATGAACTCTGGCCATTCTGGGGTTCCCACAAAATGACACTAAGTCATGTCTACAGGTGTTTATAAAGGCAGAACCCATAAGGCTAAGTATTTCCCATCAGGTCCAATCATGAGCAAGCATATATCCTGATGTACTTTCTGCCTGCATACCTCTTACCTATGTCAACCCGGGACAGACATACACCCTGACATATTTCCTCTCTATGAATGTCCCTACGTGTGATCTAACATATCCAGTGCAGTCAGATTAACTAAGTTTGCTTGGGGAATCAAAACATGTGGCTTGTTACCTCACATGAACAGCCACCAACATTCCAGGAAGTTATCTGTCCTTAGGCAAGTGGGGGTTACAGGATTATCTGTCTTTTTGTTTTATAGATCTCTTAGGCACAGTAATGTAACATAATAAATAATAAAACATAACTAGCTTTTACACTGACTGTCAGCAAAGGTAATACTTCTAGTCATTCAAGATGACTGTGCCATTGAACTTCTAAATACCTCTATGACCTCCCTGTCCAACCCTACTCCATGCTCGTTCTTTTTATCTAGTCCTTTTCAGTTTTCTCTGCTTTAGGGTCTTTTTGAATTTGCTGTTGTCTGAAACTGGATCTTTTCCCTCTAGACAATCCCTTATTCCTCCCTTTCGGTTTTTGTTCAGATGATATGTAAATTCCTTGTTTTGTTGCTGCAACACAATAGCCAAAAAAAGCAACTTAGGGGAGGAAGGTTTATTTTGCCTCACAGTGGGTACAGACCATTATGGCGGGAAAGTGGCAGCAGGTGCTTGGTTACATTGCATACCCTGTCAGGAAGCAGGGAGATGATATGTGGTGCTCAGCTCTTTCTTCTTTTATTCAGCCCCAGCAGCTCATCCAGTGGTGCCTCTCACATTTAGGGTGGTTCTTCCCACCTCAATCCAGTCTAGAAACTCCTTCACAGACATGACCAAAGGCCTGTTTCCATGGATATTCTAAATCCTATCAAGGTTAATCACCACAGAAGGGAACCCACCATCAATCCTGTGATTTATTTTACATTACAGTTCTTATTTGTCTCTTTAAATGTATCGAGTTTCATCTGAGTTGAGACTTGTTCTGTTTTGTTCTCTATTGTATCCGCAGGATTCCAAATAGCGCCTGGCACAAAATACTCAGTAAATAGTACTGATACTGAATGAGAGAATAAATCACATTATTTCATAGTGCTCAAAGGTGTAACTGGGAGTAAATCTTTTTGACGGGGCTGAGTATCAGCTTCCTCTTCCCCAAAACAAAGGTAAGCAAACTTATCTCTAAACGTATATATCCGTACAATAAATGCTTAATGCCTGGAGCCTGTGTCTCAACCTGAGCAGAAGCTTCCGCTACAAAAGAGGCCACAGTCCGTGCTCTCAGAAGTCTGTTGTCCAGCAGGAGAGACAGCCAAATGGGAAATTTCCAGAGGGAGAATCTGACTGTTCAAGGAAGAAAGAAGCAGAGCGTAGCTTGTTCCTGCGTTCACACGTGTGCACAGGGAACCCTTTCAGTCAGCAAGCCCCGCGAATGCAGAACTTGTTTTATAAGCTCCAGACTTACCCGCAGACAATCACACCATTATCTTAATGGCTGTAACAGCGCATCAACTAAAAGGAGAGGGACGGTGAGAAAGAAAGTTCAACCTCGACTTTTAAAACGGGACGACCTTTGTTAAAATCCTTTTAGTCCATAACGCGAGACACTGCGTATGCACTTAGGAGGTCTGTATATTCGCCTAGCCTAGCCCAGCCTCAGTAACACAAATCGCATATATTTCACTTAAGACCCACAACCCAGCCCCAGAGGTCATCAAGGATTCCTCTGGCCCGCGCTTCCCAGAGGGACCGCAAGAACCAGGCCACTAGGGCAGCCGCTCCGCAGTAACCTAGGCGCAGGAAGGGAACCACAGAGCCACTCCGGGATTTGCACAGTCGGCCCTTCCCGGCAACCCTCGGGGTCGCTCCTAGTTGGCCCCCCACAAGCCCTTGCGCGCGCATGGGCGGAGTCGACCTCTAGGGGCTCTACCAACTGCAAAGCGTAGGGGGTGACGTAGCCGAGCTCGCTGGGAGAGCGGCGTGGGATGCGGACACGGGGACGCTGGAGCTGGAACACAAAAATAGTCACGTGTAAAAGCAGAGACCGAGCCCTGTGCCCCGGGAACTCGGCTCTCCCCTCGTGTGAGCCTCGGCACGGCTCCAGCCGGACTCCCCCGTGCCGGGCACGCTCGGCCCTTGGTACGTCCTACTATGGCGACCCCGTCGTCACGTGCTCCTCCAGGTCCTCTGCTGGAGCGTGCATCCTGTTCTGGGACGCCGAGCCATGGCAGCGCTGCTGAGACCCGCGCGTTGGCTGCTCGGGGCCGTGGCGGCCCCGCGCCTCCCGCTGTCCCTGCGCCTTCTCGCGGGCGGCCGGGGCCGGCTGCCCTCCGTAGCCCGGGTGGCGGTCGCTGGTGGCCGGCCGGCTGCAGGGTGAGTGCCGGACCCTTCCTCCTACCGGGCTGCGGCGGGCCGGCTGGGGCTGGCGCGCTCCGGATCCGCGCTCCTGGCAGCTCCAGCGTCTTTGAGCCTCCCACTCTTTGGCCGATGCTTTGTCAGTGGTTTTGGGTGACAAGGTTGAGCGTCTCGAGAAGGTCACGGCCGCGGGCATGGCTGGCTTCCGGCTTGCTATTTGAGGTCGCCACCTGCGGACGACCCGGGAAGCTGAAGGGCTTTAGGGGCAGCTGCAGCGGCGGCAGGTTTTCTAAGGAGTACCCTTCCTGGGTACTCCTGTCCCACATTGGTGCCCTGCTAGTGTGTAGTCTCAGGCTTCGGTTTTTCTTTATTTCCTGGGGGTGGGGGTTTGACGTTTTGAGTGTCCCAGGGATAGTTTAGAGCTTGACATTTGCTTATGGCCAGTTCGGGTTTTTGTATTTCGTTGAATGGAATATGCCATCAGTATTTACACAGATACCATGTGTTGGATATTGTCTCAGTAGAGTGGATTAACGAACACGTGTTTAACTTGCAAAAGCAGGTTAAATTCCCAGTTAGGGGCTAAATGCTTGTCTGAGTATGCCCTCGTGCATTGAGGTTATAGGCATATGAGTGTTCATTTGATTAGTTTTCTAATCTCCAGAAAAATGAAGACGGATACTTAGGTTTTAGCACCACTGAGAAACTGACAATTGAATGACCTACGAAAGAACTTTGGGATCTAGCAAGAAGGTTTAGGAACTGAAGATATGAAGGCGGGGGGGGGGGGGGGGGGGGGGGGGGGGGGGGGGGAAGCCATGGGCTGAGGTTACTTCATCTTTTTTGCACTATGCCGTTGGACAAACCACTCAGCATCACAAGTCTTAGTTTCTTTAGGTACACAGGTGGACACATTATTAAAGTTAGGAGTATTTCACGAGATGCAGGGCTTGATGTGTTGTAAGTGCTTTAGTATTGCAATAGAAGTAATTGTCTCCGTGGCCAGCCGGGCACTACGTATAATTAGGTGAAGAAGATGCTTTATGATTTCTCAACAGCTCAGTTACACGTCTGTGGAGTGATACGTATTTGAGGCCGTGCATGTGTTTTTGTATTAGGCCTGAACAGTGAACTTTGAGAATCCTGTCATGTGGCTTTTGCCACTTCATCATTCACCCCCTAGCTCTCGTTCTTTTCAGAGAGTTATGCCAATTCCTTTTACTTTCCTCTAGTCCAGTGGCTCTCCACCTCAGGGTGGCAAAATTTCTTTGGGAGGATCGAATGACCCTTTCACAGGGGTCGCCTAAGACCATCTGCATATTAGATATTTACATTATGGTTCATAACAATAGCAAAACAGTAGACCACTGTTCTAGTCCTTAATATGAGGCCAAGGCCAGAGTTGCAATGCTGTTGTTGAACTTCACTGTTGTATTTGGGAAAGTTGAACACATTTTAATGACAGGCTGTTGGTCTGGGTGTTTATTAGATCTGGGTTCCATTTCCTTGCTGCATGATCTTAGACCTTTTACCTAGCCTGTGTGAACCCTTGTCATCTTGTTGTCTATAAAGTAAAGGTGCCAGATGTTTTTGTAAAGCTGTTCTTCTCTGTTGTAACTCTGGCTGTCTTAGAACTCACTCTGTAGACCAGGCTGGCCTGGAACTCACATCGATCCGCCTGCCTCTGCCTCCGCCTCCCGAGTGCGTGTGCCACCACCTGCCCAACTGTAAAGCTGATCTTTTGTCATTCAGGATTCCGATGTCTCTTCAGAAGAAGCTTTGTCTTAACATGATCCAAAAAGTGGCCTTATGGGTTAATAAGAAAAAGACACTTTCCCTGCAAGCCTGATGACCTTAGTTTGGTTCCCGGGATCCACAGAGAAGGAGAGAACAGCTCCTGCAGCTTGTTCTCTGACCTCCACATGTACACACACACAAAAGATAATAAAAGAAAAATTCTAAGCAGTGACATTACCATATGTGAGTTCTATCTATGGCAAAGCCCATGAGAGTTATTACTTGTTCTCTGTTTCCTTGGTAGAAAGTAAGTTATTTGAGCACAGTGCTTGGTCTTGTTCACAAAATTATGTGCTCAGGCCATGGAAGGCAGTAAAGTAATATTTGTTTTCTTTGGACTTTGAACACTTTCCCTACAGTCTCCTATCCCACAACTTCTATCCCTACGTAGATCTTTCCGACCTAAAAACCACAACATTTCTCAGGACTGTTCTATTCTAGAAGCTTCCCAGTCAGTCTCTTTCTTGCCCGTGGTCTCCTGTCTCCTTTGTTCAGTTTTCATTTACTCTTCTACTCTGTTCCCATACCCTTGGCTGAGGCCATCAATGTCTTACTACTCTTTTTTTTTTTCCCCTTTAAATTTTAGATAGAATGTCTGTATGTAGACCTGGCTGTCCTGGGAATACCAGATTGGCCTCAAACTCACAAAGAGCTACATGCCTCTGCCTCCCAACTGATGAAATTAAAGGTGTGTGCAGTATACCCGGAATCTTAACTTTTAAAAAAAAAATTCTGTTTGGTTTGTGTGTTTGATCTATGTGTTTGTGTGTGTGGTGCCTGTGGAGGCCAGAAGAGGGCGTCAGATCCCCTGAAGTCGTGCAGTTGTGAGCTGTCTAACATGGGCGCTCAGAACTGAATTTGGGTCTTCTGGAAGAGCAGGAAGCATTCTTAACTGCTAAGCCTCCTCTCTACCCACCCCCCAAGTAGAGAGGAAAAACACAAATCTTCCTTAGCTATCACCCAGAGAGCATGGTGTACTGTTACTGTGTCTTCCCAGTCATTTATGAATATGTGGGTGCTTATTGGTTTTTACTTCTGACACTCCTCTCTGCTTCCCTTCTCATGGCGCCCCTTTCCTGGCACTAGGCTGTCACTGTCACTTTCTTGCTTAGGGTATTTCTTTTGCACCTGCTTCCTTGCTACTCTTCCCCATGTTCGTGTAGCAAATGCTCACATATTTGGGAATTTTACTGTTGGAGGCTTAACATCTTCCCACTTTGCATTCTCCTTGTGGATGACCCCTTTCATCGCTAGTGTCTTAGTCACTACCTGCCTCTGACACTGGCAGCTGCATTGTTTCCCCTGGATGTGGCTGTCAGCTGGTCACCTCCCTCTTGCTGAGCTACAGGTATTTAATGGAACTCAGCTTTTCTCCCAAGTCTGTGCTGTAAGTGTGGGTGCTGTTTCTGCAACTAGAGCCTGCACAGGTTTATGCTTGATTTCTTTTTTTTTTATTATTATTTGTATTTCATCTCTTTGCTGCTTCATCTGGAATGGATGTCCCAGGTCTCTTGCCCCCGCCATCCTTCCCAAGAATTCCTGATAAACTTGATCTTGTCTTTTCATGATCACAGTTAAGCACTCTGGTGGCTCCTGCTGTTTCCAGGTAACCAGGTCTTTCTTTGATAGGTGCTTTGGAAACTGTGGGTGTCTCACATCTTCTGTCTCTCCATGGAAAGCTGTATTCTAGCCATACCAAAAAGCTACACTGAGGGCTACTCTGGGAATTTTGTGAAAATGCATGATCTGATTATGAAGATCTAGTCAGGGACTGAGACTGCTGTTGTAAGCCTCCAGGTAATAGAAGTGCTGTTGGTATGGATCAGAAAGCCCTGCTGGGCCAAGGTGCATATCTTTCTGCCTTTGAATGTGATACTCATTCTCCTCCTACTGAGAAGTCTGCTTCCTTTGATAGGCCCTTTTCAACTGCTTCTTCCACTAGCGGTGCAGAACTGAGATCCTCCCTTCATGTAGCGAAGAGAACAGGAGATAGGTGAGGGTGGAGAACTGGGAAGAGTAGGTTTGGAGATCAGGATAAGCAAGGGTCCCATCAGAACAAACTCTTATCCAGATGGACCTCTGCATACGTAGTGTCCGTAGTTCATTCTCTGTGGGTTGACAGTACAAATTAGAAATGGAAGTTTAGAAGAGCAGTTCGGCTTCTCAGATGTGCTTCCTGAGTCTGGAGTATTCTTGAATGTGTTGCATAGATGTTAAGGGGATGACTTGTAGACAGGAGATTCATTTTTTAGAAAGTTTTTATTTGTCTGTGTATGTGTACATGAATGCCGCATAGGCCAGAAGGTGTGAGGTGACCTGGAGTCAGAGTTACACGTGGTTGTGAACCTTCTGACACGGGTGCTGGGAACTGAGTATTCTGCAAGAGTAGTATGTGTTCTTTGTGGCTGAACTATAAACACATAATGCATATAAAATCTAGATGAGATCTCTAGAATCTAGTCCATGCCATTCTAATTGTATAAATTTTGAAAACTACCTTGCTTCATTTCACACCATTGTTCCCAGCATTTCCTGCTATAGCTAAGATAAGGGAGACAGCCCTTTGGACTGAAGAAGCCTGATCTAGACTGAGGATTGCTGTTTCATGATTGCTTGGTGTAGATGTAGATTCAGGGCAAAAGGCAGTTTATTCTCTGGCTAATTCAGTTTCTGGACTTAGACGGTTCTAGCCTCCATACAATCTGCTAGTGTTTGAGCCTTTGAGACTTACTGCTGACAGTCTCACTCTGACTAGCTCCTTCTGGAAGAGCAGCCTGAACTCATTTGACTCTTCTGTTTGGCTGATTCAACTCACTTGCTGTTCTGTCTCAAACTCTTCTTCAAGCTGCTGGTTCATGCTGACCATCTGAGCCGGCTGACTCTTTTTGAGTGAACTCTTTTGACTTTGGCTGACTCTGACTGACTCCCTCAACTTCTCTGATTGAACTGCTCTGCTTAGCTTCAAATTAACTCTCACTGTTAGCTGACTCTTTCAACCAAACTCACTTTCCTGCTGAACTGCTTCTATGTCTCTGCCTCAGACTGCTCTGACTCTCTGAGCTGAGAACCTGCTTTTATATTGCAAGAGTTGGGTGTGTCCTCACTCTGACTCACTCTGTTAACTCTTCCTCTGGTTGGTCAGTTTGCCTGATTTTCACTTTGATTGATCTCAGACGTTACTTGTCCTGTTCTGACACTGACTCCTGAGCTCTGTTTCCTGTCTTTGCCTCCTCCTCTGCTTCTACTTGCTCTGTCTTGGGGATTAAAGGTATGTGCCACTCCTGCCTTCTGAATACTGGGATTAAAAGTTTTTCCTAACATTCTTTCTACCCTAGAGTAGCCATGCTGACAGAGTGAAAGATTAAATGTTCCTCTACAGCTTGGAGCAAGTATAGAAGGGCTGCTGGTGGCCTTCCTGCTCCAAAATTCCAAGACTTGTCATAAAGCAGGAAACCATGTTGAGAAAGGGCTGAATTTGGCAAGGCTTTTTGGAAAATCATGGTCTTTTCTTCTAATTGATTGAAAAGAGAGGAAAACGCTTTAGCCAATGCAATGTTTAGTTTATGTTTGCTAAGCTTACTTTGCCAGGTACTTGAGGTATACTTTTTTAGTGATGCACAAACATTTGTGTTCTGCCTACAGATTTTTACTTGTGCCCATTCTGAGTACTTATTATTTATATATTTAATATTTTCCTTCTTGTTGGCTTTAGGTTTAAACTGACATTTAAAAATTGTATTTATTTTATGTGTATGGATGTTTTGCCTACATGTATATTTATTCATATGTGCATGCAGTGCCCATGGAGGCCAGAAGAGGGCATCAGATCTCCTAGAACTGGAGTTATAGATGGTTGTTAGCTACCATGAGGTGCTGGGAATTTAACTCAGGTCTAGAAGAGCTATGTAGACTAGGCTGGTTTGAACTCACAGATCCATCTTGACTGTGCCTCCCAAACAGTGGGTCTAAAGGTTTGTCTCACACACACACACACACACACACACACACACACCAACACCAACTCTCCAGCCTGGCCTTCTCTCTGTGTCATCTGATGGTGAAGGGCAGAAGAGCAAGAGAACCCCTTCCTGAAGGCTCCTTCTTGTCCTCCATTACAGTGGCAGTTGATATCAGCATCAGTTTTGGAGAGGACAACATTTAAACCATAGTGGAGAAAGTTGTAAAAATTTGGCCAAAATCTCACACTGTGAAAATGGCAGAGCTGAACACAGGCCAGTGAGGTGCTCTTACCACGGTGCCGTGGAGCCTCCAGTTCATGTCTGTAAGGGCATGCTTACTGCGCGTTCATAAAGATAACACACGATACAGTAGGCAGTAAGTGTGCCTTTCTACATTTTTCATGAAATTTCCTTTGTTATGTGAGAAGAAAGAATTAAGTTGTATTGGTGAGACTTGTAGCCTGGGATTTGTGGTCAGGTGGGCCATGGGAATGTTTCTCCTCTGTACAGCCCCTGCTGAAGCTTTAGTCAATCTGGATTTCCGCAGCATCTTCCTCTGTGGGATCTGCTGTGGATGCCCGAAGTTCCTCTGGCAGCTAGGTAGAGGGTTGTTTTTCTGTTTGTTTGTTTGTTTGTTTGTTTTTCCAATACAGAGTGACCATGCCACAACCTCTACCTGTAAACATTTCAGACTTGGATGGGTACTAGAATAAAATAGCAGCCATTTGCTTCACAATCTACAACCTACACCAGTCTTTTCTCGACTCACTCCCTTCTGTGACAAAGCACCATGAAAAGGGAACTTAAGGAAGAGAGTTGGTTTGGGCTCATGGTTCCAGAGAGTTGAGAGTTGGTCATGGTGGGTAGGAGGCATGGCACCAGGAGCAGGAATCTGAGTGCTCACATCTTTTACTGCAAGCAGGGAGCAGAGACAGCAAACTAGACTTAGTGTGAGGCTGTAAGCTCTCAAAGCTCACCCTCAGTGACATCCTAGCTCCAGCAGGCCATCCCTCATAAACCTCCCCAAACTGCAGCACTAGCTGGGGACCAAGTGTTCAAATAAATGCCCAAGACGACAGGAGACATTCAAGCCACCCAGCCCACATCCAGTGTTGCTCACTTGACTTGTTGACTTTTCAGCCTCTGTCTGAAATTCTCACGTCCTGTTATGTGACTGACTCTCCTCATCCTTAGTCCAGATGTGTTGCTGAGGATGACCTGGAACTCCCCATCCTCCTGCCTCAGCCTACTGAGGGTTAGGATTGAGTGTGTGCCATTACACCATCTACCTGTCGCTGTCTTTAAACTTATCTAGAGACTTGCTTTTTATCAGTGTCCTCGTTCATTTTCTTTATATTACTTACAACGGAAAGGTTAAAAACAGATTCATCAGTTGACTCACAGTGCCTTGGACATTGAAAGGTACTTAATACCTTGTTTGCTGTGACAAACATTTAAAAAAAAACAATTTCAGGATCCTAAGTGTCATGAAGAAAGATGGTTTGGGGGAAGATGGGTCTGACATTTGTGTGAAAATCTTTGTGTCCTGGTTCTAGCAAGGGCCTCAGAGACATCTGCAGGACTCAGCAAATGGGATATGAAGGGTGAGAGGTAGAACAGTGATCTTGTGCTGAGATCTTGAGGTTTGGGACACAGTGTAATGGTGGCAGGGAAGCGGGAAGGATGAACGGATTGTAACTTGGAAGAAGGCACTGCAGTTTTGAGTTTTTGGCAAGCTGAAACTCAAGTGAACGTAGCTCTATGTCATCAGGTGTGTAGGCAGTTGGACATTCACTACAGTGGCTGCAGTTCACCATATTAACAGGTAGTGGAAACCCTCATAGAACTGTTAGAGATCGGAGAGATTATAAGAGATGAATTCAAAATCTCTATGTCCATAAAATTAACAAAACACGTGTGTGCAGGCACAGGGAACTGCTCTTGTACAGGCACGTCATGGCATCCACACCCCTTATAAAGTCTAATCTACTTGCTTCACTGCTGTTGGAGGCTCCCAGTTATCTAGTTGTTCTTGTCTGTTTTAGTTTGGACCACTTTGCCGTGTGGCTCCTCCACTGCAGCCAGGTGATGTCCCTGATGCTCTTGTGCCACATAGGGCTTGTTTTAGATTGGACTACCCAAATGTTCGCAGTATTTATATGGGCTCTATCATCACATCTTTAACCAGCTTTTTCTGTGACTTTGGAGATACCAGTTTTTTTTCATGTGTAAGGTGGGGGCTATCATGATAATTTACTACTACTTAGCATGCATTAAAAAATAGTTATTATGTACTTTTATGTCCTGTATTCCTGTCATTATCTTTAACTCTGGTAGCTTCAGAGTGACTTTAAGCCAAATCATAACCAGGGAAGTAGAGAAGAAGGAAGAGGAGTTTGAAGAATGTATATAGTCAGCTTGGTGCATATTCAGTTAAAAGGAAAGGTTAACATTTGAATAAAATGTTTAATTGAAAGGAAAACATGACAATTATTTTAAAAAGCCACAGTTAGAGAGTATATGATCCAGTTTATAATTGGGCAGAAATTCTGGACAGATACATCACTAGAGAAGACAGGGATTACACAATACTTGAGAGTTCATGGGTCATTAAAAAATTGAAACTTAAAACATTGTTGAGCTACCACACGTGAAAGAATGACTACTTAAACCAAAACACTGAAAACCAAGCACTGGCAGGATTATAGAGAAACAGCTCTCATTCATTGCTGTAGGGATAGACATCGTGTAGATATTTTGAAGATGGTTTCATAGTCACTCACGAAGTTAAAGGTAGACTTCACAGCAAGTGTTTACCCAAATGAGATCAGCATTATGTCCTCACAGAAATTACACACAGCTGTTTATAGCAGCTTTATCCAAAATTGGCAAAAAACAATACAGCCTTCAGCAGGTGAGTGGATAAAATAAATTTACCCACACTGAAATTTACAACTGTAGAAAGGAATGAACTATCATACTGTGAAAAGACACGGAGGAATGTGAGATACTTACTGCAGGATGAAAGAAGACATTCTGAAATGGCTGCATGTTACTGTGCAGTTGTACGACCGTCTGGAAAAGACAGACTATGGGAGTGTAAAATGATCTGCACTTGCTATAGATTTAGGAGGAAGCCCAGAGTTATGACAAGACAGGACACAAAGCATGGTGACATCATTTTTTGTAAGGTTCTGTAATAATGACTACATACTTATTTGTCAGTGTGGGCATCTATACAGAGGGGGTATTACTGCCAACATCAAGATAGAGAGGAACCAATGTTAGTCCATCATTCATAGCAAATGCAGGACACTATGGTGTGGTGGTTAGGGAACCTGGAGAGGAAGGTGTGTGTGTGCTGTGCTTTTCTGTAAGCCTAAAAATGATTTTTTAAAAAAGCATTCCTTAAAAAAATGGTTAAGGCTTAGAAATGATGGAGTGGTTCAAGTTTATCATCTGGTGTAATGTGTGTGTGTATATGTGTATGTATATATATGTGTGTGTGTGTGTAATTTGAAGTATACATGTAATATATGTATAATACACACAATTTCAAAATGTGGACACACTGCCACACTATTATTGCTTAAAAAAAAAAGCAGCAATTTTTAAAATTTTAAAATTTTACCAGAGAAAAATCCATGGGTAACTGGAATATGAGGGGGGTGTAGCAGTCTCAGGACACATGAGGTATTCAACTCAAAGCATGAAGAAGCTGTTCCCAGTGACAGTGCAGGAGACAAGGCATTAGAATGTGGAGGAGTGCTCTGTCGTGTGCTGGTCTGATGGTGGGCTCCAAACTTGTGTGGACCCACTAGACCAACAAGTGGGGCTTGTCCCTCTTTTTTCTGTCACAGTGCCTATTGCTTGTGACATGAATTTTTATTTTTCTAAATATATCAGAGTTGACTTAAAAGCCAATTCTGGCTGGAGTTTAGGTCAGCATGGACCATTTGCTTTGCATGTGGGAGGCCCTGGTTTAGTTACCAACCCTACAAAAGGAAATGAACAGAAAAAAAAAGTTCTGAACTGTATTATTAATGTATACTAGCATTTAAAGCTCCATTAAAAAAGGTGTGTGTGTGTGTGTGTTTGTGCTTTTTAGTATTCATCAGATTTGAGTTGGGTAGAAATTAGGAGGTTCATTTCTATTGCTCAAAAATTCTACATTAATATGAATTATTGCACATGTTCTGAGTTGTTTAAATACTGCTGCTCTCCGTACCTCACACTAGTAAGGGCATAGTTTTTGATGATTATTATAGTAATAAATAAATGACTAAACACTGAGACCTTTGATAGAAAGGTCTGTGGTTTGTGGATGATAACCTGTCATTTAAGTATCTGCTCACTTAACAAACAGCTATCTACAGTGCGCGTGCACACGCACGCACACACACACGCACACACAGATCATCTTATTTGGTAGTATCCTTAGTCTGTCTCCCAACAGAATTTCTGATCTATTTCTTTATATTTGATGGTCCAAGCGGTTATGATTTGTCTCTCGTCACGTATAATTTCTACTCTAGAATCAATTACAGACTCTGGTTCACATTACCTTGTGACAGAGCTTTTGATGCCACTTCACATAATACAATCAGTTTCTGACTGGTTAATAACATAGGAAAACGGGCTTGGGTGGGGAGGTGCTAAGATCAAACCCAGGGCCTTTTGCATGCTGAGCACATGTTCCACCACCGAGTTACTCATTTTGCTACACCAGTTTTATTTTTAAACTCACCACTAATAAAAGGGTCTACATGCCAGAAAATGTGATTATCTTCCTGAAAGCATTTCCTGAATTAATATTTTTAGGCATAATGCTTAGTATAAATTAGTGGTAGCTAAAATTAAGACATTTGGAGTAGGTCCCCAAGAATTGGATATGTTTAAAGTAAGGTACTTGAATTCAGAGAAAGCCTTTAGAAATCAAGGATTTATGACATTCTTTACATGTAAGGTTACTTTTTAGGTCTGATATTTGTAAAACAAGTACAGCATTTATTCCTTTAACTTGAATACCTCTGATCTCACATTTTAGAACATTCAGTTGTGTGTCAGACTATATTATTAAGGTATTGATTTAAAGAGCTGCTTATTCTGGGGATGTCAGTAGTTCAGTTGGTAGGGTGCTTGATAAGCACGAAACCCATTCCTCACTGCAAAACCCTTGGGTCAGGCAGCAGGAGAACCAGAAGTTCAAATGAGAATAAGAAGTTCCAGGCCAGCCTAGACTGCATGAGACCCTGTCTCCACAAAAGAGAGATAAAAGAAAGAAAAACCAGATGGTTTATTCTATAGAAACGTGTACCATTCTGATCTTAACTAATAGCTAGCTTTTTTAATAGTGTTTAAACCCAGAAGTGCAGTTTTGTTTTATTTTTAATAATACTTTTATTAATAATTTGAG
This sequence comes from Cricetomys ansorgei, assembly GCA_026225945.1. Lineage (NCBI taxonomy): Eukaryota > Metazoa > Chordata > Mammalia > Rodentia > Nesomyidae > Cricetomys > Cricetomys ansorgei. The sequence goes on from JAMJFZ010001264.1 coordinate 11,150,642, forward strand.
TTCATACACTGTATCTCAATAAGACCTTTTCCCCGTTCCCCCCTGTTCTACCCTCCCACCCTGTACCCTCAAAAACAAAACAAAAAAAAAACCAAAAGAAAATTAAGCCCAGCTAGTGTGGCAGGAGCACGGGTCACCACGGTTGCTGGAGGCAGCAGGCTGCTCTGGTGACCGGCGTTCTAGGCCAGCCTGTTTCATTTTTGACAGTCGCTACGTTAAAGAGTTAGGAAATGTGCAGACAGCATGTTGACAAGTGTGAAGGCATGAAATTGAGGTGCTTCAAATTTATTTAGATGGATCGGAAGTTACTTTGAACTTGAGTGATCCTGTAAAGTAAATGCACAGTTGGAATAAACTTCTTTTTCTAGGTTAAGTAACTGATTTAAATTTTAAACTCATCATAAGCTTATGCCCAGAAAAAAAGCTTGAAGATAGTTTTAGAGTTTGGAGTACACCTTGGCCTTTTTGTCTCATTTATACAAATAAGAAGAGTTCGTTTTCCTTCATTAAGAAAGCATAATCTTTGCTTAGTTTGAAATAATTTCATGTAGATTAGAATCACTTGGAGCTTTACCGTTCCTTCCCCCCCCCCTGCCGTGTGTGTGTGTGTGTGTGTGTGTGTGTTTAAAGCAAAAGTCAAAACTTTTATTTGTTGCCAGTTTATACTTGGAGTATTTCTGTTATTGCATTGCAGTTTGGGGTATTTAGTGGTTGTCAGAACTTGGTATAAACTTACACAGATGATGACCCGCCTAGACAGCAATTTACTTAGTTTATTACTAATTGTATTTTATTTTACAGAGAGCCACTGAGCCAAGCCAGGTTATATGCCATAGTTGCTGAAAAAAGGGATCTTCAAGAGGAGCCCACTCCTATGAGAAGGAGCAACAACAGTCAGTTTGATTGGGCTCTAATGAGACTGGATAATTCTGTCCGAAGAACAGGTCGCATCACAAAGGGACTTCTGCAGAAAGTCTTTGAGAGCACGTGTCGCTCAGGTATTTCAGAGTTTCTCTGGCGGAGGTTGAAGGTTTTAGTGAGTGTCTGGAAGCTCTCTGTGATCCTGCTGTCTTTGCAGTTCATCCAGGCAGAGTTGGGAGTGACAAAAGTACTTCATTTAGAGTTCATTTCAAAGTCAGCAAATAAAATGGCCATTTGCTTCCTCTAGCTTCTAGAGTTGCTTTTAGCAGTTAATTGTGGTAGAAGGCACTGGGTTTTCTTTACTTTCTTTGTGTGGTGTCAACTTTTCCTAAGATGGTCATAATTGAAGACTGATAGCCATTTCCCCCCCCCCCCCCATCCAGTCAGCTAATGGGCAGATAGATCAGTCGGACAGCAGTTGCAGGTCCTTCACGCCCAGATTCCTCCCTCATCACCTGACAAATACAAAAGCAAATGCACTGACACACACATCTTTATGTGCATTTAAAGAAGATTCTCTAAGCTCCCAGAGCCTGTTTAATGGGAATCCTAGGGAACAGAACTTCTGGTGACGAGGGATAACCAAGAAGTCCCATGATAGTCATATTTATTGAGAGGTTGTAACTCTGATTTACTCAGAGTTGTTCAGCCATCAGCACAATGAACTTTAGAATTTTCCACTGTCACCCCAGTCACCCTATCTAGCCCTTCCCATCCTTTCCAGACCTAGGCACCCACAAGTGTGCTTTCTGCCCCTTTTAGTACTTGCTCTGGATGTACTTATAGATAGAGTTATATAATAATGTGTTTATTTTTATTTCATCTTAAAGTCAGCTTGAAGGGACATGGTGATAAAATTTAAAGTTGATAAAGATGAAGCTTATGTTTGATAATGATGAGTTCATTATTCTGCTCTGTTCATTCTCATAAGATGCTGAGGAACTTAGTCTCTGAATTGTAGCAAGCACTGCTTAGGAATTAGAGTCTCTGTATTAGTTTTGCAGATTATGTAAGTTTCATAACCTAGATTTCTTAAAGCAGACTACTATTGAAAATTTAAGTCATAATATTTAGTAGTGTTACAGTAGGTGGGTGTTTAGGAACTTTCATGTTGTCTTTGGTGAGCCAGGAGGTATGGGAATAATTAATGGATATTTTTCTTGATCTCTTTGAAAAGCCTGAAGATTTTCAAATAATTTATAAACTTCAAATTAAGCTTTGATATCTACTCCATGTTAACTGTAACCTATGAACCATTTTCCTCAGGCAGCCCAGGTGGTAATCAAGCCTTGCTTCTGCTGCGTAGCTGTGGTTCGCTCTTGCCTGAACTGAGACTTGCAGAAAGGACAGAATTTGCTCATAAGATATGGGACAAACTTCAGAAATTAGGTATGATTGTTTTAGTACATGACATGCATGAAGGTGTAGGTATTTTTTTCTGTTCCACTGAAAGTTCTTCACAGAAATATAATCTTATTTTATCATAGGACTTCTTGATTCAATACTTCTTGTAAATATGTTTATTTGGTAAGTTATACTGACATCTAGGGGCATTAAAAATAAAATATTTTTCATATTATAAGTTAGAATTTTGTTAAGTGAAAAGATAGACATTTGGGCTATCAATTTGTAACTTGCCCTACAGTATTATAGTATTGTTAGAAGTTAGGTACAAATATACTGACACATAAAAGAGAACTCTACTGTAGCTTCTAGCAAGAAATTGGTATCAACCCTAATGTTTTTCTCTGTGGATTAAGTCAGTAAATTACAGAGATTCTGTGATAGATTATCATGAATCTTCACGTAAGATGTTGAACAGTATACACAGTGTGCCATCATTCACAGCAGGGCGTTTTCCTATGGAGATACACCCACTGTATTGAAATATTTCTGGTCTGGAAGGGTGACAAACACGGGTATAATTTTTGCTCAGTCCATTTTGTTGTTGTTATTGTTAAGATAGGGTTCTACTACTTGCCCAGGCTTGTGTGGGACTCACAGAGAATGCCTCCCTAGTGCTGGGATTAAAGGTGTGTGCCACCGCACCTAGCTAAATACTTTTTTTTATACTTTAAAATTTCAATCCAGCTGGGGCATGGTGGTACATGTCCTTAATCCCACCCAGCACTTGGGAGACAGATGCAGGGGCATTATGTAAGCTTGAGGCCAGGCTAGTCTACATGAGTCTCTTGTCTTTAAAAAAAAAAGAATCCAAAACTAAAATTTTGAACCATATAACATTTAATATATTTAAAAAAATAAATAATTTAAGACCACTTGATAATCAGTATTCATTCCTGATTTTTAAAGTCCTTGAGGAGTAGAAGGAATTTTCTTCAACATGTAAAAATCTAAAGCTATCCACTCCTGTATGTGATGCAGTAAAGTGCAGTAGCACTGTTGGCTTTAGGTGGTTATTGTTGTCTGTAGAGCCCTGGAAAATCAGTTTACAGTAATTAGTAATAAGTTTGGGCAAGGCAGGGAGACAACAAATTAACAAACAGAAAAGGAAAACGGGGAAGGGGTAGGGATAGAAGGAAATTTCTAGACTAGCATGTGCGAAGGTCTCGGTTTCCTGCAGTGCAGACAGAATTCTGTGTCAGTAGTTGTAACTACAACAATATGCTAAATGGGAGAAGTATTTGCAAAAAACGACTGTTCTAAAATACAAAGCACCCGTATCTACTACTATTACCTCAAGTATGTTGCTTTGGGTTGTGATATTTTTTACAAAGATTTTCCTCAATGTTGCAGTCTTCATGAGTGGAATTCGTTGCTCTTCATTAGTAGTACTATGCTTTGCATACAATAATAGTTGACAGACACTTACTGAATTACTGTTTCCATAAGCCTGGTAGATTGCCAGTGTGGCTCTTGTTTACATATTTTTGCTTCATTAAATAGTAAACATTGACACAGTTCAGAAGTCAAATGACTCAATCAGATTTATCGTGAAAGATTCCAACCTGTCATTCCCAGTCACTTATTTCTATTCTATGTGGGTAGTTAGTCAAATCTAACCTTTAATACAAAAGTTTATGATAAGCACATTTTGGGAAATGATGTAATTTATGTGTGTGGGGTGTCACACATGAGTGTGCAGATGCATGGGCACTTTGTGTGCATATGTATGGAGATCAGAGGTCACCCTAGGTTATATCTCAGGTACCATCCACTTCTTTTTCTTTTTTTTTTTTTTAAAGATTTATTTTACTTATGAGTGCTCTATCTGCATGTACACCTGTAGGCCAGAAGAGGGCATCTGATCCCAGATGGTTGTGAGCCATCATGTGGTTGCTGGGAATCAAACTCAGGACCTCTGGAAGAACAGTTAAGTCAGTGCTCTTAACCACTGAGCCATCTCTCCAACCCCACTTTTTCTTTTCCTAAGACAGGGTCTCTCACTGTTTGTGATCTGTTATCTGGCTCACTAATTATGTTTGGCTGCCTGGCCAGCGAGCCCCAAGGATTTGCCTGTCCCTGCCTCTTAAAGAGTAGGATTATAATTATGTCATTATACCTGGTGTATTAGTTAATTTTTCTTTTGCTGTAATAAAATACCCTGACAAAAGCAACATTCTTTGATTTATTTTGGCTCACAGTTTCAGTGTAAAGTTCATCATTGCTGGGTAATTAAGACAATAGGATCCAGAGACAGCTAGTAACATTCTTTCCATAGTCAGGATGTTGTACTTCTTCCTTTTATATAGCCCAGATCCCAGCCTAGGAAATGGTGCCACTTCCAGTGGGTGGGTCTTCTATCTCAGTTAACCTAATCAAGGTAATCACTCACAGATATGCCTAGAAGCTTGTCTCTCAAGTGATTCTAGAGCAGTGGTTCTCAACCTCCCTAATGCTGTGACCCTTTAATACGGTTCCTCAGGGTGTGGTCTGTAATTTTGCTACTGTTATGAAACACAATGTGAATATCTAATATGCATATGGGCTTAGGTGACCCCTGTGAAAGAGTCATTCGACCTCCAAAGGGGTCCCAGCCCACAAATTGAGAGCTAGTCTACTTAAACTTTAACCTCACTGTGAATGCAACCCAACACATTGTAGGTGAGCAAGTCATAGTGCACTGTTAAGAAGTTGGACACCGCTCTTAGACTGATAGGATGGTCATGATGTCATTTATGGGTAGAATAGGCTGAGTGGTAGTTGTCACAGATGTGACCCTAGGCAGTATCCACATAAGAAGACAAGGACATTAGAATATGGATAAATAATGCTAACAGACTGGAAATGGTCTTCAGACTGAAGGGGGAACAGGTCCTTCAGGCAAAGGCTTTGGGTGACCTGGTAAAGATTAAGAAAAAATTGTCAATGTCCTACTTCATAAAGGAATTGTAGTCACAGTTCATCTGCAGCCTGGAAGACCTGCGGTGTATAGGAATGCCTCTATTTCAAATGCAGAGATATTGGCCAGTGTGTTCTCACATGAAGACAACTTTGTGTTTCATAAGTGAGCAGCTGTATTTACACAGAGTTTAGTTGTAGTAAGGATGTGATGATGTTAAATGCTTTTCTAAACATTTGGTTTAAATTTCATTCATAGGTACCGTGTATGATGTCAGTCATTACAATGCTCTACTTAAAGTCTATCTTCAAAATGAGCATAAATTCTCACCTACTGATTTCCTGGCAAAGATGGAGGACGCAAACATTCAACCCAATCGAGTAGGTAGCTGCTAAACAGCCATATTCACATTTGTTATTTTCCAGAAAAAAATTGTATATGTGTGAAAATGTTAACTAAGCAGTTCCTTTCATTGGCAGGTAACATATCAGAGGCTGATCGCTGCCTATTGTAATGTAGGAGATATCGAAGGTGCCAGGTATGCATGTCTATAAGCGTGGCTTATTTTTTAGTTTCATCTTCATTTGTTTGTTTTGTATTTGTACATGTATGTGGGCACGAGCGTGGAAATCAAGAAGGCAAGTTGCAGGTTGGATTCTGGGGTGCAGTTCTGGAGGTTAAAGGCCAATTGTTAGACTTAGCCATAAGCTCCTTTACCAGGCACACTATAATCATTCTTAGTAGGTTTATACAAATAGATTTGTAAATTATATCATCCTAAAATGTATCTACTGTTTTGAAAATTTATTCTTTATAAAGGTAATTATTTCAGAAGTATTTTAATGTAGCAAATTTAGTAATGTGATTTAAATAAAATATGAAATTATTGTATAAAAGGGAAAGAAGTAAGCATAGCTATCTTAATTAGGAAGACCAGAGGTATAAATTGTTGAGATGTGAAGCTAGAATTACCTTTTTAAAAAGCTGTTTCCTAAGGGAGCTATTCTTAGCCATTTAAACTGTTCATTTATAAGAATAGGAAGTTTTTCTTTGCCCACCAATTCAGGTAAAATCAGTTGCAATATTTCTCTGTTTATATAAGATTTATTGCCATTTTTAATTGGAGCTTAGGGAATAAGGAGTGGGTTGAAATATACAATCTTATTTTTAACTCGATGTATTGATCCTCCCCCCACCCCAGTTAGTCATCATTCCCCCACCATGCCAAGGATTGCACCTAAGGCCTACCCCCATGCCAGGCAGGTACTTCAGCGCTGAGTCACAGTCCTAGCTTACTTAGTAGTTTGAATCAGAGTATTCAAGATTATTAATACATAAAGGAATAAAATTTTCTAGAATTTTTCTAGAAGATTTATTTTTCACCTTCGGTAATATTATTATGCGAAACAAAAATAACTTAAGGCCTATACATACATGCATTATCACACGTGTCATTGATAAATGCCACTTCTCTTTTATTGCAGCAAGATTCTTGGATTTATGAAAACGAAGGACCTTCCAGTCACAGAGGCAGTGTTCAGTGTGCTTGTTACAGGGCACGCAAGAGCTGGGTAATTGTCTATATGGGTTTTGGTTTGTCGACAAGGTTTAAGTCCTAGAATTACTGTAGAGAACTCATACTCTTCCAAACAGTCTGCTCTGAGGTGCGGCACACTGATATTAAACAGTTTTAAAACTTTAGAAATTTGTTAAACAAAATTTACAGTTATTCAATGTTAAAAATTGATCTAAGGTAATAAAATTTTTAAGTTTACTGATCTAGGAAGTATTTTTAACTTTCACAACTGAGTCATCTACTCTGTTGTTCTTAGGCAAACCTGTGCCCTTGCATCTTAGTGTAAGAGGGTTCCTTACTGAGCGCTCACGTCATTACATATGGGAGTGACGTTACCTGTAAACATTTCAGATGTTTATGGACTGTATTATTTCAGAAATATATAACCAATTTATCCTTTTGGGGGTGTAATTCTAAGTAGTATTTAAAATTACTGATTTTAATAAGCATAGACAATTTAGATTGAATAATTATATTCAGCAATCTTATGTTTTCTTTGAAAAAATACATAGCGATATGGAGAGTGCGGAGAACATCCTCACAGTGATGAAGGAGGCCGGCGTCGAGCCTGGGCCTGACACCTACCTGGCTCTGTTGAACGCATACGCTGAGAAGGGGGACATTGACCAGGTTAAGCAGGTATGGGGCATGCTGTGTACGTCTGTATTGACGTTACCGTATGAATTTGTGGTACATTTTATGTGAAGCAGAAACAGAAGTAAAAGGCTTGTGTCTGTTTTAAACACGTCTCCTTGTAAAGAGGGATATTCAAAGAAATTCTTAGTTTGGTACTTCGGTGTTGATATGTGATGGTTACTGTTGATTTAAATGCTGAGTCTTGTTATTTTATTTGGCTCTAATACTTCTTATTTCTCATTCCAATTTCTATAACCATCTGTAGATTCTGGAGAAAGTGGAGAAGTCGGATCATTATCTTATGGACCGTGATTTATTGGAAGTTATTGTTAGCTTTAGTAAGGCTGGTTATCCTCAGTACGTCCCAGAAATTTTGGAAAAAATTACCTATGAAAGAAGATATATTCCAGGTATTTAGAAAATATGATCTACATGACTTTTGTGAATACCTGGATTACTGCTTCCTGTATGGTGCAGAGAATTGTGGGAGGTAAACAGGACTTTTGGCCAGGGTAATGAGCTAAATCTGTGAGTTAATGAGCGCCCCGGATAATGCTATCAGGAAGTATTTTATTCTTACATACTTAGATATGTCTTTTTGGTGTTTGCACTTTTTAATTTTTTTCTCTAATTTAATTTTCTAACATTCATTTGTGTGTTTTGGTGTGAATATACCACAGGGCAGGTGTGGAGGTCAGAAAGGGCGACTGGCAGGACTCAGACTCTGGCCAGCAAGCTTGGCAGCAAGAGCCTTCACCTGCTGAACCGAGCTGCTGGCCGCGCTCTGTCTTTAGTGTTGGTTGCAGTATGAACGGCTGCTTAGGTTAGTAACCGCAGATGTCTGTGTTCTCTTCCCAGACGCCATGAACCTCATTTTGCTGTTAGTCACCGAAAAGTTAGAAGACACTGCGTTCCAGGTTTTGTTAGCGTTACCTGTGTCGAAGGAAGACAACAGAAGTGATTTCGGCAGCTTCTTTCTGCGGCACTGCATCACTGTGGATACGGTATTTTGCCTGTTTTCACTTCGTAGATTGTGTGGTTGGCAATTAAATGAGATTTTGTAAAATATGAGAACATTCATGAGATTAGACCATTTGACCATAAAACGTTTTTAGTGTTGAAAATTCTGGATAGAAAGGAGAAATTCAGGTTTTTCGTTGCCAGAGTGATTGGTTATTTCCAGAAAGTCATGTAGTCGGGCACTGTCTGGCTGACTGTCTCTTTTCCCTTAGCCCGCTGAGAAGCTGGTAGACTACTGTAAGAAGCTGAAGGAAGCCAGGATGCACAGTTCTTCGTTGCAGTTCACTCTCCACTGTGCCTTAAGTGCCAATAAGACTGGTACTGTATTCTTAGTTAAGACCAACATCAAGAAGCCTCGCTGAGGTAGGTTGGTGACATATTATGGACTTTTATTTTTCTTTTTCCAGCTTTGGCAAAAGCACTGATGCAGGCTTTGAAGGAAGAAGGTTTTCCGATCCGAATTCACTATTTCTGGCCATTGCTAGTTGAACATCAGAGAACAAAGAACGTTCAAGGTGAGGTTTGCCTTTTATGGAGTCATAATTGGTTAAAGTCATTGCCAGTAAACACACATCTGTTTGATTTCTTTAAAAGCACACTTATCTCTGAGAATTAGATCTCTTGAGAAACTGGAATTGTGTTAAATAGTACCGAAGTGGATGTTTTTCACCTTAATTTCATTTCTTAGTTCACCTCTTAAACAACACTCTCAAACTTGTGAGTGTGGTTGTAAATAGTTTCTCTAGCCATAGTACAGTTATATGTAATGGAGTTTACAAGGCAGAAAGTGTGGCCGTGTGCTCTGTGGGCCAGTCTGTTCTTACCCAAGCTTAGCTTCAGTAGGAAAGGTACAGAAACTTGTCTTTATTGTAAAGTGGTGCTCAGGCCCTGACAGCTGCTGATTGAAGGGCTGAAGTGCTCAGTCTTTCAGCTTCTTAAGTACATTTAGCGTTTAGCATACTTTTCTCTGTACACATGGGATGTCTATAGTATATGAATAAAATTGAACAAATATTAAATTTTAGAGCACAGTATCTAATTCTTTGGTTTGCATTACTGGTAATTCAGAAAGAGTAGTCTCATAAAAAGATGCTTTTAACAGAAGTACCTCCCCCTTGGGGAAACAAAAATGGTCTTTTTCATTTTATCTCACAGTATAATGTGCTTTGGAATGAGATGCAGAGTTGTTAGTGTGACACTGGGTGACAAACAAAATGCACAAACAACAAAAAAAGTGCTTTTAACAGACTTTCACATTGCAATTTTATTTTAAATATATAGCTGTCTTCTGGTTTAAAGGAAATAGTGAAACAAGTATTCCCTAATTGTTTCTGGTTATAAAAGTCTCTAAATCCTTTTTAGAAAATTCTTTGTGAAAACAATATGTGAGTTTATTAACTCTTTGTGTATCCTCCAGTTCTGAAAGTGAGAGGTAACCTTTAACCTAGTATTTCTGACTCCCAGAAAGTTTACAGCATCCTATCAAACTCTTGGGCACATTGGTATTATTTACCTTTACACAGGTAGGAAAATACTTTTGAAATGTCTATGTTTCAGATATAAGTTCCTGATTGCAACCATATTGTTCTCTCTACAGTTGAGTTGGCTACTACTTTATTAATAGTAAGCAGAAAATGGCGAGGCTGTTTCTAGCTAGAATGAGATGAACTTGTGGAAGACGGGCTTCTCTTATATTTATCTGTCTTCTCTTCAGATCTCAGAATTGAGACTTTGAGGATGCTTTGTTAAAAGCTTACGTTACATTATTGGGGGAACTGAGAGAGACTGACCACAGCTTGCCACCAGTATGTCAGGATTCAAAATGACTTCTGCACTTTGAAATAATGCTTCATGTCACCACTGCTCAGTAACTGTTACATTGTTTTATTAACACTCTTAGTTGTCCTTTGGAAATTAGACACCAGGTTTTATATTAAAGACATCTTAAAATCAGGAACAGAGTTTTATACTAATCCACATTTTAAAACACAGAAACCTATGCTTTATTGGAGGTACTGACTTGATATACAAGTGTCCGTTTTTAAAAACCATCTGCTCTCTGTAGACCTCCTTTTCCAGAGGTTCTGAAGATAGGAAAGTCACGGTGCAGTATTGCGTGTAACAGTCAAGAAGTTGTGTGCTTTATGTAGTACTGTCACCACATGTAAGGTTAGAAAGCAACATTCACACTAGTGGAATGAACCTCGTCTTCATCTAGTCCATGTCCAGTATAAACTGGTAGAAAACTGACTGTGACTGCGGACAGCAGCTGCTTGGTAGTGCTTAGTAAGGAATGAGGAGAGCCCTCAGGAAGCAGAAGCAAGATAAATTTGAACCAAGTTTTCAATAACAGGATGATCACATTTTTGTTGAATTTGAGGCAGGAATTTTACCATCACCAGCCTCCAAGAAGAGTCTTAAGTCCTTCTTTCTCTGTGGCACAAAGGGAAAAGTCACCATTTAGAATATTAACATTTTGAGCAAGTAGGCAGAAATAAGAAGAAAAGCTTGGAATTGGGACCTAAACTTCCTTTGATATAGTTGGGAAGCATAAAAATAAGAATATGAAGGGTTGAGCTGGGCATAGTGGTATATGCCATTAATCTCAGCACTCTGGAGGCTGAGACAGGCAGATGTCTGAGTTCCAGACTCTTCTACAGAGCGAGTTCTAGGACAGCCAGAACTACATGGGACCCTCTCTGAAAACAACAACAAGCAATGTGAAGGGATGTCATCTGTGTGGAGGACAGCCCCAGAAATTAAGTACTAGTTGAGTCGTGGGGTAGAATAGGGGTGCTTTATTTTGCAAAAAAGTAGGATTTTGCTTCCAAGTAAAGTGAGCATATTTGATTCTAGACGTCATGTGATAGACTGGCTGAGTAGGTGGGAGTGGTCCAGGTAAATCACGTCTGTTTCCCTAGAGTTTGGACTATTTTAGTTGCTAAAGTGTTCTGTTCTTTAGACAAAGTGCTGATGAAATTTTCTCACTGATTCAGAGACTATCCAGACTAAACCTCATGACTTCCCTGAATTCCAAGTTCTTCATCTCTGCCCTGCTGTGCTTTATCTCATAGGAATAATGGATATCCTCAGAATAATGAATGACATGGGATTAAATCCTGATCAGGAAACATACGTAAATTATGTGTTTCCGTGCTTTGATGATGTAAAGTCAGTTCGAGCTGCTTTGGAGGTAGGTACAAGTGTTCTCTTAATGGCATAGTTGGAGAAAATACTCTCTCCTTAATGTTTTCATTATCATAAAAACAAACAAAAACTACCACTGAAGGGAGAACTAAAAATGTTCTTGTAAACATTATAAATATATTGGTTAGTATATATAGTGGTTTAACGTAATGTAAACAGATTCTTTGAAAAATTGGATATTATTTATTATCTTAATATTTTTGCTATCTTTCTATAGTAATAGTAATTCTATAAACCATTTTAAGCTTATGTTTTATAGATAGGACATAATTTTTTTTCTTTGCCTTTTATTATCTGGGAGGTTTGTAATATTGTACTGTATAAAAACATTTTAACTGAATTTAGGTTCATACATTTACATTATTTAATAGTGAGACAAGTGAGAAGCCATTCGTAGTTAAATTTGTTCTGTACCACATGTGTCAGAATGCCAGTTCAGTGGGGCTGAAGAGCTGGCTTTGTAGTTAAGAGCACTGACTGCCCTTCAATAAGCCAGGTTTGACTCCCAGCACCCACAGTCACCTGTAACTCCAGTTCCAGTGGATCTGACACCCACTTCTGGGCTCCGCAGGCGCCAGGCATGCGTGTTATACACAGATATTCATGCAAGCAAAAGATCCATGCACATAAAATGTGTGTTTCTTTTAAGTTTCACTTTCGTTCTGTGCTTGTACATGAGGGCTGTCGTGTCTCGGGTAGTAAACTTGTGAACAGATCACCTGTCTTGGTAGTGCTCATTTGGAGTGTTGGCCCTCTAGCATAAAGTTTCTTTTTGCCAAGGTTTAGTTACTCAACTTTGTATAGTTTAGAAAATTATTTTTTAAAAAGATAATAAATTATCTTGGTATATGGTGATAAAATACTTGGGAGGTAGGCAATTGGAATGACATATTAAATATTGTTAGTTGGAGTGTATTACCATTGACGTGTGTTTTATCCCCAGGAAAATGAATGTCTGCCTAAAAGTAATGCATTCGCTCTAGCTGAAGTGAGAAGTGAAGCTATAAAAGGGAACTTAGAAAACATTTTGTCATTGTGTAAGTATTCCACATAAGAAGTAGCCTTGCTATTGGTTTCAGTTACTGAAATGGTATATACATGCCAGTTCCTACAGTGAGAGCAAGAACAGTTTCAGGCTTGTAAGGTCATATGGGAAGCTGTACATGGCTTGAACTTGTGGCTACTTTGAAGTAATTTCAAGATTGGAAGGAGCTTGAAGATGCCTTGGTATTAGAGTAGTTGGTCATGTAGTAAACCTAAGACTTGGGTCCTTATTGTGACTCAGCAGCTAATAGGTGACAAGTCTGTTAACTTCTGTTGGTTGCCTGTTTTGTAGAGATGAAGGGAATCTTGTTAGATAAGTGTCTCGAAGCTGATTCCCAGACTTGGCTAACAAAGAGACAGCTAATGCTGGTCATTTAAAAGTATCAGTCACTTTTACAGGCCCCACATGTAAAGTCAGTTCCATTGATGGAGACAGTGAAGATGAAAGCCAGGAGCAAAATCTGATTTTAACTTTCTCTTTTTCAGCATATTTTATTTTGAGTAAAAGAAAAAAAAAAGTCTTTGTTTCTTTAACTTGTCCATGACGTTATTTGTCAGATGTTCAGATTGTGGGGAAAAAAAATTTAAAAATAAAACTTAGCAGTTTTTTGTTAGTTTATTTTGGGGGGTTTTGTGAGACAGAGTCTCACTATGTAGCTCTAGCTGACTTAGAACCTGCTGTGTAGACCAGTTGGTCTTGAACTTGTAGATTTTCCTCTGTCTCTTACCTCCCGAATGCTGGGATTAAAGATGTACCACCATGCCTGGCACAAAGAAGTTTTTGATTCTCTTAAAGTGTTAAAAGTTAAACTTTGATGTATACTCAGATTGTGTGAGTAGAAGCTTTGTAAAAATAGGTTATTAGCACGCTGCCTACTATCACGTTTATACTAGTTCATCAACCAGAATTAGCTAATGTTGGCGGGATGGACACCGTCCAGTGTGAAGTGCTAGTTGAGGCTGTTTCCTAGAGCTGGCTGCGCTCTGGGTGTATTGATTAGCCTTCTACTCTGTGTGATGTATAGACTTCCCATACTGACAGGATGAAAGAGAAGCCTTAGCAGAGGAGTCTGGGCTCTGTGAGGTGCGTACCTGGGAGCTCCCTTCCTCCTAAGATGTCTGTCCCACTTTATCGTCAGCCTCCCGATTTTTCAGGCTTGTTTTTGCTAAGGAAACAAGATGCTTTTTATCAGCAGCCTTCCAGCTTGCCTAGATGTTGCTGGCCAGCTTTTTAGTGAAAAAGCTTGACAGTATTGTTTTAAAATACTATTTTGAATAGTGTCAAACTTTTTTTTAAAGATTTATTTATTTGTATTATATGTATTGCTGTTTTACCTGCACATATGTATGTATGTAAAGATGCCAGATCTCTTGGAATTAGGGTTACAGATAGGTATGAGTTGCCATGTGATTGCTGAGAATTGAACCTTGTCCTCTGGAAGAGCAGCCAGTGTTCTTAGCCACTGAGCCATCTCTCCAGCCCCAAATTTTTTTTAGAAGTTGTCTATTAAATTTTAAGAGGAAGATACCAGACCAGAGAGTTTGGCCAAAGAATACTTGAGCTTATTCTTGTCAGTCTCCCTTTCCCCATGGATATAGAGGTCTGTGAAGAGCTGTAATTGCTGCTGTCTAGCCTAGGCAGCTTTCGGGTATGCACAGAGAATATTACATTGTAGGGAAACTTAGATGTATTCTCTTGGTGAAGTTTGTGTAGGAAACAATCTTTTTATTTATAGGCATGGCAAAACTCAAGATTGCTGAGAGGCATATGGTTGTGTCCATTTTTGAATTTCTTGTGTAATTTTTTGGATGTCCTATTGTAAATAATTTTTAGATATTTTAATGAAATATCTTAAATGCTATGATATTAATGGAAAACTTAAGCTCTTTTGTCCAAGGGTTTTATAATTGGTTTAAAACATTTCTTGTGTGGGAGTAAGATTTTTAATGTATATTTAAGTGAGTTAAAACTGAAAATTATTTCTTTCCATGGCCTTTTAAAAATTAAGCCAGTATCTTACTCTTCATAAGCTGTATTTAGCATCTTCAGAACTTGCCTCTATTATGAATTTCTTTCATCCTACTCAGTCTGTCACTCAAAAGCCACTTTCCATATAGTGTAAAGAGACTGGTTTAATTAGACCATACCATTGTAATATAGCTGCGGGCGAAAACAAATTCAGAAAGTGCCAACAGCGACCCTGTCTGTCATTTAAAACTAAACCATACCTCTGTTTTTGTTTTTTTTCTTCTTTAAGTAGTTATGGCAAGTTTTACACAAAAAATCAGTCTTACAGCAGCATTGGAACATTCCAGATTGTGGACTGGGTAGTAGAGGAGGACATACTCAGAAGTTAAGGAGCAGCAGAAGTCAATGATGTATCGGGAGTGCTGCTCTCGTGTCAGTGCGGACACTGCTTCTGAGGGGAAATGGGACGGAAAGTGAGTGGGTCCTCAGGGCCCATCACAGCTCTTGGAAAATGACTTTCTTTTGTCTTTGGTGAGGATAAAAGTCATCTTTCTAATTTCCCTACAGTGCCGCAGTACCCAGTAACATAGTTTCAGGCATGTAGCAGAGTGGTTCACGTGATCACCGTTTATATTAAAGAGTAACTACAAATTCACTACTTCATGAAAACAAAGCAACAGGCTTTAAAGGGTGTTTGTTACAAATATGTGTATTGCTTCATTAATTAACTTTATATGAGACATTTTATTTTTTAAGTAACGTTTCCTGATTGAAAGCGAAAAGGTAGGTAAACTGTGTTACCAGATCATTTGTAGCTCAGTGTGGGTCGTTGTTTGCTTGGCCTGAGATGTTTTGACAGTTGTTTTCTTGTGCAGTGGAATCGAACACATTGCCTTTGTCGTCTTTGAGAGGCAGCGTAATTCTAGGCATTAGGAGGTAAGATTACCAACCTAAACGTTCTCTGTCATTGGACTGACTGATTTCCCGTGTCCTTGTGATCTATTGATGATGATGAAAACTACTTTATTTGAAACAAGCTCTTACTCTCAGTTGAATTAGGTTTGGACAGCCTCTCTATTACCTTTTCTAAGAAATACAAAAAGAAAGAAGTACATTTGCATGCATATTCAGATTATTCTTTGAGCATTCAGTTGTAATGACTTTATTCTGTATACTGCTACTACTCTCTTAAGTGTTGAAGGAAAGTTAATGAACTTTCCCTCATGTATTACTCTGTCTTCTGTTACTGCATTGGGGTACCTGAAGCAAGGAAGCAGGCAACCTTTATAGAGAAAAACTTCTTTTGTTTAGAGGTTCAGAAGCATGGTGATAGTGTCGATTCAGGTCTGGTGAAGGTTTTCTTGCCTGAATCACATCATGATCCATCACATTGTGTTAAGAACCAGCAGGAGGGAACAATCCTGTCATACAACAGGAAGCCAGAGAGCAATTTAGAGTTTGGGCTCACTCACTTTGTTAACAACTTGTTCTGGTAAAACGCTCTAGTGTTCCAGAGGAACTACTATAACCCCTTCCCAGGACAACTGCCCAGTTATGCAGAGACCTCCATTAGGTCTCATCTCAGGCCACAGCGAGGACCAAGCTTCCATCACGTGGACCCTTGGGAGGAAACTCAATCCCTGACTTAGTACCCTCCAATTTTGTTACTTTTTAAATAGTTACAGAAAAAGCAAAAGAATAGTAAATGATTGCCTGCTTATTTCATACTTTCACAAGTTAACTAATTTTGTGCCATTTACTTGCTTTCTCCTATTCTTGCTGTATGCATAGATATACATTTGTTTCTTTTTTGTTGAACTACTAAAATTTGTAGACATAACAACACTGTATGTTGCATTATATATTTCTTTAGAGTGTCATTATTACCCCAAGTTAATTGAAATGTATTATCATCTGATGTACATTGTACATGCTCAAATGTTTCCATTTTAATATCTTTATTGGGCCATACTGAAATGACTCAGTATGCAGAGACCCTTGTTGCCAAGCATGATGATCTGAGTTCAGTATTCAGATCCCACATGGGAGAAATTTTCCTTTGACTTCCCCAAGCACTCATTCATGTGTAAAGTTGGGTGTGATGGCAGCCACTGTACTCCCAGTGCTGGGGTGCGGGGAGAGACAGACAGATCCCTAAAGCTCACTGGCCAGCCAGCCAAACCTACCCAATGAGCTCTGGAGGTTCAGTGAGCCACCTTATCTCAAAAAATAAGGTGGAAAGGTGATTGAAGATTTCTGAAGTGTGGCCCCTGGCTCCACATGTGCACACATGTGCATGCACACCCATTTGCACTTGCTCAAACAAGGACGTGTACCACATGAACACACTTAAGAAAATGACTCTGGGCAACACACTGGGAAGCCTAGAACCAACAATGCCAAAGATGTTAGATGTTGTCCTTTACATGACAGCTGTCATGAGCTGTAAATACATCATGCCTGCCCTCCTACACAAATAAATGTAACGCACAATGATGATAGAATTCTAGGAAACATTTTAGAACATAGAATTTAATTGAGTAGCTAGAACTGCAATAGAACCAGGTTTTTAAGAGGTAACTCATTCTGTGTTAATAAATGAAATGTAATAATGTTCACTTTGTCCTTGATGAAGGACTTAAAAATTTTTTTACTTAAACTTCCAGGTCATGGATATTTCTGTTCACTTTGTCCTTGATGAAGGACTTAAAAATTTTTTTACTTAAACTTCCAGGTCATGGATATTTCTTTTGATTTTATACTTTTTAGTCAGTTTGAATGACATATTTTAAAAATTCCAGACTTGCGGAAGTATTTGAATAATAAAACTAGGCCAGTGTGATGGAGGGAAATCGTAAAGGGTGCATCCTGCCAAGCGCCTAGGTAACCCTAGTTACCTACTTACCTTGTTAAGCCGCCTGAAGTCTGAGAGCTGCCTGTCGTGTTTTCCCTGTTCCTGCTCTTTAGCTTTGTGTCACAGTCTTTTCGATAAGTGGTTTGTTGTAGATACAATAAAATTTTAAGTTGGAATAACATTATTCATAAAATATGGGCATAGTCAGAAGCATTTAAAATTTGAGGTATTTTCCTTTTACTTCACCCCAAACTAACAAATATTCAAAGTTATATGAGAGTAATTACAGTCCTTTATGTCAGTGTTAATATAATCAAGTCTTTAATTTGTTGTCAAAATAATAGTAATCTATTTTAAATTTTCTCAGAATATTCACTATTCAAGCCACCTATTGTGTATGCTTCTGAGAGTCGTGTTATACGTGAGCAAATTTATAACTTTTAGTGACTAGGAAAGAACATCATGACTTGATATTGGTTCATAAGGATCAGCCATGCTATTGCCAGTAGAGTCTGTGCTAATGCAGGATGTGCCTATGCTTACTAAACATAAAAGCCTCATCAGAAGTGACTTATTCCCAAAAGTAAGTTAATCAGAAATCCAGGAAATTATAGCTCATTGTAATTACATACATAAGACACTTTAGGGCCACAGGAAATTTGGGATATACATTTTATTATTATGCAGCTTTAATAAAGCCTTTTTAGTTAAGGTGGGCACAGGGTCTAAGTGGGCAATTGTTCCTAGTGTGTTTGCACTGTAAGGTCTTTGGCTCAGATTTTCTTTTTCATTCTGTATTAAGTTTCTGTTGCTGTTATAAAGAACCATAACCAGAATCAACTTGGAAAAGAAAGAGTTTATTTCAGTCCATCATGAAGGGATCTCAAGACAGGAACTGAAGCAGAGACCATGGAAGAATGTTACTTACTAGCTTGCTTCCCATTGATTTGCTCAGTTTGCTTTCTTATCCCTCCCTAGGACCTCTTGCTCAGGGGTGGCCCCACCCATAGTGAGCTGGGGCTTTTCTTATCAGTAATCAGTTAAAACAAACAAACCCATAGCTTGCCTATAGGCTAATCTGATGTCATTTTCTCAATTGGGTTTCCCTCTTCAGAGACAACCCTGGCTTGTGTCAAGTTGTCAAAAGTCTAACTAACAGACTTTCTTTTTTTAAATATATTATTATTATTGGGTAGAGAACAATGCATGTGTAGAATTCAGAGGAGTTGATTTTCTCCTTTCACCATGATTTCTGACGATCAAACTTGGGTTACAGGTTTGCACAACAAACACCCTTGTAGTGATACACTGCTGTGGTGGCTCAGAAGACAGGTGGCGTTTTCATACCTGCAAACCCTTCCAGACCTCAGCAGAGGGAACCATTATTCTGGCCAGCACCCCCTGGACAATGGAACCCTGAGCAGGGGTTTTTATTGATACAGAACTCCTCAGGTGTTCTACTGATACCACATGTAGATCATGAACAATCAAACCTCCCCCACATAAATCCAACACCTGCAGACAATACAAAATGTCAAGGCCTTCCTTGAGAGCCCCTCACTCAACAGTGCCATTTTAAGCATAACTAAAAATAAAACTTCTACAATACCTACTTAGCCATCTTACTGGTTCTTGTCTCCATTTCCCACCCACCATATGAGGTCTTATGAAGCTCATGCTGGCCTTAAACTCCTTCCAGTTTGTGCTGTTAACTAAGATACATTCCCAGCCCTATTCCATAATAATTTTGAGGAACACTACTTTTTATCTTTTGAGAGTACTGTTTAAGTAGAAAGTTAGTGCTTCTGTTCATTCAGAAGCTCAGAAGTGGTTGATGAATACCACTAGTCCTGACCATGGCTGCTAGGAGTAACACAGAAACACTTATTTGCCTGGCTGCATTCTATCTGGACCCTTCTTAAACCTATTCGGGAACAATCAGCAGTTTATGCATGCTTTTTTTTTTTTAATATTTATTTGTATGTTTCTATATATAGTTTTCCATTTTATAAATTGTTTAATAACATGCATAGGTAAAGTCACTTAAGTTTAATGCCTCTTAGTGATTATTTAAGATTATAAAGAGATTTTTTTACTTTAAATTTTCTTAAAAATTAAGCTACACAAAATATATTTTGGGGTCTCAGTTGATAGGTTGCTTTGCCTAGCATACATGTTTCCATGGCTTCAGTCCCCATTACCACATGAAATGGAAGAAGGTGGTCTGTCCCTGTGATCTCGGCACTCTGGAGGTGGAGGCAGGAAAATGAGAAATTCAGCGCATCCTCAGCTGCATAAAAGTTTAAAGCCAGCTTGGGCTACATGGGACCCCGTCTTCAAATAAGTAAATAAATCACATTTGGAAATGAATGGTAGTGCATTCTCAGTCAAATCTAGGATGAAATTGTTTAGAACAAGAAAGACTTTTCTTTCCTCAACAGCAGAACAAAGTTTAAGTGAGAAAGAGAAAAGTATCCCTTTAATGTGTAATTGAAACCATTTCACAGTATTGAGCCATTGCCAGGAGGCAGGGGTGGTACTGAAGCCAGTACAGACATGACTGGGGACAGTAGCACATTTAAGAGACATTGGAGAACTGGTGTGGTGGCAGGCCAGGGTTGCATACACAAGACTTTTGTGGTCAAGATGAATTTTCTAGCAACAATTTGAACTTGGCAGTTAGAAGTCTGTATTATTGAGGAGTGCTGTCTGCCATGTGTTTTTTGATCAAGACCAGACATTAACTCTACCAGGGTCCTCAAGTTATTGCCAGATCTTCAAGTCCTCCTTGTAAACAGTGTGTGAGATGCACTTGATGATGTCCTGAGCTCACCAGAACTGAGAAGTGGAATGACTTTGTACTTCCTAACTGGTATAGAAAAATGAGCCTGAGGCTTTAGGAAAAGAAATAATAGGAAAAAACCAAATCACTGCCTTTTTTTCTATCCTATATCTCTCTCATTGCCTCTTCTCTTGGCCATCAGAAAGTCTGTCTGATTTAACTCCCTTTCTGTTTTACCATACAAACTCTGAAGGAGGAACTGGTAGAGTTAGCAGCCCTGGTTGAAACACAGAACATCATTATCATGGTCACAGAGGTGCCCAAATTCCATTATCATTCTAGAAAAAGCTTGCTTAAAATCTGTAGTCAGTCCTCAACCGAAATGGTACTGATGTGTTTTTCAAATCTGTTCTTCAAAACAAAGAGAAACCCATTCTTTTTTCCCCCCTTTAATGTTTGAGTGCTCAGTCTGCATGTACACCTGCAGGCCAGAAGAGGGCATCAGATTCCATTATGGATGGTTGTGAGCCACCGTGTGATTGCTGGGAATTGAATTCCAGTCAGTGCTGAACCATCTCTCCAGCCCCAAGAAACCGGTTCTTAATTAAGGCAGACTTAAATAAGAGTAGTATAGAGAAAACTGTCTTTTGCAATTTCTGCTTTCTCAGACTCTTATTTTCTTTGTAGGCAGAACAGAAGCAAGAATTGTTAATTTATTAAATAGCAAATGCCAAGGTTCATAGCCATCCTATCTGGGTTCAGAATGGTTCTAGTGTTTTGTTAGTTGTGAGGACTTGGGAAGTTCTGTTGTCTTTTTTAAATGTGATTTGTGTTCTATGTTCAGGGGAGTATCTCAAAGGTGAATGTACCATATAAAACGCCCACACACCTATTACCCACTGAGTATTGGAAACAGAACGTCAGTGGTGCTGCTGTAAGACCCTCTGCATGTCCTTCCTCAGTTCCATGTTGTCTTCCTGAAGCTACCTGCTGTCCTGACATGAATGTAAATCCTTTACCTGAGTTTCTCTATAACTGTGCCACTTTTATATATTCTCAACAATGTATGATTGATTTTGAAAGGCTAAACAGAAACCTGGCCATAAGGACAAAGCAATAGTGCTGCTTTGCATCTAATCTCCTTGGAGAGTCTGATCTGAACTGTCTGGGGCAGGCCAGGCTTCAGCTTTTCTAAAAGCCTATTAAGGCCTCTTCAAGGGAAGTGAGCAGGAAAGGTCAAGGGTCAATCCTGAAAAGCTTAGGGTTCGATATATTTGGGGAACCTGTAACCAAATACAAGCAACTGGCAACTGTTGTGTTCTCTATGTAAGCTCACCATGGCCTTCCTCAAACATTTAAGGAAATGCTTCCTTGCCTGTTGCCATCTATTCCCAGTGTGGGCATGGAAAGGGAAGGAAATGTTCTACCAGTTCATGATGGACAAATACGTTAGATGCATAAGTACCTTACACTAACAAGATGTGATCGATGCCTGCTCCTGGTGGCCTGCAGTGTGGACTAGTTATGTGCATGGACAATAATCTGTCCCTTCCCCTGGCTTCTTTGATCTTCATCCTGGAGGTTCTCTTTTGTTAGTCCAGGTTGGATCTCTGCATCCGCACCAGATGTTTTCTTCCTTATCCATGTTTAGTAGAGGTCATGCCTTAGTACCTTCCTGAAAAGCAGGCGTTGTCAACACTATAAAGTTATCACAAAAGCACTGTCTTCTTCAGGTCTGAACTGGCTCTATACAGCTTCCAGACATAGAACACAACGCTCAGCAACCGCAGGAATCCAGCATTCATTTGTCCGGTTTTGAAAATGTCTCATATACATAGGACATATTTGAGTCAAATTTTTTTCTTTCTTTCATTGAGTTGGTTTCAGGTTTTATAATACAAAGAATCCACATATATTGTACTCTCCAGAGTCTAGCATTTTGAGTCATAATTATTTTACTGCCTCTGTATCCGTCACGTGTGTGTTTGTGTGTGTGGGTGTGTGTGTGTATAATAAAGTGAATTTTTTTAAATGTTTTAGTTTAATTTGCGTTATTACCCCTACCATTCTATATTTCAGTATGCACTCCAGAAGAACAAAGGTATTCTCTTATGTTACCTCCTTACAGATAACAAATTCAGGAGGTTCTGCGTGGCTGGGCTGATTTTAGCTAACATAGTTTGTGTTCCCATTTTAAAGTTTATGTTCTTTTTTTATATTCTGTACCCTTTTGTACAAAGTCCAGTTGAGAGATGGGTATTAGTTGCCATTTATTTTAAATTTTCTCCAGTCTGGAATAACTTTGTTAAGACACTAGCAATTTTTTATAGACTGTACATCATAGTGGTTCCCCTGTTAACTTCAGGTTGTGCGTGCCCTGCTAGATTGCTCTTTGAGGGCATTACATCCAAAAGCAAAATTACTTACCCAGCTCCCCAGTAGTGATGTTAGTCTTGATCACTCAATCAAAGTAGTCGCTCTCTCCAGTATTAGTTGCTGTTTTCCCCTTTACAAGTAACAGATATTTGGGGCCCTTGCAAATAAGCCTATTCTTTCAGACTTGACCCCAACATGTAGAGGTGGCTTTTTAATGGTCCCTATTCAAACCAAAGTTTACTTTAAAAATTTTAAAGTTGCTCTCTTTAAATAGTTCAATTTGATATTTATTGATTTGTTAAAGGCCTTGATTTTTACATATTACATAATATAATTACTGAAATGTTTTCATTGAAAATGTTTTGTAACTTCTGGTTTATTTTTAATCCTTTGCTGCCCTCTGCAGGTCTATGAATATAGATCTTTGGAGCAAGGTAAGTATTCCTAATACTGCAAACCATAATGTGGTGCATGGATAGCCACCAAAAGCAAGTTTTAAAATAGCTTCACACATTTATGATACATTATTATGGGCTGATGGATTAGGGATCTGATATTGATCATTTAAAATAGCAGGAAAAATGTTACTCAAGTAGTCTTTGTCTTAATCTTAAGTTCATACTAAGAGTTTCATCTTTCTTTCTTTATGTACATTGATGTTTTGCCTGCATATGTGTCTGTGTAAGGGCATCAGGTCCCCAGGAACTGGAATTACAGACGGTTGTGAGCCGCCATGTGGGTGTTGGGAATTGAACCCAGGTCCTCTAGAAGAGCAGCCACTCTGAGCCATCTCTCCAGCACCAGATTTTTATCTTTCAAACAAAACTGCTAAAATTATTGTGGCGACATTTGATCTTACAGGCTTAATAGTTTTTTTTAGTGGTGCTGGATGAGGCCTTATATTTCTGGAGTGACTGCTGTTTCACTGAGCTCATCTCTAATCCAATTTTCCTGATATAAACGTGCATATGTTTGTATGTGTATGTTTGGTTCCAAGGTTGAACCCAGGACTTTAGGCCTGCTAGACAAATCAGACCTGAGTATTTTTTAAAATGCAGTTTCATTCAGTTTTTTATCTAGTATTACTACAACTGCCATTCAGACTTTATACTTAATTTATGGTTTCGGTTATATATAGAAATAATTCCTTGACCAAGGAGAGTTCCATTGGTTTATTCATTAAATGTGTCTATTCAGATTTGTTTTTAAATACTACAGCTGTCTCACATCCTCTGTTCAACTATGGTTTCTGTGGAATTTGTTAGTAGTCTTCCTCATGTGTGTTGCTTAGTAGCTCATAGAAGGCTGCTTTCCTGTTTGACCTTGCCCATCCTTGAGATCGCCATTAAGTGAAGCGTCCTTTTCATGGTGGCATATAAGAAGTTGTGTCCAGTTCTCCATAGTAGCCAACAAACGATAGTAGAAGTAACTGAAATTTGACTTTTATTAACACTAATTATCTATGCCAGGAAAAGCTCAGTAGTAGGCTACACACAGGGTCCTGGCCCTTATCGTTTTGGACATCTACTGTATGCTTCTGCTCTGTCTTCAGCCTGAGGATTTACAGAGTCAAACACTGTTCATGGTTACAAGTCAGTACCAGAGGTGTATATTAATTTTGATCATGAAATACATATTTGGATTTCTTAAAATTAAAAATCTGTGTTAAAATTAATGCTGAAAAATAAATTTGTGTATAAGTTTAATATATATGAATTGAGTTGATTAAGAATCTGAATTAAAACACATTTGAATCTTTGACTCATTTTAAAGTCATTTAAGTGAACAAAAAAAATGTCACTGAGAAATAAAAAGTCCATATTATTTTTCTAGTCCAGCACATGTAACTTATTATTTTATTTTATTCAAAATGGGAACATTTGATCCAGATGAATAGTCTGAACGCTTTGATGAGAAATAATGCTTTACAATCCTGTAAGCAATTTTCTGGTTATAAGAATTAATTTTAAGTGTTTAAATGTAAACAAGTCACTTTAGAACCTTTACTTGTGATGTTTCATAAAATATTGCAGTTTTCCTTCATCATGTATTTTTTTTCTTTTTAGAAGACAGACCTACTATTTAAAAACCAAATGATTTTTGTGGTGGGTGGGGTTGGTGTGGGATTAACTATGATACAGAATAATACCTTACTGGCGAGAGGCTTTATCATTTCATGAATTCAATTTCATCTTGTATTTGTTTTTGTTTGCTTCTTTTGCTGCAATGCACGGATTCTCTGTCTTACCAGATAACAGAATTGCTGTACAAGGATGGACGTTATTGCCAGGAGCCTCCAGGATCAACGGGTAGCGTTTCTATTTAGATGATTGTAACTTATCCACAAATCCATTCTTCTGTGTAATGATGGGCTAGAAGGATTACTGCAGCAAATACTCTGATTCTGAAAGTGAAATTTAAAAACATTTGGTTATAGTAATCTATTATTAATCACTACATTTTGAGAGCTCTAAGGTGTATGGGTTTTATTGTAATTTTTTAAGACAAAATGTGGAGGCTTTGAGGTATAAAGTAGTCCTCTTAATAGTGTCTGTGGATGTAGGTTTAGAAGCCAGTGAGTCTCAGTGTCTGTATGATTCCAGTGTTTTGTAGGTGTGATTAACTTTATATATAAAGTAGGAAAAGGTCTCAGATTTTTCATTTAAATATAGCTCATTACCTGAAAGACATACTTCAGGCATTTGATGGAAGTCGGGACTATATAGTTTTCTATAA
This sequence comes from Cricetomys ansorgei, assembly GCA_026225945.1. Lineage (NCBI taxonomy): Eukaryota > Metazoa > Chordata > Mammalia > Rodentia > Nesomyidae > Cricetomys > Cricetomys ansorgei. Next base: position 11,176,066 of record JAMJFZ010001264.1, read on the forward strand.
GAAAGTACCTTTCTTGAAAGTTCAAACCTCCTCTTCTGGGCATTAACACATGGCCCCATGAATTTTATGCTTGAATGCATAAGAAAATTACTGTTGTTACAAAACATCTTTGTTAATCTTGGTATTTCATTGGCTAATAGACAACTCTCCATAGGATTACTGTATCTGCTCATTAATACTATTTTAACTCTCTGCTCAGCATTTGTCAGTCATTTCTAATTTTCAAAATATTGTCCACAAAAAATTAGTGTAGAAATATGTGTAGACATTTATTTATGCTCACTACTTGTGCTTCGGACAGGAGAGGGGTGAGGCCTTGGGCAGGACCACTTCTGTCACAGAGCGATGGAAAAAATAGATTGAAGTAGGATTCAGTACTGGAAAGCTGTCACTTGGTCTGAAAATAATTAATATTCCTTTCACTCACCAGTTAGATGTGTGCTCCCAAACCACATAATCTCTATGCCTCAGTGATCATTGTTGCCATTTCAGAGCCTCTCATCAGGGTGACATCTCACACCAAAATGATTTCTTATAAATTAATCTTGATAACATGACAGTCTCGGTAATTTTAGTAGAATGCTTTCTCTTGTTTTTTTCCACAGAAGCTGTTGGCTATTTTCTTTATAACTTGATTGACAGCATGAGTGACTCAGAGGTACAGGCCAAGGAGGAGCATTTGAGACAATACTTCCATCAGCTGAAGGAGATGGTACCATTTCATTTTTTGCTATATAATGCCTGTCCTGCCTGACATGTATCTATTAGATTTGAAATTGCTGCTTTTAAGTACAAACCAGACCACTTCTCAATGACATGCAAGAGTTAGAGACTTAAATTATGTCTGAGATAATTTCTGTTAGACAAATTTCAGTTTGGTTGTCTAAAACTCAGTGTTTTCTTTACCCCCTTCCTTCCCTTCACACAGAATATTAAAGTTCCTGAAACCATCTACAAAGGCATTCGTAATTTGCTGGATAACTACCATGTTCCTGAATTGATTAAGGTGTGTGAGTGTTAAAATGTTGTTTAAATTTAATTTGCAGGGAGGAGTCAAAAATTTTTTGTTCCAATAACTACCATAAAAATAAAGCTTTTATTGATTGTTGGTAGAAACTGTTTACATATCAAAGAGTACTAAAACATTAATTACAGTGGTTAATGCAATATGAATAGAATTCCTGTAGGATTTTACACAGGTAGCATTAAAATGAGGTAGAATTTGCAAAATTTGCCTTTGACATTCGCTAACATATTTTCCCTTTGTTTTCTAATTCTGTACCAATTTAAATCCCAATTTTAGGATGTTAACCTTCTGGTTGACAGAGAGAAAGTAGATTCTCGAAAAGTAAGTTGTGCTTTATTTTGTTTTTTAACCGCATCTGATGAGAATTCCAAGTAGTGTCCCTGTAAAGTCATCTTGTGTACCTCTAAGACAATAAAACTATTCCCCATCTCAGAAAAACCAACAGGTCTAGAATATTTGCATATAATCTTGGGTGAGAGTCATCAGCCCCTGGAGCCCACCCCACCCGCAGACCCCAAGATTAATATACCTTGCAGCATTTTTGATAGTTAAGAAGGCCAGCTTAGAGGGAAGAATGACTAGGGTTGAATTTTTTTTTTCATAGTAAACTTGTTTTTCCCTTGTAGACTTCGCAACTTACCTCATCTGATTTGGAATCAACACTTGAAAAACTAAAAGCTGAAAATGAGCCTATAGGAGATGTCCTAAAGCAGCTCATCCTGGCACTTTGTTCAGAAGAGGTAACATAGCAGTTCTTTCTTTTTCACATATGCTCTTAAGGTAAAATATCCTATTTAGACCACAATAAGTAAAACCAAATATAATGTTTATGATTTTTACACTTTATTATTATCTGTCATGCTTGAGAACAGTGTAATTAAATGAAAGGTTAACTAATTTCAGTGACACCTTGAATGGCATGTTTTCAGGTTGCTGGAGTTTGTTTATGATAATCTGCAAAGTGAATGATAGTAACAGCCGTGATAGGTTTATCATACATGCCAAATGTCCTTTCAAGCCATGGCTCAGGTCTCTCATATCCAGATTGTCAAGCAACTGATACATGCAGCAGTCATTTGCAAGTCAAATATAACGAGGTTGTTAATGTAGGGATTGAAATTCCATTTTCCTGCTAGGAAAAAGCTTTCTGAGATAAAGGGCCCTTGCCTCCTCCAGCAGGCGTGCAGCTGCACTCTGTTCACGTTAGTGGGTCTGCAGTTTGTGGGATCTCTGCACTTTTTCAGTTTCTGGTTCAATATTATTATTCACGTGCCTGTGGTTTTAAGGGAAAAAATACTGTGACTAACTTTGAGATGATATCATGGCACTATTACATTCTAAAACAGATTTTGTCACATTACTTTTGTATACTGAACTATTCTGAGGAACTTTTCAATTATGTGTATTTCTACCTCTGGAAATTAGACTGTTAGGGCAGACTTGGGAAATACTGTAATCTAATTTTTAACTACAAATAAATCATTTAAGCCTGCATGACTTGCATGCACATATATCCGTGGGGCAGGGTTAAAGGTGTGAAACCAAATATTTTAAAAGTACTGTTAACTTTTCCTAAGCTCTGAACACCACAGCAAAGAACATGCTGTTTTTACCTTTGTATTATTTTCTTCTTTTTCACTAAGTCCTTTTTATTTTAGGATATGCAAAAAGCCATTGAAGTAAAAGCAAAATACGAATCAGACATGGTTATTGGTGGCTATGCAGCTTTAATAAATTTGTGCTGTCGACATGATAATGCAGAAGACGCACTGAACTTGAAACAAGAATTGTAAGTACCCTGGCATTGAAACAAATCAGCAGATATCTAAAATGCCCTTGATGGATTGCATGGACTGAATATTCCTTACATAATTTTAAAAGATTCTTGCTGGGTGGTGCACCGGGCAGCAGAGGCAGGTGGATCTCTGAGTTTGAGGCAGCCTGGTCTCTAGAAAGTGAGTTCCAAGACAGCCAGAGCTACACAGAGAAATCTTGTCTTGAAAAAAAAAAAAAAGACATGTATTTTGTTGTCAGTGTTTTTTTTGGTTTGTTTGTTTAAGTCTCGTGCTATAAAGGCACATTAGTTAATTATGTCATGCTTTCTGCAGGGTGTCTTTTCAGTTTAGTAAACAGTCTAGTTCTCCAAACCATGGAGTGGTGATGACAACTTTCTTACAACTTTCTCCCTGTCTAAACAGTATTGCAGACAGGATCCTGTTAGTTCCCAAGAATCTGCTATTTTCCTTGCTAATAGATTTGTAGTATAGAAATAAGTCATTTTAGGTCTTAGAATGTTTGCAGGGACGGTTAGACTCATTAAAAGAGCTGTAAAGGCAAAGTGTGAAGAGTCTTCGTCAGTATTTTCCTGTGCAGTGATTCTGCTTTTTTACTTCTGCTATCATGTGACTGTAGTTAACTGAATTAATTCATGGTTTCAAACATGTTATGTGTCACAGTCAGTATCACACAGTTCAAACTGTTTGATTAGCTTTTGGAAAGTAATACAATGAATATGACTGTTCTTTTTGTAGTTAACGTAACTCTGGCTTATTTTATAGTGACCGCTTATATCCCTCTGCTGTTCTTGACACTTCCAAGTACGTAGGCCTTGTAAAAGTATTGGGAAAGCATGGCAAGCTCCAAGGTAAGGCTCAGGAACGTAGAAGAAATAAGTGATGCCAGTCCTTGCCACTGGAATAACACTTGAATTTATTTTAATGGTATATCATGTCCTACAGAGTGCTTGAACACTTTGCATACAAATTTGCATGTGAATCCAACCAGAGCTGCATGGACAGTGTAGGCCATTAGTTTTAATGGATTGGCAAGCTTGTCATTTACATTTGCACAGCTCAGTGCCTTTTGCATTTCTGCAGCTAGTTTTTATTAGCATTGCTATTTGGTTTGAGTTTGAAGATCATGACTTATGGCACAATTTGCTTAGATGCCTGCACTAATGGCTTTGTTTTTGCTTAAAAAGATCTGAAGGCTGAACATAAAACCTGTAAACATAACCTGATAGATAGGAATCCGAACTGTGTAGTTTTAACTTAACCTTTAGTAGCATTAACAAAATGTATATTTTAGTTGGGAACGTGAATTTGATTACATGGATGATTTGCATGCTCTGATTTCCTCATTTTTGAAATATGTGAAGCCTAATAATATAATTAATTGTACTTGATAACATAATCTTACTATTTCAGGTTCCTATTGTTCTCAGCTTTGTATTGGAACTTCTTCCTTGCATTGCCTCTCAGAGTTTTAGAAAAGATGGAAGGGGAGATTATTTGATTTGAACACTGACATTTTTCCTAGGAAGCCTTTCTAACACAAATTAGCCTGGTTTTTTTTTTTTTTTTTTTTTTTTGGAAAAATCACTATTTTTAAAGTGGTCAAAACATTTTTTCTGTGTAATAATTAAGAACAACATTATAAAAATGCACTTATTCCATATCCTAAAATGTTTGTTTCTACCTTCCTAATGAGCTTAATGAATCTAATGTATTAACATGCAGTCTTTTGGAAAGCTTTCATTGGCTCTGCTTGGCTAATTAGTATCGACACAGCAAACAGGCCCTATCGGTATCAGACCATTAGTCTGGCTGTATATACAGTGTAAACACATCTTTATTATCTGGCCTCCTGACAAGCCATCTGCTGAAGAAACAATGGTGTGATTTAGCAGATGTTAGCTCTGAACGATAAAAGCATCCATTTAGGAGAATCTTACAGCTACAGGGCAGACCATACGGGGTTATGTGGTACAGAGTGGGCACACAGTCCCTATCTCTAATTTGTAGTCAAAGTTGCAGGGAAATGATAAAACCATGCTATTGTGGATTTATAATTGTAGTCTCGTTTAGAAATGCAAGTAGTAATTAACTTGAAATCAGCATTATACACTAGAATTTACATTCCTGCTGGGTTTGAAATGCTATTTTAATAGCGGTTTGTTTTCCCTACATGAAATTACCTAAGGGTCTTTTGTGTTGCTTCATTGTAGATGCTATTAACATTCTAAAGGAGATGAAAGAGAAGGATGTTGTTATCAAAGATGCAACAGTCTTGTCCTTTTTCCACATCCTGAATGGTGCAGCTTTAAGAGGTGAAATTGAAACAGTAAAACAGTTGCATGAAGCCATCGTGACTCTTGGGTTAGCAAAACCATCTACCAACATAAGCTTCCCATTGGTCACTGTACACCTGGAAAAGTAAGTTAATTGAAATTTGGATGGTGGATGTTGGAATTATAAGAATAAGCCTAATCATTTTGGTATTATGCTCAGCAAGTACTCTGGTGATGGGGAAGCCTTGAGAGTCATTTGTTGATATATAAGTGCACTGAGGTAGACTAGATATCCCTTCAGACACTAGCAGCTCTGTGGCTGTCCCTTATCTGTCAATGGAGGTCTCTGGTTATTATTTTTATTTAAGGAGCATATAATGGTGTTACATAAAATTGTAGCTGTGGTTGCCTGTGGTGACACACACCTAAAATCCTAGTACTCTGGAAGTTGAGAGTGGAAGCTTAGAGCAAGCTCAGACCAATCTGGGCTATGTAGTTAGTGAGTTCGAGGCCAGCCTCAGCTACAGAATAACACCCTAACTTCAAAAACTAAAAACAAGTCAGGTGTGGTGGTGCATGCCTTTAATCCCAGCGCCTGGGAGGCAGAGGCTGGCAGATCTCTCAGCATTCTGGGCCAGGCAGGGCTACACATTGAGCCCTGTAAAGAAATAATACATAAATACAAAGTTTTCTCCAAGTTTTGAGCCTAATAAGTGCTGGTTATTAATCAATAAAAGAAACAAGATCCCCTGGAGTTTTCTTTCTATGCCCCATGATTATTACGCAATAAACAGAGACCTCTCCTGGTCTTTCTCTTCTACTGTGTATTCAACCACATGTACCAAAACAGTTATTCTAGCTTTGAGAAGTGTTTATCTTTATGGAAAAATGAATTTTGTTGGTGCCATTTAAGGAGTTATTTGCAAAAGCAAGTCATAAATCAGTGTTCCTTGTAAGGAGGAAAAATTGTTGTAAGATTAAGCATCCCTTATCTTTCTCTTTTAGATTTGTTTTAATTTCCTACATCTTACCTGTTTCTCATCTATTCCATGGCTTAATGTAGTTTGTAATCTGCTTATTTTCTGATTAGGATTTCCTGGTTTTCCTGCGGTATTGTCCTATCAGTGCCAGAGAAAAACTGACTTTATATTTTATTGTTCTCTTTGACTCCCATAGTTTATGGTAGTTTTAATTTAGTGACTATATAATGAATGATAGTGTTGGATTTAAAATACAGAATTGAAAATACCTCATTCAACTTGGTTTCTATTAGGAAATGTGTATTTGTACATTTGGATGTGGACATACCCAAAATAATCGCTTGGCCATCCAGTCATGAACAGTTATAAAGTTGGATGATTGTACAGATCATCACCTTCACAATTTCAGCTTTACATTCTTTTTTAGAAATAGTGATTCAAAGGATTGCTTGTTACTGAGTTCTCATACTCACAGCCAACTTTAAATAGAAATCCTATAATTAATATGCTTCCTAGTGGAATTTTTTGATTGTTTAAAAGGCCCATCTCTGCAAATTACATGTGGAACTCTACACAGGGATTTGAAAGAAATGGGCCCAGTGCCCAGAAGAATTAGGCCCTCCTACACTACTGGGCAAAACCAAATAACTAACAAAGAAAACGAGGTCATGGCAGAAAAGTATCTTACAAACAGGAATACTTTGAAGACAGAGGGTACGTGAAAGTTTTCCAGAGGAGGTCTGCAGATGGGGCGCAGGAACCAAGGAGCAGTGGAAACAGTGTGGACTGTGCTGACCTGGAACATGCTCTGTGCTTCTGATGGTTCAGAGCAGTCAGATATTTGTCTCCGTCACAGTTGGATGTCTTTGTCAACTGGGCTAAGGGAGTCTAAGTCGGCACCTTTTTAAAATGGTGTCACTGTGCCCAGATACTTAGGTTGATACGTTCCGTTTTTTCACTTGTTTTTGTATTCTGCTTTTTTTTCCTTTTCTGTCTGTACAGAGTCTCCGTGACAGTCTTTCTGTTTGATTTATCGTACTAGATACATTATGTTGACTGCCTTAGGTTCATTAGGATAATAAAAAGGAAACAAAGGAAACTTCATATTTATAAAACTATCAAAAGACTAAAAAAATAAACATCTGGTAGCATTTCATCAGGAAAAACTGGAATAAAATGACTTTAAAACTTATTCAATTATGTTTCGTCTGACTGTTAGTAGATAGCTAATTAACTCTGAATCATGACAAGTACTAAGATTAACTACACCGGGCTACCCAAATGGCCGCAAGTATTTGATTTGATTTAATACATTTGCTTTCACATCCATCAGGTTATGAGCTTATCTCAAAAATGAGCCTTATTCATTCAAACTTGGGATAAAATTATGAAAACAGTTCAGAACATCATTTTAAAGATTTATTATTTCAGTTAAAGGCAAGCATCTTTTGGCTTGTCAGTGCAAAAGACTCTAAAAGGGCATATGTTTTCATATTACAGTCTAAAGCAAGTCTTTAAGATTTTTGTCAACTTCATTTTGAACTGACTTTTCCAATATTTGGATAAAACACAAAGGAAATAATACTATGTTAGCTTATGTTATTTGTATCCTGTAAAAATGCTTTGTGGATTTGGAAATAATGTATTTTGTGTATATGCATTTGCCAAGGGAAACCAAGATAGTCATAAGTTTACACAATTTTAAGGAAATTGGTAAACTAACCCGCTTTTATACTATCCATGTGATAATACTTAACATTGAACAGGAAGGAAACAGGGTTAAATTTTGCATGTTATAATCTTTAAGCCCTTTATCTCTGTGTAGTCCAGTTGAATATTCCTTTTAATGTTTTCTGTTTTATTATAAATTTTATCTATTCTATTCAAGTCCTAATTGATTCAGGGAGATGACAGAGGTCCTTTGTTATTAAAGCAGAAAGAACTTGTTTAAAATTAGTTAAAAGGGCTTTTGAGTAGTCTTCATGCAGTAGTAAAGAAAATGAAATTAATAAAAGTGTGTGGTGCCATTTCAGATCCACACGTGTTGTGTGATCCATTTGGTTTCGTTGCGTGTGGAAGTATCTGAGGCTGTTTAGCGGGATTATATTAGAACAGAAGATCAGATCAAAGCACTGTAATTTCTGCTTTCCATTAAGATTTTTGTGTGTGCTGATTTGTACTATAATCTAAAGATTCATGGATATTTTATATTTATCTTTCCAGAACTCTTGCTAAATTAATGTTGATTTCTTCATAAAATTTCTGACATAAAATTCATGTCAGAATTTCCCTAAGATGAATTTGTAAAAATTTAAATTTGAAACAGTGTAGCCTAGCTACATATATGTTACATAAATGGGAGGCACACTTCTAAAATGCTGGTTACTCTGTGGTAAACACTCCCCTTCAATTTGAGCGTCTTCATTTGTACTGGATACTTTTATTATATGTGGGAATGCTTGCCTTCCAGAGTAAAACTCTTTATATGTTGAAAGGAAATTAAGGAGGTTTGGCTCTTTTACTCCATTATTGCAATTAAGAATTTAGCATCATCAGTGCCAAGGGACAAAAAGTGTTTCATTTGCCCTAGGGGGACAGGACAGTGATAAGATGATTTTTCGTCAAGGATCATTGGGTCGTAATTAAGTTACATTCATGGCTATTGCTTTTTGAAGGATGATTGGTAAATGACAGGCTTCATGTGCTTCTTACGGACAGTGTGCAGGAAGGTTTTTTTCTCCCTCTGTCAGAAAATCCTGTTGAGCCTGATAATGTAAATGTGGCATTTTACTCTGAACAAAGGAGCAGGGAAATGAGCTATCTTGTCTAATCATTCAGTTGTTTAACACCGACTTCCAGTTTAGATTCAATTGGCTGGAAAGCACTTGACATGTGAAGTTAGTGCTGTTCGGAACGCATGTTTGAGTAAATTTTAAAGTAAGTGACAGCTAAATTGTACCTAGGGAAATTACAAAGCCTTCAACACAGTTAATTTTTTGGGGAGGATTAGTTGTAATTGCAACACCAGTCTCCTTGAATATTTCTCATTTATAGATGATGAACAGAAGAAAGGAAAAAAAAACGCAGCCGTTTGGCTCTTCCAAGGTGCTGGCTCTCTTGACAGAACAGTATTTGTGAAGGCGATGGTTCCTCCTGAACCAGTTTCACCCCATTCTAAACATCATTTGTTTTTAGGTTGTTTGACTTTTTGTTTCTTTCTTTTTCTAATGTCTCCCACTTCCATCTCCGTATACTTTTCTGGTGATTTCAGATTTGAGAGCTTCCATCAGTAAGCCCTTCAGTAGATTGCTACTAATACTTTCTACATCATGTTGAAGTACTTTATTCCAATTAAAAAATATCACATTTTTTGTTGCTTAAATTATGTATCCACCTTGGACTTGAAAGTTATTTCCTATAGATGTGTGAGGAGACCAACTCAGAAGCTATAGACATATAGAAGTTCAGAGTTGTGTGGAGCACGTGTGTGATGATGTTCGTGAAAGGCTTCAGGAAGGAGAGCTTGTCTCCTGGTACCTCAGGGAGACATTCTGGGATGTGCAAGGGCTTCCTGTGAAGGTGTCCAGCAAGCATGCACCTGACCTGGGATATGTTCTTCTGCCACTGATATTATGGCACACTTTCTTTCCTATTAATAAAGACTGAAATAATGGGCAACATTAGATTTGCCATGTGAGCAAGTATCACAGTGCCTTTTTAGTTTTGTGCACTGATGCAAATATATAGTTTGTATTAGTTTATATGTATAGTCGTGTTTTTTAAAAATGAATTAAAGACTATAAAATTAATATTGAACCGGTCACTCTGGCTAATAAGTGCAACTTTTTTTTTTAAGTTTTCAAATTACTTACTAGACATGTACCCTCTTAGGAATGTGTATGTATCCTTAAAATTTAGAATTACAGAATCGTCTGGTTTTATTCTTATCTCACATGATCCTGTAACACTTGCAAGTTTGCATTAGTCAAAAAACTCCTTTAAAAAAATTGACGGCTTTTTATGAACATAGTTTTAGTTTTAAGAATTATTTTGTGCATTCCCTTTCTCTCTCTTTCTATATATATATATATATATATGTATATATATTTTTTTTTAAAAAAAAAAAAACAGGGTTTCTGGTTTTTAAATATAGTGTAAATATATTTTTGTCTTAAAAATAATAGTATGTTATGCAGTTGATTCTGTGTTTGTATCTGTGTTATTTGGTTTGAGAAAAAAAGTGGCTGGAATTTGTTTTGTGTGGAATGGACTTTACATGTTTTTTCAAAACCTTAAGGACATTACTAACTTGAAATAACAGGCTGAAAGTTTTGAATATAGATTTAACATACTAAAAGTTATTTTCCAAAGAACTATTATTTTCCAATACATTTTTGAATCATATATGGCAAATAAAGGTCTATAAAGAAATCCTGGCATACTTTAGGTCACAGAGGCCAGCCGTGTGCTGGCTGGGGATGCGCCATTCGCCATTTTTTCTAGGAAGCATTTTCTTCCCTACTTACGAGTATTTTGCTGCTCTTAGTACTTTCTCATTCTACCTAACAGCAGAAGTGCTGGAGTGACAGGTGTCGTGACACAGGACCCTCCTAGTCAGTACAGGATTAGAGCCAGCTGGGAACCTGAAAGGCCTGTGTTCAGTCTTACTTGATACAGTGCTCTTCAGTGGAGGTTCAAAATCTGGAGTCCTTGAATGTGTGTTTTACTTCCTATCACCTGTTTTCAGGCTTTCCTCGAGAACACCAGGACAACATAAGGGACGGGAATGTAGACTTTGGTGTTTTAGGAGACACCATCCACCCACAGAGGTACATGTAGAAAATAGAGGCAGCAAGCAGACAACTAGTCATTTACTTTATTTCTGTCTTCAGTCCAATTTGTAGGGAGTTTTGTAGATTGAATTCATTCTGTCGACAGCCTTAGTGGTAACATTGGTGTCTAAAATTACTGACAAATACATGAGTTATTTCCATTTTTCTGTTCTTTTCTGTTGTTGCTCTGAGAATGTATAATCTTCAGAAGCATATATTTGGAGACCAAGGACTATTAACATGTCACTTTGATTGACAGAACAATTATTCATTCATTTATTGATAGTTTTGACCTAACGTAAGGAAAATACAGTTGAGACAGTGCTGTTCTAGTTGGAGAGTCGATCTGAAAAAGCAGATCTTGCTATTTAAAAAGAATGGTATGTGTTAGTTTTCCTCTTACAAATATGCTCATAGTTTTCCATGAAGGGGAATTACAGAAAGGCAATAACTGAGCCTGTGTCTGAAGCAAGGAAAAACACTGATTACATGAAGCTTTATGGCATATATGGTAGCTACTATAGCGTTTCTTTCATTTGACAGTAATCTAGGCTGCAACATGTACTTTCATTTTTGAAATTAACCTGTAATTTAGTCTTTACCCCAAATGACAAAAATTCAAATGACTCGGTGGGGTGCCAGGAGACACACCATAAACAGGGTTTGGTGCGGGTGCAGCGGACTTCCCACCGTGGGCTCATGTATCACCCCGGCAGCCACAGCCCAGCCAACACCTGCATGTATTTTGCTCTCTTGGTACAGTCTGAATCTTAATCTAGATAAAATAGCAACCCGATCTAGGCAACATAGCACTCGTGTGATGGACAGAACGTGAGATTCCAGCAGTTAACTGGAAAGGCTTTCTTCTGTGAGAACGCTAGCCTATGTCAGAGAGTACATTCTCCAGAGGAGTGTCTCTGAGCGCCTGTCGTGACAGTGTTCTTTTGTCTGTGTCTTGAGCTGTGCTTTAAATATATATCTCACGCTCTCTTTTAATGTGCAGTCTGTTACAACCAGCCGCCCTGGAAGCGGTGGTGTTTTCAGCATAGTACCTACCAAGTGCGTGGTCTGAGAGTGGGAGGTCCAGGTCTGCCTCCAGCGCTGCCTTCTAGAGGCCTCACTGGCTCTTCTCTTAAAAACCAGGATTGCATCTGGTATCTCTCTGGCTCTTTCAGGGCCTGTGACTTCTTCGCACTATCACTTGTCCTTTCAAAGGAAAAAAGGACTTTTGAAGACCTACAAAAATATCTTTTAACACTCATAAACTCTGACTTAGTGAAAAATGTTGTTTTCTTAAGTGCCATATTAAAAAGATACCATGACTTAAAATGAAGCAGTGACTCACAGTGAACCCTCTAAAGACATAAAGTTTAGAACTGTGTAGTTCACTGACCGATAAGAATATCTTAGTTTGGGTGGTAATGGTGGTGCCCGCCTTTAATACCAACACTTGGGAGGCAGAAGCAGTCAGATCTCAGCCTGGTCTACAGAGCAAGTTCTGGGATAGCCAGGGCTACACAGAGAAACTCTGTTTCAAAAACCAAAAACAAAACACAACCAAAAAATCCTAGTTTAAGGAGGAACTGTTTTTGTACATGTGAAACCTGGGGTCCCTACGAAGGCTATGGGATGAAAAAGACTGGTACCATTGCTAACTTGCACATGCCTGAAAGCTGAATTAAGCTTCCCAGTCTGAAACTGAGGATGGTCACAAACATATCTAAAGTAGTAGGGAAGAAAATGTGACAGTAGTCCTTGTTTTTAGAAATAGCAGCCTAATACCAATTTATTATGCACAGAGTGTATGTATAATAAAATTAGAGAAGCCGCCATCTTTTTCACCTCGCTACCCCCTCCTTCCAGACGCTATTTAGGAAGCAAAGTTTTATTTTTGTTTTATTTTTATTATTATTATTTTTTTATTAAACAAAGCAGGGAAAGAAGTGAACTGTTATCTGAATGTGTATTTATAGAAAAAGGATTGTTCTGGAGCTAGAGAGATTGCTCACTGGTTAGAAGTACTGGCTGCTCCTTCAGAGGACCCAGGTTCAATTCCCAGCACCCATATGGCAGCTCACAACTACCTGTAAAACTCCAGTTGCAGGAAATCTGACGCCCTCTCGGCAATGCACATAAAATACAATTGATTTTTTTTTTTTTCTTCCCAAGACAGGGTTTCTCTGTTATAACTCTGGCTGTCCTGAAACTCACTCTGTAGACCAGGCTGGCCTCAAACTCACAGGGATCTGCCTGCCTCTTCTCTGGAGTGCTGGGATTAAAGGTACGCACTACCACCACCCGGCTATAAAATTGAATTTAAAAAAAAATTAAAAAAGGAAGGAAGGAACAGAAACAGAGAGATGGAGAGAGAGAGAAAAGAAAGAAAGGAAGGGAGGAAGCAAACTTATATCACAATATTTAGTCTTAAAGAAGATAATGAGAGAGCTATCTATCCCTCAAATATGAGCCTAGATAAAAGTCTCACGATGGTAAAACCAAATAATATTCCCCTCAACTTTTATAAACAAAAAAGAAAAGAGAAAGGATTGTTGTGTTCTTTCTGTCTGGGTTAAATTGTTTTATGTCTCAAGTAAATTTCAGTGGCTGACAGTTCCCTTGCTCATTATATATCTGTGTTGTTTCTGAGAGCCTAAACTGGATTTTGTTACATACTTTTCTTCATTGTAAATTTATTTTTCCAAGGGATGATTTACCTGCTGCTCTTGAAGCCAGCATTGACTGCCACAAAAAATATAAAATATTACCCAGGATTCATGATGTCCTATGTAAACTAATAGAGAAAGGCGAGACTGATCTAATCCAGAAAGGTTAGTAACTCACACTTTTTCATTCTTGCGTCTTTAATCTGAATGTGGGGATGTGAAGGGAGAATTTTAGAGCAGACAAACGTCTTCAGAGAAACTATTACACTTCTGAAAGGAAGCGACTCTAAGTATTGTAAAAACCTCTGGTTTTCGATATCTTTTCCTTTGGGAATCTTGCCCCCCGTCATTTCATGTGCATTCTACTTGATGGTGACCCTCCTGTGTGAATACATAATCTTTAATCTTACCTTCACTGGTTATCTTTATAGCTGGTCTTCAGTATTTAATGCCATCAGTAAGTGCTATCAGATAAGGACACTGAGTAACCTGTTTATCTAGAATGTCATGATACTGTCTTCTTAGGTTTTTCTTATGATCTGTGTGTTTTTTTCTTCTTTGCTGTCCAGCAATGGACTTTGTGAGCCAAGAACAAGGTGAAATGACAATGCTGTATGACCTCTTCTTTGCCTTCCTACAGACAGGAAATTACAAAGAGGCCAAGAAAATCATTGAGGTATGATTTTCAACTTTGCTATTCTAATGTACAGCTATTTAGACTCTTAATTAGAATACATTTAAAAATTTTAACCTTTAATTGCCCTTGTTCTGATTCATGTTAATAGAATTCAATCCCAATAATGATGGGGGTGCGGCCGCTTCTTTACTGTGTATAATTACAGCTCAGAAAAGGCAGTCTGTTGTATATTGAATTTGTTTCCTCACTTTGCTAAATTTACTGTTATATATCAAAATGATATTTGTATATTAAATCTTGAATTGTTTAACAATTAAATTAAACTGGCATTCCTGGGTGTAAAGTTGCTAATCCTCTTTGCCAAAGAATTCTTTGTTCTTAAAAGCAGTAAAATTCAATTTACTGCAGACCAGACTCAGATTTATTTGTAATGCTTGTCTACAAGTTAATCAGCCAAACAAGTGCTGTCAGCAATGGTTTGGCATTTAATTTAAATTTTCTTTCTTTCTTTCTTTCTTACTTTCTTTTTTTTTTTTTTTTTTTTTTGTCCCCACTATGGTAAGCAGCTTATAATAAATAGGTGACAAAACCTGACCTCTTTAGGATTAGTATATTTTATCCAGGCTTTACTGAATTTTTTTCTTTCTGGAATTGATAAGGCAAAGGCTAGTGTAAAGTCTATCCACATAGTGATTAATTTCATTATCAGATAATTCTGTATCTGGTAAGACAGCATTCCAGAGAGTGGACCTGGTGCCACGAGAGGAACACTAACAACCATGTCATTGAAACCACTCCATTATGAGCACATGAGAAGTCGCACTGCTCCAGGTCAGGCTGTGCTACTAAGCCTGGCTTCTTCTAAAAGTGTGCAGGGTTCCAGGTTTGCTCTTGGTTTTATATAAATTACCTCTGGTCATGGAACTGAAGATGTATGCACATGACCCAGAAAGTCTCACTGTATCTTCAATTTTGTTTGCTTGTATTTTCTAGACAGGGTCTCACTATGTAGCTCTGGCTTCTGGAACTCACTATGTAGAGCAGGTTGTCCTGGAACTCAAAAAGATCCACCTGCCTTTGCCTTCCACACGCTGGGATTAAAGGTGTGCACTTCCATGCCTGGCTTGTATCTTCAAATGTCTTCAAACAAGAGAAAAATGTAGTACAGGAGATGTTGAAATTAATTCAGAATTTTCTTCGACTTCTCCCTGTCTTGTCTGTCTACATACCTTGTCAGTGTCTTAGACTGTGCTTCTAAAGCTTAAGTAGTTAATTCATATTGTCTCAAAAATGGTCTCAGTAGATCTGAAGGTGGAGGTACTGTCTGCCTTCTGTGTCTGCTGCTCCATTTGTGTGGCATAGTGTCCATGGCCCACTGACTGAAGCAGGACAGCCAGTGCCTCTCTCTGTAGTATAAGCAGGACCCAGTAAAAAAAAGCCAGAGGCATAAGATGAGTTTCCTCTTGTCCTCTATTAAACTTTGCTAAGCTGCTTTATCTACAAAAGGGGATAGAATATTTGTCTTTAAGACTCACTCACATAACTCTGTCTAAAGCAGCTTTCACATTCCCTGGATTATGGTAAATTATCAATACTAATTCTCTTTGCCCCTCAGAGGTAGGAATTGTTTTGTCTCCTTTATGCTACATGATTTCAGTGTCATACTTCATATAAGGTACGTTAACATCACGTACATAGGCAAGAGAAGACTGACTCTTAATACTTTAGAGCTTTGCCTGTATGGGTCAGTTAGGAATGACTTAAAAAACAGTGGGTGTGCATAAAATTGATAAGTGGGTGAAGAATTCCATGTAGGATTGAGGAGATGGCTCAGTGAATATGATGCTTTCCTTGAAGGCATGAAGACCAAGTTCAGATCCCCAGCACTCATGTAAAGAGCCTGTAATCCCCGCAGCAGAAGACTGAGGCAGGAGGATTTGTTGGATGGGGGTGGGGGTTTCTGTCCAGCCAGTCAGGCTAAACAGTGAGCTTCAGGTTTAGTGAGAGACACAGACTCAGAAAATGAGAACAGTTAAGACGGACATCTGGAGTCAGCCTCTGGCCTCCACATATGCAAGCACAGGCATGCACACTTTCATACACCACACGCCTGCACACACAGCAGGTGCCCTGAGATAGTCAGGGACAAGGGACAGTGGGAGTGTGAGGAGGAGATTTTTCAAATATTTATCTCATTGACAAGACTGAAAGTTTTTTTCTTTCGTTTTATTTTTTTGTTAATTGTTTCATAGCTAATGGAGGTTAAGTTATGGTGTGAATTTGTAACACCTTTTTTAAATTAAAATTGAAGGCCTTTTAAAGCTTTCAAGTGACCAAAGATGCAAGCAAAATTGAATTTATAAATAATATCTGTTTTGTGGTGGTTGTTGCTTTTTTTGTTTGTTTGTTTTTCGAGACAAGGTTTCTCTGTTGTAGCTCTGGCTGTCCTGGAACTCACTCTGTGGACCAGGCTGGGCTCAAACTGCTGGACATCTGTTTTGTTTTTAAAATGAGCTGATGTATATACATATACCATGTGCTATGTAGTATTTTAAACATAGACTTGTATTTTATTTCTATATGCAGATCATTAGAGAAGGCTAAATTATAGGTGATTTTTAAACTATCTGAGATATTTTCTAAGTTTTTAACAGTGAGTAGCTTATACTTGGAAAAAGAATTGTTTCCTTCAAAGGGAAGAAAGAACAAGAAAATAAAATGAAGTTAAATACAGTTGGTCTTTTAGGAGCTGAAGTGAGACTCCTTGAACGGACATCGGTTTGGAAGATAATTTCTATCTGTAGCTGAGAAGTGTGTTAACTTGAAATGTATTTAAGAGAGTATTTTTTTCTCCATGTAGGAAATTTGGGAAGGCTTTCAGCAGGAAGTGGGTGTGGAGCAAATGGTGGCATTTAAGCATTGATGTGCGTAATAGCATTAGGGAACAGATAGAGGGGCAGCCAAGAAGAGGGGCTCTTCAGTTTGTTCTGAGATAGATTGCTTCCAGGTGTTAGAAACCCTTAAGGCCAGAAAAAGAGATGGGGCTAATTCAGAGAATGAGAGATTCTAGATTCACACAGAAAGAGACTGGGTCTATTAAGGATGTTTGAGACCGTGAGATTGGGGAGGATCTCAGGGTCGTGGGCCTGGGAGTTTTTTATGATGATACTGAGGGTAGTAACCTTAGTTTACAGAAGGCCAGGTGAATTAACAGAGGCTGACTCGGTTGTAATGCAG
This sequence comes from Cricetomys ansorgei, assembly GCA_026225945.1. NCBI lineage: Eukaryota > Metazoa > Chordata > Mammalia > Rodentia > Nesomyidae > Cricetomys > Cricetomys ansorgei. The sequence continues at coordinate 11,193,511 of JAMJFZ010001264.1, forward strand.
TACATCCTCACGAGTGGTAGATATACAATGGCTGATACCATTCAAAACCTCTTGCTAAAGTGATGAATATCATCTAAGCAGCTTCCCATTTTGGCCAGTTTCTCTCTTTCCTTCCTTAACAAATATTGATCATGTCTTACATGTCTTACCTTATCAATGAGATAGACCTTTAAAGTTTTTATTGAGTGAAGTAGTTGCTGTCAGGAGAGAAAAGGACTATTTCAGAATAGGTATTTCTAAGGAATTGATGTCAGGGATGGGGGGACGGGACTAAAAGGTGAGTTGGGAGCTGACCACATAAAAGTGTTGCAGACCAGGGAAGCTGACAATGCAGACTCTTAGGAAGGACATCGCTTCCTTCCTTGATGTGCTTCTTAGAACGTTTACTAAATAACATGAGTAGTGTAGTACCTAGGGCTGTTCAACACTGGTGTCAGTTGGTTCTCTATAGGACACTCTTCCTGTGCTGAACTCTTGTCCCTTTTACCAACTCATCCCCTAAAGACTCCACTTGAGCATTCTTATGGCGCATTCTGGAATAAACTATACCATTGAGAACATGTTACAACTTACTTGGTTATACCAAAATATGTAGTACTCAATTTGAATACTCACAAGTCATCTTTGTGGCCTTCCTGTACTTTTAATTCAATGACTTATTTCGTTTTTATGGATTTGGAATTAATAGGTTCATGTGTCTTACTTACACTGTCATCAACTACTCCTTCATTTCCCTGCATGAAACTCATTAGAGGCTTCTCTAAGCATTGTAATGATCACATGGTTCCATGGTATAAATGAAATACAATTGACTTGTTTTTCCCTTGAGGAAAGTGTTCACTCCTTGACAAGTGGTCATCACCCACATCTGCACATCCAGGCATCTTTGGTTTTCAGACCATTTTCTTAAGGTGGTTTCTTGGCAGTGAGTCAATCAAGACAGAAAAGTTCGAATAGGTAAGATGCTCCCCACTTTCTGGAGCTAGGGATTTGAGTAGAATCCAGGTCTTCCAAGTTTTACTCTAGCATTCCTTTTTAGACGTTATGGTCAGCCGGGTGGTGGCACATGCCTTTAGTCCCAGCACTTGGGAGGCAGATCTCTTGGGTTCAATGCCAGCCTGGTCTATAGAGTACATTCCAGGACAGCCAGAATTACAACAGAGAAACCTTGTCTAGAAAAACAAAAAAAAAAGTTACGGTCAAATAAGATGGTATGTGTCTGTAAATAAAAACAAGCAAACATAATGTTACCTTATCCCTTTAGTTATATCTTTAAGTACTTTGTTTAACTTCCAGACATATTACAGAGCATAAAATAAAATGTGTTTTGCCTGGTGTATTTGGTTTCAAGCCTGGAAGTTAAATCCAAGGAGAGATAACATATACAAGCAGGAAAGGTTAAATAATGGTATGAAATTTTACGTAGTTCTTAAAGGTCTCTGTGAAGGATTCTGCCATTTAACTTCGTCCTTAACCTTCTGTGCGGCTCTGGCCATGGGTCAGGCACTGCAAGGTTTTCGTCACGGCAGCTCTTACCTTCCCTCTAACCTCTTTCCGTGGGACTCAGACCTGCATCACCAGCTAGACAGTTTTCCGGCACTGCCCTCAATTCCGTGCTCTCCACCCTCCGACCCCAAGCTTTTGAATTATCGAAACAACTTCCTCAAAGCTACTTTGTTTCCCCTTCTTCTCATCTCTTGTTTCCTTCCATTTTATTGAATCCAGGGTCAGCTTGCTATCCTCTTCAGGTGAAGCTCATTTTTATGGTTTCGGGTTTAACACTAGAAGGTTGGGTTTCAGTGCAGTTTTTGTTATTCTTTATTCTTTACATGATGAAAATAAAAATTTTATCCCAGTTTGTCTTCCTTCTTAGGGCCAGAGTTCAATTCAGTGTACACTGCTGATTTTAAAGCTGGTGCCCTCTGACTTCCAGAGTCTCACAATGTGCCAGTTCTCCTCACATGTCAGTTTCGAGTCATCTTTCTTACTGTCTCCCATAATGCCCGGTGAAGAGGGTCGTGTCTGCTGATAGTGGATTGTTCATTCGACTTGCTCAGCAGCATTTTGCTCTTTAGTAGACCTTATTTTTAAGTGCATATCTGAAGATTTTAGATACATTTACATTTTAGATATAAGGGACAAAGGCTAGAAAGCTCAGTCAGTGCCATGGTCCTACTATCCTCCATATCTAGTCTGGCTATAGGGCTATATATTGATGGAGTTGGCTTCGAGGGGAGCCCTTTGCACATAATTTTGCTTCCTACTACACTAGCTAGAGGGAGTGACCATGCAGTGTGTTTTATTGGTCATTTTTCTTTTACCATTCCATTAGTATTGGCAAGAAAAACCCAAAGCAACTAAAAACTGTTTCAGGCAAATTTAAGTTCATAATGAAGTAAAGGTTGAAATACAGTAGAAAAATTCTTATGTCCTTTCACTTGAAGATTATTTTATATTTATCTTTATTAACATGCATAGAAGTTTGTTGTGCCCATAGAGTAATGTAATGAAGTTATTGAGTAGTGAAAACATATGCAGTTGAACCCGGTATTGGATTAGAACTGCAGAAAGCTGTGCTTTGCAGTGCAGTAACTTGGGTAGAAACAACATGACAGTTTTTCTATTAGAGTAACTATTTAGCCTCGCCATCCATTAAATAAATTATATGTAATGAATACCAGAAAGAACTAGAGGTTACCTTGTTATTTTAATGTGCATTAAATGGCCTTTAATGTTATATTTAACATCCCAATTAGAATTCAGTTCTTCCTCATGTTTTTACTGCTTTTGTTTTTCTGCTTTCAACTTGCAGTGTTTAAAATTCAGTAAGATGTTCAGAGATAAGCCAGAAGCATTGGCTGTTCAGGCAGCCTAGGAGATTTAGTTAATCTGACCTAGATGTTCTTTTGATGATTGAGATTTATATATGAAAACAGTTCTCAATTTCAAAATGAAACATAGGGGGGATCTACCATATAAGTCAGCTGTTCTGCCAGCAGTAGGGATTAATCAGCCCTGAACAGGAAGAGTTAGCCGTGAAGTTGTGCTATTGAGATTTTGTGGATTTGGATCAGTAATAACATTGGAAGTTGTAAGTGAATGTAGCCCTTGCATTTTGCCATGTTCTAAGGAGGATTATTTGTTCTTTTTCAAGGGCTTTCTATGCACATTGATGTTAATTTCGTATTTTTATGATGTATATGGCAAAGCAGATGTGAGAGAATCCTTGACTACAGTCCGTGTCTGGTTGTAGAGATTAATATTTGAAAGTATATTTCAATGGTCAGTTTACTCAGCATTTGATTTTATACCGAATACAGATACTTGCATGGTTAAGATGAGAGCGCAACATAAACTTTTCCAGTTTTCTGCCCTACATCCCATGCTACCAGATGGTACTTTCTATATCGGTTCTGCACTTAACATTGTGCTGTGGTTTGTTTTTAACTTCAAAGTACTGAGGTGCAGAGTGTGAGGTGTGGAGGTGTCCAGCTACTGCAGATGTTGAGGTGGTAGGATCGCTGTAGCCTGGGAGTTGGGGGTCAACCAGGGCAACATAGCAATACCCCATCTCTGAAAATACCAATAGTCCTGGGGTTTATAAATAAGCCCTGGCATTTCAGGGACACCTGGCCTCATCAACAGCAGTGAAGAGATGAGGCATGGCACCTCCCAGGCTGGCACGCAGCCAGGGCAGATGAGTATGTAGTTGTCTTATCTTGACACTGTGATTGAAGTGTAGTGTTCCGTGTTAAAGTGTACCTCGTGAGAGGTACAAATCCTTGGAATTATGTTGAAATGGTTTGTCTTCTGTTTCAGTACCCAACATTGTGAAATATGTGCTTGAAACCAGAGTTATTGACTGAACCTTTAGAATTTCTAATTGAGTATATAACTAACCGTATGTCTCAGTTATTGAAATCAACTAAGACTAAACTAATTTTAAGTACTTAGCTCATTTTAGATGCTGAACAGTACATCCAGTGATTGGTAGAGTACTTTCATCAAAGTATGTTTCTTCTAAAATTGAAAAGGTGCTGGTTTAATTAGATTTGTTTATGATTCTACACAGCAACTTAGTAAGTTTTGTCTACTGAATCTGCTGGGAAGTGAGTGAGTGCAGGGTGGAGCCTGAGATCATGTGGGGTGAGCATGTATGTGCGTGTATGTGTCTAACTTGACATTCTTGGCTTGATTTGGTTAACTACTTCTTTCTGAATTAAATACAATGGAATCATTTTTGGAATGACATGCAAGTCCTTGGGTTTAATCACCTGCACCAGAACAGACAGACAGACTCCATAAAACAGAAAGATTATGGAATGACTATTGACCTGGAAAGCAGCAGCATGATTGCAGATTCCATTATGTGTTTCCTTCTGAACCCAGTTACATGGCTTTGGTAACTGCGGGATTAAGTTACAGATTTCTTAACACACATGTGTGGCAGCACATTCTCTAGAAGGAAAGCACCGTCTTCAAGAAAGCATTGGGCTTAGTCTTACTGTGCACTGTTTGATGATTCTTTTTCAGACTCCAGGCATTAGAGCGCGACCTACAAGACTTCAGTGGTTTTGTGATAGATGCATTGCCAGCAATCAGGTTGGTATTTGATTTCGGGTGTCCAAAGCACTTAAAGCTTAGAAATAAGCGAGTGTCTTGGAAATTCACAAGATGTCCTTGTGTTCCCTCAGTGTTTCTCCAAGTAAATAACAGCATATTTTGTGTTCCTGGGGTATATTGGAAGTCCTAAGAGTATAGGTGTGGCCCTTGGAGGTTCTCAGGGCCTTCCTCTAGTCGGTATGAGTAAGCTGACAGTGTGACCTGTACATTGTGGCAGGAGGAAGTGCCTTCTCTCTCCAAGCTCGCTACCTCTGTCTGTTCAGAGACAGCACAGCATGCTGTCAGCAGCTCCCAGTGTTCTACCTCAGTTCTGTATATTATCAAGGTGCTCTTAAGAGATGCTTTTAACTGACTTACTCATGTTGTGTGTTTGTGTTCTCATGGTCCTTTATATTTTAAAAAGTATTACTACTGTGGTAAAATATTCACAACGTAAGTGATTTGGTTTTTTAACTACTTTTTGGTGTCCAGCTCTGTGGTGTTAAGTAGGTACACCCTTGCTGTTGTTCTTGACCTTAGTCTTCTGGTAAAGTTAACCTATCCTATGGGTAACATTCACTCAGTGGGTCATTCTACTACTTGTGTTAACTGTAAAATACACCTTTTGCACAGTGTAAATCTTTCTGTTAATCTTTTTAAGGTTGAAACTCTTGAAAAGTTAGTGGAGCTGACCCAGAAACTGTTTGAATGTGACAGAGACCAGCTGTACTACAGCTTACTAAAACTATACAGTAAGTGACGGCACTCCTGCTTCCACTCCATCTGCAGAGCCTGCAGCAGGGAAGGGATGCTGCCAAGTGTGGAGTCTGCAACAAAGGCCAAAGTGGAGGCGAGCCGAGCCCTCCTACAGAGTATTATACTGTATCTCTAGATGATATGTAACGTTTGTAAATTGACATCCCTGCTCCAGTAACGAGAAGGCAAAAAACAACCCTGTGCTCCTGGAGCCCAGAACTTCAGGTGGTACATCCATGTGTCACCGCTGTACTCACCTAGGCCTGCCAGGCCTGAGACCTCTACCCCCTGGCCCTCCTGCCCGTGTGAGCAAGGGATGGGGCGAGGACTGAAACTGGTGGGTATGAAAAGAAAGATTTCTTTTTGATAGTTTTTCATTCTTGAAAATGAGGGTACCCTAACAATCAAAATGGTACCAGGAACATATGACATTCTATGATGCTGTCTGTCATGTGGGAAGGTTGGCAATGCTCAGGGTTAAGTGGTACCTTGGATGTGAGTCCAATTGGTTCATAAATGATTCCACTTCTCTTTAATGTTCTGTCCATTGGGTAAAATATATTGGAGGCCATTGGTTCACACTGAGGTATTCTGCACTTGTCAGGCACTAGGCCTGACAAACCAATTCAAATTCAAAATGAATTTGCTCTGGCTGGTGATCCATGCTACCAAACAAAAACTGACCAAAAAAAAAAATTGTTTATTTTACCTCCGAAGAATCAAGAGAAAGACAGATATACAGAAAAAGCAGTAAATGAGGAGAGAGTGAGAATTGCCAAGTCCTCAGACAGGCCAGTTAGTGTGTCAGGGTAAGAAGTCCTCGGCTTTAACCTTGACAAGGAAAGTCTCTTTGAAATGGTTGGTCTGCATTTCGTTTTCTTTTGGTTTTGTGTGTTGGCTGGATAGTTCCTTTCTGTCTATGAAGCCAACTTCTCCTTGCTCAGCTCATTGAGCGCTTGTGTTTTACATAATGAAATGTTTTCTAAATCTGTAATGCTAAGTAGAAGGCAGTTAAGATCTTTTAAGCCAACTCAGGACAGAAAAGGAACTCAAAGCCACAAAATTTAATATTAATTTTGAGGATAGTTCTCTTTTCTGTTTTATGTAAATCCTGAAGTAGCTTTCTCAGTCACTCTGTAGTAGCTATGAGCATATTTACAGGCGTAGATTTTTGTAGGAACATGCATAAAAACTATTCGTTTAATAGAAGCATATTACATTTTTTTAACTCAGGTATGTTTTACAATCTTTTTCTACATTTTAATCATCTATAAGTACTAATAGAGTAGTTGGATATCCTAGAATTTACTTTGACCAGTCCTCTGTTTCTGTGAATAAATGTTAGTTTTCCATGCTGTAAAGAAAATGTCATTTATCTTTGTACCTTGTATCTTGGTTCCAACCTTTAATTTCCATGTGACTAAATTTCTGGTGTTTATCTTACGGTTGAAGAATGATTTGGGTTTCATTTTTATAATCAAATAATGTTCTATTCTGTTCATGCCAGCATGCACATTTGACGTGTTCTTATGATACTAGTAAAGTGGAGGGAAATGGCAGAGTAGTCAGCGATGTCTCCTTTTTTGTTCACAGAGATGATTTGATCTAGATCTGTTTTTGTTGTGCCAGTTTTACCTCATCAAACAGTGAATAAGTTAATGATTTTGTCTTCTTGAACACACTTTTACAGAAGCTTCCTTAATGCCATTGTCACTATTCCAGACATTTTCTTACTTTAAACATACTTCAGCTTGTATGGAGTGTGTTTGTTTTATTTTGTTGTTGTTTTGAGACTGGTCTCACTTTGTAACCTTGGCTTCCCTGGATCAGGTTGGCCTTGAACTCGCAGAGATCCAACACTATGCTGGGATCAGAGGCGTGCACCGCTGAGCCAGGCTCACTGCCTTCTTATATAAGAAGTAGACATTCATTTATCATTTGTGTACACAGATTGTTCTGTCCTAAAACAGATGCTTTGGATTTGTTATCTTGTGTTAAAAAATTCCTTGACTGGCTTTTAAATTTGTTTATTTATTTTGGGTTTTTGAGACAGGGTTTCTCTGTGTGATCCTGGTTGTCTTGGAATTCATTCTGTAGACCAGACTGGCCTCGAACTCACAGAGGTCCGCCTGCCGCTGCCTCCCAAGTGCTGGGATCAAAGGTGTGCGCCGCAACACCAGCTCAGGCATTTTGTCCTTTTTAAAAAGAAGAAAATTATTTTCTAGTGGTTCTTAGTCTATAAGGCATGTAGTTGTAAATCATCCGCCCATCTTTTCTTGGTTGCTTAGAATACGTGTATTGGCTCAAAAATGAAACCTGATTCCAAGTGTGCCGCGCTGCGCTTGGCCGGGAGCCTCCCTTCCCTGTCTGCAGCAGACCTTTGCCAGGGAGGAGCTGCTCCGTGTGTTTCCTTCACACAGGAAAGATTAAACTCGAGTTTTATACTTTGAAATATTTATAATACTTATGTTTTACGTTACAGGAGGACATTTTAATAAAGTGAAGGTGTAATTATAAGACTATTGCTTTAAAAACTAATTGTAAATGTGAGGTTTAAGCTAGTTAGATTGACTATATTATCAAGTGTGTATAAAATCACACTGAACTTTAGGGTAATTTCCACTATTTAAAAATGGCGTTGCAACCTGTGTATGACCTAGGAAAATTGTCCTACTCACCTTTTATCTCTTTCTTTATGACTGATTTCTAATTGAGTGTGACTATCATTCACTTTTTGTTCTTTAAAGTTTGTACTTCTAGTAGACATTAGTTGTCAAAAAACTTAGTTTTTCTTTTTAGAGGGCAGGATTTGGAGAGACAAGAAAATCTAGAGAAATGACACTTAACGTTAATAGCGATGCTGTCCCTCTAGAGTGCTGATAAATAGAAACATTCCTGTTTCCTGGGATGCTTGTGTTCCAGCTCATCTCCCTAAAGTGTTCCTTATAAACATGTTTGCAAACTAAAACAAAAGGACATCTGAAGCAGGGCTGTCCTGAGGATATCCTGTGAAAACTGGGTATCACAACACAGAAGTAATTAAGTTGTTAGTATAAAGCAGGGATTCCCAACCTTCTTAATGCTGTCACCCTTTCATGCAGTTCCTCGTGTTGTGGTGACCCCCAACTATAAAATTATTTTCATTGCTACTTAATAACTGTAATTTTGCTACTCTTATGAATCGTAAATATTGATATGCAGATGGTCTTAGGTGATCCCTGTGAAAAGCTCATCTGACCCACAAAAGGGTCACGACACACAGGTTGAGAGCCACTGGTATAATGGAATCTACCTCCTTCACAAGAGCCTTCCTGCCTTCTTAAGACTTGGTCATGCAGTGTTGTTGCCGTAAGAGATATAAAACACTCAGGCAAAGGCCCTTCCAGCAGCAGGTGAGATGCAGACATCATCCCCTGCCTAGTTAAAGCATCTGGAACATTGACACCTTGTAAGATAAAAGCCTGCCTTTAGAACATTCTCAGCCATTTTGGAACCGTAGCTGCTCGCAAGGCGGTGTTTATCATCTTTGCAATCATGGAAGGGCATGTGATTCTTGTTTCTGATTTTGATTTTCACATTCGGCAATTTTTCAGTTACTTTAAAAACAAACCTTTTGATCAACATGATTTTCAAAGCTTTGAATAAAGGCCTGGGGTAGTTTGTTATTATTTTTGTTATTGTTTAGTTTCTTTGTTTTGACAGAGAACATATTTATTTCTGTGGCTCATAATTAAAAAGACACACAGAAAAGTCACCTCACTTCTGGGCTACAGTCACTGTTTCCTCTCCCTGACAACAGCATTTGGAATAATACCTAGTTGAACATAAAAGAAGAATGTCCTAAGCATTTTCCAGTTGTGCTTACCATAGTTATTGATTTTTGAATTAATTAAATTCTACAGAAATGAATGGTGACTGGCAAAGAGCTGATGCTGTCTGGAATAAAATGCAAGAAGAAAATATTATCCCTCGGGAAAGGACATTGCAATTGTTAGCAGAAATCCTGAAAACCAGCAACCAGGAAGTTCCCTTCGATGTTCCTGAGGTGATTTGTCTTTTGCATAAACCTAGCAGATTTTTGTTGCTGTATATTTCTAGAACCTAGCTTAGCCCAGTTTTACAGTACAAAGGTCTCTGGATTTGAGCATTTCTGTTGAACTTTGTGATTTTGTTTTATAGTTGTGGTTTGGAGATGACAGACCTTCCCTGAGTTCTTCATCTCCTGCAGCAGTAAAATCTGTCACTGAGAAGATGGTTCTGAATGACTGCAGACTGAGAAAGAACAAAGGTAAATACCCACAAGGTCTTGTTTTTATTTTTGTTTGGTTTCTTGTTTGTTTGTTTAGACAAGGTCTCACTCTATAACCTCTGCCTCAGGCTTATCTCCTTAACTAAGACACAACTAATATAAATATTCTCAGACTTTATCTTTTTTTTTCCTCCCAATTTAATTTCCAGTTTTAAATAAGATTTGGACATTGGTGGTTGAGTTTTGTTGCAGGGATAATACAAACGTCCCTAACATGCCTGTTCAAATACTTCTAGAGTGTTCTTGTGGTCATTAACATTGTGTCTGTACCTATTTAAATACCTTGCATTTCCTTCGGGCTGAGTTTCATGTTCAAAGAGGGCCGTCTGTGGTAGATCAGTTTTAATCGATCTCTGTTGTGATGTGTTTATACACACGAGTGGATTATAGTTTCATTTGGCTGTTTATAGCCAAGCAATTTTATTTCAGAAAAGTAAGTGACTGAAAAGTGTAGATAGTTCTCTTTGGTAACATCTTTTCATTCGCTGACAGTTATTGTGAACAAGTGAAATAAAACTGTTAATCAGTCAAACAAATGTTGCCTAGTTTACTTGTTAGGTATCTGTATATTTGAAAATTGTATGTTTTTGTATAAGTCCTGTCGTAGCCAAATAATTTGATCTTCTAATTTTAGAATTATAGGCTATATTCACGTTAATGCTATTGTGTTGAAATGTTAACCATTGGAACCGCCCACTTATAGATTAAAGATAGCTTGGAAGTGAATCTTTTGCGCCCCTCAATCTAAATTATACCTCTGGTTTATTTGGACTTTAACACATACTTTGCAATTTATTTTGAAACTGCTATCATCTTTTGAAGTCAGAGCAGTTGGTTTTCATTTTTATTAGCATGAACATAATTTATTGACCCAAGGCAAGTATAAAAAATAATTTGGAAAAGACACCCTTTCAGAGACCATCCTTTTCAGTGGAGTAGTACTTCCTAAATTGTCACTTGTCTTTTAACAATTTGAAGAATTGTGGTATGGTCAGGGCCCGTCTCTAAGGATTGGTAACAGTGGGTAGGTATGTATTTTGGATGGTTTTCTTTTGTGTGTGTGTTTTGCTAGTTTCAGAATAATGTCTCATTTTATCTTTTTTCTCCCTCATAGATGCATATAATAACTTCCTCAGAGCTCAAAAGCAAAACATTGTATTTGGCAGTGAAACATACAGCGCTCTGATAGGCTTGCTGCTGAAGAAGGACAACTTTGCACAAGCAATGCAAGTGAAAGGCGCGTGAGTATGAGCTCTTCTGTCAAAGCCTGCACTCAAGGCAGTGCTGGCCGGAGTGTCTCAGCTGCCCGTGGAAATAACATTAAAGGTTACTTAATTTTATGAGTTGCTTGTTTGAAGCAGGGTCTCTGTCTCCAGGCTGGCCTCCAGCTTGCAGCCACCCTCCCACCTCCTGACGCCATCCTTGTGTGCTCAGATAAGCAGTCACAGCGGGGTCTGTCACCTGGCAGTGTCTTCTGTCTGACTTGTGCGTCTTCTCGGTTGTAAACTGAATAGTGTGACTCTAGACTTTACCTATAGCTCAACTAATGCCTTAAAAGATTTTTTATGGTGTCCTGTCAGCTGTAACCAGTAGGGTCTAGGGTATGAATTATCTTATTTTTTCAAAAAATCATTATGGAACTCCATCTTTAATAACCAAACACATTCTGAAATGAGTAATTTGGAATGACAAGGAGGCAGAAAACAGTAGAGAATTTTGTGTTGATAAATACAAGTAGGAAACTTAAACTTAAAAAAAAAAAAAGCTTAAGTCAAAAACCATTTAATCCTAAGGGTCGGTCACAAACCCTCTAAAGACTCCCAGTAATACAACTTAATTATCTTCATCATGAGGCTGTGGAGATGGCTCACTGGGTAAAGTCCTTGCTATGCAAGCATGAAGACAAGGATTCAGATCCCCAGAACCAACATAGAAGCTGGGCAGGCTGGCTGTGTAGACTAGCTGCAGTTGATGAACTTCAGGTTCAACAAGACACCCTGCTTCAGTAAATGAAATGGAGAGCAACTGAGGAAGACACAGGTGTCGACCTTGGATCTCCATATGACACATGAGCGCGTGCATGCCTATCTTCACACAGATGCAAGCAGGCACTCGTGTGCACCATGACACACACACACACACACACACACTCTCTCTCTCTCTCTCTCCTTAACTGGACTTGTTCATGGTGACCTACTCTTGTGACATCAGTTGAGCCATCTTCCCGGAGCCCACCACGAAGGTTTTACTGTGCTCCCAGATAGTCGATGAGTCGTGTGCTGCAAACATTTTGGCGGCATACCCTTAGTGGTGACACGTGTGTGTGATGCGTGATGTGTATTTCGAAACACGCTGTACCGTAGCATGTTCAGTGCTCTGTGTACCTCTCAAAGGAGGCCACTGACCTGACAGTTTCAAACTGAAATCGCCACTACTTAGTGGGGCAGAGTGAGCATTTTTTAAATGAAACAGACTGGAAAATAACAAAGCACTTCAAGTAGTAGAGATCATTTTGTGGAATATTGATTTCCATTGATGTGAATTTGTGTATGTGTTTGGACAGATGTGGTTATTATAAGACATTCCTGTAGTTCTGCATAGGTCGATCTTAGATGGAGCTGACCTGAGTGGTTAGAACAGCAGTCTCAATCTGTGGGGATCAAACTTTGGGTTCCAAAAGACCCTTTCATAGAGTTCGCCTAAGACCATCTGCATATCAGATATTTACATTACAATTCATAACAGTAGCAAAATTGCAGTTAGGAAGTAACAATGGAAATAATTTTATGGTGGGGGAGTCACCACAGCATGAGGAACTGTATTAAAGGGTCACACAGCTTTAGGAAGGCTAAGAACCACTGGGTTAGAAGCATAGCTCTTCTGTTCTCCTGTTACCCACAACCTGTAAAGTACAAGCTTCTTTCTTTCTTTAGGTTTTTATGAAGCCTTTCTACACTATGATTGACATATAAAAAGATATACATATTTTATGTATACATCTCATTAACTTTGGGGATAAGTATATATCAATGAAACTACCACTGGCATGAAGGCCGTAAACATATCCATCACCATCTGGAGTTTCCTCCCACCCTCTCTGTCATCATCGCTGTTATCAGTGTTGGGTTTCTGAGCATGTGTAATTACACTGATGATCTGCCCTCTTAGCAGTATTCCATATACAGTATTATTAACTGTAGGCACCACTGTGTAGGACTCTAGAACTTACCTTGCCTTGCTGATATTTGTTAGTCATCATCTTCATATTTTTCCTCCTCTGATCCCTGGCAACCTGCTTTCTGCTTCTGAGTAGGGTTTTTTAAGACTCCACCTACACGTAAAGCTTCCTGTACACTTCAGAGTGCTTATATTTCAGCTGTGATATCCTACAAGGATTATTCCTTAGCTGCTTTCCCCATGTAGGTGTGTGGACCCAAGAGAATCGAAGATCCAAAGACCTCAACAGGAAACTGAATACATGACTTTAACCTGGGACCAATGAAATGTTTATTATTATATAGAATTATAACCTATGTTAAACCTATGTTGGGTACCTTTCTTTCTTGAAGAGAGCTAGTTGGTGGCTGGTGTATACCTTTTATTCCAGCAGTTGGGAGGCAGAGGCAGGTGAGTCTGAGTTTGAGGCCAGCCTGGACTGGTCTACAGAGTGAGTTCCAGGGCAGCCTTTGGATTGGGAATATTTAAATTATCCAGTTAATTATGTTACTGGAAATATGTCATGGTAACTTCTTTAGGTTCATTTCCTGACTCTCTCTTCCCCTCCCAGCTCTGTGTCAGCTCAGAGTGAAAAATAATTGTTGTTGCGCTAGTGAGACAGCTCAGCTGACTACCTGGGTTTTGATCCCCAAGACTCGTGTGGTGAAGGGAAGAACCGACCCTAGCAAGTTGTCCTTTGACCTCCCTGTGTTTTGTGTGTCCACACACATGTACACACGTATACACACAACTAGGTACTTAAAAAGCAATGGTTGTTGTGTACAGGCCACTTGATTTCAGTATGGTAACCGCCATGCAGGCTACCATAGCCTGTAATACACCCGGCATTCTTACTCTCTGTCAGGGTTCTGACAAGTGGCTCTGAGTCTCTGGGAACATAATGTTTTTCTTAGGGAGCCAAGACTCATTTAACAGCAGCTCTGCGTTACCTGTAAGAACAGTGTTCATTTTCTCTTGTCCTCATTAGCTCTTGTTTTTCTGTTGAGAAATGGTGCTAAATCTGCCACTGACTGTTTTCACTGGCTTGACCAGTTTTTGTTACTCAAAATGATATGAATTAGTTAAGTGTTGACGAATATCTTACTGTGTATTATGTAAGCACAAGCCATAGTCCATCCATTGCTCTGAACATACAGACTTGAAACAGTCTTTAGTTAAGAAAGATTAATATTTGCAGTTAGTGTAAACTGGAAGATGGATGCCCCTTTTTCCTATAATTTTTTTGACAGTTTAAAAAAGAAAAAGAAAAACAAATCTGGAATTCTGAGCAATCTATTCCAGTAGCCACCAGCCTTAATGTGACTGTTTAAATTGTGTGAAATGAAATATAATTAAATCATGTATTTCCTGCGGCTGGTGGCTAACCCCATTGAACGGCACAGATAAAGCTATTCCCTTTACCACAGAAAGTTTGGTTTGGGAACTGAAAAATAAAACTTAAAATTAGGATCCAAAAATTTCTTTGTGTTAAATGAAGATCCCAATGCAAAGGTTTCTGTTAGTAACTTTGTACTTTTCTGTCTTCGCCAGATTAGAATAATTTTTATTGTGATGTCCTTTTCTGCTGTGCAGTAGATAGGGGAAAATTTGTCCCGTCTGTTAGTAATTTCCACTTTCTTATTTGAAAGAAATACGGGAAGCTTCTTGAAGAGTACTAAAGTGATGTGTATTTCAAAAAGCTTGTCGCTTGTTATTGTCGGTTAAAAGACAAGATTGATTACCTCGTGGTTTTAGGTGGCTTTGTTGCTCTTTTTCTTTGGGGGTTTTGTTGGTAATGGTTCTGTTTTGATACTTTCTCTCATTGCGTTGCCCTTGCTGGCCGTAGACCAAGCTAGTCTTGACCTCACAGCGATCTACCTGCCTTTGCCTACTGAGTGCCAGATAAAAGGCTTGAGTTACCTACCATGCCAGGCTGGCTTTAGACTGTAATATTCCTTTTGTTTGTTTGGTTTTTTTTTTAGATAGGGTTTCTCTGTATAGCTGTGGCTGTACTGGAACTCACTCTGTAGACCAGACTGGCCTTGAACTCAGAGATCCACCTGCCTCTGCCTCCTGAGTGCTGGGTTTAAAGGCATGCGCCACCACCACCTGGCTGTAAGTAATATTCTTAAATGAATATGGTATAATACCTATAATAACATTGATGTGAGGTTTTTAATAGTGCCTAATTTTTATTTAATCATGCTACAGGTTGGGAAAACAAGTTTTTTAATCAGTTAGTGTCACATATGAGTTGCTGGCTTAGAAGCTTTGACAGATGGGACAAAGGGGAAAAATCAAACCTAAGCAACTGTGGGGATCGGTGGGGGGAAATGGGAACGTCCTGTGTCCAGGGACAGCAGGGTGAGCCCTTGACCTGCTAGTGACTGACAAGATGGGAAGATGGGCACGGCACAGCATCTGGCTGACTGGCTTGATAAGAATAGTGGGCCACTTCTCTTGTCCTCTGCTCAGGGTTTTGGGGCTGTGTCAGCAACCCATGAGGATTGACAGCGACATCACTGCTGAGCTGATAAGGCGAATGGCAGAGATTGCTCTTGCTCCTTGTGACCTGTGAAGATTTCCTAATCGGAGGTTCAGCTCTGAGGCATCGGGGATGCTAAAATTTCATCACAAAAGATACACAAAAGCATAGCAAACAAACCGCTTCCAGTTAGATTTTAAGGTTTTGTTTGTTTTTGTTTGGTTTTAGTTAATCTTATAGGATTTAGTGCTAAGGAAACCTATTTTTTGCCCTTGAGTTTTAAAAAGTTAGGAAGTTTGCTTTTAAGTCTGCGGTTATATGAAGTTTTAAATTTTAGCATAACACGGTTTCGGGTCTGTGCTGTGTTTAAAAGCTTTATAAACTGTCTAGATGACAGAAATTTGAAAATTAATCAGCCAAATGATATGGTGTTGGTTAGTAATATGCGTTAGTTTATATTTAAAGTATACAGTGCTGAAAATAAAATGTTCATTTTTGTTGCTGGAAGAATAGTTTTACATTTTATAATTATGGTGAATTTAAAAGAGAGAGAGGGGAAAAAGTACCCAGCTTAGGATACAGTCGAACAATGCGGGGCACACGGTTATTTTAGTCATCTAATATGTCAGCACTCAAGAATCTGAACCGATTGTTTAAAAAAAATCTTGTACTTTGTTTCTTTTGTTGCTCATTTCCAACTTTGTCATCTGTCAGAATGCAAAAAAAAATTATCCTTCTATAACCATTGACAGGATAACACAAAAGCTGTCTCCAGGTCGATATTTTGCGGCAATATTTTTAACATACGAACAGTAGTTTTTATAATTTCACCTTGGTGCTCAACCATTTATTATCGTATCAGAAGCATGTCAGTAATTCCTTTCTAAATGTCTGCTTCTTTTAGCGCTGAGACCCACATCAAGGGCTTCACACTGAACGATGCTGCCAACAGCCTCCTCATCATAACGCAAGTTAGGCGGGATTATTTGAAAGGTATGTCACAATGCTTGACCTTTACGTCACATTAATGCCTCTGCAGATTTTTCTTGTAACGCCCTTCGAATACTTGGATAAAGGAGTCCATTTAGCAAATTACCTGCTTATCAAGAGCCTTTTGTGGTAGCTGAGAGACGTAAATTACTGTACATGCATTTATAATACAGCTTGAATATGAATGTACTTGTCATTTGACCACTTAGTCCAGTTTCCATTCCATTTAACACAAGATGGGTTTTCTTAAGATGAATCACAGCTCTTCAGACATGCAAAATTTGTGTTCCAGAACGAGAGAAAGTACAGGCTTTCAAGTGCGTTAAAATTCACAGCACAAGTCATTTTGCTTTGGAAATTAACATACTTTGGAGGTCTGAAACAATTCCCAGCAGTTATTTCTTGCATGTTGTGTTGGTTGTATATGAGATAGCAAATGAGTTAAATTGAGTGTTAAGTGTGTGGGATTGTGCACCAAATGATTGTAATATTGATTTTTTTAAAAACCTAATCCAATACTTTTTTAATAGTTCATAATACCAACAGCGGTAAAATGCAGTGTTTGTTTGGAGTTGAGAGTTTTTAAGTGAGCGTGAAGAGGGTAACACTGGGAACATGTGGAGGTGATTTTGGGACTGTTGGGATGTGGGAGCTGGTGGTCTCATGCAGGCTGTCCATTGTTTGCAGAGGATAGATAGCTCTCAAGGGGGACGGTGATGACTGTTGAAGTTAGGCAAGTAGCTTTCAATTAACTTTCACATTTGAATTTTAAGTCAGCGTAGCAGTACTACTACAACAAACCGCACTTAGGAGACCTTGAGGTTAGAAGTTCAGCTCTTAACTGTGATGCTTGGTTTCTTCCCCAGACTGTGATAATGATGCTGTTCCTCACTTGCAATTCATCAAATAATTTTCTGTCTCCTGAGAGGAAGCTGGCTGTGTAATTGTTCAGCCTCGGTGTTGCTTATAATACCGAAGCTTGCTGGTCTTCAGCTTCCTTCCTAACGGAAGGTGGCTGAACGTGCACCACTGTTCCTCGGGTGCTCTGTGAGCGAGAGCAGTCTTTGACAACTTTGAGTTGTCTTTGGGAGGTACAGTGGGACTTGATTTTTAAACTTTAAAGTTTTTTTTTCCCAACAGAATTGATTTTGTGTGGTTTATTTTTCATGTAGAAATAATAAATGATTTTAATCAGTTGAAGATTTTAGCTGAGCATGGTGGTGCACACTAATCCTAGCATGTGAGGGGCTGAGGCAGGAAGGTTGTTTGGGCTTGAGGTCAGCAGAGTGTCTCACAGAAACAAAGAGGGAATTAAACTCTAATCCTTGTAAAAATATAAATAGCTAATGTTTCTGTAGACACGAAGAACAAGAGTTTTATTTTTAACTTCAAGAGTTCAGTTTGGAGCTAACTATGCCCCTAGGCTTTTTACTGACCCTAGCCTTTACTAGATGTCCCGTGAGAACCACAAAGAAGTATGGGTGTGGTGCCTCAGCTGTTCTCAGGTGTTCAGCACAGGTTTTGTGAGCCCGCTGACCCCTCCTCTCACTGCCCGATCCCCACGGCAGCCTGACATCTGGCGGAGTGCTCATCAACGAGGCAGGAATGACTTGGACCCTGGTCCTCTGTCCACAATTGCTCTGTAGCCAAAGAGAGTGACTGATTTTCTTCAGTCTTTCAGATCTGCCCTCTCTCTTTCAACTTTATTTTTATCAAACTTACCTATGGCAGTAAGATAGTTAAATCTTACGGTAGTTTATATACTAAAACTTTTATAGATCACTAACAGCTGCTATGTAGCAATATGCTCAGTATTACTAGAGAATAATTGAGAGAAATATTGGAATTGAGTGACAGACCGTCAGAGAAGACTTGGGGAAGAGGGATGTGGACGGAGTGATCCTTAAGTCATTCATGGCACAGAGGGAAATTCTTTGGTACAGGTTAGATCATAAACTCTCGTATTCCCTGTGGACAGATGCAAATTGATCTGTTCCTCTTGCTCGTCCACTCTCCTGTACCCATAGGTGTGGCGCCTGGAACGGGTGGGGGCTCAGGTTGTTGTCCAGCACTGTGACTTTAAGATGGGTTCTGAGTTCAGGAGGATTTTTGAGCATGGTTTCTAATCCCACGCTTTTATTGTGGTAAATGACGGATCAGTCCGAGCTACTGTCCTTGGTCTTACTTTGTTACTTTAATCACTCGTGGGAGGCTCTTTCCTAACAAGGTGCTCAGGCACCTGGATATTTGTGCTTGATTGTCTGAATACAATCACCCTCTAACAAGAAACTATCAAACTGATTTTCTCTGGATCATATTTTTAAAATAGTACATAGGCATTTTTGTTTCTATATGTGCACACATATTTTGTAACATTTTAGCAATTTTTTTAAACTGTTTTTTAAACCTTTTTTCTACTTGACAGTCAATGGTCTGGATCATGTGTAAATTTGAAATTATAATAGTTTATTCAGTAAAGACTTAATTGATCATGCCTTTTACTGTATTGTTTTTAATAGACTGTTTAATTACTACCCTTCCCCTTCCTATGTGAAGATAAGCTGCTCTCATTCTGGAAGCTGCCTAGAGAGGAGAGAGCCTTAGCTTTGTCTAGGTTATAGTGCTTTAATTGCTACAGAGTCGCGAAGTTTCCTCGGTAGTGGTAAAGGTGATTGTTATGCTAAGTATGAGTGCAGCCCCTCCCATCCACCACCTTATTTAATACGGGATTTCACTACACGTGTGTGTGAGTCTATACATTAGAAAGGCATTCCGTGTTTACCCATAATCAGGTACTTGTAAGTGTGAACATTTCTGCAAACAAAACCCTCTTAACTGTAGCCCTAAGAACTGAGTGTGCTTTATTTTCTTTGAAAACTGAATGTGGCAGATATCTGCAAGGAGCCTGATTGTGAGAAGTAAATCTGTTACTGTGGAATTTGAGCGACTGCTCCAGCTTGGCTGGTTTTGTGTGGTTCAGCCCTGTTTGGACAATTTTCAAAAAAACATGTGAGACATTAAGTTTTTGATAATTATATGTGCTTTGAATTAGTAAAATCTAGGAAAGTATTAATGTGGGTAGAAATTACTTATTTTTTGTTCTTTTTGGTATATTTTTTAGTTTAAAAAATTCTTCCTCGTTTATACTTTTCAGAACTTATCAACTTCCTTGATTAGTCATGAAATAGTTCCCTGAATGGAACTCAGGTTGCTACTAACATTTGCCTTCTTTCTGACATGAAATGTTGCTCTTCTCTCATACTTAACACTCAAATATGTCATTTTTTTAAAACGATTTCATAAAGTATTATTTTCTATAATCTAGAATAAATTACTCATTTTTTTTTGTATTTAGCCATTTGGTGTTCATGTTTAAAAGCTGGTTTCAAAATGTGTTAAAGTCAGTACGGGTCATTTAAGAAAAGCTCAGTCCCCTGCTCTTCACTTTAGGGGCTCTAGCAACTCTCAGAGCAGCCTTGGACCTGGAGCAGATCCCTTCTAAGCTAGCTGTGACCCGCCTCATCCAGGCCTTCGCCTTGAAGGGTGACCTGGAAAGCATAGAGGCCATTCAGAAGATGGTAAATGGGGTCGACGCAATTGGACTCTCAAAAATGGTTTTCATCAATAACACTGCTTTGGCACAGATGAAGAAGTGAGTATTTTTAAGCTTTCTGGACCGAGGATTATCTCAAACAGCCACCTTTAAAATGTTTTTGTTGTTCTTTTTGCTTTTTGGAAACCTTGTCAATCATAGGAAATTTTTAATCCTAGTTATTATGTTGATTATTTACTATTAAAACTAATTATATGTTAAAATTATTTTATCTCTAAATCTTAGACTAAACATTTATCATTCATTAAATACACTACACAGTTGCTAACTCACATATGTGTAATGTGTGTCGTGCACAAATGTATATGTGTATAAAATACATACACAGATATTATACACATGCCTCTTGTTACCAAAACACTTATTTTACAAAGAATAAAGCAATTTAATTTCCTAATCAGCAGTTCTTTAGTCTCAACACTAGCATAATGAAACAGAAATTAACAAGCTTGTTAAAAATATGCATTTCCAGGGTTGGGACGTAGCTCTATGTTGGAGAACCTGGTTAGTAAACATAAGACCTGGAGTCTCATTCCACGCATTTTTAAAAAGGTGTTCTGTATTTCTCACCCATTAATACACATACCGACCAGAAGAGAAGGCCCATAAGCCCAGAACTCAGGAGGCTGAGACTGGGAGATCATGAGTTTGGTGACAAACTGGGCCATGTAATGAAACCTTTCTCAGAAAAGAAAAAAAAAAAAAGAGCTCTAGGAATAATAGGAATAATTCTAGAATTGATATTCATAACACTTTTGAGAGAAATATTTTTAATAGTTAATCTTAGTGTGTATGGATATATTAAAATACTTCTTTACGAGTTATTTTTCTGTTTATTCCTATTTATTTTAGCAGAAAATGTTTTGGTTTTCACCTTTAAAACTGTTTCCTGAGAGCTGAGAGATGGCTCAGTTAAGAGCACTTGTTGCTCTTCCAGCAGACCCAAATTCAGCTCCCAGCCCCACGTGGAGGCTCACAACCATGTGGGGTCAGGCACCTTCTGGTGCACATATAAACATGCAGGCAAAACAGCCATATATAGATAAAACCAAATACTTTTTTAAAACATGTTAAAAAAATATTTAAAATGCTATTTTCCAAAGTAGAGTTTCAAACTTTCTTTTTAGTAAGAAAATGTGATTTTTAAAATTAGATCTGTGTAAGAGATCTAAGTTACAATGTATTATTTTTTATGATATGGAAAACATGTTTTTACTCACTTTAAAATTATTCTTTTATCTAAACCCATAGGAAAGATCTAAAAGATAATAGCTTTAGTTAGAGTTCTCTTTTTAATGTAATAATTTCAACATAAAACTGATTTGTAGCCCTGTATTATAATGGCACAATATCAGTTATAGATTACCTTAATCAAAATAAGTGTAATCATGTTTTTTCCTATTTTGTTTAGTGAAGCCACAGAATTTCTTTCTTTTTCCCCAATGTAAAGTACAAAGCCACCGTTTTCTGAGGATTCTAGTATTGAGTATTTTCCAAATGTTTGGTACTTGGCGAAAAGAAACCTATGACTGTTAGACATGAGAATACAGCTTTCGATTATATTATCTTCTGTTTTTAATCTCCAAACGTTATGTATTGTCTTTGCCTCACACACTAGTGCCCATTATGGTTTAGAAAGCCAAAATAATAGCATTTTATATCAAGTGAACTGCAAAATCAAATTAAATATTCAAGGTAAAGCTAGGTTTGGGGCTTGTCTCTCAAACACCGTTTTGAAACAGGTACCCATAGTGAGCCACTCGGTGAGGCTTTCGTGTCTAACTGGGATGTGTCACATGATACACTTTAAAAATCATCGTTGTTGTTAGTCTGGTTGCTTATAGTTTCTTTTTCTGAAGTATTTCATAAACAGCCACATGAATTAACTTCTGACCAAAACTGGCTGTGATTTTATAGAAGCAAATATTTCATTATAATTAGGTTTGTTTTCTTCTACAGCAGTAACATAGATGTGGCCATAGAAAAGATTGAGCACATGCTTACTTCAGAGAATCAAACCATAGAACATCAGTACTTTGGCTTGTCATACTTATTCAGAAAAGTGATCGAAGAACGGATGGAACCAGCGTTAGAAAAGCGTGAGTTGCTTCTTATTAACGGCACAGAAGCACATCTTTTTCTTTGGTGAAATTTCTTTGGTGAGTGAGTCGCATCCCCATTTCAATGAAAGCTTTCCCTGTTTCTCTTTCAGTAACCATCATGTCGGAGAGGTTGGCCAATCAGTTTGCAATTTACAAGCCTGTCACTGATCTTTTCCTGCAGCTTGTGGATTCAGGCAAGGTGGACGAGGCCAGAGCTCTCTTAGAGGTAATTGCTCATTGGAGCTTGTGGCTTCTGGGAAGTAAACTGAGAAGCGACTGGACGGGAGTGTGAGGGGTGGACTGGGAGCGGAGAACACGCCTTCCAGAACGCTGGGATTCGGTGTGAATCAAGATGGCACACCAGGATTGTGGACTGTAGAGTGCCATTTTTAAGGACGTCAGGAAGAACTGGAAGGTTCCCATAATTAAGACAGCATCGGGTGAAAAAAATGAGTTTTTCTGAACTGACTTAAAGACAGATGTTCCTGTGAAGACAGGTAATGCAAAGCAACAATTCTTTGATTTACTAATTTCTTTAACGCTCTAAATACTATGCATCACCATGGCAACACAGTTTGCAAACAAGAAGTAGGAAATGTTTGCTTTCCATGTACAGCTTCTCACTTGAATACTCAAACATCCTCAGTGCCTTATTCAAGGTTTATTAAGAGTTGAATTTGCTTTCTATTCACTTATGTGTCACAGACACATTAAATGACAAATGCGGGTCTCTGTGGCCCACACTCTCAGTTAAATTAGCAGTCTTGAGGGAAGGAGACAACTGCATTCATGCCATTTCAACAGCTCTAAATATACAGGCGCGCCAAGTGCGCTGGAGCGGTGGGTGATCAGCTGCTGCTGGCAGTGTACACAAACAGGCGCCGCCGGGAGCCCCTTCCCAGCAGGTGGCAGTCAAACAGTCACAGTGATCCCGCCAGCGGCTGTGTTTGCATAGACTCCCTGTGTCAAATTGAGGCCCGGGACCAATTTCTGATAGTAAATAGTGTTATATCCACTTACATTCCGGCTTACATCTACCGGCTGTGAGATCTGAAGTAGGAGATGTGGAAGGTGACGCTGCACCTATTGGCTTGAGTTCTGCTTTCCACGACCTCCGGGGCATCTGAGCACTTTCCTCTGAGTTAACAGTCACGTTAAAATGCAGATTGCTTCAGCTTTCTCAAGTTTTTATTGTTTGGTTTGGTTCATTTCTCCTTTTTGTAGGAAATTTATGATAGGAGTGGAATCTTGGTTGTTCTCTCTTGAGTGTTCTTACATTTTATCTTCCTGTGTATGTAGCTAACCACTGAGGGCTGTGAGCAGTGTCCTAGTTACACGTGTGATGGTGTTCATTCTCCTTGAACACTGTTTTGATTGTCCTCCAAAAGAGGCACTTGCTGTTCGTAGAAGCAGAATTCCCAGCTGCTCTAGCTGCGGCACCACACCAGGAGCTAGCGCCCAGTGGTGGCTGAGTGCTGATCCCACTGCAGCCCCTCTGCTACCTGCTTGCCAGACAGTGAAGTGTTCTGTCTTGCTTTAGTGAGGAGCACTTGATTCCCAGATGTCGAAAACATCAGTTTAGAATGTAAATGTTCTACGAGTTCCCAAAAGTTCTTTTTATACTATTCATCTTATCATTGACAGTGTTTTAAAGCTTTGAATGAAGCAATGTGCTTTTAGGAACTTAGAGGCTGACATCTGCAATGAGTGTAAACTAAAATATTGTCTTGCCATATTTGATTTGACTAAAGCATCTAAGATTGGATAGACACTTGATTTATCTGGTCTGTCATATAAACTTTTTTTTAGTTTAACTTTTGTCTCTTTCTCAAGCACTGGCTGTCTATTGCAATGAAAGCCTTTTATAAAATAGAGAGATTGAAATCAGTCCTTTTGTATGCATAAGTGTAGGTAATTATACTTTAAAGAGAACTTGCTTTGTACATTTTAATTTTTATAAAGAAACGAGCAGTTATCTCCCTGACACCTTATTAAATGTATAATTAACCTTATGATCCCTAGCTCACTTGTGAATGCTTGGCAGAATAATTGGAGAGGAATAGTGTTTCTTTTCTCTCCCTTTCTTTGCAGTCCTAAGCCTTGTCGGTGGTTGTTGGAGCATTAGTTTAATTTTTCCCTTTTCTTTTTAAACAAACTTCATACTTGGATGCAAAGAACCACACTCACGCTCATTAGCCCAGCTTGCACCGGTTTCCCCTTTCATGCCTAGTAAACCCGGCTGGCTGTTAGGCTCTCCTGGTGGTAATGATACATAGCTGTGTTATTGTGAACTTCTTAATTGGGAATATTCACCTTGATCTGCTTATTTAAAACCTTCATTGACTGAATAATGTTTTAATTTTTAGAGATGTGGTGCAATCGCCGAGCAAACCTCAATTTTGTTGGTGTTCTGTCTTAGAACTGCTCAGAAACCAAAGAAGGTACTGTGATTTTGTCATTAACGGTTCCATGGGAAGGCCCTGTCCATGGCTTAACACAGGCATGTTGTCTCAGACCTTTACCTGAAAACATGTCCTGTCTATATTTGACTCCTTTTTAAAATTGTGTGTGTGTGTGTGTGTGTGTGTGTGTGAGAGAGAGAGAGAGAGAGAGAGGGAGAGAGAGAGAGAGAGAGAGAGACATGTGTAACACAGAATTAAGTCCTTATTTTATGTTGCTTTGGTTTGTGGGGTTTTTACCTCCCCCAAACCCCCCTTCGCCACACACACACACTCCCAGCGTTGGGGTGAACTTCACTGGTAGAGCCTGCTTAGTGTGTGCCAAGTCTTGACTTGATCCTCAGTCTTGCCAGGCCCAGGAGGTGGGACAGGAGTTCAGGAAAGATGCAGATCTGGATGTGTTTGGACTACAATGTGCTAAAAGAGAGTTAGGATTTTTAAATGCTGGCTGCGGTACAGCACAGCAGTTGATTGAGCTAGATTTGGCTCTGGTAAGATGAGGACGGGTTAAAAAATGTATGAAATCCGCCACTGATTTACTCAGTGAGGCGGCTCTGTCTTCTCTGAGCAGGTGGCCTCCAGTCAGGAGACCACGCCAGTGAAACCCCAGAGATGCACTCTTCTCTGCCAAATAAGGGAAACTGCAGAATTTTTGAATCCACATTTTACCCTGGATTTTTTTTTTTTTAACGTTAAGTACAACTGTTGTCCCTTTTGCCCTTGACATCTTACAACTTTTTCATAAGTTAACAGTTAATCAAAGAAGCAGTGTTTAGTGCTTTGATCTTATTATTTTATATCTGTTTTTAAAAGCAGTCAGAAATTTAAATGAGTGCCATTAATTAGTGAAGAATTATTTTTATTTAGTTATGATTTTTCGAGTTAACATCAAATGCTGAGCCAGGCAGTGGTGATGCACACCTTTAATCCCAGCACTTGGGAGGCAGAGGCAGGCAGATCTCTGAGAGTTTGAGGCCAGCCTGGTTGGTCTACAGAGTGAGTTCCAGGACAGCCAGAGTTACAGCAGAGAAACCTGTCTCAAAAAAGCAAAAACAAAACATCAAGTACTGGGATACACAGTTGTGTGTTGTAATTATTGTAGTACTGTTCTGTTAGTGGTCTATTTAGCTTCTTTCCAGTTTATTGCCTGTGTTTACTTTCCTAGGCACCAGTTCTGAAGACTCTGTTAGAACTGATTCCTGAATTACGTGAAAAGAGAGAAGCATATACTTGTAGCATGAAAAGCTATGGTAATAAACTTAATCCTACTGGGTCATTTCTAAATATAGTCAGCTGTAAGTTCGGCTCAAATGAGTAATCCTAAATTTCAGATAATTACTCATTTATTTAGCTCTAGATATGTTTTTAAACTCTAAGAATTAAAGAATGAAATTTTTCTTAGAGCCTTAACATTAAAAAATATCCCCGAAGAGCCAGACGGTGGTGGCATATCAGCACTCGGGAGGCAGAGGCAGGCAGATCTCTGTGAGTTCCAGGACAGCCAGGGCTACAACAGAGAAATCCTGTCTCAGGAAAAAAACAAAAACAAGCAAATGTCTGTGGGGGCCATCAGAGGGGTCCAGATATGCGGAGTCAGATCCCAGACTCCCAGATGGCTTGAAGTTCACTCAGACTCAGGGTGGAGACCAGCTCCCTCTCGGTGAGGCCCCACCCTGACGGCAGAAGTGCTGGCCACACACACGAGGCTGATGCCCTCGCCTCCATGCGTCATCAGCCTCGCTACGCCTGCCTCCACCTCGGTCAAGGGCTGTCTCGCGGCCCAGCTGGGCTTCGGTCTTTTGGCTGTCTTGTCACCTCATTGTCAGACAATCTGAAAGGCAGTCAGTCTCAAGTCTTCTCTAGGAAGATAAAACATTTCTAAGCCATGGTGGCCTGTCCATGTGCCACCCATGGGCTTGCTCACTGCAGTAAATGAAGTATCTATGGTAGAGCAATTGACTTAGCAATCAGATCTAGTGAACAGATTCTCTGTTTCCGTGGAGTCTTAAAGTATATCAAAACAGCTGAAATCATAGACCTCCTTATGTAAGCAACATAAAATGCTATGGCCTGCATAAAACAGGCCACTGCTGCGTTTTAGGCAGAGGTGGAGAAAGAGTCAGTGCTGGATGTCAGAACAAGGCAGACTAGGGACCCTTGACAGGACTAGGCAGAGAATGTGGTCCCCTGGAAGGAGGAGCAAAGATTTTCACGGGGGAACTGACTGTAGCTGAGCTCCAACAGTGTGGTCCAGGTCCTGTAGAAGTGACCTTCCTTTCGCTCTGAGAGCGCGTAGGTTAATCCCCGTTCTCCTCCAGCCTCGTACTCTATAGTTGAGAACTTGAGTTCATTCCGTCTGCCATGAGTCCCTCCCTAGACACTACCGGGACCATCAGTGTTGGTCTTCAGGCTCCCAATGCCTGTCAGCCTCTCCTTTCCCTCACAGTGAGTGACTGGGAGAAGGTGTGAGGAGCGGGCAGGTCCTCTGCAGATTCTGGATGGCTCTTGCTGGAGCCTTCGCTCTTTGTCTTGGATGCGGGAGTACCTGAGCAGCTCAGGGTTCTGGTGAGAGAAAGGGTGGCTCTCTTCACTTGAAGTTCATCTCTCTCCTTTAACTCCTTCAGTCTTAGACAAAGACGTTGCCTCTGCTAAAGCATTGTATGAGGATTTGATAGCAAAGAACATGAAGCTGGACGACCTGTTTCTGAAGCGCTATGCTTCTTTGCTCAAAGATGTTGGCGAGCCCATCCCCTTCACGGAGCCCCCTGTGAGTATGCTTAATTAAGAGAGAAAGTCCCTCCACAGATTTATGTATGCCTGGGCACACAACTAAGAAGAGAATGTGTGAAGAGAAAACAGGTTGAATGCGTAATTACAGTGAAGAACCATGGGAGGGCTGGGGCCTGAGCAGTGGCCATGGGCTGGGCTGGAATAGCCTTGGGGTAAGTGCAAGGTGTGTTTCAGACCTTCGGCCAGGTGTGAACAGCAAACTGTCTTAGGCAATTCTCTTGTTTCTGCTTGAGGAAGGACTTAGCTCTGATGCTGGCTTTAGCTCAGATATTGAGGCTTTTGAGAACGCCATTTCACACAGCACAAAGGGATGCCCAGGCTTAGGAGCAGTTGATCAGCCACGGCCTAAGCACTCTTGGTCATCAGCGTGCACTGATTGTGGTTTGCAGTCTGCATGGCTTGCTGGTAACTGTCTGCCATTTCTCTTTTCTCCTTAACAGGAAAGCTTTGAGTTCTATGTAAAACAGCTTAAGGAAGCCAGGGAGAACCCTTCCTGAAAGAAGCAGTACTGCTCTGTGTGTGTTTGTGAGCCCGCGTCTAAATGTTGTTTCTAAAATGTACTTGAGAGGAAAAATAAACAAGTGAAAATTAATTCGTGTATGTATTCTTGTGTGTAAAAATACACTCCTCGCCGTATTACCAATGAGGTGCATGATGAGTCACCAGGCCATCTTGTTTCCTTTTTCTTAAAACAAATTGATGACCTTTTTTTTTTTAAGGTCTCTGAACTAAGAGGGTCCTCTCTTACTTGATTAAATATAGTGGGCTTCCTAATGCCCGGCGTTCCAGGCTATTACAATCCCTCGCTGCGGAGTCCAGGCCTCTATCTCCGAGTCTTCCCACCCGGCATCGCTTTTCCAGGGAGCAGCTGAGAGCGGAGGCTGTGGCTCCCCTTTAGCAGATGCCCTTTGCCAGTGCTGCAGCCTCACAGTCTCTCCCTCTTTCCTTTTGCCACAGTGCTTTCCACCTGTTTCTAGAAGCTTCTAACATGGAATCCTGCTCATGACTCCCTTTTGGTTTCAGGATTTTGTCACAAGCTACACCCTGCAGCAGGCCCGTTACTAAACTTACAAGCTGTACATACACGATTCATACGGAACTAAGTAAGGTACTGGTTTGTAATCAAATTTAAAAATAGACAATATTCCCTGAATTGTCCCTTGTGCTTGTTAGAATCTACATACAAGTCGTTACTTTAAAGCAAATTTAAAGTAGTTGAAACAAAAAAAAGATAGTTGAAAAAAGTTAACCATGTCTAAGTTAATATTGAAGCATTGCCGTATTTGGGGACGAAGTGATTATAGAAATGTTGGAAGCTGGGCAGTGGTGGCGCATGCCTTTAATCCCAGCACTAGAGGCAGAGGCAGGGGGATCTCTGAGTTCAAGGCCAGCCTGAAGAGTGAGTTCCAGGACAGCCAGAGTTACAACAGAGACCCTGTCTCCAAAGAAAAGGTTTGTATTCCTCACCTATTTGAACTGTTTGCTTCAAGAAGCCACCCTGCCCTGGGGCGGGACTTGTGTGCCTCTGGCTGTTGTGCCGTTAACCTGTCTGTGGGACCGACCTGCAAAGCACACGAAGGGAGGTTGATGGAGAGAAGCTGTTCATGTTCCTGGGACCAGCCATGCCTACACTTCTACTTGGCTTTGTGGAGTGAGATACAGAAGCTCAGCCCTCTGTTGTCCCAGTCTGGGAGACACCACGGAGTTGCTTTTGTCCCCGCCCAGTGTGGTGTTGCTGTTGCTTGTCATGTGCCTCTTTACACGCCCTCTCCAATGACTCCAAAGCCAGTCCTGGTTCTGCAGTCATGCCAGCCGAGTAACTGAGCCAAGTCTCACTGGTGTTCATTGCTATGCTTCTGGGTGGGATACAGCCTTGGAGCACGTCTGGACATCACAGTATCCTTTGGAAACCAAGGCTGCGATCACATTTGCGTAGAGTCATGTGGGTGTTCTAAGAGTCCCCGTGTAGCTAGAATAGCTCTGTCTAGGTGAAAACCACTCCATCTAGGTAAAGTAGCTCTGTCTAGCATTCTGAATAAACTAAAAAAAGACTACTTGGTCAAATATCTTTGCCACTATTTTTGTTCCCATTTTGAATATATTTATTAATATAGTAATACTTATGGGGTGTATAAGAAGGTGGACTTACAAATGCTTCCTCAATATGTAATATCTATATTGAAATAAAAGAACTCCAGAGTAAGCAAAGTTGCTAATTGTAAAACGTAGCCATCATAAGTTTTTGGAAAGTACAATAGTTTATATATAATGTATGTTCATGTACCAAAAAGTAATATAATTTAAATGGGAATGTCTCTGAATAAAATATACTTTAGTATTTGTGAACTGCCATTTATTTATCTTACCAGTATTTGTAGATGACGACAAGATGACTTGAAGCCATCTCAAAGGATTTTAGTCTTGAGTTTTTGAAAGTTGTCTGGTAATCTCCTTTACAGGAAGAATGTCCTTGTCCGGTATCTTCTAGTTTAATTCTGGAGAACCAGTGAGCTCTCCACTCAACTGCCAAGAATAAGCAGTGTCTGAGATCTCTGACATAAATTTGCCAAGAACTGAGAAATAGTTAGGCATGGTGGTGCACACCTTTAACCCCAGCCCTAGAGGCAGAGGTGAGAGAATCTCTGAATTCAGGGCCAGCCTGGTCTACATATTAAGTTCCACCTCAGACAGGGCCACATAGAGAAACTGTCTCCAAAAAAAAAAAAAAAATTTATTTATTTATTTGAGAACTAGGAGTTTGGATATATGTTGGCACTCAGAATGAAGGGTGGGGCATCTTCTAAGTGCTGGAGGGATGGTGGTAGAACTCAGATTCCACAGGATCTTTAGGACATGCGCCTTTCCAATTACCCTCACTCTGCCGTCAGTATTACCTGCCAGTGCTGCGTGCATCTCTTACTACCTTCTGGGCAGAACGTGAACTGACTCTTGGTCCCATAGTCTACCCTCTGGCCTGCAGGATCACATTAAATTGAATTGTAGTGAATTTTATGACTTCTGTATGGTTAGCACTAAGCACCAACTACCATGTCAGGCACCCCTCTTGCCTGATTATCAGGGTAAGAAAACACAGAAGTTGATTTTTTAAAGTCTTTCTTAGGGCTGAAGAGATGGCTCCATGGTTAAGAGAACTTCCTGCTCTTGTCCAGGACCTGGGTTCAGTTCCCAGCACCCATGTGATTGTGTGCAAATGTACCTCCAGAGTATCCAACGCCCCCTTCTGGCCTTTTTGTGCACTTCATGCACACTGCCTTTTAGTGCAGCAAAACAAACGCAAAATAAATGTTTTTGCTTTTTTAAGTCTCTCCCATTGGGCATGGCTGTGCATCCCTTTAACCCCAGCATTTGAGTGGCAGAGGCAGGTAGCTGAGTTCAAGGTTAGCCATAGCCAAACAGACCCTGTCTCAAAAGAAAGCTCCTATGAGAATACAAAAATAAGGCAGTCCAGCTAAAAGTCAGAGTGGACTCTTTAAACAACAAAACGCCCTTCACACTAAGACAGTGTTCCCAGTTTCTGGACACCTTACACTGTAAAAACATTTTCTTCCATTTAATCCAATACCCAGTGCCTGGTACAATCAGTTTACGAGTCCCAACAAATTATAAGCAAGCTTTATGCTGCAAATCACTCTTCCTGGTATAATTCACGGCTCCAGTCTGCAGTGTGTACATTCTGCATGCTTTTTCTCATGGCTTTCAGCACAATTTTCATTTAATATTTGCCTTTCTGAGAAAAAAAATATTTGTAGAATTTCTAAGCAAAAGCAACATTTCCTCAAGTGTGGTGGAACTGATAGCCACAGGAGGTCCAGAATCACGGTAATTTATCGCTTTGCTATGCACAATCATGCGTGGGAGTGTTTCCATTAGAAATGTATCCTGCTTTCAGGCCGGCTGACTTTACAAAGCCCACATTATGCAGCCTTAGTACAAATAAAGAAAATGGCTGCATTAGCAAATTCAAAGCAGGCACTCTTTGCATAAAGAATAGAAAAAGAGCCAGGTAAGACAGCCAAGACTCAGCTTCCTGCTCCTGCAAATTGCTTTGGGCAGTGGCTGGGGCTGATGTGCGTCCTTAGCATCCTCACTAACCCTGCCCCGGGCAGCCATGGGCAAAACCATTCATCACCTGTTTATTCCTTCGGAAGCCCAGTAAAGGGCTCTAACAGGCAGGTGGGGTCTGGCAGAGTGGCATCTGCTCCCTGAGAACAAAGGGCTCAGAGGGGTCCAAACATGGCACAGGTAGGTCCTCTTCCCCCCTCCCTTAGTAAACCATGAGATCACACTCCTAAAGTAGCCACCCAGGTCAATTCCTCTATTTGACTCTTAACTCCGTTCTCACCCCACCAAAGTCCAGCAATCAAAAAAAAAAAAAAAAATCCCTCATTGGATACCCTAATTAACATGCCCAGTCATAACCCACCACCTTTCCCTGACTGGGTCCTCCCTTTTTTCCTTGCTAAAAGTACACCTGCAACGTTTTCTCTTTGCTGTTTCTGCTTAGCCTTACACCTTAGCCTTTTCTGCTTAATAAAAGATCTCTTTGTGCTGAAATGGGTGTTTGGGTGGGGTCTGTATAATCCGGGATGCAGGCAGGAGCATGTACCCATGTGCAGAAATCCTGTCACCCAGTGTTCTCATAGTGCTCTGAAGACCTATCTGCTGGGGTCACAGTAAGTCTCATGGAATAAGTCACATGGATTCAAGGCCACATTAGCCTCTTGCAAGTTCAGTTTATGGGATGCCTGGTTTGTGCGTGTTGGATGGTTCCCTCCCGTAATGCTATTTCTTGGTCCCTATATGTGGCTCAGCTGGGAGAGTTGGTTTGAAACCCAAGGAGTCCTCCAAAGTCCAAATGCCCATAAAAGCAATGTCAGGCCCACTGATCATGATTTGAAATCTCCAGTAATTTGATGACCTCAGATACTTGGAGAAGGAGGCACCTTGCAACTGTGTTCAGATCTAGCACACTAGGGATTCTGTGCTGCAGCAATGGAATTAACAGATGAGGAATGAGTAACACACGGTTTCCAGGCATTCAAAAGGTTTATTTATTTGTTATGAAAGGAGGGACACAGCGAATATGGAGGAGTCTGGCAGATAGGCCTTCTATCAAGTGACCAAAGTGAGCATCAGCCTTGTGGCAAGGGAAACCGTGTGCTGCCTGATAGCACACACCAGGAAAAAAACAGTATCATTTCTGGTTATTCGGACCAACGGTGCCCAACCTGGACTTAATTGTGAAATACATACCAGACAAACCCAAATTGAGAGTTACCCTAGAAAGTCAGGGGCTTTGAGGAGCTATCCCAAACTGAAAGAAACCAAAGAGACGTGACGAGTGGATGGGGCCCTTGACCCGGATGAGGACGCTGTCGGATCTTTCTGGATCTTGCGTGGTGTCTTTGCCCGATGGCAGCGATGGGGCTGTGTGAACTGTGTGATGGGGGTACTGGGAAATGACAGCTGATCACGCTGGGATCAGCACTCAAGTGATCGGCGTGATCTGAACACACAGATTCTGAATCCATGTGTCTGGGAAGGCCTGGGATTCTGTCTACCTCGTCAGGATGCTGGGCCAGGGACTACACCGATCACAGTGGGATCCGGGAAACCGGATGCCCTCCCTCCTGTTTCTTTCAATTCCAGACTCTAGTTTTCCTCTGGGAACACCCCCTCCCATCTCTGTGCTTTGACATCTCTGTGCCCTGGTCTTCCATACAGGAACAAAGCACGTAACCTGGATGTTCAGCAATCCATCCCCTGGCCACTGTGAAAGGGATCAAAGCTGTCCTTGAAACCCAGCCAGTGGGATGCGACTCTGAGGCCTGTCTGAGCTGGCACAACCTCTATAAACTGTTTCTAGAGGTCTCTTGAGCTCTAGAGCCAGTATCTCAGGCCTGGCCTTTTCCTCTCTAACTCCCAAAGGCCTCACTCTGTGATTCCACTCC
Source organism: Cricetomys ansorgei (assembly GCA_026225945.1). Taxonomy (NCBI): domain Eukaryota; kingdom Metazoa; phylum Chordata; class Mammalia; order Rodentia; family Nesomyidae; genus Cricetomys; species Cricetomys ansorgei. The sequence continues at coordinate 11,226,805 of JAMJFZ010001264.1, forward strand.
ACAGGATGATGTAAGCTAAGACAACTGAATTTGTCTTTGCCTCAGTGTCCTCACCTACAGAACAGGATACTGATCACACCAGTGGTTGTTCTGAGAACAAATGACAATAGCTACCTGCTATGTTTTACACCAGACCTACCATGGTGTAAATGCTCAGTAGGCTCTTAGTTGTTCAATTTTGGGGTTTGGAGTCTATGGGTCCACACAGAGAGAACATACCAGGAGTGGCTTAACACTCCCAAGGCTATGAAGACAGTGGGAGATAAATGCTATTAAACCACCATTCTCTCTGGGTTCCAGAAATTTCTGCATAGCCTGGCTACTCAATTTATATCTAATTGGTTCTCACCCTGTATTTGGTTGTTTATATAAAGATATAACGAAAGGAAATGAATGAGCAACATCGCAGGTGCCGCGAAGTACCCGTTTTTTCCTCCCACCATAGCGATCAGCATTCCCTTTCAACTGTCTTTATTCTACTGCCATCCTGTGGCTGACCTGTGCCACTGCAGCACCATGGGGTGGCTGCTGCTGAGATCTGTGTGGTTATTGTCCTCAGGAGGCAGCCAGCCCTGGGAGAAAGGCTCCTGAAAGGCAGGCGAGCATCACCAGTCTTGACTTGACTTCTGTTTGATGAACTTCAAGGACAGATAGTAAAAGAACAGGAAGCCACAGCTGATGCCAATGACGATGAGGTAGACAGCATAGAGTGGGTGTGAGTTCAGGTCCATGTCGCTGACCATCTGGAGACACGGGCACTTGGTGAGCTCGTGAGCATGCTGTCTCCTCAGCAGCACTCGAATTTAGAACCCCAGCCTTCGCTACTTACCTTGTCTCCGGGGACTGAGTAGGTGATGTTGCCGATCTTCACGGTGTAAATGTATCCATTAAACTGAATCTGCATCAGCCCTGCGAAACACCACCGGAGGAAGGACAGCTTGGAAATCCACGAAGGTACTGAAGACAACAAGAGCTAGGTTATTCACACAATCTCCACTGCCTTGCCAGGTGCCCTACTTAAGTCTCAAACTCCCCGAGTGACAGCTGTGCTGAGGGATGTGCGATGAGGGAGGGAGCCAGGACAGCTGGCAAAGGCATGGAGAGAAACCTAACTGATGAACTCCTACTTTTAGCCCGGTGGTTCTCAACCTTCCTAACGCGGGGACCCTTGAATATGGTTCCTCATGCTGTGCTGACCCCAACCATAACATTATTTTCATCGCTATTTCATAACTGTAATTTTGCTGTTATGAGTCATAATGTCAATATCTGATACGTAGATGGTCATAGGTGACCCCTGTGACGGGGTCATTCGACTCTCAGAGGGATTGCAACCCATAGGTTGAGAACCACTGCTCTAGCTGAAGCTTTAACAGCCACAGAGGCCTACAGATGCTCGGCCAAGCAAAGGGAAGCAGGCCTCACCTATCCACAGGTTGTTCAAGTTTATCATGAAGCCCGCGGTAAGGTAGAAGGAGTTGTAGAAGGCATTGCAGAAGAAGGAGGACATGTGGAAGGTGGGCAGCATGGCAGAGGCAGCCAGCGCCATGGTCCTGCAGCAGAAGACCACCAGCCAAAGAAGCATGAAGTGCAGGAGGAAGAGCTCAGGGACCGGCCGCAGGTTGGTCAGCCAGTAGATGGGCATCCCGTAGATGACAACGTAGGCACAGTGTTCGGGCAGTTCTCCTAGGATCTGCAAAGCACAGCCCTTGCTCAGATATGGAGCCAACAACTGTGTTTGCTATTATCTGAAGATGCTTACAGCACCCCCTAGGATGCCAGCGCTCCTTCTCCATGAAGGAGGGGGTGGCAGGTAAGACCCACAGGCCTGGCCTCTCACTGGGCTTCCACTGCAAGAACATTTCAGAGCTGTGCTCCCATGGAGGTAGCTTGTAGATAGATGCTCTGCTGAGACCTGGCTCCATTTCCCACCCTTTCTACCGTGTGACTTTCTGAGAGTCATACAACCTCTCTGAGCCTCTTCCTGGAAACACCTGCCTGACTTGCTCCAGGGCTCTGGAGACATGAAGTACTGCTTGGTTTTGCCCCCTTCTTCCTCTCTTGGCTCTGGCTGCTCAAAAAAGTATCATATCTGATTCCCAGTCCCTGCCTTTCTGGGGACAGTTTAACAACTAGCAAGTCTCTGAAACTCTTCTAGAGAATGCCGTATCTGCAGCCACAGAGCATGCATGGCTGAGTGTTCCCTCCAGCCCCTCTCCTGTGATGCCTTTACAGTGAACCGCAGCACGTGCTCTCAGCCCTGACCTTGGCAAGGAAATACGGACCAGCCGTGTACAGCCCATCCTCCAGCTCGTAGTACAGCATCGACCTCTCTGAGTGACCTAAAGATGGGGGAGGAGAAGAGAACCAGTGAGGGAGAGTTATCTTGGTATTACTGAAGATGAGCCTCTCGTAATACTGTTCATCTCTTGTAATATTTTTGAAAGCAGTGATATGAAGCTGGGCATGTTGCTCAGTGGCAGAACACTTGTCCAGCATGCACAGCATGCACAAAGCCACGGGTTCAATCCCCAGCACTGGGGTGGGGGGTAGTTATGCTTTCTAAATTTGTTCATATGCTTCATAAATTACAGGCATGGTGATGCCATCCTTCTCGAGGTGTTCTGGGGGCTCTCCAGGCGCTGCAGCAAACTGCTGCCAAGCACAAACACAAATCCTGCTTGCATGGGAACAGCTAAGACGCCATGATTTGCTTTCATTGCATGCTACTATTAATGTGCAAACTTTTAAAACAATTGCTGCCCTTGTGACACAATCATGATGATTCCATAAAGCCATTGTCCCGAGGCGCTGGGAGAAGTACAGAGATTAGCCTCAGACCAGCACGAGGGAAGCTGAAGCCCACTGTTCAGCTGCCCCACGGTCTGGTCAGGACAGCAGGTGACACTCACATTTGGAGGCGACATCCAGAATGACATTGAAGGGGATGAGTGCTCCTATCATGAACAGGAGGGCTGATGTGTCCATGAAGGAAAGCTCCTGGGCACCGTGGCCGTAGTAAAGGAACCCGATAATGAGAGACATCACGCAGGCTTCCACAGCGTGGATGAGCAGGGTAGGCAAGTCTCGGAAGTCATTGGAAATCTGACGACTTAAAAAGAGTGTCCAAGACAAGGCTCTGTGACCCAGGGGCGTCATAGCATCTCCAGAGGCTTGTGATGCCCACCATAGCGTGTCTATGACAGCTAAGTAAGAACACTGATAAAGGCGGGTTCTGACTTGGGAGGCGTCTTTCTTGCTTTTGAGTCAGGGTCTGCGGTTATGTAGCCCAGGGTGGCCCTGAACTTGAGACCCGCTTGCCTCATCTCCCGGTGCTGGCGTTTCGGGGACGCACCACCACATGCAGCAAATGGTTACTTTTATCTTCGGTAACGATTTTACTCATAGGGAAAATCAAATACGTAATAAAAATATTGGCCACAGTTTGTCCTGTAACAGTGAAAGCCCCCAAAATAGGAGACCATCCAGATGGTCTGGGCTAAATGAAGTATGGCTAAGCCAGAGTTCTCTAATCAGAGAGGAGGCAGAGGCATGACTCTTAGTTTAAATAGCTGGTTGCTGAACAATACATAGATCAGACAGAGCGAGTCTCTGAAACTCTTCTGGAGAATGCCATATCTGCAGCCACAGAGAACGCGTGGCTGAGTGTTCCCACCAAACCCTTTCCTGTGATATTTGTACAGACCCCCAGAAGACGGAGCACGGCAGGAGCATTTAGCTTTCTTAGAGTACAGCAGAGACACTGTCCTTCCCAGATCTGAATTTCATACACGGCTACTCCCGTGATCATTGCTACTAACGGGATTTTCTCTTTGTTCCGAGAGTAAGAATATGAGAGGTGTTCTGTGTCACGGAAGAGCTAGGCGGGTCCTGGGGATGCTGGTGGCAGAGGACAAAAAGACATTTACCGGATCAGGGTGGTAAACTGCTGCATCACCCCGGGCAGCTGAGCGGCAGGCCCACAATCAGCGTACTGAGGGAGGGTCTGGCTGTTGGGAAACAGCATGTGGTCAGGTGAAGGGAGCCTACCACAGGGGGCTTCCCACTGTACCTGACCCACTGTACCTGACCCACTGTACCTGACTGCGTAAGTGCTCCTGGGGGGCTCCTTTGCCTCTGCTTTCCACAGAAAGTCATCAAAGCCTCTCACTTTTTCTAGAAACAAGGCTGCGAGTGACCGAGCCTTCTCCGTGGTGGCCATTTCCTGTTCCTTGGTGCGCCTGTCAATGCTAGTCAAGTCCACTGTAAACAGAAGAGGCAGGGTCGTGGGCAATCTGTCCCTGGCAGTTCTCCCCACCCTCTGAGAAAAAATGATGCAGTGGTCAGAGCAGAGAGGCAGAGACCTGTCTCCCTTGCTCTGTCTGATCTGACCAGACCACATAGCAGATGCCTCTGGTGGGCCTTATAGCCAGAAGCAGCCAATAGCAGAGGCCCTGGTCCCAGCCCCTCCCCCAGGCTCATCACAGGGATATTCTAGGAGTGGGAAGGTGTCTTTAGGGCCCGATTGTTGTGGGATATTTTACTCCTGTATGCTGTTTTGGTTTGTGAATAAGGCTTTGATGCCTTGTAGCCGTGAAGCCTGATGCCTTGCGGCGGGTGCAGGCCTTGCTTCCTACCCATTCACACCCTTGGGCTAGCCCTGCTAAGATCTCCACAAGATAGAACTTACTGTTTACAGTTGAAGGTGATGACATGAAAGAACAGGAAAGATCAGAGTCTTCTCTGATCACCCCCTGCCGAGTATGCTAAGATACTATTGTGTTGTAATGAAGGCCTGGATGTGGAGAGGGGGCTAGGAAAAAGGTTTAAAGGGGCAAAGGGGATGCATGGGAAGAGGTCCGGGAGTTTGGAGTGAGCTCTCTGCCTAGCTGCCCGGGTATAGAATTCCCTGAGATTTGACATGGTTTGTGATTAATAAAGAGCAATGGAAAATTCAACATTGGACTCTTATTAAGTGACTGAACCGTAATTTAACACCAGATACCTCACCACAGTTTATATATATATTTGTGAATTCATAATCTGGCCTCCCAAGTGGCCAGGGTTCTTGGGAACCAGCCAAGTACAGTGCTCATTGCCCATGCTAAGCTTTGCCTCAGGGGAATCTAAGGCAGTCCACCCAGCGGGGTGCCAGGTCACTGTGAGAGCCACCTTCTCAATCTGAGAAGGTGCTCCTTGCGTGTGGCAGTCTCACTTTGCAGCCCTCCTCTCACAGGGCTCTGCCCCCCCTCCAACGCCCTTGCGATGTCAGAAAGAGCCAGGTCCACCAGTCACAGCCAGGGCCTTCCTATGCCCTGGAGGCTCCAGGACCCCTGCACAGTTGGGACCCCTCTTCCTCACTCCACCCCTTCTGTTTGTGGGAAGGGCTATATAAGCCACATGGGTTCCCTCTGTGCAGCTATAGCTCAAATGCCACATTTGCTGGGGTCCCTGGGCCCCATGTGAGCAGCTCCTGTGCCCAGATTAGTGAGAGCCACCTGCCTCGGGGCTGGTAGACAAAGACCTATCTCTACTCTCTTTAAATAATAACAGAAGAAAAACTTTTCAAGTCTGCCATGGGCATTAGGTTTGGGCAGCCCTCCCAGGCTCACTTCAAACTTCCCCTGGTAGCCACGTTGGCAGCTGTCCTCTGCTCCCTTGTCTGAGGACACCGGTCAGAGAGTGACACATGGACAGGAAGTCCGGACAGCAATCTGAGCACAGGGAGGACCGGTGACCTCTATGGGAGTTCACTGAGGGCATGAATTCACAGAGCAGGGAGCCAGGAGAGTGGCCTTTCCTCCTGTAGTAGCTGAGGATGCTGGGATGACAGTGTGGGTGGCACGGCCAGGAGTCAAGGCTGAGGACCGGGCACCCCTGAGGGAGCTTGCTCTCATCTGCAAAGAGGGAGCTGATCCTGGCCCACAGGAGACACCATGAGGTTGGCACTTTGGGACCCTGTGTATGCCTTCAAAGAAGGGGTCCCTGTTATCAGATTTATGGTGAGCGCCTTGTTATACTTCACCATCCCAGGAAGAGTCTGAGGGTCCTGGTCACATAGGGGACTAGCCACAGCTGCTGCTTTCCCAGGCTCTGGTACAATTGGTTACTTGCTCAGCATCCAGCCTATTCCTAGGCACTCTTAGGGGTGTGTTACAGGGCAGGAGTCCAGGAAAGGCCACTGCTCCCTACGAGCAAAGTGGTTCATGCTGTCTTTTGTGTAATAGGTAGTGCTTGGGACCCCAGAGAAAGGTAAGGTAGTGGCCAGTGGAGTGTATATTCAGAGACTGTCTGGCCCTGTCCTGGGCCCATCTACCTATGCTTCCTGCCTCTGTGGGCATGTATTGTTATCTATAGTCTGCTTAAAAACCACAACTGTACAGACTGATCCAAGACCTTCTGGATTATGACCCTGCCCCACCTGTCTGCAAACTTTTACCCCTTCCTAATCCATCCTGCACAGAGGGGTAATTGGTCAGAGGACGCTTACCGCCCTACTCATGCCTTGCATTTGACCCTAGCAAACTGACCAGTTACTCACTTTGTAGGCTACCACTCTGTTCTGGCTTCTCCTTATCTGAGGCATTGACAGTCTCGCTTCTAGATCTTTCCAGTTGAGTTTGTTTGTTGAGGCTGGGGTGGGGGTGGGGTGAGAGTGTTGGCAAAAGACTGTGCACCGGGTTACAGGCCACTGGCCTTGCTCACTCACCATAGAAGTCAGCGGGGTTGCTGTAGCGAGGACAAGGGTAGCCAATTTCTGTGAAGTACTGCACCATGTGCTGCGCGGCCCCCAGGTAGATGGGAGTGCCGGATGTCATCAGAAGGACCAGGTCGAATAGCCTGAAGATGTCGGAGCGAGGTTGGTGGAGGGAGATGAGCACTAGCCTGTTGCCTTTGGCCAGGCGGGACAAGGTTCTCACCAGATTGTGGGCAGTGAAGCTGTCGAGACCGGAGGTGGGTTCATCCAAGATGAGGATTCCTGGAGACATGGCACAGGGAGCTAGATGGCCACGCGGGGCAGGGTGCAGGCTCAGGCCCTCGGCTCTCTGGCTCCCAGCCCTTACCTGGGTTCCACAGAAGCTGCACCCCGATGCTCACTCTCCGGCGCTCGCCTCCAGACACCCCACGCACATACATGTTGCCCACGCGTGTGTTGGCGCACTGCCGCAGCCGCAGCTCTGCGATCACATCCTCCACCTGAGGGCAGCGGGCTGAGCGTTACAGGCTTCCAGGACCTGCACAAAAACTCCTCCTCTGAATGCAAAGGACCGCGGCTTCTGCACTCTACTTCCCTGAGGTGGTATTTGCCTCCGCTGCGTGTCCCTAGGTTCTGAGCAGATTCACCCTGAGGAGTACAAGTTGTGGACTGGGAACCAGACTGGGTATTAGAGACCAGATAATTGGCTCCCGACCTACACAGAGCATCAGAAAACCCTTACACAAGTAAACACATACTTATCACCCACTTGCCAAGGTCCGGAAGTGAACCAATGGGGCTAAGTGCATTGGCATGTGAGGTGGGCTGGTTAAACTCCAGCTGGGCTGCGTCTTCTGGCAAAGCAGAGAAGTCTCAGGCACCAGGGATCACCAACCAGCCAACCAATTACCCTTTTGTCCCGCTGGGCCGGAGAGAAGGTCCTGGGCAGGCGCATCTGGGCTATGAAAGTCAGGGTCTCTCTGACAGTCAGGTTGGGGAGCAGCTGGTCACGCTGGCGCACATGCGCCACACACTTCCTAATCAGCTGGGGCGTGCTGGGTTGCCCGTTGATCCAGATTTTTCCAGATTTCAACTTGCCACCGTGGTCTCGCCCTGTGATCACGTCTAGTAGTGAGGCTTTCCCACAGCCTGCAAAGCCACCAGAGACATCCCTGAAGGCAGAGTTTCCGCAGGGCCAGCCCGGCGGTACCACTCCCCACACACCCTCCAAGCGCCAGGACTGCCTGCGGGGGCGACCAAGCTCCAGGGAACTGGACAGGGTTGCTTGATATGGGTGAGGCAGGACTCCTTCAGGCAAATGGAGCCGGTGGGGACACAGTGACGAGGGGGTAGGAGAAGGCTGGAGTCCTGACAGCTACACACCTGCTGCTCTGCCTGGTGCACTTGCTCCTGCCACTACTAACTTAGGGCTTTCTCCTCAAGCAGTGCTGGGGCTAATTACACCGCAAAGTGTAGCGATTTGGGCAACACCTTGGCAGAATCTCATCATTCATCGTCGTTTGACTCTGAAGTGGCTCTGTGAGAATGACTAATCTGGAGCATTCATAGCCTGTCTGAAGAATTCAAAACTACAACCTATTTTGAGAGATACGAGGGATAATAATAGATAAGTAATTCCTGTGTTTGTCTTTGTCAAGCACCCTAATGCAAATGGCTCCAAACGTGTCTATATCCTTCTCTCATTTTAAAAAAATCAGTATCTCTTTTTCTTCTCTGCCTTAAAAAAAAATGAGTCCTTCATTCACTTCTGAACAACATACTAATTTCTATTAATTTGGAGAAGTGAGCATCATATCGGATCTAGTTTCCAGAAGCATTTGATGAGTTCCTGTAACTAATTTTGTGATTGTTTTGTAACAGGCTCTCCCATCACGCAGCCCCTGTTGTCCTGAAACTAGGTAGACCAGGCTGGCTCAAATGCACAGAGATCTGAGCGCCTCTGCCTCCCAAGTGCTGGGATCAAAGGCGTGCGCCACCACCGCCTTCTGTGACTGTTTCAACTGTGCACGTGAACCTGCCTCAAGCTTGAAGAACCCTCCCGTCATTGAGCTGAAGACAGCTTCTGCCTGGGTCTCCCAGGTAAGGTTTGGGTTTCCACACTGTGTGGAATTACTAGTTTCTTCTTTTTCAAGCAAGGCAAATGTCTACAGACGGTATATGACAAGTCCTACTTGTCATACGCCTTGCCACACGTCACATGCTGCCTGCAAAATTCAAAAGCCCAGAGGCCTCTGTATGTTGTCCAGAGGTCTGGAGTGGAGGCAGCTTGATGGCTTCCTGAGAAGTTGTATTGAACAAAATATCCCCAAGAGGAACCAGAGAGAGAGGCCTCCACCCTGCTCCCCGTGCAGTCTCAGGCATTGACTCCAGGCTTTGTGAGTGCAGGGGACTGTGCCAGCATTCACAGATACCAGGGGATCCCCAGCCAGAGGACAGGAAGATCACATTTCCTAAGCAAAACTGTGGCAAAAGGCATAGCCTTTCCAGCAGAGGGTGCCTGGTGCATCTGGGCAAACACTCTGAAGAACCGTGCCACTCAAGAGCCTTGGGATGTGGCTGTAACTTGATTACAGTGCCTTCACCAGCAACTTTGGTAACTGGAAAAGCCTTCTGTATGGCTGATCCTACAGAACAGGCTAAATGCTTGGAGCTATTTTTTTAGAATATTTTAAAAAATTATTATTATGGCTAGTATGCATATTTGTATTCTGTGTGATACTAATTAAGGTAAAGTCACAGGAAGTATAATGAATAAAACTTTTTAAGAAAGGTTCGACAATTTCAGTCAAGTAATCTTGAAGCCAAGTAATGTTGAGCCTGCATATCTTTCAATATGATTCCTGCTCAGCCTCTGAACTTCACTTTCCTAATTAAAGCCCCAGGGATGCTGCTGGCTAGAGGGCCATATGGACCCAGTATTTACCAGTATTCTCCATCATGACTAAGTAACGGTCTGTAGGTCTCCTAGGTGCCCCAAAGAGACAGATACAACAAGGAAAACTACCAGACATTATAAGTCAAAATACGTTTTCCTTGTTTAGATCAGAATCACAGGATCAGGGCCAGGGTGGGAGGGGCTGAATGAGTGTGCATGTTGTCTCAGTTACAAAGTGCGTTGACATATCGTAGTAGCTTATTTGATCTTTGGTTAGACAGTAAATAACTCTATCAGAAGAGTGTAAATGTTTGGAACAGATGTTCAAAGTGTTTAGTAATCTTTCCTTCTGGAAATGATTAATTAAAGGGTATAAAGTGCTTTCTCTAATACTGTGTAAAGGTGTTCCAGGAAGAACCAAGTTCAAGTGCAAGATCTAGCTCTAGTTAAATTAGTGTCTTAAGGAGACTCAGCTTTTTTGGATTTAGTATTCTCACCTATCAAGTGTGTGTGTGTGTGTGTGTGTGTGTGTGCATGCATGTGCACACAAAGAATACTCTGGAAGTATGGAGAACAAGATAATTTGACAATCTTCTTCCGGAAATGCTTCCAGACAGGAAGGGTAAAAGGCAGAATACAATAAGGAACGTGAAGTGTCCCCCAGGCCCCTCCTGTCTTCGAGGTTCTGAAGTTTCAGAATTTCAGATCTGACCCGCGAAAGTGACTGCCTGAGACATTGCAAAGCTCTGGCTCTTTGCAGATGGTTGGAGGTTATGCTAGGACTGTGTAGGGGGCAGTGGTGGCGGGGCCCTGCTGAGTCACTGTCTGACCATGACCCAAGTTTGGCTGTGGAGGAATGACCTGAGCAGGCAGGTACCTGTGGTTGGAGGAGTCCCTAAAAAGAACATCTTGTTCTGAAGCTGCCTGTGATCTTGTCTTAGTCCAGTGTTAACTGCAGGCAGACACTATGGCTGCAGCTTCAGGCAGACTGCGGTTCACAATAGCAGCAACATTCGGGAGTTATGGGTGCAGGGGGGAACACGTGAACCCAGGACTGTCTGACTCAGAACCTAGTGCTCTCAGTCACTCTGCCATATTACCCTGTCGTCCAGAGTTCTGAGAGCAGGATCCATACATGAAGGCTATTCTGTATCCCAGGGGAGGGAAGCCCTGCTATCACCTCTGTTGGTACCTGAGCTCCCAATGATGGCCAGCATCTGCCCACTGCTCACTCTGAAGCTCAGATTCCGGATGCCCATATCACAGTCTTGGCTGCTGTGAGATCTCCAAGGTATCTTGAACTGAGCCAGCTGCTCAAACCAAGGCACCTGAGAGGCAAGGTCCACCTGCGAGGAGATATTAGCAGGGAAGCTGAATGGTTCAGAGGGCTTCAGAGCTTCTGTTCGGCTTTCCTGGGTCTTGTATAACTCCTCTCACAGGAGATACCCTGCTGCTGATATGTAATAGATCCTGAGGCACCCTACACCCTGGCTCTACCAAACATGACAGCAAAACCTCACTTTTCTGGTCTAGAGTTAAGGGGACTAGAAAGCATGTGAAGTAGCAGAAAGCAACAAGTGTTTTCTACCCACAATTACAATAATCGCTTTATCATTACCGTTTACTGTTCATTGCGACCATACAGCACGATCAGCGTCTGCTTTACAGACCAGGTTCAAGGCAATTAAAGAGTTTACTAAAGTTCACACAGTTTACAGTACATGACAGAGTGGAGAAAGGTTTCAAGCGGCTCTTCCCTTCGCTCTAATGCACACCCACAGGAAGGCCAGCTTGAACTCTGAAGTTCACCATCCCATCTGGGCAGCATGTAGTCAGTCTATCCTGGGGAAGTGGGGGAATGGGAGCCAGTGAACTCGGACAAGGGCATTCCTAAGACACTTCCATGGTTTTCTTTGCATTCTGGAAGTTTTATCAGCAATTGGGACAATATATTTTATAAAAACAGACAATAGATAAATAGATAGATGATAGATAGATGGATAGATAGATAGATAGATAGATGTAAATGGATGAAATCTCAATAAACTCTGTCATTTAGTTAAGAGCATATTGCTGATTTCTTAGTTTTGACAATAACTATGTAGTTTGCAAGATGTTGGGAAGCCAGACAAAGGGTATGTGGAAACACCATGTTTTGCTATGTGTGTTTTTCTACTGGTATGTACGTGCACATGTGGGTGCAAATGCACCTTGCACATATGTGTGCAGAAGACAGAGATGAATGTTACTGTCTTCCTTAATTGTTTTCTACCTTATTTTTGAGACCTGGTCTCTTGCTAAACCCAGAACTCACCAGTTCAACTAGGCTGCTGGCCGATGAGAGTTATGGATCCTCCTGGCTCTGGGACCGCAGACATGTGCTACCCAGGCCAGATTTTCTGTAGGTTCTTAGGCCCTCATGCTTGTGCCTCAGGTCGTCTCCCCAGCACTCCCCCCCACCTATATATATCTCAACCTCAACATCTTCACAAGAGGCTCCACCCCCTCCATACCTCTAGCTGCAGGTGGGGTTTGCACCCAGGGTAGACAGAATTTCGTCCCTGGGGTTAGAGAACCTACAGGGTGGGCTCACCCTTCCTTCCCTTGAACATTCTGTTACCTGTCCATTCTTCTCCCCTCAATCCAGGCATGTGCCCCTACCTGGTAGGTGAGATCTCTGACCTCCAGAGTGTTGGACTGGCCACTGTAGGTGAAGTACAGACTGTTGTCACTTTCAGAGGAGAACAAGCTGTCCTGGAGGCCCTGCTGGGAGATGTGACAATGAGGCCCCTAAGAGGCGACTGCAGACATCTAAGAGCAGGGGACGACCTGAGAGGCGCAGAGCTGCTGTCAGTGTGTTTGAGATCACACACTGACAGGAGGCGGGACCATACAGATGGTACTCCAGAGCTCTGAGAACACTGATGAGGGTGCATCTCCTTTCAGGAGGCCCTGGGCTTCTCCAGGACAGCTCCAGCCTCAGAGACCCTCAGCCTCAGGCTGGCACACCTGAATCCAAGCAGCTTAAGACGAATGACACTCCGGACTCCACTGGGAAGGTCTGATCTGGGAACCAGTAACTCTTGATCTATATTCATTTTCTGAATCTGGCCTAATATCACCTAATGCCAAATAGACACGCTCTAAGAAAGATACAGACAAGAGCAAGTTAACCCTGGGTATCTATGAAGATGTCACCCCGAGGATAGTTTTATCTCTGAAAGTCCCTTGGAGAGATTCCAGGGGATGCCCCTCCATCACCACCGTCATCACCGCAGTGACTATGATATTGTTCTTGTTGTTGAAGTGGCAGTATACTTGTGTTTTCAGTGTGATGATTTGATATATGTATTCAACGAGTAGTGGTCAAACGAAATGACCAGCACCTCCATCCCCTTCATCATGCATGTGTGCGTGCGTATGCATGTGTGCGTGCGTGCACGTTGAGAACCGTCAAATTCTTCTCTTCTGGCCTTTTGTTTTAATTTTTAAAATATATTTATTTTATTTTGTGCATATGAGTGTTTCCTGCATGCATGTATGTGCACCACACACGTGCCTGGTACTCTCAGAGGCCAAAAGAGGTCATTGGGTCCTCTAGAACTGGAGTTATGGATGGTCGTGAGCCATCCTGTGTGTGATGGGAACCAAACCCTGGGACTCTGCAAGATCAGAAAGTGCTCTTAACGGCTGAGCTTCCTCTCCAGCTCCATTCTCTGGCCTTTTCTTTCTTTCTTTCCTTCTTTCTTTCTTTCTTCCTTCCTTCCTTCCTTCCTTCCTTCCTCTCTCTCTCTCTTTCTTTCTTTCTCTCTCTTGTTCTTTTTTTCTTTTTTTTTGAGACAGGGTTTCTCTGTTGTAACCCTGGCTGTCCTGAACTCACTCTGTAGACCAGGCTGGCCTCGAACTCACAGAGATACACTTGCCTCTACCTCCTGAGTGCTGGGATTAAAGGCGTGTGCCACTCTGGTCCAGCTACCATTCTCTGATCTTTATAAAAAATATAATGATAGTGTGAACCATGGCGACAGAACTTATGTCTCACATCTTGTTTTGACGCCCGATGTCCGACTGCCCACCATTCCCCGACCTTCCCCCTTCACCACTGGTTACACCATTCTGCCCTCTGAAGTAGGGACATATTGGGGTTGGTTTCTGGTTTTTCTGTGTTGGGGAATCAAATCCATCGCATCTGACAGAGCCGCATCCCCCGTCCTTGGGTTGTCTTGCTTTTAAATCAAATCTCTTCAGGAGAGATCTTAGTTGATTTACATCATACAGGAATTAGTTCAGAAGATGCTTCTGCTGATCCAAAGTTCCCGTTGGATGTAGGGGTAGAGGGGCTGCTGAGACAGGAGAGCTAGACATATTGTGTCTGCAGTGTTGGCAGTAAGCTCTCAAGCTGCTGTGCTAGTGCGACTTGAGAGGCGTGAAGACCCCGGGTTTAGAGAGACAGAGGGCAGACTGGGAGACAGGGGCGCAGCTGAGCAGCACTCGGCTTGCCGTCTGACTGACTACAGCCCACTGACTCCGGCCACCATGGAGAGTTTGGCTTTCCAGGAGTCACACAGACAACTCAGCCTCTGGAAAAAAAAAAATATGTCTGGCTTGTAGATGGCTTCTGTTCCATTTTAAAATATTTTCCATGGCACCCAGGAAGGATTTGTTAGACTCTTCCCCAGGTTTTGACAAATTCTCTGTATTTTTCAAAGACTTAAATATCTATTCAGCTGACACATTAATCAGTATGACTGTCAGAACATCATTTGAATTTCTGACAGGTGAAGCCTTAAAAAGCAAAAGCAGGTTTATTTGTAGGTAACCAGCTCGGCTCCTGCTGGGCTACAGTGTAATGTCTCCTTGTATTAACTTCTGATGAAATTCCTGAGTCAGAAGCACAGGCAAGTGGGAAACTCAGAGGGCACAAAAAGGGAGAAATGTGCAGAGGACCGTGGCTGGCAGGGGCATAAAGGGTAAGTCTCTGGCCCCAGGCACATCCTTGGCCCTCTGCTGACACCTGCAGGCCTGAGCTCACCTGTTTCTGCTGAGGACCCAGGCTTTCCCAGCCTGGTTCTTCTTGTTCATGGGCCCGGCCAGTCCTGGTACTCAACCTGGCTGATCCTGCCCCTCCTCCCGGGCCATCTTTTTGAGTATGAGCAGTGCGGCTTAAGGAGGTACTCAGCCTAACGGAGCATCTGTCTGTAGAAGGCCAGACTAGAATGTGGGTGGAAAGAATGTGTGGCCCCTGTAGCAGTTCTTTGTAAAGAGAGATGCTAGGTGGGCAGAGGAGGGGATGGGTATGGCATGGACCAGAGGCCAGCTCCTCAAGAAGTCCTCACTTTTCTAAATTTATGTGCAGAGATGAAAGGGTGGGAACCATTTAACAGCTTTTAGCTTGAGTGACAGCTTTTAAGTATGGAGGCACAGGGCATGTCAGTCTTGGTTTTTTTTCCAAGTCCGGCAGTTGCACTGGCAGGCCACTTTGGGGCACCTACGATAACAGGACCGCAGAGGAGCGACTTGTAAAGTGGCAGGGTAGAGGCACACTTTTGGATATAGGATTCTGACGGTTCCTTGCCTTTGCTTGTTTGGTTGGTTTGGTTTTGGTTTTTGAGACAGGGCTTCTCTGTTGTAACTCTGGCTGTCCTGGAATTCACTCTGTAGACCAGGCTGGCCTCCACTCACAGAGATCCGCCTGCCTCTGCCTCCCAAGTGCTGGCATTAAAGGCGTAAGCCACCACTGCCCAGCAGTTCTTCACCTCTTTAACTGTGGTGGTAGCCTGAAGGGCAAAAGACCCCAAAGCCACCGCTGACCTCATATCCTATTCAGGAAGTAAGCATGGAAGTTCCAAGTGACAGAGGCAGTAGGGGTTATTTCCCTATGGGTGTCTGCCTCCTGGGGAATTCAGACAGCAGAGCTGACTGCTGCCATGGCGATAGAATTGGCTAGGTAGAAATGCCTGGATTGACCAATCTGGCAACTCTATTGCCAGAACAGGTGACCGTGGCTTCCCTGTTGGATGGAGACATCTCATTCCTGTCTTTCTCTCTAGAAAAGTGGGCAGGCTATGGAAACTGGGGGTGGGAATCTTCTTCCCTCTGTCTTCCAAAGCCGGCCCATAACCCCGGTCACGAGCTGTTTATCAAGCAAACATTTCTCTGGTTAGACGGAAGGAAACCTTGGACCTCTGCTTCCTGGCCACTGGCTGCTGGCTGCTCTCTCCAGCTCTCTTCCAGATCCTAAGATTGCAGACATAAAATTCTGATGCTCTCGTAAAAGCCACCTGCCGTCTTCTCACACCTGTCTCTTGACTGCCACTGGGATTCTTGGCCTGACAGCCTCATGGGCCAGCACTCCTTCAAAAAAGCCCTGGTTTTCTGCCTGTAGGCATTTCTGTGGTGAAATGGCATTTGGAAAACTCTACATTAATCCCATCACCCACAAGAACGTCAGCTCCCTTCAGGAGCATGTTGTTGGGTGGGAGATGACTTCAGAGGCCTCCTGGCTCCTGAACCCCCTCACCCCCTACCCCACACTCAGGAGACAGCCCTGCTGTCCCATTTCCATTCTACTTGAGGTCCAGGTGGTGAATCAGGACCAAAGTTCCTGGGATAGGTAGGGGGCCAGTTCCACCTAGGTGCAAGGTGGCTAAGACCACTCACCGCAGCATCCTGAAGCATAGCCCCATTCCACAGCCGGGTATCCTCTGTGGTCTTCTCAGCCATGACCCTTGATGTTCGTGCCCCTCTGTGTGGCTCCTGTGGGCCTTCTTTGCTGCTGGCTGGGCCAGTGCTCTCTCTATCTTTGTTCCTTAGAGTCGGGGCACCTGAACCCTCCTTCTCTGTACCAGCCTTTCTCCCAGCATTCCTCTCTGGCAAGCCCTCCTACAAACACACTGTGTGTTCTGCCTCTTGGGGAGATAAGGACGTTCTGGCTAAAGGTACATCAGATAATGGCATTGGTGGCCAAATCAGTGTCCTGCTGTCTCACGAGGGACTCCAGGGCTGCGCAAGATCAGGTAGGGCACTCCCACTGGCTCCTCAGTTGAAGCTGCTCTGGAGAGGGACAGGCTGCTAGAAACTTCACTTGCATTTGTTTCCTGCTGGCCATGAGCGAGCTGCCCTTTCTGAGTCCAGAGAGAGCTGGAGGGCCTCACATCAACAAAGGTTCTCAGAGCTCCTCAGAGGAAGGATCTGTTACAGGCTCAGAGGCTCGGCACAGTCTAGGCGTCTCCCACGTCTCCTTCAGCATCAGGTAAGGGAACCCCACAGCAGAAAGCTGGGCTTCCCAGGCCCTCTGTTGCTTTTTCCCACCAAGTGGGTGGGTGGACCTGGGGGCTTTGGGTCTGCCTGTTTAGCAGATCAGGGTGGAAGTAGGCAAGGCTGCCAGCCCGCAAACATGCACTGTCTGATGCCATTTGTTGCTTCACACCAATTTCTGTTACGTACAGTCTTTCCTTGACTTGTGTGTCACTTTCCCTGTGTAGCTGAAGATAGCTTGGAAAGTAGGGGTGCTGGTGGGGGGGGCACAAGGTGGAATGAAGCCTGCTGAAGGAATGCAGGGTTCACCTCAGAGATAAACACTGTGCAAGTTACCATCCTGCAACCAGGCTGGTATTCAGAGCAGCTGCTGGGAGGCGCATTCCTTGGGTGGTGGCCAACCTGTCACTTACACCTCCAAGGACTGCAGACTGCGACATAGAAGCTGAAATAGATTTGCCAACCTGTCCAGGAGCAACTGGGATGGGGTAGAGCTGGGTTCAGGGCCGGGGAACAGGGGTCTGGGCTCTACCAGGAGCCCACACTGTCTTTGCCTGTGTGGAATTTCCTTTAAAGCAACCGTGTTGGGCCCTGGTGGGACATCAAATCATGCCAGCAGCGGTGGGACAGGCAAATCCTCAAAGACGTCTCCTTGTACGTGGAGAGTGGGCAGATAATGTGCATCTTAGGAAGCTCAGGTAAGCGGCTGGAGGGCTTCTGCTTCCAAGGAGACCTCTGGTGGGGGGGGGGGCTTCGGCTTGGTTTAAGCACTCAGTTGTAGAGAGAAGGCCATGTATTTCGAATTCTAATGAAATCTAATGACTCTTCTGTGAATGGAACCTGATATCAAAGTGAAACCTTGAGAAAAATCCCCAGGAAGAGTGGAAAGTCCTGCCTAACAAGTAAGTGGTTTGTTTGCTTGCTTGCTTGTTTGTTTGTTTGTAGTGCTGGGGAGCAAATGCAGAGCCCTGGGCATGCTAAGTAAGCCCCACCCACAGCTGTATCTACAACTGGCATTTCCACATCTGGAAAGTTCTTGTTGAGATGCTCAGCAGGCGAAATTTAACTCCTTATACTTGATCCCGCGGGTCTTTTTCATTACAATGGTCATCAGACATACAACTGAGAGAAGAGAATATTAAAAGAAAATTTTCATGTTACTATCAAGCCTTCTCAGTACAGCACATGTCCTTCGAGGCTTTCTCTCAAGGAGTTAAGCACTAGAGATGCACCGAGAACACCTGTGTGTATCTCTGTGCTCTTCTCTCCAGGGGAGATTCTAATGTTTGCACATGGCTTCCTTGTGTGTTTTGTGTTCTTACACCAGCCAATCATTACCCTTGGAGGGATTTCCTCTCTGCAAAGCTTTCTACCTAGCCAATTCTACTGCCACAGCAGCTGACTTCTTCATAAACAGTTATTTTTCTGGCTCTAATCTTACATAATGGAAGGGCTGTGGGATCTCTTCCAAGTCTCTTATATTTTAATTAGCTAATGAATTAAATCACTTTATGTGTGGATGTGCAGGTACACATGTTTGAAGGGTAGAAATAAACCTTGGGTGTCTCCTATCTTGTGTACGTATTTTGTTTGTGGGTAGGGCTTTGTTTGTTGTTTGTTTGTTTGTTTGTTTTTGTTGAGACTGGGTCTCTCTATGTCGCCCTAGCTGCCTGGACCTTGCTCTGTAGACCAGGCTGGCATCAACCTCAGAGAGATCTGCCTGCCTCTGCCTGCCTCCTGAGTGCTGGGCTTAGAGTTAAGTGCCACCACACCTGGACTTCCATCTTGTTTTGCTGAGACAGGGTCTCTCACTTTTACCTGGAACTTACTGAGGCTGACTGGCTAGGCAGAGTCCCAGGCTTCCTCCTGTTTCTGGCTGTCTGGTGCTACGATTACAAGCATGCCTCAACGTACCGGGTTGGTTTGCTGAGGTTCTGGGATCTAACTCAAGACCCCATGCTTGCAGAATAAGCAGTTTTCCAACTGAACCGTCTCCCCCAGCCTCAGCCTCTTTCCTACCCTCATCCCACAGTGCCCCACAGCCTCATCAGCTCCTAGTACCTAACAGGTACTTCCTAACACCACTTCAGCCGCCTGAAGGCTTGTGCGTGACTAAAAACTATCTCCATAGTGCTATCTTTCTATGCTGCGTAGCAAGTTAGTACTTGACATTGTTTAATGAGAACCAGAGAGAAGGCTTCCTGGAGAACCCTGAGGGTCCGTCTCTATGTGAGGCTGAGAAGCAGCAGCCCCGCTAGTGGGTGTAACACCTGCAGCGACAGGCAGAGAAAAGGCAGATAGCAGTAGTAAACGCTCCAGAGGGGCCGAGCATGGCACAGGGGTCTGAGAGGCTCTGGTTAGAGGAACCACACAGGAAAGGCAGGGGTCATGACTGGGAGGTTGGGACATAATCCCACTAACTCATGTGGGTCACCCCCTTTTTCTCCCCTTCCTCCTCTCCTTCCTCCTCCTCTTCCTCCTCCTCTTCGCCTCCTCCTCCTGTGTGTGTGGGGTACAGGAGGTTGAACCAAGTGTTCTACACTGAGCCATACCCCCAGCACGTGATTCATTCTTTTCTTTTAATACAAGAAAATGGTTTTGTGCCTACTCTTTGGTTTCAGACAGTTTACAAATATACTGGCTGTGATAATAAGGCTCTGCAACTAGCAAAGCAGTTGAGCTAACACCCATAAGTTCAGGTGGGGAGACGACAGCTGCTTAAGTTTCTCCACATGAGCTATTCTTCTAATGTCACAGAAAACAACTGCAAACAGACGACACGCTCTGTGTAGGCGGAAAGGCGGCTGCGTGGGTCTCTTGAACACTGAAGGGTAATAAGCCGCATACTATCAGTATTTACAGGATTTACACCAAAACGGTGACATCTGAAAGCACGTTCCTTTTAAAGAGTACGGTCATTCTCCTTCCTGTTCCACTCGACCTGATCGTGCCTAATAATCCTGAGTGTGGTCAGACATGGTTTAGGGAATATGATGACTGCTGTAGGAACTTATCTTTGGACCCTTGTGGTAAAAGCAGTTTCTGCAAAACTCTTGAATAGAAGATCTTATCTCTGGTCCTGTGTGAGCTGCTCTAGACTGGGCGGAATTCCCTTGCTCTCTCAGGTAGTTCAAAGCCTTCTGCCTGTGTTCTTGATAGTAAATCTGTTTAGCAACCTTGGGTAGAAAGAGTCTCCTACCCAAGGCTGCTAAACCCAGGCTAACTTGTGTGCGATGTGACCTTGGGAAAACAACACCACAGGGGAAACATGTTCTGTCATTTCAAGTACCAGGCAGTAACTACCCTAGAACTCTGCAGGAATGAGCTTGGCAACAACTAGCTGGCTATCTATAGCCAAGGCTCTTGGGACAGACTGAGGCCAATTTGCTTTCCTAAAAGTCCTCTAAGCCAGTGCCCCTCAAACTCTAACTAACACACATGAGAACTTCTTAAAAAGCACATCCAGTTGGTCTGAGAGTCCACATTTCCAGGTCTTAGACCACAGGTCAGAAGGCTCTAGCAATGTCACCTAGATTCAGGGAGGGATGGACTGTCCTAGGGGATCACAAAAAGAAATTTAGATCCTAGAGACCAAATGTTTCCAAGAATCCTGGCTTTCCTAAATAAAACACTGAACCTGTATTTTCTTAACCAGAATTTTTTGACTACATTTACTTATGCATGCATATATGTATATGTATGGGCGAATGCATGCTCTGGCATGTATGTGTAAGTCAGAGGACAACTTCAGTAAATAGTTCTCTCCTTCCACCATGTACCTCAGGGATTGAATTCAGGTGGTCAGGTTTGGCTGCAAGCATCTTTACTAGCTGAGCCATCTTGTATAAAGAGCAAACAAAGCATCTTCAGACTTGGATTCCAGTCTTACCACTGTACCAAGAGCACAAGAGCTACTTCCTTGTCACCAAATCCAGAAGACACTTCTGCATGGCGTTTGGCCTTTGCTGCTAGGCTTGCCTCTCTTCACTCAGAGGACAAAAGGGAGAGATGTATTCAGACCCTGGAATTTTGACCCAGGGGGCCATGGTGAGGCACAATCAAGATCCCACGGCAGCATAAATGGTCTGGAGAAGTGCCCCTGTTCTCCTCACACAGAGGCTCCTCCAGGGCCTTCTCTTGTCACCCCCAGGCTCAGGGAAAACTACACTGCTGGATGCCATCTCCGGGAGGCTGCGGCGCACAGGGACCCTGGAAGGGGAGGTGTGTGTGAACGGCCGCAGGCTGCGCAGAGACTGTTCCAAGACTGCTTCTCCTACGTCCTGCAGGTGAGCGTGGCCCCGGCCCCCGCCTGCCCCGGCCCCATGCCCTCGGAGCTCTGCTCCGAGGACCCTGATGTCCCCTCTCCTGCAGAGCGACATCTTTCTGAGCAGCCTCACGGTGCGCGAGACGCTGCGCTACACGGCGATGCTGGCCCTCCGGCGGAGCTCTGAGGACTTCTACAACATGAAGGTGAGTAAAGCTAAAGCAGAGTGAAGGACACACCCCAGGAGATGAGACCCCAACCCCAAACCCCACCACCTTCTGCTCGCCCATTCTGTGTTCAGCACGACAGCTGCATGAGCTGTCTGAACACCTTGAAATGTGACCAGTCCAACCCAAGCCTTGCTTGTTACGATGCCTCTGGTCCTGTCCCTCCATCATGTGGGTTCAGGGCTTCGAATTCAGGTGGCCATTCTTGGTGGCAAGTGCCCTTACCACCGAGCCATCTCAACATGGAAGGTAAGACTATGGAGCCATCACTTTCTAGGCTTCAGTACGTTTGTTAGATGTACCCATTTTGGAAGTAGCTGTAAATAAAACCACCTCGACCTCAATTGGTAGTATTGCTTAGTTCTGTGTGGACTGTGAATGCCGGGGAGCCCCCAGAGAATAACAGCAGGTGGGACTGTCCCCTGCGAAAGGCACTGTTCCTGAGAACAGGCTTGTTCCCACACCCTGGGAGAGAGAGCAGGCTGCTTTTGTTTGAGAACCCTGGACAACTTTGGGAAGCAGTTTTCAACTCTAGAGGTACCCACCCCTCACAGAGCAATGCCCCTTCTTGTCTTGTCCCCTGGCATAGTGGTTCTCAACCTGTGGGTCTCAACCCCTTTAGGGGTCCAACAATTCTTTAATCGGGGTCACCTAAGACCATCAGCATATCATATATTTATATTATGAGTCATAACAGTAGCAAAATTACAGTTATGAAATAGCAATGAAAGTAATTTTATGGTTGGAAGTCAGTTACAACAGGAGGAACTGTATTAAAAGGTGGCAGCATTAGGAAGGTTGAGAACCACTGCCCTAGAAGCTACCTGGCATGCTCAGGGGTATCACATGGGTCCTGTTTCACTAGGTTATGCTCTGGTCTTGCCTCTGGCTGACGTTCAGCAGGTATGTTCAAATACATGCAGTATTTCACTTTTGTCTGAGATCAGCGAGGGGAGAGGGTCTTTATCTTCATCCTGTAGAAACCACGTCCTCTAACTCCATCACACTTTCTTTCTGAGGCGCCCCGTGGCCTGAGAAAGACACCTGTACTCTCAGAGAGACAGCTGTGCAAAAACATATTCACATGGCTCGGTGGTCCTAACCAAGAGACAGAGGAAGAAACAAGCCGCACAGCCCCTCTGCAGTGCTCTCTCTCTCTCTTTCTCCTTGCTTTAGTTGTTGTTCAATCTAAAATGTGTAGGAAAAATCATACATAAAATTTTTTGAGAAGGGTTAAGAGTTAAGAGCCCCTGGCTGTTCCTCTGGAGGACCGGGGTTCAATTCATAGCACCCACAAGTCAGGCTAAGCTCAGTTCTAGGACTCTTCAGTCTGATTGCAAGAGGAGACCCTTTGTTTTAACCAGATCAGATCATACTAGCTTACTGATCCTGGAACTCTGCTCCAAAAGTTAACCCCTCTTTTCCTGCAGCTGCATTGTGGTGATTTTTTTTCAAAGCAGTGTGCTGATTTCCTTCTTCATTTTGAAAGGGGTGTATCCTCATTAAAGTGTCTGGGAGCAATTCTTTGCTATATTATTTTAGTATCTTGTCTGCTTCCCCCAGGGCTTCCTGCAGACTGGGGGAGTGAGGAAGGGGAGAGGTGGAAGTAGAGATATTTCAAAGGTCTCTGGGGATGCGCTAAGCTCAGGAAGGGAAGGCCAGCCTTCTTAGACAGTCAGTAAGGATTTTTAAAAAATGTT
This sequence comes from Cricetomys ansorgei, assembly GCA_026225945.1. Classification (NCBI taxonomy): domain Eukaryota; kingdom Metazoa; phylum Chordata; class Mammalia; order Rodentia; family Nesomyidae; genus Cricetomys; species Cricetomys ansorgei. The sequence continues at coordinate 11,249,846 of JAMJFZ010001264.1, forward strand.
ATTGGTATGGAGACCCAAGGATAAGAAGAGGGGCCGCAGGGAGCCGCAGGGTTTAAGTGGAATGGAGAGGACTGGAGAGGGAATTAGAGGCATGGAAGTGTGGCTGTGGATTGCATGGTGGGCACCCTTTGAAGTTTCTTGAACAGATTGGAGTAAAGATTGGAATGGCTTTTAATTACTTTTGGAAGTTGGATTATATTCCTTTGATGTAAAACCACACTGTGATTGGTCACTTGAGCCTCCTGGACTTACCTGGGTTACAAAGGGGATATGGGGGCCACTTCAAATCAAATTGGATTTTTAAAGCACAGAAAATATTTGTGATAATAAAACTTCAAAACCCAAACACTTAACATAATCTATATCATAATTATGCCTTCAGGATATTTTTCTGATGCAAGAATAAGCATCTTTGTCGCTCCAGGGACTTAAAAACATTTATTTAAATCTGACCTATTATTATACATTAAACCACGGTGGATTTTGCTGTGGTGGACTTTCCCCCAGGTGTCACGAGCATGAGACAGGCTCTTGCACCCTGGAGAAGTGTCATCTCTCCTGGGCCATCACCAGCCCACACACTGAAGCATCCACCATATCAACAGTGGCAGTCCTGGGGTTTTGTGTCTCTTACAGGTAGAAGCAGTCATGGCAGAACTGAGTCTGAGCCATGTGGCAGACCAAATGATTGGCAACTATAATTTTGGGGGGATTTCCAGTGGTGAGCGGCGCCGAGTCTCCATTGCAGCCCAACTCCTTCAGGATCCCAGTAAGTGGGACTGGACCTGATACCAGATGCTACCAGGGTATCCTCCCTGTGTCTTCAGATGCTTGAGACCCTCTCTTCACAGTCCCCAGTGAGAAATGGTTTCTGTAGAACTGAGATCCTCCAGGCTTTCAAAACTAGGGACCCCAATTTTGGGAAATGTTATGTAGTTAATTTCCTGATGGGAATCTGACATTTGGGGAGACAATTCTCAACGTATCACACCTCAACCTTACCGTGAAGTGAAAGCAAGACACACTCAACTGTACTTTGAACTTTGATCTTTTCTCACACTAATGATAAATGGTAGCATTAGTGAGCCACACTTCTGGTTTCCCATAGGGGAAATGCAAATGTGTTTTGGGTATGAGTTGGCAGAGTGAATAGCTTCGGGGAAGGGGCTATCAAGATGGAGTAGCAGTCCCCTACCTCCCTCTGCATGGTTTGGTCGCTCTCCCAACTTGACAGACTTCACCACATATATCAGTTGTTCTAAACCTGTGGGTCATGACCCCTTTGGGACCAAACCAGCCTTTCACAGGGGTCACCCAAGACCATCTGCATATCAGATGTTTACACTGTGATTCATAACAGTAGCAAAATTACAGTTGTGAAGTAGCAACAAAAATGGTTGGGTCACCACAGCATGAGGAACTGTATTAAAGGGTCGCAGCGTTAGGAAGGTTGAGAGCCACTGACTTATATGTACCTGGGAGAGATCATTTTGCATCTGGATTCCTTTTTTACCCTGTGGGAGAATAAACCTGCCTCTTCTGATGGTGTTTGGTCACGAGATGATAAAAACCCTTGTCACTTTTCAGGTAGACAGAAGCTACAGTCATAGCCGCTAAGGAAGCCAAGCAATGCCTGCCCATCCACCCCTCCTCAGACCTTGTCTCATTCTTCTGTTGTGCACAGACCCCATCCATACTGGAAAGTACCCTGATATAAAATGGCTGGGCTAGGTAAATGTTAGCTACCTTCTTAGCCTCTCCAAAGCCTGCCCGATAGCCCTGTTCTCTGCCTGTGCCTCCCACCCCCACGTGGAACCCAAGTAGTCTAGACTCCAAAGAGGCCTGACCTGGTCACTCTCCTGCCTCCAGGTGTGCTCCGGAGCTGGGAGCTGGGCCCTCGCAGGTCAGGTTCTTCCTTCTGGGCTCAGGCTCAAAGCCAGTTTCCATTTATCTTCTCATCACACAGTTGGGATGGTGGTGTGACACGCACTGGAGGACTGGTCAGAGTACCGAGCTTTTAAGGGCAGAGCATGCTGGGCAGTGGTTCAGAAGTCTGACCCTTCTTTGCCGGCAGAGATCATGATGCTTGATGAGCCAACCACAGGCCTGGACTGCATGACTGCGAATCAGATTGTCATCCTCCTGGCAGAGCTGGCTCGCAGGGACCGGATTGTGATCGTCACCATCCACCAGCCTCGCTCTGAGCTCTTCCAAGTAAGGGGATGCATCTCTTGTCCTACTCAACTCAAGAGTAGGGATATGGTGTCTTGAACCAGGACTAGCAGGGCAAGGCAAGGAGCACACACCAGTGATTGAAAGGGCGAGGGGTCCCATTTTTCTCAGCACCTAACACATGCCAAGCATCTTCTATGCGCTAGCTCATTCGGTCCACAAGGCAATCCTGGGCCCAAGCATTCACATATACACTTGACAGAAGAAAAGAGTACAACTTAGAAATGACTCAATATGGAGCCGGCATCACACCGTTGGTAAACCGCTGTCAACGGCAGGTTGAGGTGAGGTTGAGGTGATGAGTTTGGATTTCCCACGCCAATAGAAGCTGGGTATAGAGGTGCATGCCTGACCAGGAGCCAGCATAGTTCTCCTGGTCCATAAATACACGAGGAGCTGGGGGGACCGAGTGGGGTCGATATGCAGCCGCCAGAGCCAACAGATTCTGCCCACTGTCCGCAGCCATCTTGAGCAGCCTCTGCAGCTCTGATCCTACAAACGGGAGCCTCTCATGGCCTTCCTCCTCCATGTCTTGGGCAGCACCTCTGGGCTGAGTGAGGCCCCAGCCCATCAGGCAGCCACGGTGCGGGGCAGATCTGTTCTCTCTCTCTCCTGCTCCTGCTCTTTCCACTGTGGTTTCTGCCTCATCTGTCCATTCCTGCTTTTCCTCACAGTTCACTCCTCCATGCTGCCAGTGGGAACCAGGAGCTGGGGTGTGTGTGTGTGTGTGTGTGTAAATTCATGGACTGAACCCGTGGGCTGAGTGAGAGCTGCCACCTTGCAGGCAGTGATGTGGCACATGGCCACCCTGTGCAGGTGCTGCTTCCTCAGATTCTGCTCCCTGCTTGCCTCTTCTGCATTGCGCGGGCCAAAAAGACCATCCCATTTCATCATATAGATCTATTGCCGCCACCATGTTTTTCTAATCACTCCAGATTCTTATAGTTTTTGTCACTAGACCAGGCACCAAGGTAGCATCTCCTGTTCCACAAATACATGAGGGGTTGTGGACATCTTGAGTAGGGGCAGCTGCCTGATGGACTCTGGTTGCCAACCCATCGCCATCTTGAATCTCTAAAATTAAGAATTATAGATTTTATCCCCAAAAGAAACATCATTTGATCCCCACAGTATCCTTTTACTTAGCCATTATTATTAATTTTTTTATAGTTGAGGATCTAATATTTCAACACAAACAACACAGAGAACACCTCGGATTGCCCAAGGTCACTCCTTAGTGGCTCTTCTCTGCCCAAATGTGATGCTGGGGTTCAGCGTCATACCGCAGAGGTAACCCAGGCTGGGAAACAGAGGGGTAGTCTCCCTTGTCTACAATGGACCCCCCAACACACACGTGTGCGCGCGCGCGCGCACACACACACACACACACACACACCGATGCATGGCTGAGGTAACAGAGGATTAACCGTCTGCGTGGAGATGTATTTCTCATAAGGACATGGTTACATGAACACGCACTAACACTGTCTATTGTCTGATCAGCACTTTGACAAAATTGCCATGCTGACTTATGGAGAGTTGGTGTTCTGTGGCACGCCAAAGGAAATGCTTGATTTCTTCAATAACTGTGGCTACCCTTGTCCCGAACACTCCAACCCCTTTGACTTCTACAGTAAGTAGTTTTGTTTGTTTATTTTTTGTTCGCCATCATGGCTATTTAAAAATATTTTTAAATTTTAATTTTGATTATTTATGTATTTGTGTGTGTGTGTGTGTATGTGAATGTGTGTGTATGCACACATGCATGTGTGTTACGGTCTACACGTGGAGGTCAAAGGACAGCCTAAAGGAGTTGGTTTTATCCTTCTGTCCCGTGGGTTCTAGGGATTAAAGTCAGGGTTGTCAGGTGTGTGGCAGGTACCTTCAGCTGTTGAACCATCCCGCCAGCCCGAAATCTTTCTTTTCTTTGATTTCTGCAAAGATGATACTGGCATTCAAGATTTTTGTTTTGGTTTTATTTTTGCTTTTGTTTGTTTTGATGTTCTTTTATTTTTCAATTTGGTGGGCCAATTAACTTACCACCAGCAACTTACCAGAGAATAAGATAGGCTACTCTCTTAGTCTTTGCCAGAGAAAAATTAGTTGAGTTTCTGAATCCTCCCGGGCAGTTGTCATGGATTCTCATGGCCTTTCTGGGTAGCATTAGACAATCCAGTGTAGCAGATGGTCATTAACAACATGAGCTTCTCTGGTGGGATAGGGTCTTATGAATGGTACTCAGGAATTAGTGATGAAGCCAGGGGGTAATGCCATACGCCCTTAATCCCAGCACTCGGGAGGCAGAGGCAGGAAGATCTCTGTGAGTTTGAGGCCAGCCTGGTCTACAGAGTAAGGACAGCCAGAGTGACAACAGAGAAACCCTGTCTCAAAAAAAGAAAGAAAGAAAGAAGAAAGAAAGAATGAAAAAAAGAGAGAAAGAAAGAGAAAAGCTAAAAAATGACTGGTGAATCATGTATGATTATTCACTGTGCATATGTGCATCTGTATGTGGGTGGGTGTTTAGAAATATATGGGTCACATCTTTTGGGGAAAAATTTTAGTGGACTTGACATCAGTGGATACCCAAAGCAGAGAACGAGAAATAGAGACCTACAAGCGGGTCCAGATGCTTGAATCTGCCTTCAAAGAATCGGCAATCTGTCACAAAATTCTGGAGAATATTGAAAGAACAAAACACCTGAACAACTTACCCATGATTCCTTTCAAAACGAAAGATCCTCCCGGAATGCTCTGTAAGCTGGGTGTCCTCTTGAGGTAAGAGCCTTGGAAATTCAGCCGGGGCCCATTTTAGGTCTTTACAAGCATTTACCAATAATGAAATGAAAGGGATTAAAATCGGCTCGTTTGGTTTTTAGGAGGGTGACGAGAAACCTGATGAGAAATAAGCAGGCGGTGATTATGCGTCTTGTTCAGAATATGATCATGGGTCTGTTCCTCATTTTCTTCCTTCTTCGGCTCCAGAACAACGTGCTAAAGGGTGGCATCCAGGACCGTGTGGGTCTGTTGTACCAGCTCGTAGGTTCCACTCCGTATACTGGCATGCTCAATGCTGTGAATCTGTGTAAGTCCCTGTAAGTGGGAGGCACATCTGTTTCCCCAAAACCTATCTGCTCCAGCTGTTGCCTTCTAAAAGTTCACTGTTATACAGGTATTTCTCCATGCTAGGCCTGCCCCACCCCAGATACTCCACCCCAGGGGAAAGGTAATTAACTGGAATCCCCTTAAAGTGAGTAGTTTGCAAAGCACCTATCTCTGAGGGTTGAAGTGATGTCATTGGTGGTGCAGAGTTTGTAAAGAGTTTTTCGAAAGTTCACTCTTGTTATCCTAGGGTGTTCAGTTCGTGTGGTTTCAGTTACCAGGCTGGATCCTATTTTTGAAGAGCTAGACCTAACTTTAAAACTCAGTGAGGAAGCAACACTGCCTGGTGCTGAAGTTTGCCTCGGAAAAACAGGCATTGGAGGAATTTCCGACATGTAGTACCAACTGCCAAGAAAGGGGGTAGAACGATGCTCTGGAAAGTTGGTCCGAGAGCAGCGGTTCTCAACCTTCCTACTGCTGAGACCATTTACTACAGCTCCTCATGTCATGGTGACCCCCAACCATAAAATTATTTTTGTTGTACTTCATAACTGTAATTTTGCTACTGTTATGAATCGTGATGTAATGTAAATGACCCATAGTTGAGAATGGCTACTCCAGACAGACCTGCAGGGCAATGATAAAAGCCGTTCTGAGAACCAATGTCAGGTGCAGGCTGCTGTGGGTACCAATATCCTGCAGGAAAGGACAAAGGGCCTCAGACACTCTCTCATGCCCCTGTTCTGTGTGCTTTGTTACTTTAGAGGGAAGAAAGTAAAGTGTGGGGTCTTTCCTACCACATTGCCCCTCTCTCCGGGAAGTGTGTAGATTTTTGAAGTGGGAAGGTTTATTGTCCTTCCATAACAATGGAGCCTGCTTGGCTGACTTCCTGATGCGGCCCTGATAGATCTCAAATTCAGCTTGGGCTAGCCTTTCCTCCCTCAGTGGTGTGGTGACTGACTTTCGGAATATGCCTTCTGTGCCAGTTCCTGTGCTGAGAGCTGTCAGTGACCAGGAGAGTCAGGACGGCCTGTACCAGAAGTGGCAGATGCTGCTGGCCTACGTCCTGCATGTGCTCCCCTTCAGCATCATCGCCACTGTCTCTTTCAGCAGTGTGTGCTACTGGTAAGGTGGTGTTCGGCGGGGAGGGGGTGCAGTTCATGTGGGCCAGGCTCCCCATTGTGTCATGGAGGGCTGATGGGACACATGGAAAGATGGCTACAGAGTGAACCGCTCTATCCACATCTAGTGCAATGTAGTCAGGGCTCATATAACCCAACCGAGGGCCGGATGGGACCCAAGAATGGCCAGCAAAACTATGTCAGGGGATGGCATGTCCCACAGCTTGAGGGCCTGGCAAGAGAAGAGTGCTCACAAGGAGCTGGGACCAGGTGCAGGACCAAGTGGCCTCCCCAGGCTGCAGCAGCCCCTCAGCCTCAAGTTCTGCTGATGGACTCGGACAACACAGGGTGTTAAGTCGAGAGGGCTGGAGGAAAGAGCGTGCTTCCAGGAAGAAGGCACTGGGAACCATGTCGCTCCCGTGGGTTTCGACTGGTGGCTTTTTATTTCCTAGAACTTTATAAAGACAAACTCACAACGTGCAGGGTTAAGATCCTTGCTTTGTTGTCACAAGGAGAAAGATGTTCTCCTTCACTGTGTCTGTGCCATAGAAAGACATGGAGGAAACAGTTGGTTAGCCCTGACTCCATTAGTGTCAAGGTTCTCAGCTGTCCAAAAGAGAACTTCAGGCAGGTCACGAGACACTGTCCCTCTCCACTGCCTGGGTTCCTCTGTAGATGCTCCTAACCACAGCCACCATAATGCCCATGACATACAATATGAATTGTTTTTAGGATCTATATGCCATGTTAGTGCAAGATAACCAAGGGCATGTTGGTGTAAGCCCCAAAATGAAAGGTCTCAGGTCTTGGTGTGCACTCTTAGAAGACATTTTTATGTATTGAATGATAAAGGCAAGGCTGTTTGCCCTCTGCCACACAAGGGTGGCTTTCAACAGAGGGTCATGGCAGGAACCACGCAGCCTTTCCTGCTGGTTCTGACCGTGGGGACAATGCTGAGTCTCTGGCCAGTGCTACAAACCACAGGCCTAGCTCACTCAGGACAGTGAATTCAGAGCAAACTATTTCCTTCACGTCCTAAGAGAAAATTTTTAAAATGTAGTTATTTTGGGGTGAAACAAGGTTGAGTATGCATTGAGCTGGTTCATTTAGACTCTTTCTACTCAGCGTGACCACAGACTGATGACAGAAGCTTATTTCTCATGCAGACTCCCAGGTTCAGCCCTATTGAAGCAGGTTTGCATTTAACAAGATCCCCACATTGGTTCACAAGCTCTTTAGGACCTGTGGAGCAAAGACTTCGATTTTCATTTGCACACTGACTGTGAGAAAGAACTGATTTGAGGAAACCGGGTGATTTAAAACCAGATTGAGTTCAAGCACCCCATCAGGACAATTTTTTTTCAGACACAGAAATGCAGAATCATTTCCAGAAGCAGCAAAGCTGTTAACTGTGTAGGAAATGCCTCCGTCGAGCTGTAGAAAGATCAGCAGGCTGCCGCTATGTCAGTACCGGGTGGCCCTGTAGCATCGAATCATTGAAAAGTAAACTCAGGGGTCCTGCCCTGGAGCTCACAATTCTGAAATCTAGACATCTCAGACATTCTAGAGTGCTGTGTCTGCTCTTTCCCAGCATGCCCCACCTGGACTCATTCAGTGGCAGAGTCTGACTGGAACCAACATGGATCTCCACACTAATTCCACATGAACAATCTGCTTAGAAGAAATATTAATATGCTTAGTTAGAAGTGGGGCACACGCCTTTAATCCCAACACTCTGGAGGTGGATCTCTGTGAGTTCGAGGCCAGCCTGTCTATGGAGTGAGTTCCAGGACAGCCAGAGTTACAACAGAGAAACCCTGTCTCAAAAAAATCAAAAATAAATAAATTAATTTAACTTGATTAAATTTAAACAAAGAAAGGTAAAGGGTTTGAGGGAAAAGATCAGAGTGTCAAAGATGATCCTTGTCCTCATGCTGCAAAACTGTCAAAGGCGACAGAGCATTTCAAAAGCCACAAGACTATGATTGAGAAGGAAATTAAAATAATAATAAAAAACCCACCGTGATTTGGGCAAGAGGAAGGGAAAGCCTTCAAGAGTGGCTGGGAGATGCAGATGAGACAGGCTGATTCTTCTCCTGGCTCTACAAATGGACTACCAGCCCTAGGTTAGCAAGAGCTTAAGACACACTACCACTACCACTGTCGAGAACAATTTGATAAAAGAAATATACAAGGAAAGTACACAGATAACAGGTTAGCTTGTTTACAAATCAAGGCTCCGCGCACAAAATACACTAGAAGGATGGAGTGGGAAGGTAATGCATGGGGGACAAAGCACTGAATGACTTCACGCTGGCAATAATCCTACAGAACAGGGATGAGGTTCAGGGCAGCGTGGTGGGCAAGGCTTCAGCGTTAGGGTAGGAATGGCAGGAAGAACACAGTCATTTGTGAAGAGACCCAGCCAGTGGGACTGTTGTCTAAGCAATTTAATAGTTTGCCATGAGAGCTAAAGGAGCTATAACAGGCAGTTCACACTGAGTTGAAGCTGATGGAAACAACAGTGCTAGTAAGTGGGCTCAAATGTTGGCTTTGTTCTAAAGAGGGCTGACAGAGGGGAATGTGGCTTGCCCTGCTAATCCTACCCTCCCACTAGCCAGCAAGGATTTATTCACAGGGGCAAGTATGGCCTTTTTCTTAATGATAGTGCTTGGAGAGAAAACTAAAGACCGTATGTTTTTCTAGGACTCTGGGCATGTACCCCGAGGTTGCCAGATTTGGGTACTTCTCTGCTGCTCTTTTGGCTCCTCACATAATTGGAGAATGTCTAACTCTCGTGATACTTGGTATGGTCCAGAACCCAAATATTGTCAACAGTATAGTGGCTCTGCTGTCCATTGCTGGGGTGCTTATTGGATCTGGGTTTATCAGGTAAGAAGAAACGATTCAGAAGATGTAGGCTGGTATGATTTGCGGTCAAGGATCACCTAATGAAAGCCATAAAGCAAACCCACAGAGAAATGAATGACTGGCTCAAGTTATCACCCTGTAGTCTGGGATGTTTCTACTGCTCGCTAACTGTTATCACGTTAGACCTTGAACTCTTCACTGTTTGTTAGTAAGATGTTTTTCTCCCCTGGAAATCAGAACACAACAAGGTAAGGGTGTTATTGATGTGATTCACATGCAACAAACTAGTAAAACAAAAGAAGGGAGCCATTTTAGATTCTCTAGGAAAGCTCACAGCCCAGTGTACATTCAAACACTGCATATTCGCTCTTTTCTGACTGGACAGGTGAAGCTCTATTCCAGCTCTCAATTCCCATTTTAAAACATATTTACTTTTGTATTATGTGTATGTGTGAGTGCCTGCATGTATGTATGTGCACCACGCATGTGTTGGTAGCTACAGTGGTGGCCACAGTAAAGGCCAGAAGAGGGCATAGGACCCCCTGGAACTGGAGTTACAGATGGTTGTGAGTGGTGGGAACTGAACTCAGATTGTCTGCAGGAGCAGCCAGGGCTTTCAACTGCTAAGCCATCTTTTTAGAACCCCCTACCCTGATAAAGGAGAATGTGGCTTGCCCTGCTGATTCTATCCTCCCACTGGCCAGTGAGGATTTACTCACAGGAGGGAAGTATAGTCAGAGAAGGAAAGAGCCAGTAGGATAGAGCACTATTCAAGAAAGAAAAAGGATTATAGACATTTGTCAAATGGTAGTAAGTATCTCTGGGTGATATTTAATTTCTCATCACATTTTATTTTATAATTTTTCTACTGTATATTATTTTATAACCAAGAACAAACACACGTGCAATGCACATACTCAATTAGTAGCAGAAAGGGTGGAAAATTTAAAGAGTAAAATCTGTGCAGGCGATGCTGCTTGGAGGGTCCACTAAGTAAACTGCAACCTCGAGGGCACGTGACGGCTTTGGTTACTTAGCGTAAAGGGCTGGTGAGGAGGCTCAGTGGGAAAATGCTTGTGCAAGCGTGCAGACCTGAGTTTGGGTTCTCCACACCCACATACAAATCAGGCATGGCCTGTAGCCCCAGAACTTAGGGTAGGGGTAGGCTATGCAGAGACTGGAGGATTGCTGGAGCCAGCGTAGCCCCCAAATCACAACCTTCAGGTTCAGACCTTGTCTCGTAGGAATAGAATGGAGAGAGACAGAGAAGAATATATGGCACCCTCCTCTGGCCTTCCTGTGTGTGCTCGGTGCATGCGCACATGAGCATGCACGCACGCATGCATACAGCACCCACATACAAAATCAAGTGAGAAACGACAGAAAAGTGAGCATCTACTTAAATGTAATTCCATCTATGTGAGTGTTGGAGTAGTTTATTTTCAAGTAAGAAAGCGAGGCTGGGCCTTGAGCAGCTGCTGCCTGAAGGCGAACAAGTCACTTTTTTTTCAACCAAAACTGGTTTCCTCATTTAGAAAATGGAGCTTCTCATCTCCAGATCAGAAGTTACCTCTTAAGATCATGAGGAGTGAGCCGGGCGATGGTGGCTCACGCCTTTAATCCCAGCACTCGGGAGGCAGAGACAGGCGGGTCTCTTGAGGGCAGCTGTATGTCCCATTCACTTTACAGTCTTCCTCAGTGGCCAACCAAGCGTGGCCAGTGTCAGCCCAAAAGCATGCTGTGAGCGATCCATGCTCAACTATATAAAAGTGAGCTACTACTGAGCAAAGTGAGCTAGGATTTTATCCGTAAAGGACGGCCTTTATATTACACTCATTTGTCTCTGCTGTGGAAGTGGGTTGGTAGCATGCCTGAAAACTGTGCAAGTCAGCCCAAAGGGTGGAATCAGGCCAACAGGGTCGACCTAAGCATGGCCGGCGTCTCCTCTTTCATATCTTCAGTTCTTTGGAATGCTAGTCAGCCTGGCACTATGTCACACACTTGGTTTCTGGGGGGAAAGAGAATGATTGCTCTTAAAAGAGAGGACCTGGCCAGCATCAGCAAATGCTCTCATGTTTTTGGCAAGATCTCCGCACTGAGAGGCTGCACTGGGATTCAGCTCTACTCTCAACTCATGCAACCTGCAGGCCTAGGCCCTCCCTTCCTGCCGCCATCTTTCCTGACCCGATGCCTTAGAGCATCAGGACTCTAGCTCCCTCTTCACTTAAACACACGTGGAAATGGCTTCGTTGTTGCGTCTATTCCTAAATACATTATAGAATGTAAGAGGAAGAAAGAATGTTTTCCGAACAATCACAAGGCAGAGTTCTCTTGCATATCTTGCTAGACTTTAAAAAATATTTTAAAATAAAATTAAGACCATAATATGTGTCCAGTGGGATGTACGCATACTTCCTTCCCATCTAACGACAAAGCACAGACAGCCACGTGTCAATAAACAACACACGGTTCCTCCTTCTTGAAAGCAATCCAAGATTTCTGTGACGGTCTTGATCTCCTCTTGTGCCTTCCACTGTCTCCCTGTCACCTGTACAAAGCCTGCCTGCTGGCCCCAGGGCTGAAGGAGCTCTCTCCAAAGCACCACCCAACACGTGCACACACGGCCCAGTGAGGGCCCTCTCACTTTGCGTTCCTTCTCTAATATGTAAGACTGTCAGCCTTGAGGGCAGCAGTATGACCCATTCACCATTACAGTCTTCCTCAGCGGCCAACCTGCAACCTAGAGCCAATTAAGTTTGCAAAAATCATCTGTTGGACTGAGCAAATAGATGACTGACTCTCCTTGGGCTGCTACACAGGGGTTAGGAGTCAGGGGCCAGGCACTGGTGTCCTTTCTGATACCAAGTGTAAGCACACACGGAGCACGTGCCTTGTGCTGAGCCTGGAGCACAGGGGAGATGAGGGCACTTCTGACCTCGGAGAAGCCACCCACACAGCAGGTAGCCCTCTTCCAGTGGCCACCACCCTGCTCAGGCCTTTGCCACCGCATCCGTGAACTTTTGCCCAGCCTGCTCTCACTTTTTGCTACTCTGAGTCTCCCCGGTCCTGATCCCTTCTGCTAGTTGGTGCTGCATTCATTTCCTTAACCAACATTTCAACTTGACCTTTCCCATGGTGTTCAATGTCAGCTCGTTGAAACTACTGTTTCCAATGTCACTCCGAGCTCTCCTCCCTGTGCTCCCACTTCCCATCCCCTGTTCTGGCCTGGAGAACCCTCAGCCCAGGAATGGAAGGCCTGTGCTTAGGCCAGTTCTGCCTCCTTGAGTGTTCTTTCTCCCCAAGTCCCCACCTACCCTTTCCATCCCACAGTCTCTCATCTTGGAAAACTGCCAGAAACTAAAAGTCCTGGGACTTGGGGACCACCTGGGAATAGGTGAGACAATAAACATGAATTATGGGGGTGTAATGGACACGTGGTATTAGTTGTTTCTAGCCTCTGGAGCTGGACTTATAGATGGTTGTGAGCCACCATATAGGGACTGGAATTGAACCCAGGTCCTCTGCAAGAGCAACAGGTAGTGCTCTAAACCACTAAGCCATCTGTCCAATATCACAATATATTTTTACTGAGAGAAACCAGGCAGCGCTCCAAGAGGGAATCAATACTGGCAGGAAGTTTCTCCTGAGATAGTCTGGAGAGAAGCATATTTTTCACAAGGATAAAGAAAGGAACAAAAGAAAAAACAAACAAACTAAAACACAATGAAGAACTGCCGCAGCCTCCAACTTTACTCTTGTCTTCTATTCTGGTTCTCACTAGAAGGTCCCTGAGGACCTTCAGATCGCTGCTCAGTCAGATGTCAGATAGTCCTCCCCCAACGCAGTATGTACTAGGTGTGTGGTTTCTAGCATGTTTATATAAGTAATACGGAGAGAATGAGCGACAGAGGGAGAGTGAATTGAGAATATGAACGGTCGTGAGAAGCTCTTAAGATCTCTACTGAAACGGGCTGCAGGGTGGAGATTAAACATGATGAAGCACTGTACTTCCTGACACGGAGAGATGATGGAGATCTATTTGGGAGAATAAAGATCATCAAGAGCATGGAGGGCCTAGTTCTACATAGTGTAAGTTTTGTAAACACACGCATTATATCTATATCGCCAAAATGTCAAGTTATTTATGGACAGTGGTATTTGTTTGTTTGTTTTCTTGGTAATGGTATTTATTTACAGTTTTCAGTGCTATTTGGAGATTTCGTGGTAAGCATCATTTTTACAATAGAGATGGAGGATAATATTTAGATTAGAAAACTTAAGGACTGCTCTTTTTTTAATTAAGTAAGACTATTTACTAGAACCTATTGAATTTTCTCTTTTTTTTTTCTTAAGAAACATAGAAGAAATGCCCATTCCTTTAAAAATCCTGGGTTATTTTACATTCCAAAAGTACTGCTGTGAGATTCTTGTAGTCAATGAGTTCTATGGGCTGAACTTCACTTGTAGTAAGTATTCTATTTTACAGTATTATTTTTACATGCTGCTCTAAGTAAGCAATTTCCTGGGAAATTTTGTTTGTTTGTTTGTTTGTTGAAGAAATGCTATAAGTGTGTATGTGTGTGTATGTGTAGGGTAGGGTAAGAGACAACTTGGTTTTTTTGGTGTTTGTTTGTTTGTTGTTTTGGCTCTCTGATTAGGCTGTGCCCAGCAAGCCTCAGGATGCCTGTCTCCCCAGTGCCGGATTACAAGTGCGTGCTGCCATTCCCAGCTTGTGTGTGTGTGTGTGTTCCTGGAATCGAACCCAAGTCTGCTTGCCTCTGTGACTATCACTTTACTGACTAAGCTATCTCTCCAAACTCCTATAAATACTATATTTCTATAATAAAATTATTTCAAACCTTGATTTGAAATAAGCCCACCATTTTCTCTGCTTTAAAACAATTTTAAAAGAGATTTATTTTGTCTGTGAGTGTTTTGCCTACATGTATGTATGTATGTGTGTAGGCATGTAGGTATGTAGGCATGTATGCATGCTGTGTGAGTACCTGTTTGCTGGTGGAGGCCAGAAGAGGGTGTCAGATTCCTTGGAATGAGAATTACAGACAGTTGTAAGCTCTATGTGGGTGCTGGGAATCGAACCCGAGTTCTCTTCAAGAGCAGGAAGTGCTTTTACTCTGAGCCATCTCTCCAGTCCCACCCCGGTTTCTCAGCTTTTAAAGGAAAATATACCGAAGTCAAGTTATTCTCCTGTCAGTGGTCAATGGCTGAAGACCAGTTTGATATGCTTAGAAAGTGACAGTCCTATGTAATTGCCAGTATATTCTACAGAGGCTCAGTTCCTATCTACTGAGCACACCAAAACAAGCTAATGTGGCTTCTTGTTCCCCAAAATGAGCATAGAATACAGGGGAGTAAACCAATTTTTTATGACAAAAGTCAATCTCCAATTCCATGACAGAGCAGTGGGAACAGAAGTGCCCGTGGCCATTGGAACTCTGCCTAGACATTTTCAGATGACAATGTCAGGAACTTTAGGATATTTGATGGTAGGTGATCAGGGATAGGGTGATGAATCTGTTCTCCAAATACAAGCAAATACTTTTCCATCTTCAAGTCAAGCCGGGACCTCTAGACCCATTCTTGCCTCTACTCACTGTTAATCCTGGGCTCTCTAAAACATCATGTGTCTTTCACGAAGAAGGCTCCTTAGACTGCTGAACCTTTTCTGAACATCAGGGAAATATTTGTGAATAACTTGAAATGCTCCAGAGCTGACACTATCAATCTTTCCCTTGACAGGTGACTCCAATAATTCTATGTCAACTAACCCAATGTGTTCCATCACCCAAGGAATCCATTACATCGAGAAAACCTGCCCAGGCGCCACATCCAGATTCACAGCAAACTTTCTGATCTTATACGCATTCATCCCGGTTCTGGTGATCCTTGGGATAGTGGTTTTTAAAGTCCGGGACTACCTTATTAGCAGATAGTTGAGAGCACGGTTTAAAGGGTTTGATTTGGTGGACAATGGAGGAAGGAGTACTGTCCTCTAACCATCGTGATTCCATTTGTGACCCTTGCATCTATCCCGGTCCCCGAGTGCAATGGAATTTGCTCACAGTCCTTTGCTATTCCAGCTTTGTGGGGAGATGTGGTGCTTGAAAATCGTGACTGAACTGGTCCAAGGATGTAAATAATAATAATTCATAAACCTATGGGAGATTAGTTTGACTATGTGTTTTTTCCTAGAAACAGAAAAATAAGCCAATTTTAAAAATTATGTTTACATTTGATAAAGAATTTGATAAAAACAAAAGTGCATATGATTACTGACTGAGAGTAACACAGCAAAAGTTCTGGGTGTGACCGAGAAAACCTCCTACAGAAGTGGGCAAGAAGCTCCTCTGCCATTAAAACCCACACATACATGTGCTTGTCTACGTGACGGGGCTGGATCACCCGATCACATCAAGCAGCTGCTGGACAGATGTTGGTGAACACCCCTAATACACAGCAATGAAATGCCAGGAAGATGCTGAACGTTGAACGCCACATACCAGTCAAACTGGGGGATGTACCTAAAGATATTTGACATTTTCCGCTTTTAGCATAGTTTATGCTTTAAAATGAAATGTTACCAGACAGTATGTGACTGAGAAATGAGCTTCGTAAGCCTGGAGAACAGCTGCTGTGCAGCATCCATACAGAAAAGAAATCTTCAAGTGACACAACTGCTCCCTTAAGAGGAGTGGGTCACACGCCAGGAGTCCATGTTCCCGGGTTGTAGAGGGGAGGGATGGTAAGTGCAGACACACACCCACAGGACATACTTCCAGGGATGAAATGATGGTGTGGGCTATTAAAAATGGATTCTCTGCTAAATGACTGATTATCTTTCGCATTGATCTACAAGTAATTCATGAACAAGTCTGAAATTTAATCTCTCAGCGTTACCATGGCAACTGTGAGTGAAGCTGTCAGAGTGAGCACATGAACTTTTTCCGTTACTGTGACCTAGCTTGTAAAGAAAGATAAATTATAGCGCTTGCAACGTCTCTGATTATAGGAGGAAGGAAGCCACAGTTCTATTGCTTAGAACTGTATTTAAGGGTCTGAGGCACTGGGATATTACCGGAACAGTATTGTCAATTTTTATAAAAGGCCCACGGCACTGATGATTATGGTATAATAGTCACACAATGCCTTACAGATTATATATGTCACACCAGTTATAGGCAGTCCTAGAAACGATAATCTACACAAGTAGTTCGAAGAGAGTCCCACAGGAGCCTCTTTTGAAATCACTAATTTCAGCTTACTGGAGATACAAGGTAAGTGAAAGCAGCTTCGATTGTTCGTATGCAGATGAATTTCATTCTAGTTCAGAAACATCTGGAAAACTGACATTGAGCCTGACTTCATGCTATTAGACGTTAGTGATAGCACCCTAGAATCACGAGGGCTTTTGACGCCTTGACAGCTTGGGTCTCGAGCTACAAAATGGGCAGTGATGTAAGAAAATCAGCTTTCAGAACGAACATTCCCGTCACAGTTTGTGCCATGTGGGTGTCGGCCACAGGAGGGATTTCTCCACAGCATGGAGGAGGAGCGTCTGCTCTTGGGACTGAGATGCATCAGAAACTTGCTGAACATTGTTCTCAAATGTCAGAGCCACATGCAAGACATCGCTGAGAGACCCCTGTTTCATCAACATGACCTGGTGGCGGCCACCCACCCACATGGCCCTCGCCAGTCCTCGTGTTCTTAGTGATTGCGCTTATTTGAAACTGTAGGTGGCAGGCTACACACTTTTCCTGACTAGCGATGATGGCTATACTTCCTCAGCTGACTTCTTACAAGTGATGCCGACCTGAAGTCACCCTGGACATTACCCTCAACTCGTGAAGTTTTGGCCAGCTTAGTCTTAGTCCTAACATGAGCCTGTGCTTTAAAAGTGATGTTTAAAATAAATGTGATGGTCTCACCGGGTAATGAGAGGAGAGGGAAGGATGAAGCTTGCTGTTTAAAAATGGTCCCTTCTCGATCGTTGGGAATTTCTGTGTGAGAGGACCAGGAATGCACATTTTACGTAAGCACCTGCAGGTCCTTCTTGTGCCTCTCTGCTGAAGGTGAGATCACGACACTTGTCAACTCCTTCCTGTCTCCTACCAGCTGCAGCTCAGTACACCTTATAGAAGAACTATGTCCAAAATGGACACCGAGTTTTATATGGAGATTGCTACCAGGACAGATAAGATGGTTCAGTGGTTAAAGGCACCTGCCACCAAGCCTGCTGCCCTGGATTCAATACCCAGAGCCAAACAGTAGAAGGAGGAGTCTTCAAAGTTTCTTTGACCTCCATACACACACATTGGCACGCAAGTATGCACACGCACACACAAACACACGCACACACACACACACATGATAAGTAAATAAATAAATGCAGTAAAACTGGTACCAAACACCTTTGATTCATATTTCTAAAAAGTTAGTGCAGAAGCTTGCATGTGCTGAACAACATTTATACCACTCAGATGTTAGAGGTGGGTAATAAAAAATTCTTTTATTTAAAAAAATTAGATATAGAGAATATTTTTTGTTTGAAAGACTTCAGAACATTCAGAAAGTTGTACTAGAATGAGAAATAGATTTCCCCTCACAAATTATACAGCTCAGCTTTCTTCACATGTTGTTACAGAAGTTAAGAAAATACTCTTCCTTGAACTTGAGAAGGAAGACACATTAATCCAAAATAGTGAACCAGGTTCAAGAGTCCAGCTCAATTTGTTTCCAGGTCTTGGAAGAACTTCTCTTGTACTGCTCCAGCTCCTGAAACAAAGATCTGCATTACTAAGAGAAACACATTGTAATTTCAAGTAGGCGCTTGGTAGCTACAGCAGTGCAGCCTCATCTGCTGTCAGTCTCAAGGTGTCTCAATATCACTCTGTGAAGGATTGTACTAAAGACTCGTTTCTAGAAGCAGAGCCTCCAGAGTTCTTGGGCAGTCTAAGTAGCACTCAGATGTAGCAGTACACTGCTGTGTAGGAAGCAAGGAAGACAAGGAGGTATAATCATAGATTTAAACCCTACCAGACTTCAGCAGAAGGAACCACCATCATGGCCAGTGCCATACTGGATAGTGGAGCGCTGAGGGTCTGAGCTCAGGTGTTTTTATTGATCCAGAACTCCTTAGGTGTTCGACTAATAACACATGCAGATCATTAGCAATCAAACATCCCCCACATAAATCCAACACCTGCAGACAATACAAAATGCCAAGGCCCAGACAGCCTTTTACCCAACTGTGCACAAAACAATATTTTAAACACAACTAGAAATAAACTTCTACAACACTCAGAGATGAGTTTACTAAGGTTTCAGACAAAATTATTTACTATATAGAATATGCAAGTCACTTTTAATTAGCAAAACAAGGCATTTATATTTTAGCTATTCAAAAGTGATGTTCATCTCTTGCTGAAAGTTTGTTTGAAGTTAGAAAATTATCAATATTTGAGATGTAGATGTCCTTTAATACGGTGATTCTGCTTTTAGACATGTTATCATATGCAGGTGGGGAGGGCTGGATAGATGGCTCAGCGGTTAAGAGCACGGGCTGAACTTCTAGAGGACCTGGGTTCTAATTCAAGCATTACATGGTAGCTCACACTGTTTCTAACTCCAGTTCCAGGGGATCCAGTGCCCTATTCTGGTCTCCACAGGCACCAGGCACACACATGGTACACAGACATACATGCAAGTAAACACACACACATAAAACGGAGAGTCTGTACTACAAGCTTAAGACCCGAGTTCAAATCCCCAGTACTCATGTCAAAAAAGAAAAAAAAGAATGAAGATCATAGAGAATAATAGTGAAGCACACGGGTACTGACAGCTGCACTGTGCATACACCTGGAAAATAGCTGTCTGCAGAAAGGACTGATTCAGGTACCAGAGCTCATGTTCACTCAGTCACGGAGTGGCCGAGGGAAGCGAGTGGTAGACACGTGTCCCATAAGAAGCGTGGCAGCGGGAGGAAGACTGCACTTCCTAGACTTCTGCATCTTCAACATGAGTTAATTTTACAGCGGAAGGAGAGACCGTGGACGGACAGCAGCACCCACACGGGTCATCGAGGGACTGTCTCCAGGTGGACGGACAGCAGCACCCACACGGGTCATCGTGGACGGACAGCAGCACCCACACGGGTCATTGAGGGACTGTCTCCAGGTGGCCTCTGTGCTGGTTACTGTCTAAGCAACTGTACAAAGCATATCATTATTCTGGATAAACAGAAGTGGGCGCTCTGCTAGGTGAGCACTGCCCACTGGCTGAGGTTACTAAAGTTCACAGTTGCTGTGACCAGAATCCACTGCTGAGTTCACAAAAAGTGCAGATTATCTTTCACAGTTATACTTTAAGTTACTAAGACTGATCTGTCAAGCAGTGTCAAAGCTGTGTGTATTCTTTAGAATGCTTTTATGGTAATAACTCCAAAGCTTGGTTTCTGTTTGAATGAAGCCAATCCAGTTTACGAGTTATTTTCCACTTATGCTATTAAAGATTGTTAACTCATAAAAAATAATGTAGGTTATCAGGTATGGTGGCACTCACCTTTAATCCCAGCCCTTCTGAAGCAGAGGGGGATCTCTACAAGTGAGGCCAGCCTAGTCTGCACAGCAAGTTCCAGCCCAGCCAAGACTACATAACTAGACCCTGTCTTGAAGCAATAAAAACTTTTACAAAAGTAAAGTGATACCACAAACTTTGTCTTTAACTGGAAATGGTCAACTGTTTTCACCAAGACCAAAGTGAAGACATTGCTTTGCAGTTCTTTGATGACTGTGGTATATATTTTGCATATAACACAAAGAGAAAAGAAATGGGCTGGGGCTGGGGCTGGGGCTGGGGCTGGGGCTGGGGCTGGGGCTGGGGCTGGGGCTGGTGCCTAGGTCATGCCAAAAGGAAAACGAGTAATTGGTTGATTCAACAAGGTCACTATATTTTCAATACTGCTATCAGATGAACTCAGAAAAATCAATGTTTGAAGGGTACAGCAAGGTTTTCTTTACACTAATTTCATGGCTGCTTACAGAACCATTAAAAAACAAAAGCGAAAGCAAGCTCCCACCCTGGCCTTTCCCTATCCACCCCTGGAGGCTCTGAAGGTACACTGTCTATGTTATTATGATACATTGAATTTACATACTGTGATATAACAATATTATATGGCAGATAGAACACCTTTAGCAAAGGATGGTAACATCATTTTCCTCTAACCATGTGACTCAATGTGTCAGTGTGCTTACTTAAGTTACAGCCTTAGAAACAAGCAGATTGTTTTAAACTGGGATTCAAACAAGATAACTATGGTTCAAGACCTTAAAGGTAAAAGTATTTACCTCCTCTCAAACTCCTTTTTTTAAAGACAGGGTCTCATTGTGTAGCCCTGGCTAGCCTACAACCCCCCATGCAGATCTCTGCCTCCCCAGTGCGAGGATTAAAGTCATGCATCACCATGACCACTTTCACTTTTAATAAAAATGTTGAAAAGAGGTAGAAGGCAGAGCAAGCGCTTTCCATATTCACATTCCCTAAAATCAGGAATGTCTTAGAGCTCATGGACCTAAAAGGCACTGGAGAATTCTGATGAATCAGTTTCTGGTGCCCATGTGAAATAGGACAGAAGAGACTTCTGAGCAATAAGAGAAAAGAATGCTTATGAGGAAAGACCTCATCTTCAAGAAAGCTGTGGGCTTTCCACCCATCCTCTGACCAATGTGGGCTGGCTTCACAGGTTACAGGACCTCCCTGCATCTGTAAGGATTAGGATCAAGACAGATTCGAAGGCAACTCAGTCAGGGCAGGAACCATAGAGAGGTGCTGCTTACTGGCTTGCTCCCCACAGCTTGCTCAGCCTGCTTTCTTATATAACCAGAACCACCAGCACAGAGGTGGCACCACCCACAGTGGGCTGGCTGGTCCCTCTGCTGTCAATCACCAATTAAGAGAATGCCCTACAGGCTTACCTACAGCCTTGTTTTATGGAGGCATTTTCTCAACTGAGGTTCTCCCTCTCAGATGACTCTAGCTTGTATGAAATTGGCACCAGACTACCCAGAACAATGACATATTCTTGAAATTCCTCTGGGGAAGTGAGGTTGCAGGATTGTTTGTTCAAGGTCAGTCTGAGTTACAGAATGAGACTGTTTAAAAAAATTTTAACAGCTACCATAAAAGAAGTACTTTATCAAAGAGCCTTCTAATGAGGTATTGTGGGAAGTGGTGGTGCGGTGCCTACCCCTAGACTGGAGGGATCACTTATAGAAAGGTAATTCCTCAGTGGAAGCTGGGCTTTTTTAGTGGACCTGACTGGAAATCGTGAGCTTGCTTCTCCATCTTAAAGCTGCTATGCTCCAATTTCACTGCAAATGCTTAAAGGCCCTGAATGCCACGTTCTGTTCCAGACCTAGTAATAATTTAGGTCACTAATGGGTTTTGGGGGTAGAGAAGGAAACAAGAGGAAGATCAAGTGTAGTCTCTTGTAGCTCAGAGCTATCCCTCCACTTACAGGCAACTCCACTGTAATTTGATGATATTGGACCTCATCTCTCTCCTAAGAAGAGCAAGATGGAAGCACATGCTGGGTTCAGAGTGTGTCAGACACACCGGTCTACACTGCCTCACAAACCTGCAGGCTGCTTTTAGCAATGGCGTACTTGTACATAACTATGGAAAATCCAAGTGCAGGTTGGAGTCTGAAGCAGCTAAGCACTTTTATTTTAATGGATATACTATTGTTCAGTGTCAACTCAGATCTGAAGAGTACAACGCTACTTTCAAGGGAAAAATGCTACCCAGCAACCAATAATCATTAAAAGATAAAAGAGACGGTATGAAGACAGAGATACAAACAACTGCTCAGACTTTCACTTGATGCTCATGTTTTTTAATTTTCTCTACCTTCTATCTATCTATCATCTATCTATCTCATCTATCTATCATCTATCTATCTATCTATCATCTATCTATCTATCATCTATCTATCTATCATCTATCTATATCTATCTATCATCTATCTATCATCTATCATCTATCTATCTATCATCTATCTATCTCATCTATCTATCATCTATCATCTATCTATCTATCATCTATCTATCTAACATCTATCTATCATCTATCTATCTATCTATCTATCTATCTATCTATCTATCATCTATCTATCATCATCTATCTATCTATCTATCATCTATCTATCTATCTATCTATCATCTATCTATCTATCTATCTATCTATCTATCTATCTATCATCTATCTATCATCTATCTATCATCTATCTATCTATCATCTATTGTTGGGAGCCCCTAGTAACATGGATGAAGTCTGTCTGACAAAGTTCTGGACTCCCTGGCCAGAGAATTTCATCTCACCAGCCATTTTGCCCCCTTCTCCTCTTTGCTGTAATGGCAACAAAAAAGCCTTTCTTCTGCATGACCTAGTTCCAAGCTGGCTATTGTTGACTGAGACAGGAACCCAGCCATTTTACTTAAAACTAATTGTAATTGAAATCACTTTGCAGGCCTTCTAAGTCCTGGCATGTATAGGAACTACCTATGCATTCCTAAAGTGGGTGTTGGTTCTCCCAGAGAGAGACAAGCCTTTAACAGATAGAAGCAATAAGAGCCTAGATAGAGAAGAAATAAATATTCACCAAAGAGCTAAAAACCATTAAAAAAACAAACAAGCAAAAAAAAAACCTTTCTTTGGTGCCTGCATGGCACCATGTTTGAGGCAGATGGAGATATTATTCAGCCAATAGTAACATTCAACCATTAATGAGTTATTGAGTCAAATGTTCTTTGATAGTAAACAAAATAACCTTAAACTTGTCCCAGGAGGAAGGACACTGGTACAACTGACTTCTGTGAGCAACTACATCTGCATATCAAACCAGCTCTTCCAGAGGCCTGACCAACATCTGCATACCAAAAAACTGCATTTGGCTTTTTAAAGTTTTTGCCAGAGCAGTTCTCTCTCTTTCTGATGCAGTTCTCCTCTGGTAATGTACATTGTCAGTCTTTCTCTCCCCTCTTCTCTTCTTAATATATATTAAAATATTAATATATATTAAAAATGCTCCTGCGTTTTATTTCTAAAAGCGTGCTCTATATGTGTCATTTCAAAGCGTGATTGTGCAAGCCATTTTCTGGGTCCCATAGAAGAACGAACTACTCTGTTTGTTTGCTATTCTTCACTTTTCCTGCACTTGTACTCCTCCTAAGTAGAGTTTCCGTGAACCCATTTGTGGAAAAGGCTGGATCCCTCCGCAATCTATTTCTCTCTAATCTATCTATTCATCCATCTATCTATCCATCTATCATCTATCTATCTTATCCATCATCTATCTATCTATCATCTATCTGTCCATCTATCTATCATCTATCTATCTTTGAAACAGGATCTCAGTCTATGGCTCAGGCTACTCTCAAACTTGCAGACTTCCTGCTGGACCCTCTAGAGCACTAGGGTGAACTTTAGTTTTAAGCTGTGCCACTAAAAATGGCAATGACTATCTTGCCCATATAAAAAAATGCAGGTATATATGTAAATGTGTAGAGAGAAAGTATTAAGAATCTTCCAAAATTACTTTTAAGGGAATTCCCACTTTGTATGTCAGCACACAGTTAGAAACAACTTAAACTTCTGAAATTTCTTTATGGAAAGCATGAAAAAATATTCAAATTAAAAACTTTTTTTTTTTCAAGAAAAGGTCTTACTCTGTAGTTTTAGCTGTCCTGGAATTTACTATGGATCAGGTTAGCCTTGAACTCACAGAGATCCACCTGCTTATGCCTCCTGAGTGCTAGGATTAAAGGTGTGCACCATTATGCCCAACTTTAATAAAAAAAAAATTTATATCAGAATGTCAAACTTTATAATAAGATATCAATTAATAACCAAGCATCAAATGGTAATCATTATGGTACAATATGGTACAAAGTACAAATTACATGAAGATTCTATGTGTACAGTCTGAAATCAATGCAACTTATCTACCAGAACAATACAGATAAAACTGGCTTTTAGGCAAAATGAGGATATTATAATTTTTTAGGTAAGTTTAAAAAATCTGTCAGTCAAGAGATTCTAGTTGTTATGATGTGTTAGCTGAATACAAGAGTTGAGGAAGAACGTTCTAGGCACAGTGGAACTGCCTTCCACTTTTCACTCAAAGTCAAGTGAGAGAGAATATGATTCCAAAGTATAGATTCAGAGTTCAAAATACATCAGCATATTACTAATACCTTTGCATGTGACCTTATTAAAGTAGTCATGATACAACTGAAACAGATAATGACAGTTAATAATTGACTCTTCGATATTATTGGGAGTTGACCTCCAATAACTCAACAGCCACGGTTCATGTACAGTAAGGGTCACACCAGGTCATTTTATTGTCCCTATATGATGCACATGCTGTGCCATAGCTACAAAACCATTTAAATATTCATAGCATACTTTCAAGTTGTCTGGAATATGTTTAAATAAAACATTTTGCTTACTTGATCCCAGGAACTCTTAAGGAAAAGAGTGAGTGCTAGAAAAAGTCCCCTGGTTCCCAGTCCCAGTGGACAGGTGTCTCCAGGTAACCTTTGCAACAGTGTGACTGCCCGGGTTACAGAGTCCTACAGATATGCCCATATGCTGTCAGGCCTTCAGTCTGCAGGGTGCTATACAAAGTGTCCTCTTCCAAGGACAGATAGTGTAACATCTCATTTTATCACAGTGAAAACCCGACAAAAGTCTATGTCCAGTACTTGTGTCACAGGGAATTCACCAAAACTATACTCTTATATAAGATTTGCACATTGAAATGGGGCTCTCCTGGAAGGTCTACATCTAAGCACTTTCTTCTGAGACCTTAGAGTCCTTCAGGAATGCCTATATATCTTGGTCTAGAAGGGTGGGGTCCTTAAGTGGACAATGTAATTTTCCTAGTATAAGGAAAGAATAATTATGTCTGAAAACTGAAAACAAAAGCTTCCAAAGGATTCACAAACAAGGGTACCACAAAAGTGTCTCTCTAGCAGCAGGGGTGGGAGCCTTACCCATCTTTAAATCAGAAAACTTGAAAACTGGAAAAAACGCTTGTAAGCATTTACATTATTCTGGGTGGTGGAACGGCAGGTGATTCTCAAGTTTCTTTTATATGCATATCAGGTTTTCTTCTATAGAGAGGTGTTTACAGCTCTAAAGGCGGTGGAACCGGTGGAACCGGGAGTGGGGCCTAAAGAGGAGGCGGACTGAAGTCTCAGGCACTGGCCAGCTGTATCCAGAGCATCGGCAGTTTATCCCTGAGGGTTAAGAAAGGTCACCTGAGTAAAGTCCTCTTGAGTTCAAGAAATGTGTAATCACAAGGACAAGCTGCACGTGGCAAAACATGTTTTTCCATAAAGGCGTATAGACAAATAACAGCAGCCAGTTGTAATGAACAATCTGAAGAAAACATAATTCTATCCACTCACTCCTACCCACTGCACCTGGGAGAGGCACAGAAACACATTCCAAGAACAATTCCATGTTTTTGAAGAAACTGGGGTCACAAGCTTCTTGTCTTGTTTTCCTGGAGTCCTCTCACAAGCACTCAGAAATCTTACACCATCTCTCACACAGAGATGTAATGCTGAAATAATTTTACAAGGTGGAATTGAGTTTTGGGAAATACCTGATCCTTCTGAACTCGCATCTCGTCAACTTCACTCTCAGCATACTGGGGGTCTCGGGCAGGGTCCTGGATTGCCTTCAGCGTGCTGATATTCTGAAATTACAGTTCTCCAAGTCAGCCAGTTCAGGCCCATAACCCACATTTCAGCGGCCACCATCTGTCTAAGGGCAAGCTCCATCAGCCTGGCACTGAGAGCTCTGTTTCCGGCTTTCACCAGACTCTTGGAAATCCATCCCAAACACATCCTGTCAGATGTCTCTCCTCTGTAACAGGCAGATAGCTTTGTTTGGAAGTGGGGCAGGGCCATGTCTTAGTTTAAACCTCCACAGTGCACTGTTTACAACAATCTTAACAAACTTTCATTATTTTGGAACATGAGAGACAGAAGCAGAGTATCACAGTAGGACCTGTGGGGCAGTTCCTGTCACAGCCAATGTGGCTTTCCAGCAATGAGGACACACACCTTTGGTGGGAAGAGCTTTGCATACACCTTCTTCCATAGCTCCATTGGTGAATGGGCCTGAAGCTTTCCAATGTCACTATCCGGAACAGGAGGAGACCCTGAAATGGAAAATTTTACCCCAAATGACTACAAAGATTAAATTACTGTAAACCATTAATGACAGGCAGATGTCATTTATTAAAGAACAAATCTTAGGTCACTCATTTTCTATTTCCATATTACAGACACAATTAAAATATGCCTCCCTAGCACAGCAAGGCCCGTGGGCAGGCTGCTGTACTCAGAGCAGAGGCAGTAAGAAGTGGTGAATGGGTGAGCTAGAACTCACTTTCCACACCCCACCTCTGAATCTGTGCCAAGTTAACAGTGATTCCAGATCTAGGTTTTTACACTAGAAACACACACGTACGTGTGTTGAAGATTTCAAACTGCAGCACTATTTGTATTAAGCACTGAGTGGTTATTAAGGACTGATGGTGACCCCATGCTCATTACTAGTAATGAACTGTCATTACTCATGTTTTATAACCCAGGACAGTTCAAATAACAATCAGAACTGTAGGCAGCACCAAGATAATACAGACGGGTACCATATACATGTGTGTGAATGCACAGTGCTGGAGAGGTACAAGATAAACCTGCTCCTTACACACAGGACTCAGCTCCCTCTCTCCCCTGGCAGTGCATGCTGGGACTGTACCGAGGCCCTCACCCAGGCACTCTCCCACTGAGCTGTAGTCCCAGTCTAAGCCCCACTATTTTAATGAGGAGAATGTAATCTATAACTTGAACATTTAAATTAATTTGAAAAATTAAAAGATTTGGTCACTTTCTAGCAATTTTCAATTCAACCTGAGATTTTTCAGTCTGTTGACCTTCAAGGGCTTCCTTTGGCCCAAAGGCACTACTTTGCTGAGAAAGTATTGATTTGCCACTGTGTGTGTGTGTATGTGCATGTGTGTGCATGTGTGTGCATGTGTGTGTGTGTGTGCATGTGTGTGTGTGTGCATGTGTATGTGTGTGCATGTGTGTGCATGTGTGTGTGTGTGCATGTGTGTGTGCATGTGTGTGCATGTGTGTGCATGTGTGTGTGTGTGTGCATGTGTGTGCATGTGTGTGTGCATGTGTGTGTGTGTGTGTGTGTCTAACACTGGTGCTGGGAACTCAACTTGGGTCCTCTGGAAGAGTAGTAAGTGCTCTTAATGGCTGAGCCATCTCTCAGCCCCAACTCTGTGGTTTTTAAATTCAGTAAATAGCAAGCCATTTCTGACCAACCATTCTCACAGACAGAGCTCTGTCAGCATTTCCTATCAGCATTCGCAGTGATTCTCCTGAAATTTAGCTGACACTAATAAAAGATGCCATCGGTCTCCATGACAACCAACGAGGCAATGCAGCCCCCTTCCTTGCATTCCGGCTGTGCTCTCACTGCTCAAGGTCCCTACATTTGAAGCACGTCACCCTTAGCTCCTATAGAAACACCTGCCTGTCACCATGCAAAAAGCCAAACCGTGTCCGAGGGGCTAAAGAATGGAAAGACAAGGAGCTTGATGAACAGAACATGGACTCTGAGTGTAGAAAATGCGTCTCGTTAGGTAAGGCAAACTATTCACTCTTGTTCTCTTTCTTATTTAAGAGGGTCTTGTTCTGTAGCCCAATCAGGCTGGCTCTGAGTTTAAGGCAATCTTCCTGCCTCCGTGCCCGCAGTGCTGGGATTACAGCTAGGATATACCACTACGCCCAGCTGGAGAACTATGTTGTAATAGAAAATGAAGGCATGTCCAGTGCTTCTTGCTTTAGCCCGCCACTTCATCTCACGGATTTGATCATTATTCATAATATGTATTTTAGAGTATTCTATCTTCTGACTTCTGCTTCGGGAACTAAATTTAAAAGTGCATTGTTTTTTCTTTAAGTAGAATAAATCTTTCTCCCATGCAGTGCCATACTTTCTACCACAAACATGGCCTTGTGTTGCAAGCTACATCAATTCTGGGCATACGAATAAATGGTATGGAATACCTGCACGATAATGACCCCAGACATGGTGGTGTGCTGGAGACCAAGGAAACAGGAAGACAAAATCAATAAGCAATTTAAAAAGATTAAGCAATATTAATAAGTTCACTAACCTATTTGACATAAAGAGTCCAAGCCTGCTGTGATGAAGAGCGGCTTATTCTGGTCCACACATATCGATTTGCTGTACGGGAAAGAAAAACATTCCAATGTAGCTCACCAGTCAAATATGCTGCTGCACTCCACTACAAACACAGGGCCTGGTTTGATAAAAGCCACCGGTGACAGCAGTGACCTAAACGGACACTGAACATCGGCTATGACAGACTAACGTGGCGGCAGATCCACGCCTAGAGAAAGAGCAAAGGCAAAAAAGTGTCTTTTTTTTGCTAAAACTTTCAATTCCATTGAAATTAATAGAAAAAATAATAACAAAAGAAAAGCCACTAAGGTGGAAGGAAGGGGATAATGGAGATCAGGGAGCAAGGAAAATTGATAGGAAAATATTTAGCAGTACCTCTTGTCGATGCCAAATGCCAACTGGTTGATAACACCACGCATTTTCAACAACAGAGCTTCTGATTTGCTGGTAAACTTAACAAACAGGAGATTAAATTACACTTTGCTTTATAATCTCTGTAACAGGTAAAAATACGGCTCTGAACAACACAGATGGCAAGAGCATTACAGTTTCTTTGCCTCAAGACATTGACATTTGAGTAGACAAACAGAAGCTGAATAAAGAATTCTCGATAAACTCGCCTCGCTACCCCGAGTCCGTGAGCGCATGATGTGGAAAGGATCCCCGTGAACACGCCAATTATTTCACCTACTCAAATGATCACAGTTTTTTTTTTTAAATTCGAACATTCGTATTTGCCTGAAATGTTTGTGGTGTGTGCTGACACGAACACTCTTATGTTCTGAAAGAAATGTTCCCCCGATCCAACCGGATTGGTCAGACAGCAGAGCACACATCAGAAGTAACCGTGGCATCTGCGGTGTGTGGCGGCCATCAAGGCCTCCTGCGGCAGCTGCAGAGGACAGTCACACTGCTGCTCCCTGCAGTGACGTTCAGCTTCCTACCGAGTACTCTGAAATCTCTCACAGGTGGAATGTAAGAGAGTCAAAGCAGAGCCTTTCAGGAGAGTGAAAGGCAGTGGCTTCCAGCAGCAATTAGGTTCTGACTCTGCGTGGAAACTGGGACGCATGGCTATTCTACGAACTGTTTAAGTCAGGGTTTACCTTGTTATTCAAAGGCAAAGGAGAACAGCTGAGATGTACAAAGGGGCAGGGGTGGTGTACTGGGTGCTTCTATGTCAACTTGACACAAGCTAGAGTCATCAGAGAGGAGGAAACCTCAAATGAGAAAATGCCTGGATAAGATGCAGCTGTATGGCATTTTCTTAGAGATTGGTGGGGAAGGGCCCAGCCCATTGTGGGCGGTGTCACCCCAGGGCTGGTGATCCAGGGTTCTGTAAGAACTCAGGCTGAGCAAGCCATGAGAGCAAGCTAGTAAGCTGCACATAGCCTCTGCATCAGCTCCTGCCTCCAGGTTCCTGCCGTGCTCGAGTTCCTGTCCTGACTTCTTTTGATGATGAACAGCAGTGTGAAAGTGTAAGCCAAATAAACCCTTTTCTCCCCAACCTGCTTTTTGATATGGTGTTCCATCCCAGCAATAAAGACCCTAACTAAGACAGTGGGGAACCTTAAACTGGAATGAAATATACTTATGAGGCAAAGATAGCACTTTTCTGGTCCCTGGGAAGATCTACAAGACAACCTTAATTCTGGCCTAAGAACAGGCTCACAGAGGAAGACCAGGGGGACGGCAGGGGAACAGAGATCAGACATATTCACTGAAAACTAAGATTTAGAGTAACGTTAGTGCTTATCGTGTGATATTTAAAAATAGGAAAAATTTTAATTTAAAAAACAATTGTTCATTTAATTTTACTACACAATTATACATTTATCACATTATAATTAATACGTTGTATAATTAACATATAAATGTCATTACTAACTTAAACTATGTAATTATTTTTAGTATTATATGGGCAAGAAGAAAACCTAACCACAAGTATGTTTTATAGGATGTAGGGTGGGAGAACATTAGAAGTTTCCTCACCGAGTCCTCCACCTGCGACCTCTCCAACACCCTCCACCCACAGCTGTTGATCGTGTGGAATAAACTCAGCGCTGGGAACTAACTCACCCTCACCCAGAGCAACTCTTTACATTTCCGGACCATGATTGTGTCAGAATGTTCCTCTCCAGCAATTCTTTTAAAATTATAAAAAATATTTTCCAAAGCACTCTTGTCAACCTGCCGTATAGGCAGATAGAGCTCAAGTTTAAAAGGCAACGAGGACACATAATGAAACGTATTTGAAATGCTCTAAAAGCATAAAAATAGAAAATACATAGAATACGCAGTACTTCTCTATCTTTCTCTAGGTGTTCCAGTTAGGGGAAGGGAGACCACTAAATATCTATTCAAGTACTGAGGTAGCTTTGCTCTGTTTTTGTTTTTTGAGACAGAGTCTCATTACATAGGCCTAGAAAAGGTAGTGTTAAATCCTAAAATTAATCTCTTATTGTACATTTTAAGTTTGCCTACCAAAGGCAGTCCAGAGATTAAGGTAGTATTTTTTTAGCAACATGATTTTATATTTTATCTTTTGTTTAAAGGAAAACCAACAAAATCTGGCCCTACTCTAGAGGACACTTACAATTAGGAACTTTCTGGTTGTTTCTGAGACAGTCTTACTATGTAGCTAGGGCTGGCTGGCACTGGAGAGCCTCTGCCTCAGTCTCCGGAGTGTACCCAGCCACCACCACCGTTTACTGACTAACTCCATGTTTCAGGCTATATACCGAGGACTTCACACGCCCCTTCTGCTGCTTGTGAACAAGGCGTTTTCCTCCGTTTTTACCCGAGAGCAGGGGGAATCTTAAGTGACATGCCTAAAATCACGTCTAAACACGTGGCCACGGTGACCCTGAGTCCAGGTATCATGACTTCAAAATTCATGATTTTAATCTGCGCTACAGCATTTCTTTTACGTAAAAAAACATGTTGCTCAAGTTTTCTTCCTGTTTTCCCTTGAGGAAGTATAGGTTCTAATTCTTAAAAGATAAAAGTGAACAGGCCAACAAGCCTCGTGAGCTTGCGGCGCTGACAGGCGATGGACACCTGCTGGCAGCCCGCAGGACCCGGCCTCGGCAGCGGGAAGGGAGGGAGACACACGTGCGGCTGGGCGCAGCTGCAGGCCACGGCCCGCCCGGCTCCTCGGCCCACACGCCCTCCTCTCCCGCCAGCCGGGGACCCCGAGTACTGACCATGAGTGGGGACCCCGAGTACTGACCATGAGTGAGGCGCCGTAGTAGTGCGCGACAAACCGAAGCGTCTTGCATATCACCTTTCTTTTCTCGGGATCGAAATCCTGCAGAAGAAAACCATTAAACGGAAAAAAATAAGCCGAGAGACCTCGATAGCTCACTCAGAGAGAAACGTGTTATTTACTTTTAGACCCCCGCCGCGAGGAGCGGGGGGGGGGGGGGGGCTCAGCACCTCCGCGTCTGCAGGCTGCGCAGGGCTGCAGCCTCCCACCGCCCAGCCATCACATCTGTCTAGACGCCGGGCTTAAGAGGATCCGGATGTAAGAACTTAGCCCTCGGAATGCCCTAAGGATTCTCTGACAAGCCAAGATAAGAAGAAACTAATTTCCTACTTTCTTTAATTTAAAGTTGGAAGGAAATCTTATCCCACAGCGGTTGAAGATTTGTTTTCTAAATCTTCCGCCTGGTCCCCATTCCAACTCTGCACTCACTTCCTTTTCCTCTTTGGAACGTCCTTACTGTGTCTTCCTTTCCGACATCTGCACGGTGGGTGTCTCCGAGCCTGCCCCTTCCAGCGCCATTTTCTTATTTCACCATTTTTATCCCCCCACAAAGCGCAACCATGCACGCCATTGAACAGCTAGAAAAGGAAAGGCTTACCTGAAAAATATCATATTTACTTCCAATTATGACCAGAGGTATCGGAAATGGGTCAATTAATTCACGATCCTGTTAATAAACATACTTTGTTGATTATAGTTGTTTATTGCTATGTCCCCAGGAATTTGTTTACTTCAAAAAACGTCATTTTTAATCTCTTCACAAATGTTGACCGTATTTGCTCGCATAGAGTTTATGATATTAACTTTCACTTCATAATGAATTTTAAAAAATATAATATTTTTATTAATTGTTTGAGAATTTCATACAATGTATCCCAATCACACCCACTTCCTATTCCTTCCAGGTCTACCTTCCCACCCGTGTGCCCTCCTTAAAAAAAAAAGTCTAATTTGTGTTGCCATATACTAATTGGAGCATGTTCAGACTCCCAATGGGCAGATCCTTAAAGAAAACCCACTCCTTCCCCTAGTCCCCAGAAGCCATCAACCGTGAAGAGCTACACCTCAGCATCTCTGTTATAATTTTCAAGGACTCTCTTCAATAGCTGCATGTCTGGGCTGCCTCTTATTTTTAGGGTTGTTGGCACAAAAGCCCTCAATGTCTCTCACTCTCAGTTATGAACCTGCAGTCATCGATACCACTGCCCACAGCTGCTGGCAACACAGTTTCCAGCGGCAGCATGGATTTATGCTGTATTTTAAGTGTAAAGCCAGAAACAGGAATTCCCTAAACACCATGACATTCCATTTCTTCTTCTGCTTTTCTGTCTCTCCTTTTCTTTCTTCCTTTCTTTCTTTTTCTTTTCTCCCTCTTCCCACCCCTCTCTATTGAGACAGGGTTTCCCTGTGTAGCCCTGGCTATCCTAGAACTCACTTGGTAGACCAGGCTGGCCTTGAACTCACAGAAATCCACCTGCCTGTGTCCCCCACGTGCTGGGATCTAAGGCGTGTGCCACCACACCTGGCTACTGTTTCTTACATGGTACATCTTCTTTATGGAGCTTCTTTATGTTAATTTTTGCTGCTTGGCTTAGTTTTTTTCTGACACTGTCTATTTAGACACATGCACACAAAGTAAGGACACCATGAAATGTTTCTCTTAGTTTTCTAGATGGTGACATTCCAGACTGTATTTAAACAACTCGTGCTGCTGCCACAGCTTTTTAATTTAAATAGTTTTTAGATGGTGGGACGAGCCTGGTGACATGTGACAGACACTAAATGACTGGAAAGCACAGCGCTGGGTGAGGCAGCTGAAACTACCCCTGCTCCATCTGTAGCTTCAGCTAGTCTTTGCCAGTTCAATCTGGATTTTCACCTTCATTTACAGAGATCATAAAATCAATATCAAAATTCTACTCTAAACCTGCATTTCTTTCGAGTGGTGTGATACACCACCATAACCACTGCAGACGTCTAACGGGAGACAGCCACCTTTGCCTTGTTTTTCTCTTAAAGAAGTTTCATGAAATTGCTTTAATTTTCCAGTGAACAGGTTCATCTACATCAAACGAATTTTAAGTCATTCAGAAAACTAAAGAAGCTGGGCTGCGATCTGTCTGTGTGGGGCTCCTGCCAGGACAAAGTGCCAGAGGCTCACCGGATGGTCCTTCTGCATAACGCTCCACATCTTCTGCCTCATCTCAGAGGCTGCTTTCGAGTTTGTCTTTCCCAGCTTCATTATCACTTTGTCTACGTGGCTTTTTGTAGCTTGCAGCAGGTTTTCCATGGTGGGCCAGAGATCATTAGGTTTGGAAAGATCCAGAACAAGAACAATAGAAAATGTCCTAAAGAAATGAAAACAGCTTTAAACAAAACCAATCCACGAGAGTGACTGTTTTGAAATGTGAATTGCTGCAATTTATCTAACATAGGCTAAAGAAAGAAATAACTTAGTATTAATCTAAGACGCGAGTAAGAGCACGGACCCACAGCCACAGCCTTGTGTAGTCTGATGCTTTTCCCTATCGGGACTCAGTATCACAGCTAACAACAACCCAGCTCAGACTGAGAAGCTGAAAGCAATGGGTCCGGCGATACCATGTTTAGACCTAATTTTACCTTTTGCTCTAAAGAGGAGGAGCAAAACTCTCAATGCCACTGTCAGAAGGAAACAGGCACACTGACAGGCCTTGCTGGGAAACCAACAGGCTTACCTTTATGAGAGCCTCCCACAGACAGGACTCTCTTCGTACATATTAAACATAAATCTAACTCAATAACAACAAAATAACCCATTTAAAAATGGATCCAACCTGGGTAGTGGTGGAGCATGCCTTTAATCCCAGCACTTGAGAGGCAGAGGCAGGCAGATCTCTGTGAGTTCAAGGCCAGCCTGGTCTACAGAGTGAGTTCCAGGACAGCCAGAGTTACAACAGAGAAACCCTGTCTTGAAAAACAAAAGAAACAAATAAATAATAAAAATGGATTCAAATAACTCCAAAGAGAAGCACAAGAAAAGATGCTTAAGGACTGGAGAGATGGCTCAGCAGTTAGAACAGTGGTTCTCAACCTTCCTAATGCTATGGCCCTTTAATACAGTCCCTCACGTTGTGGTGACCCCCAACCATACAATTATTTTTGTTGCTACTTCATAACTATAATTTTGCTACTGTTATGAATCGTCATGTAAACATTTGATATGCAGATGGTCTTAGGTCGAGACCCACAGGTTGAGAACCACTGAGTTAAAATTACTGGCAGCTCTCTGAGAAGATGAAGGTTCAGTTTTCTGTACCTACAGGCTGGCTCACAATCATCTAGTTCCAGGAGATCTGACACCCCCTGCTGGCCTCTGTAGGCACTACATGCATGTGGTGAACAGATACATGTAGGTAAAACATCCACACACAAAATTTTTTTAAATAAAAAAAATGCTCAATATCATTGATTATGAGGGAAGTGTAAATCAAACCCACAACGTGAGCACAGTCTCGCAGCCATTAGGGTAGCTGTTACCATGAGAGAAAAGGACAGTAAGTGCTGCGGAGAGTACAGAAAACAGGAACTGTGCGTGGCTGTGAGACTACAAAATGGTGGAGCCCTGTGGAAAACAGCATGGCAGTGCCTAAAACAACAAATCAGAATTGCCACGTGATCCAGCGAGTCCATTTCCAGGTCTGTGCCCCAAATTCTGAAGAAGCTAAGTCTTTTTTCTTCTTTGTTTTTGAGATAGGGACTCACCTCGTAGCCCTGGCGGTCCTGGAAACTATTTTGTAGTCAAGGACAGCCTTGGACCCACTGTGATCCGCCTGCCCCGCCCCCGACTGCTGGGATTGCAGGCATGAGCCACTGCCCTAGAGAACGCTATGGCTGAGTAAGTATGCGGGTATCGACGCTTCTGGCAGCACATTCACAATAGTCAGAGGGGAGAAGCACTCAAACGTCCATGGGTGGGTTAATGGAAGAACAAATTGTAGTATATATATATAATGGAGTGTTATCTACTTTTACCAAGGAAGAAAGTTCAACACATGCCATCCATACTTCAAGGCTCATACTGTTATGAACCTTGAAGACATTCTGATAAGTTAAATACACTACAGAAAGACAGATGCTACATGACCTCATTATATACGTTATCATGGAGTCAAACTGCTAAGAGCCTGCAGAAACTCCATTGCAGGAAGATGAAAAAGTCCCAGAAATGAATGTTGTGGTGGCGGCTGCACAACAGCATACATGTACTTAATGCCACTGAACACTCATTTATAATGACGTCAGTGGTAAATTTTATGTTATGCATATTTTACCAACTGAAAAATGTCATAATAAGTACACAAACCATGTGTACCATGTAATCATGCCCAACTTTTTTTTTTTTTTGAAACAGGGTTTCTCTTTGTGGATCTGGCTGGAACTAGCTCTGTAGACCAGGGTGGCCTTGAACTGACAGAGATCCTCCTGCCTCTGCCTCCTGAGTGCTGGGATTGAAGTCATGCACCACCATGCCTGGCTTACCGCCAACATTCTTATTCAACAGGCTAATATTCTGCGAGAAGACAAAAATGATGCTTTTAGTTATTTTCTGAGGTCAGTAAAACTAGCTATTTTGTATAATTTACATAAAACAGTATCTAAATTCCGTGCCCTTTGTCAATATTTAGAAAGGAATCTTTTAGATATTAATTATCAAACATACCTGTAAATTACTGCCCAGCCAATCATTTCTATGTCACCTTAATAAGCTTATAAACAGTTTGCTTTGTTATAGAATCATATAATAAATATATAGCAGTAAACAAACTAATTTTATTCTTAGAGCTTTTGTATAATTATACTTTGTTTTATATTTTTTGTGTTTTTATTTTATATTTATGTTTATATTTTATATATTTTTTAAAGACTGGTGCAACCTTTTTACTGTGGTAATTTTACTGTGGTTAAATACATACAACATAAAATAACTTTTAACAATAAAAATAGGCAAAAGAGAAATGATTACCCAACTTTTCTCTACTACTAAACCTTTTGTTTCTAGTATTGTGTTGCTTTGTACCTTCTTTGTGGCAAGTGTTAGCTAAGAAAACAGCTTAAAAACTCACTGAACACAGAGAGGTCAAGCTGGTGTCTACACAGAGCCTTTACCCCTATGGGCTAGCACCTTTGGTACAGAAAGATACTCTGCATGCTATCAAAGGAGAAACATAAACACCAACTCAGTTATAAACCCTTCAGTCAACAATGGTGTCCTGCCTACAAGATATGCTAGTGTAATGGTGCCACAAAGCTTGTGGGAGTAATATCTGATTTGACTTAAGGCCCTCTCAAGGAGATGGGATCCATTCCAGACACTGCTTGGGTGTCCAAGAACATGAGACTAGATAGACCAGGGACCTAGGATAAAACCAAACAGTACTGTTCCACTAAAAGAATGTAGCAATAAAATTACTTCTAATGACATTCTGCTACATTCATAGACCAGTGCCTTGCTCAGCCATCATCAGAGAAGCTTCCTCCTGTAGCAGATGGGGACAAATACAGAGACCCACAGCCAGACAATGTGCAGAAAGGCTGTAAGAGCCAGAGGGGATGGAGGACACCAAGGAAACAAAGCCCTCTAAATCAACAGGTTCTGTGCACATAGGAACTCAGAGAGTGCATCAGCAGGCACAGGGCCTTCACGGTCTGCACCAGATGGGGTCCTAGAGCTGAAAGGAGAAGTGGACACATGCCCCATCCCTAACCCAGAGGCCATCTCCAATTGATAACA
The DNA here is from genome assembly GCA_026225945.1 of Cricetomys ansorgei. NCBI lineage: Eukaryota > Metazoa > Chordata > Mammalia > Rodentia > Nesomyidae > Cricetomys > Cricetomys ansorgei. The sequence goes on from JAMJFZ010001264.1 coordinate 11,287,530, forward strand.
AATGAAAATTTAGTTTTCTTCGATGGAGTCTGTGATGGCTACCCTTGGTTATCAACTTGGCTAAAACTGGAATTTCAACTATGGCTGGATATACTTTTGAGAGATTTTTTTTCTTAATTAAATAATTTTAATCAGATCTTTTGTGGGAAAATCCACCTATAATTTGGGCCACACTTTCTGATGGCAGCCTATATTAAAGGACATAGAAGAAGGAAGCTAGCTCTCTGTCTGCTTGCTCTCCCTCTTGCTACCAAGTCTGTTCCTTCAATGGCATTAGAGCCTACATCTTCAGGATTCGAGGGCACACTGAAGACCAGCTGAGACATCCAGCTTCGTGCACTGAACAACTACTGGGTTCTTGGATCTTCTGTTGTTAGACAGCCATTGTTGAACTAGCTGGACCACAGCTTAAAAGCCATTCTAATAAATCACATATATGTATATTATGTATATGCATGTATGTATATGCACATATATGTATATATATGTATATGCATGTATGTATATGCACATATATGTATATTATGTATATGCATATATATGGATATGCATATATGTGTGTGTGCACACTCACACACAGGCATGTACATGAGTGTCCTATCGGTTCTGTTCCTTTAGAGAACCCAACACAGAGTTCTACTGGGGAAACAAACTACTTTTTAGGGTGGGCCACATGCCCAGCTGTAGACATCTGACAGGAAACAACTGAATGGCATCTTTGGAGGTGCTTTGTCTTATAAAGTCATGTCAGAGCTTTTTATTTATTTATGTTTTATCTTTTAAAAATATTTTTAATTTTTATTTTATTTCATATATATTTTCTTTTTTATTTTACTCCACAGGTTCTTTGCATATATATTATGGCTTCCAGTTTTGTGTTTTTATGGGATCCCTGAGTGTGTGGATGAGTCCGTCTCTGTGTCTATATCTGTTTCTTGTGCTTTTCTTGGGCTCTTTTCCTTCTGTTTGCTTGTGTTGTCCTATTCCAATGTGTTAGTTTTTGTATTCTTATAATGGTTTTTTTTTAGTTTTTCATTTTATTTGGTTTTTCAAGTCAGGGTTTCTCTGTTGTAGCCCTGGCTGTCCTGGAACTCACTCTGTAGACCAGGCTGGCCTCGAACTCACAGAGATCTGCCTGCCTCTGCCTCCCAAGTGCTGGGATTAAAGGTGTGCACCACCACCTGACATTTTATTTTATTATTATCCCTTAGAAGCCTGTTTGTTTTCTAATGAGAATTGGAAAGGAGTGGATCTGGATGGAAGGAAAGGAGGGGAGGAATTGGGCGGAGAAGAGGGAGGGGAAACCCTTCAGGTTATAGTATATGAGAAAAAAATCTATTTTCAATAAAAAAAATGAAATAAAACCTAATGAATCTGTAAAAGTGTATCTACAGAAGGCTGGATACCAGGTCAACACACCAGTGGTGTTGTTTTATCTGGTGCTGTTACTTTATCTATGACCCTAGGTACTCTTTGCATCAGTGTTCTATATAAGCACAGTCACTTTTGTAGCTGGGCATATGGCTCAGTTGGCAAAGTGCTTACCAAGCAAGCATGAGGACCTCAAGTTCACTTCCCCAACACCCATGTAAAATCCCATGCACAGGGTGTGCACCTACAATCCCAGTGCTGGGGAGGCAGAAATAGGAGAATCTCTGGAACTCACTGGCCAACCAGGCTAGGTGTATTTTAGAGCTCCAGATTCAGTGAGAAATCCTATCTCAAAAAATTACATAAGGTGGAAAATTATTAAGAAGACAGTCCATGTTGTAGAGGAACATTTAATATTTTAATCTAGCACCATGTTTGCTCTAGGATAGAAAGATTGTTAGTATATGCCTTTAATCCCAATTCAGAAGGCAATGGTGGTGCACACCTTTAATCCCAGCACTTGGGTGACAGAGGTGGAGCTCAGAGTGGGAGAAGCAGAGAGTAGAAGTAGAGTTCAGAGTTCAGGGTTAAGTGAAGGAAGCAAGGTTGAAGCAGAGTGTGGAAACAGAGCTCAGACAGAATCGAGGTGGAAGCGGATAGGAAGCAGGTAAGAGGTAGAGCTCAGAGAAAAGCAGAGAATTAGTTCAGTCAAGCAGTTTGAATACAGTTAGGCTCACAGTTCAGTTCAGAAGGAGAAGCTGAGAAGAGCAAAGCCAGTCCAGAATAAGCTAAGAGAGAAAGTATAGAGTCAGAAGCAGATGGTTTACAATTTACACTTTGGAGTTCAGAAGACAGCTAGTCAGAGTGAGCTTAGTCAGCAGTAAGTCTCAGAAGCTGAAACATTCTAGGTTTAGGTTTGAAGACTAGATAGTATGGAGGTTGAAATCCTGTAGGACTGGGGATTGAATTAGCAAAGAATAATCTGTCCTCTGCCATGAACCCACGAGAATAACTAAATAAATCAACATACGTCTACATTTACACCAACCATATTGATCTTTGGCTTCTATGGTCCCACAGGCACATACATACGACACACACACACACACACACACACACACACACACACACAAATAACAGTGTGTATGCTTTTAATCCTAGTACTCAGAAGGCACAGTCAGGTAGATGTCTGTGAGTTCAAAGCTACCTGGGGCTACAATGCAAGACCCTGTCTCAAAATAAAAGAAAATAAACTATATTTTACTAAAAGAGAGAAATCACTGGATAAATAAAATCAGCCTGACCTGTATCCTTGTAAAAAAGACATGATTCCATCCTAAGGCTCTTCATACCTGAAATATAACAAACAGCTGCCGGGTGCTTTGTATTGGTTTAGGTAACAGCAATGGTTTGTGTTAACCTCTGACAACAAAGATGCTTGTATTTAATTTTTTGTTTTGTTTTTCTTGGTTAAGATCAGTTCCCAGCAACACAGAAATGTTACAAATTCCCACATCTGATATGGCCAAGGCATGAGAGGGTCTGTGGGTTTGGGGTTTACCCTTGGTTCTGCTTCTTAACTGTCTTCCTTTGGATGGAGATCAGTAATATTGCTGTACATTAAATTCCAAGGGAGGCTGACACCAGCCAGCTGAAGAAAAATCCCAGAGCTGAGCTAACCCACATTCAGATGAAGTGTAAAGAATCAGGCTTTTCATATTTTTTTTGAAAGTGAATTAATCACCGAAATCCTATTTGACATTTTTTTCTTGCTAACAGACTTGTGAAGTATATTGCTGGCAGGAAGGACCTCACTCTGCAAGGGGGGAACCCTGGGTCTTTCAAGACCTCTCTGAAGCACTGCAGTCTAAGGAAGGGGCTGCAAACCTCCAGACAATCTTTGGCTCGTGAGAGCCCGAGCGCGGCATCTCACAGGCCCTCCTCGAGCTCCACTCACCGCAAGGTGTCACTTGTGATTGGTATGCTGATCAAGTCCAGTAAAGAGGTTCCTCCACCCAGTTCCCAAAAGTGAGCAATGTCTTTTGGCTGAAAGAAAACAGTAGGTTTAAGAAATATTTAAATTTTAAACTTTCAAGTGTTTTTTAATACTTTATTAGCACCAATCAGTGATAATTATTCACCCCTCAACTGACCCTTTCTTCTGATTTGAAACTTTCTCCTTCCTCTATCTAGTCAATGCATTGAAATGCCTCAGATGCATTCCAAAGAGCAAAGGAACTATCAGGAATCTACATCTTTTGTGAACGTAAATTCTGATTCCGTTTATACCTTACAGAAGGCAAACACGCGCTCCCAACTTTAAATATTTTTATATCACATAAAATACATACTTAAATAAACTTCAGTATAATTAATCAGTTTAACACTTTTGGGATTCTAGATAGACGTGCAACAGTGAAATGGAACAATCTAATTTAGAAACACAGGCATTCACAAACAAATGAGTTGTACAGGTAAGACCTGAGAAATGGGGGACTCAGCGGATGACAGTCTAGGCCTGAACCACAGCATTCCCCCAGGAACCTGGCAGGCTGTCTGCATTGGTCATGAAGTGTGGGCAGGGGACTGGGATTAGGCTAGCCTCGCCTTTCAATTTGGAGGCCTCTTCAGCTAAGAGGGGATTTCAGGACCAGGCAGCCATGAAGTCTGGAACAGTACAACCTGAGACCACCTCCCAGAACTGCTCATTGGGGCGTCTTTGCATTGTCCATTTCTGCCCCGGTGTTTAGCACCTCAGTTTTGTACAAGGAGCTGACAAAGTGTTTCCATCTAGAACTCATAACGAAACATTTAATCTGACAAAGATGAGAAGCTTTGAGAATAAATATAGAAAATCCTCATGTTATGGTCCAAGGTTTAGAGGAAAATCAGATTAAAAACCGTTACATGGGTTTTCATGTAACTATCACGAACTAGAATGGGCGGATAGTCAGTAAAGCAAGTTTTAGATGAATAAATATCATTTTCCCTTTGGAGGGGGACAAATTCTCATAATCTCTAAGATCGTTTTACCGTTGTAGATTCTTGAATCATTGATGTTTGTAGAATGAATCATTTTTCACGGGAAAATCTCTCTTACTTCATGATGTGACAAAGAAAGGTTTTACAGCCTTTCTCGAAAGTCAGGCTTGTGAGAGCTGTCTCAGGTTTCCCATAAAAAGGATAACTCACATCATAAACTGTGTGAATTACAAAAATGAAATTTTCCTCCATCTCAGTATGTTATCTTTTCTTTTCAGTTTCTCAGTTTTAATAACCAGCTTTCATCAGTGGATGCAGACAGCAATAACAAGCAGTTTCAATTCTTGATGCATTCACGTCTGTCTTATAAGTCTGTCTTTCCTTCCGTCTTTCTTTCTTTCTTTCTTTCTTTCCTTTCTTTCTTTCTTTCTTTCTTTCTTTCTTTTTTTGAGACAAGGTCTCATTATGTGGTCTCGGCTGGGCTGAAACTTGCTTCATAGACTATGCTGACTATGAACTCACAAAGACCCACATCCTTGGTGTGTGCTACCATACAATTTTTTAATACATTGTCTAATGAGCAAACATTTGACCTGGATCACTCTATACAAATATGCCTTCGTATGGAAGTGATAGAACCCTCTGTTCCAGCCTGATCTTCCACACACCGACGTTTAAGAAATGACCCCTTTTGCTATGAGACTTCCACAAGCAGTTCTACATAGGAATTTCATGTGCTACTCTTAAGTTCTTCCTCTACACTTCAGCAGTTTCTAACATCCTCTGAACAGACACTGAAACGGTGAAAATAGGATGAGACTCACAGACCTATGGTCTCCAACAGCACAACCAACTTTTAGATTTTTTCCCCCTCCAAATGCTACCGATTGAACTCAGAGACTAAAGAATGCTAGACAAATCCTCTAACATTGAGCTACAACCCCAACTCTATATTTTTAAAACACTAATAATTTAGATTTGAACAGTGTATTTTCACAAATATTCTACAATTCAAGCCCCATTATTTTCAGAAGATTTTTAGAGAAATGAAAAGTGACTCATGAGAGATTATGGTGGTTCATGCCTATAATACCAGCCTTCGGGAGGATAATGAGCTCATGGCCATTCTAGATTACACAGAGAACTCCAGTCCAATGTAGAATATAAAAAGGTCTGTCCCTGAAATAAAGCAGAACCACCATGGGGCTGGAGAGAGGGCCCAGTATTTAAGACCTCTTGCAGAGGACTCTGTTTTTGTTCCCAGAATCTACATCCGGCAGCTCTCAACTGCCTATAACTCCAGCTCCAGGTATCCAATGCCCTCTTCTGGCCTCTGTGGGCACATGACTCTTTTGCAAATACCCATACAAAGATAATATGTGAACACATATTAGAAAGAAAACACATAAAACACCTTGGAGTTACCATATGTGTGTATTGGGGGGGATTCCACAGGAGATTATATGCTACAAAGTAAAACTTCCAATACCAGGAATGAGTTACATTTTGCTGAATTGTTGGCCAAAGGGGTCACATAGACCCCTCCATCACTACCACTCAAACATCACAGGCTATTGCCAATGCTGTTGCTTACCCTCCACAACCGGATGGTAAGGCCTTATTGCTGAAGATACCACTTACTTATGCCATTGAACATGGAGAAGTTGAACTCATGCCCAACTAGAAACTTCACATCTTCTGATTGGTATTCATAGAGCTGGGAGGTACTTTTCATGCCACCAGAAGAGAGAAGTAATCATCAATATCACCCAGCTACAAACCCTGCAACGGTGACCTGCCTGCAAGTTATATTGGTGCAAAACTGGCACAAAGGTTATGGGAGCAACAGCAACCATTTTTTTTGATTAGATTTAAGATGGAACCCATATTTGATATGTTAATGAAGCCAAGTACCTGAGACTAGATAGGTCAGGGGCCTAGGGGAAAACCTACTACTATTTTTTTTTTTACAATGTATCTTTAACTTTTTAAAAAATTTATTTATGTATACGAGTGCTCTGTCTGCACATACACCTGCATGCCAGAAGAGGGTATCAAACCCCATTATAGATGGTTGTAAGCCATTGTTGCTAGGAATTGAACTCAGGATCTCTGGAAGAGCAGCCATGCTCTTAACTGCTGAGCCATCTCTCCAGCCCTACTGGAGAGATAGTATATAATAATAACCTACTATTCTTCTTCTTCTAAATAAACATAGCAATAAAATGACTTCTAATGACAATTGCTATACCCATAAGTCAGTGCATTGCTCCAATCTCACAAGAGAACTTTCTTCTTGCAGTTGATGGTAATTAACAGAGATTTACAACTGGACAACTCACAGGCAGTGAGAGACGTTGGGGCACTCAGCCCTAAGTGGATGACCCCCCAAAACAACATCTTTCCGATGCAACAGGGCCGACACACATATGGGCTCACAGAGAGGGTGACAGGATGTACAAGGATGGCCTACGTCTAAGCTAGATGAAATCCCAGCACAGGGAAGGGGAAGTGGCACCCAGTTCCTGGCCAAGAAACTATTTGACACCTGCTGGGAGAGAAAACAAGCAGTCTTCTCCATTGGCTGTGTGTCGCTGGGTACAGCAAGCACATTCCAAGGCAAGGCTCATGTCAGGAGTAACTAGGTGACACACACAAAACTTTTCCCTGCTTTTCTGTGTGCTGCTTTGGGTTACAGTTTGGTGTTTTTTGTTTTCTTGTCCTTGTTTTGTTTTGTTTCCTTGGATTTTTTCCCCCTCTTTTGAGAGAGAGAAAGAATATAAAACTGTGTGAGTGGGGAGGTGGGAAGGATCTGGAAGGACTCTGGGGAGAAAAGTATGTTCAAAACATGTTGGATGACAAATCTGAGAAATAATTAAAACATTATAAAAATGGATGCAGCAAAATGTTACTTTTCATTTGAAAAATAGAAAAAGTTCCACTTATATAATTACTATCAGTAGGCAAAGAACTCTATACCATCAAGTTTCAAAAAAAAAAAACTTACTTCATGCTGGGCCGAGTGTCACATACGTGTAATTCCTACAATACTCAGAAGGTTGAGACAGGAGGATTGCGAATTTGGGGCCATCCTGGGCTACATAATGAGTTTCAGGACAGCCTGATATACATAAGAAGATCTATTCTTAAAAAACAAAAAACAAAACAAAAAACCAAAAAACCCCTCACAGAAACGCCAAAGCAAAACAAAGGTATCACATCCAAAGGAACTCACAATATTAAAGTAGCATAAGTAGGCCAAAGAACTGTACAAAAATTGCATGTAAACCTTTTTCAACACTTTAAGACACAATAGAGAAAGCTAAAATGTATTTGAAGATCGTGTGAGCTTCACATCAGCGGAACTGCAGGTGAAGTTTAACAGCACATGTCTGTGACATGCACCATTGGCATGTTTACTGTTTGCAGATAACATAAGACTATCTCAGCATCATGGCTTCCCAACTAAGGCATGAGGTACGACTTCAAAATGAACTCACCGTGTTGTGCCCCTTTGCTCTTCTTCCGTATGTATACTCCAAAGCTAAGGTTGGTTTTGCTGGCTCATCCCTGCACAATAAAGGCAGACATTATTATCATGATGGTGGACCTGATTTCTTATGCTATAACTCTACCCATTTTTACTTCCTACCTTGAATACTTTCACTGAGGTAAAGTTATAAAGATGTTATTTCACAAGACACAAATATGCCCTTCAAAACCGTCTTAGAGGTTTTAGTGGCAGGTGTAGGAGGGAATAATGGTGCCTAAACGGTATGGTACCCTTGCAGGGGAAATAGAGGAGCAGCGGGCTGGCAGGATCAGGGCTGTGCTGGGTAGCCAGCTCTCCGAATCCAGGCCATGTGGGAAATACTGACTTGGTTGCTCAGCCTCAGGGTGGGAGCTGAGACCCTAAGCCTGTCAACTAATAAGGACATCAACGGAAGACTTTTATGTAGTTCTTTATTTCAAATCTCAGCCCAAATATGAGAGTTGAAAAAAATTATACATGGGCATAAAATCAACAAATGATTTCAAAACTTTTCAAATGAGTTAATAAATTATTCATGCAAGTTTAAACTGTTTGGTAAGCAATTTTATGGTATGCACTCATTTTTAATGTGGTAAGAAATACATGAAATAAATTTTACTGGTACAACCACTTTAAGTGTACACTTCATATTCATTCACATTTATGTGCAATCAATCCTCATGACTTCAATTTGCAAAACCACAACTCCACATGCATTAAACAACTCGCCCTGTTCCTCCACCCAGTCCCCGGCTACTACCCCTTTCATTTCTGCTTCTGTGAGACCAGCTCATTTCACTTAGCACAGTATATCCTCAAAGTTCACCTACACTGTAGAATATGACAGAATTTACCCCCCTTTAAAAAAGATTTATTTATTTTATGTGGGTGAGCGTGGGCCTGTGTGCATGTAGGTCCACCAGGTGCATGCCAGGTGCTTGTGGAAGCCAGAAGGAGCAGATCCCTTGGAGTCACAGATAGTTAGCCACCATATAGGTGCCAGGAACCAACCCTGGGTCCTCTGCAAGAGCAGCAAATGCTGTCCGGTTCTGGATTTTTTTCCTTTTTGAGGCCAAATAACATTGTATTTAGTTTTAACTCAGAGAACAAAAACCACAAATTGAAAATTTCAATTTGTATATTTCTATTTGTTGAAAAATTTGAATTTTATCTTGGCAGATATCATTGTAATATCAGATAGCACTGATATACACACCAAGTATTATTTAGGTCTACTTCCTTAAAGATATAACTCTTTTAGGAAGTAATATGTATGGCAGATAGCTACTGGGTGGTTCAGCAAGGAAGACAAGGAGGCACTTTCATATCTGCAAACCCTGCCAGACCTCAGCAGAGGGAACCACCTGTCATGGCAAGCGCCATCCTGAACAGTGGACCCCGACCATCTGATCTCAGGCCTTTTTACTGATACAGAAGCTCCTCAGGTGTTCTATTGATAGCATGTACAGATCAGTAGGAATCAAACATCACTTACATAAAGCCAACACCTGCAGACACACAAAATGCCAAGGCCTAGGCAGCCCTTCCCCTAACAATGCACAAAACAACCATTTTAAACATAACTGGAAATAAACCTCTGCAACAAGATGCCTCCCCTAAGATAAAATATTTGTGTAACATAGATAATTGACAATTTGGAAAATCATCTTATTTCTGGGTATACCACCAGAGAGCTGAAATGAACAATTTTAACTTGGTATTATAGTTTATAGCACTTTATCTCAAACTAATGTTACACTGGATGCTTTATTATAGAAAACATCTATTACAATTATTGTTTATACAGTCATAGATTAGGCAGAATAAGAAGAATTTAAATACTAGAGCAGCATAGCCCAGAAGAACATAAGCAAATTAGAGGCTGGGTAATTGTGATCATAGTTCTCCTTCAAACAGGAAAGTCTAGTACCAACCCCATATCTTTTTTTTTCTTTTAGTCTTATCTTTAAAGGTGCTCTTAAAGGTTGTAATCAAGATTGAGAATTAAATATTTTGAGTCTCAAAGTTCTTCTCCTTCCATGTCTTTTGGAGTCTAACTTTCTCTGTTGCAGCTGTAACAAGCACGAAGGCTGTCGAAGAGGGGTTGACACAACATTTACCTGTCAAGACACCGCAGAATAATGGTAGTCTTTCCCTAGAAATTAAAGAGAAAGAATACTGTGTTGATGTCATCCACATATAAAATTTTATTAGTGTTCATAACTGTGGCCCAAAATAACTTTTTAATCATTTGAATGGTAAATTACCTGGAAACTAAAAACTAGAAACTTTCAGAATTACTTTAAGCCTCGATAAGTGGGAAAAGTGAACTGTCAACTTTCCATCACAATGTGACTACGCTGCTATTACTGTAATTATAAAGTCCCTCAGACAACAAATGTTAGCAAATCACCTCTCACTTTAGTGGTCACCTGACAGCTGTCTTAAACTTTATCTTTATTCAGCGCTGCTAATTACTGGTTAGTCTGATTAGTGTATTCTAAGATGTTTCCATTTCGATGGTTGAAGTGGAAATGCAGACAAGAGATAACATACAAATCAAAGCGGACAGCTCCGACGCCCTGCTGGAGTGCTTTAATTCTAGAGATGCGTGGAGTCCAGTGTTCTTTCTAGGAGTCAATAAACGAAACTTAACCCAGAGACTGGTGCAGTGGTGTGAATCATTGTGGGTTTTAATACCTTTTAATGGTAAAACCTTAAAAAAAAAAAAAAAAAAAAAAAAAAGTAAATGACTCCTTGCAAGAAAGGAGCTGCAGGGAAGCCCCCACTGCAGGAAGCCTCTGGGCTCCAAGGAAAAGTCTGGAAAACCTTAGGTTGCCAAAAAAACGGAATATTTCTCTCTCTCTCTCTCTCTCCCTCTCTCTTTAATTTAAAAAGACTACAATTTTTATCAAAAGATGGTAATAAATTATTCCAGATTATATGTGCAGTATGCTCATATCGAATAAACTTTGTAACGAGATAGCTGGAGCACCATAAAACAATGTACACTGCCGAAGGGTGGCTGACGTTATACAAAACTGAAGCGCTAGAAATGCCAGGGTACCAAACAAGGAATATACAGGGAATATAGGTATGGCGATGGAGAAATGCGTTTACATGAGAGGAAGTCAATTCTGAAATCCCTTCTGCTTCCTTTATGCACATATGTATCTGTCTACACATGTACACATGCATACTCTGATGGACATAACCATATGAAGTGTTCCTAATTGACAGGTTACAGCTTTCTCTCCCTGTGTCTGCTACATGCTATTCCCACAGTTTTATCTTGAATCCTTTCACCACCAGGAAGGGCCCCACTTCTAAATCACAGATACAAAAACATACTCTCCAGCCACTTCTCCAAGAACTCCCACAAAAGTCTCCCCAGGCTTAGTGAAAGGTCTCAAAAACCTGCTGACCCTGCTGTCCTCCGCCATGCCATTCCCACCCTCACAACCCTGTCCATCCTAAAGCCAACAGCCCATCACCACAATAAGCTCCTGCAAACGCGTATGGCAGGCTAGGCTGGCTTCCTCATCAGCAAACAGCCATTCTAGAGAAACTCAACCACCTTCCCCCTCTGTGCCTGCATCTCTGCAAGTAAGGGATGGGGGAAAATTATGCATCCATGTTCGACAGATCAGTTTCGCCTTACTCTCCGTCCTGAAAACAGCAGTCTAGTCCATGCTCTTTCCTACGCCCACACACTGCTCTGGTCCTCGGGACACTTGAGCCCCTCCTCGGAATCGAGGCTTTCTCCTGATTTCTGGCCCTTCAAGCACTAGCCCCCACTCTCTCACAGATGCCGATGTGGCTTGAATGTGTTGTTCCCCAGCCTCACGCGCTGGGTGCCAGGGCTTTGGGGAAACGACTGCATCTCGAGGCCCCTGACCTAGGGGATGGGTTAACAGCTCGATGGATTCACGATACGATGGCATTATTAAGAGGTTGTGAACGTAGGGGCGGAGCCTCGCTGGAGAAGTAGACCCTGGGAGTGTTTCAGTGTTGTCTGGCCCCTTTCCGTTTTCCTTTTCTCTATGTCCTGGCTGTTCTGATGTAAACCGCTCTGCTCCACAGTGCCCTCCCCACCATGAGGACTAAGCCCTCTAAAGCGCGAACCAAAATGAATTTTCCCTTCTTTTTCTGTTCATGTCAGGGATGTGATCACAGTAGAAAAAAGGAAGTCGACACGGAGGCTTTCAAGGCCTCTCAGTCTCTCCGGCTGAGCTGTCCATCCTGGTTTTCACCGCAGTGAAGTATTGCCACCGAGTCCCTCCCCGGGGAGACTGTTCCCCGCATTCCTGTTGCTGCAGTGCCCAGCAGGTACCAATGACTGCGAGGCAGGGAGAGCGTGGAGGAGGCGTGCGAGGCAGCTGGCCTCTTTGAGAAGGGTGGTCACTATTAGTTGAACAAAGAGAAGCATTTATTTCTTTTCTTTATCTTTCAGAATAAATTAATGCTCTGAATTCCAGAATCAGGTATTTATTCGCAGAACACTACCTGTAAAGGTTCTGGCTTCTTGAACCATTCCTAAGTCATCAGGAGAAAATCTGGTTTAAATTTACATTAGTGAAAGTGAACAACAACTGGGTTATATCGGCCACTTATTGCTACCATGAAAAGGAGTGATTTTACAAACATCCAACCATGGACCCAAATAGGCTGTTACTGTGTAAAGAAGCCGATGATGACAGGTACCTGGAGTGAGGCGTGAAGGCGTTGGCATGGCAGTCAGGCAGAGCACATATGCTAGGCTTGGCAGTGGAGCTAGCAGACCCCTTCAGGGATGTCTTTATTCAGGATATATTACATAACAACGATTCATCTGGATAAGACTAGCACTGGTTATTATATATGTGTGTGTATGTGTATGCCCCTAACAGGAAACTATTGAAGACCCAATATGAAAATCACTATCCTCTCTGGCGTAGCAATCCCAGACCTAGGGGGGTTAAAGCATGTTCAAGGCTGGTCTAGTCTACATGTAGTGAGACAGTCTCCAAAATAACATTATTAAAATTAAAAATATTAAAAAAGAAAATTACCCTATTCACAATGGCAAACCCATGAAATGCTCATAGGATATATTAAATATAGCCAGATGGTGGTGGCACATGCCTTTAATTCCAGCACTTGGGAAGCAGAGGCACGCGGACCGCTGTGAGTTCGAGGCCAGCCTGGTCTACAGTGAGTTCCAGGACAGCCAGAGGTACAACAGAGAAACCCTGTCCCAAAAAAACAAAACAAAAAAAACAAAGCCTTAAACATAAATAATTCCTATGATCATTTTATTTATTTGTCTATGTGTTGTATGAGCTTGTGTGTGCGTGTGTGTGGAGGTTAGAGGCTGACGTCAGGTGCTTTTCTCAGTAGCTTTGCATCTCATATTTTTGAGACTCGGTCTCTCACTGGACCTGAAGATCATCAAGATCATCAACTGGACTAGGCTGGCCAAGCTTCAGGGATCTACCTTTCTCTTGCCACCCCCTCCCCCCCAGCCCATGCCACATATCCCAGCTTTTACATGGTGCTGGGACCTGAATTCAGACAAGACACTTGAACAACTTTTATGCTAAAGAATTAAATTCAGATTTAAATTAAAACATACAGTGAGTTGAGTCAATAAGAAAACATTTGGAAGTATGGAAATTAAAAATAAAACAAAAATACAATGACTAATAGATCAAATTATATAAAATTTGGATCTTGCTTATTTCAATTTGCACTATTTTCTTCTAAAACTCGTAACTTTTCTTTTAAAAATTCTATTTATTTATTTCTATGTGTATGGGTGTTCTGCCTACACGTATGTCTGTGCACAATGTGGATGCCCGGTGTCCGAGGAGGCCAGGAGAGAGCTTCTGATCCCTTGGGACTGTACTAACAACCAGTTGTGAGCAGCCATATGGGTGATGGGACTTGAACTCAGGTCCTCTGGAAGAGCAGCCGGGGCCCCTAACTGTTGAGCCACCTCTCCAGCCCCAACTTTCTACTGTCATGTAATTATTTATGCCAATACGTATAATTTTAATGATAATGAAGATAAACCCTCCAAATGAGGGCATCTAGGGTTCTGGGGTACTTCTGAGGGGATGCTGAGCATGGGGCCTCGCTGGTTCAGAATGTAGTTTCTGGAAGTTTCCTCTTTTTCAGTGCCCCCATAATGGAAGCATGAAGCACAGAGAATGAGCAGTAACATGAGCTCCAAATAGAAACGAGCCATGGATGTGCATGGATTCCAGCATCCGGCAGCTCGACAGCCTTGGCCTTTCGTGGACAGTGTCACTAGTGGCTCTGGCTAGCATGCGGGAATTCTGTGTGTGGACGGACAGGATGCATCTGCTCCTGCTGTGTGGCTACGTCCCACATTTTCAGTACACTTGGTTAGTGACCTTACAGAGAATGTCAAGTACCACCGCCCCCCACTCCCATTTTCTAAAACAACTAAGCCTTTGATAAACATTACTAGCACAATTCAATTATTCCTTCGTGGAGATTCCTACAGGCGAAGTCATTGAGTCCACAGTGTGAATGTGGTTAAATACTGACTTCTCACTTAGATTGTTGGCTCGGACATTTAAGTGGATCCTGTCCTCTATACACAGCCAAAGCAGAAGATCTGAATGCTTCCAATTTATGAAATGAAAATAGTTAAAGGTCTTGCTAACATTTTGTTCATGGTCATTACTTTTCCTAGATCAATGTTTATGCTAAATCAGAGTGAACACTTGATTAAAGAGTTGAAAATATGTAAATTTTATCAAAGTATTGAAGCTTGTCACTGATTGCTAAATTATCTCAATAATTGAAAAATATGAAAGTATTACCCCATTTTTACTGCCAATAAAAAAAACAGATTTTTCTCCAATTTCAGCTCCATCTCCTTCATTTCCATGACTTCTCCTTTTATCCACTTCAGCTTTTGCAATTTCCCAGAGAGTCTCACTGTATAAGAAGCAGAAAAACAAAAGCCAGAGAAACAGAAGGAATCCTTAGGAACCTTTATTTCCAGCAGAGAAATTTTATTTCAGAAAGATTTATAAAAATATTTTCTGGGAGTCAGTAACAAGGTACAACACTGAAGGATTTTTTAAGACCCATCACCTGGGAATGGTTCCTGAGGAACATAGAAACTGGTGAGCAGAGTGCCCTAGCGTCCATTTTACTGCGGTAATAAAACACACTGACAAAGAAAGGGTTTATTTGTCTCACAATCCCAGGAGGTAGCAAGCAGGTAGGTCAAGGCACAGGACCTTGCTGCAGCTAGCTAGTCACACCCGCAGGGAAAAGAACGCATGCCTGTTTACCTTCTTGGGTAGTCTAGCTGGCCAGCAAGCTCCAGGCTCATCCTGTCTTCACTTCCTCCCCTTAAGTCTAAGAGTTTACAAACACTTGGCCTGTAGCTTGCTTTTACCAACCTCAGTCCAAGCACACACTGAGCCATCTTCCCAGGCCTAAGCAAATATTTGTTGAGCAACTAATACATGCAAGCCTCTGCTAACCCTCAGGCTCAAACCCGTTTCTTATGTCTCTGTTTCAAATCTGTCTCAGAAATGCTAATTAAAAAAAAAAAAAAAAAGAATATCTACTTTTGGGGGCCATAGTGATTGCTCTGATGTCACAGTTCATTTTAGTTTTAGGTCCTGGTCTTTTACACTACAAAAGCTATTGGTGGCCTGTAACTATTACTAGACAAGAACCAGGCCTGAAGATAGAGTTAAGTGGCAACGTGCCTGCTTAGCATGAATGAGGACCTGGGTTCAATTCCCAGAGCCGTCGAACAAAACGGGAATGTTTTAAAATATCAAAACAGGAAATCCCCAAATGTTGCACCGAGCTTATTTTCTAGGCCAGACCCCAGGAGGTCTCTCCATCTGCTTGCTCTGTTTACACACCATTCCTCCACATTATGATTATCGTTTCTTAAGTACCCAGTAAAAGGAAAGGGTTCTTCCACCTGCCACGCTGCCTACAAAACCAAAACTGTCCTCAGAGCAATGAGAGCGCTGTGCAAACCTGACACATTTCCATCATGAACTTCATAAACGCAACCGCAATTCACGCCTCTGATCCAGAAGGGGGCGAAAGATCTATACTGCTCTCTGGTGGACCCCTGGCCCTCTCCCGACATCCTTGTAGGCCGTTCGGAGGTTCAGGTACTTTAAATGGGCCTTGTAGGGATGAAGAGTTCAAATGTATTTCACAAATCAACAATCAATACCCACAACCTTCCCCTTCCAGGGGATGCTGCCCTTTCCTTATCTGAAGTAGAGAAATCCTGCACCGCGAGTCAGGAGGGCCCGGGGAAGGCTCTGTGGTCTGCCTCCCCACCGCCGATCCTCCAGCCTGCAACAGCCTGCGGCACTCAAGAGACTTCTATGCACCCAGCGAATGGATGGAGTTGATTATTTTCCCAATGGCTTACTTTTCTACTTGTTTATGACAGTCCTCAAGCTCTAGGCTTGGTGTGTGTGTGTGAGTGTGTGTGTGTCCGCACGGGATGGTCGTCCAGACCCAGTCTCCCATCCACAGTGCCAGGGTTGGGTACCCCACCCTTCTGTGCCCCTTCCACTTCCATGTGGGTTGTGAGCGCCCCGCGGCTCGGTTAGGCAATACCTGGGCATAGTGGCTGCGCCGCCCAAGACGTCCTGGGCTCCGCGCGGGGGAACAGGTCTGACCTCGGCCTGCTGCAAGCTCCTAGTTGGGCCTGAGAATGCAGGCTCCTGGTTGCCATGGCAGCAACGTCAGGGCCGGAGTTGCGGGCGGAAGAGGCGAAGAGGGGCCTCATGGGAAGTGTAGTTCTCAACTTTCTGTCTATGGCTCACTTTTCAGCGTCAACCCCTAGGATGCCAGAGGATATGGTGAGTGTCCTCTGCATCTGGAATCAAAAGGTTGGGGCTTGAAGATTTTTATTTTTTATTTCTACTGAGTGCAGGCTGTGTGCCAGGGTCCTCTACTCTCTCGTCTGTCACCCCCCCGCGCCTCCCCCCCCCCCCCCCGCAATCTATTGCCATGATTTGGAAATGAAAGCTGAAACAATGCTGAGCTGCTGATAATGTACTGAAAGAAAAAACTCAACTATTAAAATCAAAGCAAGGCGTGCAACTTTTTTTCCTCAGCTTTCTGAACTTTTGATTGTATGACGTTTTACAAAGCAGTATATTGTTTATGATAAGTCAATGAAGCATTTGCCTCTCCTATATACTCGATTTACTTTATTAAGGTTAAATATATTTGTTTGAACTTTGTGGGCTCTTTATAGATACCCAGGAATCCCCACAAAAATATACAGACTATTTCCATATATAAGACTCTGTGCTATACAGAGGAAGAAATGAGATAAGAACTCAGCCTTTAAAACAGATGTACACAGCTAATTGTATTAGCAAGCTATTGTAGAAGAGGTACAAAAAGGACCATGCCTAAAGGAGTTGGAGAAACACTCATGGCAGGTTTGGTATTTGACTTGTTCTGAATGTCAAATAGATCCAGGTCCAAGATCCTTAAATATTTGAAGGAAAATTTCTTCAGCCCTCTACATTTGGGCTCATTTTCTATGATATGTTTAAGAACATTGGATTTCAAGTAAGGATGGACCTAGATTCAATTCCTAGTATGCAGGTGATTGAACCCAAGACCTCCTGCAAACCAGACAAATGCTTTACCTTGTGAGTTCCACCCTCAGTTCTGTTGGTGGATTGGAATGAAGAGACATAAGGAACATATTCTGGAAATATGTAGAAGCCTGGTTCCAAAGAAGGTTGATATATCACTCACTGAATTGACTTCTATATTCTGGTGCTAGCCAGCCTGTGGTTTGTAAACTACTGTAATAACTTCGGTTCTAGGCCTTAGAATCCCTGTGTGCTGTTTACAAAGTCCAGTTGGTATTGGTAACAATAGTGAAAGCTAACATCTTTTACTAAGTCCCTTACTGAGTAGGTGTGGTTGCCAGGCACAACATCACTAGTACTTCAGGATTGTAATTGTTTTGAATAACCAGAATAGGTGGAGGAGGGGGTCTGGTGAAGAGGAAGAGCCAAAACAGTGGTTCTCAACCTTCCTATTGCTGTGGTCCTTTACTTCAGTTCCTCATGGTGTGGTGACTCCCCCCCACATAATATTTTCATTGCTACTTCATAACTGTGATTTTGCTAGTTATGATTTGTAATGTAAATATCTGATACACAGATGATCTTAGGTAACCCCTGTGAAAGGACCATTTGACCTCCAAAGTAGTTGCTACACACAGGTCGAGAACAGCTGATCTAGGGTGATCTGTCTGAGCCCTGATTGCCAGTATTAACTCAAGGTGGTTAATTCATTTATTCAGTTGACCTGATTGGGCAGTTTAATTCATTTTTCCTCTTTTATTTGTCCTTAGGTTGCATACTTGGGGCAAAGAAAGTAACCTTCCTGTACAGATGAAAAATTGTTCTTTAGTGTATTGCTATATTAGTTACTTTTCTGTTGTTAGGCTAAGACACCATTACAGAGGCAATTTACAGAAGAGTGAGTTTATTTGGACTTGTAGTTCAGAGGGTTAGAGTCCATAATGGTGGGAAACCATGGTAACAAGCAGCAGAGTGGCAGCAGGGACAGAAAACTAAGAGCTCACACCTAACACCAAAAGCACAAAACAGAGAGGAGTGAACTAGACATGGTCAGAGTCCTCGAACTTTCCAAGCCCACTTTTAGTGGCTTTC
The DNA here is from genome assembly GCA_026225945.1 of Cricetomys ansorgei. Lineage (NCBI taxonomy): Eukaryota > Metazoa > Chordata > Mammalia > Rodentia > Nesomyidae > Cricetomys > Cricetomys ansorgei. The sequence continues at coordinate 11,306,127 of JAMJFZ010001264.1, forward strand.
TTCCTTCACCAAGGCTGCACCTCTTAAACCTGTGCAGGCAGTGCTACTTGTCTACTGGGCCCCAGACTGCAGAGGGTATCTCTTATTTAAACCACCACAATAACTAAGTGTACGAGTTAGATTTTTATCAACTTGACAGAAGCTAGAACCATCTGTAAGGAGGGAAACTAGTTGAAGGATTTTGCCTTCATTAGATTAGCTCATAGGCAAGTCCGGATGGGAGGGGGGCAGCATTTTCTTGATTGATGGTTGATGTGAGGACTCAGCCCACCATGGGCAGTGCCACCCATGGGCAGGTGGTCCTGGGTTCTATAAGAAAGTAAACTGAGTAAGCCATGAGGAGCAAGCCAGTCAGCAGCAATCCTCCATGACCTCTGCTTCAGTTCCTGCCTCCAGGTTCCTGCCCTGCTTGAGTTCCTGCCCTGACTTCCCTCAGTGATCCAAATAAACATAATCCAAATAAACATTTCCCTCCCCAAGTTGCTTTTATGACACTAATAGAAAGCAAAGTAGAACAAAAAAGATTTGAGCCCCTCTTCTGCATCATTTCAAGGAGGCTCAAGGATTTCAAAGCTGGTGATGACTGAGGGAAAGAGTTTTAAACCGCCTACTGCGTGGTATGGGCAGCAGCTCAGGAGGCTACAGATACATTCGGGAACTGTTGGGAGAGCCTCGAATTATCTGGGAGAATAGAAAGTGCCTGGCGGAACCGAGACAGAAGCACAAGTCTGGCAGGTAGGCTGGACTGCTGTGAAGGATCTTGCAGTCTGGGTTTGCATGTATTGGTTATGAGAAGTCACGTAAGATTTTAAAATGGGTGTGCCTTTACTGGTCCTGTGTTTCAGTGAGATAATTTTTTTCAGCTGTGCAGAGGATTTTTTGGAAACTTAGGAGGCCATATGGAGACAATTAACAACAGCCAGGGAAGTGACAGGGCTTTTATATCTTCCCCTTTGTTTTCAGTGTTATATAAACTTCTTGCAGGGAAAAAAAAATGTTATACAGGAAAAAAGAGAACAGGGGATGTGCTCAGTGCTAGAATTCTTATCCAGCGTGTGAAAAGCCTTGTATCGAGTCCCCAGCACATAAGAAAAAAAAGAAAAAAGAAAAGCAGGAAAGAAGACAACGGTGAAATAAGTTTAACCCTGAAGAAATACACACTCAGTGTGAAGACTTTCATCAAGTTCTTTTTCTTGGAGTTAAAAGACTGTACTTAAAATCTGGATTTTAAGCATGTATTTCCACATATCCGTTACAAACCCATTATAAACAAAACTTGCTGGCCACACATTATTCTACCATGCACATTTGTTTTCATAATTTCATTGGCACAAACATGAAATATGAATTGGGTCCATATTTCAAATTATGACTGGAAAAAGCAGGTCATTCCCTTTCACAGAAAATTACCGTATGTCCTGCTAAATGTAGTTAGAGAACACAAAGCAGACACATTGGTATGAACAGAAAGTCCTGGTACAAGTCCCCAGGGTTTTCCCCAGGCTCCTCTGTGTCCTTTTCTTATGACTTCATTTAGTTATTTGAGGTATCCTAGTATCGTTGTAATAAAAATGAGAAAAGTGAGTTTTCTCATTGATTTCTGAGTTAGGTCAAGCTGAATTTTTGAAATTTAGCCCAAACTATCTAATAGCTACTAGAGCATAGAGTTGAATCTTGGGAAGCAGAAAGGTCAACACTTTTCTTGGGTAACAGACAAATGGAAAATCCTGTTAACCAGGAGTTGATGGCACAGAGGAAGGAAACCAGATTTTAGAGAACATTGTGAATTTGAGAGAGCATCTGGATGGACCACCGGGGACCACTGGATAAGGTCAGTGGTTACCTTACGTAGAGTAGGGAAATGACATCAGTGCTGATGATGGCCACCTGCTCCCTGGGAACACTGTCAGAATGTTCAATTTAGGTGAAGTTATATTTGGCAAATATGGCAGAGTTTAGAGCAAGTGTCATCCAATCTCATGCCGGCTTCCTGCCTTCCTATTGCCTTTTTGTTGTACCACCCACCTTCTCACTTAAATGACCTAGAACATCTTGGTACCATTTGAAAATATGGACACATTTCATGTCACCCTAAATATCTATGCGTGAACGTACCTTAATTTGGAGTTTAAAGGGGATAAAAAGTTTCTCTTCTGGCTGTAAATTCCTTTCCTCTTTTAGGGCTTCTACACCAACCAACAGCAGAGAAGCACCCTCACATGCTCCTTCCTGTGCCTCTCTGTGCTCAGCCCCACACTGCCCAAGCCTCAGCCCGGTGGAAGTCAGCTTAGGGCTGGTCAGTTGGGAAGAGTGCAGATTCTATAGCAGCTGAGAGGCAGCACACGGGGAAACTAGCATCCCAGGGACACTGAAAGCCTTTACTGGAAAAGTACAGGTAACCATGATGGTTAGTTCTTCAGGATTATATTGTAGTTCAATTAACAGGTAAAGTGAAACAGGTCACCATATTTTTCTCTATGGAAAACACAGAGAACAACTAAGAAACAGAACATAATCCACTGAACTCGCTGAAATGAAGTAGGCTCTCTCAAGGGGTTTATTATGAAGTCACGGGAAAACACAAATTTCTATTGTCTCTTTACATAGTATATATGTATCCATATGCACACATACAAAATTACAATTTATCTAAACAGCTTCCTTTCATGTGAATGAAACAAAGCCAAACAGGAGACACAGGGTAACTGCGTGAGGCGGCAATGGCTGCCACTCCCACCACCGCGCACCTCAGCTTTGACAACGAAAGCATTCATTTCTTGAAGACTATTCAAAAGGTGATGTTCAAAATGGGTCCTGTCTAATCATTTATTATGAAAGGGAAGAAAGGGATAGGTGACAAATATTACAATTAAACATGAAACACCATTCTCTTGTAACCAATCATAATAATACACTTGCATGTTTTAAACGGCTATATAAGTAATTTCCCAGGAAATAAAATTTTCACATCATTGGATACACAAAATTGACTTCTTTCCATCAAAATATTTTATTTCTGCTCTGTCAAAAACAAGTGAAAGAATAAGGTACCATCGTTTAAGTTAAGCGTTCATTATTATTAATTCTTAAGATGTGGTGTCTGCAACTGCTTGCCAGTTGGTGATGAACTGTTGCCTGAGAATAAAGTTCTCTCACCTAAGTAAGGGTTCTGCCCAGTCTCTCATTAAGTGGTTTATGGGTACTCAAAACCCCTATTTCATCCCAGGCAAACACACTCTGGGAGTCACCCCAAATTGTTAATCACTTATTCTAAAAAATGAATCTGTGAGTAGCTGTGGTTCAAAAGATGGAAACCCATCTCTATGGGGGTTTAAAAATACCACTGTTGCCAGGTGCACGCCTTTAATCTCAGCACCTGGGAGGCAGAAGCAGGTGGATCTTTGAGTTTGAGGCCAGTCTGGTCTACAGAGTGAGTTTTAGGACAGCCAGAGTTAACCTTGTCATACACACACACACACACACACACACACACACACACACACACACACACACCGTCATTACCAAGATAGGACAACATGACTTGAGCAATGTGTTTCTTTTTTCTCTTTCCTTCCTTCCTTCCTTCCTTCCTTCCTTCCTTCCTTCCTTCCTTCCTTCCTTCCTCCTTCTTTCCTTCCTTCCTCTCTCTCTCCCCTCCCTCCCGCTCTCTCTGTTGTTGTTTTGGAGACAGGGTTTCTCTGTGTAGCCCAGGCTGTTCTGGAACTCACTCCGTACACCAGGCTGTCCTGGAACTCAGAGATCCTCCTACCTCTGCGTCCCGAGTGCTGGGATTAAAGGTGTGTGGCGAGCAATGAGTTTCTTTGTTTCTAAGGGCAGACCATAGTTAATGCTTAGTGTGAGGACAGGACACTGGCACAGGAAAAGAGCAGCAAAGAGGAGATACAAGGGCTCTGCCAACGAATTCATTGGACAGCTAACATTTTCTCAAACTGGTTTAAAAACCATAGCATACAAAGTGATAAATATATGTCTAAAATAAATACAAATATTCCACACATAAATAAAAATAGGTAGACTCATGGTTATTATTAATACAGTTAAACATTTTTATAATAGTATTTTCATCTTATTACAGTTCCATTTTATCACAAATATTAATTATATCGCGTTGACATAGCTTGAAGGTATCGGCCACTTGTACAGCTGTTATGATTCAACTACAGAATGTTCCTAGAGGCTCATGTGTTGAACATTTGGCCCCCAGATGGCGGTGCTCAGTGTGAAAGGTGGTAGACATTTGAGAGTTGGAGCTTCGAGGAAGCAAGTCACTGGGACATGCTTTTGAAGCTGTTCCCATTCCTGGCCCCTTCCTTTCCCCCTGCTTGCCATCCACCATAGGTTGAAGAAACCTCTTAAGTCCCATGCCCCCACCACCATGGGGTTCTGCCCAACTACATAAGGCCAAAAGACTGCATGAGGCCAAGCCACCAGGGACAGAACCCTCTGAAACAGCAGAAACAATCCTGTCCCCCTTAGGTTGTTTCTGTCAAGTATTTTGCCACAGCAATGGGAGAGCTAACAAATACAAGGCATGTTAAGACAATCTGAACTAAAAATTTACTTCCTTTGGCATAAATATTTTCTATCTATCAAAGTAAAAATTTTACTTTGGAATTTATTTTTAAAACCTAGTTAGAAAAGACTGCGCAAAGAACAAAGCTTTCAGGATCATCTTCGTTTCCAAAGATAACATTACTTATGACAAAACAAGGCCAAGTTGACCCAGCATTAAACACAGTGAAATGTGGGGCACTGTTCCAGTGACCTTATGCTACGCTGACAGGCAGGAATGCCAGGAATCACTACCTCATTTTAAATGCCACAGTCCAGTGATCTGCAGAGGCGGCAGGGTACGCACTTTCTAATACCACAGAGGCAGCTCCGGTTAGTGACCGCCTGTCTTCTCGTGCAATGATTCATAGACTAAGATTTACTGCACTCACCCCTGCATATGTTCCCACAGCTGATTCTTACACCGTCCCTCACTCGTTTCCAAATACCACTTCATTAGCTAAAGACACGTTTAATTACAGTACTTACATTTTTTGGCAGTGAGCTTTTCCAGATAGTCAACTGGTTTACCAAATGGGAGTCTGGAATCTCCCTTTCGAAAGATTGCCAGGATATTAAAAGCAAAATGAGAAGTCCTATTGCACAATGTCTGATGGCCAAGAAGGATGGAAGGAGGGGGAGATGACAAATTCTAACCTACTTTGTCCAAGACACAGTGAGCGTGCTGGCACATTTCATGCTTATGTTTTATTTATTGTTATATGAATATTTAAGAGTCAGATAAGAGAGTAACCCATTACTGTTAGTTTGGAGTGCCGGTGTGCGGGCCAAGCTGGTGGAATGTAAACACTTGTTGGCCCTCGGCGGCGGATGAGCCACTTGGTGGAGAAAGGAGTGAAGGAAGGTTCAGGTTCCGGAGCTTTCAGAGTAAGGTGGGGCCTTTGGTGGGTCTGCTGTTGGACAGAATGGGCTGGCTTCCCACAGCCCTGACTTGGGGTTCCTGGGTCCTGACTGTGAGCAGTGCAGGGGCCGAGAGGTGGTGAAATGCTGCCTTTTGCTGGTAGAGGCTGTTGATGTAACTGGCAATCAGAAGGGTGATTTCAAGGATCTAAAATGAGGAAAGCCACACTGTCAGGCTCTGGAGAAGTTCCTAGGTCAATGAGGGCCCTGAGTGATCTCATTTGCATTTGCCCAGCCTACCACCACACCCTCCTCTCTAGATCAAACCCTCACACTTTCCCATCACTTCAGTTAGCAGCAAGAGTGAATCTCCATGAAGCTGACAAGGTAGGGAACGTGGTGGTCAGCATTAAGACATTGGGAGTATCATATCAATTCTATTAAAGCTAAAACACTTCTGAAGGCACGGGGACCCTTTGCACTCCACACTTAACTGCTCACTTAGAGCACAGGCCTAGTTAGGAAAGCTCTGTACCGTGAAACAAACAGGGCTGGAGGGCTGGAGAAATGGTTCAGCGGGTACTTGCCACTAAGCCTGATGACTACATCCTAGACCGACATGGTGGGGGGAGGAGAGAGTTGACCCCCAAGTTGTCTTCTGACCTCCATACCTGTGTTGTGGCACACACACACATACACACTCATACACACACCCCATAAATAAATGTAATAAAACATTTTTTTTTAAAGCAGAAAGTTTTAGGAAAAGCAATTTCTCATCCTTTTTACTAAAATTAGATTTTTTTTTTTCAGTACTATGGCTTTAACCCCAGGGCCTCACTCCTCGACTGAGCTACAGCCTCACAGCCTCAGAATGGAGTTTTTTAAAGTTGCTTTACTTAGAGATATTAAAACTATATGGTTTGTTAAATTTAACAAAGGAACAAGCATATCTTAACTATACAACCCTGCTCTTCAATGCACCCATAAAAAAATAACCCCACGTAGATAAGACCATGTGAAGAACCCCACAATAATTCCAAATCTGCCACGATCTTTTGAGACAGGGACCTTAAGTAGTAACCCAGGCTGTCCTGAACTCCACCCGTCCCGATCATACTCCTGAACGCTGACAGGTGACTACTGCTCTTGAACCTTCTCTTCACCAGGCATTTGTAGCCCTGGTTATCCTAAAACTCACACTGTAGACTAGATTGGCTTCAGACTCACAGAGATCTACCTGCCTCTGCCTCCTGAGTGCTGGGATTAAAGGTGTGTACCAGTATGCCCGGTTTTTATTTAGTTCTTAGGCTAAAAGAAGTAGATGTAAGTAGATGTATCATGCCATGTTCAAAAAAGAAAATAGGACTTAGATCAAGTAAGCCAGGACTTGATCTCTAGGTTGGTTAAGTAATGCCTCTTTCCATCTGGAACACTATGCAAGAAGTGTCTTCCCAGGCAAAAGCAGCCAGTTGAAAAGCCGGCGAAAGGGTTCCACTTACCTTGGGTTTTGCCATGGCAAAAAGTAATTTCTCTGTTGGTCGGTCTTTTGAATGAGTGTTAATGACTACCATAAAATCATCTTGATATCCTCCGAAGGTCATTAGACTCTTGTACACATAGCTGACCACTAACCTCTTCAAAGAAAAGGAAAAGGAGCCGTTACGTGCTGTTCACAGTCAAAAAGATGGGAAAACTCTGATGTTGATTGATTACGACAAATGCAAAAATGGTATTTCTAAGATCAAATCTACGATGATTAATGTAAGTAATAGTTGTACTAAGTTTAAAGTATACATTTACCCTGGAAAACTCAAGTGAGAAACTAGAAACACCAATGTTCACAGCACCAAGTAGAAAATCATTGTTAATATATTTTTATATGTTCATTCAGATCTCTATAAGGTTGATCTCTATCAACCTCTATAAGGTTGATCCATATGAAACTAATCATTCTTAAGGCCCAAATGGTCAAACACTGGATAGGCAGATCCATATGGTTCCCCTGCTAGGTGGACTTCGATACAAAGAAAAATGGAATCACGCGTACTGCCCAGCATTGTGCTTCCAACCTCCCACAGAGCATCTTCCGGTGGCGACACGTGGGCACGTGGATGCCATCCTACACAAATGTACAGACAACTGTGTTAAACAGGCTCCCGGCTGCTGAACAGCCAAGCCATTCTGCTAGTGTCGTAAGCAGTGTGTGTGTGTGTGTGTGTGTGTGTGTGTGTGCGTGCACGCATGTAACAATGAAAGAAAAAGAGGTCAGAGGCAATGAATTTGAGAGAGCGGGAGGGGTACATGGGAGGGGTCAGAGGGGGAGAAAGGAGTAGGAAATTATGTAATTATATTTTCATTACAAAAAGTAAAATAAAACAAGAATTTCTCGGTGCTCTCTGACTATTGCGACAGGTAAGGAGCCCCATGACATCTTTGAAGCAGCGGTTACTACTCATCAGACAGAACAACTCAGGACTGGGGTGTAGCTCAGTGGTAAAGCACTGGTCAAGCATGTGTGAAGTCCCAGCACAACAGTGGAAATTACCAAATAGCCTGATACATGAAATATGATAGACAAAGGTAACGTCACACAAACAAATGAACACACAAAAGGAATAGTTTGATGGTTTTTGTTGTTGTTTTGTTTTCCTTTGAGAAAAACTGAGGCAGGATCTTTGCTATGTGGCCCAGACTGGCCTTGAACTTGCAGCCTTCCTGCAAGTGGCTTCAGTGCCAGGACCACCACCCAGCATGTGCCACATCATCCAGCTTGAGTTCATTTTAAATTTTATATTCTAAGTTCTAATAGCTATGTAAGCTTGATGTAAGCAAAACTGGTGACATTATTAAAACACTACATAAATTATGCTATAGAAATTTTAGGGAAACTTAAATTTAAAACTTTAATAAGTGAAGTTTCTGCTTTTTAATATCTTAACCATTCTTATTTTACACATGGAAAAGCCATGGGGGCTGATGATATAGCTCATACAGGCCCCCACTGCTGAGGCCGACCACCCTGCTGAGCTTGATCCTCGGGGCCCACACAGTGGAAGGAGAGAGTTGATTACTCCAGCAAGCTGTCCTCTGGCTTCTACTTAAGTATTTTTTTCTCTCTCTCTTACCTCTTTCTCTCTCTGTGTCTCTCTCTCACGCACACATTAAATGTTAAAAAAGTAAAAACTGTCACAGTGCTTAAAAAATACCAACAAAACCATGATTGTAACTTTTTACGCCATCTTAGTGTTTTTTCATATATTACAGATAACTTGTCTCATCTTGTTTTAAAACATTAGACTGTGATCATAATTGTCCTTGTAAAGTGACTTTATTAGAGAGTGTTGGTAGGAAGAATATCTTCTACGCTTGGAGAAAAATCAGAACAAAGCAATTACCCTTTGCTTTCTGTACCCTGAGCAATGGAAATAGAAGATTCAGTTAAAGACATTAGGGTTAAATCTTACCATGGAGGTGTATTCTAGGATGCTTAACCCATTTTCATGGATAGCCAGCCACACAGAAGTATTGCCGAATGAGGACGGTGCTATGGGCTACAAGGGAGTGAAAACATGCTGTATTATCGAGGCTAAGCGAAATCAGAGTTGTATTTTTTTAGTCTAAGTGCACGTACGGTGTGCCATTACACAAACCAGCAAATAACGTATTATTGAAAATCTCTTGGACAGGAGGCAGCATGGCGTACAGACGAGAGCAGTGGATTGGTCTCAGGCCACTGACCTGCAGGCTTTATTTAGGAATGCGTGCATGTGAACAAACTGCTTACACCACCGAGGTTCAGTTTTCTTGTCTTTTACACAGGAACACTAATTTTTACATCCTCTTTTTGTTTCATAAACTTAGTAGTTGTCAGAACTTTTAGGGTCTCCGTAATGAACACATTCTTATAACTTGTGATCCTCCCGCCTCCACCTCCTTCAGCAAATCCCACCCGCGTGCACCACCACGACCCGCAAGGACCACGCGCCTAAAGAAACAGATACGCCGGTGTGCTTTCTGAGGCGGCTGTGCCAGGAAGAGACAAGGATAGTTGTGATGGGTGCATACCTTTCCTGATATTCAATGACTCACAAAAACAGAGGAAAAAGAAAAGAGAAAAATACGTGATTGATAGGAGCAAGAAGTAGTGGAAATTTCTACAACTTTTTATGGCCAAAACAATTGTATTAATAGAAAGAATCTCCCACAAGAAAAACCTAGTCAGAATCTATGGCGTTTATGAGCATTTTTACGGTGATCATTTTCTTTGGTTAACAAGTGAAATTCTAACAAAACCTACCTCCTTCTCTTAAGCCTTATAGGAGAGGGTCAAGACTACAGCTAGAAAAGGGGACTGGATCTTACACTGTATATAACAAATCTCAAGTAAGAAGGTTCAGTAAAACTCAACGACAGGGTTACAGCTGTCTCTCTTGAGGGGTGTTTTCAAATGGTAGGAAGCATCGGGAAGTATGTAGGCTGGGGGTATAGCTTGGTGTGTGTGCTCACATCCCACGAGATCTGGGGCTCAGCCTCTAGCACCAAAAACAGAAGGCTGATGGTATGTTTTACTGAAGGACTGTGAGTTCCATTTGATCGAGGATCCATTGACAGATGGATAAACCAAGTGTGGTGCGTGGGAGTGGGTATGTGAGGGAATATTATTCAATCCTTGAAAAGAAAGGAGAATTTGACGAATGCTACATCACAGATTTATCTTGAAGACATTGTCTAAGCACAACAGATAATAATGTGTGGTATGTGGTTTTCAGAGTAGACAAATTCACAGGAAAAAAAGGGTGTCTCCCAAGGGTAGCAAGGGGGAGCGAATGGAAAGTTAAATGTTTAGTGGGTCTAGAGAGCCAGGCTGGAAGATACCGTTCTGGAGGATGGACAGTTGTGGTACAGCGTGAACATACTTAGTGTCAGAAAGCCACCCATTCAAAAATTGGTAACAGGAAGACTCATTGTCATGTGTATTTTCCCGAAAATATCAAATGGGGTGGGACACCATGAAGCCAACAAGGGAGGTGCCTCCCTGTTGTAAAGACAGACAGTTGCCAGTCCTGTAACATCAAATGCAGCATCACTAGCTAATGGTGTTACAGGAAGGGGCACAGGAGGATAGCAACAGCACTTCCCTGTTGGAGTTGGAATTATAATTCATTGTAAAATGGTCCACATTTCAAGTCTATTGAGTAATCATTCATCTGTTTTTAGACAGTGTCTCACTATGTTACCTATGCTGGTCTCTAATTACTGGGCTCAAGTAATCCTGCCTCAGGCTTCTAAGTAGCTGGGTCTACGGGGTGCGGGTGGGGGTGCCACCATGCCAGGCGTACTCTTTATACTGAATAACAAAAACCCCAGCATTCTCTGCAAATATAATTTGTAGAATGTTATGGATACTGACAGGTATACTTTCTCTGCTATCTCAGTATACGGCTTCTAGTTCAAGTAGCAGAAGTAATTCTAACCTAACAGTGCATCAGAGGTTCCTGGGATTTATTAAAAGGTGAGAAAACTTAGATCAGGTAGTTTGACCGATTTGTCCAGAGTAGCACGGCTCTTCAGCAGGCATTTATTAAGGGATAATTTCTTCCAAATCCTGATAGTGGGTACCAGGAGGATGGCAGGATCACTCTGAAGGAGTGTGCAATGTACTAGTAAGGAAAACGGAATACAAGACAGGATGTATCCTTGGAGCCAAAGAGAGTTCCAAGTAGCACCATTTAAGGGAAGGAAAAAGAACTAAAAGGCTGCGTGGGGCTGGTGGGATGGCTCACGGGGAGAGCCTGTTCTCAGGATGCTAGAGGTCCAAAAACCAAAATGCTCCCGGAAACAAAAGGCACAGGCTTTGCACTGGGGCAAGAGAGGCCACCTCCCAGCAGGGTCCTCTCCCTGCCCAGTGTTTCTGCAGCACTCTGTTCTGGCCTCTTCAAAGGGTACTTACCACACAGCGTCTTATTTACAGGCCTGTTGCAACACTGGGCTAGGCTGAGAATGGTCCTCAAGTCTGGTACAGCTCACTGGAAACTATGTTTTATGGGTCCCTGGAGCTTAGCTTAATGCACACCAAACAGGACTCAGTAAATACTCATTAAATAATTAATCCAGTGAGTGACAGAGTTAACGAGCGAACGAGGGACGAATGAAGAGAAGTAAGCAGAGTTCAGCTAGCTCTTAAGTCTCCTGATTGATTGGCCTGATGAATCTCAAAATGATGCAGTGTGGGGGAGGGGGCTGGGGAGAGGAACAGAAGGGAAAAGAGGAAGGGCCCCTCCCATTTCTCCAGTGTTCCTCCTTAGTTTAAGTTGCTGGGAATTTCCTCATTTTCAAATAAAACCAGATACGCCATGTCAGGGGTAAATCTGGACAGCCACACACACAGAGGTTTTTATTATGTGTCCTCTTCCCATTCTTTCTTACTTTTGCAAAGAACAACTTGGCACCAAAGAATGGCCACTTCCTGGCTACTGTCAAATAAATGCGCATGCAATCAGCCGCACTGTGTCCCCTGAGGGCCATCCATCTGGTTGAAAGTCGCTGGTAAAGCTGCCTAAAAAGAAAAGAAGAAAAAGGACAAAAACAAGACACAAAAGCAAAACCATAAGTAGCGTGTCATCCTCCCAGACAAGGCCCCTTCAGCCCATCCCAACCCACTGTGATCCACCCCTCAACCTTTCTGAAAAAATGTCACCACGTTGTCACACGGCATTCAAGTGCACGGCACAGCCTAGCTAGTGAATCTCTATCATCTACGCGGCTAACATCAAACAGCAGCTTAAGTCAGTCTGCTGGGTAATTTCTCCTAAGAGTTATTTCCATTTTTCAAAGTCCAACACTAGTGGTGGTGCCCAAATGGTCCAGTTTGGAGGAATGTTGAGTGCATTTCTTCTCAGATTGAACCCCGGGGCAGCCACTCCCACTACACAGGCAAAAGCTTCTTTATTATCGGGATTAACCCAGGATTAAGGTCAGATGAAACACTGATCTAAATTACAGTCATTTTTATTTAAAAAGTTGTTTCAAAACTGGACATGGTGCAACACACCTGTAATTTCAGCACTTTGGAGGGAGAGGCAGGAGGACCAGGAGTTTAAAGTCATCTTCAGTTACATACCAAGTTTGAGGCCAGCTTGGGCTACATAAGACTCTGTCTACAAGAAACACGTAAGCTCATTTATGCCCTCACACAATGGATATATACTTCAAGCATCATGTTATAGGTGACAAAGAGATTCTAAAGTTTCTGAAGATATCTTAAAATATGCAAAACCTCCTGGGACACGTTGGAATTAAACATTCTAAGAAAAGACCCAAATGGAAAATTTACTAAAATCCTACTGTAACTCTATCCTCTAAAAGCTGAAGATACTGCCTTACCTTAACTGTTCTTCAGAACAGTCTTCTCTGTACCGTTTAGGGTAAAATTTCTCTATGACTTGTTTGAGGGTTTGATTTGCTTTGCACTGGTTAGTCACATGCCCGGCAGGAGTTGAGAAAGGTCTTTCAAAATCCCCAATCTCCACCTAGAGGGAAATCCCCAAAAGAGAAAACACAGGATAAAATAGCTTTCAGAAAGAAAATTCCTTTGGCTTTTCTAAACATTGTTTGTGTATGTAAATCTCAAGTCTGTTTGTCACGACTGTGTGGCTCGGGAATTTATAACCATATACACAAGCTGCTGTTTTAAGTATAAATTTCACTCAAACTCTAACTTAGAAGAAAATTTGCAGCTAACATTTCAGTCCCGTTTCTACTTGGAACTCCTGTAAGTTTCTTTTCACTCTGCAGTGATAGAAGATTCTGACAATAGCAACTTACAGGGAGAGAGGGTTTATTTTTGGCTCACAATTAGTTCCATTTTACAGTCCATCATAGTAGGGAGGCCACACTGGTCACATGACATCCCTAATCAGGGACAGAGAACACCGATGTATGCTTGCAATCTTCTGACGGCATATGGGTGAATCTGAGCCAAGAGAAACCTTCCCCAGAGTACTTTATCACAGGGACGGAAAAGAAACTAAAACACCTCTTGAGTGGTATTTGCTAAAAGAAAACAACCCTATTACTGATTATAACTCTGTTACTGAGCATAAGAGATCGACTCTTAAAAACTCTCTCCCTAAGCCGGAATGTTGGGCTGGTACGATGCCTTCATGGGTGAGGGCACCTGGCCTCACAGGTGGAAGGAGAGAACCAGCTCCTGCAAATTGTCTTCACACACACACTCATTCACTCAATCACTGTATAGTTTTTAGAAGCCTTGTAACATCAACAAGGACTGCCACAGAGTCAAATCTGCAGTAGAACAGATAACTCTTCTACAGCGCTTGCCTCTGTTACTGTGTTCTATCTTCATTAAGAGATGTGGAGGTAGCTGTAGGCAGCATTCTTTTTGCTGCCCGGCCCCTCATAATGTACTCAATTAACCCATCTCCTTCCGAACACAATGCTCTGAGGAAAGAGCACAGGATAGAGCTAAGGATTTGGTTTTTCTTTATATACACAGATACATTACACTTTTTAATGTTATTCATATACTCTGAATGTTTTTGGTGTAAGGTCTCATCTCTCTGACCCACCTAGAAAAATGTTAGAAATATATATATATATATATATATATATATATATATATATATATATATAGTTATTTATCCTTAATGTAGATTTAGGGGCCAGAGAGATAGCTCCATGTTTAAGAGCACTCGCTGCTCTTCCAGAGAACCCAGTTTCGATTCCCAGCACCCGCATGGCGGCTCTCAAACACCTGTAACTCCAGCCCCAGAAGGCCCGGCGGCCTCTTCTAGCCCTCTAGGACACAGCACGCATGTGGTCCATAAACATAACATTAGGCAAAACCTCATGCACATAAATACAATCTCAAAAAAATGGATTTGATTTTTATAGAGAAAAAAAAAAGCCTAAAGAAAGAAGACAAACCTAAGTGTTAGTAAAGACACAGTGATTGTCATGGTGAATTTATGCTTCTGGAAAAGTGACCTGTAGAACACGAGCAGCATGGAATCTCTCTGGTTGTCTAGAAAGTAAGGGCCGCACCCCTCGCCCTCAGTCTTCACTCTTCGCAGGAAAAGAGGACCAAGTGCAGCATGAATGCTTTCCAGTTCAGATGGTCTCAGAATATTCTAAAAGTAAAACAACTACTAAGTGTCCATTCTTCCAAGGACAGTAGGGAAAACTACACCTGGGAAGGACTCTGCTAAGCAGAGGGAGGGACAGGAGCAGTGGTAGCCTTGGGGAGGCCCCAGTCAATGATGCAAAGCAGAACCACAAGTAATTATGAGCCACTGCAGTCAGGACTGCAATGCACATGTGCAAAGCATCACAGAAACCCCCAGAGGGCCATTAGAGCCACTAGAGGGGCTTCCCTGGTATAAATACACCTACGAGGAGAGCTAAATGGCAAGATGAAATTAGCAAGCAGGTGACGGAACAGAGGCGGAGCCACCCCAGACACCTGGGACCAATGGGTGAGATGAGGGAAGTCTAAAGAGGAAGCAGGTGACAGAAACAGGTGAGGGATTTTGCACAGACCCAGGCTTCTGCTCGGGAGAGTTAAGGATGTTGAGGCTGCAGAGGCAGCAGCCAGGGGCAGATCGATGACCCTGGATGTAAATGAGGTGACACCTGTTTTTGCTCTGTCCCCCTCTCAGGTACTAACGCTGTGTAAACAACTCTCCATGGACAAGTGGCACTGTGCCCACTTTGGGGGCTCAGGACCGAGGATAATGGCCGGTTCTCCTTAATGTCTCTTTTGGGGTATGGCTTTTGCCACTCAACCACCATCCTGGTTGGAAGCTCAGATAGTTCCATGAAGAGAATACATGCAGCTGTATAGTGGACAGTCCTTGCAGAAGTCTCAACTGAGAGCCAGCATCGCAGGCAGACGTGCCATGATTCCAGCCCTCACCCATGGAGTCACAACTATCCCTCAGGCTAAGCCAACTGAAGCATCGGGAAGCAGAAACTAAATGTCTTTTCCACATCTGCTCAAATCCATTTTTCGAGTTTTTAACTGTTATGTGCTTTTCTGTTCTGTTTGTTTTCACAACAGGGTCTCAGTAGGTATGCCAGTTTGTCGTGGAACTTGCTCTGTAACCCAGGGTTGCCTGGAACTGGTGATCTTTCTGCCTTGGCCTCTCAAGTGCTAGGATTATAAACCACAGGCATTCATCACCACACTCAATTTACACTCATTTGACAGGCAGCAATGGGTACCTGGAACAATCCCTCTAGCATCTGTGTGAAGGGTAACTTTGGGGGGAGACCACATTTGAGAGGGGCAGAGGTGGCTGGCAAGCAAAGGATGCCAGGAGGCCTGAGTCACAGCAAGGGTAGTCAACACGGGGAGTGGTGGGCAGAGGGAAGTGTGGCTTAAAGTGAGGGAAGGGAGGGAGAACAGGAAGAGGCAGTGGGGACTGCTGGAGCGGAAGCTCCCCTGGAGGGCTGAGAGGAGCGATGTCAGGATGAAGGTGCACAACGGGGACAAAGGCGATGATGACTTCAATGGAGTTCTCAATGGAGCCCATTAAACAGACACGAACTGGAGCGGAACGACTTGGGAATCGTCAGCTTGGGTGGTAGATAAGAAAAGGGACGGATGAGATGTCACGGGATGATGTGTAAACCCAGAGACCCAAGCATATGTCCACACGGCACTTCACAGGGACGCTTTCATATGCCCCTTGATGACCCTGTGCAGACCCAGGTGTGCCTCTTATAACCCCCTCTTCTTCTTGAGTATAAAGACTTAAATGATCTAGGCTCACTGCTGTCTGGCTGGGACTACTTCCCAGCCTCCTTCACAGGTAGGCAAGGTGTTTCGGTTCTAACCAGGGGCTTAACTGGAAGGGTCTGTATAAGGAATGAGTTTTCCCAAAGCCAGGAGAACATGCCTGTCTCAGTCCCCCATCCTGAGTCCTGGCACATGCTGAGGCTCGGACAGACCTCCAGGGCCATGAGAACGACACCCATGGGTAGCAGGATGGGTAGAAAGACAAAGTCCTCATGGCTCTGCAAAGGTGTCAGGACTTAACATTCACCTGGTGAGAATCATAGACTCTTTCGCCCCACCCACCCTTTCTGGGATAGGGTGTAGCCCTTGCTAATGAAGCCCAGGCTGGCCTTGAACACATGATCTTCCAGCCTCAGTCTCCCAAGTGCTGGGATACAGGTATATTCACCACACTCAGAATAAAACATACTTCTGTTTGGTTAATTCACTGTTAATTTGTGTGGATGTGGTAAAGGAGCCCAAGTTCACTCCTAATTGTTATAAGAGGTAAATAAAATAAAGTTCTCTAGCTTCGCCCAAGAGGCATTCCTGTTAAGATTGCTGATTGCACATAAACTCAGATTCCTTCAATAAATGCAAAGCCTTGAGCAACACTTTCTAAAGGGCTAAGGACGTGTTTCCCTTTGTGGAATAAAGTGTCTCATTCTATGCTACTGCAGTTATCGAGGACCAGAATCAAACCGCAGTAACACCTGCAGTTTTGAATGTCTTCTTAATCATAGCAAAATGGATTTAAAGGTTTGCTGGAGACGTCTTGTTTTACTGCCTTTCACTGAGGAAACCAGCATCTTACCATTTCCTTATGCGATTTTGTACAGCATGGTAGTTACCTGAGCTAAAAGTGCTGCCATTTCCAGCGCCAGATCCTTGTTCAGAGGGAAAAGACCATTAATGATTTGGTCATTTGTCTGATACAGCAACAGCAGCTTCTCTCTATCAGTCTCTCCACGAGCTTGCATTGAGAAATATAGTCTGGAAAAAAAACAGGAAATTTCTCATGATATTTTTATTTGTTAATTAAAAATTTTACAGTGTGTGTGTGTGTGCACGCGTGCACATGCACATGCACGCGCGCATGTTTGTGCCTGTGTGTCACAGTGTGTGTGGAGGTCAGAGGACAATGTTAGTTCTCTCCTTTCATCGTATGATTTCTGGGGATCAAACTCAAGCCATTAGGGTTTGTGGCATGTGTCCTTACCCACTAAGCCACCTCACTGTCTCCCCCGACCCTTTATTTTCCATGACGGAGACAGAACCAAGCACAAGCTAGGCAAGCGCTCAGCCTCTGAGCTATACCACCCTCCTCACATAGCAAGACAGTGAAGACAGATCACAGGACTGTTCTTAGCAGTGCTCTACATGATGCGAGCAGACAGACGCTGCTATCTGGGAAACATGGGGCAAACTGCTTTGGAATGGAAGAACCTTTCTATTTAAATTAAAATTTTAAAAAACGTCCTGAAGTACTAAGTCATTGTGGTGGTTTGAATAAGAATAGCCCCCATGGGTTCATACATCTGAATGCGTGGTTGCTAGGGAGTGGCACTATTTGAAAGGATTAGAAGGATTAACAGGTGTGGCCTTGTTGGAGGAAGTGTTCTACTGGGGGTGAGCTTTGAGATTTCAAAAGCTCATGCCAGGTCTAGGCGCCCCTCTCTCTCCTCTCTGCCTCTCTGCTTTCAGATCAGGATGTGGCTCTAAGCTAGGTCCCCAAAACCTGCCACTGCCACATTGCTCCCTGCCGTGATGATAAGGAACTAAGCCTCTGAAACTGTAAGCAAGTCCCAGTTCTCTTATAAGAGTTGCTTTGGTCATGGTGTCTCTTCACAGCAATAGAACAGTAATTAAGACAGTCCCTTAAATGAAATAGAGGAAGGGCTTAAGACTGAGTGACATTAAATTACCTCATAAAGAACGCAGCCTGCAACACATTCTTCCATTTCAAAGAGCTGAATAAGACAAATTTTCAAAATACAATCTTTTCCAACATCTTGGATATGCTAAATAGGAAATCAGGGTTTCCATTAAAAATCAACTCCAGTTAACATCAAATGGAGGCTTTTCACTAGACGTCTAAAAGATAATATTTTTACACTCCAGTCTGTTTTGATTTTGCTGTTGTTGTTGTTACAGATAGATGAGCATCTTTAGGAAGCTAAACAAACAAACAACAATAAAAAAACCCACTCCGATTCCTCGTGGAAACAGGACATGGGATTTTGCTTGTTTTGAGATGGGAGTCTCTGTGTTGCTGAAGCTGGTGTCCTTAAGAGATAGTCCCACCTCACCCTCCTGAGGAGCTAGGACAAGTACGCTCTGCCATGCCTGGCTCATGACATGGCTTTTGTCTGCTGAGGCTGGTGTTCACTGAGCCGTGGGGTTCTGGTTTCAGATGAAGCTCAAAGTGCTAAGACAATGGGGCAGGTAAGCAACACCCTGATAAGCTTGACTGTTGCCATGACAACACAGCAGTGAGAAAAAGAGACATGGATGGAGCAGTTGTTGGGCGTGTGTGCAGAGAGGGGACGTACCCCTCCGTTACAGCATCCCTTTCTGAACATCCAGGAAGGAGGGGCAGAGGGTTGCAATGTAGAGAAACATGGAGAGTGTGCTCTGGGAAGCTTGTCCTGCCCATAACTCCCTGCCAAGCCCAGATGACAAGCAGAGCTATTTCTAGAAGTCAACCACAGGCCATTTCCATCCATGGTTATATGAAGACAAAACTACAGAATGGTTAGCAGACAGGAGGATGTAGCTGAGC
Source organism: Cricetomys ansorgei (assembly GCA_026225945.1). NCBI lineage: Eukaryota > Metazoa > Chordata > Mammalia > Rodentia > Nesomyidae > Cricetomys > Cricetomys ansorgei. The sequence goes on from JAMJFZ010001264.1 coordinate 11,325,143, forward strand.
AGCAAAAGTAGACAACAAATGCAAAATGTAATCAGGGAAGTGGAGTGGCGTGAAGAGAAAGAGAGTGAAGACGAAAGTTTTTACACAGGACTCATTTTCTAACTTGTAGTAAGAAACTACACAGTTCATTCCCGTGACCCACAAGGAGATGGGAAAGTGTTATCTCTGGGAGTTCTTAATATAGTTGGAATGTCGATGCATCTACAGGGAGAAAGGGACCAATGTGTTGTCTACAACTTCCAGCATGCCTACATGGTTCAGTATGGGAAAGCAAAGTGAAACACCTTAACAAAGCAGGGAATACAATCCCTGACCCGCACAGTCCTGGATCCAGTATATAGGAAGGGCAGGCTCAGACTCCTAGGAGAAACAGCGTGGGCTCTGACAGCTAAGCGAAGTTCTCCATGAGAACAAGGAAAGCATGGAAAAGATGACAAGAATAGAGTCTGCAAGTCACGGCAGCCAGGCATGGCGGTACATGCCTGTAATCCCTGTACTCAGTAGACTCGTAAATTCAAGGCCAGCCTGGGCCACACACTGAAATCCTACCTTTAAGAAAAAGGTCTTGATTCTGGAATGTTTAAAACGTGAGGATAGCTAGAAGAAACAGGATAAACTAGGTGACCTCTCAAGACCCTTTCAACCTAGGAGCCAATGGATGGATGCAGGTGCTCTGATAGGCAGCTAACTGTAGAGGTGGGACTGTTAAACTATGTTTCCGAAAATAGCAACTATGAAGTGCTACCAAAAATAATCTTTGATTTCAAGGAGGGGGAAGGAAGAGCGTGTCCCTGCAGGAAGGACCCTTGCCAATTTGCTTTGTTAATGCCACGTCTTGACTTTCGCAATCTCAAGCACACAGTAAGAAATCAAATCAAAGAAGAACCTTTTTATACAAGTTAGAATTCAAATGCTAGTTTTCAAGAGATTGTGTCTGAGAGCATGTTCAAGGCCTATTAATTAGACCTTTGATCCCTGAGTCAAAATAATTAAAATTCCAAAACTTGCTAAATATAAATTTAAGATTCCATGATGAAAGAAAATCGGTATTTGAGGCATCACAGAGCAAGCTGGCAGAGGAAGAATCAGATCCCTGGCGGCGTGACAGGTTCCCCTCTCGATGGTGCCTGGAAATCAGGACTCATTGTCTAAGCTATTTATACACGCATGCAAAGCAGGGCGTATTTAGAAGCAGGGTCCTTTCTCACAGCCATGGTTTGCCAGCCACCGCAGACAACGCAATGCTAACCTCTCAGTCAAGTTGTTTGCTGCTGTTTGAAGAAGGCAGTTCCACCGCACTGCCCCCGCTGTCCTTCCCAGTGATGAGGCCTGAAAGGCATTACCCTACCTAGAGCTCTTTCAAACAGCCTTTGTCCACTTCATCCGAATTTAATTCTGGTTCCAACTACAGCCACCGTAACCAGAACAGGTACGTGCTAACCACTCGTAAGGTACTAATTGTTAGGTACTGTCCTACATATGGTGGTCTTTCCATTTGGTTCCGACAAAATCAAAACCGGAGTTCCTGAGTTTTGACATAACCATGTATGACTGACCAGGTCCAGGAGCTAGCTCCACTCACAAGGATATCAACAGAGGGGGCGACAACATGAGAACTTTCAGGTTGGCGCTTCTGAGGTTTTAGGGAGCGCACAAATTATCCAGCGTGCTGCTAAAACACAGACTTCTAGGGCTTTAGCCGTCTTCTAGCCTGCCGTTCTTGCCAGTCACTAAAGGCCACGGATGGAGGTTGCCGTTAAATAGAAACACCAATAGAACTACTGCGGTATGATTTTAATATAGCCTAAAGTCTCAATTCACCTCGGTAAATTTATAGGAGTACCCTTCCTACTTCCAGAAATAGGTCATTCATCAGCCTGTGTTGTGTGGTGGGTCCTGGACAGATGATGTCTGAGGATCCTCTCACAGGTAGAATCATCTTACACCCTCACAGCTATGAAATGGAGTCCCCTAAGACAAGGGACAGCCTGGAAACCACTGTTTTACACAACACGGTGTAACTTAAAGTAGGGCACAGCTTGATCTCAGCAGAAACCTATTCACACTCCGTTATTTAAAAGGTGCTGCTGATCTCTAGGAATGGATGATCTACGGAGATCAATTATGATGGCTAATCTTGGTTGTCAACACACTTGGAAGAGAAAACCTCAATGGAGGAGTTGCTTCCATCAGGCTAATCTGTGCAAATGGCTAGGGAGCATATTTCCCAATTGCTAATTGATGTGTGGGGGCTCAGCTCACTGCGAATGGTGTCAGCCCTGGACAGCTGGGCTGGGCTCTATAAGAAAGATGACTGAACAAGAGGCTGGGAGGAGCCTGTAAGCAGCTCCAGGGTCTTGCACTGAGTTCCTGCCCGGGCTTCCCTGGACTATAGAAGATACGGACTGTAAGATATATAGGATAAAAATAAACCCCTTCTTTCAACTGTAGAGTTTCAATTATATAGAAGATACTAGACTATGAGAAGATACGGACTAAAGCCTACAGAATAAAAACAAAACTCGAATTTCTTTCAACTGTGGCATTTATCAGAGTAACAGAAAGCAAACTACAACACCAATACTTCACGGTCACCTTGCCATTCACAAGATGGGCAGATCATCACAGCTCATAGGCTCCTGAATAAAGAGGCTCTGATGGACGACAGCTAGCATCGGTTCATATAAAAGGATTCTCTCCGAGCAGAGGGCAGCCAACCTTTGGTGGCTGACTGTGTAAGGTGCAGCCTAGAATATGGATTCAGGACCTTAATTCGACATCTTCTTATTGGTGAGTATACAAGCCCTGCTATTATTTTCCACTATTCCAGAGACATGGAAAGAAGGTACTGGGCCACACTGGAATATTCTGTCCACTTGTGTGGGTATTTCTGTAGGCTAAATTACTAGAGAAAGAAATACTGAACTAGATGAAAGGCTGTTATGCTCTTTTTACAGCACACAATGCCTTCACTTCTTACATTCCAATGTTAAGTCTCTGAAGATCCTCCAAAGGCAATTCTGAAAGAATTCAACATTTTGCCAGTAATTCCACCAGGTTCTTGGCCTGATATTTTATAGATTAATTTATGAACTATGAGATTCCAAAAAGCTAGAAAAACATCTTTTTGGGGGGCACATTTAACGTGAGGTGGTCAGTTCAATGCCATCTTCTAAGACTATTAAAAAAAAAAAAAAGAAAGATTAAGAGAAAGTATTTGAAGAGGAAAGAAAGAATTCAGGTTTCTGACCACGTGCCAACGTACGTTATAATTTCTGTTGAGAAGGCTCGTGCTACAGCACCACCGGCCATTCCTTGACACAGACTGTGAGCCTCTGTCCACCATATCCATCCTCTCAGACCCGCTTTTGAAAGTTCCCACTCTCAGCACCTTTCTGAACTTACGGTAAACATCATCTCAAAAAAGCCCCGCACTGCTCCAACCTGGGTCAGGCTCATGGTATACGCTTCCACAGAGCTCTGCTAGCTTAACACGTAATGATGTCTTTACTAGATGGGTACATGCTTAGCCACTGTCACCCTTACTAACTTGGAAATCCCAAAAGGTCAAAGGCTAGAGCTTTGTTCTTATCACCATTGTAACCTGAGCATCTATCTTAAGCAACCGGCTTACAGCTGAAGAGATGGACGGAAGAGGGTGGGAGAGAGAAAGAGATGGAAGGGGGGGGGGAGAAGGAGGGAGAGAGGGAGGGGGAGACAGGGAGAGAGAGGGAGAGAGGAGAGCGACTGGGATAGGAAAGAATGAGAATTAGAAACAAAACCTCACTTGGTAGTTTCTCCAAAAACAGTTACTATTTCTAGGAAACTAAGCACACGAGTAAATACTATGACTTCCGAGGCCAGTGCGCAGGCGTCTAGGCTGCAGGCCCGGGATTCGAACCCGGCCGGCGTTCAGATCCAGTATCACGCACCTGTTCTTGTAAGTTAGACGAACGGTCCTCGTGCCTTCGCACTTCCCGGGCTGCTGTTCTTTGGACGCCTGTTCCCATTTGGAAATAATGTCACAGATCTGGAAAGGAAACAGAACGCTGAGATCCACAGGACTTTAAAAAGCAACGTTCGTGAGCGACGGGAGCGGCCGTGGGACTGAAAACTGAGTTTATACAAGCAAATCCCACTCACCAGCGCTTTCTGTTTTCAGCTTCTGCAGAGCTCTGGGCGGGATTTAATAACACATTTTTTTGTCCACTTGTTGAACTGGACACACATTAACTTTGGACTGTGGCCATACATTTTTACTCAGGAATCTTATGAGCGGCATGGGGCTGGGAGCAGGGGACTCTGGGAGTTTTTTTTCTTCTTCTGGTCATCGAAGAAGCCATTTTTCCACCTTGTGAATTTGTCAAGATTGGAACAAGGTACCCCAGAGAAGTCGGAGACAGAGGGAGCTCCCTCCATTTGGTGCTGGCTGTTTGGTGTAGCCAAGACCTTTGCTCCGTCTATTCCCTCACTTGCAAAATAAGTGGACTGTGTCTCTAAGGTCCCCACAGTTCAGTAATTCTGTATTTCTAACTGTTGTCATCGTTCCATGAAAACTTTGTTATTTTACCATGAGCTAGAAAAGATGTTCAAAAAAAATTTTTTTTTCCCTTTATTTTCACTGGCTCATTTCTTACCCATCTTCCAGACTGCAGTTCAGGTCTCCCCCAAGGCCAGTGTTGAAATTTCCCTTTATGCAAAGGGTCACAGCCCTCTTAAAATGCTTGTCACTTTCAACTGTAGTTTAAGATGATCAGTATATAACTCTGCTCCCTGCTGAGCAAACTGAAGTTCCCTGTGAGCAGAAGCCTTATTTGTTCCCTTCTGCCCAGGATTCGACTTAGCCCCAGGGGTTAACTGGAAACAGCTGTGAAGTACTGATGAATGAAATAGGGGGTGGGCTTCTACACCTTCATTATTTTTGAGTTTGTCTGTCTTGCATCTATTTGTGTGTATACGCATGCATGGAGGTCAAAGGGCATCTTGTCGGAGTCAGTTCTCTTCTTCCACCATGCGTGCTCCAGGGGTCTACAGGGGTTGTCAGACTTGGCAGCAAGCACCCTACTCACTGAGCCACCTTGCTAGCCCACATTCTTAGTACCCTGATATTCAGAGTACCATCACAATCATCACTCCTTTCCTCTATTAACACAGAGTCTGTGTGCGCAGGCTGCGTATTAAGAATCCATTGTTGGCCCCCACAATAAAAAGGGAAAAAAGAACTCTACAGCTTCGCCAAAGTTTGACAATTTAAAAAAATTGTGCTGATCAGGTTTCTTACATTTTTGGAAAATTCCTGAACTAAACTTGTACAGACTAATGAGTCTTTTGCTACTTGCTCAGTTTGGCTCCTTTGAAAAACTAGGTTTCACCTTGATATTTCCCTGAAGACAATGCTCTAGGTCTCTGCCAGAAGGATCGTCAGTGAACAGTGCAAATCCAGACTGTGCCGGCTTCCTCATTCCTGTGTCCTGGTTCAAAGTATTCAGAAATTCTTCCACTGTGGTAGACGCATCAAACCCGACTACCTAGACAAAGAGAGTGAGGCAGTTAATGAAAGGAAGACTCTTTTTTTTAAAACAAAAAACAAAAAACCAAAGATTTATTTATTTAATGAGTGCTCTATCTGCATGTACACCTGCATGCCAGAAAAGGGCATCTGATCCCATTACAGATGGTTGTGAGCCACCATGTGGTTGCTGGGAATTGAACTAAGACTTCTGGAAGAGCAGACAGTGCTCTTAACTACTGAGTCATCTCTCCAGATCCAGAATTCCGAAATTTCAGCTTCAGCCAACAGACAGAGAAGGAATTCAAAACTGAAAGGTCACTTGACAGCCTGAATATTGTATAGAGATATCAATTAGGCTTGCCCATTCGAAGTAAGCTAAGAAACACAGTGCAATATGTAATCAACATGCACCTGAAAGAAATACATTCATTTAAACAAATGAACACCTTCATGTATTTAATGGTTTAAAAAAAAAAACTTAAAAAACCACGTAATTGTTTCACCTGGTGTAGGTGTGCGTGCGTGTGCATGGTTATGCCGAGTGTGTGGAGGTCACAGGACAACTTGTGAGTGCAGATTGTGAGGATCGAACTCAAGAGGAAAGGCTTACGTGAGAAGAGTAACTGCTAGCTTTGGAACATGCTTCCTGCAGGAAACACATGAGAACCGGGGAGAGCCTAGCTAGATCACCAGGTAAGTCCAGAGAGCTGAAGAGTCTAAGACAGACAAGAACTGTGCCTACACCGCGCCAGTCCGGGTTTCAGCATGCTGCACGCCTGCTGCTGGGAAACCTGATGGAAGCACTCTCGGATTTGCTCAAGCACGGATTTGTTTTCCGTGTCGCTCTCTTGCTGCAGGGGAGCTGACCTGATAGACCCCATTCATGAAGTGCACAGGCATGCTGAAGGGCAGAGAATGATGGTACGGGTTTCGAAGGAGGGTTGAAAGGATTTCCATCCTTGAGGGTCTGGCCTCTCGGTCTCCATTTTGTTGTGTTCTTTCCACACAACGCTGGCAGTAAATGGCATATTTCCCAAATTCTGTCCTATAATGAAAAAACTTAAGATAAAAATCTAAGAATAAATTAACTGAGACAATCTAACATGTACAACTTTCACAGTAATATCAGACTGTTGGAATGTTTATTGGACTCCAGTTTCTTTAATTTTGCGACAGACTAACTCAAACATCCCTATGAAGTTTCTTATTCATCTTTCTGTATTGCTATAATCACAAGCTGAGTTTTAAATTGCCAGTTATTATACAGCCAATATATAATCACTATGGTAACAAATTGAAAGAAGATAATGTTTAAAGAATATGTTATGCCAAAACTCTGTAGTACGGTTCTCCACATTGACCCCAAGGCCACCAGCATAGTAGGCAAGAACTCTTCTTCTAAGTCATACACGCAAACTTCCCAGAATTCTCTTTTGAAGAGCTTGCAGATTATTTCACTATTAATAAGGTAAAAAAAAAAAGCCTTCATACAAAAAGCATATCCTATAAATGATACACTAAGCAAACCATCCAAGTATATAAATATACACATGGGATCAAGATTTTATCTGCCCTTATTTATATACGGCATAAAATTAAACACAGATTTTATTTTGTTTACAGATGATAATGTTTCTAAACACATCTATATTCAAGTGCTTTCAAGACATACTCAGTGGTGTCACCCTGTCAGGGGCTCCTCAGTAATTATAGTCACATAACCTTGATCACAGCTTTACTAAAATGAATTATGGACTGCAGGGTATTCTCCTATTGTTCTAAGCTGCTTTTTCTTCCTGTGTATGTCTGTGCTGTTCACAGGGTCTATTTAGCGTCTTAATATGAACCTCTCAGGCTCAGGGACGCTTCAGTTGGTGGAGGGCTCATCGAGCATTCACAAGGCCCTGAGTTTGATCCCCAGCACCACAACCAAGTAAACAAAAACAAAAAACAAAAACTCTCTCGGCTGACAAAGTGAACCTGGAAACGCCTTGGCCAACAGCCTTAGACCCCAGTCTAAAAAGATCATTCTGATAATTGGATTTTAAATACCTTTTTCAAGAGAATAAAAAAAAAAAAAAAACAGAAGCAATTCAAAATACAATTTTAAAACAAAGAAAGACCAAGGGGAAAGACATCCACAAAAAGAACCCAATGTAGATAACAGTGAAAAGGGAAACTAAGAAAGCAAAAGAGCTGCTTTTACCCACAAAAGCCAGATCGTTCATACTTGCAATGTACACGGTCTCTTCCTTAAAAGCGTTCTTTGTCAGATCTTCCAGCTTTGGTAGCAACCTTGCATAAGAAGAGATTTAACATAGCGAAGGGAGTGTTTCCCAGGCTCTAAATAAATGACAACCAAAGCCTTCCTGCTCCCATATTTGGTTCATGAATCCTTTGGAGAATATACCTGGCAGGTTATTAAATACTTATGATTTACTGTAGACTTTCAAGGCCATACGGATGGTTCGGCTGTCTAGCGTTCTGCACACCTGGAATCTGCATTCCGTTTTAGATGGAGCTGGAGGAGCCACAGGAAAGGGTGGTGGGGAAGGAAAAGTCCAACACAGAGTGCCAAAAGCTGCCAGCCCTGTGTAAGGAGAAATACCGTTCTTTAGAGACCTTGCCAGCCACGCAGACACGCCAGGGCTGTGTGCCTGGCAGAGGGTGAGAGCGATAAGCAGATGAGCGACTCTCTCAACCCCCAGACAGCTTGCCTCTTCCACAAACACATAACCTCTTCAGAGCATCTATATTACAGTAAAGGCTTAACAATTCAACATTGGGCCGGACCCATGCCCCACCTAGCTGTACCGACTGTCTACAACTGCGGTACCAAAGCTCACTAACAGATTCAATAGCTCTTCCTGACATCACACAAAGATTAGGAATTTCACTTTCTTTCGTTCCTTTATGTTTCCATTTATCCATTGAAACATCACATTTGAGAAAAATCGATTACAAAACAGTAAAAATAAAAATCGTATGCTCAAAACCCTTCCCACTCTCTACACATATACACATAAGGGCAAAGGATAAACTATTAACAGAGATATATTTAGGTAACAGGATCACATGTGAGTTTTTTCCTTTGCTCTTTTATATATGCTCCTTTCTATGTATTTTTTCCTCATTAAAAAGCGTAACATAATTTTTAAAAATTTCACATAAAAAAGGTAAGAAGGATGGGTTTTGTCCTTAAGGAGCCTAATCTAAGTAGGAAAAGTCTGTATAAAAGCACAGCAAATTAAAATATTTATAACATGGAGGCAACAGCTGGGGGCATCAAGGAAGGATTTCCGTGGAATACATAGTTTGAGATGGATTGTAATGTCTAACACTAGCAAGGAAGAGAAGAATCCAAGAGGGCCGGTGCCAGATGGGCACTGCAAGGCACCATGAGCTTGCAAAACATGGAGGGGCTTGTTCATTCTTATTGAACACAAGAGAGTCTGTTTATTCATTACTGACGGAGCAGGTGGAGAGGAGCTCCTGGAGTCAGACTCTGTGCTTCAGCTTCCAAACCCATTACAGGCGGTGTGAGCTGCCTGATGCGGGTGCTGGGAACTGAACTCTGGTCCTCTGGAAGAGCAGTATATACTCCTCACCACTGAGCCATCTCTCAGGGCCCTAACATGGCCATTAAGTTTTTGAAGCATGTTTAATGACATGGAGAAGCGATTACATTCTGAGGTTTTAGAATGTGATACGCACACTGTAACTCTGGTGTGAAAAACTGTGGAAGTGTACAAATGTATACACACTTACACACTTATACACAGGCATATGATAGATAAGTGTGCCAAAAAGTTATACATCAAAATACCAATGGCCAGTTTTCCTTTCATACTACTTGTATTTTCAAATGTTGATCCTGAATGTGTAGCACTCTTACCAGAAGACATCATTTTAAATTGCATGTATATGCATCAATATATACCTGCAATGGTCCTGGATGATTATGTGGCTGTCTTCGTCTTGTCTGTTTAATAAGCTGACAGCAAATTTCATTCTGTAGCTCGGGATGTATCAGGCAGACCTGCAGAGCACTCTGAGCTAGAGAAATATGGTAATCGATGGCAGGGGAGTCGACTGCGGCGTTTATAAAAAGCTGGCAGGACTGCGTGGAAAAGAATATAATCACAGCCATTCTATTCTTTAGCAACAGTTTTTGTTTTTAACAATGAAAAAAAGACGTATTTTGACAACTCCAATTAAAAGAAATCTGGAGTGGCTACTGTGATAGTAGACCAAGTGGATCTCAGAGCAAGAGGGTTTTTGCCAAAGATAAAGAGGGTCATTTTATAATGGTGAAGGGGTCACTTCTGGAAGACATGATGACTGCTCTATGTTCTCTAATAACAGAGCTTTAAAATACGTTTGCCTCACCCAGTCAGTCATTCATTTTAGCCACCACATTTTCATCTCTGAAAGTTCAACTTGGGTCTGTTAAATACTTTCCATTATCCTCCTTTAAATGCCTTTTTTTTTTTTTTTAACTGCACACACACAAAAAAAAAGTACAGTAGCCTCCTGATGAAGCATCATCTTACATGTTCTTCAAAAGTGAGTCTGGGGCATATAGCTCAGGGCAGAGTGCTCATTTCTATCATCATCAGCAATCTCATCATCATCATAGTCTGAATTCTCTTAGAGTCAAACTTAACAACGCAAGTGACTACAATCAATCAAGTGGTCTGCCAACGCGTAACAAGTTTACCTTAAACAACTTAATGGCCTCTGTCTGCAGAGCTTCAGAAGGCAGTGTGGTCAGAGGGGTCAGGATCCCATCTTTGCTGTGACACAGCGTGGGATGTCTCCATATCTGGGAGGCTGAGCACAGAAGAGGACGTGAGGAGAGGGAGATGACTCATTTACTTGGTTCCCATTAGCCTGACCGTTTAGAAACCAGCTCATTCAGGCCTAGCTCACTTTCTCCCAAGGGTCAGGACAAAACCTCTAAGCAGTGCTGTTTTATCTCACCCCCCGGGCCCTGCAGTTCTCATGTGTCTGTTCTGGAGGATCCGCACGCAGAAGAGCCGAGTCCTAACTGACTAGGCTGGCACAGTTCTACATGGCATCATGTGGCTTACACGTGCCAATAGCTAGTGTGTAAGGAGGTCGCTTTAACAAGGATCTTGAAGAAGATCTAGTGAGAAGCCACACAGGGGCAGATATGAAGATAAAGAGGAAAAAGAAGTGAAGTCATTCCTGAAAGCAGTATGCATTAAATTCCTACACTACGGCTGGGCATGAATGGCAGAGTGCCCGCGAGGCGCGCGCTAGTAACAAGTGTGATGCGGTCTCTGTAAAACACCGCAGAATCTAGAGTCTCGGCGGAAAACCTTATATGCCAGCTAATCTTGAACTTCAACGGAACAAGACTTAGAAATACGCCTCTAGCCACGTCTGTGAGGCATTTCCAGATAGATAGCTTCACAGAGCAGGGGAGACCACCCTGAACAGGGGCCTCACTATTCCACAGGCTGGGGCCCGGGGTGAACGAAAAGGAGAAAGGAAGTGATGCCGTCAGCCACCTCACACGCCTGCCAGTGTCTTCCCCACCCTCAAACTGCAGGCCCAATTTAACTCTTCCTACAGTTAACTTGCTGTATTCTGAGCATTTGATCACAGCAATATGAAACGTAATAATTCACCATGGCTGCAAGAAGATTAATGTCAAGATAGAGCTGCAAATGCTATAAAAGGGTTATTGAAAGGGGAAGCAAACTGGGGCTTAATTTCAACACTGATGAAGCCCCTTTGCACAGATGCAGTACTGGAGTGGGCTGGCTGAGGGATCCCCAGAGGCTAACCAGGACTTCACCACGTTAGTGAGAGGTGCGGAGCCTGGGACTCCCAGGCAGAGGGAGCCATGTCAGCAGAGGCACAGGGTGTGACAGGACATGAAGGTGCTTATGTTCCTGGCGACTAATAATTCCAGCCCAGGAAGCCAGGGATAAGGTGGGCATGCTACAGGGAAAGAGTACCCCACACACTGAATGCCCCATCGGGAAGGGGCTTGGGACCCTTTCCATGAACTCGAAAGCCTTTGTGCTTATGAACTTACAAGGCTCCCCCTCTATATTTAGCAGCTTGCAAACCAGTTGTTCAAATTCGGATCCAACGTTTACATTGTTACTTCCAGCTGCCACAGTGAGATGGTAGAGCCAAGTGTCCTTGAAAGGAGAAGATTTTAACAGGGGTTAGCCAAGACATCCTTCTGATTTTACGGGAAGGAACAACTTGCAAAAACAGGAAAACAGCAACGACAGAAAACCCTGGGACAGAAAAGAAACCACTTTCTTTAATTTTTAATTTGTACTTTGTGTGTGTGTGTGTGTGTGTGTGTGTGTGTGTGTGTGCGCGTGCGCGCGCGCGCGCGCGCGCACCGGGCGTGTATGTGGAAGTCATAGGACAACTTGAGGGAGTTGGTTTTCTCTTTCCCCAGGTCCCAGGGCTCAAACCCAGGTCCTCAACCCTGCTGGCAAGCACCTTTGCCCTCTGAACCATCTCACTGGCCCACTAGTTTTCAACTAACTGGAAGGCTATAGGCAAGGCTCAGAGGAGGGCTTGCTCTCTTAAACCATGCTTGTGCAGTTCTTCACTTGTCAGTATATTCTACACACGCTTCCTAGAAATGTGTGATAGAATTAAGGAGCATATTACACGTTAAGAGTCTGGAATAAATACAGCTAGTTAGAATTTTTTTTAAGATGTATAATTCTTGTATTCTAAGAAATACAATAAAGTCTATCCAATTTAAAAATCTTACTCCCAAAGTAATTCGTACAGAATGCTGAAATAAAAAAAAATTAATAAAGAAAGTAATACCCAAAATAAATACTGCTCTTTTTCATCTGTAGAAATACATGTGTAGACTGAATTTTTACAGAGTTGATATTATACTAAAAACAGATTGTTATAATTTTTGCTCAGTGTTATTTGTTTTTCAGATAAATAATACTAACCAACACCTGTTATTTAAAAAAGACATCTATTCTATGTTCTATCTTTTAAATATTTCCGAGATAAAATTATTGTTAAAGTAATATAGGTAATTAGTTTAATAATTTTCTCAGTTTGTATTCTATTTAAGGAGAATTCTGGGATCAAACCCAAGGCCTTGCACATATGTGGTGAACCGTCTGCCACTGAGCTGTACCTCTGGCCTCCTTAGTGTACAATCCTGAAAAATAACTAGGGGTCATGATGAAGACACAAACTCTAGGAACTGGCAGAAACCCACAAGTGGGCACTGCAGGAGCATAAGAGAGTGCTCTCCGGCCTCGTGGTCCTTCCTGTACGGTAGGAGCACTCCCCTGCCTCAGGTAGACTCAGGAAATTCTTAAAATCTTTGACAATTTAAAAACTTGTCATTTTTCATGCTTTCCACTTCTTTGATTATAGAAAAGTTTACATTACATTTACTAATCATTCACGGCCTTAGTAAGTTCTTCAGTGGGCTATCTCTCGTTTTTCTATTGGAAAATGCAGGTTTTTGTTTTTTAATCAAATGGGAAGCAGTAAAGGCCAGTGTTTGGGAGCCTGCATTCTGGAGTCAGAGTAATGGGTTTAAACCTATCAACAGGCAAGTGCTTCTGTGTTTCTCTCTGCAACTAGAAATAAAACCACCTTCCTGTAAAGAGTTACTGAAAAGATAAAGACTTCTCAGACCACTTTGCCTAGTAACACACGCTTCAAACACAGCCACCGACAGTAAGAATACACTGCTGTGTGTTGAAGACACAGTAGCCATAGATGGAATATTTTGAGTTTCTTGTAATATATTCTAGTTGCATTTATGATATTATTTGACATAAGGATTTTAATTTTTTTGTTTTGTTTGTTTTTCGAGACAGGGTTTCTCTGTGGTAACTCTAACTCTGGCTGTCCTGGACCTCACTCTGTGAACCAGGCTGGCCTCAAACTCACAGAGATCCTCCTGCCTCTGCCTCCTGAGTGCTGAGATTAAAGGTGTGTGCCACTAGCACCCGGCTAGGATTTTAATTTTTTAGAAATGTATGTATTTTTATTTTATGTGTATAAGTTTTTTGTTTGAGTGTATGTATGTGTACCGCATGTGTGCCTCATGCCCTTGGAGACCAGAAGACAGCAGCAGAGACCCTGAAACTGGAGTCACAGATGGCTGTGAGGGTTGTGAGCACTGTGTGGGTGCTGAGAACCAAATCTGGGTACTGTGCAAAAGCAGCAAGCTCTTAGCGTCTGAGCTCTGGATTTTAAAACTTTAAAGTTAACTTTATCAACCACCGTCACCGCGATTCCTTACACGGTGTGTATTTTTTTTTTTTAGTACTTTTTATTCAGAGATGAGACAGAAAACTCTTAAGAGAAAAAAAATTCATTAAGCTCTTTTAGCTCTTTATAAATTCACCCAGAAGTCATTTTTAGTAATTGTGTAAAATGAAAATTAGTTATTTTCCCTAATAACTAATTACATCAAGCACAAGAAAAATATAATACTATAAATATAATAAGCACACAATTCATTCTCTTTTCTATCAACTTGTGATTCTCCTTTATCATACATAATGTCATACATATATATGTAGCAAATATAGTAATTCACTTTTTGTTGTCTCTAAACCAAAGTTTTTACTGGAAAAAAAAAGATGAGTGAAAAATGTTAGAGGCCTTAGATGCAGCAGGAATGCCCGGCCTGGGAGGGTCACACACGTAAACACAAGGCCCCTTCGTCCCCACGGCCGCCACTCATTTCAGACGCCACAAGACCTTTGCCAATAGGATGGAGACTGTCTAGACGAGGCGTATTTCCAGCGAGGTAGAGCGCCTCAGGAAACAGAAACTGCAGCCCCTCCCCCAAACACACCCCCACCCCCAAAATCAGTTCTTATTTCCATAAAATTGGCTTGAAATCATCAATACCTGAAGTATAAAGCCTGGGTCATTTTAAAACAACCAAGAAGACGTTGAATACCTTCTCGTGCTTGGACCCGATCAGCAGGTAGGTGGGGCCTTGGTCTTTGGGGTGGATAACGATGGTGTAGTGAGTGGAGAGCAGACCACGCCCACTGGCTTCGTAGTCTTCATCCGAGTCGCAGGACCGGTCCACCTCCTCCACCTTAGCCTCCCAGAGTTTGATCTGACCTAGAGGAACCTGAAGCAGAGGATACCAGTGCTGAAGGTGGTACTTCCCCAGACTTCTCCTGCCAGAAGTTATAATGGTCCATTCCAGTTGTACTTTTTAAAGGCATACCTTAAAAAATGAATACCTCATTCAAATTTTATTACATACCTTGTTATAAATACAAAGGAACAAGCAGAGACCCTGACTGCGATATAAAACAACCAAGTGAATACGGGACATTTAACATTTGAGGGGAAAAAAAATAACAAAACGTGTGGTTCAGACTATTCAGTTAGACTCAAATGACTGATTCCTTGCTCAAGATACAGCAGGTGATATTTCAGCCATAGTACCCAGAGGATTCAGTTTTCCTCCCAGAATTGATGAGTAGTCAAGTTAGTAGACCAAAAGGTAAAAGTGTAGCCGGTGGTGGTGGTGGTGTAGCCTTTAATCCCAGCACCTGCGAGACAGAGGCAGAAGATCTCTGTGAGTTCAAGGCTAGCCTGGTCTACAGAGTGAGTTCCAGGACAGCCAGAGTTACAACAGAGAAACCCTGTCTCAAAAACCAAAAAAAAAGAAAAAACAAAAACAAAAAAAGGTGAAGTGTAGACACGGGCTTCAAAATGTTCACAGAAAAGAATAACTAGGCAGCGGTACAAAGGCCACCTCAGACCCCCATAATGTCTCTAAGTGTTCTCAGACTGCTCGTCGAGGTGTGCAACACATCTCTGGGAAAGGCAGTGAGTGGCAGTGGTTTCTTTTCATTGCAATTTAAGGGTGAGAAGCCCTTCTTACGGCTAGCTCTGTTAAAGTTTATCTATTCCCTTACTGACTAACATAAACATGTCTTCCATGTTAGTTATTTAGTATATCTGTTTTTAAACTTTTACACTAGCTACGGACATTGCAAAGCATTCTTCAGATTTATAGTCCTAAAATATTTAGCCAAGTTTGCAATTGCATGGATTACTTTCTTTTGGTGTGTGTGGGGGGGAAGGGGGGGAGTATTGAGACAATTCCTCACTCTATAGCTAGGCAATGCTAGTCATCCCCCTGCCTCAGCTTCCCTGGGTACTTGGGATTACAGGCATGCGCCATCATGCCTGGCAGCAGTTCTTTACAAAGCCTGTTCTAACCACAAACATTTGTGCTGTCATCCATTTCATGGCGCATCCCAGGTCTCCGTGCTCGGGCTCTCCTGACCACCGACATACACTGTGGCTGAGCTCACCCAAGCTCCTGGCTTTAATCCCAGCATATATTAGCTACTCCCAAATGCTTAACTCCAGACTCCCCACCTGGGCTTGGATGTCTAACAGCATCTCCACCTCCCTTGGCGGAGTCCACCTCAACCACCTCTTTCCCCCCCCCCCCCCCCCCCCCCCCCCCGCCACCCCTTTCCACTGCTCTTGGTGACTTCATCTTTCCAGTCATCTGGGCCAAAAACTTTAACACCATCACTGACCCGTTTCTTTCCCTGACATAAATTCTGTCAACAAGACTTTCAGAATATATGGTCTCTTCTTACAGTGGTGTTGCCTCCACTAATTGCAACTGTCTCTGGACTAGACTCGTCTAACAGACTCATAATTTGTATCTTCCTTGTTCCCTTTAGTCTGTTCCTAATGTTCCTGTCAGACAGGGTAAGACTGCACAGCTCTGCTCAAAATCCTCCAGCGGGTCTTGTCTCACTCGGAGTAGAAGCTGGGCATGGCAGAACATGGAATGCCAAAGACACCTCTGGCATAAAGGTTTTTTTTTGTACTACAGATATTTTCAAAATAAAACAAAAACATAGGTACAAGAGGTGTATCTAGACTCTTCTTTTTCTTTCAAGTCAGGAGATAAAACACCCATATGGAAGGTGTCCCTTTGGTAACAGGATGGAAACAACATTCTTAGCATCAAGACGAGCTGAGGCCGGGAAGCTTAGACAGAAATCTTGCTGAGCCAGCCTATGGTGCTAGGCTCTTCGCTACCCAGTTAGCTACTGCAGCCTGTCCCTGGGCCTTTCCTGGTTTTTCCAAGTTCTTTGTCCAGTCCAACTGGTGTCTATGGGTTCACTTCTGACAAAGCCTTGTGTGTCCCATACAACTTACATTCAATAAATCTGAACACTTTCCTCCTATAATCTGTCCCACTTAGTTTAATTCTCAGGCCTCCTGAAAACTACCAACACAGAGGTAAAATTTTGTCTGCCTTAAAAAGCCACCATTTTTGCTTTGACCTACTATGGTTCAGTCCCTGTCATATCCCTCCCCTCCCCACCTCTCCTCTCCCCTCCCCTCCCACATCCCTCCCCTCGTCTCCCACTATTTTTTTTCTAAAGGGTTCCAGTTCTGACACATTGACCTCACTCTCTCTGAACACAGCAGGCCCTCCTGCCTCAGGGCCTTTGCTCTTGGTGCTCCCTCTGCCTGGAATATTGTCCCAAATATCCACATGGCTGCACTTTTACTGCCTGTAGGAGCCAATGAAAAGTGTTTTAGTGAGGTCTTACTGGGTGGGACATTACATAGAAAATCAAATAACATCTGCCTAATGGCTGGTTAACAGTGACGATTACCTAATTAAACAGAATCTCTCTCACATGAAACATGTTTCATTGGCATTCTTTTTTAAAATTGTTTTCATGTGTATGTGTTTGTCTCTCTGTGCATACGTCCTGTATCTGTGGGTGCCAGCGGAGGACAGAGGAGGTCAGACAGGCGCTAGGGTCAGACCCAGGTCCTCTAGAAGAGCACCCAGAGTTCGTAATTGCTTCGCAATCTCTCTAGCCCTGAAACATGATTCTTGATCCATTCAATGGATAATAAATGTACACTGAGTAGTTACTATATTGAGCACTGGATAAAAAAAATTTTTTTTACTTCTAAAATAAAAATCCAGAATTAACTTATCTTATTTGAAAAAATAAGGCAGGAAAAAAGCAAAAGAATAGGGCAGAAGGTCACATTGATAATAAAATGTGAAGAAGATGAATTCTCTAAGACAGACCCGTACCCTAATTATTATGTTCTCTCGGCTCAGCAAGCCTAGGAATCGCTCGCCTTCATCACCCCAATCTTTAATAAATTATTACTGTATCACAGGATTTACCACATGTTCTGGTTTAACGTGAAGTGTTGTCCCCAAGAGCCCAAGTGTGGGCCCCTTCTAGAGCTTCTGTAAACTCAGAAAGTGGGACCTACCCAGAGGAAGGAGGTCACTGGGGGCACATCCCTGACCTCTGCTGCCTCAACTTTTCTGAAGATAAACTCACTTATTGACCCTCCCTAAAAGTCACGCGTGTCCCCAGTTCCACATCAAAACTCGGATGCCCGTTCTTGTGTCCGGTGAGCAGGAAGCGGTGAGCCTTGCTTTGCACTGTGCTCAGACATAATGCGTTACTAGGGAGGCGCTTTCCTCTCCTCCAGAGGCTTCCTTTCCAAGGGCCAGCGCTGTTAACTCCCATCCCACCAGCAATGCTGAGAACAATGGCCCACGTGTTAAACACAGCTGGTAGACCCGAAAGCACACAGCCTGTGACGAGGGACCAGGGAAATAACTGACCCACGCGGTCACTGGACCAAGTCACAGGCTACCGCTCTGTGGAGCTGACACCATCACTTTACACCAGAGCTTGAGGTCTACATAGATTGACTAAATCCATATAGTTACAGCAACACCAAGGTGACGCTGAGTGCCCGCCACGACCTGTGCCCATTTCGCCTTTGGGAGACGGCCCATCTTTCTACTTTCAAAGTGAAGATGACTCACGTTCCGAGGAGGGAGGGAGGATATTAGTTTTAAAATGAGTAGACAGGATATACTCAGACAAATGGGTGAACGGGTCAGAGGTATTCAGGCGTCCGAGGACCCGGCAGTCTGGATTCCTTTTCTCCCTAGTTGTCTTCCCTAGCTGTTCACGTCTCTTAGCGTCATCTAATCTGTCAGAACACTGGGAATTGTGGCAAAGTAAAGGTTAGGCTTTGCTTCCCCAGTTCTTAGGAAATGCATCAGGTAAAAATTACTAAGCAGAATTTAAAATAAAAATCCAAGTGGGTTATTACCTCAGTAATAAGTATAACACCAAATTACCAAAAATTTTAAAGTTTTGCCTAACGGCAGAAAAGCCAGAAAGAAAGCTTTTCAGCTACCACAAGCGAAATTCCTTATCTCACTGGGACGTTAAAACGCATACATACCTTTTCTTCCTGACTCCGAAAATAATACAAGATCTTTCCGACAAGTGTGCACCAGACTCTCTTAGAGTAGCCATGCTTTACCTGAAATTAGATTTCAGTGGATTAAAATGTAGTCCAGAAGTCTGGAAAACTGCAGTACAGCGTATACATTCTCTGTGAGGCGCCACTGGTGTCCAGTTTGCTCAAGATGGAAGTGACATTCCAAGTGGATGGGTCAAACACTCCCTGAGACCTGCCCGTGTGCTTTACAGCACGCCACACGACGCTCCCTGAGTTCCGTGCGTCACACACGCCGCCCGCCGCTAAGACGCCTCATCTTGGTTTAAGAAAAAGCGCCAATTTCACGATTAAGTTTATTTTGTAGTTTCTTTATGGCCAAGGTTTCCAGTAACCTGCTGGTTCTCTGGGTCAGCATTTTAACGTTCAAATGAAGGAGGTTAAAAATCTGAAGAATCCTAGTCATTTCCCAAATGAAAGCTTTTCACCCAAAACATTTCTTGCTTTCTCTAGAAGGAACCATACCGAATGACGCAACGCCATTAAACGCCGTGGCTGTGCTGGAGCTGAGCACCTGGCTCCACTCAGGCCCTCGATAGGTGACAAAGGCAGTCTCTGATCTAGCCGCTGACTGTGCAGAGTCAGAGGTGAAACTGGAGAAACCGGTACGAACAAGACCCAGCCCTCTTCTTCAGGAGCTCACAGTCTTTGCTGAGGACACTTTATCATCTGTTAATTGAGTATTGTGAGGGGGTCATGACTTGGGGCTTCTGTAGCTCTCCAACCTGCACTAGTGCTGCTCGGGTGTAGACTTTGAAGGTCTAAACCAGACAGACCCTGTTACATCATTCATTCTACAAGAACATGAAGAAGCCCATCCCCACCGGTGGGCAACCCTAAGATAAAGCCCTCTTACCCCCATCCAGAATATTTTGTGCAGGTAGTTGTCTGAAACTACCTGCAATTCCTCTCCCCTGGCAGTGGTCCTGTCAATCTAGCACTGGCAACGCATTGCGCGTGCGCACACACACATTCTCACTCTGGGGTCCTCAGGCAAGTGACTTACCCAGTTACCCTGTCCTTCCCTGCTATATAAGGGGTCAAATACACGGCCTCTTTTAAACCCACGAAACCAACTAGCCTTTCGGCTTTTGAAGCTATGGTTTAAACAAGTAACTCTGCCACCAATGTTTCCGTGGATTTAGAATGCTCCCTGAGAAACCACAGCAACAACAAAAATGTTTCATTTGGCAAGACACACCTCAGTTTAATTAAATTTGGAAACATATATTTACAGAGGAATATCCTGGGCTTTTAAACAGTGCTCTGCAAGACTGCTTCTTCTTTCTTTAAACAGCTCTGAAAGAAGTTTCCTCAAAACTGGAGTATAATTTGTGTCCTTTGGAAACGATGTATTTTAAAAACAGAACAACGCTGCATTCTGAACCGAAAGTGGGAAGGAACCTTCACCAACCACTGTAAAACCTGCGCTTTAAACATAAACACACCACACACACATCTTATATTAGGATTTCTTCAAATTCGGGATCTGAAAGCATTTTAACAAAACTTACCACACTGGACACGAAACGCAAAGGAACCTCAAAGCCTTGGCAAACCGAATAATTTAAAAACCAATTTTTGACCTTGCTTTGACAACAAGGGCCTTCCCTATCAGCTAAAACTTTGAGAGCAAACAATAGGTCTTTACCCTAAGCCTCTGTCCACACAGAACGCCAGTTCGCCTTCTCTCCTCTCTTCCCCTCATCTCACCCCTGTACTGTCTCCGATGCAAACCCTGTCACCAGCCTTCCCGACTTCAGCATCTACAAGAAACTCCTGTGACAATAACCTAGCATTTCTGCGTGCTTTTAATGTGCCAGGTACTGTCTGAATGAACTTTACATGTTTAAATCAAATATATTTCATGCTTTCAACACCCCGGGGGGTTGTCGCTATGATTATCCCCCATTTCACAATGAGCAAACTGAGGCACAGGGCCTGTGAGTAACTTACTCCAGGTCACACAGGTGGTGAATGTCAGAGCCAGCTCTTGTGCCTAGGCAGTGTGGTTCACGGGCTCTTCCCTCTGTGGGATCTGCTAAAGAATCTCTTCAGGGGTGCCCTTTTCATTTCCAATAAACTTTGATATTTTCCCACATACCCCTTGTCTTCACACCCTTGGTCAGTTTTCTCCACCGGCAAAGGATTCACTTCGGTAACTTGCACTCTGCTCTCCCTGGTCACCACCGCCTCCCACTCTCCCCGCCCTCCCACCCACACCATTGCTACCCTTTGACCTCATTCCTGCTTCAGGTCCTCTGATCTTCTAGTTTCCCCCTTCCCAACTGGCCTCTCTTCTTTCTCTGCCAACCTAGGATCCCACATTTGAGCATCAAACAATTCTTGCTCCTGGGCCCATGGTCAAACTGCATTCCTATGCTCCTGGCAAACGAAACTTCACCTCCCCACAAGCCTTTAACTAGCCCTGCGGGAGGGTATGAGAAAGGAGAACGCTTCGGCAGATGGGTACCCTGGAATAGTGTTAGCCATAGTTAACTGGTGAAACTGGGTGGTGAATCTGAACGGGACATTATAACCTTTGCTTTCACATCTTTGAAATTTTATAACGAAATACACACTTCAAACCATCACCTTGATAGGTATGCAGTAAAACCAGGAAAAAGTTAATTGTAGAATCCAGGTGGTAGAAATATCGGTGTTTACTGTAAAATTTCTTCCAGATCTATTCCATATTTGAAATTGTGCATTAATAAGATGTCAGGAAAAGCCACTATGCTCCTGTCACTAAAGTCTCCTCTCCTAACATGGGCACTGAAGACACCAGAGAAGAACTGAGATGAACTCCATTACATCTAAGTGAGCCTTAGTAACACGCATGAACCCCAAATGCCTCTGGCTATATCACATCTTCGTGATTACAACCAGTTCTTCTTCCCACTTAGTAAATACCTTTGTCTTAAGGGGACTGAGAAAACTATGGACATTATAAGTGACCTCACCCGATATCCCTCAAATACAGAAGCTCACCCTGCTGTGGAAGTTTATTTTTAGTTATGTATGAAATAATTGTTTTGTGCACTGTTGGGGAAAGGAATGCCCAGGACTTGACATTCTGCATTATCCTCAGGTGTTGGATTTCTGTGGGGGGTGTTTGATTGCTCATGAACTGCACGTGCTGTCAGTAGAACACCAAAGGAGTTCTGTATCAGTAAAAACACCTGAGCTCGGATGCTAGGAGTCCCACTATCGAGTGTGGTGCTTGTCGGGATGGTGGTTCCCTCTGCCGAGGTCTGGCAGGGTATGCACCTATGAAAATGCCTCCATGTCTCTCCTGGTGAGCCCACACAGTAGGTAAACAATTACACTCACCCACACCCCTCCTCATGTCCTTCCAGGCAGTCCTTTTTCCATCATGCCTCTCCCTGATCCCACCCCCTCACTTCTGGATTTTATTCTTCCCTCGGTTTATAAGTACAAGGCCTTACCATCCTCTTCTGACTCCATGTTCCCCACAGCTTGATTCTTTCTGTGTACTGGGGAGTACAGACAGCCCCGTGAACCCTTCATTTGCCTCCCATTTACCTCCCAGACACTGCAGTGTGCCTCTTCCCTGAGCACAGTCAGGCATGGCCCAGAGATCCCCCACTCCTGCCCAACGGTTCCCTCACAGGCTCCACGACAGTACCCTCAAATTTTCCATCCACCCCCTGACATCCCCTACATCTTGGAAACCCCAGCGTTCCATTCTCTGTCCCCGGTTCTGCACATCTGTATTAATTTTTTTCTGAGCGACTTCTCTCATTTTCATTATTCTAACAGTCACTTAAATGACACTAAGTCCCCAAGCTCGCCTTTCTCAGCCAGCCCTCTCCTCCCACGCAGACTGTGTTCTGCTGCCTACTAAGATTTTTAACTGGTTATATATTTCTGTATGTTTCGGCTGTGTATGGGTGGGGTGGGGTGAGGGTGTGCAAGCCATGGTGTGCTTGTGGAGGTCAGAGGACAACTTTGTGAGGTCATTTCCACCTTTACCTGGGTTCTGGAGATCAAACTCAGGTTGCCAGGCTCACGCGGAAGGACCCTCACCTGCTGAGCCATCTTGCCAGCCTGTGATGTTTCTCAGTTAAGACAGACATCTCAAACTCGAAACATCAACATGTTCCCAAACACCCGTCCATCTCCCACCTGCTCCTTTCTCTTATCTAGCCCCGTCTTCCATCTGGACACTTAAACAACGTTGTTATTTCCTGGCCCCGTTCCAAACAAACTGGTTTTGCCTCCAGCCACTATTTAAATTCATCCTCCCTTCTCTTTTCCCATGACCAGTTCACAGCCTCGTGTCCATGGCAACTATGACTTAACTGTTCTTAAGACTGTCTATCATGCCTCCTATGAATTTGTCTTCCTCAGCAGAGCAAGATGTTGACAACCTGCATATGTCCATGTCTCCATTACAAACCCTGAAGAGCTCAAGACATCCTTCATGAAGTCCAAAGTATGTAACCTGCCATAGGACAAACAACAAGAGGCTCTCTGCTGTCTTCCCCAAAATGATGCTAGTTCAGGAAGCCCTGCTTTGTCATCATGTCTGTTCCACACTGTCTCCTCCCATGGGGTGGCTTCTCTGTCTGCTGCCAGTTGGTATAACTAACTCCTACTCCTCTCCAACACTCAACACGGGCAATGACCAGAGAAGTCAACAACTTCAGCAGTTCTCTCTATGACCTCATGATACGTCAGTGATTATACCTTTCTCATGTCATTACAAATACACTTGCACCCCTCTCTTTCTCAATAGGAATGAAGCTATCTAAAGAATGGAACAGTCTGCTATTCTTTTCTGTTTTGTTTTCAAATTAAACTTTTAGGTAGTACTGGGTCTCATTGTGGGGTTTTAATATACATACCATGGCTCTTGGCTTATATGCTCTTTTAAATTTTATTTTTCCTTCATTTTCATTTTATGTGGGTGGGTATTCTGTCTGCATGTGCCTGGATACTACATGCATGCAGTATCCAGGGAGGCCAGAATAGGATCCCTTAGGACTGGAATTAAAGACAGTTGTGAGCTGCCATGTAGATGCTGGGAATTGAACTCAGGTCTCTGGAAGAGCAGCCAGTGCTCTTAACTACTGAGACATCTCTCCAACCCCCTCATATGCTATTTTAATGTCCTTATCCCATTGTGTTGCATGTGGTAAGTGTTTGATTTTTCTTTTCAGGCAGTCTATGTAGCCTCAGCCTTCTTGAAGGATGTCTTGAGCCTTTCAGGGTTTGTAATGGGGACATGGACATATGCAAGTTGTTAACAGCTTGCTCTGCTGAAGACGACACTGGAACTCACTATGTAGACTGGCTAGTCTTGAACTTACGGAGACCCACCTATCTCAGTCTTCCAAGTGCTGAGATTAGAGTTATGTACCATTTATGGCCCTTCATAATATTTTTTTAAAGAAATGAATTTGCAGAGGGAATGTTCTTCTTAAACATTAAAATGAAGATCCCAAGGACAACAGCCTAACCAGACATTTCCCCCTAACTCAGAAGGTGTAATGAGGCAATGCTACACTGTCCCTGTCATCCGACAGTGCAACCTCACGTTCCTACAGCAGCAAGTGTTCTTCTGCAACACTTAAAAGCGTCGTCACATATAAGGATTTATTTAAGCTCCGCCCTACACATTTAAGCTGATTGCAGTTTTTCTAGATTATAAGCCATGCTTTGCGAGGATATTTTTCTGAAGTAATAAAGATGCTCCGTATCTTAAGCCAGGCAGTATCTTAACTCAGGAGGCAGAGGAAGGGGTTTGACTGCACAGAGCAACCCTGTCTTGCAAAACAAACCCATGTTCTGTATCTCAATGGAGCAACAGAGTCATAGTAAATGTATTTCAAAATTCACTCTACTTTTGAGTTGTGCATTTTCAGAGCCTGTTAATTATCCCTCATTTTATCCCTACTTTAAAGTAGCAGAAAAACAAACACCCTGTGATGGGCATCTCTATATTTTGGAACTCACTCTGTAGACCAGGCTGGCCTCGAACTCACAGAGATTCACCTGCCTCTGCCTTCTGAGTGCTGAGATGTGCTACCACTGCCCAGTTATACTCTTTTAAAAATTACAATAATTTATTTATTTGGACGAACGAGCACATAATAGAGTACAGTCAGAGGAGAGTTTGTGGGTATCGGTTCTCTCTTTAGATCATGTGGCTCCCAGAAACTGAACTCAAGTCATTAGCCCTGACAGCAAGTGCCTTCACCCGCTGAGCCGCCTCACCAGCCCCCACCATGGAATTTTTTTTAAATGTTTGCTATTTAGGCTGGGGAGACATGCTCAGTCAGTAAAGCGTTTGCTATGAAAATATGAGGACCTGAGTTCATACCCAGCACCACAGAATCCGTGCTGTAATCCGTGTTGTGGAACAGGATCCCCCAGGGCTCCTGACCACCCAGCCTAGCCTGATGGGTAAACCCCTGAGAGAGAGGGAACATGTCCCAAAGAACAAGCTGAGGGCTGATGAAGCGGCTCAGCAGGTAAACGTGCTTACCACAAGCTAGTGATCCGTACTTAATCCCAGAACTTACACGGTGGAGGGAGAGAACTGTCTTCTATAGTGAGTACTTGGTGCTACAGGAATATGTACTGATATATTGTCAGGTGACACACACACACACACAATCACAATCACACAACTGCAGTGGCATGCTCCCCCCAACATACATGCAGGTGCACATGATATAAATAAATGCAAAAAAAAAAAAAAAAAGAAAGAAAGAAAGCAAGCAAGCAAAGAAAAACTAGGGTGGCTGGCTCTTGAGATTGACCTGTTTTCCACATACATACAACACACAGGCACACATGTGTGCACACACACACACAGGAATACATAATTGCACACCCACACAAGAAAGTTGATATTCACCCATCTCAACTGTTCATCCAAAATTACTGAGCCAACATTTGATCCAGGACATTGGTAAACTGTCTTCCACAGTGACACTCTAGCAGACTCCTTAGTGTATTTAAATACTGGGCTTCAACTTTTTAAAACATGTCTTTCCTTTAACCAGATTTTAAAAACGGTACCCATTTTACCAAGTGTGCATTAAAGATTCTGAGTAATAGCAGATTTCTGCTATCCTTGCCGATCTTGTCTCTCCCGCCTTAGCTTCGCTGTGTCTGCTTCCCTTCCCTCGTGTCCTTTGGCTCTTTGGTATAGACTCTTAAGTTACTAATTAGAAAAGGCTTGTTAAATGTTTTTATCCCATCATTTATTTAACGTGTGTGTTTACGAGTGTGTGTGTGCACCACAGCACACTTATAAAGGTCAGAAGAACTGGTAGGAGCCGGTTCTCTCCTTCTCCCATGTGGGTTTAAGGGTTCAAACTCAGGTCTTCGTACTTAGCAGCAAGCACTTTAATCTGCAGATCCATCTTGCCAGTCCGAGCTTACCACATTTAAGGGTATTAACTGGGTTTCACATCCTTCAAAGACCTTTTCAAGTGTTTTCATTTATATTTTATGCATGTGGTCAAATTTATCTTTTTCATCTCTGTAGTTTCTTTTCCCCCCTTGGGCATTATAGTTAAAGACACCTTCCCACCCTCAAATGAAGTATTAAATGCATATACTTCCTGAACCCCCCTCCTCACGATGCATGGAGTTTATGAAGACAGCTGCCTGGGATGTTGCTATGCATACAGGAGTCCTACCTTAGTGAGCAATCCCTTGGCTGTCGGTTTGCCCTCCGGTTGCAAGCAAAGAGGGTTAGCAGCTTGTACTCGAAGAACATTCTGTAACACTTTAATCCATTCTTCCAATATATTGGGAGAATCTGCAGTCAGATAGTATGTGTGTTTCTCTGTGGTCAGCTAGAATAAGATAAGGAACAGCAGGAGAGGCAATAATGGTGACTTAGACAAGCATTTCATCGTCCATTCAAACATCGTTACCGACAGGAAAGAACACATGGTACCCCTAGAGCCCCAGGTTCCAAGGAAATGTAGAATTCTTTAGCCACTGTGCGAGATGACAAACATTAAATTAAAATCCTTTACACTTGGGTCTGACACTGTTCACATTATTAAATCTGGGGTCCTGGTTTTAAATCTCTACTTGCCACTCTTTCCTTTTCTCCCCTCAGTGTGATAAGCTCTTGTTGCAATGAGGACCAGAAAGACTGGAATTGATAATAAACACAAAGTTAACCATACAGGAGGGGGCCTTCATGGCGAGAAGTGAGTAACGAGCTATAAACAAATGAGAAGAACTACGACGCCAATTCCTGGCGCTACACATGCCCAGTTACTGAGAGCTCACACTATTCCAGTCTCAGATTAACTGCGTTGCCAATTTCCCAAATATTTCAGGACCTTACAATTCCCGACGGTCATGGTCTATGTCAGAGCTTTCCCTGATCCATCCATTTTAATCCACTGAAAACATCAACCATGAACCTCTCTAGCAAGTGTTTTCTACCCTCCACGTGAACAAGATAAAACAGCAACGGTTATTGAAACATTTCAGAAGTACAGTGTTCAAATTTAGATAGACTATCTCCAGAGCCTGTTTTAAATTTAACAGGCTTAGGCGTCGGTATGATGGACATCAGCCGCCTTTGAGAGAACTTGGAAGTATGGTGCCTCTGCCACCAGTAGCTTTCCTTCTCTGAAGTTCATGGGAGAACTAATTGTCTCTGTCCAATTCTATATTAAAACGCAAACGGTCTTGAATTCAATAGTATATTATGGTACAAACATAAAAAAAAAACATAAAGAGGCATCAAACAATCTAATCTTCATTGAGAATTGTTTTTCATGGTATCAAAAGAATAACACATTCAAAAGGTTTGTACCTGAACTGTTTGTTTGTTATCTCCCCTTAAAATACAGCAGGATGCACTGAGTTCAATGTGGCCCTGGGGTTTCCGAATTACATCGCTCTATACAAAAGGAGGAAAAGCAAACATAGAGAGATTAGCTATAACAGTAATTACAGGAAATGCTTTGTATCATTAACACATAATTAATTTTCTTGTTTGGTTTTTTTTTTTTATTGAGACAGGGTTTCTCTATATAGCCTGGCTGTCCTGGAACTCACTCTGTAGACCAGGCTGGCCATCTCTCCAGGCCCCGTAATTAATTTTTTATTACATGGGAGGAAGCCAGTTGGGAGTCTGCTTTACAGTGTGAGAAATTCAGGTCTCAACAGCGAGACCTGCCCACTCACCGGAGACTTGTAGTAAAGTAACTCCCCGCCTTTAAGCACAAACCACCTCCGCTTCCAAGTCTTGACTTTCCCGCTCATTTTTAGTAAATAGCCAGATTTTTCTAGTGGTTCCTAATAAAAAGAAACATTTGAAAATGATATTTTGTTTCCTTTTGGGAAAGTCAAACTAACAGAATCATTAATTTTTCAAAGTCTGAACCAATGTTTACATTTTTCCCACTTTCACTGGAGGATGAGCAGGTTTTAGGGAGTTTCTGCTCGGGCTGCGAGCAGTCTGCGTCTGTGCAATAGGCATCGGGTGGAATGGCATAATCGCTCTCAGAAGCCACAGACGAGACAGACACACCTGGGAAAACACAGATACAAATCCAGTCAGTATTCATACTGGCATGAGCCAACGGCAGCTGTGAGTTCTCCCACAGAAGGCCACTAACTCCGACATCATATACCTCCCACCACAGGGTTTATTCCCACTCTCTGGCCGTGAGGAACTTCTAATGGCAGGAAATAGAACTAACGGGTTGGTGCCATCACACAAATTTCCAAGAAAGTCAAAACTAAGTAACTAATATTTTGGTGTGATTGGGACCACAAGTATTCTCGCACATACAAAGCGCTATCTCAGAGGTTGAAGACTAATGCATCTTTTAGCAAAGATTTAAAATAAATGTATTAATATATGGATATACAGACAAACAAATGTGGAACCTCAATAGTATTTTCTGTGAAAGTTCAATAAACTACTAACCAGCTTACTGATTTTTAAAAATCTTTCATGAAAGGGAATCAGTAAGATGAAAGTCACAAATACACTTTTGCATCTACCAACAACTGTGAAATAAAAGCCAGTGGAACATTTTCACAACGATTGAGTTGACTTTCTGGAAAGTGCCTTGGGAGTTACAAGATGCAGATAGATAACAAACACAACTGGAGATTGGTAATACTAGCGAAGCTAAGGACTGAGGCCACTATGTATTTTAAAGGATGTTTACATGCAGTAACGGCACTCCTATAGATACTAACCTTTGCCTGCTCAGACAATTATCAGCTGGGTGACAGTGCCTTTATTTTAGACCTCAGGGACCTCAGGGATCATCATGGCTAATGTCCTCATTGTTTAAGGAGTGAAAGACCCAGAGATGACAGGACCTGTCCTGCGTCAGATAACTAGGCAGGGGTGATTCTC
This sequence comes from Cricetomys ansorgei, assembly GCA_026225945.1. Taxonomy (NCBI): domain Eukaryota; kingdom Metazoa; phylum Chordata; class Mammalia; order Rodentia; family Nesomyidae; genus Cricetomys; species Cricetomys ansorgei. Next base: position 11,354,392 of record JAMJFZ010001264.1, read on the forward strand.
GAGGGCAAAGCTCAGATCCCAAGCCCAGGGCCAATGTGCCCAGCACTGTCCGAGGTGCTAGGGCTACAACACACAACAAAGCAAACATTTGAGGCCTCTTGGAACAGAGTCCAGGGAAGGGAAACAGATGTCCAACAGGCACTAGGTGCAACGAGAATGAACTATGGAGCAGACTAAAGCACATGGGGAAGAGCTGACAACAGAAGGGCGTGGACTAGAGTCTGAAGAGTGTGCTCAGGGTGGCTCTCGCTGCGGAAGCGACATGTGGGCAGAGTGACTGGGGGGGGTAGTGAAGGGCTCTGTTACACAAACATGGGGAGCCAGGCATGCTGGTGTATATGTATAAATAAGCCCATAAAGGAGGCGAGCACAGGACGACAGGCAATTTAAGGTCATTTTGGGCTACAGCGCAAGACAAGACTAGTCCGGGCTACAAAGAGACCTCGTCTCAAAACAAAATAGGCTTTTTTTTTTTTTTTTTTTTGGCTCTGTAAACAAGAGAGCCAGTGAGGCCAGCCTCGAGTAAGGGAAGAGAAAGGAAAAGATGAGGTCAAAGACATACAAGGACAGCCTGACAGCTATTATGAAGAACACTAGCAGCCGCGTTCTCAGAAAAAAATGTGACAGGACCTGATGGACCACAGAGAACCAATTAGAGAAAGGAAACCGGTGGGCGTCCGTACACGAACCCCGTGCAGCTTAGCAGCTCCAGCTGAAGCCCACGGCTTCCGAGATGGCAGAGGTTGCGTGCAACGCAGCTTGATGCTCAACAGAATCCACACGAAACCTGACACAGTAGCGAGCATCTGCAATGCCGGCACAAGACGGAGGACAGGCAAGAGGATCTCTAGAAGTGTGTGGGCCGGCGAGCCTGGTGCACAGAGCCTGGACGACAGGACACCCGGTTTCGGAGTGGGAGGCCATGCTGAGGTGGCCCTCTGAATTTCACCGTGTGTGGTGAACACACACGCACACATATGATTCTTTAGAAATGTATTAGAAGTCATGTGTACGCACAAGGTGCGCAAACACAAACTGTAGGTGTGCTTTCTGACGTTTAACAATAGTAAATAAATCTAGCCCACAAGTTAGGCAACATGCTTCAAGGTAAGTATAAAAAAGAAACTTCAGTTTGGCCAGTTATTTCTTTTTAATAATAATATACTACTACTACTACTACTACTAATAATAATAATAATATGATGATGATGATGATGAAGAAGGAGGAGAAAGACTGATTTGTGTGAAATCAGAGAATGAAGTAGAAAATTACCATTTCAATGTAAATGCCTCAATTCTACGCTAACGTTCATTTCACTACAGCTCGAAGAGAGTATTCTTAGAAATCCTATTGCGACAGGTCCTGAATCAACGTTCGGAATGTGCAGTTAGCTGCCTTCTGTTCATGCGCTTTCCCCTCACCTCGTTTCATGGCTCTGGGGCTGCCAGGCCCACTGCGCGTGCGCGTGTCTGACTCTGCCGTCATCCGGGAGCTGGACCTGGAGCCATCCTCTTCCTCAGAGCCAGAGGAATCATCCAGGAAAGGGCTGCTACTTATTTGTGTCGCCTTCTAAAGAAAAGTAGAACAGCCCCCTGTACCCATCTCTAAGGTTATGGCCCTCTTACACACGCAATGCTTTACAGAAAGAGGTCACGAGTACATTTTTAAAAGAAAGATGAAAGCATATTTTGACCTCTTGAAAGTCTGTCTTCAAAACCTTAAATTCCAATTAGCTAGGAATCTGTCAATTATAAAAGACTCCTGAAAGCATAAGGCCGCCAATATCGGACAGTCCTTGTTTTAATTAGGTTCTTCTGGCAAAGAAGGGGAACCTGGCAGGAACACAAAGGCCTTTCTAAATTAGGAGTTTCCATTGCATCATTAATAATATGCTAACAGCCTGGGGTGGGGTGAGGAGGAGCCACACCATAATCATCTTCTCCAGGCCTTCCTGTTTCTTTTCTTTTTTTTAATGATTTATTAATGTGAACTTTTAAATCTCTACGAAGGGAAAATCTATGTAAAATGGTAAGGGTGGAATTTGGAGCCTGAAGGAAGTTTCCCTGAACACCCTGAGGAGAACCGTATGTGCAACAGCGAGAGGCGCATTCATTACCCCCTTCAACGTTGTGTACACTGGGGTCGTCATATTCTTGTATATCAGAGATGTATAAAGGCCTGATGCAGAGTACGAAAGCATGGCTGCAGAATCTGAAAAAGAAGATAGCATTAGAGGCCGACCTTCCAACTAGTACACTGGTCTACTTCCTATGTATATTAAACAGAAATCAGATGAACAGGCGATTATTAATATTAGTCTGCTTTGTGAGTTATGGCATTTCTAGATTTACATCTACCCTCTCTGATTTTTGTCTATGTGTGACAAAGTCTTACTGTGGGGCCTAGGGTAGCATCAAACTAGCAGTGATTCTCCTGCCTCAGCCTCCTGATTTCTGGGATTCGAGGCACCATACCTGGGTACAAATGTTCTGTTTCTCATGGGTCATTATTTCCTCATGTGTGCCAGCTCCCCAACTAGACTGAAAGCTCTTTGACAAGAACCATGGCTTTTATTTCTTTAGCCTCTCCAAGCATGCTTAGCTGTGCATATGAAGCATAAATGACCACTGACTGATTCAGCTAGTGGTCCCTTTGAAGAGTCCAGTTTCGGACTTGGTGTTAAAACACTGTCATTCTTAAGCCCTGTCAAGAGACTCCAATGTTGATGGGATAGAATATACTTCCCTGAATATTAAGAACAGAAGACAACAACAACAAAAAAACACCAGGAACATCAATGTTACCGCTCTAGATGAACTAGTTGGAAGACAGACGGGTTGGTAGTAGAAGGGCCCTTCCTTTCTTACTCTAGATAATTCTGTGTGAGTTGTTTTGTTTTGTTTATATGTTTTTGAGACAGGGTCCCATGGAACCCAGGCTAACCTTGAACCTACTATGTTGCTGAGGCTAGCCTTCAGCTCTAGATCAGTGGTTCTCAACCTTCCTTATGATACAACCCTTAATACAGTTCCTCACATTGTGGTGACCCCCCAACCATAAAATTATTTTTGCTGCTACTTTGTAACCGTAATTTGCTACTGTTATGAATCATAATGTAAATAGCTGGTATGCAGATGCTCTTAGGTCATCCCTGTGAAAGAGTAATTAAACCCCCAAAGGGGCGGCAACCCACAGGTTGAGAACTGCTGTTCCAGACCCTCAGGCTTCCACCTACCAAGTGTGGACCTTAGTTATTTTTTTTATAATGGGATTGATTGCCTCTACATTAAATTTTTGAGGAAAGTGGGAAAAAGATATAGAAACAAGTATTTTTATAAATTTTATAACTTTAAACAGATAAAATGCAAATGTCTCTCTACTTTGCCATTTTTTGAGTAAAATACGTTCTACATCAGGATTGAATGTACGTGTGCCTTTATCCTGAATGAGATGAACATCGGTTTTAAAATAAATCAACAACCATTTCCTGAACACTTACATGTCTAATGTTAGGTGCCTAACATTAGACATCTAGCAATATAAAATCATATAGTTTAAAATATCCTTTATTAGCCAAGCAGCGGTGGCACACGCCTTTAATCCCAGCACTTGGGAGGCAGAGGCAGGTGGATCTCTGTGGGTTGAGGCCAGCCTGGTCTACAATGAGTTCCAGGACAGCCAGAGTTACAACAGAGAAACCCTGTCTCGAAAACAAACAAAACAAAACCCCAAAAAAACCCTTTATTACAGTTTTTTAAAAGTCATAAACAGTAAAGTTTACCGTCTCAACCATTTCAAGTGTATAGTTTGCTAAAGTTAAGTTTATTTGCCTTGTAAAACAGACCTTTATAGGACATTTTCATCTGAAATTTTAAACCCATGAAACAGCATCTCCCCTTCCCAGTTTCCAGCCCCTGGTAACCACCATCCTATATTCTGTTTCTGGGATGCGGATCATTTCAATGACCTCATGAGCACAGAGCCACAGCCTCTGCCCTCTGTGGCTGCACCCAACACCTGCTCTGCACTGTGACACGCACGCCCTGGAGGCTCGCCCACATCGTGACATCAAAGCACTTACTTTTATTAGCATTCTCCATATTGAAGGCCTCAGACATTCGAATGCCTGACTTGGCTACAGCATATATTCTGCTTTCCTAATGTAAAAGAAAGATGGAACCAGGTGCTTACGGCCAGGAAATGATTACGCACTGAACACATAATATTGTCCATTTGTTCTTCAGATAATAGCTACTAGAGTACGGTGTTATCACAAGATTCATCAGTGCCAATAAAACACATCATTTAAAATAGCTCGTAGAGATGTTCCCCCATTCACCATTTATTCCATTATTTTTGCTCTCAAACTTTGGCTTGGTGTCTTGACTTCTTTAGAAGATATAAGAACAAGCATGAGAAAGCTTATTCACAGTCCTTGACTGTAGATAAATACCATCGTTACTATTCTAACATTCTACATGTGGTTTAAGACTTTTAAAGGGGAAAACACTGAATAGTACTTAACATGAAGCTAAGAAACTGCTTAGAGTCACTGATTACACCCAGATATATTCTTTAATATCCTACCATGATTAAAAAAAGGAAAATGAAAGAACTTGCGGTCAGAATCATAGCAGAGCATTAAATCTTATTGTCGTACACTGCAGTAAAGTAAAACAGACTTTGAGTCAAATAATAAATGGATTTGAAAATTACACTGGAATTATTATCTTGTTCCAAAAGTAGCTTATTATGTTTCCCCCGCATCTCCAGGAAAAACCTCTGAAATGGGTCATCATCATTGCCTAATAAGAAAAAGGACCCAGAGGTCGCCAGTATATAGATCACTATGGCATGCCTTTTATAAAAGGTCTAAACTTGAACACAGTTGCCTGGACCAGAGCACAGCAGGCAACGGACGCCATGCTCTTCCAGGCCGGCCGGCGGCCACAGTAACCGGGCACGAGATCACTGAGGCTGTGGCTGCATTAGATCGACGAGTGCCGACAGAATGGATAAGGTGTGCTTTCTTTAAACATACGGGATTTACACACAGGGATGAACTGTGGAGATCAGCCAGAAAGTCTGAAATGCTAAGGCAGTCTAAGCAGGAGCTTTGAGGCAGCCGGAGTCCATGTGAAGATGAGACAGAGCAGGGGGCAGGAAGCAAAGCAGAAAGAACGTCCCTGTAGATAGAAGAGAGGACGAGCTGAGCCAAACACGACCGCTATGTATAAGTAGTAAACCCTGAGGGGTACTGATGCATCACAGGTTGTCCCTCCTGAGTTGACTATTGCATTCTGCATTCAACCAAGGCTGGCTAGCTTTTTAAAGCAGCACGTTACTAACTGAGGTAGCCAGAACACCTCCTGGAAGCCTGAAAATGCCTATGAACCTTCACCCGTGGCCAGCACACTAGAAAGTTTGAAAAGCCATACTACTTTTCCAGGACCAAATAGTTCCAAAGGAAGAAAAGAAAGAAAAGGCAAAACTGTCAAATAAAATGAACTTGAAAGTCTAACATCAAACTCTGAAAATCTCAACACAACAAAAGAAGCCAAATTCAACTTCTCACTGCCGAAGGGTAACATAACCAGAATTCCAGAAACTTGCATGCCATTTGTTTCCACTTTTTTGTGCCATGCAGAATTTAGTAATAAACAAGAGGCAGTTTCATGTGGATACCGAAATGAAAAATATTCTCTTGAAAGTAAATGAGAGCAGATGTATCTCAGAGTCTGAATTTATACTAGGGAAGCCTTAGCTGTCTGAATTTGCTTACAGTTATAGCAACTACTAAATAAAGTAACCATAATAAAAGAACATGACTCCAAAACCCCAAATACCTGGCAACCCAGATGTTTCTTTTGAATCCAGAGGTTAAATTATGCCAATATGGGAAGGAAAACGTAAGTCTACAAGAGAGACCAATTCACTTCATTTTAAATATAGAATTTCGGGGCTAGCGAGATGGCTGAGCGGCTAAACTTGTTAGGTAAGCCTGACAAACTGAATTTGATCTTAGGAACCTGCATGGGGAAAAGACAGAGCCCACTCCTTCAGGTTGTCCTCTGACCTCCATATGTACACTATGGCACGCATGCCATAAATAGATAAATATTAATAAATCACATTAATAAATAAATGTAGAAGTTTAAAGATAGAATTTTTTTAAAAAACTCAAGCAACATAGGTATTCCTAAGAAATATCACATAATTGACAGGCCACTTATTGTAGTCATTGCCAATGTTTCCATAGGAAATGCAGGCTCCTCTAGAAGAGAAGGGAGATGCCTTAGCTGAAGTAATGGATCTATAAACTCACGAAACCTCTCTTAATCGAGTAAATAACAAAGCTCAGAACAACGGGCAACAGGAGTGAAGTGCTGCTTCAGAATCCCCTCCAAAGTATCACAGTTGGAGGGAACCTTCCTTCCCGCTCCATCCTGCCCCTTCTGCGAGCAGGGCCTCCAGCCACCGAACACTCCTGCTCTCCCTATTCACTTTCTCTTCCTTGCTAAGCAGGTCAGCACCTTTCCTCTCCACAGGAGACAAGCATCTTCATACTGTGTGAGTAAGAGGGCCCTGGCCTCACTTCCCCTAGGAGGAAGCTGGGGGTGACCTAGCTCCAGCGTGGGCCTGGGTGAGCAAATCTAATTCCAAAGTCTGATACTAAAAGGCTCATTCACCCTCTAATTCTCTTGTCTGCACATTAAGACATATTTTGCATGCCCGTCTGTCTTGTTTCTTAATTATTCAAGACAAGGTTGGGGAGGAGAAGGGGAAACTGTCAGAACAAAGCTGGATTTGAAAGGAGACGGTGGGAGCGAGTGCCGAGGAAAGCTCCTGCGTCGGTGCTGCACACAGGGATGGAATTACCCATGAGGGAAAGCGGTGCAGAGGAGGAGTGGGAGGTTTGCTGCTGGAGGCCTTCTTGGTGGGGTCTCCAGTATCCCCATCATCTGCGTGTGGAGCTTCCAGGGAGTCACAGGAAAACAGCCCGCCGTCGCAGCCTGTGTCCATGCTCTCCGCAACTTCTGGGCTGTCGCCATCAACCACATCAAGATCTGTTTCCTGAGGTTTCAGTGGTCGGATCATGCTTATGGCATTCCTGTTCGTGCCAAACACCCGGTCAGAACATAACTGTGGCTGGCTCAGGTGCCTTTTGGTGAGTGCCACACTTATACTGAAAACATTGGGGATCCTTAGCATTGGGGATGGCCGGTACGGTGAAGGCACTAACTGCATACCCTTTCCAGAAACTGAGTTAGGGTGTTTGGGGGTTAAAGCTGGTGTCAAAATAGGGCTGGGGGTGTTGGCCTCACTTGATGAGGAAGAATAATCCAGTCTCTGGGACTGAAATTTCCTGTTCAGTTCATCTGAGGAACTGTCTTGCTCCTTTATACCTGACTGAGAATTCTCCTTGGCAAGGCTATTCTGAGCTTTCCATGGTGCGTTCTGCTGCCAAGAAAACAGCTTCTTGTGTTCCCGCCTGTTAAGGCCGAAAGTCTCCTCTTCGAATACAGAACTGCTGTCATCAGATGCCGTCAGATAAGCTCCACTTCCCACCCTGCCACACTGGACGCCCTCCTCAGACGTGTGGCTAGAAAGGGTGGACGTGCACCTGGACTTGGATCTGCCCTTGCTTCCATCTTCCTCGTCAGAACTCCAGTCACTCCCTGGAGCCCCGGAATTCTGGGATGTGTCACCATCTATTGCAAAGCTTATTCTGGCTTTCTGGTTCTGTTCTGAGCTGCACACAGTCTCATGCAACTTTCTCTGGCTTCTGTTGTTTTCTTGGTTCTCAGCAGGCTTCTCTGCAATTTCCATCTCTAGAGGAAGATACATCACATTGGGCAGGTTGCCTTTAATAATGACATTTTATGTAACTACGCTGTATGCATGCATCACCCTGCCTGATGTAACTACACTATAGAGATTGGCAATTTCACGTGAATGGGGTCAGCTTACACTATTCTTTGTTAGTTTTATGCCTTTTTAAACACATGTTTGAAAAATGAGAGATTTATACTATACAGAATCCTTATATGTCAATTTAATTGTATCAAAATTAAATTGCTTTTTACTAACAAATATGTTGGAGAATGAAAGTTGGCAACAATTTAAAGATAGAAGGGGAAGACTGTGAAGGGGATGAGTTTGACTGTCAAGAAAAAAGCCATCGGGGGGAAAAAAATGAATGCTGTTAATTCCATTTAAGAAGCAAAGAAAATGACAACCCTTCTCCCACTAACCTTCAAAATCACCCTAATAGAAGTCTAAACATAAACACAAAGCCATAATTTAAGAAACAAACTTTGTGTCCACACTCCAATACATGAAATGTGTAAGACTACAGAAAAGGCTTTCCTCTACATTCTGTTTGTATACAATTATAATATGTGTTTTATAATTAAAATAACCTCTTTAAATGCCTTTAAATATGGATCCCATTCGTTAGCACTGTGAGAAATGGAATGTACCAACAGCTTCATAAAAAATGACTTAAAACTTCAGACTGAATAAAAAAGAAACTTTGCAAACATAACTATGAACCTCACAACTAAGGAACGAGAGGCTGAACAAACACCACCCTCAAGTTTTGTAGCAAGTTAAATGAGCCAGAGCTTTGGCACAAGGCAAGCTCAGCAGTTGCCCAGCTGACTGCTGGACAAAATTCAAGTAACAGCAAGAAACAGACCAGGGCAGCCTTCTGATTGGAAAAGCACTATGTAGTTTTCAGAAGCCAAGAGGCAGCTTTGACCGCTGTGATTTTTATCCTGCAGTGGAAGGAAACTAGAGCCCAGTATAGGTAAGCTGCAAACATGAGCTCCTGGGGAACTTTTGGAAAAGGGCAACAAAAAAGATTGGCCTTGAAGTGTTGTGGCCAGGCTGCACCACCAGGCAAAACTTAGAGGGGAGCTGTGAAAACGAATCCTGGAAGTCTTCATGCAGGACCAGGGTCAGATTATCTAGGCAATATTTTCTTCTCTGAAGCAACAAACAATCAAAGTAATTATCAAAGTACCTCCTCAGGGTTCATTACCTGAGAACATCATTTTTTCTTGCTTTCTTTTTTTGAATAACTTATTTAATTTTATTTTATGTGCATTGGTGTGAGAGTGTCAGATCCAGTTTGTAACTGGAGTTACAAACAGTTGTGAGCTGCCATATGGGTGCTGGGAATTGAACCCAGGTCCTCTGGAAGTGCAGCCAGTGTTCTTAACCACTGAGCCATCTCTCCTGCCCTTGGGGTTCATTTCTTTATGCGTCTGGTAGGCCAGTATTAATCTCATGTCTGATACTAGGTAATTGAAAAAATATTTTCAAGAAGTTATGAATATAAACGCGGAGTTCTCATCTGAAACTGGGTCAAATGTATATCCTGTAGTTAGGGTTATAGCCTTTTATGTTTTAAATATCCTTTCCACCTGCTGCAGGAAAAAGCATTAAGATGGGGGAAAAAATGAGTTTCTCCTCTGTGTCCCTGGCAAAACCCCACAAAAGACACAAGGTAACCAGAGAGAAAGTTCAGTGTTGTATGGCTCTTACTAAGTATTCTCAGAGTCACTGAGGTATTAGGAAAAATCAAGCTAAATTTTGATCAATCTTAGTGAATGATGTTTTTGGTTTTTTAAAAAAATGCTGAGGTAGATTGCTACAGTCCGTAAGTACCTTCTACACATTTTCCTTCGGTGAATCCGAGTTCTTTAGAGGCCATCTTGCTCATTTCTTCAGATCTTACTACATGAGGAGGACTCTTTGCTCGGGATAAAAAGCATCCAAACGTCAAACTGCTCAGGCGCTGCCCTTCTGAGAGCTTTGGTGTGGAGACACAGGGCTTCTTCCCTTGGAGTTCTGCAAGGTTATTAACAGAATGGAGTTTTAACAGCAGTTTGTTAGACATGGAACGAAAGCATATAAGAACCTGAATAAATCACTCTTAACACCAGAAAAAGGACTAAAATTAATCTTTCCTTATGTATAGTAAATGGAAACCCTGACATAGAGCATAGAACCCTAAATCTGGTACATATGTGTGTGCGTGTGCGTGTGTGTGTTGGGGGTGGGCGGAATAGCTCAGTGGGTAAAGGCACTTGCTACTAAGTCTGGTGACCGGAGGTCATTCCCCAGATTGCTAATCATGAATTTAATCCATCTTTAGGACTCTTAACATTGTTGCTTGTAAAATCAAAAGCATGGAGGTCCCAGGGAGAAAAGTTCCCAAATAAGTTAATTTGAGAGCACCAGGAAGCAATAGAAGGTTAGGTGTGTGATGCTAAATAGCAACTGATAATAAAGAAAAATATTTCTAGTATTTCTTCAGAAGTATCTTTAAAATTTTTATGTTGGTCATCTATCACAGAACTGATTTACAGTAATACAGTGATGAGTGCGTACAGTGGCTCCTCGATTCTACATCTGTTTAACAAATTGTGAATCAAAAATATTTGGAAAGAAACTGTCTCTACTGAGTATGTACAGATATTTTACTATGAGTCTCTAAAAAATACAACCTGACAAATATTTATACAATATTTACCTTTTATTCGGCATTGTAGTAATTTGAAGATGATTTAAAGTTACAGGAGAATGTGTGGAACACATTATATGCAAATAATGGACCATTTTTTGGTAAGGACCTAGAGCATCCTCAGATTTTGATATTCATGGGGATCCTAGAATCAGTCCTCTGTGGGTACCAACAAACAACTGCATGCATATGTATATCCACATATATGTTATATGTTATATATGCTGTATACTAATATAATATATATTTGTAAGTACATAAAATCTAGCATAATATGGTTTCTATGCTACAGTCGAAGCCTAGTTTCCAAAGATCAGAACCTCCTAATATATATAACCCAAGAGATTGTCAGTGAAGACTAGAATTGCAAGCCAGGGATATCAGGCAAATCAACAATCTTTTGGAAATAGACTCGGTATATCCCATCTATTTCAGTGAAGGCGAGTGTCAGGAAAACAGGAAACCTTAATTCTAAATATGGACCTTCAGGTAAGTTATGGCAGTGCCTACTCTTCATCATCCAGATGGAGGAAATGAAAGCAAGTGTTGACTTGCTCTAAACAAACTGTCTTGCTCGGTGTAGTGGCTGACACCTGTAATCCCAGCACTCAAGAGGCTGAGGCAGTAAATGTAAGCCTGGGCTACACAGTGAGTTCCAGGACAGCCTAGACCACGTATTTCCTTTAAAGCATTTCCTTTAATCAACAGTTTTATATATTCCTTCAGGAAACCAGTGCTGCTGTCACAATCCCAACATTACTAATATAAAAATATTAAATTTTCTAAAGATACAACACAGTTGTTATTAAGTAATGGGGCATTAAAATAGTCTTTTAAATTCATATTCTTTCAACCACACCAGTTTATTATCAGTGCATTGCGTGGGATCCAAGGTTTTGCTTGATTCAGAAGGTACAAAGAGGCAAAGGAGAGGCTCAGTCTGCAGAGCTGAGGACCCACGGCCTGGCACTGCCCTTTGGCCTAGTCTCATCTGTTCCATTCAGTTCACTGAGCACAAGTCACACAGACCTATGGATTTACCTCTTCTTCAGCCCAGTGTGCAACCATGTGGCTACCACAAGGATGGTGTGCTAAAGAATTCTCCCATCACGTGACAGCTATCCAAGCCTTTGAAGTTAAAAGGAATGCAAACTACACACTGGCAAATAAAAGGACTTTCTAGGTCATAAAATTCTACTCAAAACAGCCAGGCTGTAACAACTTCTATTGTTGTCAGAAAATATGAGACCAAGAGCTGGTGAGATGGTTTAGTGAGTACGGGGCTTGCTTCGTCTGAGGAGCTGAGTTCAGACCCCCAGTAACCACAGAAAAGCCAAATGTGGTGCTACAAGCCTTCAACCCCAGCCCTGGGTAGGGGCCATACAGGTAGACCTCCAGGGCTCTTAGCTAGCCAGTCTAACTGAATCAATGCGCTCCAGGTTCAGTGAGAGACCCAGTCTCAAAAATAAGGTAGAGGTGATAAAGACTTGTGAAGCTGACCTCTGACCTCCATATGCACACTCGCAGGTGAGTGCCTTTATGCATACACAAATGGATAAGAGCAAAAGTAATTTGAAGCAATAATTGAAAATAGCAAGTGATTTTCTTTTCTAAAGTAAAAATATCTGGAGTTAAATATTCAAATAGATGTTACCATTTTCAGGTTATTCAATTACGTTTAGCTGTGTTGTTCAACATGGTAGTCTCCAGCATGCTAAAGCTACCTAAAGTTAATTTAATGAACAGGAAGTTTAAATTCAGTTCCCCGGTGGCACTGGTTCTATGTGACGTGCTCACCAGTCATAAATGGCTGGTAGTCATCAGCACAGGTGCAGGACTTTTCCTCCGATGCAGGAAGTCATCACGTTTTATGATGTTTCTTGAGGAAACATCTTTTTCATACGTTTGCAGTGCTGGGGGCTGAGACCAGGGCTTCACACATGCTCTGCAAGCACTCTAGCACTGAACTAAAGCTCCCGCCTTTGGAGGATTTTAAAAATAGGTCAGGCCTACTGCAGACATTCTGGAGTCATCAGTGGCTTATCAATGGATACTCCCATTTGACAAGACTGACATTCATGCCCAGAAGACTTAATCCTGGGAAGATTAGTTCACTCATAATGACTGAACTGAGTTTTGTGTCATTTGCAACAACCAGAGGAGGCGTCTGAGTACTCAATGAACCAACCACCCCACAGCTGCCTTCAAGGAGGACCAAATTCAGGGGCATACGCAGAATGCATGAAATCAAGGAGCCTTCTTCAAAGCCTCAATGCAGGTACAACTAACTATACCACATTTCTGATTTATTAATCCCCGGTAAAATAATCTATTCTCTTCTAAGGCCAAAGTTCAAGTCCTGGAATGCTGAAGTATAAGCCTCTAATACAATGGTTCTCAACCTTCCTCATGCCCTAACCCTTTGAAACAGTTCCTCATTTTGTGGTGGTGATCACAAGCATAAAATTATTTCTGTTGCTACTTCATACCTGTAATTTTGCTACTGTTATAAATCATAATGTAAATGTCTAATATGCAGATGGTTTTAGGCCACCCCTGTGGAAGGGTCTTTAGATCCCAAAGGAGTCGAAACTCACAGTGTGAAATGCTAGAGTCTAACACAAATACCCCTACCATCTGGCTTCATATTACCACCTGTCTTCCATCAAGGTGGCAGAGAGATGTAGACTATACTCCTGGGAAGGACCAAAGTGCTATTACCATTAGCGTCTGGTACCAGTTGCCTCTGGTCTCTGAATTTCAAGGCAAACATTAACATGTTGTTAACATGTTAACAAGGCTAACATTAACATGTAATACTTTTAGCAAACTGGATTCTTTGGAACTTAAATAAACTGCCTTTTAGGAGAAAGAGGCAAAATTACTAAGCATTTGTGTTTTTCTGACCTAAGTGATAGCCACTTTGATAAACTGGCCCATTATCACGTATCTCGCTTTGCCTTTTACTCCTCAGTCCATCATCCCCTGAATAGAGGCCTTCTGGATGGTTGGAGAAATTGTTTTTCATTTACTGACAATAGCATCTTACATGCTGTTCATAATTCAATCCTTAAAACACAAGCAAAATAATAGTAAACTCCTACGCAGCCAAATAAATCTAACTAAGCGATCCTAGCGAAAATATTTGTACCTTGTAATTTTGACTGTATTGCTCTGATCTCTTCGGTTTGGTTTTGGTTGATGGAACGAAGGTTCTGATTCTCCACTTCCAGCTAAAAAGCATAATGATATTCTTTAATCCAGGGATCACATTTAAAAAAATCCACCAATAAATTATAAAACTTAGAAAATGAGAATATATAATTACTCTATTTGCAAACTGGTGAACTCATAAGCATTGGCTATCAACTCAACTATTATGTCATCAATATTTACTCGTCTAGAGCTGAGAGTTTTCAATCCTACGCGTTTCCCACTGTAAAATAATTTTAAAACTATTTCAGAATTTAGTCTGTGCTACTCAGATACCAAACCTATTAATTTTATGTAATATTCAGAATTATTTAAAATTAATCCAGTACATTATGGCTGTTTACAGTCATCATCCTGAGTCTATCAATATTTTTAATTTTAGGAACATAATGGATATTAAAGTGAAGACAGTCTATCACAAGCTTAGAAAAATATAGGAACATAACCACCTATAAGAATTGTAGGTTTCACTCATGGTTGTATATTCTGAAGATTTTTATCAAAAGAAGTAAATAATAAAGGAAAAATATAGCAGTAAATACCTCATTTAATTTAACTGTTACCCATTCTTTGATCCTAGCTGCTTTTTCTTCTATTATTTTAGCTTCTTGCATTCTCACTTGTTTCTGAAATAACATCAATTTGTTTAGTTCAAACATAAACTCTTGGCTTGGAGACATTACATCATAAAACACGGAAGGCAAATCCACCTAAAACCTGTTTCTGGGTTAATACATTTACCTCTAAGTCACCAAACACAATTATAAAAAGGCAAGAATTGCCAGGCATAGTGGTACATGCTTGTAATCCTAGGCCTTGGAGGCTGAGGCAGGACACTATGAGGTCTAGGCCGGCCTGAACCATAGATCGTATTAAAATAGGAAGAAAGAGATGGGGGAGGGAAGGAAGGAAAGAAAGAAAAACTGTTCAGGAGAAAGAGTAAGAAACCACGAGGCGCATGCAGATGTGACAGCTAAGTCCTGACCATCACTTCAGTAGACTTAAGAGCTTCCTGGGAACAAGCCTCTGGGCATGTCTGAGAGATTTTCTAGACTGGGTAAATTGATGTGGGAAGACCCACCTTAAATGCAGATGACACCTGCCCACGGCTTGGGGTCTTGGACTGGTTAAAAGGAGAAGGTGAGCTGAGTCTAAGCACTCATCTGTCTGCTTCCTGATCGTGGGCACAGGGTGACCAGCTGCCTCAAGCTCCTTCCTGCCGTGATGGACTGTACCCTCACACTGTGAGATGAAATAAACTGTTTCCTTTCTCAAGTGACTTTTTCCAGGTATTTTGTTGAAGCAACAGGAAAGTATGTAGTAGTACTGCAAGCTCTGCTCATTAGAGCGGTGTCCCTCTTTTTCTCAAATATTCATACAAATGAATGGGTCCCCGGAATATATCAACAAAATAAACCATTTCTGGACCGGTAGAATTAGCTCAACTAAGAAAGGGAGGAGAACACAATCTGCTCAGAAGCAGGGATATTTTCTCCCTCAAACACTAGTTTTAAAAAATCCAGAGAAACTCTAGTTCGCATTTAACAGCCTTAAAACCTGGCTCTGGTCACAAAACTACTGAGACTGTGAATACCATATAAATTACAATGGGTGGGGGTTGCGCTGGTAGAAAGCTGAAAACCACTGCCTAAAACACTGACTCCACAGCGAAGTGAAAACAAACGAAACACTGAATGCGTATCATAGCAGTCACGTTCACATTCTATTAAATGGCTACTTAAGCGGCCATTTAATCCTAATGCAAATTTCTGTTGATTTTTGAGTTAAGGTCTCACTCTGTAGCCCAGGCTGACCTTTAACTCAGTATGTAGTCCAGACTGGCCATAAACTCGTAACAATCCTCCTGCATCAGCCTCTCAAGTGTTGGGATGACAGGGATGAACCATTGCACCCAGCTCCTAATGAATTTTTTGTCATAAAACATACAGTGCTCAAATGAAGCAACTGAAAACTGTACATTCTGCGCAGAAGGAGGATCATGTCGAACATAAATATGTGCAATGGTCTGTAAATATTTCTTCTCTAGATAGTCTCCTTACGATGTCCAGACTGGCCTCACAATAATGCTCCTTCCCAAATTAGTCTCCAGGACTCAGGGATTACAGACCTGCAACACCGTACCCAGTTTGGCTGCAAATATTTTACAGGCATAAATGCCTGTCAAAAACTAAATATTTCTGAAGGAAAAACATCACATTTAAACTCTCGAGACTGAATTTTAATAACGCTGAGACATCTAAAAAAACTACTAGACCTGCAGCCAGAGAGGCCTCCAAGTAAAGGTACTGGTTACCATGCCTGATGACCTGAGTTCCAAACTCAGGATCCACGTGGTGACAGGAGAGAATCAACTCCTGTAATTACCCTCTGACCTCTCCACAGTGACACACACACACGCACACACGTAATAAAAAGTACTAGATCTTGCCTTGAGGCCCTGAGTCACCCAAAACATGAAGGGAATGGCATTTTTACTTGTACCTCTTAACAAAACATGTGACATAATCCTATGAGCAAGAGTTCTCCTCCAGATTAACAGATCTAGCCAGTCTGTGGTGGTACACGCCTTTAATCCCAGCATTCAGGAGGCAGAGGCAGGGGGATCTCTGTGAGTTCCAGGACTGCCCAAGTTACAACAGAGAAATCCTGTCTCAAAAACAAAAACAAACAACAACAACAAAAAAGCCAGATTAACAGACCTAAGCTATATTTTTAATTTTTTAATTACAAATTAACGAGCACACGTTAATCCGATTGATGACTCAGTGCCCCTAACCTGCTCTTCAAGCCGTAGCTCGAGGCTCTGAATGATGTCATCCTTCTCTTGCATCACAGACTCCAGATCTTGACACTTCCTATATAGCCGTGTCTCCGACTCACTGGTTTGAATATTAGCTGTTTTTAGTTTCTCTTCCATAACTTGTACCTAAATTCAGAGGGTGAAAAATTACCATTATACCACACTTATCACAGTTTTAAGCTTAGAATTTTACCTTAACATTCGTTTCTTAAACAGAAAATATTAAATAGCAAGGTCTAATGCATTACGATGAGCATAAAATCTGAAGACTGTGTGACACCTCAGGGTAGGCGCCAGATCACCAGACTGGGCTGTTACACAGAACAAGGCTCATGTTTACTAGAGTACTGAATGATAGTATGCAAGGTGTTCACATAGACTTCTCTAGCCCCATTCCCCCATATTTAGACAAAAAAGGAATATAAAGGAAAATAGTGAGTGGTGGGATAAGATTCAAATTAGATGGCCTGGATAATTTTTTGGCAGGGCGGGGTGAGTTTAGGTAAAAAAAGAAACATGGTAGAAAAGAAAACAAAAAAAAAAAAATTAAAGCTCAAATAACAAAGCGTTAAAAACAAAAACACAAAACATAAATCCTGAGTCCAGATACAGGCAGTAGAAGGCATTCTTATTAGTGTCTTCACTTAACAAATGTTCTCCAGTTCCAGGCCAGGAAGGCATCAGTGAATAAAACAGGCCCTCGAATCTCTCCCCACATGCAAGTTACACTCTAAGGGAAGACAGAGAGAAGCGTAATCGCAGAAACATAAAACTCAACATCACAGCACACAGTCGGTAAGCGTGACAGGTGTGAGGCTGGTGGGTGAGTGATGCTTCGCTTTTAATACCGAAAGCAGGCTCGGCATGCATCGTGTGCAAAGCATGCTGAGGTGAGAGCAATCTTCAAAGGACATGAGCTATGTGTTCGCTCACTCACAGACTGCGAATCTACTCCCCAACCCTTACTGTTACCACCTTTCTAACTGTCCCTCTTTCTCTTTCTGCAGATCACAAACCCGACCCCTACAGTGTGGAGAGCCTAGCCTATGGGAAGCCTCATCTGAGACTCCATGGAAAGGTCTAAATAAGGGGGGTGTTTGTGATAGAAGGAAAATAAGTGTTGAGGACACTACACAACGTTCTATAAGTAAATAACATTACACTATTATAATATTCGAAGTAGGTAAGAATGTAATTTTCCCCGGAAGTTCAGCAATTTTAATTACAGGTATAAAGAAGAAAAACATGAACGCATTGGAGAATTTGAAAATGATAGTTCAAGCAAAAAGAAGTCTTTTCATTATTTTAATAACGTCAGAAAAGTCATAGTGAGTCCTCAAAGCTAGCTGAGATTTAGATATGTTCGACTAAAGGATGTTTTCAGAAAGAAGGTGTGAAGGTGAGTTTGGTTTTATTTTTTAACCGTGAACACCAGGTTTCATCTGTGGGTTCACTGTGTAAATGTAACTCGGATTCAGAGGCCAAAACTGTTCTAATTAAATACACACAGACAGCTGGAAACTTTGAAAACAAGCACAGAGTTTCAAAACAGGAAGAAAATGTATTCTGCTCTTCAAATAATAATTTAAGTGGCCTTAGGTTTAGATTGTTTAACATAAAGTGGTGATTTTTTTTTTGGATGAGTCATAAAAATTCATAGCTAAGACAAAGGTTTCCTACGAGAGTTGTCATGAAAAATGGCCCAGCAGGAGAAAAATAGGCAGTAAACACTCAATCTCCAAACATTTTTCCAATGATAAACAGGATTTTCTGTAGCTGTAGAAGTAGAAAGAGACGAGTAGAACCCAACATCGATATGACAGTTCCTCCCTGAGAATAAAATAACCGGATATAAACCTCAGGAAACACGAGTAGGTTAGAGAAGTTTGGTCAGTCCAGTCCTTGATGTGCAAGCATAGAAACCTGAGCTGGGATCCCCAGCACCCACACAGAAGCCGGATGTGGCTGCTTCCAGTGTGTGGAAGGAGGAGAAAGGTAGAGCCCTGGAGCTCACTGCCCACCAGTCTAGCCAAATCCATGAGCTCTGGGTTCAATGAGAGACTCTCTCAAAAAGTAAGGTGGACCTCATCAAAGAAGCCTCTTTGTGCAGTGGACTGAGGTTAGAAGAGACGACTAGTCAGAGTGCAGAGACTACGGAACTGCAGAGCGTGCCGCCCTAACTGAGATCTCGATACACAGACCTTCCTCTACCACGGCTCAGAGGCAGGGTGTAATGACTGTAAGAGCAGAGGTCCTGGAAGACTGCTGTGAAAATATGCCGTCTGGCTATGACAGGGTCCTAGTACTCACTAACCCGTATCACAGCAACTGTGGCTGCTGCCACAAGATCAAGCCAACACTAGGCCCGCCTTCAGCTGAGTATCTATTGGCAGTTGCTGGCCACTAGGAGAGGGAGAGTCAGTTGTCTTCAGTAATGTGGCCCACGGTTGGATGCTCGTGATCCAGTGGATGATGCCCTAAACCCATGAGCAGAATTGGACTAAATGGACTCAGACGGGTAGAAGGGGGGATGATGACATCATGGAGTTGGGGGGATCGTCCAGGGGAGTCCTGGAAGAAGTTGGAGTTGGGAAGTTGGCATAGGTGGATATGAACCAACTAAGTGTATCCATCTATGAAATTAGCAAAAAATACATTTTTAAAGAATTTAAAGGAAGAGAGTAGTTGAGGAAGACATGCGACATTGAACTTTGGCTTCTACATACACATGAGCATGTACACACACACACACACAAATGTGCATGAGCATGTGCACACACATGAGTAAGCATGAGCACATACACACACACACACACACACACAGACACACACACACACACACACAGACACATATACATGCTCCAGGCAGAGAGAAAAAATGTGAGCATAATACAATTAACCTTATAGCTTAGATATGAAGTATCTCCCAAAGTGCTCATATATGAAAGGCTTAATCTATACCTGCAGATCCAGCCATTGAGACATGGCTGAATCCTGAGACTTCTAACTTCAGTAACAGACTAATCCGCTGATGGACTTGTAATCTGATGCCGTTACTGATGAAAGGTGGGCCGTGGCTGAAGAAAGGACCATTTGAGAGCATGAACGTGAAGCTCTTGTTCCCTGGTGGCATCATATATACTCGGTGTGTGTCTCTATATCTCTCTCATCTCCCATCCCTCTCTTCCAGCCCCCTCTCCTTTCTGGCTGTTACTGTAAGGGAAGCATCTCTGCTCCATCATCTGATCTCTCTGCCATGGTGCTTTGCCTCATCTCAGGAGCCGGCTGACCACGGTCTGAAACCATGAGCCAAAAAACAATCTTCGTCCTTTAAACAGCAATGAAAAGTCTGACTCCCTAAAACCATGGAAGAACAGAAACAGACACTCACCTATCGTCTCCTTTTATTAAGTCAGAGCAACCACATTTGGTTGCCACGTGAACCTGCCCTTTCACTTCTTAGAAAAGGTCTATAGCAATGGACAGCTAGGACCCGGCACCACGTCTTTATTTCACAAAACGCATTCTCATGTTATGCACGAACACCACAGAGATGCTTGGATGCATCTTTTGTCTCTGAAACTTTTGAAGTGACTGCTACTTTTGGATAAACAACTTTCTGAGGCAAGAAAAATACTGGAAAATGTGCAAAGTCTCCTAGAGAAAGAATCACAAAATAGTCGACGACCAGTGCCCTGCATGCCAGCTGGTCCATCCGGGCCAGGCTCCACAGGGCTCCCAGCCTTCCTGGGTAATCACCCTGAATAAAATGTCTACGGAAAAGCTAAGAGCTCACAGAAGAAACAAGCAGCCCTTTAAAATATCCTACCACAGGCACATGGAAAACAGCCCAGTTCTTTTTCCATTCATTTAACCTTAACCATGCAAGAATTTCAGCTACTCAAAGACTGACCAGTAACAAACACCTTCGAATTCAAATGGGTTTAAGTTAACTCTCACGCACATCTACACATATGCCCTCCAATGTGGAATGCTTCAAACTTTCAGGGAAATTGTCTCCTTTTGGGGGGAGGCGGGGCGTAAGTTCCTAGATGCTTCCACTCAGCATACCCTTCAACAATCCTCTCTAAACTTCCTGATCCTGCAATCTCTAAGTTACTCTTCAGTCAATAACTAATTCAGGCAGACCTGAACTGCTCAGATCCCAAAGACAGGACTGGCCTCTGATTGGTTTTGGGCAGGGAGCAATCTCTGAGCCTTGGATCGTCCTTATAATTAAGACTGCCTTGACTAGCTAACACTTCTGGGGACATCAGAACACCAACGCTGGCAATGTGCTTGATGGTTATATTAGTTACTTTTCTATCACAGTGATAAAATTCCATATCCAAGGCAACTTATAGAAAGTAGGTTCATTTGGCCTTATGGTTCCAAAGGATAAGAGTCCATCACCATGATGACAGGGAGGCAGGCAGCAGGCAGGCATGGTGGCTGGAGCAGCAAGTTGAGAGCTCACATCTTGAACTGTAAGCATGAAGCAGAGAGAACAAACTGGGAGTAGGGTGAGGTCCTAATGTCTCAATGCCCACTGCCACTGACATACCTCCTCAAGCAAAGCCACACCTCCAAAGCCTCCACAAACAATGCCACCAGCTGGGAAACAAGTGTTCAAATACATGAGCCTGTGGGGGAGTGTTTGCACTCAAATCACTACAGTGATAAAAATTTACTGCTCTTCCCCAGGGGTCTCGGGCCACACTGTACCAGTTTGACTCTGGCAGGGAAAAGAGGGGTGGGGGAAGCTAGTCTCTTAGTAACTAAAAGCAGTCACATCAGTACTTCAGGGCAACAAGACTGAGCCCCACCAAAATTGCTGCACACTAAGCTTTCTGACTTTGGGAGTCGGCAATGCCTTGTTAATCTTGCCCATGCAACGTTGACGGGAGGAGTGAGCCCATCCCTGTGGGACTTCCCTGGAAGAAAGTCACTGGAAACTTGGATCTGGGTGCCCCTCAACATTGCCTATCATACTTTTTTTCTTTTATAGATTTTAAATTTGTTTCCTTTCCCTATATATAACCATAACCATTGAGTGCGAAGGGTTTTTCTGGGTCCTATAAATGCTTCCAACAATTCATTGAACTCAAGTAGTTTGGGGAACCACCCACAACTTCCAGTGCTATTTTTTATTATCCTACCCATATGGAAATCACAAACCCATACCACAGCTAACAGTATTTCTACCGCCACCACTGCCCACTGTTGGCTGACTGTGTGCCAAGCATTTTACTTAAATCAGCTCCAGTCTTCGCAGTAGCTAACTCTTACTCAGCACTCCTATGTGCTAGGAAATATTCCAAGTACTTTACTCCTAGCAACCTACTCAATTCTACAAAATCTTTTGAGATAAATAGGCATGAGATTGTACCACGTTTTACAATGGAAAGCTGAACCCAGGCAGTCAGAGGTGAAGTCTGACCAAACCTGACAGTTTGACTCCAGAGTCTCTAATTACTCTGCTATAACCTACAGAGGCTGTCAGCTGTCAACATTAGTTGCATGTTATAAGTGACAAACCTAATACTCAAATCAAAACAGTTTTCCAGTGGGGGGGGGGGGGAAGGTAGATGTTGGATTTTAACCCAGTTTAAAACTTAAGTCTGTTTCCAAGGCAGAGAAACATGAATTCCACCTTTATTCTTTTTGACAGTACAGACTTCTTGCAAACCTTTTGTCTCAGATTTCCCTATCAGAGGGGAAGAAGGGGGAGAGGGAAACCGTTCACCTCAAACACTGAGTTTTCATTCTAAGTGTTTAGAACAATGCTGTATGTAAATTGAGGTAACTGTTCTCCAAGAACCCTGGAGAAGAACTGAGCTAGAACTAGGCTCAATCTCTGCCTTGACCACAGTTTTATAGAGCATCCATGATTGTGTCGAATTGGCCTTTCTCATGTTATATCTCATGTACATCTCCTATCTTGGTAGATTAAATGGGACATTTTCTTTTTCCATTTCTTCCTTTCTTTCTTTCTCTCCCTTCCTTCTTTCCTTCCTTCCTTTCTTTCTTTCCTTTTTCCTTTCTTTCTTTTTTGTTTGTTTTTCAAAACAGGGTTTCTCTGACACCCACCTGCCTCCCGAATGCTTGGATTAAAGGTGTGCACCACCACTGCTCAGTGGGACATTTTCATAAGATAAACTTATTTTTCTAGGCAAGGATCATTAGAGATTAAGTTCTGAACAAGATTTGATTTGACTTATAGAATTAGTACATTTTATGTACATCTCTTTATTAAGCCAATGAAGAGCATTTAGATTAGCATTCTTCTCAAACTAGCCAGGCAAGAATAACCCTGCTGTTAAATTATAAAATTAAGATGAACAGCAATGCCAAACGCTGGCATCGTTGGCATTGAGAATCCTCACCAGTAGGGATGCTGACTGACACAGTCAATTTTGAAACACTTTGCCCACCTTTACTAAAAGAACTATTTGCCAACTGATGATCTAGGAATTCCAAGTGTAACCAAGAAAAATAAGAACACCTGTCTGCAGAAGTGTAAGTATGTAAATCATCAATGGCTGCTAAAATCACAGAAAAAAAGAGCTAGACATTGTGCGTCTCCTGAGGGGGGTGTGCAATACCACCCAAGAGGCAGTATTTGGGAAAAAAGTGAGGAAGAATGAAAAGGGTAAGACAAAGTGGGGAAATAAAATATTTAGCTCTAACTATAGTTGGTAGCAAACGATAACACAGAAGAGCATGTTGAATAGCACCATGAGACGGTGTAAGCAAAATTCAGAATGCAGAAAGCTTGAGAGGAAAAACTAAACCAATGTCTTTAACAAATACTGAAACAAAAGAAAGATAAAAAGACGACTAGGTTAAAGTCTAAGACTCAAATGAAATGTGTCAATCTAGTTTTGATCCCAATTTGAATAAGCCCATAATTTAAAATGGGGGAAATAGCATACATATATAAAAGAAATAAAAACAGGTACTCAAATAAATATACGTGTATGCACACTTGTCACGCTAAACAAAGGGCAGAGGCAGAGACAACTGAGATGTCTATCAATCGACGAATAAACAAAACATGGTGTGTGTGTGTGTGTGTGTATGCAACATGGATGATCAAAAATATCCCACTAAGTAAAAAAAAAAACCAGACACAAAGATCACAAATTGCATGAGTATTCTGTAAGAAAAATCCAATCTAGGTGTGATGGTAGACATCTGAAATCCCCACACTGGGGAGGATGGGGCAGGATTACAAGTTTAAGGCCAGCCTGGACCACAGAGAATTGCCTTTCTATCCAGGGTAGGTAAATTCACAAAGACAGGAAGTAGTCTCTAGCTGCCAGGGCTTGAGAGGAGAGGAAAGGGACACTAAATGCTTAATGGGCAACACATTTAATTGTGAAATGATGTAAATAATTTGGGGTTAAACAAAGATGGTGATTATAATATTGTGAATTGTTTGTTTTAAAATAATTTTATACTCTATGAACTTCACCACAAATAAAATACAAAACATGGGGCTAGAGAAATGGCTCAGCAGTTAATAGATCACACTGTTTGTCCACAGAACTCAAACATCCCAGCACCCACATCAGGCAGCTCACAACTGCCTGGAATTCAGCTCTAGCGGGAACAGACACCTCTGGCCTCAGTGGGCACTGGCATTCACATGCACATACCCCCACACATACACACACATGCACAACAATTAAAAATAAAATAAATATTAAAGAAAAACAAAACAGAAGCAATTACAAGGTATTTGGGGGAATTTTGAACGGTATATAACTCAGACATATTGAGAAATTTTTGCCAGTATTTTTGGCATAGCGGTAATTTTGGTATTGCAGTTGGGATTTTTAAGAGTCTTTTAGATTAGTTGCTTTGATTTCACTCATCTTTACTCATGGGTGCAACTGTACAATTTCTGGTATTTGCTTCAAAATAATTCGGTGTAGGGGTAAGAAGAAAGAACAAACGATAAGACAAATCACAAGTTAACTAATGCCCGAGAAGAGGGTCTATTACACTATTTTCTCTACTCTTATATGTGGTTGAAGCTTCATGTAATAAAAATTTAAGATCTCTTTTCAAATATAAACAAGAAATCAAGGATTAGGTTGGACTGGTATTGCTTAGATATTTGTTAAGGCACCTCTAATAATTTACCACGTGAATGAAATTTTTGGGGTAAAAACATGATTTGCTAGCCTCCAATATAAAGGGAGAGACATGCCTGAAATCACTAAAACAAACAAATGTCACCAAGCCTAGAAACAGCACAACTGATGTGGCATGTATTTCTTAAAAATAATTTTGTATTGAAGCTTTTGGAAATTGTTGGTTGGAGCGACTGTGATAAAGATCTTTTCATAAAATGAGAAGTTATGGATTTAAGATTATTGAAGAACTTTCCAGCTGGGCGTACCCATCCAAACCATTCACTTTACTGCTATCAAAGCCCAGAAAAGGCAAAGTGACTTACCAAATCATCTAAAAAACCAAAGTAGCTGGGCAGTGATGGTGCACACCTTTAGTCCCAGCACTCAGGAGGCAGAGGCAGGAGGATCTCTGTGAGTTTGAGACCAGCCTGGTCTACAGAGTGAGTTCCAGGACAGCCAGAGTTACAACAGAGAAACTCTGTCTCGAAAAACAAAAATAAAATATAAAATAAAATAAGGAAATCAAAGTAGTATTAAAAATAAGAAATACAAAGAATGAAAATATTGAAAAAAATCATTCTTAATGCCACAATTCAAGCAAATTTCTAGTTTTTTTCTCAGACTATTTCTAAACTCATGCATTCAACTTTCTTTGCCCATAAATATTAATATATAAAATACACAAATTTGTATATGTTTTCTTAATATAAGTCTAAGCATTTTCTCTATTTTCAATAAAATGATTTTAAATAGTTGTTTAACAGTTCACGGCTTTAATTTTACTCATTCTTCTACAATATGGAATTTATATAATTTTCAACTCTTTATTACTATACATAAAGCTGATATGAATATATTTATATGTAAAACTTAATTACAGTTAGTATTACTATTAAGAGTCACATTTGAAGCCGGGTAGTAATGGCCTATAATTCTGAGTGCCTTTAATCCCAGCACTCAGAAAACAGAGGCAAGTGGATCTCTGAGTTCAAGGCCAGGCTGGTCTACAGAGTGAGTTCCAGAACAGCCAGAGTTACAAAAGAGAAACTCTGTCTTAGGGGAAAAAAAAAAAAAAAGAAAAGTCACATTTGACTTTCTAAAAAGATAAAATATTCTAATCAAAGTCTTCTTTTTCCTCTTGGAAAATCTGTTAAGGAACAAAACACAGTTTTTTTTCTACTCTATGTGTTGAGCTCATGAACAGTCAAAGTGGTAAAATATTCAGGAAGGTTGAGAGCTACCCTGTTTTAAGCTAAACCATCTTGATATGCATAGAGGCAAGAATAGATTAAATCATACTCTACCTGTTGAAATGCCTTTTCTGCTTGACGTTCGGCATCGATAACTTGTCTCTCTAACTGTTGCATCTGTAGGTGAAGGAAAGTATAAAATACTCATTTATATTTGTCAAGACTTTAAATCTCACAATGTCATCAATTCTCAAAAATACACAAAGTGGTCCATTGGATACGTATTACAATTAACACATTAAAAATCACTTGATATTTAAAAATCGATGAAATGCCAAAGTCTTGATACTTTTAATACATCATAGTCCGTTAATTAGTATCTATCTGGGTAACTTCGTAAAGGTTGTTTGGTAGTTCATAGCACTGGTACGGTTCATTTTCATTCTTCAATATTATATTTCATGTATAACAGGGATGCTCATTGATAGACTATAAATTACTGGTCAAAATAAAAACTGATCAACAATAAAATGTAAGGCTTAGAATGTTGTATTTGGCATTTTGGTCAAAAAGCCAGAATGAAATCAGAGAAGCGTGTACTCTCACTAACTGGCTGAGTGGTATATTTAAGTCAAGGTTGAGGCGCCCTGTAGTCCTTAGATTGATGGAAGGAGTATATGAGACTGATTAGACACAAATATCAAAATAAATACAGAAAGTACAATGTTAAAGCCTTTCAAAGGCTCCAATGGTAATTAAGGGATGTGTGCCAGGTGCTGAATACATAGCCACGAAGTGGAAGTCGAGTCTTTTTCTCTGGAGGCTGTAGTTTGACGAAGTTTAAAGTGGTCTGATTGGATCAGTGCTCACTTTCACTCTTCGCCCGGACTGTTGGTTCGGATGCCCAGAACTCATTATAAACTTCCAACTCTCCGCAGTCCAGGGCCGCCCCCGGAGGACCAGGCGGGCGGCCCCGCCCTCGCTGGGCACCACCGAGAAGCGCCTCCCCAGCTAGAGGGGCCAGCCGGACCTACCCAGCTCAAACTCCAGACTTCCCACCTGCACCCCCGACAGTCCTCAACTGGGAGCATGGCTTGGCCAGCAAGTCTTCATGCTTAAAGGGTTCATTGACTGCGACCATTTTCTTGGCTCTGATAATCGTTTGTCCAGATTCACATTCAACATTGGGATCTCGCAGAAGACCACGAGCACTGTCACCGTCACCAACCACGCAGCCAAGGGCATTCCAACATTCAGAGGGGACTCACGTGGAACCCACTAAGACCATCAGTGTTTTCTGTATGATCATCGGAGAATCCGAGGAAAGTTACTGGACTAAACTTAAAACAACTAAAAACCTTGCCCAAACACTGTGTCAAAGCAAGTAGGGAGGAAGAGTTGTTCACCATGCAAAGACATAAGCGGGTACAGATGAAGAAAGCCTACAGATTTGTCTTTCAAAGGTATGTCAACTACAGCTGGTACTTTTTTTCACATCCCACTAAGCTGTCATTGAAAATTTAAAATA
The DNA here is from genome assembly GCA_026225945.1 of Cricetomys ansorgei. Taxonomy (NCBI): domain Eukaryota; kingdom Metazoa; phylum Chordata; class Mammalia; order Rodentia; family Nesomyidae; genus Cricetomys; species Cricetomys ansorgei. The sequence continues at coordinate 11,381,823 of JAMJFZ010001264.1, forward strand.
TCTTTTGCTAACAAGAGACGATCTTAGCTCTTTTACGTGGGTCACACCATAGTTATCTGGAAGCCTTTAATACGTGGCCGTGGAAGAAGGAATTGTCTTAAGTAGAGACCATGAAAAGGCTTAATGCTCTTCTTCGGAACCATAAAAAGTATAAAGATCAAGATATAATTTGGAAAGTATCCTTTGATAAGCAGTTGGCAGTCTGCCTGGAATATGCAGGCTCTGTTGTGTAAAATACATATGATTATAAATGTGTTTAATGCAAAGCGCATTGGGCACCTCATTCAAGAGGCAGCACCTAATAACCCGTACCAAGTAGTAAAAGGCCACGGTTCAGATACAGCCATGAGGTTTAATGGACGGAGTCCCCCCCCAATTAGAAAGTAATGATGGCATTTGGCCATTGTTTTTATAATTTGCTGGGCTTTTTTTGCCTCCAAATGATTTGGAAAATGAGAGCCGATGAATAATACAACTACTGTGTGAAGGACCATTTGAAATATGGTTAGTCCAACATCAGATATGGTTTAAGCATCAAATACGTACTTCATTCAATAATGTCTATCATTAGAAAACAGTATGAAAAATGTAAGGTGTCTCCAAATAAATTCTGTATTAGCCCCATGTTGAAATATTTGAGATATGATGCATTAAATAATATATACTATTAAAATTTATTTCATCTCTTTCTCATTTTATTCACATACACATTAGAAAAATTTAAATCACATGGGTATTCATATTATAGTTATATGCATAATAAAGATATGTAATACTGTTGTCATCACATGTAGTAATTTAAGTATCCAAAGGACAAGCCTTTCTTTCTTTCTTTTTTTTTTTTTTTTTTGAGACAGGGTTTCTCTGTTTTAACTCTTGACTGTCCTGGAACTCACTCTGTAGACCAGGCTGGCCTCGAACTCACAGAGATCTGCCCGCCTCTGCCTCCCGAGTGCTGGGATTAAAGGTGTGCACCACCACCATCTGGCTATGACAGCATTTTCTACAAGGCAGTATGTTACAAGGATTGGGATTTATCAAAAAGTTTTATATATTTGGACACGTTTATAGATATATCCCAAGTGCATCTTCTGGACCTTAGATCATCTTTAATTTTTGTGAAAACATTTCAAACATTTAATGAGCACAGAAGCATTTTACTGAGTTTTTGTTTAACTAGGCATACATCATAAGCACTATGCTGACAGTTGTTGCCTGTGTGTTAACTGCAATCAATTTTCAGAAGAATTTTTGTACTTCTGATGCCTTAACACATTTTTTAAGGTACTGATGAGATTTCAAGGAGAAACAAATTCACAAAATCTTGCTAATCAAATTTTGCTAGTGAAAGAATATTTTCTGCAAAGATTATGTAAATATAGTCTGATTTTTCCTTGAGAAAATTTGGCTTCTGTGCTAGGTAGATAGCTCAGTGGGTCTTGCCATACAAGTATGAAGACAAGTTCAAATCCCCAATACCATGTAAAGCTAGGCACAGTGATCCTATGGCAAGATGGAAGGCAGACAGGAGAATCTCCATAAGCTTATGGGCTGGCTAACCTGGTGTATCTTGAAGTGAACAGAGACTCCATCTCAAACAAGATAGGAGACAAGGACTGACACATGCCCACCTATGACACACACACACACACACACAGAGTCCCTTACACACAAACACATAACACTTTAGAGTACTTTGATATATAAGTAAGCAAAATTTGTTGCTAGGTATAAACAGTGTGTGTGTGTGTGTGTGTGTGTGTGTGTGTGTGTCTGTGTATGTGTGTGTGTGTCTTTTAATATAGGAATTAATTAAAACCACAGGTTCAAAGGTCACTTTTGCTATTTTTAATTAAACACAAAAGTGGTCCATAAAATATCAAGGGGGAAATAAAAAAGTGGGAAAGCACTGAGTTTGGTAACAAGATCTAAATTAGAACCCAGATTTCACCACTCATGAGTGGTGTGATGACAGGTGACTTCTTTACTGTAGCAACTCCCCATTCCTTGTCTGTAAAATGAGATAACCTTATTCTAGTGTATTTATATCAAAGTTAAGTACAAGCCATACAGCACAATCTTCAATATCTTAATAGGTGTTCAACTTTTACACAGAACATTTTGTAGCAGTATATTTCTACCATACACATGCATTGCTTTTATGAATAATTTAAGTTGGGAATAATTTAAGTTGGTTCGGTTTCAAATGAGCAAACTACATTTAAGAGGTCTGGGTTTTAGTTCTTACTACACTACTTTACCCATAGTTTGGCACTAGGTTCTATGATTTCTATGTTTAAAACGTGGATAATGCAACCTTCTCTATCACAAATGTGAAACTAAACATAAGAGGACCGGTAAATGTGATGTGAAAAAGGTTTAGGTATTTCAGTAATTAAAAATATGGCGACAGCATTTGTAGTGTTATAGTCTGAGTGACAAAAATGAAAGTATCAGGCTTGGGGGGATAGCTCACTAACATGACATTTATCTAGCATGCACAGGCCCTAGGTTTAACCTCCAATAAAACACACACACGCACAAACACACACAAATATATACACACAAACAGACATACACACACACACAAATACACACACACACACACACACACACACACACACACACATAAATACACACACACACCACCCACAGGAAAGAGGGCAGAGAGAGGAGGAAAGAGAGATGCCTAAAACCAAGGGATTTTTCTAAATATGTAAATAGTAACACATTCACACAGATAGATATCATATAGCCATTATGTGCATAGATGGATGTAACGTTATATGTGGAATTTGTTCAAATATAGCCTAGGGAGCTAGAGATCAGGATTGGTCCTGAGTTGACAAGCATTAAATCTAGATGACACACACATGAGCGCATAGGTTCATGTGTTTAAAAAAACTCTCCAATAAGAACTTTAAAATGTGTGCGTGAAAAGGTATCAATGACGTATTTAAAGACAAAGCAGGGGCTGAGGGTGTAGCCCTGTGGTAGCATGCTCAGCTAGCATGCAAAAAAGGTTTGGGTTTGATTCCCAGCCACAAAAAAGACACAGATATAAATTATATATGGAATGACATGTGAATGATACATTAGCAGGAAAGTTTGTTAAAAAAAACTAATGAATATTTATATAGAAAAATGTGTATTTTTTTTAATGGGATGAGATACACACACACACACCAAGGAGCTGTCTAGCTATCTGTATTTATATCATGGAATTGTGGGTCAAGTAGTTTGTATCATAAGTGATGAGTAGTGGAGAGGGTTAATGCCATTTAAAGAGTATAATGTGAAAGAGAACGGTCTTACATTTGGAAACAATGGTCAACTGTAACGGTTATAATAGTCATAGAGAATTCCGCTTCTTCAGAGAAAGTAGACAAGATTCTAAAGTACTCTGTGGGACTGAAACATAAATGAATTGTGTATGTAGCATCTCACGAGACGTCAACTGGGACGAACCCACCGACAGCTACGAGGTCACAGGGATGCTTGTAAGACCACACACTGACGTGACTACAGTCAAGAGTCTGAGCAGAGTAAGTTAACTAGGAAGAGCAAAGTAAACCCTAAAGCCAACAGAAGGGGAAAAGCTGATAAAAATTACAGGAGAGATAGAAAAGGAAAAATAATAAAGTCAAGAACTGTTCATTAAAAACATTTGATAAATTCCTAGTAGACCGACAAAGCGACAATTAAAACACAAACAAATGATCAATTTCAGGAATCCAAACAGGGCCCAAATGTAGACTCCCAGGAGCTTGAGGGTAAATAATGGCATATTATGAGCAACAACTGAACAACTTGGATGAGACATACAGTCTCTTTTAAGGACATAAAATAGCAAAGATTATTCAAGGAGAAATGTTAGCTTAATGGCCTTGTATCTAAGAAATACATCACATGCTATTTAAAACCTTACAAAAGGAAAACTCAAAGACTACATAGCTTTGCTAGTGAACTAAACTAAAGATATGTTAAAAATGAATACAAACTAAAAAATAAAAATAACAAAAGACTTGCAAGATGATAATGCTTCCCAAATACACTGTATAAGGCCAGTTACTGACATAACCAGAGATCACGCGAATACCCTCATAAGTACAATGTCAGAAATCCTTAATAAAATACCAACGGATCAAATCCCAAGTTAGTATTCTTGGCTTTCCTGGCATGAGCAAAGGGACAGAAAGCTTGTAAGTGGTTTCTAGGACTTAGAATACGGGAAGGAGACAGACAAAAACAGGGCAGGGAATTTCTCACCCTTACGGGATTGATTGTTTAGTTTTACCATATGTATATCAATCTCCCCCAGCCCCGAATTTATACAAAGTAGCCTCAAATTCTAAAACATACAAAGAAAACATGAAGAAAACCAGCTAACCAAAATCAATGTTCCGAAGGCCAATTTAGACCAAGGTAGACACGGGAATATTGTGTGAGAAATCTTGGACTATGTTTATACCTTAAAGAGATTAAGTGGGAATAGAATCTATTATTAGAAGGAAAAGAATTTTTAAGAGAAGTAGGGAGAAATTAAATAAGAACAAAGAGGTAGGAAAATAGTTTAGAACTCCGTAGATGGTCAGTAGCCAGCTCCCATGTGGCCCTGGTAGGTCCTCACCTTGTGGTAGTCCAGCTCCCTTCCGTCACTATGTAGGGCTACCCTTTGTGACGGCAGGTTACCGTGGAATGATGGTGTGTGACTTCTGAGACTATGTCATAAAAGACCCCGTGCCTTCCACCTTGAACCCCCTTGGACTACTTCTCCGCTCCAGATAGCTCTGCTGAGGTGTCTCCATGCTTAGCGGCTGAGGCGCCTTACCACCAGCCAACTCCAGCTTTCCGACGACCGTCTGAGTGAACCATTTTGGAAGTGGACCCTCCAGCTCCAGTCAAGCCCCCAGCTCGCCACAGCTTAGACTGACACGCTGACTCAACTTCAGAGGGATGAGCTAAGTTACCCCCACGGCTTCTAACACTTAGAAACTATGCAAGATAATAAACGGCAGTGTTTTTAAGTTTGGGGCGATTTGTAGACACAAAACAGATAAGTGAAGCAGACGAGGAGAAGCCATGCAACATAAAAAGTAAAGTTTAAGGCACAAGAGGGTAAACACAGAAGTGACCAATTATACATTCAGATGGGGCTTCTGCGTAACGCGAGGTAAGAGAAGCTGAGTGGGGAAGAAATGAGTGGCCAACAGAAGCAACACACTGACCGCCATGCCCTGCACCATACATAATAATGTTAAAGCTGCATGCTTTATTTTCTAAAAGGTGAAATGAAAATTCAAGGTAATAGTCTAAGGAAAATTGAAGAGATGGTCAATGAGGAGCTGGATATAGAGCTCCTTGTTCAGGATGGAGAAAATGATACTGAATTACTTTAAGCTACATAAGATAATTCGTACTATGCATATGTGTTAAACTTCTAAAAGTAGAAACAACTGTGGTATTAGAGAAGGAAGACAATTTAGTGATTAACCTTACATTTTAAAAACATAGATAAAATCAACTGTAATCTGGCTGACCGAAGCCCTCTATCTAGTATCTTTCAGAGCAATGGACATAGAATACATTTAGAGGCCAACTCCCCAGAGATGGGTTCATTTTTTGAAGTTCAGAGCGTGACCTTTAGAGTAGACAAGATGAGGAAATTTAAAGATGAAAAGGTGGTCCAGTCACTTCTGACTTATGTGTACCTTCTCCCAGATGAGGCAGAGAATAGTCCCTTTCCCTTAACACTGGCTGCTGGGCGACCCACTCCATTAGGACACTAAATATCTGCTGAGGTCGGACCTGAAGAGATCTGCAGCTTTGACCTGTCTTTAGAATCCTGGGTCATCATGCAGCTGCCTTGCTGCAGAGAACAAGTGGGAGAGGGATGAACCTTAGATGGTGGCTGGTTTTCCCACTACTCAACTAAGGCGTCAGCTGTCGGGTCAGAATCCTTGCTGATCTGGGTTCTAGTTTATCTCCCAACTGAATGCAGTTACTGAGTGACCCCATTAAATAGCAAACACAGTCTAAGAACCACCATAGAATCATGAATAAATAATTACTCTTTTAAAGCTGCTGCAAGGACTGGAAAGAGGCTCTTTTAAGCACATACTACTTGCTCTTCAAGAAGACTTGAGGTCCATTCCTAAAATCCATGTCAGGTTGTTCAAAACATTCTGTAACTCTAGCTCTGGGGGGATATGACTCCCCTGGCCTCTACACACAACACACACACACACACACACACACAAATACACACACACATATACACATACACACACACACACACAAATACACACACACATACACACATACACACACACACACAATACACACACACAACACACACACACACACAATACACACATACATATACACACACACAACACACACACACACACAATACACACACACATATACACATACACACACACACATACACACACACATATACACATACACACACACACACACAAATGCACACACACATACACACATACACAGGACACACACACACATTAGAATACCAGATTGATAAAGTGACCAAGTTTTGAAATAGCCCCCCCCCCCATTTTATGCAGCACTGGATAACTAAAACCCAAGGTTATCCTACTGAGTAATCAAGAGATCTGTAAAGATAAAACCTGATTCCTGTGGTACCTTTGATCATCTCTGGCCATCATTCCAATGAAAGCTATACTCATCTTGAAATGCAATTTCCAGAATGCTGTTTTCTCTTAGCTCTCAGTCCTTATGTGTGATGTAAAGAAACTAGTCTCTCAGCTTCAAGTATAGTCATGAAAATCAGAGATTTCCCCAACTTTCCAGTCCATAAACTGTATACACATAGGCCCCAAATAAATGTATTACAAAAAGTTACAATGCTGCCCCCCTTTTTGAATTTTTTTATTTAAAAATTTTCTCACACAGTTTATTTTCATCATGATCCTTTCCCTCTCCCAACTCCTCCCAAATCCTACCCACCACCCACTCACCTAACTTTGTGTTCTCTCAAAAAAACCAGAAACAAAAACAAATTTTTTTTTAAACCACAAAAACAGAAATCAAAACAAACAAGCAAAAGACCAACAAGACAAAAAAAGTCCAAAACAAAACAAAGTGAAATGAAAGGTCCACCAAAAAGTGGAGTCCATTCTGTGTTGGCTGACTAGCGGCCGTGAGGCCTGCCCTGGGGCATCACTGGCAGACCTAGTCACACTCCACCGGGGAAAACTTATTTCCCTTCCCAGTAGGTATCAATTGCAAATAGCTTTTTGGTTAGTGGTAGAACTCCGTGTCTACTTTCCCCCTCTCACAAATACTTTTTTTTTTAGTTTAAAAGTATCAATTTAAATCGTTAGGAGGTATTCCAGGCTAAACATATGATACATTATTGATGATACAATGGCAGGTTAATGTCAAAGTTTTCTTTTTAGAATTTTATTATTTACTTTTTTATTATGTCTACGTGCTCGTGGCTATGTGAGTTTATATGCACTACATGTGCGTCTACAGAGACCAGAGGGTGTTGGATCCCATGAATGTGGAGCTACGAGAGGTTATAAGCTGCCTGACGTGGGTGCTGGGAACCAAACCAGAATTCTCTGCAAGATGAGTAAGTGCTCTTTACCTCTGAACCATCACTCCATCCCTGACTAGATTTCTTGAGAGGCAATCTTGAGAGGCAATTTATTTCTATGCAAATGCTGAGATGACTGAGTACAGTCCTTGCATGCCAATGTGAGGACTGAGTCTGGGAAACCTCGAACCCATGTAAAAGCTGGTGTATCTGTAGCTCCGGCGCCTGAGGAGGAGACAGGAGGCTTCCCAGACTTTGCTGGCCAGACAGTAACAGAACTGGTGAGTTCCAGGTTGAATGAAGAGGCCCGTTCAAAAGATAAGATGGTGATAAAGAAACCTGATGCTTATCTCTGGCATCCAGATGTGCGTGCACACACACACACACACACTCTGCTGCTGCAAAGCCATGATAGCCCAAGTTATAGTTGTGGGGTGAATTATTCTCCAAAGGATAGATCTTCGGTTGCATTACTCATCTCACCCAAAACGCGAGTCTACAAACCATATTCCAAGCCCCACGCCACCACAGCCTTTCAAAGTCCGTGGTTTTGTGGTCACACTGGAAAAACCACTAGCTCTCTGGAGGACAAGACAGGACAGCTCAAGTCTGTCTCGTTGCCTGGCATCTTTCATTCTCTGGTTTTGAACGGGTTTAAAGGTTTAGCGTCTTTCTCGTTTCCATCAAAGCCACAGCACCCCCTTCATTTCGAGCATGAGCCTTTGCTCTGGGAATAGAGTCGGTTCCCGAAGAGCACCTCTGGCAGACCATCCTACATTTCAGCAGCTCTCTGGATCCCCCCTACTGCTCTGGATCCCCCCCTTTTTCCCTTACCGACCTCCTTCATGTGTTGCTCTACTACACCAGGTTCTCAGCTAATCATGAGCCAACTCCCCAAAGTCTCCTTGTCACACCCCAATTCCTCTATGTATGCTGGTAGCTGTTAAGAAGTTTAAGTGATGCTACAGCCTGGGTCTTAAATATCCCATAAGGTCCATGCTCTACAAATTTGCTCTTCAAGGACAGTGCTAAAGGAACATGATGGTCAAGACTTCAGGAGGAGGGGCCTCGAAGGAGGTCTTTAGATAACTGGGGTATACCCTTGGAAGGGATGAGGGGACCCTCGTCACTTTACCTTCCTTCCATTTGCTTTCTGACCATGAGGTGCGCTGTTTGGCTTCCCCACAAACTCCAGCCATGATATGTGCCTAACTTGAGCCTGACAGCAACAGAACCAGCAGTGGACCAGAACCTCCATAACAAAGTGCCAACATGACCTTCCCTTTACAAGTTGCTTTAGATTCACTAAAATGGGAGAAAATTCACCAGCAGTGTGAACAGTCACTTAACTATAATAGTCACCTAATTCAGTCTCTACCTTCCCAAACCACGACAGGCAAGAAAGGAACAGAGTTAGAGGGATAAAGAAAAGCAAGGCATATTTATAATAATCTCAAATATATTTAAAGAGATGCTTAAAGATGATAAGTATCATGCACCAGGTGACACACGCCTTTACTCCCAGTACTCAGGAGGCAGAGGCAGGCTGGTCTCTGTGAGTTTGAGGCCAGCCTGGTCTACACAGTGAGTTCCAGGATAGCCAGGTTATAAAGAAATCCTGTCTCAAACAAACAAACAAAACACACACACATACAAAATGTTACGTAAAAGTTGAAACTAAAAGGATGGGAAACATACCAATAAATTAAAAACCAATATCAGACAATAAGGATTTTTGTGCCAAAGTTTTAGGAGTAATAAATAGGGTCAACTATAAGTAGAATAATTCATTAACAAAACACAACAATCATAATCCCAAGTGTGCCATCATCAACACATGCGGAAGGACTGGGGTGTAATTTAGGAGTGGAGCACATGCTACAAAGTGCAGGGCCCTGTGTCCCATCCCCAGCCCTGGGGCGAAAGTGTGTGTGTGATGTGTAAAACTATGTCACACACGGTTTTATTTTTGCTCCAATATTCTGAGAAGTCAAAACAAGTGATGGTGTTTAAATAGTAATTTCTAAGGAATCGGCTATTTCCTGTTAAAAGACTAAATGAGTCCACTTATTTCACAAAATGGTTTTTCTGTTTACTTTTATATTTATCAACACTATAAATATACAAATACATCAGCTAATTCCAAAAGATTTATTAATAAACACAGAGGACACTTTTAGCCGATTCTTTTCATATTTGCCTTCATGTTCTAAATAGCATGCTTCTATTTCTGTTGGCTTTCCTTTAAAAAAAAAAAAAGATTTCCTACTTATTTCCTTAATGGAAAATTAAGATTTAGCCCTTTTGTCTCCCTGCCCTCAATCTAGATACATTTTACATCTCCTGTCCCTTCTGTATCTTTGTATCGCCCCTTATTTAGCTGCTACTGTTATGGGAGCCACAGCTCACAGGTGGTTGATACATGGTTGAGCTTTGTATCAACCACCTGTGAGCTGTGGCTCTCAGAGCTCAACCACGTATCAGCCATGGCGACTCACCTTTACTACATGGTTTTCCTCCTAGAATTAAATATCTTGTGTCTGTACATAGGTTTTTTTTTTGTTTTGTTTTGTTTTTCATGAACTTCCCAATAACCACACTCTAAATACCCACCACTATCACAGTCGCCTCCCAAGATGCTCACTGATATCTGGCTTCCTACCCATGTCTCTCGAAGCCACACCCAAAGTCTCTGCCATGCCGGTCTGCTGCCCTTCTGTCTGGCCCATCCATCTTCCTGGGAAGACCGGTTAGTTTTTTTCTACTCTGCCATCACCTGCTTCCCACATCCTGTCTTCCTGAGACTTAGTTTACTTCCTCCTTTATGGAACACATTCTCCTGAGATCCCTCAAAAAGGTTACGTGGGCTCTTGCGTGCATTAAAAATAGCCTTAATAACTCTCAAACAGAATTCATTAATTGGGGGCCCACAAGATGGTTCGGCAGATGAAGGTACTTGCAGCCAAGCCTATCTCCAGGTCCCACGTGGACGAAGACAGCTGCTGCAAGCTGAGCACAGCCTACAGTGAGGCTTTGAGGGTCCCGAGCTGCTGCTCCTGAAAGCCAACAGCTCCTGAGAGCCCTGCAAAGGCATAGAGGGGACCACGTATCATGCTGAGAAACAGGGGTATTAATGGGAGACATGCAGCTCTTTAGATAGGCCACTTACTCCCATATGCCAGAGGTCCATCAACTAAGCATCTATTTCCCGTAAAAAACTAAAACTTTCTTTCCCTTACAAACTTGAATAAATTATTTGGAGTGTTATCTATCCAACAAGTGCCACATTTACGAGCTCACAGCAGTGTCCTACCGGCTTACCAGAAAACAGAGTTGATAGCGCACCACCAGCAGCCACGCATGCACAGCTGCCAGCCCGAGTTCACAGATGTCCCATTCTTAAATGTAAACAGACCACCAAAGATCAGCCAACACGTGAGAAAAGCTTGCGTCTCAAATAGAAACAACCAAAGACAGAGGAAAACAATTTTTGAGGACAGAAAGATAATTATGTGACAGAAAGGAACTTCTGGGAAATTTTAATAATGCTTAAGAGCCGAGGATTTTCAAATACATGATTCCACAGCCACTTTGTGAAGTAGAAATTATCCGCACAAAAATACAGGAAACTGTGTTTAGAATGAGTATGCCGAATGCAAAATTATGCTTCTAGCCAGTAATGGTGTTGGCATTCAGTCTTCCTATTCCAACTCCCTGGTGCTTTTTCATTGAACCACAGCTGCACATAAATTACCTATACAATATAGAGTAATACAGAACACAGGAAATCCAACCCAAACATAAAAACCAGAAAGGCTGTAACTGGAAAGCATTAACATTTATTTCTGTCTGGCATTACTCTTTGAGTCAAGGAACTCTTTATTGTTAGTTTGCATGAGAAATGTCCCTCATAGTCACAGGCATTTGAGCACTTGGTCCCCAGTTAGTGCTGCTGTTTGGGGAGGTTTGGGAGACCACCCACTGGGGGTGGGCTTTGAAAGCTTAAAGCCATGTGCTACTTGCAGCTCACTCTCTCTTCGTGTTTGCAGTCCAATATGTGAGCTCTCAGAGTCCTGTCCCTGCCACCATGCTCGCTGCTTGCTAAGACAACTCCACCCGACCATCCTGTTCTTATACCACTGGAACCATACGCCAAATAAACTCACTCTTCCTTAAGTTGCCTTTGGTCATGGTGCTTTATTACAGGAACAGGAAAGTAATAAAGTAACCTGCAATCATGTAAATAGTCGTAATAGGGAGAAATAAGTGTGTGTGGTATATGTACTTGTTTGTATAGGGGTGTATGTGTGTATGTGTGTGAAGACAGAAGTCAACAGATGTCTTCCTCAATTTTCTCCATCTTATTTTTGAAGACAGAGGCTCCTACTGAACCTGGAACTCACTGACTGGCTAGGCCAGCGGCCAGTAAGCTTAAATAGAGATGTGTCTGTCTCTGGTCTCCCCCAACTCCAACTGTTACATGGGTGTTAGGAATCCAAATTCCAGCCCTCATACTTGCACAGCAAGTAATTTACTTCCCAACCCCAACAGAAAGAATTTTAAATTATATATTTTCAGGAAACCTATCACAGAGGGATAAAGATACAACCAAAAGAGCCTCTATTTATAATCTAGTGCTTCCTCTCTCCTCCTCTTTCTCTTCTTCTCTTTCTCTCTCTCTCTCCCTCCCTCCCCCACCTCATATTTACACAGTAACAGCTGAGGCAAAGATGACGAATGTTACCTAATAAAACCTAAGACGTGTTTGCTGAACAGATGAAATGAACAGAGAGAATGAAGAATATTCAAAAAGATTTAAAATTGAAGATAAACTTTTACAAAAGGAAATTGCTACTATACACAATTTAAATTACTGACCATACAAACCTAACATTTCACATTTCATAAATGCAAATATATACATCAAGTATATTCAATAAAACTAGGAGCACTTTAAAGTCAGTTCAAATACACTAGTAAACTGACAGGCACTACTTTCATTTTGAGTATTTCTTTTCATAATTATTTGAGCTGGGAAATAACTTTGCAGAATACTTAAAACCCGCAGGACACATTCACATAATCTTTCACTTTCATGGTGTAAACTATAATATAACCCTTAGTCCAAGCCCACCCAACATATACTAAGCCAGGATGAAATGATCAACTGCCCCATAGAGAGTTTTACTAAGAATACAGTTAGACATTTTATACACTGGCATCAAATTCTCAGTCTTGTGCTTGATTTATTACTCAAAAAACATTCCCTGTAGCCTCAGTGAACTTATCGACAGGAGCAGATAAGAATTTGCCATTGAACTTGGATCGTATCGTCACCATACACTCAGTGATCCATCCTCTCTCTCACAGGCCCGTGAACAAATGAAGCTGTCCCACACATTAATTCAGGCAGAACACTTTAGGCCTCTGCACTCAATGACGCGGACACAATTCCTCAGCAGGGGCTTTCCTAGGTCTTCCCTAGAAAGCCCACGAAAGACTCTACCATTAAACATTTTTTTCTTGTATTATTATCTTCAGCCGACAACCCCACCCCCAAAGGGACATTTAAAATAGCCTACAAGGTCTCAGCGCCACGTGTGGAGCTTCCAGTCGGCACTGTGCGGCATGAGGTGAGCTAAAAGAGTGAGCAAATGTCTTAGCTAATTAGGTTTCTGGCAGCATTGTCCTGGATTGTTGTGTGAAGAAAGCATGTGCTCTGATGTCCAGGACTCTTCAGTCCTAGGAGCTGGTTCCTGAGCGGCCTCAGGGGAATGGCATTCAGGACAGCAAGGCTGAGTGCCAGGAGGTCCTAGCGCTGACGCCGCGTCAGGTAAGGGGAGGAGTCGTTTCCTCTGGTGACGCCTAAAGGAAAAAACCACTTCAGATTTTCTCTTCCCCTTTCACTAAGAAACTAATTCATAGAAAGTAACATTTCACTTGAACTTAAGAAGAAACTTGTCCTTCTCCCTCCCTGCCTCAGAAAACTAACTTGTAAAGGAGAGGAACTACTTACATCTCCGCTTCACTGAGGAGTTTATATTTGGCATACTAAGGACATTTCCAACCCCATTCCTTAAATTCCTTTCAAGACCACTCCCATTTGCAGCAGCACTTGACCCAGACTTCAATAAAGCCTTTTTTCTTCACAAACCCCAATATTCTAAGTTACTTGAAAATTGTGATTTAAAAAAAAAAGATGTAAAAAGCTTTTATTAAAAAAAAAAAACTCGCATAGTCCATTCACTCAAATATCCACAATCCATATTTAATTATGAAAATGCTCTGCCACCTTCTCATACCATTTCTTTAAGAAATTCAGAAATATGTTTGGTATTGATCTGTAATTATCTTCAAGTCTTCCTGAAGTTAACAACTACAATGTATTCGTAGAGATACAGGGAGGCAGGCTAGGGTTTAGCCCAGTGGCAGAGCTCCTGACCAACACTGCAAGGCCCTGGGTTCAATCTTCAACACAAGGAAGGGGAAGGAAGGGGGAAGGGGGAAGAAAGCAACAGTGAGCTATTTCTACGCACCAAACACTCCAGACAAATCTGGAGGATGTGTGATGTGATCGGATGGCAGCTCTGCCACTTGTTAGCTGTTAATAGCGAACACACCAATTGCTTACTCCACGCCCTAGAGTTCCTTTGGCATTTAAACTAGCTTAAGGGCATGGTAAAAGCTTGGGAACCACAGTTAACACTTAGAGTTGGCTGCTTCTAGGCCACATTCAATAAAACAAAGCTAAGAGCTAGAATTATTCCAGGAGAAAGTTGGCTACAATTTCTGGCAAAGATCTAAAGAAACAAATTAGTATTCTCTCAAGAATCTTGAGCCTTGGGCTGCATCCATGTGGGGAAAAGGTGTGGAGAACTACCAGGGAGAAGCTCCAAGCATACTGGCCCCAACACAAAGCCAAGGTGTAGGTGAGACCTGACTAGTCTCAGGAATGCAACATTTAATTCAATCTGGCACACTGGGCTTGTTTGGAAAATATATACTGTTACATAAATGGTATTACTGCAAATATATATATAACTAACACAGAGAGATGGATTTATCAGTTACATGGCAGAATAGAAGACAGAACAGAGGAGTGGGCGGATAGACCAGAAAAAGCAACATGGGTAACAGACAAATCACTTTACGCTTCAAGAAAATCTGGGCTCAAATGTCAGCCCCATCACTTTCCTTTTGGTATGCACTCTGGCAAGTTAAATAACTTTTTGTACCTAATTATCCCCTTGTGAAAACGGATTATTAGTACTTAAGTATAGATTACTTAGAATACATTCTGGCCATATTAAGCATCAGTTTCCTAACTCATAAAAATGGAGGCAAAATGTATAATTTCACAAATCGTTAGATGAATTTAGTACATTAAGCCTATAAAATATTTAACACATGATAAGTCAATAAATATTTGGTACTTTCACTAAAACATAGGTGGACACCAAAAGTAATTTTTAAACCTGAGAAAAATATTTCATAATGGAATATGACAAACACTGTGAAAATCTTTACCCTCATTTTTGTGTTGAGTGTGTTTACTAGGGAACCATGAGTCATTTTCAATGTGTAAAATACATCTGAATGATTCCATCTCAGATCTTTCAAAGGCCTTAAGCTAGAGTTTTAAATTAGATATTTTTCAAAACGGAGAAACCACAGCAATTTTGAACTTATGCTCCTTTTAACACGCATTCATTGACAAAGAAAAGAGTAAATAGCATACTGATCAATAATTTAAAAAACCAACTTACAATTGTACTTACAAAGAAAACAAAACTTCTATGAATTTAAAAAGAGGTCTTCACAATGAGTGTGCTGTAATGTCTTTTAAAAGAACAAAACAGAGGCTGGGGAGTAGCTTGGTCTATAAAGTGTTTGCCAGGCAGGCATGGAGACCTGAGTCTGATGCCCCAGATCCATGTAAAAAGCTAGGTGTGGTGCCATGCCTCTTAATCCCAGCACTGGGGAGGTGGATACAGGAGGACCCCTGGGGCTTGCAGGCCATCTCATCTGACCTAGTCAATGAGCCCCAGGTTCCCATAAGAGACCCTGTCTCAGAAAAACAAGGTGACAGATCATGAGGGATGACACCTGAGTTTGTCCTCTGTCCTACATACACCTACACACACACACATGGCGGGGTTGGGGGGTAGGAGGACAAACATTGCTATACAATTTTTAACAGTAAGGTTAACTAATTAACCAAATAAACAGAACTTCTATTTAATCCATTGGTCAACAGCGTCAGCTGTCGAGAAGCAAAGACGACAACAGGAAGTGTCCACGAGGTTTGGCCAAAAGGAAATGACTGATGAAGCTAAACAAAATCACTGTCAAGATGGTTGGGGTTGTAGAAGATACTAGATAAATCACCTTTCAACATGAGAAAATGATTTTTATATTGAAAGGAGAAAAAAATAACACCCATGGATGATAATTATCTTTGAGTTGTTTCCCTTAGCTATAGATATACAAACCAGAATCTTCCCAAGCTTTAATTTTTATCCTAAGATTAACATATAGACCACATTAATATAAAGGACTCATTCCACAGAGCCTGGTACTGGGTCATCTGTGAACCAGGCTGAGTGGGGGTCACATTAGTCTTTCTACCTAGAAGATGTTAAGGGTGAGCTATATGAAGGCTTAAGGGAAATGGTCTCGTTGATTTCATCAGGACATTTCTAAGGGACCCTTGACTACCAGAAAAGAAGTGAGACACGTACCGGTCTCAAAGAAGTCACAAAAGAATGTGAACTAGAGCTTAAGACAACACCTGTAAATTCTTCTGACCTGTTATAAATAACCAGGAATATTACTCATCCATCTATCTAGATAACATCTAGAAATATGTGAACCATATATTGATTTTAAATTCACTAGAACACACAGTAAAAAAGCAAAAAAAAAAGTAATAATGCCCATTTATCTCAATATTCAAAACATTGTCAACAGATCATATAAAAATCATGGCTGAACTGTTTTATCTTTTTTTCATATAGAATCTTTGAAACCCACAGTATATTTTACATTTGCAACATGCTTGAATTTGAATTAGCCTCGTCGAAATGTTCCATAGTTATACGTGGCACGTTGGTATCTGTGCTGATTTGTTTTTGTCAACATGACACAAACCTAGACATGTCTGAGGAGTGGGAATCTCAACTGAAGAACTGCATCCATCAGATTGGCCTGTGGGCACGTCTGTGGGGGCATTTTAAGCTTGTTGATTGATGCTCAGAGGGCCCAGGCTAACTGTGGGTGGTACCACCCTGTTGGTCCTCGGAAGTATGAGAAAGGGAGCTGAACACGAGCCTGAAAGCATGCCAGAAAGTAGGTTTTTTTTCTCTATTTCTGCCTCTGCTCCTGTGTGAATTCCTGCCCTGACTTCCCTCATTGATGGCCTGTGACCCAGACATGTCAGCCAAATAAACCCTTTCCTCCCCAAGCTGCTTTTGGTCATGATATTTGGAAGTAGAATACAATATTATCTCAGCCAGCAGAGTCTAGAATCCAAGTTCCCAGGAATCAGAGACATGGGTTGTTTTATTTACAGAGGTAACTCTGGTATTGAACTATGGTACGTCATTATCCCTCAACAAACACGTGTTGAATAAATGGATGAGCTTGGGGGGCAGGGGGACAATTCCTGTGATATACAATTCCGATGACATTTCTATTAATAAAAGAGTATGATTATTACACTGAACTCAATTCTAGCCCAAATGATGATTTTGTAATACATAATTAGTAGAAACTCCACATTTTACTATCAGTAGAGAGTTCTCTTTTATAATTACTTTAAACTTATGTTTGTTTGTTTTATTGAGACAAGTTCTTGCCATAGCTCATGCTGGCCTTAAGCCTGTGATCCTCCTGCCTCAGTGCTGAGATGACAATCTTGTGGCACTATACCTGACTTAAAATTATATTCTCCAATAGAAAGCAGATCAAAAGGCTCTTAAATTCCTGTAATAAAGTCAAATAAATTATAACTTACTCTCTGGGATGAATGAGCTCTATTCATCAAACATGTAATATTCCCATATTCCACTAGCGATCAGAAATAAATGGATTTTTCTGTCTCATATTTGGCGAAAGAATATATATCAAAGGTAGCTTCAAAACTTATAAAAAGTTAAACTATATTAATTATTTTTAAAATGCTTGGCCCTCAGGAGTAATGAGATTACTTAATACATATTGAACAGGGATCCAGTAGCTGACAGTAAAAGTTAAAGGAAGAACTTACTTTCTCCGCTAAGAGCTCTCGGATCTTGCGTGCTTGAACTCGAAATTTCATGAGCTGAGACTCTAGAGCTACGCATCGATCTCTCCAATCTACTGGCCCTTTTGGCTCAGAGAGCTCTGCCATGTTTCTTCTGTAAAAAAGAAAGACAGAAAACAGTCAAACAACACACACATTAGCGTTGAAGATAATGCAAGAAATGACCCGATATACAACCGAACCTCATCCGTATACAAGTTTCAAATTCTAAGATAAAGCCAGCGCTTGCTACAGTTTATAAAACTTAATGACAGACAAGAAGCTAAGGCTGGAGGCCAGGCCACACTGGTTGCTTAATTTTCTCCCAGTTTACCTGAAGTAAAAGAGAGGGATGTCAACAATCACAAGCTATAGGACACATTGTGAGGAATGAATGAAGTTAGGGTTAGGGTTAGGGTTAGGGTTCTACTGTGACATCATCTTTCTATTAGCTTTAGAGAGGATATATAGACAGAAAATACAGATAAAATATTAAAAAATAAAAAACTGTAATAAAGTAGACATTCTTAATTCTTAAAACATTCAAACAACATGCAGAAAAATACGGACATCATTGTACCTGAAGCAATATAATCTATTTCATTCTGGGTAATTTTCCCTCTATAGTTAGAATACTTGTTTATGTTTCAGGGTAAAAGATGTTTGCCTTGTTTGCCTTGATTTGCTGGGATTTGGACTTTCTGCATGGTAGACAAATGCTTTGCCAATAACTTACAATCCTAGCCTATAGTTTTTAAAATAGCATAAATAATACACAAATACTTTTCAACAGGTGAAAATAAATCAAGACAATATGTCATATGAATAGAATAACAGAGAAAAATACATGATCATTTCCACAACAGAGAAAAAAGCTTGAAAGAATTCAACATCTCTTCATAAGAAAAGCATTCAACACAATAAATAGGAAATTCTTTATCATGGTAAGGTACATCTCCAAAAGTCCACAGCTGACAACATACACACTGTCCAGTGACTGAAAGTTTTCCCCTGGAAATCAACTAAAGACAACTAAAGACTACTTCTGCTCTACTTTAGACTAGAGTTATAGCCAAGGCAAGAATAAAATAAAAAGTTTCTAGATAAAAAGAAAGTAACACTATTTGCAGATGATATGATCTTGTACACAGAAAACTCTATGAAACACACACACACATATACAAGTACACACAACCTATTAGAATTACTATTAAGGTTTCAGGGAACAACATCAAAATACAAAAATCAAGTTCTAGACACTAGCAAAGGACAAAAACATAATAAAATATTCCATTTATGACAGCATGACAATGAATAAAAACACCTAGGAATAAGCTTAACAAAACAGGGGCAAGATTTATACTCCAAAACTACACATCATCAAAAACATCAAGTCTGAATAAATAAAGAAATGGCATGCTCACGGATTGCAATCTATGGATGACAAGACCTGCAAATGGGTGAGCAATGCAATAACTGGGAATGTTCCAACGGAATTAATTTTGGCAGAAACTGGCAAGCTGATCCTAAAATTCACCTAGAAATGCAAGGAACCAATGATCTTGAAGAGCTTAAGGAGTCACATATTCGAACTACAAAGCTGCAATACCCAAGATAGTTAAGTGAAGAGAGATACAGACAGAATAAAGGTGAGTCCAGAAATACAGCCATGTGTTTACAATTTATTTTTTTTATGACAAGAGTACTAAGACCATTCAATAGGGAAGATAATAGTATTTTTAACAAATGATGTGGTACAACTGGATATCCACATGCAGAAGAATATAGTCTGTGTTCCTTCATCCCAGATACACAAATTAGCATAAGACATATCAAAAACCTAAATGTAACCAAAAGCTCTAAAAAACAGAAAATAGATAAAATAGATAAATGAAATATCAACAAAATTTAAGAATTATGAGCCTCTAAGAACACTGAAGAACTTGTAAAAATAGCCTACAATAAGGTAGAAAAAGATTTGAAAGTCAAATATCTGATAAGAGACTTGTGTCGGGAATATGTAAATGATTCAAACAACTCAGTCAATAAAAAGAGATAACCTGCCAGGCTTGGTGGTGTACACCTTTAATCCCAACACTTAGGAGGCATGGGGCAGGTGGATCTTTGTGAGTTCAAAGCCAGCCTGATCTACACAGTGAGTTCCAGGACAGCCAGGGGTACATACTGAGACGCTGTATTGCAAACAAAGCAAAAAAGGACAATCTAACTTTAAAAGTAGGCAAAACTGGAGGCTGGGAAGATGGTTTACTTGGCAGTGTCTGCCATGCAAGAGAATCTAATTCAACCATCAAATGAGAAAATGCTTCCATCAGATTGTTTGTAGGCAAGTCTGTTTCTTCTAGCTGATGACTGATCCGGGTGGGCCCAGGCCATTGGAGTAGGGCAGGGCCACTCCTGGACAAGTGGTCCTGAGCTGTATAAGAAACCAGGCTGAGGAAGCCATGAGGAACAAGCCAGTAAGCAGAATTCCTCAGTGGCCTCTGCTTTAGTTCTGACTCCAGGTTCCTGCCTCGAGTTCATGTCCTGACTTCCCTCAACGATGGTGTATGTGATCTGAGAGTTGTAAGCTGAAACCAAACTTTTCCTCTCCAAACTGCTTTTGGTCAGTGTTTTATCACAGCAATAGAAACCGTAACAAAGACAGAAATTGGTACCTGAGAGTATGCAGAGGGATCCAGCCTTTTCTACAGATGGGTTCATGCGGACTCCACTCAGGAAGGGAGTGCAGGCATAAAGAAATGGCAAACGAACAAAATAGTTCGTTCTTCTATGGGACCCAAAGAATGACACGCACAATCGTGCTTTAGAAATTAAAACGCAGTAGCGTTTTTAATAGGAAAATTTAACAGTGTACGTATTAAGGAGAGAAAAAGAGTAAGAGAGAAACAGAAGCACACTGCCAGGGGAGAACTGCTCCAAGAGAGTAAGCTGCTGCTGGCAAACTTTTAAAGAGCCAGTGCCGTTTTTGGTATGCAGACGATGGTCACAAGCAGGTGCCAGTCATCTAGGCAGGGGCCATCTTGGTATGCAGGTGTGATCCAGGATGGAGCCAGTGTCATCCCTCCTGTGGCCTGCATGCTTTGAGGTTATTTCAAAGAACATTTGACACAATGACCCTTTAATGGTTGGAAGCTCCTGTTGGCTGAATTCAGCTCTTTTGGTGCAGATTCATTTTCCAGGTGTGCTAATTTTCCTTTTAGCTTCTATCAGTTAAAGGCTTACCTGTCTCTTCCTGGAGTATCAATATCCACCCCCAGGGATGGCTTTTATGATACGCTTGCAGTATGCATAGATAGCTCCTGCACATGCCAGGACTTAAAAACCTGCAAGGATTTCAGGTAAAACGGCTGCATTCCTTTCTAAACCAACAACAGCCAGCTCGAGTAGGCCATGTAGACATTATCATTATTGATGAAAGGCTTTTTGTTGCCATTTTACCAAAAAAAGGGGGGCAAAGTCGCTGATGGGCAAAAAAAATCCCTTAGCTAGAGAATCTGGAACTTTGTCATGCAGACTCCATCCAGCATCAGGGATATTCATGGGCCTCGGCAAGAATGGATTATTGCTGTGACCAACCTGGTCATGTTGTTTTTTAAGGTGCATTGTGGAAGGAGTTTGGAACTTTAGTTTGGAAAAACCATTCATTGATCAGAGCTCAGTGAACTGTTCTTGGGAGCATGGAAGATAAATGTTAAGAGTCGTAAAGACAATGGAGGCCTGGTTTGTGAAGTTCCAGAAGGAAGTCTGAGAGTACTTAAAGACTATCGGGGTCCTTTAACACTTTGGATTAAGAATCTGGGCAGCAGGACTGAAGAATCAGTTGTGATTAAAAAGAGACCAGGCCACTAAGGTGAAACCTTTGTTTTACGTGGACAATCAATGCTGGTTAGCTAGAGGTGAGAAAGTATCAGTGATTAAGAGACCTGCATCATTGAGGTAAATTTTTCTGGGACTATTTCCTCAGGGTCAGCACACAGAAGCTGTGGTCCAGAGAACACCAAGGAGGCCAAACTTGATAATGTGCAAAGAGTTGCCCTGATGGTACTGATTTTGAAGGCATGAAGGGGGTCATGAAGAGCAGCTGAGCCTTGGCACTGTGAGAGGAGAGGTCATTGTTTGAAGGTGCAGTCCCAGTTGTAGTAGAAACCCCAAGATGAAAGTGTTTGTGGAGACTGTTCATGGAGAGCTGTGAGTTCGAATCCAGCCTGGTCTACATAGTTTCAGGACAGCCAGGACTATATAGTGAGACCCTGTCTTGAAAACAAAACCAAAAAGGACAATATAACTTTTAAAGTAGGCAAAACTGGGGGCTGGGATAATGGCTTACTTGGCACCATGTGGCAGGAGCAGAATCCCTGAAGGGAGACTGGGCTGTTGGTGACGTTGCAGTCAGTTCAGCTGCAGCAGAATATTGAAGATACTGGTCCTAGGGGCAACCACCAAGGAACATCAGCAGCTTTGCAGTAGACTGGCCTCAGCCTATGAAGCATGTAGAACATGGAGGTGGAGCTGCTGAAACCCTCTGGAGCCCGGAGGATCCTGAGTGCCTGACACTGAGCTTTACACTGTCAGACTCTGGTTTTGTTTGAGATGAATGTGAGTGAGCTTTAGTTCTCTCTTGGAGTAAGAAATATATAACATGCTTTATTTTACAGGTACTCACAGTTAAAAGACTTTGGATTTTTTTGGAGAAACTTTGACTATTTTAAGGAGACTTTGGAATTTTAAGTGTTGAACAATTTAAAGACTATGGGACTTTGAAAAGTTGGAATGTGAGCCAGGCAGTGGTGGCACACGCCTTTACTCTCAGAACTCAGGAGGCAGAGGCAGGCGGATCTCTGTGAGTTCGAGGCCAGCCTGGTCTACAGAGTGAGTTCCAGGACAGCCAGAGTTACAACAGAGAAACCCTGTCTTGAAAAACCAAAAAAAAAAAAAAAAAGGAATGATTTATATTGTCATATTAATATTAGCATAACATCTTGGGGATAACAAGAGAGGAAAAGTTATGGTTTAACAGTGATGTGTTTTTTGTCAAGTTAGACAAGCTAGAGTTATCTGGGAAGATGAACTTCAACTGAGAAAAAAGTCTCCATCCGGACTGCCTGTAGGCAAGTCTGTAGGGCATTTTCTTTATTAGCGGTTGATGTAGACAAGAGAGGAAAGGTTATGGTTTAATAGTGATGTGTTTTTGTGTCAGATTGACAAAAAGCCTGACCTGTGTGTGCCCAGCTCACGTCTGGACTGGACTGTCTAAGAAAGCAGGCTGTTGGGCTGGTGGCGGCACACGCCTTTAATCTTAGCACACCGGAAGCACAGGCAGGTGGATCTCTGAGTCTGAGGTCAGTCTAGTCTACAGAGCAAGAAAGCAGGCTGAGAGGAGAAAGCCAATACGCAGCGTTCCTCCATGGTCTCTGCTCTAGTTCCTGCCCCCAGGTCTCCAGGTTCCTGCCCTGCTTGAGTTCCTGCCCTGACTTATCTTCATGATGAACTAGAAACCATAGGCCGAAAAAATCCTTCCCCCCCCCATTTGTTTTTAGTGGTGGCAATTATCACAGCAAAGACAGCTAACTAGTACAAACACATAAACACGCACATGGGCACGTGCACACACACAATTATAACAGATACTTCTCCAAAGGAAATATGTATGTAGTCGATAAGTACACAAAGAGTTCTCAGCATCGTTAACTACAAGAGAAAAGTCAAAGAGTAAATGAAAAAATCAAAACCGTGATGACATTCCATTTTGCCCCAAACTGGCTCAATATGGTGAAATGAAAAGAACATGAACTAACAGGGATCGATGAGGATGTGCAGAAATTGTAACCCCTGCATATCCCTGGTGCTGCAAAAACGTCAGAACTGCTTTGTGAATTGTCAAGCAGGTCCTCAAAGTTATCCTGTGGCCCACGACTTTGGATCACATAACGTATGACACGTCCAGAACAGATAGAATCCAGAAAGACAGAAAACAGGTCAATGGTTGCCGAAGACTGTGAGGAGACGCCATGGAGACAGACTACTAATGGGCCTGGAGTGTCTTAGGGGGATGAAGAAAATATTCTAGAATTACACAGTGGTGATAACTGTACAATTGTGCAGATACACCCAAATCCCCTGAGCTATTGCTTTCAAAGGGTCAATTTTATGGCTTGTGAATTGTATCTCAATTAAAAAATACATATACAAACAAAGGAAAGAATCGATATGTACTAAGACCATATTTACAGATTTAACCATTCATTATGAGTAGCTCTTCCTGCCAAGACTCACCTATAACCCAAATAATACAGACCTGTTAACTTCAACTTCGAAAGTGTGGCACATATCTCTTACCTAGACAACTTTGCTATGAAAATGATACAAGGAAATTCAAAGTTAAACACACCTATTTTTCTTTAGTTGTGTGTGTGTGTGTGTGTATATGGTACATGTTTATGGCAAAGCAGAGAAGCTTTAAGATTGTTAAACATGCATTTAACATCTTCAGTCTCCATTAATTAAATCATAATGAAAGAAATTTAAAATTGTAGATTGTTTTTGTGATATCCCAAGGTGATTTCCTTGTGTCCCTTCACTCTGGAATCCTGTGACTAGGTAGAACGGTAGCTGTAACACCATAGCACTACCCTGAGTGGTTAAGAACGAGAATTCTGAACAGTTTCACCGTCCATAGTGACAGAACTGTAGAGCTTTGGGAGCTAAAATCCACTTCTAAAAATGTCCTAAATTTTGAACTCTAAGGGAATCTACCTTCTCTGCAGGGGGCAGAAAGAGCTAGGTTTTCCAAAGACCTCTGGTGACTTTGGAAATATTTACTGACACAAAATAAACTGTTTACAGTTGTGGAGTGAATGCTCTTTTCTCTGAATTTCTGACTTCCTGTTTCTTTTCCAAATCCTAGGGTGGGGGTTGGGTGGGGGGGGAGCGTTAAAGAGGAGAGAGAGACAGAGACAGAGAGAAGAAAGGAAGGATATTGCTTAGGCTCACGCTGATGAAATCTGGGTAAACCCCTGAACCCCTCATAATCTCTAGGAACAGTTTGGGCCGTGAGCGGTGTCATTTTTGTCTTTCTTAACTCTCGACTGAAGCACGCCTTGTTTAAAGAACCTTACCACCACCTAGCCCTACGTGGGCCACTCCTGCCCTTCGGCAGCACTGGCCAGAACAGCCTGCTCCTGGCTTCACACTCCGGGACACACACCGAGGCGTGAGGTCCAGGCTTGCAAAGACTGGAACTTTGACAAAGAAGCCAGTGACCCGCAGGTAGCCCGGCTCCAGGAGTTTTTGCAACGCAAAGTGCCCCAACTTCTCAGCGGGTGGAGGGCGGCTTCATTTCAGGGTACTTCACCTTACGGCACTCTCGTGTCCGCGGCCGGGCAAGTGGAGGTGTTAACAAGCAGAGGCTGAGAACTCTGGTCCTGGGCTTCCTTCGCAGCACCGCTCACCAGGAGTGCAGGCCGAACTTAAGCATCTTGGATAGAACCTAAGGCGCGCGGGGACGCGGGGCTGCCCTGCAGCGCGCCCGCACGACGACCCCCGCGGTGCTACGAGCCCAGGCCGGGCTTTTCTAGCGGAACGTCACAGGAGCCCGGGGTACGTGGTGCGGCCCCAGCCGGCTCGTGCGGTCGCCTCTGGACCCGGGCCGAGCCCGGCGCCCGGCGTCCGGGCTGCAACCCCGTCCCGCCCCGCCGCCCCCTTCCTCGCCGGCGACTCGGGACGACGTGCTCCCCTGGCGAGAGATGCCGGAGACTCGGTCTCCGCGGGCAGGGTCCCCGAGGCCACCGGACCCCGCGCCCCGCCCACCTGCCTACCTCCGCGGCGGCGCCCGATGTCCCGGCCTCGCCTGCTGCCCGGCTCCGCGGGCTCCCCCAGCTCTCAGCCCGCGCCGGCCGCACTCGGAGCCCGGAGCGGCCGGGACGGCGCCGCCTCCTCCGGGATTGGCGGCTGGAGTGGCTAATCGGAGGCCGCAGCCGACCACCTGGCGTCACTGGAGGAGGTGTTTATAACTTTTGCTCCTCCCGGTGCCCCTCAGAGTAAGGAGCTCTGACCCAAGAGGTGTTCCCACAGCATTCCCCACACCTAGACTTCAAGCCCTGGAGTAGCGTTTGGTCACCCCTTTTCCATTCCCTTTGCCTCGATTGGACGTGTGTACCACCCACGTGTAGTCTCTTGGCCTGAACTCTCTCCTCTTGCCAATCCTCCTGAACTCTCTCCTCTTGCCAATCCTTCATCTTTCTAACCCGGGACTAGTGTATGCGTGCAATTTGCCAAAGGCTTTTATAACCTTCCTGATGCTTAAATAGCCAAGAACAGATTCCCTGTGCTCCCGGCACAGCCTCCCTCCTACTTGGGCAAGTTTAGTTTTCACAGCTGCTCTTCACACCTCGTGTGACTGTGGTCCACGTCCGGATGCTGAGGAATCCAGCTGGGAAGGTTGACATGCTGTTTTCTGCCCCACTTTTAAAAAGTTCTATCTTCTCTGCCCAGAGCCAGTCCCCTGAAGGTCCTGCCGCCCTACATAACGGAAACCTCTGTCTACTGTTTCTGCCTTCACAAGTCCAATCCTTTGCCACTCTTAGCATGCACACATTCTCCTTACCTTCCACAGTTGTAACCATCAGTCAGCGAGCATTTGAAAGTGAAGATCTCTGTTATTCTATTTTGCTTCCTCCTCTGCATATCGCACAAAGTACATTGCACGAACAAGTGAACAATAAATCTGGTTGGATTTCGCATCCCAAGCTGGGGCCTAGAGAGGCCAGTCTTGGGAGGGGAGGGGAAGAAAGCAACAAATTCTAGACGTTAGAGGTAATCCTTGCCCAGGTCACAAAACTAGGTCAGACAAATTACACTCTTTTATACACAGTTCCCTAATAGAGGCCATCAGAAGGCTTTTTCCACTTAAATCTTTTTATGAAAGAAAAAACCAACCTTATATAGAAAAACCACTAACACGATAAAGATTTGCAAAGTTCCATAGAGGGGAAGCAATAAGTGAAAACAAATAGAAGACCAGCAAGCAAGCATCAGGCGTCCGTATTTCTTCCAGATGAGCACTAATTTTGGACTGGATCCCAGACAACCCCCACACATCAAATTCCTTCTGCCTTCTGTGGGAGCTGATGATGCATATCATATGAAAAACTGTCTCCAAACAGCCTTGGCAAACAAGCAGGTTGGGCTGGGCTTATTTTACAGAGCATGCAGGAGTTAAATAAACAGAGTTAAAGTAACTTACATAATTTAACACAGCAAGTCAGTAGAGACCTAGCAAAAGAAAGACAGAGGATGCCAAAATAGAGTCACTTCCGTTTGTGAATCAGAAATACTAAATAGATTAAATGAGCAGAGTGAATCAGTTCACTTATAAAAAGCAGCTTTCTAAACACAGCGACGATCCTTGTAAGACTGGGCCAACATTTACTTATAGTCACCTTTTGATAGAAACGTGACCAACTGAATTTGTTTGGCTATGACAGAAAAAAGGAATCAGCATCCTGTTTCTGGCTGTGTAAAACAAGGCAAAAACAAACCCCAAAATTCAAACCCTACATGATATAACAGAATATTATTCAGCACTAAACAGCAGCGGAAGCTGAAAATCCTGTAATCTCAGCATTTGGGAGCTGGAGGTGGAAGAATCAAGACCATTGTCAGTACATAATGAATCCGAGGCCAGTCTGGGTTACATGAGACTGAAGAGACAGACAGGGGTGTGGGGAAAGAAATCAATCTTCACATTGGATAAACCTCTGAAAATAGCTAAATGAAGAGAGCCAATCACAAAATATGAAATATTATACAATTTAACATGGAATGCTCAGAATGGTTAAGTCCACAGAGATGGAACGTTGATTAGTGGTTACCTTGGGCTGAGGAAGATGTAGGTGATCGCCTGGGGAAATGAAGCATTGTGGGGGAGTATCGAAAGTGTTTTGGAAAGTGTGATGACCATATATCTCTGACTACATTAAAAGCCATGAACGTATATAATTTAAATGAGTGAGTTTTGCGTTCTATGAATTACATTTTGAAGGTATTTCTAGGGACTGGAGAGTGCCTGGATTTGGGTCCCCAGAGGCATGTAAAAGCTGGGCAGGGCGGTGCCCATCTGTAACCCAAGCTCTAGGGGCATTGAGATAGGCTGATTTCTGCAGCTCATTGGCTGACCAGCCTAGTCAAACCAGTGAGTTCCAGGTTCAGTGAAAGACCTCTCTTAAAAGATATGGTGGAAAGCAATTAAGGAAGATGCATGATGTTGATCTCTGGACTCCATGCACAGGTGTGTGTGTGTGTATGTGTGTGTGTGTGTGTGATGTATGCGTGTGAAAATGTATACATCTGTGCATGGGGGCCACATTCACACAATACATTGTAAGGAAAGCTTGAATTTTATGTTCTTGTATTCTATATTAAGTAGAAGAGGATAGAAAAATCCCTGCTCAGCCCTCTTGAATGCTCATAGCAGTGCATACCTTATTCACTTATTTGCCCAGTTATGTTCTGTTTTCTGTGGCGATGTGATTGCCTACTGCCTCTCCTACACTATAAGGGATATGATGGCATAAACGCTGGTGTTCACCCTAATGCATGCCCAACATGCAGCGCAGTGCCTGGGACATAGCAGATACATCATAAATATTTATTGAATGATAGACAAAGATAGCAAGGAATGTGTTTTATTGTATACCTGTGGTATTCTAGGCTCTGTGTTAAGTTATGAGGAATACAAAGATGAGCAAAATACACTAGTCCAGATCCTCTGTCTTCATGGAGTTTGAGTCTAGAGAGAAAGATATGCATTCTGAACACATACACCATTAGGTGCTGTGAAAGGACCATCCATGGAATTACACAGATGAGTAGTAAGCAGGAGATATCCCATGCTCAGAAGTCAAGAATGCCTTTCTAAGTGATCTTTGAGCTGAGGTCCAAGAAAATGATCCAGGAACAATCTAGGAGATGCTAGGAAGAGCATTGTGGGTGGGGAGAACATCAGGTACTAGGCTTTGTGGTGAAGAGGACACTGGGGAGTCGGGACTGAATGAAGGCCATGGGATCAGAGGCACAATGAGAGGACGAGAATGGCAAGAGGAGGCTGGAAGGAGAGGGAGCCTGACCCGTATGAGGCGTATCACCTTGTAACAGGATCCAGGGGAAAAATGTAGATTCTGAATCAATGGTCTGGGGTGGTGAGTATCAAGCTCTGGGGCTGCACTTTGGATGGGAACTACACTATAACTGCACTATAGCTACACCACTGTTTCTTCAACCATGGGCTACACCTCCACGTGGGATCATATAACTAAATGGGGAGGCTGAGAAAAATTAGCAACCCTAAAAGATTTCTGAAACTGTAGTAACAAAAAAAAAAAAAAATCAATCAAGATCAAAAGTGAAAGGAATCTGAGATGCCTCTGGAAGCAATCACCTGTGTGGCATTTCCCAGCTTCCCTGAAGCCTCTGGCTCTGAACACACAGCACAAGTGTTTTGCACTGCACGTGTGTCACCCTGCCAAGTAGCATGAACAAATGCTACCTCAAACGCTGTCTCAGAGTCCAGAATGTTGTGTGTTATGAACTGTCTTAAAAGAAACTTCTGGAAACAAGGGGATGGACAAACAACTTGGTCTGCCCCATGGGATGGCCAAGGAGAACAGCTTGCTTGATGTGTGTGTCTGATTCCATTTTGGGTTCTGTGACAAAACATCTGACTGTACATAATAGAACCATTTCTGATGTCACTGAAGAAGAGATTAGATTGCTGCTGGCTATATCAAAACATGGCAGATGATGTCATGGTGGGAGTGTGTGAGGGAGAAGGAAGTTACACGAGACACCACAAGGCCAGGGAATGCTAGACTCTCTCTTAAAAATGACTCACCCTCAAGGGAACTAACGTACATCTCACAAACCTGACCCTGCTCTTGACACAGTACAAATTACTCGTGAAGGAAGGGCCTCCATGATATGATTAACTTTCAAGCAGTACTCCATCTCTTAAAGATCACAGCACACCGCCGCTTCACTGGGTACCAAGCTTCTAGCTCATGAACTCTGGGGGACAAACCATACTCAAGATATAGCAGTATACCCCAGTGCCTGGGGCATGAAGACTTTCTCAAGACTCACTCTGATCTCACCTCATTGGGTAAACTGGATCCCCATTATCACTGTGTTTGTGGGCAACATCCATGGTGGTGACAGGGTAAGCTCAGAACTTTCAGAGCTCATGAGAGTTTAATAGGCATTGGTAAGACCCCACAGAGAAAACAAGTCTATACAGAAGGAAGAGAAAAGAGTTAGGATAAACGGAGAATCAGCTATTTCCAGGAAACTGCATAGAGGAGAATTGTTTATCAAGTGGAGAAATAGCCTGCAATGGTTTGTGTGGAACTCATGAAAGTGTCTTGTTGTTTGTTTTGTGGGGGTTTTATTCGTTTTAAAATAGTGCATATGAACGCCATATAAGAAAACAGTGCCTCTGTGATACACAAGTGTCAAATGTGGAGCTGGCAAGATGGCTCAAGACACAAAGGTACTTTATCTCCACCTGCCGCACAATCTTGGGGAGCTGAGCTTGACCCCTGGAACCCACATAAAAGTTGAATGAGAGAACCAACTCCACAATGTTGTCCTCCTCTGACCTCTACACATGTCCGACATGCACACAGATGCCATGTACACACATACTATAATAATATTTTTAAGTATTCAATGTGGACAGATGATGTATCACAGTTAGGGACTGAGCCTAGCTGGTAGAGGCAGTCATTCTAGTGAAGAACTTTTTATTCTAGCTGACAACTAAAAGTCTTCCCTTTTGGTTTTGTGTTACATAACATGACAGCTTAAGCCAGAAGGAAAAGAACAAAAACCATAGCAAAACTGACCACAATGTCCCCCCAAAAGACTAACAATTAGAAAAGGACATGTTATAAGAACATTATCGTGTGCTGTGGAACAACTGTGAAATGGGCAGGCTCTTTAAGAGCCATGGGAAATGTTAACAAGTGAGGAGATGGTTCCTGAATTGGAACAAGGATTAGTTCATCAGAAGAACCTTGTTACTATAGTATTGGAGGCAGGGCAGACTCAGCAGGCATGTGCCTATGGGCATGGGAGTGTGGATGAGCCAGTAAGAGTTATAGCGGTATCTGTAAAGGAGACTGAACCATCCCGGCAGCCGTAGGTTCTGAGATGAGAGTCTCGAACCTAACAGCTAACACTGCAGAATTGAGCAAGATCACCATAACTGAGAGTAGCTGTCTAAAGGTTCTTCTACACCGTTGCCTGTGGAATGTACAATGGAGGCTTCTAGTAACTTGGCAAGTCGACTAAAAAGGTATTTGGTTCCACCAGTCTGAGTCAAGTATGATACTAGAGTGCTTGACAGAAGTTAGAAGCCTGCAGGGCTTATTTGGAAAGTAGCAAATACAATGGGAAAATTTCAGAGGCCTAGGCAGATGAATGGAGAGATACAGAACCATGAGAAAGGACCATGGAGGAACACAGAAGAGTCGTCTTGAACAAAAGAGTCTGGGTTCTCTCTGAAGTAACTTGAGATGACTTGGCACCCACATTTTGGAAATAGCAATTGAAATGAAAAATTGAATATCTGTGTGCTTGTTTTTAATGTCTTTTCCTTTACTTAACCATGCTCATAGGGTCAACTCATATTTGGAACTCCAGTGCTAAGTTTCTCTCACATACTAAATTGGCATAAAAACTTTTTAAAGTGACCATTGACATTTTAATACTTCATTTTTGTTTACAGAAACAATGCAGAAGCATTTTCATTGGGGCATGTAAAAAAATATAGAGAACAAAGAAAAAAACTAAAATTACCTTAAAGACCTCACTTGTAAATACTGTGTGTGTGTGTGTATGTGTGTATAAGTGTGAGTGTTTGCACGTGTGTGTGTGTGTGTGTGTGTGTAAGTGTGAGTGTTTGCACGTGTGTGTGTGTGTGTGTGTGTGGAGGCCAAGCATCAACGTCTTCTTCAGTCTCTCTCCACCTTATTTTTTGAGGCACTATCCCTGGAGCTTCCCCAAAATTGACGAAATTGGCTGACTAGCAAGCCCTAGAGATTCCCCACCCCTGCCTTCCCATTGCTGGGGTTACAGGCTTGCGCAGCTTCACATGCAGCTTTTATGTGGGTGACAGGGATCAGAACCCAGGTCCTCGAAATTGCATAATAAGCACTTTACTGACTGAGCCATTCCACCAGCCTCTCAGGCTTTTTCTCTACACATACATAATGTTGTCTCTGAATATGAGATTAGATTAAATTCGCATTTTTATCTTGCCTTTACACATTTTTGAAAGCATTTTCTTTGTCTTGAAGTATTATTTTGAAGTGTTTTTAATGGCTTATTAATTGTCCACCATCAGGTCCAATACTAGTATGTTTAATATTCCTGTTGTTACTCTACAGTAACAAGCTTTTATTTAAAAAAAAAAAAAGGTGCAAAAAAAAAAATTCAAGGCCGGGAGATGGTGGCACACTCCTTTAATCCAGCACTTGGGAGGCAGAGACACGCAGATCTCTGCGAGTTCGAGGCCAGCCTGGGCTACAGAGTGAGTTCCAGGACAGCCAGGGTCACACAGAGAAGCCCTGTCTCAGAAAACACCAAAAGAAGGAGGAGGAGGAGCTTTATTTATTTTTTGGATCAATGTCACAAAAAGAAACAACCCAGCCTTTAAATAGATCTTTTATTTTGGTTCTAAGTCTGATTGGATGAATAGTTCCAGCAGGCTCCTCCACAGCGTGATAACTATGACTGGGGCACAACGCAAAATTGTAAACTTACTTAAAAGAGTATTGGACTTTATTACAGCTTTTTGTGATCCGATTGTGCTGCACTTGAGCATGAACCTTGTAGGTGAAAGCATTATGTGCAGTGTCAGAGGGCCAGACACACCTGTTAGAGGGAAGAATTCTATTTTAAACTCCAAATCCTCCTCCTCCTCCACAGGAGAAGTGTTGGGATTATAGGTGTGTGCTGCCAGTGTGGGCAAAATCAAAGCTGAACACTCCAGTTCTTTTTGGTTTGTTTGTTTGAGACAAAGACTTAAATAGCCCAAGCTGGTGCAAACTCACTATAGCCAAGGATGGTTTTGAACATGACTTCTGTCTATACGACCTCCAGCTACGTGGTTAAAATCCAATGCTGTTCTTACCTTAGCTGCAGGAACTGCATCATGTGGCCTAAGCATCCTCAATTAAGAAAGACAGCTCTCAAAATCTGAGAGTGTGGTGATGAGGTCATAGGCCGCAGAGAAGATCCTACTATTGCCGCTTTGCTAAATGGTCATGTAGTTACACTGCCTTCTAAATGCTTACACTTAATCATATAGATGGTATGGCTCTCGCCCTTGGTCAGAGAAGCTAAATTTTTGCAGTTGGGAAGAGGTCAATGCATTTGACCAACGATCTGTCCAAATGCTAAGAATAAGTGACCGATCAGCCTGAAACATCTGTAGCAAGTCTTCCCGTGAAAGGCTTAGGGAACATCTTGGAAGAGGATGTAAAAAGATTGTAAGAGCCATGGGATGGGGGGGGGGTGCTCTGAAACACTGCTGTCTGTATGTGAGTGTCCACTGCACGCATGCTCTCACAGTGGTTGTGGTTACTTGCTCAAGAACTATACAAGATCAAGCCAGTCAAAACTGGATGGATTGGAGAGGGACGAGTCCTTAGCTGAGGAGACAGTGGTTTTGGAATACCTGAGAATCATTTTTCCTTGGCAAGGTGGCCACACTCCAGTGAACTTCCAGACATTCATCCATATATTGGCAGCACTAATTGGACTCAGTGAGTTATTGGAAGGAGGAGGAGACAGAGGAGGAGGAGAGAGGACACTGAGGAAGGAATGTGTTGAGGCGGTCCAGAAAGAATTGAAGGGAGGTGTATATAATCAACGTATAATGTATACATGTATGAAATTTTCAAAGAAAAACTACATCTTAAGAAGATCTCTGGAAAGTCTAACACTACATTTCAACTGGGGTGTGAGCAGAGGGTACGAGATTATCGTAGCCAATCCTGAGTGTTCTCTTGCAGGACACAGTACTAGAAAAGATCACTGTGTTCCTTGAATATAATAAAAACCAAACCAACACAACAACGAAACAAACGAAAACATTATTTCATAATTTTCATAAGAACAAACAAAACGAATATCTCAATACAAACCACAAAAAATGCCCAAACCTCCCTCCTTTCCTGGCTGCCAGGGTTGACTATGGCCTCTTAATCAGTTCCAACTTCGGCATGCCTCTAGTTTTCTGTCCCTTCTAGTAAGAATTCCTGCAATATCTAATCATAGAATTATCTTTGCTCTTTTATCTTGTATTTTTGTTTGAGACAGATTCATGAGTTGTTTTCCAGACTTATCTTAAACTCCTGCCTCAATCTCTCGCACTGGCTGTAATTCCAAATCCATCTTCACATCTCTTTTTGAGGGAAGGGGTTCTTTTCTTTTCTTTTTTAAATACATACATTCAGCCAGGCAGTAATGGCACATGCCTTTAATCCCAGAACTAGGGAGGCAGAGACAGGTGGCTCTCTAAGGTCGAGCCAGTCTGGTCTACAGAGTGAATTCTGAGAAAGTCAGAGCCACACAGAGAAATCCTATCTTGAAAAACTAACAAACTAACCAAACAAACAAACATTTTAAACATTAAAATACAGTTTCCCCCTTTCCTTTCTTCTCTCCAACCATTCCCTTGTACCTTCCTTGCTCTTTCTCAAATCCATGCCCTTTATTTCTTCGTTATTTTACAAGCATACACACACACACACACACACACACACACACACACACACACAGATATGTATATTCCTACATTTATAAATACAACCTGCACAGTTGTTATAAAGTTACTGTGTGCATAATATTTCAGGGCTGACCACTTGATACCTGATAACAAATCTGGGGGCTCTTCCCTGGAGAAAACTATTTCTTCTGCTCTCAGCATTTCTGAGTTGACTGTAGTTCTTTGTCTTGGGTTGAGGCCCATGAAATTTCTCCCTTTCCTATTAGAATGTCCATTGGTGTTATTCTTGTTCAGGTTTTATTTAAGAAGCCATATTAATTAGACTTCATGTATGTATCTTCCCTAACACTTCTAGGAGTCAAATATCAGAGCAAACTTTCTGTTTTAGTCTTTCCACCCCATCTTCTGCTATGATCTCTGAGTATTAGGTACAGGAGTTGTGTTGTAGATGTATCAGCTGGGTCTGGGAAACCACATGGTCATAAGTCCTCTGTACTTTGATCAGTATGGTTTTCTGTAATGATCTTTGTTACAAGGAGATACTTCTTTGATAAGGGTGCTTATTTGTGGTTATAAGAAAAATTATTTAGAATGTAGTTAGGAATTATTCTGGTTTAATTAAATTGTTGTTTAATAAAGCAACAATAGTAGATTCTCCTTTAAGATCCATGACCTCACTAGTTCCTGGTAGTTGGCTGTTTCTAGTACCAGGAACAATTTTCCTCTTGTTGGAGAAGCTTCAAGTCCAATTAGAGTGTTGTTGGCTACTGTCAAGGTATGCATGCCACTATTGCACCTTTAAGAATATTGTATCATGCTTGCCAGCTCTTAATTCATATGTGTCATAGCTGGGTAGGACTATTGATTGCTTTCTGCTCTTGGAATCTTGTGTTTTGCTTTCTGGAACTATGAAAGGTAGTCCTCAGGGAGGAGGCTTTTAGCTCAGATCTAGCTCAGATCCTCTGGGTCCTGTGTTCAAAGTGCATGGTGTCTTCATCAATGGGGATTTACCTTCCATCTGTGAGAGACAACCAAAGGCAACAATAGCTTACGTTTTGGGAAGTCTCTTGGACAACCCTGACCAACAACTCAAAATGGGATTTCTGATGCCTTGTTAGATAGTCTATGGATCTTGGGGGAGCACTGTCAGCCCAGATGGGAAAATTTAATTTAAACTATATATGAAGATGCCAATTTATATGTTATTATATGTAATTTTAGGTAGGTAGATAGTATTTTAATTTCTTATGACTTTTCTAGACAATATTCTTTTATTTTACATTCCTTCTGCATATTAATTTCTCTTCCCCTCTCTGATTAAAGCCCCACTGCATTTTCCCGTTTCTACCTTGAAACCACTTGCACCCTGCTAAGATCTCTTCTGTTCCTCCTTCCTCACCCACATGGTCCCTTTTTACTTTCCTGGTTTGTTTAGTTACTCCAGGTTACAAAATCACATTTGAAGATTTGGAGTTAGCAACCACAGGTGAGAGAACACGCAATGTTTACCTTTCTAGTCTGGGTTATCTCACACAATATGATCTTTCTAGTTCCATCCAATTATCTGGATCCACATATCCTAGTGCAAGATCTAACTTTGCCTCTGAGTAGTGTCTGATCCAGAGCCAAACCTCATTTCACTGGGTAGCCCCTAAATCGCCGTCAAATCTGGTTTATTCATTTTCAATGAATACATGATTTGGGGTTGCTGTAATAGATTCATTATTTTTATTTATTTTTTTTTTTTTTGGTTTTTCAAGGCAGGATTTCTCTGTTGTAACCCTGGCTGTCCTGGAACTCACTCTATAGACCAGGCTGGCCAGAACTCACAGAGATCTGCCTGCTTCTGCTTCCCAAGTGCTGATATTAAAGGCATGTGCCACCACTTGTATTGACTTTATCTATATTCAGTTCTTGTTAACATCTTTCCTCTGCTGAGTGAATAAAGCTTTTTTAAGTCATCTTACTGAGACATCATGGCTCCCCATTTGCATTCATCCTCACTGCAATGAGTGGTACATTGAATTTGTTCAGCCACAAGTCTTTTCTTTTTAGTCATTGCCTACAGGGAATTGACAGAGTAGAAGTTCAGGGCTAGTAAGATGGCTCAGTGGGTAAAGGTGCTTGCTGGCAAGCCTAACTCCCTACCTTGGATCCTTTGGAACCCACAAGGTGGAAGAAGAGTACCAACTCCTGCAAGTTGTCCTCTGACCGCCACAGGTACACTGTGCTGCACACACAGGAACACACATACACACAGAGAGAAGGGGGGGGACAGACAAAGACAGAGAGGGAGAGAGAAGAAGAGAGAGAGGGGGAGGGAGAAAAAGAGGGAGGGAGAACAGAGAGAGAGAGAGAGAGAGGGAAGAGGAGAGGGGGAGAGAGAGAATATAAATGCAAGTTTAAAAATAAACAGAAGTTCAACAAAACCCATTTGAGTCTTCATGGCTTTGCATCAGGAGCCCCAACTTAGTAACAGTGTACAATGAGACCTTTGGTGTGTCTATATGCAAATGTTGAATTGAACTCTGGTCAATTTCACTGAAACCGGTCAGGGTTAGGCTTCTTTTGTTCTCACAGGAGTGTGGTTCCTTAGAATCTTTTTTTTTTCTTTTTTTGAGTCAGCATGTTGTTCCATAACCTAGACTGTTTCCAAACTCCTGTGTTTAAGAGTTCACCCAGTTTCAGCCTCCCAAGGAGCCTCCCAAGTACAGGTGCGTGCTGCCCATATAAGAAGAGAGCCGTCTTCCTTTATGTAACCAGACTTCTGGCTCTCGAAGTTTGGATATGAAGCCTGCCACTCTGACCTCATGCTCAAGTGTTGGTGCCTTGGTTCCAGCCGGTGGTGCTGTTAGGAGATGATTGGATCTGAAGGTGTTAACCTCATCAATGGATCAATTCATTGATGAGTCCATGACTGAACGGGTTAGTAGAAGGTGGGGCCTAGGGGGGTAAACCTTCAAGGGTGTCTTCATCCTCAGAGCTGCGTTTTCTCTTTGTCCCCTTCTCACTCCACTACCATGAGATGAGCAGCTTTCCTCTACTACTCCCTTCCTTCACAATAGCTTGCCTCACCTCAAGCCTATAGGATGAGGCCAGCCTCCCGAAACCATGAGCCAAACGATATCTTCCCACTTCTCAATCGTTTCTCTCAGGCATTTTTGCCAAAGCGACGAAACCTAAAGATATTATTATTATTTGATGAGCTTGTTTTCTATCTCTCTTGCACCTGTTTCTGACCAACCAGCATGTTAAATATTTGTTTATAATTGCAAATATTATAGGGAGATATGATTCTAGCAAAATCTGTAAGCGGAGTTTGAATAAACGTCTCTGTGGGTCACTTTAAAAGCCCTTATAAGGGCTCATCCCCAGCCTTTGTGTTTTCCTGAGAACTGTTCCGTTTCATTCCAGCTGCAATGGACTGGGAGATTTTATCCATCTTTGGATCAGCAACAGTTGGCCTTGGGCCAGACTCCGGAGACACCAAGCCAAGTACCTTCCTCGTAGGCTATCTGAGTATCATACATTTCACAAAGATGTGCCCATTCCAGGGTAACGCCTGCCCCCTTCATGATATACTGTCTATGTCTGATGACATGCATCCCTAGCTTTTCAAATGGCATGATTTTGCCAGGGAGGATTTGAAATGCTATTACCAATTCAGGAAAATTTTGACATGAACAAGACTGTTAATTCAGGAAGTGGATTGGGACAAAAGAATGAAGAAACTCTCATGAGAGCATTGTTGTCTTGCTCCTCTAAAAGAGCAAAAACTTTTGTTTAACCTCAGAAACAAGCCCTGCTCCGTCTTAGTACTTGGAGATTAATAAGAACTGACATTGTAATTGTACGGTTTGGTAACACTGTCAAGGACTCAGATGATGTCGAAACCAACTGCATGCCGCTTTCTTTTGTGTATGTGGATGTGTGTGTGTGTGTGTGTGTGTGTGTGTGTAGTATTTATTTTTCTATTTCTAAAACTCATTTCTCTTCTTGCAAAGGGAACATAATTAGCCTTTTTCAAAAACAATTTTGTAGTTTTTGAACCTGAATACCTCACATTTTTTTCTTTTCTTTTCCTTCTTGTTTTCCTTCTCTCGGGAAACTTTAAAGATTAATTGCTTTTTGAAAAAGTATTTAGTTGCAGGCTCCCTCTAGGAAAACAGGCCAGATAAGCAGTCAAAAGTATCTGAAAGAAAGAAAATAGTTATTAAGCTGTGTTTCTTCTTGTTGACACTAAAAGTATATTTGCATAATAGCCCATCTAACAGCTAGAGATAAGAGAAAAGGGAGCTTTTATTCTAAGATAAAAGAAGCTTTTTTTTTTTTTTTTGGTCTTGATTCAGAGTCTGTAAAACTTACTTTGTTAATATAAAAGTAATGTCAGTACAGTCCTTTAGTTTGTTCAAGGTTAGGGTCAAATATCTTATGATTCAAACTACTTACATTGGTTTTATGAGTTAAAGAATCACCACTGTTTGTTTAACTTGCTTTAAGTCCATGATGATGTATATAAAACTGTCTCCAGCTAAACAAAATGATAAGGGGCATCTGCTTATAAATGGTTTAACTTCATGAACTCGGTACAATCTTACAAATCATAAGGACTTGCTAAAGTGTAACGTTTAGATGAATGATTAAGCAATGAAATGATGCTTAAATGCAAAGATAGTTTCAGAAAAAGAAATATACAGCAGCGATACTAAATGTATATTTAAGTTACTTCTGTTGCTTAAATCTACAAGACTTACAAAATATGCAAATACACTTAGAATATTTGCCTAGCTATTCATTGTTATAATATTAGGATATTTTCTGCTTCTCCAAATTTGTTGGAATTGTATAAAATAAGCATTGTGGAGGAAAGTAACTGAGCAGATTTTGATCTTCAATTCCAAAAATTTTCTTTTGTGTCTGGTGTAAAAGAAAGGGAGGTTGATTTCCTTTGTTAAATATGACAACTAAGGGCTGGAGTATAGCTCAAAGGCAGAGGGTCTGCTTAGCATGCTCAAGACCCTGGATTCACGTGACCAAGAAAAAACAATCAGAGAAGAAAGGAATACACTACAGGGGGAAAGGGGAAATAATTAGGTTTGTCTAAAATTCTCCAAAGTTTAAATAATTCAAAATGTGTATAAGAGCTCTTTAGTTTCCCGAACTTAGATTATAAAACTAAGACAGACAATAAAGAAGAGAGTTTTTCTTTTTAGGCAAATTGTACTTAGGTAAAATGTGTTACTACAGATATCATTCTATGACTGGATACTTTTGAAATACTATTTTACATTATGGGTATGAGTATCTTATGTACAAGTATGCCCATGCGCTTGTGCATGTCTGGTTCCCACCGAAGTCAGAAGAAAGCATCACACCCCTTGGAACTGGAGTTACAGCCAGTTGGGAGCTTCTCTGTGAGTGCTGGGAATCAAACTGGGTCCTCTAGAAAAGCAGTCAATGTTTTTAACTGTTAGGCCATCTCCAGTCCCAGTGATTGTATACTTTTCATGTTAGGAAAAAATTTAAATCACATCTATAAGCATAAAAGTCTGGTATATTAACTGTCTATCAAAATACTTTTTCAGGGTTCTTTTTTCCCCTTTGAATCTGTTTTGCAGTGCTGAAGATTAAAACCAGGCCCTGTGATTCTAGGTAAGTGCTCGTCACTCAGCTGTCCCTGGTCCCTTTCCTAGGATTCGGGACTCACATTTTTGTTTCTTTTTTTGTTTATAGGAAGTTTCAGTAACACTAGTGCCAGTAACACACATGCATGGTACATTTGTTCATTGTTTTTTTTTTTTCTGTAACAGAATACACAAGACTGAATTATGTTTAAAAAAAAAAGAATTTTATTTAGACACTGGTTCTAGAAGTTCAGACATATTGTGCCAGCTTCTGTGTGGCTCTGGAGAGAGAATTTGTGTGGAAGAGATCAGCTCTCCAGACTCTTCTGCAAGTAGAAGATACTCATCAGTTTGCAGCATCTCATCCAACCTTTATAAAATGTTGTTAGCACAGCCACTCACCTTTCCTTGCTTTGAAAAGGGAGAACCGTGTCATGACTTAATCCTCATCAGAGAATTCTCCATTCCTGGCAGACCTTCTAAGGACTACCTTAAAGCATCTCTTGATTCAATTTTCTCAGAACTCATACTTAAGAGAAAACAAAACAAAACAAAAAAACCAACTAGAATTCACCAAGCGGGGCACACTGTCACAGGCTTGAAGTCACCTTTGAAATGATGTGGCATTGGGGATTGAACCCCAGGCCTCATACAAGCCAGGTGAGTACTTTACCACTAAGCCACATCCCCAGCCCGATATTTAATCTTGTCAGATGCCCATACTAATTGTTCTTGCTCAGATCTGCTGGTTAACAACAGAGAAAATATTTGTATGGATAGAACTTACACTAA
Source organism: Cricetomys ansorgei (assembly GCA_026225945.1). Classification (NCBI taxonomy): domain Eukaryota; kingdom Metazoa; phylum Chordata; class Mammalia; order Rodentia; family Nesomyidae; genus Cricetomys; species Cricetomys ansorgei. The sequence continues at coordinate 11,422,916 of JAMJFZ010001264.1, forward strand.
TAGGTTTTATTTGTGTTAGTCCATGATTTTAAAATACTTTAGAAACAGAAAAAACATTGACCATTATAGGAAGTTTTGTAAAATGGACAGTAAATTTGTGGATTCTGAGATGTTTCACTAGACCTAAAGAGATAGCCACAGTAACAGAGCTTAGCAAAATCCCTCCATGACACCAGGCAGAATAGCAGTAAGAGAATCGCCATGCTACCTGATACGGTTTAGTATATAAAATATCCCTTGAAGTTCATATTCGACTGCTTGGTCCTCACTAGTGGTGCTATTTTGAGAGGTTCTGAAAACCAGGAAATAGGACCTCACTGGAGGAAATGGGTCACTGGTGGTGTATAATCTGAAGATTATACATGGCCCTCCCTCCCCCTTTCTCACCCTTATATCTTGTTCATCACGAGGTGCAGAAGCTGCTCCACATACTTCTGCTGCCACGGTGCTGTGCCTCACTGTGAGCCCCAAGACAATGGAGGCAGCCATGATGGACTGAAATCTCTGAAGCTGTGAGCCCAAATAAATCTTCCTTCCTTCAGTTGTTTATATCCGGTACTTAACCACGGTGGTGCCTATCTGAAGAAGCCAGAGAAAGCACCTGATAGGAACCCCTGAAGCTGAAGTTACAAGCAATAGTGAGCTTGTGGGTGCTGGGAACTGAATTCTGGTCCTTTGGAAGAACAACCAGTGCTCCTAACTGCTAGCCATCTCTCCAGTCCATGATGGGGCATTTTTTAAAAAATATTGTTTATACTGTTCAAAATATTTTATTTGTCTAGTAATTACAAGCGATTCTATCATTTCCTTTGGATCTTTGCTCAGATATGACATTCTGAGTAAGGTTTTTCCTGATTTTCCCAAAAGATTAAAAAATATCTTCTTCTCCCCTATCCTGCTTATTTTAATTTAGGAATTTGTCTATCGTATTTCTCTACTAGAATGTAAACTATATGTGTGTGTGTGTGTGTGTATGTGTGTGTGTGTGTGTGAGAGAGAGAGAGAGAGAGAGAGAGAGAGAGAGAGAGAGAGAGAGAGAGTCATGTAACCTAAGCTGGCCTCAAACTAACCATGTGTAATACAAGATGACCTTGATGAGCTGCAAACCCAACCTTCATGAGATTTTGTGAGCTTTTTAAACTCCCACTGCATTTGGAAACATCCATTTATTCATTCCACAAACCATACCTATTATGTTCATTTGTAGTTTCTTTTTTCTGGTGCTAGAGTCCAGGACCTCACACATGCTAGGCAAATACTCTACCGTTGAGTTAAAACTCTAGGCCCCTGTTTTCTTTAAACACATGTTGACAGCTGGTGACCAGCAGTGCCTAAGCCCTGCCTTTAAAGAGGTTATGGTTGAGTCAGAGGAAAACATGGACAAGTAAACTGGCAATTAAAACATAGTATTCTCATAGTGCTGAGATAGGCAAAGAAACTTCTAGACTATGGGACCCCAACTCCCATCAGACTCATTAAGCTCAAGACTTGTGGGAATCCCAGTTTCCTGAAGGGAGCAGTGTCCCAACAAAGACCCAGGAGTTAATCTGGATAAAAAAATGAAAGTCAAGAGTATTTCGAGCAGAGAGCAATCCATGGAAAGTGTGAGCAGCAAGAAACTGCTGCCAGTCCTAAAGGGTCATGTCTCCCCAGACCTGCAGATTTGCTTCTGGTTTGGTCCCTGCATGAGTTGCTCCCTCTGCTGGGAAGGCTGGGTTTTCAGCCTGTTGATCACTTACCTCTATAATCTGAAAACCTTGTGAAGGGTGGTTTCTCTGAATTATCAAAAGCCAAAAGAATCATGTTCTTTGCTGTCCCTTCGCTATATCCTATATTTCCCTCTGTAACAGCAAAACATACATAATGCTATTGCCCACAGAATTTTGATGTTTTTTCATACATTTGAAATATACATGTTCAAAACCAGGAAGGGCATGGGAGTGCACACCTACAATCCCAGCACGTGGGAGATAGACACAGCAGGATCCTGAGTCCAAGGCTGGCCTCGACTATATTGCAAGTTTGAGCTAGATGAGATACTGTCTGTACAAACCAAAAATAAATAAATAAAGATGTATGTGTACTTTTTAGTCATTTTCTCCTTGCAATGCTTTCCTTCGACGGTAGATGAAATTCATTTGAAAACTGAAACATCTCTTACATGCTGCGTTTCCTGAGATTGCAAGACCCCAAATAGACATTGACTCAATGTTTATTGGATGAATGGATGAGTGATTAATGTAATATATTTCAGTTGATTCTAACATTGTTATGACAGAATACCTGACAAATGTAACTCAAGGAAGAAAGGGTTTACTTTGGTTCACACATTGAGGGTGCAGTCCTTCATGGAGGAGAACACATGGAGGAGGGGTGTCTCTGGCTGTGGCAGCAAGAGTCAAGAGGCGCTCACTTGTCACATCACATCCACATTCAGGAGGAGGGACAGATGCTGGCACCCTGCTTTGTTTCTCCTTTGTCAGCCTCCGGAATGGTACTGCCTACATTCAAGGTAGGTCTCACCTCAGTTAAACCTCTTTGGAAATACCTCCACAGATAAACCCAGAAATTTGTCTCCTAGATGATTCTAAATCTTCTCAAATTGTCCATCAAGACTAACCAATATATCCACTCTGCATTTAGATGGAATTTTGTGATTCTATTACCTGGAGAAGACTGGAATATGCCAGGACTTTTCCGTATCAAGAAAGAAATAAACAAGGTAAGAGAGTGTCATATGCATTTAATACTACACTTGGGAGGCAGAGGCAGGCAGATCTCTGTGAGTTCAAGGCCAGCCAGGGCTACACAGTGAGATCTTATCTTAAAATAAAAAAGAGTAATAGTATTATTCATCTGCAAAGTAAAAACTAATGTAGAGATGGGCATATTCCAGATGTAAGTGCAATCACAAATATCTATCTGTATTCTAACTTGCTGTATTAGGAGAGCAGGAAAGAACCACAAATGAGCCTCTTTCCATAAATTTGCTAACTTATGTCTTTGGTTAGTTCTTTGGAATCAGAAGCTGACATGGGGCTAGCAATGCATGACACTCCTGGAGGTTGTAGGATCAACAAAACTATGCTCTGTTCTCTTTAAAGGTTCAGTCAATGATTCAGGAGGGAAACTTTTTTTTGCTTCTGTCTTTGTTTTTGTTGTTTCAAGACAGGGTTTCTCTGTGTAGCCCTGGCTGTCCTGGAACTCACTCTATAACTTAGGCTGGCTTCAAACTCAGAGATCATCAGCCTTTGCCTTCTGAGCACCAAGATTAAAGGCATGACCCACTATGCCTGGCAATTCAGGGAGTCTTAAAGCATACTGGACCACAGTCAGTGTTGCTCCATAGTGATTGGAAGGAGCTACACCTTTTCAGGATGTCATGGGCTCATCAGCAGTTGGGTATCGGTATCTCAGAAAGGATGTGTGTTGCCCATGGCAACAGTTTAGACAGCCCCTGATGGGAGTGACAGATGGAGAAATCTGGTCACAGCATCTAAGGAAGTCAGGATGACAAGTCCTTCCTTGAAGCATGAGCTCTGTATCCACCTCAGTCTTTTTTCCATAAACATAAACAACATACAGTCATGATCTTAAGTGAGTAGGTCATATTCAAATCTCTCTAACAAGCCCCTCTAACAAGGGTCTGGAGAAATGGCTCATTTAGGTAAAGAGCACTTGTTGCTGGAGGACCCGGAGTTGGTCCCCAGCAGCCAAAAAGTGGTTCACGATCATCCACAACTTCAGTTCCAGAGGATCTTATGCCTTCTTCTGATCTCTGTGGGCACCAAGCACATATATGGCACACACACATACATTCAGACAAAACACTCATACATATAAAATGAAATGTATAAATCTGAAAAAACATTTTAATTTTATTTATTTAAAAATATGTATGTGCTTGTGTGTGTGAGTGAGTGTGCGCATATGTGTGGAATATGTGTGTGGTGCATAAGCACATGGGGGGGGGTGGCGCGATGAGCACAACTGCGAGTATTTGGAGGCCGGAGGAGGACACCGGTGTCCTGACTACCACTCTATACCTCATTCCCTTAAGACAGGGTCTCTCACTGAAACTGGAGCCAGGCTGGCAGCCTGACAATCTCAGCCACCCTCCTCTCTGCCTGCCTTGCTCCGACAGTGCTGGGGTTAGAGGTGCAGGTGTAGCCACACCCAGCTTTTTATATTGATGCTGGGATTTGAACTCAGATCCTTAGGGCTTGTGCAGCAAATAACTTTACCCACTGAGCTGTCTCCTTCTCCCCAAGAATGCGTATATTTTTAAAGCATGGAAAAGCATCCAAGATATATGACAGAAATTAGTATACCGACATATTCTAGGAATACTTTCTCTCGGGGAGACTGGGATCCAGAGCTGCCGCCACATGGCTTCCTTTACATTCGATGGGCACTATTTTTATTACAGAATTTGGGTTTACTTCATCCTGTACGATGTCTAATATTTTCCATGACAGATTTCAGATCTCTCTGTCCTCTGACTTTCATCTTTCCCATCTCTTTTCCATGACATCAGGAGCCAACCATCCAAACCAATTTTAAACAACTTCACATTGCAGCCCTGCGCTTTGAAGTGTGGTTATTTTATAGTAGAAAGTGTTTCTTCATTCTATTTTTAAAGTAAAAAACTTGACTGATGTATTGAAACTTTTACAGCAATACGGAAATTATGGACGGGTCTCACCGGGCCTGGAAGTGTAGCACAGTGATGGTTACACTGCAGCTACTTGGGGGGTTCAGACACGATCACTTGAACCCACAAACTTGACATTGGCCTGAGCAACAGCACAGTGAGATTCTGCTCATTTTGTTTGCAATTTAACTTACTAATTTACTCATATTCCCTTAATTTTTAATGAAAGATTTACTTATCTTTATTTTATGGTTATGGGTACTTTGCCTGCGTATATATCCGTGTACCATATACATTCAGTGCCCACAGAGGCTAGAAGACGGCATTTGATCTCCTAGAATCGGAGTTAACAGATGCTCGTGAGCTACCATGTGGGTACTAGGGATTGAACCTGAGACTTCTGGAAGAGCAGAGATTTGTGTAGGCAAAAATAAAAATAAATAAATAAAAATCACGCACATAAGATAAAAATAAATACATTATATACATGTATGAAAACTATACAATGAAAAGCATACATAAAAATAAAAGTTTTTGAAAGAAAGGCCCCTCAAAGCAGTGCCAGTAGATTTGAGTCTCAAAACACGTGGAAGATCTAGTCAGCCCCGAGAGTTTCTACTGTATCGCATGTTCATCATAAAGGAGTATAGTAGTCAGGCTGCTCTGGAGTCTCAGCAAGGAGGACAAGGAGGCATATTAATTGGTGTAAACCCTTCCAGACCTCAGCAGAGGGGACCACTGTCACGACAAGTGCCGTACTGGACAGTGGAATCCCAAAAGTCTCAGCTCAGGTATTTTTATTGATTCAGAACTCCTCGGGTATTCTACTGATACCATGTGTGCAGATACTGAACAATCAAACATCCCCCACGAAAATCCAACACTACAGACAATACAAAACACCAAGACCTGGGCAGCCCCTCACTCAACAGTGCACAAAACAATTATTTTATACATAACTAAAAATAAACTTCCACAACAAAGGAAGTCCAAAAGGAAGCCAAGGTAGCCAAGTAGTATTGCTACACCACGGTGATCTGTTAAGAGTTTCTTGTTTTGTTTTGGGTTTTCTGTTTGGTTGTTTGGTTGGTTTTTGAGACAGGGTTTCTCTGTGTAGCTCTAGATGCACTGGAACTCACTCTGTAGAACAGGCAGGCCTGGAACTCAAGAGATCTACCTGCCTCTGCCTCCTGAGTGCTGGGATTAAAGGTGTGTGCCACCATGCCTGGCCATTAAAGAGGTTAAGAGCAAAGAAGTTTCATGACGTTTTCAAAAGCACTTGCACTGGCATGACAGGAAGATGGTTCTAAAACAGCAGTTCTCAGTGTGCCCAGAGCCGGCAGCTTCAGCATCACTGTACACACTAGTCAGAAACATGCATTCCCAGGCTGAGGGTAGCGCCCAGGGGTCCAGCTCTTTTCTTGCATTCACCATGACAAGTGTTCCAGAAGTTTCTGATATAGGCCAAAGTTTGAGGACCATTGCTCTGAAACAGCGGGGAAAGCGACAGTGTCATTACAGTTATTTTAGGGAAGGCAAGTGAAGGGTTCCTCTCAGGTGCAAAATTGTAAAGGTTTATTAAACCCTCACTAATCGAGATAAGTCATTAGTTAATGCATATTTTTAAAAATAAAAATTAATGCATCTTTCCTGAGATGAACAAAATACCAACATTTTCAATAATGACTGCCTGTTTGTTTCAGGAGCCCAGGGTTTTATGCAATGAAGGGTGTTGCTGTCAGCCAGCCTCGGGTTTTCCAAGACCCATGTGGCTCTTGTCTTCCCCAGCAAACAGACTTATGAAGTTGACAAAGGCAAGTGAACAGATGAGGTAGCTCATCTGTGTATCCCACACATTCAGAAGGACCACACATTCAGAAGGCCCCATGCTTACTTAAGTACTGTCATTGTTTTGAAATTCTTAATCATTTTTTGAAGAGGGAGCCCTGCATTTTCATCATGTGTTAGGCCTTCTTTAGCTGGATGTGGATTTTTCCCCTTCAAATTTCACCCCTGAATAAAGTGAATTAGGTTTTCTTTATTGTTACTGTGGAGCTTTCCAGAACTCTTTTCTTTCAAAATATGAGAGGAAATTTTGATATATGCATACTGGGCACACGTTTTTCCTTTTGCCCGAAGCTCCAACGTGACTTAGCACAGTACAAATCTGGAGGTGTGTGTATTGGTGCCAGAGTATATGCATGCATATGCACGTGTGTGTACAAATGTGCATGCACAATTGTGCATGTGTTCAACAAGGCCAGAAGCTGATGTCAGGTGTCTTCCTTGATCACACTCCACCTTAATCTTTCAGACATGGTTTCTCACTGAACGTGGAGTGCACTGACTTTGCAGTACTAACTGGATTGTGAGCACCGGAGATATTCTTGTCTCTGCCTCTTTGGTGCTAATATAGCAGGCCCATGTCCTTATGCCTTTTTAAAAAAATGTTGTTTGGGATCCAAACTTAAGACCTCCTATATGTGTGGCAAGCACTTTATCAACCGAGCTAACTCCTGAGGCCCAGTGAAGACATTTTAAAGATTTATTTATGTACTTCATTTATATGGGTGCTTGAGACATTTTCTTTTTTTTTGATTGACATGACTCATGGTTGCTATTCATTGGCATCTGGTAAGTAGGGGCCAGAGATGCTGCGGAAAAGTCCTATAATGCACAGGGCAGTTCTCATAAGAAAGAATCATGGATTCCTGAGTGTGAGAATATGTGTGTGCCTCTGCATCTATGTGTGTGTATGTGTGTGTTGTGTGTGTATGTGTCTATGTATATGTGTGTGTGTGTGTGTGTGTGTGTTGTGTGTTTCCTTTTGCTCTTTTCCTTGTTTGGTTGTTTTTGTCATACCCCAATTTGTTTGTTTTTAATTTACCATATTTCATTTTATTTTGGTATTGTCCCTTAGATGCCTGTATTTTCTGTTGAGAGACAGAAAGGGTGTGGATCTAGATGGGAGAGGAGGTGGGGAAGAACTGGGAGGAGTAGGGGGGAAACCACAATCAGAATATATTGTATGAAAAAAATCTATTTTCAATAAAAGAAAAGAAAAATTTTTGACAGTATTGAGGCTGAGAAGCTCAGGGGGAGGAGATTTCCAGTGTCACTAAGTAGGTAGGGATAGCAAATGTAGAGCTGCCTAAAACTTGATGACTCCTCAGCCGGAAGGGAGTAGAGAAAGAAGCCTTCCAGAATTTTCCCTTGCTTATGGCTGAGATTAGTTCAGAGAATTAGGAGGAAACATTAGTAGGGAGAAGCAAAAAGAGAGGGGTGCTCAGGCAGGAGATGCAGATGGAGGTGCTTGCTGGGAAGCATATATAGGAAGCTCTGAAGACAGATTTCAGGATGCCATCAGATTCCTCTGCCATGCCAAGACCCAGGGGTAGTCTATCTCTCCTACCTTAGAGAATGAAGTTGACAAATAGAGCATGCTGGCCTGGAACGCGTAGAGATGTACCTGTCTCTGCCTCGTGAGTTCTGGGATTAAAAGTGTGAGCCATGCGTAGCCCCAATAAATGTAATTTTTTGGCTTCTTTTAGGTTCCAAAAGATTTTCCTGAAAATTGTTTTGCAGAAATATTTTTGTGCATTTCAAGTATTTAAGATTATATCTAAAATTACGGAGCTCAATTTCACGTTGGGGACAACAGGCAAAAATCGAATTGCTTTTCCTTAAGAGGAAATAAAGTTTTCATCAGTGGGAGAAGAGGAAGAACAAAGGGATGCAGATGAGAGAATGGCTGGATTAGTCAGAACACCAAATGGACAGGAGCAGAGGAACCACAGACACCTCCTAGGATCCATGTAAGCAGGTATAAGGAGCCTGCTCTCCTGGAGGCACCAAAGTGCTACATGTGGGGAGAACGGTTCATCAGACCGTCCTTTCCCAGGAATGACACCTGCCTAGAGGCAGCCCTCCTTCCCAACAGCACACAACACTTGGAGCTCTGGGATACAGGCAACACCCCATCATCTCTATCCTGGGTAGGGCCAAAGGGAGTAAAGGGAGCCAGGCTCTAGTACAGATGAACACGGAAGTGATTTCCCACTGCTTTGGCTAAATGTTTCTAGAAACATTTAGAAAACATTTAGAGAGAAATTCATTATCCAGCCTACATACATTCAACATTGTCTATTGTCATAATGAAAAGCAAATGTTTTTCTTTGCCACTAAGTCTTACAGGACACATTTTCTGACTGTGGCTGATTTTTGATTTTTAAAACACTGTGTATTTCTTTCTTTTCTTTGTGTTTCTGGATGCCTTTAGAGGCAGAGATGTTGTATCACCCCGCCCTGTGTTTCTGGACCTTGGCGCAGTGCTCTGACAAATGTAGATGTCCATGGTGGATGCTGTGGCGCAGGTCTACCACTCAGGATCGAAGTGATTACCCCTACATGCAGTCATGTTGGCTGTGCTAGCTCATGGCTCGTCTGATGACCGCTGGATACAGAAATGTCAAGGCTCAGTCTGCTTGTCCAGCCAACTCCACAGCTCATAGCAGGATTGGCCCAGACCTCTGTTGCAAGTTCATTCCAGTTCGTCTTTCCAGCCAGCTCTTTCCCCTCAAGCCCTTACAAGGGTTGTCCTCAAGAGTATTCCCAGCCACCCTCCCTCACATACATCTCTGCCTGAAGTCTGTTTCCTGGGAAACTAACTAAGACAGTGTTTAATAAATATTTGCTAAAGAAATGAATGAAGGGGCTCTGCCACAGTTCTCACCCTGAACTGAAATATCGTGGAAAACATTTGACCTTTATTTGTATATTTAACATTTTATTTTGTCATCTCAGGCCTTACAAGTCAGATTTCACACTTAAATCATTCACCCGGCCCCAGGGTCACGCATGGCTTACATGATGACAATATCAATGCCCAGTTGTTGTAGTTATATTGTCATTTGACCACCAGATAGCAGAGGTGACACTTGGGAAGCCGATCTTTCTGACTCTGGGTCATCTGTTCCAGGATTTAACATGAAACCCAAATTACCCATTTAGTACCATTAATTCCCAAGCCCTCGTAATTATGCCATTGTTTCACTTCATAGGGAAGTGCCACTTCTGAAAATAGCCTTGTTTGCATTTAGAAAAAGAGGAGTGTGGAATATACTAGAAAGATCCCTTGTCTGAGCATCAGGATCCCTGCACAACAGCACTTGCTCCGTTTAACTCAGTGGTCCTCAACTTTCCTAATGCTGCAACCCTTTCATACAGTTCCTCATGCTGTGGTGACCCCAAACCATAAATTACTTTCATTACTACTTCATAACTGCAGTTTTGCTACTGTTATGAATCATGATATGTAGATGGTTCTGTGAAAGAGTTTTGACTCAGGTTAAGAACCACTGATTTAACCCTTATCTTCATCTATCAACTGGAAGGTTCTTGGCTGAGCTGCTTCCCAGCCTAGGACGGCTCTGGATGAGTAGAAGCACATGGCCTGAGTCCTTGTATATTCCTGAGACTCCAAAAGCCTCTAAAATGGTCTCTAAAAAGGTCCTGATAATTCCCTTCCGTCTAAGCCAGACTCCAGGGTCCAGCATTGATTCCTCCTCTGTGAGGCCCTCCCAAGTTTGTGGCTCAGAACAGCACAAAGTTCCCCTACATGCTGGGGCAGATGGTGCACTTTATCTTTCCCAGAAATCCTCATCTTGGTCCCTTTTTGCTTGTATGTGCTGTGAGGTGAAGGCTGGTTAACTGGATGAGCTTTTCACGCTTCACTGTTCCCACACCTGTGGCTGGCCAAGGGCAGAGGCTAGCCTCAGCAAAGCTGGTGCACTTGCTCTGTACAGTATTGCTCTGGTTTTGTCTCATTCCACACGCAGTATGTGAGACAATAAAATGGGCTGAGGGTAGACAGCCAGATGAGAACTGGGAGTCAGTCTTGTTTAGAAACTGAGGCAAATGGGAGCAAAAAGCCTGTCATTATTTCATCTTAGGTTTTTTAATCTTGGAATGTGTGAGTCCTCTGCTGATGCTGTAACAAATACCACACCATTAGTGGTTTAAAGTAGAACACATTGTTCTGATGATCTGAAGCATGAAAAAAATATTATCAAAGTAGCATCTGAACTAGCTGGTTGTCTTCTGGAGGCTCCAAGGAGATTTCCTTCCTTGTCTTTTATTTGTTTTCTATTTATTTTTTATCATTTCATGTGTACGAGTGTTTTGCTTGCATGTATGTCTGTGAACCACACACGTCTGGTACCTGAAGAGGGGGTGAGCCTCCATGTGGGTGCTGGAAATGGAACCCAAGTCAATTGCAACAAGTGCTCTTAACCACTGAGCCAACTCTCCAGCTCTGATTGTTATTTTATAACAGCATTAAATATGACATGCCTCGGTCCTGGGATTACCATATGACCACATTTGGGGTCACACCATTCAGTCTACTGAGAGAGTCTGTGGTCTAGGGCCAAAGGAGAATAAGATCACTTGTTGAACACTCATTGTGGTTCAGAAACTATGACAGGTGCTTTACATGTACCATCTCATTTAATTTTCACACCAATACATTGAAGTTTGTGTGCGTGTTCATGTACACGTGCATATGTGTAGAAGTCAGAAAATAACTTTCAGCAGTCATCTCTTTCTACCATGTGAATCTTGGAGATTTTATCCAGGTTGTCAGACCTGGCAGCAAGAGCCCTTACCCACTGAGTGCAGCCCGGAGACAGGGTCTCATGTGACCCTGGTTACCTTGAACTCACCATGTAGTTGAGAATAATCTTGAACTCCTGGTCTTCCTGCTTTACTTCCAAGTATGTGAGCCACTGTGCCTGGCTTTGCAGGATTATTTTTTAAGTATAAAATTTTGAGGCTAAAGGAGGTCAACATTTTACTACTCAGTAGTAAAGTTTCATGCTAGGGTATTTTGTGTGTATGGTTGTGTGCGTGTGTATGTCTGCACATACACGTGTGTGGAAGCCAGAGGACAACCTTGAGTATTATTTTTCCTCAGGCATCATCCACTTGTCTTTTGAGACAAAGTCTCCTGGAATTCTGGCCAGTGAGCCCCTGCCTCCACTTTTTGTTAGTTTGTTGTTTTCAAGACAGGGTTTCTCTGTGTAGCTCTGACTGTTTTGGAATTCTGGTATTGCAAGTGTGCTAGGATATGTTTTTTAAATTATTCAATCTTTTCATTTAATACCTAGACAAATACTTTTATGATTTGCCATGGGGCAGTAAGTGGCTGGCTCAAGGGTTTGTGTGAGGACTGAGATTACACCTGTGAGGGGCAAAGGGTGGTCCTCATGGTAAGCACTCCATCAGTACCAGCTGTTATCGTTACTGTCTGCCAGCCCCATCTTTCCCTGGGATCTCCTGGCTCAAATCCCTGCTCACTTTGGCAGAGAAGAGTTCCACTCAGTCTAAGCCAAAGCCAGCCAAAGTGGGCAGATGTCAGTGTGAGCTCTGAAATTAATCTAACATTAATATTGCCAACAGGGATGATGTCAGGAGCCACTTATAGCACCTAGTTGCTCAAAAAAGACAGGATTTTTGTAAAATATTTGAATATAAAGTAAAATGGCCTTACTTTGTGGACTTTCTTCCAGGAATGTCTGCCATGCCCAGCACAGCCCCAGGGATGGACTTGACTAGGGCGGTGAGGGAGTGAAGAAAGGACACAAAGGAAAGCCGGATCAGGTAACCTGGGCTCTCTGATGGAGAAGCCTCAACCAGGAGCTCGCCATGTTTATTATATAGAGATGAACAGGGAGCTGGAGTCATTGCAAACAGCTGAACAAGGAAGCAGGTTTAGCTAATCTGAGTAGGAGCAATCTCTATAGGGGAGCAGTCTTCAGGGTGTAAGCATCCAGGGAGAGAAAGCGATGGTGGAGATTTTCTGCACACACTATCAACATATGTATATAGACCAAAGGAAGACTTTGCCATCCTTCTGAACCTCCTCATGGGAGAGGTTGCCATTTTCCCATTGGTCTGAGGTATGGTCCTGGACATGGCTGGTTCATGACAACAATGCACATTCACTTAGGACTTCACTCAGGGTTTCCACCGCTCCCCACTAATGTCCTAAGAGGTGTATTGAATTTTGCCTCAAATCATCAAAAGCGTTAATTAACTATGTTAGCTGATACCTAAAAATGCCTCAGTTGTGAGCTGGAGAGTTGGCTCAGCAGTTAAGAGGACCTTAAAGGCTCTTCCAGAGGACCTGGGTTTGATTCTCAGCACCCACATGGTGGCTCACAACTGTCTACAGCTCCAGTTCCAGGAGATCTGATGCCCTCTTCTCTCCTTCATGGGCACCAGGCACACATGTGGTGCACAGACATACATGCATGAAAGCACCCATACACATTTTTAAAAAATGCCCCAGATAGCCCAGAGTGTGGGCTTTCCACTCAGCTGCTCTGCTTGAGGGTAAAGATCACTGTGCCTTTTATTTACTACCTGTTCTCAATTAGCCACTGTGCGGTTGATCTGAGTTTGAATCCATTTAGGAATCTTGGACAACTCAAGTCACACAGTGGAGCAGTATGTACTAGTCTCTCCCATAAGGAGCAGTGAGAACTGTGATTGCATATGAATAGACTGTTTTCCACTGGCAGGGCTATGCATTTTAAATCTGTATGTGTTTTCATAACCTCTTCCTATCTTTAAGACAATAAATACAATCAAAATTTAAAAAATGACTTTTTTTGTAATTTGAGGTGTTTCAATTAGCGTTCTATATAAACAAGTCTTGCTAGCAAGTGGTGGGTAGTGGCACACATCTTTAATCTCAGTATCCAGCTAGCAGAGGCAGGTGGATCTCTGTGAGTTTGAGGCTGTTTACATATTGAGTTCCAGGCCAGCTGAGGTGAGAACTTAAACAAACAAATATATATATTAAAAATATGCACATACTTTTATTTTAGGTGTATGCATGTGTGTATTTGCATGCTAAGTGTATTTGGGTGCCAGAGGAGGCCAGAGCATGTCAGACTGTATCTAGGAGGTTACAAAGCTGCCTAATGTGGGTGCTGGGAATCAAACTCTGGTTCTTTGTAAGAACAGCGAGTGCTCTTGACCACTGAGCTATCTCTTTAGCCCCTGAAAAGGGACTTAAGAGATAAGTTCACTCAGGCAGGCACGGTGGCTGTGTCTGTCAATCCTAGCATTTGTTGGGGAGACACAGGAGGAGCAATAGTTCAAGGCCATGCTCAGTGACTTCAGGGCCAGCCTGGACTACATGACACTCTGTGGATTAAAAAGAAAATTGTTTACTTTTAGATATGTTTTTTTGTCTGTTTTTTGCCTGTATGCTTGTATGTGCACCATGTGTGTGCCTAGTGTCCATAGACATCAGAAGAGGGTGTTCGACCTCCTGGAACTGGACACCATGTGGTGTTGGGAATTGAACCTGGGTCCTCTGCAAGAGCAACATATGCTCTAAACCACTGAACCATCTCTCTAGCTGTTCACCATCCCCCTTTTAAGAAAAGAACAAGGATACAGTCTTTAAACCAATGTTAAAACATTAAAGCTTGAGAAGAAAAATAACTGATAACCTTACCTAAGTCTGATAAACTGCCGTTCCAAAACCATTGCTTTCCAAATCTTATTCTCTGCGTCCATAATCCATATCTTATGAACTTGTAACTTACATATATAATTTCCTGTTCTAATAATTTTAGGCTATTATTACTTTCAGCTCTTTTCCTTACTACTAAGTTTTCTTATAAGGTTTAATTATTTGCTTAAAATAATTTAAAAAAGGAAAAAAAGGAAAAAGTCTAAGTAATAGTGTGCTTGACTTTATAAAACAGTATTTTCATGAAGTGAATTTCTATTTTATAGTGATTTTTCATAATACATATATTATTTCCTTTTAGTTTTTGGTTCTTGAGAAAGGGTTTCTCTATGTAGGTCTGTCTGTCCTAGAACTTGCTTTGTAGACCAGGCTAGCCTCAAACTCAGAAATCTGCCTGCCTCTGCCTCCTGAGTGCTGGGACTAAAGGTGTGTGCCACCAGGCCAGGATTACACATATTATTTAAACTGAGTTGACAAGTTATTCTTACACACTTTTGAATAGGAGGTAAATAAGCTAAAACTTTTTTGTAAGTATTTGTTTTATATACTTTATGGTATCATAGCTGTATCTCACATTAAAATATACTATTAGAAATTGCCTGTAATCTTGACATGTGGGAAGCAGGAGGAGGATCAAGAGTTTGGGGGCAGACTTGCTACACAGTGAAACCAATCTCTAGAAATTGAATATTTTATTCAAACAACATAAATCTACACAGCATTGACAGTGAGAATACACTACAGTTTCACTCTCCTGAAACCCAGTGTTGTGGAGTGTGGGCCTTGGGGTCAAGTAGGAGGCATCTTCATCAGACTAGCTGTGTCTGCTAATTTTCCATCACAATCTGGCTTGCTGACTGCTCATATTCCCTCATGGGAGGAGGCTATAGGGCAGGTCACCGGACCCTTACCTGTGTCCAGTTGCTCTTCCCAGCCATGTGCATGCAATTCTGCCCTAACTGTATGGGCCTTAGAAGATGCTACAGTCTGTAGGCTAGGGGAAGTCATCTGAAAGGAGCTGTCGATACAGCCATGGAAAAACCATCAACCGTGCTAGGTGGCAGCTTTGGGGTCACCTACACTTCTGCTAGTAGCCCCTCACTTGTGCTGTCTTTGGGTTGCTATGGCTGTGATAAAACACCATGATAAGGAAGGAAAGGGTTTGATTGTACTTTCAGAGTCCATCATTGAAGGAGGTCAGCATTCCTCCATGGCTTGTTTCAGTCTCCACCCCAGCTTCCTTCAGTGATGGGCTATGATGTGAAGGTATAGCTCCTTATACCATTCAAGACACCTGCCCAGGAATGGCACCTCCCACATCAATCATTAATGAAGAAAATGCCATATAGCCGAGCCTAAAGGCCAATCTTATGGAGGCATTTTCTCAGGATTCCCTCTTCCCAGATATGTCTAGGCCTGTGTCAAGCTGAAAACAAAACAAAACAAAAAAAAAAACAGCACACCGTATTCCCAAGTTGAATGTTGGTGGGATGGTATTTGTGTTTGTTAACGAGATTTTGTTAACGAGGACAGAACAGATGCTATTTACATCTGGTCAGGAAGGAGTTCTCACAACAACCAGCATTACAACCTGGTAAATCTTCCTGCTGGCTGAACTCCTAACTAAAAGGTGATATAATTCTGTCGTTTGCTGCCACACAGTGGCGAAGAAGGCACCACTATGCACCAAAACTGAAATGAACTTGCTGGCCCTGTTTTCTCAAGTCAGTAAATGTTGTGGAGCTAGTTATGCTTGGCACAGTCAGCAGGGATGTAAAGATGAATTCTGTGTGAGAAAATTCTGACTTAGCAGGAGGCCTAATGAACAGCAGAACCAAGTGCTATATATGAACAAGTGACAGTGCTCGGAGGGAATAACCCAATCCAACAGACGGAGAGGGACTTTGCAGGTTTAGGTCAAGATGCGATGTCAAGGCTTGTCCTCAAGTGTGAGGAAGTTTATAGCGGTGTTTTTGGAATCTTGAGACAGTGGAGACTGGTGTATGGGGAAGGAAGAGGGGGAGGGGGCTGTCACACAAACAATGACTATATCTTATAAAGGATGAGAATCGTTAGAAAGTCTGATGAACACCTGAAATGCTTGTTACTCATAAACAGTCTAGTTTTATGTTCAAATTCTGTATGTCATTAAAGGTAAATATAACTTTGTGTGAAAACATGAGCACTTTAAGAATCAATAGAACAGTGTGCATAACTTTATAAAACAATATTTTCATGAAGTGAATTTCTATTTTAGTGATTTTTCATAATACATATACTATTTATTTTTAGTTTTTGTATTTTGAGACAAGGTTTCTCTGTGTAGCTCTGACTGTCCTGGAACTTACTTGGTAGTCCTTGGTGGCCTCAAACTCAGAAATCGCCTGCCTCTGCCTCCCAAGTACTGGGATTAAAGAGGCTCTGGAGTGAGCTCAACCAATAAAGTGCTTGCCTTGTAAGCATGAGGACCTGGGTTCAGATCCCCAGGATTCACATTTAAAAAAAAAAATCTGGCCAAGTGGTGATGGTGCACATCTTTAATCCCAGCACTCCAGAGGCAGAAGCAGAGACAGGTGGATCTCTGTGAGTTCATGGCCAGCCTGGTCTACAGAGTGAGTTCCAGGACATCTAGAGTTACAATAGAGAGACCCTGTCTCAACAAACAAACAAAACAAATAAGCAAACAAAAATCTGGGCATGGCTAGCCTTCTCTTGTAATCCCAGCAGTACTGAGATAGGAGGTGGAGAGAGGAGGACCCTTGGAGCCTGGTGACCTCCATCCTCAACTCTTCTACAGTCTCTCC
The DNA here is from genome assembly GCA_026225945.1 of Cricetomys ansorgei. Taxonomy (NCBI): domain Eukaryota; kingdom Metazoa; phylum Chordata; class Mammalia; order Rodentia; family Nesomyidae; genus Cricetomys; species Cricetomys ansorgei. The sequence continues at coordinate 11,439,921 of JAMJFZ010001264.1, forward strand.
TATGATCTCATCCTGTCCTGAGCCTTGAAATACCAGCAGCCATACTCCCTCAGCCCAACTGGCTCTGGGTACCTGCTGGATGACTAAGAGGCCCCCCACTGCCTCCTGCCGCCTTCTGCTCAGTCTATGAGTTCTCCAAGGATGCCTCAGACTTCAGCCTTGTGCCTCCTTCACCCTCAGAACCCAAGGGCAGGAAGAGAACAGGTTTCAGGCTAATGAGAGACCCTGTGTCAAATGAAAATTGAAAACACTGAAGAACAACACTCAAGATTGTAACCTTCACACACATGCACGCACACACACAAGTCACTAGAAATTATATGCAAATAAATTTTAAGCAAACCATTGCTTAGTCAATGATACATTAATGTACTTTATATTCCAAGGGATGTCTGTAGATGCTTTATAGTACCATGATAGCTAGGATCCCACATGGCCTCCTACTGGTTCTCTGCTACTGTGCCTTTGTATACGCCTTTCTACTCAAAATATGGATCATTTTTTTTAATCCAGAGGATACATTAAAAATGATGGGTTAAAATGATGGGATGAGCATACATAAAAAATGTGCTAGGGTTGCTGAAACCTCTCCCAGGATTTCTCTTGCTCATTCAGAGGAAGGCCAGTAACTATGTTTTAAGACTGTGTCCTGGCTGGGTGGTGGTGGCACACACCTTTAATCCCAGCACCCCAGAGGCAGAGGCAGGAGGATCTCTGTGAGTTCGAGGCCAGCCTGGTCTACAGAGTGAGTTCCAGGACAGCCAGAGTTACAACAGAGAAACCCTGTCTAGAACAAAAAAAAAAAAAAGATTGATTTCCTGGGTATAGGCTTGTGTAGTAAGGGAACTGAGGTCTTCTGTAAGCAACCAACAAACAGCAATCAATAAGCAGATCCTATGCTCCACCCAACCCTTCAGGTGATTGCAGCTCCCCACACCCAACATTCTGACAGTAACCTAATGACAGTTCCAGCCAAAGGTACCCAACCATCTTGCTTCTGAATTTTTGACCCACAGAAACAATGAAATGTGTTATAAGTCAGACAGATGTATTGATAAGTAACAGAAATACTTCTTTTACTTACTTTGGGATAATCTTATGTTAAAAACAAAAAAAAAAACCATCTTATACAAATATCAAAATAGCCATCTCATAGCTTTAGTATATTACTTAGGAACTCACCTTAGATATTCAAAAACTATTCAAGAGGCTTTTATAGGGACCATGAATATACTGTAGGCAATTACTGTATATTATAAGCTGAGAGGCTAGAATGATGACTATGAAACTGGGAGACTTTATTATGCTTTCTGTATGGAAAATATTTGTGAGAGAACCTTGCCTTTGCACTGGTTCTTGGGGTTGGCTTTACATACATACGATTGTGTAGGCAACTAAAGCCTTTTCTTGTAGTCTCTAAAGACTGATTTTTCATTATTCAAATGTTCTTATGTAGGCAAATGTTAATTGAATCTGAAAAAAAGCTACTAATTATTTTTAAAAAATACCCCCTTTCTCTAACTAAAGGGAATTCATTTTCTAGAGATGAAATCTAGGCCCTGAAGCATGTTAGACAGGTGCTCCACAGTGAGCTGAACCCCAGTGGTTCTCTCTCTTGAGATAGTCTTGCTATGTAGCTCTGTATGGCCCAGAAGAACTTCCTGTGTGGACCAGACTGGCCTCAGACTTGCACCAATTCTCCTATTTTTGCCTCCTGAGTGCTGGCATTTCAAATACGTGTCACCTTGACCAGCTAAGCTGTTGTTTTATATATTAAAGCATAAGTAAAAACAAACTTCAATGACACAGCAGAAATGGAATAGATAAAATCAGAGTACTCTACATATGCGTATTTTATATAATAATATACTTGTAAAATTCTTTAAAATTCTCCTGGAATACATGTTTTAGAAATACAATAGTTACCTTTTAATTATATTCTGTATGTACAAAGGTGTAGAAGAGGACAGATTTTGGGGGTCGGTTCTCTCCTTTCACCATATTGGGGTTGAACTCAGGTCACCAGATTTGGCAACAAGCACCTTTGCCCACTGAGCCATCTCTGGTCCTACAGTTACTTTAGATGCCTACCTAAAACAAGACGATTATGTGTTATGATTTCAACCTTAAAATCAAACTTTCTTTTGTCCTCACTTCCTCTAGGCATCACTCCTCTAGTTACCTTTTGTTCCCCAATACTGGGAGTTGCCTCTACAGGTGTCCCTCAGTATTTGTCAGACATTTGTCTTAGGACTTCTCCCTGAAAACAATGCCGAAATCAGAGGATGTTCAAGTGCTCTGTATCTAGTATCTAGTACAGTAGTACCTCCATATAACCATGCATTCTTCCATGCAGTTTGATTAACTTCTAAAATACATATAATACCCAATCCAATGTAAATGCTATTTAAATAGTTGTCTTGATTTTTTAGGGAACAATAAAGGAAAACACTGTGTGTGTTAGTATGGTCTCCCGTGCTGTCTCTGCTCCGTTCTAGCCCGCAGCCAGCTCGGTTTCGTTCCAGTTCTCTGCACTGGCCAGGTGCAGGAAACTCGAGCTGGGGGAGCACAGGAGGGAGGCGACTGGGTTCTCGGACTGGGCACAAATCCTGATTCCCACGCTAGATGCAATGAATCAGTACCGGGAGTCTCTTCTGGTAGAAGCAGAGGTCAGTTTAATGCAGGATGCCTGCCACATACATCCAACAGCAGGTGAGGGTCCTGGGTACTCAGGGTGAGGGATCTATTGGGCTAGACAAAGGCACTGGGATAGCCTTATTTGCATGTAGGGCCAGGTGCCTACCCAGAGGGCGCCTTTTCACAAAGCATGGTCTCACAGAGACAAAGAGGGAGGTATCCTTCCTATCAGCCACAGGGCAGATAAGCACCTACCAAGTTACCTTCCTTTTGCTTCTGTGAAACAGGCAATATTGAGTATTTACCTGGGATCTGTCCAGGGCCAAAGGCGAGGAGCAGCTGAGCGCCCAGCACTCTCATCTTCTGGGATGGCGAGGTGCTTCCTAGCTGCTTCAGCCCGCTCCTCAGCCCCATATGTGTGTACAAGCTCATCGCATTGTTCTTCCGGCCTCCAAAGTGTTCTTAATCTGCAGTTTGTCGAATGCGCAGATTCCACATCTGAGGAGTCAAGGGCCATTGTAGTTTGGACAGGTCTTCTTGTCTCTCATATCCATTCAAACCTGCTCCAAATAAACTGCCCCTACCTCTCCACAGATGCAGCTTCATCCTTCCACTGCCCAGGCCAGAATTCTTAGAATCATTTTTTGACTCATTTTTTTCTTCCTTCCCCTATCCTATCCTTTGAAAAGCTGTTGGCATTACTTCTAAATTTTATCTAGTATCTGTCATTCTTCAGACTTTCCAATGGGTTGAGCCACTAGTTCTTTGCCTTCCTAGTTCATAGAACTTGTCACTGGTTTTCCTGTGTCTACTACGGTTGCTTCCAAATCAAGTAGTTCCAGTGATTCATTTGAAATGTAAATTAGATTCCATTGCTTTCCTGCTCAGAACCACTCTGCATTTCATTTAACACGAGAAGTCTAAGTTCTCACAATCACCTGCAGGCTTAACATAACATGAACTCCTTTATCTCACTTCCTAGAACTTAACTCTGTGCTCTTGGCTCCAGACAGCAAAGTTTCCTTGATGGTCTCCCCATAGCTAAGTGCTTGTCTTAGGACTCTGGAGCTGTCTCTTTTCTTTGCATGGAATATCTTCCTCTCCCTTGGGTGTCTACATCTCTTGCAAATCTTTGCTCAGTGATTCCTACTTGCCCTGACTATTCAAAATAGCCACAACTCACTACTACATTCTGAGCTCTGTTCCATTTTTTTCTACAATAGTACTTCTCAATGAATAAGCAGAGGGGTCGCAACGTCTGTTCTGTACTTTCAAATAGTTTAGAAAGGAAAAAAAATTGTTGAGATCAGCTGAGAGTTATATATTTATATAGTGTGCTGGAAGCAATGCATATTAAACATATATACTGAATTTTTTTTTTTCTTCAGACAGGGCTTTTCTACATAGTCTTGGCTATCCTGAAACTATGTGGACCAGGCTGGACTCAAACTCATAGAAATTCACCTGCCTTGCCTCATGAGTTCTGGGATTAAAGGTATGTGCCACCATATCTAGCCCTTAATTTTTTTTGAGACAGGGTTTGTATTAGATACTTGTCTTGTTGCTACAACAAAACACCTCATGAAAGGTGTATTCGATGGAGCTGGTCACATTGAATCCACTGTCAGGAAGCAGAGAGCCATGAGTGCTAGTGTTCAGCTCACTTTCTCCATTTTAATTCAGTCCAGGACCCTGGACCATGGAATGGTGCTACCCATACTAAAGTAGGTTCCCCCTCAACTAATCTAGACAATCCCTAAACAAGCCTCCCTAAAAAGAGGCTAACCTAATCTAGACAATCCTTTACTATAGGCATGCCCTTGTCTCTTAGTTGCTTCTTGATCTTGTCAAATTGACAATCAGCATTAATCACAGCAGTTCATGTAGACCAGGATAGCCTTGAACTCTATGTAGATGAGGGTGACACAGAACTCTGGTCCTTCTGCCTCCACCTTCTACATGCTGTGATATACACATACTACTACCTTAAGCCTTAAATGTTTAAAGTAATACATGTTAGCCAGAACTGGTGGCACAGACCTGCAATCACAGCTGTTTGGGGGCTGAGATAGCAAGACCTTACGGTTAAAGGTTTACCTGGATGAATTATGAGATACTGTTTCAAAATACAAAGTAAAAAAATCTGGGGATGTGCCGGGAACCCTGAACAGGAAAGGCCTCACCAGGAAAGAAATGTGGGAAAATACTGGGCAGCTGCTTAAGGCCAAATTTCCTCTTTCCACTTGCTTAAAAATTAATCACCTTTCGCACCTGCTAACTGCCGTCTTGAGGTGGGGACTTTCTGGAGAAAGAACATTCCACAGATAGGCGCTATAGCAACTCATTTACGACACCTCCCACCCTTCCCCCTCTCATCCACCACATAAAAAGACTTGTCTGTGAACCAATAAACGGGACCTTGACAAGATTTGCTTGGTCTCCTTCTTTCGCGTCTTCGTTTCTTTCCCATCCAGGTTCGTCCCCCTCAGGACCCCACGAATTTCCAGCTCCGCTGGCCGGGGCAGGGATGTAACTCAGTGGTAAAGTGCTTGCTTAGAATGCAGGAGGCCCTAAGGTTCAATCCTCAGTGCTGCAAAGTAAAATGATAAAAATTACATTAATCAGAATTAAGAAAACAAAGTCTCAGAGGTCATGAATAATAATATTACAAGAAACTTTTGTTTTAGTTATGTATGTGTGATATGGGAAGCCCACCAGAAATGAATACTCAGACATAGTTTATAGCCAATTGAAAGTCTTTTTCCAGCCAGGTAGGACTATACTCAAGTATCCAGGACCAACGTGGAGACACAGCATGGAGTTTCTGAAGGCAAAAAACCAAGTCTTGGCATTTTGCCGGCAGCTGAAGAGGGGCTTAGCTCAGTGGTCAGCTGGAGAAGTTTCTGCACAAGCAGGTAGTTTAACAGAAGCTAAGGTAAGTTATCTGGGGCATCTTGACCTCAGGTTCCTGGAACAGAGTTTTATAATTTTCCATGGGATTCTCCATCACTGAGATCAAATTCTAGTTAAACTTGAAATGGCCTCAGCAAGAATAAAAGATGGAGAAGCCTCTGCACTGTCTTGCCCGGTCACATTCCCCGTTAGTTCTATGGGCATGAGTCAAATTGTTGATCTGTCCTGTTTTAGGGAGGCATAGTTGGTCATAAGCACCAATAACTTAACTGTTTATTCTCGACAATGAAGATGACCATGCAGTTGAGGATGTAGGGACCATTCGTTAACCCAGTCAGAATAAGAATCAACAGTCTGGCCAATGTTGATAGTGAAGTGTCCAGCCATGGGGACCAGGTAAACAAAGATCTGTTCCATAAAAAGGGGGTCCAGCTGCCTTCAGTTCTACTTCAGTTCAGGACTACCTCTGTGAGGGAGTCAATTTGACTTTCCAGCCTGGAAACAGAGTTCTCCAAATGATCTAGGTATAAGCCTATCCAGAACCTGAGGTTCCTTAAAGTTTTAGTTTCCCAATAATCAAAGCAAGGTGCCTGTGGCAGTTGCACTGGCTATTTCTGCCCTTTCTAGGATTGGGACCAGAATTGGGACCTATTTGGCCTTCTGTAAATATTGAGTTAAGGCCATTATAGGCATATACCTGGGAATAACATACATAGTGTAAGTTATATACATAGAGTGGAAGTGTGACTTTCCAGTGAGTTGGAGAGGCACATTTAGTTAAACGGTTACTGTAAGCAAGCCAGGTAATTTGAGGACATGATGCTTGTCCTTGGCAGAGCAGGCATAAAAATTGTAATGTCTGAAGGCTTCTTTTTTTAACCAGTCTTCTCCATAGACTGATTTACTGACCCCCACCCCCACTCTTCCCCTAGACCCATATTATTTCACCCTGGAAGGGGCATAAGAAAGCAGAAGTCTACCCAAAAGATGGTTTTCCATCCCCGGTTTTTCTGAATTCTCACATCCAGGTTTGAGGCTGATGGGGATTATTAGTAAATAATAATTATTTAGTAAACTGGTCAGTCTGAGTTAGTAAACTCTGGTCAGTCTTATTTTTAAGGGGTCTGAGGTCCAAGTGATGCTCCATCTGTCACTATCCTCAGTGACCTTTTTTCAAGGGATGACACTAGTTACTTTGACAGTAGTTGGGGTGATGAGGATGATAGGGTAGGGCCTCCCCCCTCTCCACACCCCCGACAGGTTCCAGAGGCCAGACAGGGATCCTCTTTAAACAAACCAAGTCTCCTGGCTAGAAAATGGTGGGCAGGTTCAGAGGTGGGAGATGGCAGTATTCCCTTCACAGTCCAGTCAATGGCCTGACAAGTTTCCTGCAAAGCCTGCAAGGACTTGAGAGAGGAGTAATCAGACATTTCTGCTTGGGGAGAATATCTTGTAGTTTGGGGAAAATGGAAGGTGGTCTCCCAAACATAATTTCAAAATTTCATAATTTCAAAAAGAGTAAGCCCTTCCTTTTGTAAGGAGTACATTGGGCCCTGCACAGGGCAAAGAAGAGGTTGGCCCAATTTTTTTTTTTTGTCAGTTTCCCAGGACCAATTTGGTCAGAGTCTCTTTAAGAGTTCCATTTATCCTTTCTACCCTACCTGAGCTTTGTGGCCTATATGCACAATGTAATTTCCAATTAATATTTAATAACTTTGCTAGAGTTTGAGACACTTTGGCTGTGAAGGCTGAACCACTGTCAGATCCCCAAACTAGGGGCAGTCCAAATTTAGGTATTATTTCCTGAAGATGTTTCTTACTAAGTATTGGAGCAGTCTCTGTTCAGGTGGGGTATCTGAGACATTCATTCTGAGAGGGTGTCTACAAACACTACCAAATAAATGTTTATAGCCCAAACAGTAGGCCTGATTGCAGTGAAGTCCAACTCCCAATGCTCCCCAGGCCCATTTCTTTGAGCCTGGATCACTTGTGGGATGTTCCTTCCCATTTTGGGGTTGTACCTGAGCACAGGTCACACATCTAAATGGTGGTGTCTTTAATCAGGCTATCCAGATTTGGAATATAATACCTGAGTCTGAGGAGTTCAGAAGTTTTCATGGCCCCTAGGTCCCAAGCCAATTGTCTTCCCAGACTCTGTCCTGCACCATCCACCATCTTTGTTTACACTGTTTGGCCTGTTCTTGTTTAGCCCATCCTGGGTGGCTCAGTAAGCTGGGCTCAGGCAGGACTATCAAGACTTAGAGCGTCCCCACTGGTCTTAGGACAACTTCTTGGGTGGCCAAGTCAGCTTCTCTCTTGCCTCTGGCTTCCGAGGAATACCCTTTTTGGTGTCCTTTTACAATGGACAGTGGTCACCCTACTGGGTAACCAGATAGCTTCCAATAGTGCTAATTTTTTTCTCTATTTTTGATCTCCTTTCCTGCTGAGGTTAGCATTCTCTTTCCCTGTATAGAGCCCCATGGACACGGGCCATAGCAAGAGCATATCTGCTGTCAGCATATTTGGTGATAGCCTTGTCTTTCCCCGAGTGGAATGCTTGAGACAAAGTTAAAAGTTCAGCTCATTGAGAAACTGCTCCCATCTGTGAACAATACCTTGTCTGGTGTCGCCAATGATGCATCAGTCAGATCAGGCCTGATAGATGGAATCAGGTCAGTCATCTCAAGATAGTCATACAGGGGACCCCATGGGGTCATTTTCTGGCAGGATTGAGGGCTGATGTCTTGTGGAACTGAATGCAGGGTTGATCCAGAAGCAGGGCTTGGTATTGGGTTACCTGGCATTAGGTAACCATCTCTCAGTGCTCCCCTCAAATGGGCCTCAACAGAGTGTGAGGCTGTCAGGTACAGTTCAAGTCCTAAAGTTAATTTGTCAGCTTTGTTTACCAGCAGGGCGGAGGTAGCTATGGCCCCTATGTCAGCCATCCAGATGCAACCAGGTCGTTTCTCAGACAGATACACCTCTGTTCTTTTCCAGATTCCCAGGGTTTGTATGTAGATGCCCTCAGACATCCAGGCGTGGCCAGGTTAAGTTTCTCAGATAGATATGCCACCAATCTTTTCTAGCATCCCAGAGTTTGTATAAGGATCCCTAGGCAATGCCTCTTGCCTCATCCACACACAAGTGGAATGACTTAGTAACATTTGGGAGGACCAGGCCAGGGTGACAGCAGGGCCTTTCATCAAGGCTTTGAAGGCCCTCTGCTCAGTCTTACCCCTTTCCAAAGGCTGAGTATTCCCCGTGCTGGCTATCTCAGAGAGGGAGGAAGTTGGCCATCTCAGCAAATCTCCATATCACCCATAGGCCAGCAGTGTCCAACGGCCCCCAGGAATTCCATACTTATTTTTTTTCACTCAGGGAGCAGGGATTTTCTTCAACTGCTGATTCCATCTGCTGTGTTTGAGATTTCTCTGCTGCTACCTGTTGTGCTCAAGAGTTTCCTGCTTTTTAATTATTTAACTAGCAGAGAGAAAATGAACTCCATTCAGACCCCTAGACTGTATCAGTAGTTTGTTACTGTTTGGAAAACCTCAGGCACCCCAAAGGGCAGACCCACTGACTTGGTCCAAAATGAGTCTTGGCTTAGCTCACACTGGACTCTAGGAATGCTGGCTGATAATTCAGCATTCCTTAGGAACTTGTGAAATGGTTTCTGTCAGGAATAGACTTCTGTTTCTACTGCCTCTGGCAGATGAGGCATCTGTCTTCCTACTGACACGTACCAATGTGCATTCCATAGGTAAAGCCAATGCTAGCTTCCAGGCTCCTCTGGTCCCTTTCCACATGTACTTGTTATGCATCTCAGAGCCCAAGCTAGCATCCTGGACATTTTCATTTCCTCCTCTGCCTTAAATTCCCAGCTGCTCCAGTTCACAAGCTTCTCTCCTCGGCAGCTACTCATCCTTCTTATAACCCACATGAGTTTTTCAAGCCCTGCTTCCCTATCCCTGGCCATATCCAGTCTGCGTTTTTTACCCTTTCTGTTCTGGACTCCTCCAGAGCAAGTGTCCAGAGGTACTAACATGATTGTATAAATGTAGTAGAAAATGGCATATTATGTTAACAGTGAATCAAAAAATTATAATCACCCATTTTTAGGTGGGTGACCTGAAAAGCAACACTATAAGATTCGAAATCAGTGGATAATAGACACACAATCAAACAAAACCAGCTATTGTCTAGTGATGCATGTAGAGGAATATTTAGGCAAAGAGTGATAATGAAATTCAGAATTTTAATCAGGTCAGGAGTGTAAAGGAATATTTAATCACTTAATCCATCAGCATGGCTGCTCTAGGGTAGAAAGAATGTTGTTAAATGCCTTTAATCCCAGTATTCAGAAGGCAGTGGTAGTCCACATCTTTAATCTTTAAGACAGAAACAGTGGAAGCAGACACATGAGGCAGAGTTCATAAAGAGTCAGTGTCACACAGAAAGTGATGTCTGAGTTGAATCAGAGTGAAGGGCAGACAAAGTGACAAACCAGAGGAAGAGTTAGCAGGCAGAGTCAGTTACAGAAGAGTCGGCCAGCAGACAGTAGGTGAGCAGTCTGGAGCACGCAGACAGAATAGGAGACAGGCAGATAATGAAGCGCACTGACTGAGGATAACGCAGAGAAGCAGAGAGGCTGACTGAGGGCAGGATGGAGCAGTGAGGGCTCAGGGAAAGACACAGAAACACAGCAAAGTCAGCAGAAGCCAGTATCAGCCAGGAAGAGTCAGTTTGAAGCTGAGCAGAGCAGTAGATCACTCTGAGCAGACAGAGTATGCCAGAGTCAGAAGAGTTCGGTCAGAAACAGTGAGCTGGCTCAGAAAGTCAGTTTGAACCAGGCAGCTTGGAGAAGAGTTTGAGCCAGAACAAGAGTGAGTTGAACCAGAAGAGTCAGAGTTCAGAAGGAGCAAGTCAGAGTGAACCTAGTCAGCAGCAAGTCTCGGAGATAGTAGCTTGTAAGGAGGCTGATACTGAAGTCTTCCAGTTCTAGGCTTATGAGTAGATTGTACCCTCCAGTACTAAGGACCGGTGATTTATTTAGAAGAATAAAAAGCCTCTGCCCCTAGTCAGAGCCTACATCGGGTGCATCTACACCTACAGATACACGTGGCAAAACCTCGAAGAAACATACAAAGCACGGCAATACAATAACTGAGAAATATTAGTTGAGAAGCTAATAATTGAGAAAAGAATTAAAGGCTTAAAGCCATCCACCCGACAAACCTATTTTTCACCCCTTGCCCCAACTAATAAGCCTCAAGGTAGCATCTTATCCGTTCTCTCATCTTGTCCCCTGCACCAGCTCTTACTGCTGTGATGGGTCTCCAATTCTTTACTCATTGTTTAAGGACTGGGCTGCGTGACAGTCTGAGCTGACACCCTCCAAGGCAGCTTTCGAGGCTCGGACCCGGGTGGAGTTGAAGTTGTCGCTCCTGGCTTCAGTTCATTCCCTGGCCCAACCGTCCCGTCTCTGCGCTGGGCAGCGAGGGACAGAGTGTAGGAAGTCTGGGTTGAGATGGAAACGTCGGCCTGACATCTAGGGGTGTGGAGGCTGCAGCCCAGCACCCAGAAGAGGGTGAAGTGTGCGCAGTAACCAGCGGGCCCAATCACAAGAACGCCGGTCAACTGTGGCGTCTCGGTCAAACCAAATCCACTAGCAGACGCCCTCTCTGACGACGTCACGGTCCTCCCGCACTCCTGATTGGAGGAGCGGCGTTCGGCTACTCTCGCGATATTTCCTTGCCAGCTCCCGGCCTGCTTTCCTGCTCCGGGACCGGTTGTGGATAGCGTACCACGTTACCAGCCGCGGGAACGCGACGGGCTTCCGGAACTTGTCCAGAGGCGGCGACTCTTTACAGACGTCCCCGGGCACGAGGTTTGGCGCGCGGGCGTGCTGCCTGCCAGGCACGCGGGCGCGTGGGACGGACTCTCCGCAGCGCGGCGGGGCCAGCTGCAGGGGCCTCCGGGGTGCCTGCCGCGTCGGCCCCCGTACGTTGGCAGCCCCGCGGCTGAGGGCGCTTAGGTCTCCATGGAGACAGCCCTTTAACCACTTTTTCATCTGTCATCCTTTCGTTCTTCGGACTGCACGTGGAGTCGGAAAGGTGTAGACGGGAGGGCAGCAGCTAGTGGCACCGTCGCGCAGATGCTCAGCAGGCTGGACTGAGGGATTTTCCGCACCGGGGAGGCCCGGTTCACCAGCACACACGTTTATCCAGCAACACGCAGAGTCACCGTCTGCTTCTGTGTAGTCCCTAGGACTCCGGGATTAAATGCTGCTGCACACTTGCCATTTATCAGAATTGTCTCCTCGGTTTCCTTTCTCAGTACCTTCTCACTTTGATTGCTGGATGCTCGTTTAGGAAATTATTTCCCTAAATTTAACCCAGAACTCCAGGTCCTTCCCTTGTTTTTCTAAGGTGTGTTCATTCTTAAATTTTTTGGTTGACTGCTCTCTTGCCATTACTGTATGGCCTGGCTGTCCAAATGGACGGTGGTTTCTTCAGTATCAGGACCTGTCCGTCACGTAGCTGTAGAGTGCACTTTTAGGTTACAGGTAGTACACCTTTCTGCCATTAAAGATATATATCCCTTCCAGAATATCAATAGCAAATGTTAATTCCTTGGTTTTGTTCACCAAATGCTTATAAAACATCTACTACATGCCTGGATGGTTAAGAATTAAAACTGAACACAATCATTAAAATTGCCACCTTCATGAAGTTTATTACTAGGGAAGTCAAACAATATACAGATGTGCAAGTTAAGGTAGTTTTAGATAGTTCTTCATGCTGTGAAAGAAAATGTGTGTATCAGTGATGGCATTTTAGATAATGTTACAGAAAACTTCTGGGTGATATTCAATCAAAAACTTGGATAATAAGAAATAAACTTTGCCATATGTGTGGGACAGAGCATTAACTGGCAGACCCAAAAGTCTCACAGGTGATTATGAGAGAATCAGGAACCATGAGAATTCTTAAGGTGACAGAGTAGATTGATCAAAATGAATAGCAGCAGAAATTGGGGCCAGATTGTTTTCACGCTTTGAATGCCAAGCACACAAATTTGAATATTAATAATTAATAAATTGCACTTAGTGCAATAGGAAACCCTTGAGAAGTTCATAAACAAATGCATGGTTAGATTTTGTTAGTGTTTTTAAAAGATTACTTTGATGATTGACAAGGATGGATTCTTCAGAGGGATGGGGGAGTTAGGAAACTGTGTCAGAAATTTAGGTAGAATATACTGAGTCACCTTCCGGGGTAGTCTGTTTGAAGGTAGTCCATTCCTCATTGGACCACAGAGGTCTTCTTTTGACTTAAGCTGGAATCTGTCTCTTTGAAGCTTTCATTGACTTTCTAATCCTTCAATGGGACAAAGAAATCTCTCCTTTTCCTCAAAGCAGCAGCTATTTTAAGGACTTCATAATCAGACCACGTTTCCGATTTCAAACAACAGCAACAAAAATCCTACACAAACAAGCAAACCAAAAAAACCCCACAGTTTTTCCTTTGCAAACCAGATATCATCTGCTCAGTGATTCTCAGCCCTCTAATAGTGGCACAGTTGGAGACTTTTATTGGTTGTCTTAATTTGTTGGTAGTAAGGTTCTTCTGGCATCTAATGGGGTGGAAGCTGGGAAGGGTCAATGTATCCTATAGTACACAGAACAACATCCCCAACCAAGAATCATGTGGCCTCAAATGTCACTGTGTTGCAGGAAAAACACTACTGGACCAATTCCTTAAAACTCTTCTTTCTTACAGAGACTATTGTTCATCCTGTTTAAAATGGGTGTGAAGAAGAAAAGAGAAATGCAGGTTGCTGCATTGACTGTTTGTCATCAGGACCTGGAAACTTTGAGATGTGCGTGATTTTTAAATTCCATTTGTTTAATAACAACTCCTCCTCCCCCAATTTGCAAGTAGAGTTTTTGAATTTCTGGAAGCCCATAGAATGTGATGTTGAAACCTTTCTATTTAATTTTTCCATTTTTTGCATTCACTTTTGGATATAAAATAGTTGTGTTAAATATTATTTGTCTGTAGACCAAGTTCTAATTACTATTTTGGTTTATATATGCTTTTACTTTTTAAATAATGGAAACTAAGATTTTGATTTTAGATTTCTATATCTATGTACACCACATGCATGCCTGATGCCCATGAGAGGGCATCAAATCCCCAGGAACTGGAATTATGGAGGGTAGTGAGCTGTCATGTGGGTGCTGGAAGTTGAACCTTGGTCCTCTGAAAGACCAGCAAATGCTCTTAAAGGCAGAGTCTCTATATCTGTTTTTACTTTGTCATTTATTTTTATTTGGGGTGAGTGGATGCATATGTATGTGTTGGTTAGTTTTTTCTTTTGTTAATTTGACACAAGCTAGAGTCACTTGGGACAAGTGAACCTCAATTGAGAAAATACCTCCATCACATTGATCAGAATAGCCTGTAGACAAGTCTGTTTTCTTGATCAATGATTGATGTAGGGCCTAGTCCATTTTTGGTAGTGCCACCCTTGATCAGGTGGTCCTGGGTTGTATAGTAAAAGCAATCCATGTGGAGTAACCAATAAGCAGTGTTGCCTCTATGGTCTGTACTTTTTAGTTCCTGCCTCCCAGCTTTGAGTTCCTGCCTGACTTCCATTAGTGATGGACTGTGACCTGGGCATAGTAAGAAATGAACCCTTTCGTTCCTCCCCAGTTTGTTTTTGCTCATGGTGTTTATCACAGCAGTGAAAGTAAACTAGGACAGCATGTGTATATGTGGGCATGTGCATGCCCTGAAACACGTGTAGAGGTCTCTTTTCCCTCTACTGCGTGGGTTCTGGGGATCAAACCCAGGGTCAGGCTTGGTGGCAAACACCTTACCTGCTAACCCATCTCACTGGCCCTGGTTTATATCCTTAACAGTTTTGTAGGATGTATAAGAAAGATGCTATTAATCCCTATTTAGTTACATCATAGAAATTTTTCATCGTGTTCCTTAGGTTTTGCTGATGCGGAAGGGAAGAATCTAGCCTCTTTGCTGTTACATTGTGTACAACTCACAGATGGAGTGTCACAAATCCATTCTGTTAAACAGGTAAAGCTGAGTTTTTGTCCATAGGTATGTCTCAAATGTTATCATGCTATTATGGATTTTAAAAATTAACTGATAATTTTTGGCCTCAGTTATTTAATGCCAACTTATCACCAAACAATAGTTTTTTTTTCTTTTTCTGTTCATTGTATAATGTCCTTTTATTCAGAGCAGCAATAAAAACAATATCTAAGCTTTCATCATCATTGAACATAGGAGATAGTTGTGTGCAATTTTTTTTTATTGTGGAGATATATAAAAAATATTTCTATTAATTTTGAATCTTTAAAACTTTTTGACAGGCACATTTGAAAGTTAATTTAGAATATAGATTCTTATTTATATTTCAGTATTTCGATTTTCACACATGCACACTTAGTTTGAAATATATATTGCTCATTTTTAAAGAATGCTATAGATTTTCTGTATTGCCATCCATTGGCAGGTGACTCTCTGTGGAAGTGGGCTAAGAGGTAAAGAGGGCGGGGCATGTGTTAAAGGTTTATAAATACTAGCGCTAGGCTGGGGATGTAGCTCAGTTGTTAGAGTGCTTGCCCCACATGTGTAAGGCCTGGGGTTTGATCCTTAGCACCATATAAATCAGGCATGGTGACACATGCATATAGTCTCAACTCTCAGGAGGTCAAAGCAAGAGGATCAAAGGTTCAAGGTCATCCTCCCTCTTTCCTTCAAAGAAAAGGTAAATGGCTTAAAAGAATATCTGTAATGGTGTTAGTTTGATGTATTTGACATTAGAAAAAATGACTTTGAATTTTTTTTTTTTCTTAAATTATAGATTGTGCCTCTCCTGGAGAAGGTAGATAAGAATGGTGTGTGTGATCCCACTATTCAAAGTTGTTTGGATATTTTAGCAGGCATTTATTTTTCCTTGACTCTGAAGAACCCACTGAAGAAAGTTTTGGCAAGGTAAGGAAAAGAAGAGAGAGAGGTTGAATGCTATCCAATGTAGCCAGGGACTGGGATGCACTTCACTGGTAGAGTGCTTATCTACCTAGTAGGTAGAAAGTCCTGGGTTCCATCCCAACACCTAAAAAAAAAAGAAAGAAAAAGCACAAGCAAAGTAAAACAAAGTATATTTCTACAATTTTGTAGGAAATTGTATATATATGACATATATATATATATATATATATATATATATACACACACACACACACACACACACACACACACACACACACACACACACACACAGTATCTGAGGTCTTTAGAAAGCACACATCTGTCTCAGGTTACAGGATTTAAAAAACAAGCTGTGCATTTATTCTATGGGCCCTTGTTCTTTGGTTTCTGGATCTTTTTTTTTTTTTCTTTTCAGACAGGGTTTCTCTGTTGTAACTCTGGCTGTCCTGGAACTCACTCTGTAGACCAGGCTGGCTTCGAACTCACAGTGGTCCTCCTGCCTCTGCCTCCTGAGTGCTAGGATTAAAGGCCTGCACCACCACATCTCAGCTTTGCATGGATGTTTGAATGTATCATCTTGCTCTCTTTCTCTGTCCCCATCTGTTCTAATACAGACAGTACAGGATTATATGCGTGATACAAAATATTTAAGTAATACAGAAGTGCACAACACTAAGTGGGGCTTGAATTTCACCATTTCTGCCTTGTTTCATTTTCTTTAGGAAAGGATTGCCACTTTAATTTTAGTTTTTGAAACCTTTTCTTTGGGTTTAACATATGTGTACTGTGTTTTAGTTTTAATTTTTTTTTTCTTTTCTTTTCAGACAGGGTTTCTCTGTTGTAGCCCTGGCTGTCCTGAACTCACTCTGTAGACCAGGCTGGCCTCGAACTCACAGAGATCTTTTGCCTGTGCCTCCCTAGTGTTGGGATTAAAGGCGTGTACTACCACCTCCCGGTTTAGTTTTAATATTTTTATATAAATGAGATTATTCTCTACACAATACATGTGGTAAGTTTATTTACTAAAGAATATCTTGGAGGGCTTGTGACATGGTTCTGTGAGTCAGTGTACTACCCATCAAGCTTGATGGCCTGAGTTAGATCTTTGGTACCTACCTGGTAGAAGGAGAGAATCAACTCTTTCAAGTTATCTTATGGCCATATGTGTGCTGTAGTACCCATGTGCCTGCTTCAATAAACAAACAAACAAACAAACAAATAGAATATCATGGAGAAATTTCCATCTCAGGATAGCACTTTTTATAAAATATTCATTAATTTTTATTTTGTGTGAGTGTTTTGCTTGTATCTATGTCTGTGTACATACTCCATACTATGAATATATCAATATATGTATCATCATACACACTGTTTGGTTTAACTCCTTGCCATTGATGAATATCTAGTGCTCTAGATAGCATTATTCCAGGACTGCTGTAGTGATATTCTTTATCATATATAAAGTGTATGTAATCATCGAGTGGGATTTCTAGATCAAAGGATCTATTTGTAGATGTTGTTGACTGTTATTGCCCTAAGCTATGGTATTTACTGTAGAAGTGTACACTTCTGTGAATGTACTCTGCTCATTTCTTTGTGCCTCTCCTGCACTAAATGATATCAGTCTTAAAAAATTTTAAATCTAAAGATGAGAAGTGCTATTTTTTTTTTTTTTTATCATTTGTTTCTTCCAGATTAATAATGTCATTAAATTTTTCCTTGGTGCTGGGCTTTGACCCCATGGGGGTTTTGCATGTTAGGCACATACTCTCTCACTGACCCACAGCCCAACTCATGGTTGAACATTGTGTAATGTGTGGAGTTTGATTACCTTTTACATTTTTTTTTATGTCTTTTTATTGTTTTATAATCTTTTTTGATTTATAAGTGCCCTATATAGATTATGTGCCAAATATATTCCTTTATTTTTCACTTTTCTGCATGACATATTCTCTTTATAGAAATTTTAAAAAAAGACTACAACCCTACTAATAATTTTCATTATATAGATTTCTAAATTTTATGCCTTGCTTATAGATTATTTATTCGTTTGTCTCACTTTTTTTTTAATCCAGTTTTTAAATCCATCTAGAATCAAGTTTTGAGTACTGGGTGAGGTAGGGATCCAGTTTAGTTTTCTGGTTCATGAAGGATCTCTGTATCCTCAGATTATTGATTCATGCATTTCCCTTTATACTTGGAATATGTGTTTTATTTAAACATTATATCATTCTGTATTTTTATATAAACATGGGTTTGATTATTTTAGCCTTGTGTATATTTATTGTGCCAATACTTTTTATACTATTTTGGTTATATGATTCAATTACAAATAAGTTAACTTTTCTACTGAATTTTTGCAGAATATTCCAGTTTTTAATTTTATTTCTTCTAGAAAAGCAGCACATTTTTCAAATAAATGCTTTTTGTTTTGATTTAATTGGACTAAAATTGACAGTTTAACTTTTAAACTAAGGACATTTTTGTTGAATACTTACTGTATTTTAAGCATATTTCTAGGGCTTGGGGTTAAAATGAATAAAACAGCTTAGATTCTAAAATCTTACCTGCTATGGGGAAAATAGAGAAGCCACCCCACATGCAGATGACATGAGAGCTGTGAGGAAAAGTCAGGCTGGGAGTGGAGACAGGGAGCGCCAGCATGGACTGTGGGTTACCGAGTGGTTGCTCACTTCTCATCTCTTCTTCACTTGCGATAGGTGACCTATCAGACCTATCAGACCTATCTGACCTATCAGATTTGAGATGATGATGATTTGGTATTTCAAAGAAGGGTGATCTGGATGGAGGAAATAAGTGAAAAGATTTTGATAAGCTCTCAGAAGAAAGAAAAGTCATACAGCCAGAGCAAAGTGGTACTATTGAGATGAGGTCAAAGTGCTAATGGTTAGGGGGAAAAAGGCAGGTTATGAAGGGCCTTCTGGGTTCTCGTAATCTATGCACTTATTAATGTGGTTGTGTGTGGATCCTATTAGAGGATCACAAGTAGATGGTCAGCTTTCTGTACCTCCAGATTTGGCAAATGAAGGTCATGTACTGAACATGTACAGACTTTTCTTTATTATTGTTCCTTAAACAACAGAGTAAAACAGTGGTTTCTAAAGCATCCACATTGCATTAGGCATACAGACAGCTTAGAGATAGTTTAGTGCATATGGGAGAGAATATGCACAGAATACAATACAAATACTCTGTTATGTTATATAGTAGGTTGAGCATCCCTCAGTTTTTGTATGTGGTTGGTTCTGAAGCCATTCTCTCAATAAATGATGACTGCATGGTACCTTTTTGCTCTGTCTAGTCTGTTGAGAACAGCTTAGGGAATCAAAGAGAGCAAAATGGAACCTTGGAGACAGGTGAGAAATGGTAGACCAGGGAATTTCTCTGTGGCAGTGTGAAGTTACACTTTTCTGGCTGTATTTTGAAGGTGTGGTTCAGTGTTTATACGTTTGTATGGTTCTCCTCCCCTTACTTAATCCAGGGTTTCATCCTTTGGTTCTTTTTTGCAGCTCTCTGAACAGCCTACCTGAATTTTTTCTAACTGAGGCTACACACAGTTTTACTTCTTACCTTCAAGAAGAATTAAATACTGCTGACTTACATTCTTATAGAAAAGTAATCGACAACATATCTTCCTGCATGGAGAACTTTAACCTGGGTAAGCCAGCACTTTTTAGTGCCTTTTCCTGGCTAACATCTGTTAGCCTGTCATGACATGCTGTTTTTAAATGTTCGTCTTGGTAAACTCCTCAGCCTTGTTATTTTCTCACCTGCAGGTAGAGCAAGTGTTGTTAATTTGCTTACACATGGTAAGTCTTGGTATTTTCTTTTGCCCTGGGGGTACAGCTTCTGTGAGTCATTTTAGAACTGACTCTTTTATATTTCTTGATAGTAGTAGAGTATTCCAGATAATTAAAGTAGACCGTGCTTCTTCTCAAGTTTCTGCTTCTCCATGACATCATTTTTGGAAGATGTTTTAAAATGTTACTGGCACTGAAACTGAAGCTCAGTTTGGAGTTCTGGTTTGTCATTATATTCTTTTTGTTTCAGTGCTTCATTTTCTGCAGAAGAGTTTAATTGAAATTCTAGAAGAAAACAGGCAAGTGCTATATGTGTGCATGCTGTGCATGTGTCTATGTGTACATTTGGGATGTGTCTGAACAAAGGAAGCTTTCATAAAAGTCTCAGAATGTACTGTTTCCAACATTTGGCTTGATTATTTAAATTTATTATTATTTTTTAGAAGATATCTAATTTTTTAAAATAGGTTTGTTTTCTTCCTTCCTCCTTCCTTCCTTCCTTCCTTCCTTCCTTCCTTCCTTCCTTCCTTTTTTTTTTTTTGAGACAGGTTCTCATTGTAAACCAGGCTAGCCTCAAACTTGTAATTTTCTTGTCACAGCCTCTCAGGTGCTAGGATTGTAGGTATATACCAGCATGCTCAGATGAAAATTAGTTTTTAAAGATCAAATACATCATTATGAGAAAGTAAGTAAGAGAAAAGTTATTTTACCTACCTTTGACGGTTTGTTGCTATTTCATGGATGAAATTTCTTGTTATACCTCTCTGAAGATATTAATAATAGTTATCTCTGTATTTTTTAGCCTTACATAGTCTGGTTTTTTAAAATTGATTTTGTTTTTTAGCTCTACCCTCCCCCCCACCCCACCCCCATTTGCTCTGTTTGTTCTCTGTATTTCTGTCAAGAAACTTTCCTCAGAAGTCTAATGATACTTGGCTGGGCACTCATTTTTGGAAATAGGTCATTAAAAATTAATGTGAATTTGTGAACATGGGTGGGGTTGACTGTAGGTTTTTTCCCAGCCTAGTCTAGCTGGACTCTCTCTTGGGGAATCCTTTAAGTCGTGGTCTTACTGCTCGGGTAGTAAGTAAGTGGATTTATGGTAGCATCATCATCCGGACAATCCAGACTTCACTTAATATTCTGATTGCTGAGTGATAGCATAAGGCTGAGGTCTGGCTTTTGACAGCCACTGTGTACATACTTACTTAGTTCTCCTTTTGGCAATATGGCATAGCTGCTTTATCTGTATGCACTGTTTTCCTGACAGACGCTTGCTGGATTGTTCTGTTTCATTTCTTACCATGTAAGGCTGCATTTGAACTTGAAATCCTCCTGGACCACCACTCCCAGTTGACATGCATTGCTTTACATTCTCCATAGGTGAATCAGTTGTTGGCTAGCTTAGAGGTTTGGTTCAGAGTGATTATTCTTTCTAAGATGCGTAGTCATTTTGCCTATTTTCAGGCCTGCTAGCATCTCACAAACCCACCCACCAACTGCCAGCTGCCAACTGGCCACTGCCTCCTTTATGTTCTAAACAAATTCCCAGAAGTCCAAGTGGCATCCAATCATAAGGAAGACTACACAGGAAAAAAATTGATTCAAAACATCCTGCTACAGCTGGGCAGATTGAAGGCAGGTAGAAAAGTATATAGAGTGTTCACATCTGTGAGTTGCCTCATTAGTTCTTCATTTCTCCTTTTTAAAAAGTTCTTATCCTTGCCCTAAAATAGGGAGTAAGTTTAGTCTGGCTGAGAAAGAGGATATATTGAGGTAAAATAATTAGGAGTTTACAGTTAGTGTTTACGTAACTGGAATACTTATGTAAATGGGAGATAGAGATATATGTGTACTATAATCCCAAGTTGATTTTGGCCCTTGGATGTAGGAATATGTTGGTTCTAGGGTAGAAGTAGCAATGTTTGTATTTGAATTTCCTTTTGAAATCTTCTCTTTTCTTTTTTGTAGAAAATTTGCTGGGAATCATATTGTTCAAACACAGTTAATGAATGACTTGCTGGTAGGCATTAGAGTTTCAATGACATTAGTGCAGAAAGTACAAGGTCTCCAGGACAATCTTTGGAGTGATTCCAGTTCTCCCATCTGGCAAATTATGTGTGGCTTGCTGAGCATTTTCACCAAGTTTTTAAATGACGGTAAGTGTGACAGTGTACAAAATGATGGTTATAACTGCATGCCAGTCAGCTTTCCTAACGCATGGAATGGAGATGGGGGAATTCTGTCAGTCTCCGGGGAAAGGACTGGATTGCATGATTTTAATGCTTTTTGTTGGTTTTTGTTTTGAACTCAAACATCTAAGTTCATCAAGGAAGGTTGAAGAACGTTTCCCAATGTGCATGTTTACATATGTCAGCATGTTTATTGTGTACAAAAGAGAAAAACCAGTAATTTCATTGTTGGAAAGCCACAGACTTTATGTTATAAAAAAAAATTCTTGAGAAGTAGTTCCCAAATTAGAGGAGGATTTAGCAAGATGAGTTGAACTCTTTGTGGTATTATATTCAGATAATGACAGGAGCTGTTGATTGTGAGCCTGGTTATATGATTTTTCTTAGATCTCTTCTATCTATGAGAACTAAGAAGCTAAATGGAAGAAAAGAAATTTCTCTTCACGAGAGTATTTCAATTAATAAATTAAAACGAAACTACATGACAGACTGTTACCTATTGTAACACCCAAAGATTGATGTAGGTGGCATTAAGTATCAATAATCACAGAAACAGAAAATCATACCAAATGTGTCTCTTAGATTCTTGTAGCTACTACCTGTCATATTCCCAAGGGGATTGAATTTGAGAGTGATGCTTTTTTTAGGTTAGCTGCCAGTTTGCATGAATCAAAAGACTGCATTTAGGACAGAGGACATAGCTGGGACAAGCAAACAGAATATCCTGGTTGAAGGAAACTTGGCAAGTTAGATGGATTAGAGTTCCTCATCAGAGACTTATACCAGAGAGAGACAAATGGGCACCTATAGTATGAGATACTTAAAATATGATATGGTAGCCGTCTTGTCTAGAAATACATATTCATTTGTTAAAGCTATTGAAGAATATAAGGAAGTCATTACTGTGAAATCAGAGTAGTGTTTACTCAAGATTCTGAAAGGGAATTGTGATTGGGATGAGGTACATGGATAAGTCTTCTGGGCTGGGAAGCTAAGTTTTCTTTCTCTGATGATGAGTTCAAGGATGGTCACCTTTTATAATCTATTTAACTTTATTTTTAGAGATTTTTATTTTTGAGATTTTAAAAATATATTTATTTTTAAGTTTTATTAAATCTTTTTTTTTAACAAAAGGGTTACATAGCATTTAAGTATTACATAAAAGATTAAATTATCCTTTTCATCTGTTATTTTGGGTAGTAATGTGTATATAAATTTAACTTAAATAAAAAACAAAAAAACAAACAACAGCAAAAACAACAGAGGCTGGAGAGATGGTGGCTCAGCAGTTAAGAGCACTGGCTGCTCTTCCAGAGGACCTGGGTTCAATTCCCAGCACCCATGTAGCGGCTCACTGCCATCTGTAACTCCAGTCCGAATGGATTCTAGGCCCTATTTTGCTCTTTTGGGCACTGTATACACAATGTACAACAAAAAACTCCAGTACACATAACACATTTTTTAAAATGAAAAAAGAAAAAAAAAGAAAGAAAAACATTGGCTGAACAAGATATCTCAGTGGGTAAAGACTTCACCACCAAGCCAGGTAACCTGAGTTTGATGCTTGATCCCTGGAACTCACATGATGGGAAAAAATAGAGCCCTGCAAGTTGTCCTCTGACCTCCACATGTAACATGTATGTGCACTAAGTAGTTAAGAACACTTACTCTTCAGAGGACCTGGGGTCAATTTCTACCACCCATGTCAGGTGGCTCACCTCCGCCTCTAACTCCAGCTCTAGAAGATCTGATGCCCTCTAACCTCCATGGACACTTTCACACATGTGGTGCATGCGCACGCACACACACACACACAAGCACGAACGTGTTTAGAACCATTGTTTGTAAGAAATGGTGTTTCAATCTGCTTTTGCTGGGGTAATTGTTTTAACACTGGTAACTAGGAAAAGTCATAGCTTTATTATTGTCTAGTTAGTATTTTCCTTTTTCTTTTTACCTTGGACTTTTAGGAATTAAAGGAAAGTAAATCAATTAGTTACTTAAAAAATTAAGAATAAATTTTCAATTTATGTGTGTGGGGGGAATCTCTGTGTATGTGTGCATAGGGTTTCTGAGGCGGCCAGAAGAGGGAGGCTGATTCTCTGGAGCTAGAGTTATAAGTGGTTGTGAGCCGTCCAATGTGGGTGCTGGGAACTAAACCCAGATCCTCTGCAAGAGCAGCAAATGCTCTTAACCCTGAGCCATGTCTCCAGACCCTAGTTAGTTACTTTTATCCAAGACAGAATATATAGAAAACTTTTCAGAGAGTATTTACTATTTAAAAGGGGGATTCGATAATCTGAAAAAGAAAAGACTTTGGAGAAATACAGAGAAAATAAAATTTAAAAATGTTTTAAAATATATTTTATTTTTAGGTGTATTGTGTGTGGCTATATGAGTTTATGTACACCATGTGAATTTTAGGTGTCTGTGGAGGCCAGAATAGGATCAGATCCCCTGGAATCAGGTTTATAGATGGTTGTGAGCCCCCATTTGGGGATGCTGAGAAATGAACCTGGGTCCTCTGTAAGAACAGCAAGAACTCTTGACTGCTGAGTCATCTCCCCAGACACAATTTTAATGAGATAGATTATTTTCTGAAAAGTTGATGGCACTTTATCAGTGCTATTCTTAAGGAGTTTAAAGCTTTTTGTATTAGTATAGTGTTGAGCCGCAAGTAACAGAAAACTGACCTGATGCCTCTCTTCCTGTATCAGAGCTCAGAGGCAGATGACCCAGAACTACAGTCACCATTAGGATCCAGCTTCTGCCTTTCTGCTGTGGCATTTTTATCATGTTGGTGTCTACCCATGTGTTTGATGTCTCCTGTTTGGCATCTGTCTACTGTAGCTGCAGGCATCATGTGTCTGTTCAGGCAAGAAGAGGGCCAATTGCATCTTAATCAGGCAAACTAATAGATCCAAGGGACTTGGCCTGAACGTTCTCCAGTGGCTGCCTTTCGTTGCAAGGAAGATTGTCAAACTAAGAGTCGTGGTTTTGGCCAGTTTTCTTCCCAGAGATGGAGGGCAGAGTGGATATTTAATAGTTAACTTAAGGTGTCTGTCCTACTTCTTACTCTGAGTTGAGTAATTTGCGTTACTGGAGGCTCATGTATATGTAAACAAAAAGGAAAGCAAATCAAAATTGTGTGGTCACTGCGAGTGCTGTGGCAAGGTTTTTAATTAACATTAGTGTAGATTTTTTCACATAGACTTTCAAAGCTAAGACAAGTTATGTCTGTGGAGTTGGAATACAGAGGCATCAGTGGAGAGGAGGGGCAGGTGATGGTGTTACTAGGTGTGCCAGAGGCATAGGTAGGAAGGGTAAAAGTAAGATGTTGGGCAAGCGAGGAAGGAAGCTCATTTACTGAGTACGTACTTGGCTTAGCCTTTCTTTCATTTTCTTTTAAACATTATGACAACTTGTCAGTATGAGTTCTTTTTTTTTCTCTCTCTCTTTTTTGAAAAGAAAGGTGAGTTCCTTGGAGGTTAAATAACCTGTCTGGGATTTATTCACCTGGGGAATGGTCAAGCTGAGCTACCCAGGACAGTGGCCCCAAAAGCAAATGCTCTTTCTACTACTCCAGACTCTATAACTCATGCCTGCTTCTCCCCCATCACCCAATAGATGACCTACTACAGACTATTCAGAGTACATCTGGATTAGCTGTCATTCTTTTTATTAAGACCATGTTCCGTCCATTGGAAAAGCTTCCTGAATTGGTGAGTGCATCTTATTAGAACTTTCCTTCACTGAGAATTAGATGGACTTCTTTTATTTTTTTTTAATTTAAACATTTTAGTTATTATTTTATAATTATTTATTTGTGATGTGTGTGTATGGGTGTATGTGGTTGTGTGTGTGGAGGCACACTTGTGTCACAGTGTATATGTGGAGGTTGTAGACTACCTGTTTGGTTCTTTACTTCTGCCATCTGGATCCTGGAGATCAGACTTGACATGTCTTTACCCACTAAGCCATTTCACTGACCCCTCAATTATTAAAACACATTAGCTGAATTTTAAAAAGTTTATTTGGCATAGTTGGGATTTTCTAATAACTCTTTTCTCTTACAGTGGTAATTCTAAATATACAAATGAAGTGGGAGGGAAGGATAGCTACCTGTAAGTCAGTTTTGTAAAGAAAGTTACTCTCAACATTGTGTTGACTACCTTCCTGATTTTTTTCCTAGGGCTGCTTTTTTAGTTCTGTGTGTCAGTATGGTAAGAGATATTTGTTAACATTAAAGCTACGCAGTGACTTTTTTTTAAAGTTTAAAACACAGTAATGATTTTCTGATAGTCTTCTTATTAAGAATAAACTTTACCAGGTGGTAGTGGTGCATGCCTTTAATCCTAGCACTCAGGAGGAAGAGGCAGGCGGATCTCTGAGTTTAAGACCAGCCTGGTCTACAGAATGAGTTCTAGGACAGCCAGAGTTACAACAGAGAAACTTTGTCTCAAAAAGCCAAAACCAACCAAACAAAAACAATAAACTTTGTGGGGCTGGAGAGATGGCTCAGCAGTTAAGAATACTGGCTGCTCTTCCAGAGGTCCTGAGTTCAGTTCCCAGCAACCACATGATGGCTCACAACCATCTATAATGGGGTCTGATGCCCTCTTCTGGCATGCAAGTATACATGCAAATAGAACACTCATAAACATAAAAATACATAAATAAATCTTTAAACTTTGTAATATATTTAATCATATGCTTTGTAATACAAGAGGCATGTTTGGGTCAATTTTTAATGAATTTGGTCCCTAAGGAAAGTATAATTTGGTAATATAGACCATAGACTTTGTATTGGCTGCTAGCGTTCTCCCTTTCTCCCAGTAATATTATCTAGAAACTCAGTTTGTCTTTTAATCCAGTCTTATATTAAACAAGAGTGTATTCTGAGATCATCCAAAGTAATTATCCTTGTATACAGTTGAATTTTCTCCTCAGAACTCCTCTAAAAGCATCCTCTTGTCCACCTTTATGCTCCACCAGTAATTTCCTATCAGCAAAAAGATTCATGTGCTGAGATCAAATTGTTTTTCCTTTCAGAGTTAGTCTAATGATTTTAATGTTTGTGGCTGTTTCATTGTAAGTTTTCCTAGAGAATTTCAGGAGAAAAGAGATTTGTAGGTTTGTATTTGAGGTATTTATATATCATTAACTCTTGTTTTCTAGATCAGCAGCTTGCTTCTCCAGTCAGTTGACTTCACCGGCATCCCTGAGTGGTTCATGAGCAACTGTTGGGGCCTTTGCTGTGCTGATGTGCCAGCGTCAACTCTCTTATTCCTGTGTCAGGGGACGCTTGCTATGTTGGACTGGCAGGATGGGAGCATGGGGCCAGGCGGGAAGGCTTTACTCTTGGATACCGTGCGCGTTTTGTTTACCTTGAGTTCACAGTGAGTTTTGGTTTTGTTATCTTATATTTTCTTTCACTTATAAGACATTTGAAGGACACAACTAAGCCCACAAAGTTAATTCAATTACATGTGGTTAGGATAAATCCTATATTTAAAGTGATACATGAGGATAAAATAGGCATGAGAGAGGAAACACAGAATGATAAAAATGACGGCTGTAGAAATCACTGGTGCAGGTTAAGCAGTGATGAACATTTCTAGCATTCATTTATCTGTGCTAGCTTTTTTGCTTGTTTGTTTTGAGTCAGTCTCATGTTATCCAGGCTAGCCTTTAACTTATCTTGTGGCCAAGGCTGGTTTTGAGCTTCTGATTGTCCTGCCTTTCCTGTTACAGGTGTATCTACCACACCCAACTTACGCTAGCATTAAAAAAGGTTTTATCTTTTATTTAATTATGTGCATATGTGTATGTCTGTGTGGAGTGCCAGGGAGGTCAGAAGAGAGCAGTGGATCCCATGGAACTAGACTTGCAGGTGGTTGTGGAAACTGAACTTCAGATCTCTGAAAGAACAGTATGTGCCTTAACTATTGAGCTATCTCTCCAGCCCATGCTACCTTTTTAAAAAACTTAAAAATTTGGATTTAGGGATAGTAGAATATGGCCCTATTTTCAATTTTTAGTACTATTTCAAACTAAGAAGCAGAAAATCCTGTAAAAATGTCTATGTATAATGCCTTAGGATTCATGAGTTTCATGAATTCTAGGTAATCTAATGTGATATACACATAGACATATAAGAAACTTAATTTGTTGGATGAGTAAAGTAAACTTTAGACAGTAAATACTCACTTATGACCATGCTATAGTAAGGTCTTCATAGAGCTGAGTTTCTTTGGTGTTTTGCCATTGTGGATGAAATGGTCAAGTACTTAAAATGTCAAAGCAGGGTCTACTGAGATAGCTCAGCTGTCAAAGGTGCTTCCACCAAGCATGATGATCTGAGTTTGACCCATTGAACCTACATGGAGAAGGAGAGAACTGACTCCAGCAATCCTGCAAGTTTTCCTCTGACCTTGTGTGTGCATGCATGTGTGTACACACACACACACACACACACACACACACACACACACACACACTAAATAAATAAATAAACAAAGAAACAAATAAATAAATAAATGTGATAAATTTTAGGGTCAGACCATGAATGCAACTTAATAGCAATAATTATTGTTATCAGAAGAAGCAAAAAGCTCTAAAATAATATTTATAAGTTGGAGATATAGTTCACATGCTATAAATTCACAAATCTATAGTGCACAATTCTGCTTCTTTTAGTATGTTCATAGAATTGCATGACCATCACCACAGTCACCCTCGGAATGCTTCCATCTTTCTAGATGGTCATGGCAGTACACTCAGGAGGCAGAAGCAGCAAGACCAGTTTGAATGGAACCTAGATTACCTATTGAGACCTGTCTCAAAATAATGTTTTCATCATCTTAAAACAACAGATACCCTAAGACCAAAATATGATTCTCCAGCCTTTCCCAGTTGGGCCCTCAGGTTATTTTAAAATCCCTATGAGGGGCTAGGGAGATGGCTCAGTGGGTAAGAGCACTTGCTGTGCAACCATGTGGACCTGAGTTCAACTCTCATACAGGTTCAATACCACAGGTGCCTGTAAACCCAGCATTGGTCAGTGGAGACAAGTAAATGCCGGGAGCTTGTTGGCCAGACATCGTAACTGAAATAGCCAGCTTTTAGTTCAGTAAGAGACCCTGTTTCAAGGAAATAAGATAGAGAGCTATAAAGAAAACACATGACATCTTCTTTTGGCTTCCGTGCATGCGTCTGCACACTCACTTGATTGCATATCACAGACACACAATTTAAAATACCTATGAAACTATCATCACAGTGAAGATATTTCATTTATTCCTAAAGGTTTCTTTGTATTCATTTTTTTTATAAGGTAAAAAGACTCATGTGAAATTTTGATTTTCAGTTTGGCCTTATTTGTAAATTTTTTTGGTTGTTTTAAATTTCATTAAAATATAAAATATATAAAAATAATAATTCTTTTTCTCCAGGATTAAGGAGTCAACACTAGAAATGTTCCTGTCTAGAATCTTGGCATCTTGGACCAATTCAGCCATACATCTACTTGAATCAAGTGCCCCAAGCCTAAAGGACCATCTGAATGGGAATTCAAGCATAGCTAGGAAACTTTTGGAATATGTCTATACACACTGGGAGCATCCATTGGATGCTCTGAGACACCAAACCAAAATCATATTCAGAAATCTTCTGCAAATGCATCGACTCACTATGGAAGGGGCAGATTTAGTCACTGACCTTTTCTTTCTGGATTTGACCAAGAGTCTTCTGCGATTGGAATGGCATATTAAAGGGAAGTACGCGTGCCTTGGCTGTTTGGTTGAGAGTATAGGAGTTGAACATATTTTGACAATTGACAAAACTATCCCCTCTCAAATTTTAGAGGTGATGGGAGACCAGTCATTGGTACCTTATGCAAGTGACCTCTTAGAAGTCATGTTTAAAAATCATAAGAACCATTTGAAATCCCAAACTGTCACAAATACTTGGATGGATGAGTGGCATGAGACTTGGGTTTCTCCTCTCCTTTCTATTTTGTGTGGGGGAGACATGGATCAGAAGTCTTATGTGATCGATTACTACTTGCCAAGGTTTCTGAATTACAGCCCTGAAAGCCTACGATACATGGTGAAGATTCTTCAGACACCTATTGATACTAAAACTGGTGGGAAATTTTTTGTTATAGTAATTTCTATTTAAGATACTTAAATGTCGGTCCCTGGCGGGTATTTGTTATTTTCTAGTTTTAATATCTCCCCTCTCCCGTTCTGTAGGTGGTAAAGAAGGCCATTAATGATAGCTACTTCAGATTGAAACAGATTTTACTTTGAATAGTTGAGTGGAGTTTTTGGCTAAAGTAGTTTCCCCAAACTAAGGAGTGATTCCAGTTACAAGGTTTTGTTTTGTTTTCTGAAAAAGATTTATTTTTATGTATATGAGTGGTTTGCTTTTGTGTCTGTGTGTACAACATGTGTGTGCCTAGTGCCTTTGGAGGTCAGAACAGGGCATTGGATCCCTTGGAATGGAGTTACAGATAATTGTGAGCTGCCATGAAGGTGCTAAGTATTGAACCTGGGTCCTTTAGAGTAGTAGCCTTAACTC
This sequence comes from Cricetomys ansorgei, assembly GCA_026225945.1. Taxonomy (NCBI): domain Eukaryota; kingdom Metazoa; phylum Chordata; class Mammalia; order Rodentia; family Nesomyidae; genus Cricetomys; species Cricetomys ansorgei. The sequence goes on from JAMJFZ010001264.1 coordinate 11,470,086, forward strand.
CTGAGCCATCTTTTCTAGCCTTTAGCTACAAGGTTTTAATTTATCATTTTTTTTTCTCAAACTAGAGTAACAGTGTATGTATTTTATATAATTTTCTTATTTAGGTTATTGAGATAATAATTAAAAATGCTTTAGAGAGGCTTAATAAAAACAGGTTGAGTTTTTTGTCTTTATGTAGGCACAACCTAAAAAAAGAACTCTGTAGTGTTTAGAATAGGCAGAAACATCCCACTGAAACTCAGGAAAGCTAAAGGAATCATGGTTTATAATCAATGTATAGCCATTTGTGGTGGTATATATCTTTAATTCCAGCACTGGGAGACAGAGGCAGGAAGATTGCTTCTAGTTCAAGGCCAGCTTTGTATACATAGTGAGTTCTAGGCAGGCCATGACTTCATGAAACTCTCTAAATAAATAGATAAATAGATAGATTAAAAATGAATGTTAAGTGATAACCCTAAACATGAGAATCTTAAAATCATTCTATTGATAAAGAAAAACATATGTATCCTACTATATAATTTAAGGAACAATTTGAACTAACTTGATTCTTGAGAGGGAATTTTGATTTCTGTACACAAAACCAGTCTGTTATTTAATAACCTTCAACAGTTGTTCTTGCTTTTTGTTGTTGTTGTTTTGTGTTTTTTTTTTTTTTTTTTTTTTGAGAAAGGGTTTCTCTGTATACGCCTGGCTATCCTGGAGCTCACTCTGTAGAGGAGGCAGGCCTTGAACTCAGATCTACCTTCCTCTGCATCCAAAGTGCTGGGATTAAAGGCGTGTGCCACCACCACCTGGTGTGTGTTTTTGCATTTTTGAGACCCACCTGAGGCTTTGGCTTTATGAACCTGTCCTGACATTAGCTTGTGTCTATTTGTGTGAAGTGCCCTGTGAGCATAGCTCCCTGTGCCTGCTAGCATAGCAAATCTTTGTGATCCACTTCTTATGTTCTTTATAATGAAAACAACTCCAAAATATGTGTTGAGATTCAGTGTTTATTTTCAAGAAATACCAGTCTTTGAACTATTATACTGATTCTACTATTCTTGTGTAATTCTAACTTTTCTTTAATTGATTTTTTTTCTAATTCACTTAATGGTGAATTTTTTGTAGGGTCAAGGCCTAAAGTAATAGAGAATAAGTTATGATTTCTTTATATTAATAAGATAATTATGCTTACTTGAAATTATTGCTATGAACAATTAAATAATTTTCAGTCATTTTTATTTTAGAATAAGCACTTTAATTTGTGTTAGAATTTAGTTTAAAATTTAATGTTAATTGGAATATAAAAGTTGGCATATCATAGTCATTGCATAGCACAGGAATGGTCTTTGTGCTTTGGGGACAAGAACAGTCTTTTCTCCTCTTAGGGTATTGTAATCACAGAGGGGCTCTGGGAGCTTTGATGGCATGTCTGCGAACAGCTAGAGCTCATGGACATCTTCAGTCTGCAACTCAGGCTTGGGAGAACCTTGTGTGCAGTGCAAGGATAAAGCAAGGCTTAATTCACCAACACTACCAGGTGAGGAGACTTTTGTTGCATACATGGATCCCTGGTGATCTGATATCTTAAGTAGTCTAGCTAGGGGCCCCTAAGTTGTGCATGGCACTTTGTTAAGGAATTCATTAAGAAGATCGTAGAAAGTGTCATCCTTGTACTCAGTCTATTCAGTGTCTAACTGGGGAGCATAGAAAACTTACATAAAGAACCTGCAACTCTGAACTACAACCCAGGTGTCAGTAGGCCCTTGTAAGTGGCTTTGTCTGACGGCTTAGAAGAACCTGATTAAAGTAGGTAGTGGGTGGCTAGGAAGTGGAGTGTTGGAGCAGCACACAGAATAGAAGCATTTTGTTCATGTTTGGGAAAGCTCTAGAGCTAGGCTGATGATTTCATTGGTTCCCAGTTACCAACTGAATGGTTTTGTTCATTGGTTGTAGTGGAGTCAGAAATTAAGTTCTGGAGTAGGAGCAAAAAGAAGCCAGGAGACTGGTTAGTATGAGCTGTACGTGAGCTGTGATGGCCTGGAGTAAGATAACACTGAGAAGACAAGAAAGGATGGAGCTGAGTGCCTTGTGAATTCATATAAGCCTCAGTTATGCATGTAATGAGACAGTTTTATAGGAGGTAACTACAAGGAGTATTGGATTAAGAACCCTTTCGGAAGTATGTGTGGGCAATGTGAAGTTTACTTTTTTACACAAATACCACACATTTGAAGTATTTTAAGCTTTTCTTATTTCGTAGGAAAATCAACATTTTATTGCTTGATGTATTTTAGGTGCGGATAGATACACTAGGCTTGCTTTGTGAAAGTAATCGGAGCACAGAAGTGGTCTCCACAGAAGAAATGCAGTGGGTTCAGTTCTTCATCACATACAATCTCAACAGCCAGTCTCCAGGGGTGCGGCAGCAGATCTGCTCACTCCTTAAAAAGGTACAATTTTGCATCAGAAAGTATGGGAAAGTAGTAAACTTTTTGCTCTAGAAATTGCTTTTTAAAAAGGTCCCAGATTTGAGGAGGGTGTGGAATGGTTGTGATTTTGGGCTACCACATGTCTTCATGGCTCCAGTGTCCTGCCCAGAGTTCAACAAGCTTACACATGGGATTTAAATCCAGCATGGAAAGTTCTTTTATTTGGGTGTTAAAAAGAAAAAATCAACTTTGACCTCTTTAAAAATATAATATTTAAACATTTTATACGTTTATTTAGGGGACAGGTGTGTATACCAGGTGCAGTTAGAGAGAGGCCAGAGGACAGTTTGTAGAAGTTGGTTCTCTCCATCTGCCGTGTGGATCCTGGGAATAGATGGGTCATCGGACTTGGTGGCAGGCACCCTACTCACTGAGCCATCATACAGCCCAAACTCTGTTGCTGAAAGAAAAAAAAGTTCAGCATTGGGGTTCTTGGGGCGCAGGTGGTTTGAAGAAGGCATTGGTTACAGGGAAGGAGGCACTTGCATTTTTAAGCACCTCATGGTAATTTCAGGAGTAACTCATCTTGAATCAGTTGTATAACATGTATGGTGAGGAACTGGTATAGAAATGACTCTGTCATCTTCAAGTTCACACCAGTATAACGGAAATGGTTTGATTCTGGTTGTAATATGTTGTTTTTGGTAAAACTATGAAATGTTAATTTTATGTAAAAAAGAAACTGCTGATTTCAAGATTTGAAAACCAGGTACTCTCTTTGCTTTAAATTAAATTGTCCTTCGAGGCTGAAGTTTTAGTTTATTTTGTGGTTTACATATGTTTTTTTAAAAAATGTCTTTTTCTTCTTAAAAGTTGTTTTGTAGGATACAAGAAAGTTCTCAGGTACTTTATAAATTGGAGCAAAGAAAATCCACACCTGACTCAGAGAACAGACCCAGCAGGGAGGAGCCTTCTGTCTCTTTACAGCAGTATAAGGTAGGCAATGTGCCAGAGACAGGGTTTCAAAAGCCAGGCACACTTCTGAGGAAGCACTGGAGGCCAACAGAGATCTGTTGGAGAATCATGGCTTTGAGCTTTTTCCTCATCAAGCTGGGTGTTACATATTCCTTCTGCACCTGGGTACTCCACTGGAGGCCTGAGTAGTGGAACCAATGTACTACTTGAGGACTGTGACAGAATGACATAACTGGGCTCACCTCAGTAGCTTACTTGGGCAAGTTTACTTATTGTTTTGACATCTGGGTAGTTTGCTACCTCTAAACTCCACCTTTACACAGGGCAGAAGACTGCTGTGACTGTAGCTCAAATGGACAACTTTCAGGTTTGTGTGTCTGTGCTGGGAAGCGTGTGTGTGTGTGTGTGGTGTGTGTATGTGTGTGTGTGTGGTGTGTGTGTGTGGTGTGTGTGGATGTGTGTGTGGATGTGTGTGTTGTGTCTGAGGTGTGTGTGTGTGTGGAGTGTGTGTGTGTGTGATGTGTGTGTGGTGTGTGTGTGTGGTGTGTGTGTGGATGTGTGTGGTGTGTGTGTGTGGGGTGTGTGTGTGTGGTGTGTGTGTGAGGTGTGTGTGTGGGGGGTGTGTGTGTGTGTGGTGTGTATCAGAGAGAGAAGGGGAATGAGTATGTGTGGTTAGCCATGAATTTATGCTTGCACATGGAGGCAGACGTTGTCAGGAAGTGTCTTCCTTGATTACTTTCCCCCTTATTTTTTGACACAGGTCTCTCACTGAACCTGGAGCTTGTTGGTTCAGCTAGATTGGTTGGCAGCAAGCATCCTCTAGTTTCTGTGATCCAGGACTGAGATTGCAGGTGTACATGGTAACCCTGGGCTTTGGATGTTAGGGATCCAACTCAGGTCTTCATGTTTGTATAACAAGTACTGTACTGACTGACCCATCTTCCCAGACCTCCTTTTTTGTAGGTCAGCCAGGGCTACATAGTGAGCTCTGTCTCAAAACCAAGCCACCAAACCATACAAATAAGTAAATCAAAACCATCAAAACAAAAAACCCCGCAGCAACTGGATTTTGAGGATTAAGTGAGAAAACCCTTTGTAAACACTCATTGTGGACTGAGGAGATGGCTCATTTTTAAAGGGGCTTGTTACAAGGCCTAATGTCTTGAGTTTCATCCCTGGAATCCATATGGACATAGCCTATTCCTGAAAATTGTCATCTGATTTCCATATGGGCACAGTGGCATGTGCTGCCCACATACAAATACATACATAATAAATAAAATAAGACGACGAAGAAGAAAAAATCCCACTAAGAGCCTTTAAAAGTGGTTTACAATGTGTATGGAGCCCCACCCTGTGTGTGTGAGTGAGTGTGATGTTAGCCTTTCTTAGATCATGTCTGAGAGATGCCCTTTTTTTTAATATTAGGCCTTAGAGACTTAATCTGTGTCAGTCTTGTGGTTATGATCATTTCTTATAACTGTCAACAGTCTGTGACTTTTGGAGGTTGTGACCTTGGCTCTGTGTTACCATCATCATACCAGTGGGTGCCATGCAATGTGTGGTGCCCAGTGCCAAAGAACACACAAGTGTTAAAGAAAAAGAGGAGGCTGTTAGTTGATGAAAGATGTCTTTTAGGGGAGTGGAGGTGATTTCTTACCTAAATAGCCAGTCCTAGTATCTAGAGTACTCTTAACTTACCAAACACTATGTACCCTTGTTTTTATTTAATCTTTTATAGCAAGGCTGTGGGTTAAGCACTCTTATCCCATGAAACAAGTGAGAAAATTGAAATTTAAAAAGTTCAGTGACCTCAGTAAATAGGTGTAGAGCCAGTATCCAAGTCTTGATCTGCTTTTGACTGAAAACACCCCAGTAATACTTTCCATGGGCTCACTTAATTAGGGGGGCTGGTAGGTGAGAGAGATTAGTGAGGACTTGGAGAAGTGGATTTTCTTGTAAGTAAATATGGTACTTGGAATGTAGAGGTGAGTGATGTGAACTTGTATAGAAAATTAAATGTAAAATGTACAGTAGAGAGTTCCTGTGGTTGGTTGTGGTATTTGATCTTACTAGGAACCATTAAGTTACCTTGGTGGAGTGCTTCCTTAGCATGCATAAAGCCATGCGTTGGATCCCAGGCTGGGTGTGGGATCTGTCTGCTTCTGCCTCCCACGTGTTGAGATTACTAGTATGCACCATGGTGCCTGGTTGATATGGACTGAAGATAGAACTCAGGGCTTTGTGTCCACTCCACTAGACAAGCCCTCTGCTATCAGAGCTGGATTGCCTGCATACATCTTGCTTTTTTGATTGTTTTCTTTTTTTCTTAAAAAAAATCATTTGTATAAATAGAATGGTAGAGTATGAGTCTCAGGGAGCAAGTAGAAAACAATGGAGTAGTCAATTTAGTAGTCTGTATTGGCATCTTTGTTTACTCTAAAACTTCGGAAAGCTGCATACCTCTGATGCCTAAATGCTTCTGTCTAGAGAAGTCAGGATTCATAAAGCCTTGGTACAGACAGGGCCTGAACAAACCTTGCTTTTACTAAAACTATGTTTGTTTATCTTGTTGAATCTGTGAATACAGGATTTATTAAGGCCATAATGTAGTTTGTGCCTGAGCGTTGTTTATTTGTGTTCCTTTATCAAATACCTGAGGGAGGATACTTTTGAAAGGATAGAGGTTATGAAGAAGAATGTTAGTGGCTGGAAAGACCAAACAGCAGAATTGAGGATTCCTTGACCACATCATGAGATAGCAGAGTGGTGGACACAGTGTGGAAGCAGCACATGTTGAGATGTGGAGGCAAGAGAGCAAGTTGGAAAATAAACCGTAGAGCAACAGCCGTCCCTTGAGAACTAATAGTTCACTATGACAGAATTAATTACTGGTAGGCAGAGTCCTCTAATCCACCAGGCCTTGCCTCTTAAAGGTCCTCCACTTTTATACTCTCCCACTGGCCGATAAACTTGAAGTGTGTGAGTCGTTAGGGTGGTGGCTCTCAACCTATAGGTCTTGACCCCTTTAGGGGTAGAATGAGCCTGTCACAGGGGTTGCCTAAAGCCATCTGCATTTCAGGTATTTACATTACGATTTGCAACAGTAGCAAAATTATAGCTATGATGTAGTAATGAAAATAATTTTATGATTGGGTCATTACAAAATGAGGAACTGTACTAAAGGGTCATAGCATTAGGAAGGTTGAGGACCACTGCTCTAGGGGTAGGTGTCAGGCTGAATAATCAAACAAGTCAGAGCTTCAAAAGAGCTTCACTCTTTAGTTAAATGTAACAAAGCACTTACTCCTGAAGGGAACTGCCTAACTAACTGCCAGTTAACTTAATTATACTTAATTGTAATTTGTTTTTAATTTTAGAATTTCATGTCATCTGTTTGCAACATTCTTTTTGAAGCATTGTTTCCTGGATCTTCCTACTCAACTAGGTTTTCAGCTTTAACCATTTTAGGATCAATAGCTGAAGTGTTTCCTGCCTCAGAAGGTAAGCTTCAACAATGTCTGGGAAATGTACATTTCATCAACAGTTTGCTTTATTTGAATTTTCAATTTTATTGTCTTTCTATAAATTCCTTTTTAAATATATAACTCTCATTTGTACATAATTAAAGTTGCTAGTAAAGGGCAGATGGCAAAGAAGCTGTCCCCTCTTTTTGTTGGTCATTGTTTGCCAAACACATGCCAAGTTTCATGGATCCTCTTGGCTTACCACACCAAGACTTCCCACATTTCCTGCCACATGTGTTTGTGCTGTTATAAGAAAGGGCTTCATCTCTTAAGTTTAAAATGAAAACCAGAATGGTTTATCTTATATTTAACATTTAAGATGAATGAGCCTTTCTTTTTAAATATATGCCATCTGCTTGAAGATTTCTACATTTTCAGAAATCATGTACAATAACCACAATAACAAAAACCACTGCATGCCAACAAATTACCTACATGAAGTGTACAAGTTGATTCCAGAAAAAAAAAAGGGGGATAATTCTTTAGTAAGTAAAGAAGTTGAAGCAGTAATCAAACCTCCCAGCATCTAAGTATGGTGATATATCCTTTTATTCCCAGAACTTTACAGGCTGAGACAGGAAAATCTCAAATTAGAAGTCAACCTGTTCTGCATGGCCAAGACCTGTTTCAAAGCAAATAAAACAGTATTCTAACAAAGCAAAGTTCAAGACAAGTGGCTGAACTGGTAAATTCCACCAAATATTTACAGAATTATCCCTTTTCAGAGTCTTTCACAAAATTGAAGAGGAGAAATACCCTCCTGATGTGTTCTGTAAAGCTCATTAGAAAAGAAATAAGGCTTTGTAAGAGGTCTAGGCCAGCAAGGTGGCTCAGTGGGTAAGGCCTTTGCTGCCAAGCCTGCTTACCCAACTTTAGACCTTAACACTCAAGTGGTAGAAGGAGAGAACTGACTCCCACAGGTTGTCCTCTGATCTCTACATATGCACCATGGCATGTTGTGCCCAGTCCCCCCAACCTAATAAATACAGTAAAAAATTTAAAGGCTCTGTAAGAAAACTGTAGACCTTATGAATACAGATGTAGAAACCTCAAGAAAATACTACAGCAAACAAAACCCAGCAGCATATTAAAAATATGTACACAGGGCTAGAGAGATAAAGATGGTTAAGAACACTTCCTGCTGTTTTGAAGACCTAGGTTCTGTTCCCAGTACCCACATGGAAACTCACAACCATCCCATAACTCTAGTTCTAGGGAACCTGAGGCCCTCTTTTGACTTCTGTGGGAATTAGGAACATACGTGGTACACCTACACGTATGCAGGCAAAACACTTATACATAAAATAAAAAAGTAAATAACTCTTTAAAAAGTGTACATTAAGACCAATGTGGAATTTATCCTAGGAATTTGGGATGTAAAAGGTAAAAAGATCATGGGAATATGTTGTACTCATCATTCTGTGTCAGCCTACTCTATGACTTTGGATCTTTGACTTTGGTCAGTAAATTATTTTTTTAATATTTATTTCTATTTTATGTTACATGAATGTTCACTTGCATTTATATATGTACATCTTCTGTGTTCCTGGTGCCCACCAAGGCCAGACATGGCATTGGAGTCCCTGGGACTGGAGTTACAGATGAGATGACATATGGGTGCTGGGAACTGAACCTGGGTCTTCTACAACAGCAAGTATTCTTAACTACTGAACTCTCTAGCCCCAAGAAAAATTTTAAAAATATGTGTTCCTAAGTTTGTTTATTTTTATTTTAAAAGTAACAAAGATCTTTCACACCTTTTGAAAGGAAATAAAATGTTTAAGTCTTAAAAATGTTTATTGACTATTTGTAAACTGCAGCACTTTCTACTTTGTCATTGAAGAGATGCAGTTTTATGCCATTGTGCATAGTTTATGCCATGTAAAGTACGAAGTGAAATCTTATTGTGGGTGAAGCAGGAAGTATGAATTTTGTACTGATCTTACATAAATATTTGACCAGATAACTTTGAGCAGTTGATTTTTTTTAATTCACTTCTAAATGATTTTTATTTTTTTAAAATTTTAAGGTAACATCCAAACAGTGTATCAGCTGAGTCATGATATTGATGCTGGACGTTTCCAAACACTTATGGAGTGTTTTACTAGCACTTTTGAAGAAGTGAAAACCTTAGCATTTGATCTTCTGATGAAGCTATCGTCAGTAAGGGCTGGGCAGTTCCAGGTATTTGGACTTTACCCTCGTAAATGTGTGTGTATGTAGAAGTTTTATTTTAGCTTAGTTAAAACAGTCAGGATTGTCCCTTCTTAGGTCTTTTGAGTATTTCTTTCAATTGCTTTATGTCTCTGGTTTTGCAGGGGTGGGAAATGATGAAAATGTACATCATTGAGCTATACTTTTTAAAATTGCTTTGATGGAAATGGAAGTGTAGGAGGCAGTAGGCTTTACTGTTTACAAGATTAGTGGTAGATTTCAGTTATGTGGTCTCCTTAGTTCCCTTGGGCTTGTAATGTTTGCTCAAAATGTATCACTTACAGTAATTTGGAGGTTTTAAAGATAATCTTCCTGGTTAGTAGACGGAGAAACTGAGTGTAAATGAGGTAGAGAACGTGCTTCTGGTCTTCCAATAAGCAGTAGCTAAACCGAGACTGAAACCTCAGAATATTTGAGGTTAGTAGCAGTTCTCTGCTAAGGCACTCGGCCCCAGCTCTCTCTCTCTGAGACACTACTTTTCCTGCCTTGGGGTAGGAACCAAAGATGGGATTAGGAGTGAAGGCACAGTATAGGGGTAGGTCTGCAGGGGACCCCTAGCCAGGCTTTCTTCTCTGCCCTTTACTTATTCTGGGAATATGGGGTCACTAGGAATATAGTGAGCATAGAGCTTTCATTAGGGCTCGCCAGAGGCGAAGGGGCCTGTGGGGGCTGCAGTTGTTAGGTTATATTTAGGGTATGACATATAGCCTGACGTCGTCTTGTACGTGCAGGATTCAGAGGAGCAGTGCCAGAGAAGACAGCACAGTGTTGTTTTTGTGTCTTTGGTATGGCATTGCAGGATCACAGGGTGTCGCCATTCTGACTTGGATCCAGGTGAGGAATCGCCTGAACCCAAGAGAAGGTTCTTTGGCGTTCACTGCTAAACTCTCATGCCCTATGGAGTTTGCAAATAGATTTTTCTTCAGACTTCTTCACTGTTCATTACTTGTAGCTTTTCATCATATAGATTAGGCATGCATCATTCCTTTCAAATGATTTTGAGAGGATCTGGAGTAAGAAGGTAAATTACAGAAAGACCTGGTTCTCACAGAACCTGTGAAGGGTCTGAGAGGACCTCTGTATCTTTAACTCTATAAACACGTGCTTGCCACCGAGATCCGTGGAATTTAAGAAATTTTTGCCTTATGTGGTTTAAGTTAGGACTTTGATTATAGTGCTTGGTAGTAAAATGGTCGTTGATAGAAACATTTAAGATTTTAAAATAGGACAGGCAAGACGGCTCAATAGGTAAAGGTGCCTTGTGACCTGGTTTTAGTCCCTGGACTCTACATAATAGAGGGAGAAAAACAGTTCATTTAGTTGTCCTCTGACCTCCACATGAGCATCATAGTATGTGCAAGTCCCTTTTAGCTCCCTACCCCCAAATAAATAAATATAGTTAAAATAATTGATCATCCCCTACTTAAAAAAAGATCTTAAAATATTGGTTATATATTTCCAAAGTCTTGTATCCTATATCCTGTATAGAACATACTTTTTTGAATAGTATTAGTATTAAATGAACATTAAAGTGTTCCTTGAACACTAGCTTAACCTTTCTAACACCTTGTATATAATACATGTTCACGATGGCATGTCTTTCTGACACGTGTTCTTACTGTGCATCTGGTTTACTACCCATCTTTCTGTGGAGCTACAAATCCTTTGTTTATAATGTATTAATATTTAAATATTTTGAATTATTTTCATTTATCTGTGCATGTGTGCCACTGTGGGGGGAGTGGCAGACAACTTGCAGAAGTTTTTTTTTCCCACTATACGGGTTCTGAGGATGTGACTCAGGTTGTCACGCATTGAGCCATCTTGAGGGTCCCATGGATTAATATTTTGATCTAAGTAGAATAAAAGTGTTCTCAGTTTTAAGGTTGTTTATTTTGTTTCTTACTAATTTAAAGTTTGTATAGTTTAAGATTGACTCTCAGGTGGAAAAATGACTTAGATACCTTCTGATAATTATTTAGATTTCACTTTTTGGCCACTATTTTAAAGTTTTTTTAAGTTATATAAAATTAAATGTCAAATAGAAAAGAATTTTGATAGAAATAAACTGATATTCAAATCAATACATTTGCTATCTACTGTTTTGAAATTGTTACACATCATTTAATAACAGTATACTAATATTAAATTCAGACATGAGTTTCTAACCCTTCCTATTAGATAATTATGGAACAATCCAGATAGAATCATAATATTATTGAGCAACTAAACACTGATGTTTAGTGGTGAACATGTGGCTTGTTGGCTATGGGATTGGGACTGGGATTCATGTCTTCTGTTGCCAACCCAGTGCCTTTCCCTAGTTGTTACAGAGAACTTTGACTTGTTCTGTGTTCTTTAGTACAATGTGAGTGGAAATTTACCTGAGACACAGGAGTTCAGAAGCCAGATTTCTGAGGCTGATCTAGTCCTTTGTTCTACACTCATGTGTGGCATTTTATCAGGAGGACCTTTTCTATGGCTCTGTCATTTAAGCAACCAGGTCTATGGGAAGGAAAAAAGGGCAAGAATGTAGTGCTCAGATGAAACGTAAATTGAGAGAAACAAAGCTAAGTGAAACTTCTGCCCTGAGTAGAAACAACGAAGGTGGTTTGGCTTAGAAGCACAGCAGAGTTCACAGGGAAAATGTATCCTTTTGCTGATGGAGTTTCCCAGTTGAAGTTACATTCAAGATCTTCACCTCAGAAGTGATTAATGATCATCACCAAGTCTATAACAGTCTATGTTCATGGAGAAAAGCAATTCATGGTCATTAATGTTCATATGCAATCACAGCCAGATGGTGGGCAGGGAATTTAGGTATACTGTTCCTTCATGTTCCTTTCTGCCATAGTGACCGAGATTGTGCACGATTCTAGGATTCTGAGAAACTGCAAGACCTGTTCCAGGCAGCATTGGAGCTCAGCACCAGCACGAAACCATATGACTGTGTGACAGCCTCCTACCTGCTGAACTTGCTAATATGGCAGGATGCTCTGCCAACCTCCCTGTCCTCTTCCTCAGCACAGCAGGCCACATGTGGTGTTGGAGAGAAGTCTGCTGTGGTGGAAAGGAACACATTACTGGGTTTGTACTGAGAAAGAGATCTTTAGCTGTTACTTATCAACCTTGTATTTTATTTTCTGTTTGGTTAGAATATCTAGTGGTTTAATATTTACTTGTTTTTATTTTAATAGTTTGTAGCACATAAGAGAACACGAGTACCATTTATACAAATTAATAGTTTATTCATCTTTAATATTTCTTTTTTATTTTTATTTTTGTTTTTTTGAGACAGGGTTTTCCTGTGTATTCTTGGCTGTCCTGAACCTCATCTTGTAGACCAGGCTAGCCTTGAACTCACAGAGATCCTCCAACACTCTGCTTCCTCATTGTTGGGATTAAAGGTGTGCACCACTACTACCTATAAACACTTCTAAAAGAAGATTTATGCCTAAATAAGTAGATACACAATTTACATTAATTTTAAAGAGGGCAACTTCTTTCTTTCTCCACTCAAAATGTACTTTTTTCCTACAGTAATTTTGCTGTGACTACAGACAGATCATCCTCTGTACAGAGCAGAGTTGCATTAATGTTGGGATAGTTTCCTCAATCACTTTTCAACCTTATTATTTTAAATTATTTTTAAGAACATTAAAACTTAAAAAAAATGTTTGCGTGAGTACGAGTGTGGTGTATGCACACACTTGTGTATGTTCACCGAGGTCAGAGGAGAAGATTTTGTGTCCTGTTCTATCACTCTGTGCTTTCTTCTCTTGAAGCAAAGTCTGTCACTGAACCTTAAGCTGTACTGGTGGCCAGTGAGCTCTGGTGATCCTGTCCATCTTTCACAGTGCCTAGGGCTGTAGGCACCTAACCATGCTTTGCTCTGGAATTTGAACTCAAGTCTACATGCTTGCTCAAGCAAGTGTTCTTATTCATTGAACCCTCTCTCTAGCCCTCTATGATTATTTTTGAGACATAGTCTTTTCATTAAACCTTGAGCTTACCATTTCTACTAGATTGTCAGGCCAGAGAACCTCCAGAATTTTCCTGTCTCTTCTTCCCACCCCACCACTGAGTTTACAAATGTGTGCTATCATGCCAAACTTTTATATCAGTGCTGGGGATTCAAACTGAGATCTTCGTGCTTGTATAATAGGCACTTTATTCACAGAGTCAACTCTCCAGCCTTCCTTTCCCACCTTCTACTCCTTCTTTTGCATAGAATCTTACATAGCCTAGGTTGGCCTGAAACTTGCTCTGTAGTCAAGGATGATCTTGAGCTTGTGATCATCCTGCCTTTACCTTCTGAATGATGGGATTACTGGCATGAGCTACCGTACCTGGTTGTATGCAATACAGTACCAGGAATTGAGCCCAGGACTTGTGCATGCTAGGTAAGTGAATAGCAAGTACAGGAAACAATACTCAGCACCATTAGCCTGTAGGGAAATGCAGATCAAAATCACAGAAAGGAAAGACTTCATTCAAAGTGGGGTGGCTTTAATAAGAAACCACCAAATTATAAATGTTAACGAGGTCGTGGAGAAAATAGCATATGCACTTCTGGGGTTGGAGGTGTGCATACGAACATTCAGCCTGTAAATACCTACAGAAATGAAAGTATAAGCACAGACAAAAACTGTACAAGAGTGTTTGTAGCAGCATTATTCATATTTGCCTAAAAGTGGGAAGCAGCTAGTGAATGGGTATGTAAAAATGTCTAATGTTTGTACAGTGGGCTGTTACTCATTCATATGAAAAATTAAACATTTGTACATCTTTGAAGAACTTTAAGAACATTATGACAAGTGATTGGAGCCAGCCATGTATTATTTTATCCTATTTATAATCTCTCTAGAATAGGCAAATCTATTTTTTTTTCCTTTTTTCTTTTAAGCCAGGATCTTATATAGCCCAGGTAGGCCTCCAACTTGCTATGTAGCCAGGCTGGTCCTGTACTCCTGATATCCCCACCTCAGCTTCCCACGTTCTAGGATTACAGGTGCATATAACTACACCTGGCTAAGAATAGGCAAATCTATAGGAACAAGATAAATCACTTGTTATCTAGGGCAGAGCAGGGTGAAGAACTACCATGAGCGGAATGAGTGCTGCTGCTGAGTAAAATTCTTCTGTTTTGGTTTTGCTTGTCAGTGGACAATGAAAATGTTCTAGAATAGTGCTTTTATTTACATTTATCTGTCAATAGAAAAAATATTGATTTGTACACTCTTTTATTGCAGTGTGTGTGTGTGTGTGTGTGTGTGTGTGTTCATGTTCAGATACATGATGCAACAGTGTGGATGTAAGAGGACATCTTCTGGAGCTAATTCTCTTCTTTCACCTCACGGGACCTGGGGATCCAGCTTAGGTCATCAGGTTTGGTTAAAAGCTCCTTTACTCAGTGAGCTGTCTTACTGACCCAACTGTACACTTGAAATGTATGAATTGCATGGTGTCTGAATTGTATCTTGATTACACTGTTAATTAAATATCATTTTTTGGTCAAATAGTCCATGTTATATGGACATGGCCATGAAACCCAGCTAGAGGGTAGAAGGATTGGTTCAAAGTGAATGTCATCACGAATTCCAGCAATTAAGTGCATGCATTTCATTCTTTTAAGTGTCTCAGATGGAAAATCTTTAATTCAATATCTCTGATAGGCCTGGGGAGATGACTCAGTTGGTGGAGTGCTTGCTGTGCACATGGGAGGATCTGAGTTGGGATCATAAGCATCTATGTAAAAAGCTAGATGTGGCATTGTGCATCTGTCATTCCAGCCTGGGGAGGCAGAGATGGGGCTTCCCAAAGCTAAGCAGCCAGCCAGCCTAGCTGAATCAGTGAGCCCTAGGTTCAGTAATAGATCCTATCTTCAGAAAATACGGTGGAGAGTGATTGGGGAAGATATCCAGCATTGACCTCTTGCTTTCACTTGCACATACACATACACACGTGCACATGTGTACATGTATTCACAAAGCCTCTAATACAACGTTTCATTGAGCTGGGTGTACTATTTTACTATAAATAAATTATAAATGTGTTATAACTGAGGCTATTTGTTTTCTGCTTGCTTTTTCTAGTTATCAAATGCTTGATGGAAAATCTTGAGGATGAAATATCTCAGGCTGAGAACTCTCTGCTTCAGGCTGCATCCTTGTTTCCAATGTATGGGCGAGTCCACTGTATAACAAGAGCTTTCCAGAAGTTATCTCTAAAGTAAGGATATCCACAGCTAGATCTTGTTTTAGAAGTACACATATATTCAGCCTTTAGGTTCTTATTGGAGTGTGTCTTGGGAAAGGAACATTACATTGCCTTAAAAAGAATTAAAAATTAGATTTAATTATCTACCCATATATACATGTTTTTAAGCCCCTAATATTTCATATATACCACAGTTTTAAGCCACAAATTCTTTCAGCTCATTTTTTTGTGTTAATTTCATTGTTGAAATGAGTGTTTTGTTTTTAGTATAAATGTCTCTACTGTCTTTGTTGCAGTGACTTGCAGTTGGTGAGTGAGTGGAGACTAGTGGTGGAGAAGCTTTTGCTGATCTCCTACAGGCTTTCTGCTGTGGTGTCACCTGTCATTCAGAGCTCCTCTCCTGAAGGCCTCATCCCTATGGACACTGACTCAGGTCAGCAGACAGGGGCCAGTAGTATTCTGTGTCTGTCTCTATCACCTTATTTTTATGGAGAGATATAAAAGCTGAATTCAGGGAAAAAATACTTTTCATACTATTTCTAATTTTAGTAATATTTTTAATTATTAAAAAATAGCTCTTAGCTGGGCGGTAGTATCACATCTTTAATCCCAGCACTAGGGAGGCAGAGGCAGGCGGATATCTGTGAGTTTGAGGCCAGCCTGGTCTACAGAATGAGTTCTGGACAGCCAGAGTTACAACAGAGAAACCCTGTCTCGAGCCCGAATAAAAAACTCCCAAGAGGAGAGACATTTTCTACAGTGGTAAGCTGTCTGTGTTCCTGTAAACAAACTCATCTATCTTCTTATAAGCAAACTTAATGTAGCTCATTGAGTTTTCATAAAGAAAAAAGGAGACATGAAAGAATAGGCACTAGTTGGGACAAAGAAGGGGATCAGTGGGAGTGAGGAAGATAAAAGAAGGTGATAAGAGGGTGCTATAAAGGTATATGCATCGTTATACCCGTTATGTATAACCAATATCTATTGGTAAAAATGATAAAAAAGAATTGCAAACACTATATATATAAAATGACCCCC
Source organism: Cricetomys ansorgei (assembly GCA_026225945.1). Classification (NCBI taxonomy): domain Eukaryota; kingdom Metazoa; phylum Chordata; class Mammalia; order Rodentia; family Nesomyidae; genus Cricetomys; species Cricetomys ansorgei. The sequence goes on from JAMJFZ010001264.1 coordinate 11,486,476, forward strand.
AAGCTTCAGAGAAACAGGTAATAAACAAGATCAATTGGGTTTTATAGTATTGTTTTTCAGAGCAGGTAGTACAAATCTGCTGATGGGTGGTCAGAGAAGACAACTTGCTAGCAATCTAAAATGGACAAAGACCAATTGATGGGAAGAAATGGAAGGAAACGGTTATCCAAAACTGAACTTAGGAACTTTCGTCTGCTTTATCTCTCCCAGTCCCTGCCTCTGTATATGTTCCTACTGTGAATCTCCGTGCAAGTCAGGGATTGGGACTATTTAGCATTCTCCCTTCTTGTACCCAGTGCATTTCTGTTTTCTTTCAGTGTTACCCTTAAAAATTCCTGGATCTCTTTCCTTTTTCTCTTTATCTTCTTTCCCTTTCCAGGTATATTTATATTTTCTTAGATTATTCTAGATCCTTCCCTTTGGATTTCCCTGCATTCTTACCTTCTTCCATTTTCTTCGAATAAAGTTCAAACTACTTTTTCCTAGTCATATAATTTATCATTTGAGTGACACATAGTCTTTAGCCTTTTGTTCTGTCCCACTTTGATACTTTAGTGCCTTCCAACCGTGTCCTGTTTGGTTTGGTTTGGCATCTGCTTGCTCTCCAGTCTGTCTCCTAATGATCTTCTTCCAAGGAGCTGTTCTTCATCGAACTGATTTTACAGGGATGGTGTCTATATTTTCCTGCCTTGTGATGAAAATTAGTGATGATTCAAGATACTAAGACAGAGTTAATTATTTTGGCTCATGTTAATCTAAATATTGAATTTTGATATTTCAGTTTTTCTACTTAGATAGTACATAGGAATTAGGATCATACAGGCTTCTTGCTAATATTTAGCTCAGGCAGGTACTTGTAGATTCTGAATGAGTGATCTTGATTGTTTCAGTTTCCTATGTAGGTAGATCTGGTAGAGTGTGCTTAAGAGGTTTTGTTGTTATTATTATTTAAGAGTACATGAGGAGGATCTGAGCAGATTTAGGGGAGAGGAAAGAAAATGATCAAAATATACTGCATGAAAAGATTTAAAAAGACTAAAAAAGATTTTAAATTTAAAATAGTTGGTCTCAGATACTGTCTTCACTGACAGACTTTCCCTGAATTCTGTCTTTTCTTTCTTCCTTAGCTTTTTTTTTTTTTTCTGCCACTTCTCTGTTGTATAGGCCATTATTCTGATCTCCCTTGAAAAAAGTCTTCCCTGCAAGCCATAGTTAAATGGATAGGTTTCTTGACATTTTGTTCCAGTCATTTCTCTTTTTTTCTTTACTCTTCTTATGGCTTCCTTTGTGCTAGTGTTTTTTTCCCTGGCTGTTAAAATTTGCTTTTTTGACAAAATTTCAAGGAAGCAGCAAAGGAACATAAGGTGTTGGTTGATTGCCCGTGAACACAGTTTGAGCCTGAATGGATGTGCACTATCTAGACCTCCTCTTAGATGTTCCCATTCATTCCATGTGATTGACTACCAATAGGTACTTTTTAAAAATTAGAGATTGGCTGACTTCTTACTACTCATTCACATCCCATTCCTTTGCCCAGTTTTCTGAACCTTTATATTGATCCAGGTTTGTTCGAGGCACTGGTGACTCAGCAGTGAACAAAGGGCTGCCTTCCTGTAGTTGACTCATTTTCTCGTGAGTGCTTAGCAAGCAAGAAAAGACACTTCATGAAACATTATCACTATGCATCGTACTGAGAAGGCTCTATTATTTGCTTTTATAAACCAAATATGGAATCTTTATATTCCTATGTTACAAAAGACTGTGTGGTATTGATTTTTTTTAGATATTACAAATTTTTTATTTTTCAATCTTGATAGCTTATATTGTAGGCTAGGGAAACAAACTTTGTTGTACTTCTGCATGATTAAGCACTGTATTTGAGAGTCTTAGATAACTCTAAGAAAAGCAGTGATGGCAGCCTTGAACGGTAGATGTTTGAACTGTGTTTTTTGTCATCTCCTCAGTTTAAACTGTCATATCTTAAGATTACACTCTAATATCATGAAGATCCTATGTAAGTAAGTTTCATATTACCCATCCTGTGAGTACAGCTGATTGTCACTGTTGAAAATTGTAACAACATGAGTTAGTCTGAGGAAATCTGCATATGATGTAGAACTGGGCATTCATGCACATTTATCTTTCCTTCAGAGTCAGCAAGCCGCTTGCAAGTTATTCTCAATGAGATTCAGCCACGGGATACTAATGATTACTTCAACCAAGCCAAAATACTGAAAGAATGTGATAGTTTTGATTTGGAGGAATTGAGTACCAGTGTCTCAAATATTGATAGTTCTTCAGAAATCAAAGGTAAGAAATATAAAATGGATATTGTAATTAGTAGTGTGTGTGTGTGTGTGTGTGTGTGTGTGTGTGTTGCTTGGGCTTGAACTCAGAGCCTTGTAAGGCATGCTGCCTGCTAGGCAACTGTTGTACCAATGAGCCTATACCACTGTACACTGACCACAAATATTTCAGTAATGCAAAATGTACAGACTTTCTTTTTTTAATTATTTTATTTTAAATTATATATATGTATGTGTGTGTCTGCATACCTAAGTGTAGGTATCTGTGGAGGCCAGAGGTATCAGATCCTCAGGGAGCTGAAGTTACAGGCAGTTGTGAGTTGCTGGATGTGGTTACTTGGAACCCAACTTGGGTACTATAAGAGCAGAGCACACTCTTTAGTACCATGCCATCTCCAGCCCCAGAATGCCCTTTTGATGTCATATAAGAGAGTGCAGATTTCAGAACATTTCTGGAAAACAAAAATTTTTGTTTTTAATTTGGGTTTTGGAATGACTTTATAAGAGCTTAACTAGAAAATGTTATGCCTTAGTTTAACATAGAAGGTGTTATAACACAAGGCTTTTGAGCAAAAATCCCTTTAACAGCCCAGCTGATGGAAGAGCAGAATCATGATGAATATGGGTTTGGGCAGCATCTCCTTACCCCTGCTGCAAAGCTCACTGGTACCTGCTGTGGAAGCTCTTGAAGCCAGCATCCTTTTAAAGGAGACCTTATTGAGCAGAATGTGACCTTCTGTGTTATACCAAGCCACTAGAATTCCAGACTGGATAGCTTGCTTTAGTAAGCTTTAGTATCAGTTGATACTAAAAAAAGCTAACACAAGAAGTAATTTTTTTGTTATTTAGCCTGTGTTCTACATTCTCCACTAGGTGGGGTTATTGTCTTGCAAAAAAATTCGCTTTGCATTTGTATTTTTTAAATTACGAAAGCATGTTTTCACTGTAATAGTGAAATATAAATTTAAAACAAAGTAAAGTCATGTTTGATTTCTTTCCCAGTTCTATCCACGCCACAATTTATGTATAAGCCATTCTTCCCATTCTGTGTATTTATATATAAGTGCATTTATTCTTTTAGCTTAGTGAGCTTTTCTTATAAAAGCAAGTGAGATAGAGTAATCTATTTTGTTAGCTTCCTTTTTTACTTTAATAGGATTTTTTTATGTCAGTACTAAAATACACGCAAAACTAGAATAAGAGAGTAAGTAGGAATACATTTAGCTTATTTGCCATATGATTTAAATATATTTTGAAAGATAATTTGTATTTTCTGTTGATTTTAAAAGTTCTCTCTTTGTGCTGGAGAGATAGTTCAGTAGTTAAGAGCCCTGGCTGTTCTTTTGAAGAGTTTGGGTTCAATCCCAGCACCTACATGCTAGCTCACAACTGTCTGTAACTCTAGTTCCAGGAGACTTGGTGCTTTCCTTTGGCTTCTGGTGTGCAGATATACAAGCAGACAAGAAAGAAAGAATGAGTGAATGAATGAAAGAGAAAAATTAAAAGCTCTGTCTTAGCGGCTAGAGAGGTGGCTAATTAGTTTTAAGCGCATTTACTCTTCCAGAAGTCCTGGGTTCGATTTCAGCACCCATGCAAGTGACCCACAACTGCCTGTAACTCCAGCTCCAGGAGATCCAATGCTCCAATCTCCAGGAGGTCTGACCTCTATGGGCACTCTCACACATGTGGTACCCACACACATTAAATAAATTAATTAAAATAAATTAGTTAAAATCTTCAGAAAAAAAAAAGTCCTCTTAAGGCCAAGTATGGAGGCCAATGGTGTAATCCTAACCACTCAGGAAGCTAGGTCAGGAATGTCGTGAGTTTGAGGCAGTCTGAGCTACATAAGGAGACCTAGTATATAAAAAAACAAAATAAAAAACAACAAAAAATTTTATCTACTTGTTAACTGATAAAACAACCATTCTCACCAATGTAAACAAGGAAAACTTTTTTAAAAAAAATAGTCAACCACATAATACTTTATGGGTGGCAAAGAGCTAGAAAGTTTGTTTCATTATCATTCAAATATTAGATCCAAGTTTTGAGGCAATATTGTGTTTCATTTTTAAAGTTTTTTGAAAGTAACAAATTAAAAAATTAGCATGCTTTCTTCCCATAGTGTGTTCTTTACAAATGTTAGTGTGCTTTGTTTTGTTTTCTCTGAATAAACAGAACATATGACAGATTGGATTGCTCAAACAGATCATTCTTGGGGAAATTATGAATAGGCTTGTTCTAAGAACTCTGGGATGTGAGGAATCGTAGCTAGTGTTGCAGTAGTTTTTGTTTTGTTCCTTAAGGTAAAGAAGGGAAAACATGTGACGTGACTGCTCAGATGGTCCTGGTGTGCTGCTGGAGGAGTATGAAGGAAATTGCTTTACTCCTGGGCACACTCTGCCAGCTTCTCTCCATTCAGCCTGTGCCAGAGTCTTCTAATGAGTTATTAACAGTGCAGCAGGTAAGGTAGACGGTAGCTCCTCCAGGTGGCATTTTTAGCCAAGGTATAAGGTTTTATTTGTAGACCAACTTTTAAAAAAAGGTTGAACCTTAAATATTTTACAGATGCCTACAGAATATTAGACCTTGCACTATATTTGGCATTTTAAGAAATATTTTATATCAGTAACTATAGATTTGCCTGACTTTTGGCTGCAACATTATTATTTAAATTTTTATTTATCTTTTTAACATATGTAAACTTGATTTTAGCTGAAATTGTCTATTTAGTAAGACTGTACAAATCTCATAAAATTTCATAGGAATAAAAGTAGCATTGGTTGATCATGGCTCTTGTTTCCCACGACTTAGTGATAAAGTTGTAGTCATTTTAGTGTTTTTGGCTGACTTTCATTTAAGACCACAAAGTTAGCTCAGCATCTGGGACTGTTCAAGGGATTGAGTGCAATGTTTACAAGAAATTAGCTTACCACAAGCATTTCATTTGGAAATATTTTAGATTTATTAGATTTCTGTTTTTAATTGATTCCTTCTTCCTTTCCATATGGTTTCAACAAATCCATTTCCCACAGTCTCCCAGCTAAGATATATAGCATGCACTTTCATTTTTAACCTTTTCAAATAAAGATAATTTTCCCCTGTAGGGTATTACAACATTCAAGAACAAAGAAAATATTGTAGTATGCTAATGCTGATTATTCGTGTATCATGTGACTAGTGCTATGGAAATAATGCTAATATTTTTATTCTCATACTTTGGCTCATGTGCTTGCATCTGGCTAACAGCTGGACCAGTGATGTTGCAAGGCCTTGGAAAAGCACAGGGCAAAGGCAAGCAGCACATTGTGGGCGGTATGTTCCTCAGCCTCTTCCAGATCAAACAGGCCTTGGTGTTCTAGAGCTACTTGGAGCCATTACTTTGACTGGCTCTAGCGCCAAGGCCTGCTTCTTGCTGAGGAATCCAATTATGATCAGCTGTTTCACTGATGTGAATCCACCATCTTGTTATGAAGTAAACATATGCTAAAATCCCTTGACCTTCTCCTTTCAAGGACAAATTTAGGGAAATATATTTTGCTTTTCACTGTAACTGAGAAAGACTTGAAAGCTTTCCATGAAAATTATTTTGCCTTGACACCTTTCCATTACATCCAAAATTTGTATTTTAATGAATTTGTGGAACAACCATGTTAAAATTAGGAACTAATATAAAAGATATGTTTGTTTGTTTTTTTAAAGAAACTAAAAATAACAAATAGTTTTATAATTAAAGAATTCTTCAGTAGCTATTTGCATGAATAAATTGACTCCTGCTTTATAGCAAAAAGCACTATTCTCCATTCTGATGAGCTGCAGGTCTTCTATTGTGCTGTTCATATGATAACCTCACATATAGTCATGTGAGAGGACGTTACGGGCTCGATGAAGGGTCTGGGGTATATGTAATTGCTGTGTACTAACAGAAACTGTTCTCTGTAGAAAGCTTTACTTTTGGTTTTGACTTTTAAACAAATGCCTTAGCTTAGAATCATTTAGTCCATGAAAGTTCTGTCATTTAAAAATTAGTGCCATTTACATTACTATGGGATTTTTTCTTTTCCAAACAAAATTTGCTCGTTTTGAAAAAAATTTTTTTTTAATGTATCTTAGATTTGTTTATTTTATGAGTGTTTGCTTGCATATAGGTGTGTATCAGATGTGTGCTTGGTGCCCATGGAGGCCAGAAGAGGGTATCAGATCCCTGGAATTGGAGTTACAGATGGTTGTGAGCCACCACGTGGGTTCTGGGAACTGAACCTTGGGGTCCTCTTGCAGGAACAGCAGTTCTCACTGCTGAGCTATCTCTCCATTCCATTTACTTGTTTTTGAGACAAGGTCTTTTTATGTAGCCCAGGCTGGCCTTACAAGTGCTGAATGACAGCCAGTTCTAAATTCTGCTTCTATAAATCAAACATGTACTTATCCTTTTAAGAATTAAAAAATGGAAATGACAGAAGAACATAGTTTACATCAGGGTGGCTGGCCATACCTAAGTTAAGTCCATACTTCCAAGAAAATAGTTGTCCTGGCAAAGCTACATTTGCTGTACCTAGCGACAAAACCTTCAATTTGAGAGTTCACCTATCAGATGCATATGACTACACCAGACTTAACTTCTATATAGCTGAAATCCTGATACTTAGCTTTACCTTTCACTCTTGGCTTACAATTCTATAGATACTGTTTTTGTTTTTGTTTTATTTTGTTTTTTTCTTACCTGGTTCTGTTAAGATCACCCTGGTTTTATGGCCTTTGTTAAGGGGTGGCCACTTAAATATACACACATGATTATGATTTACAACAGATTGACAGGAAGCAGGGTGACAGTTTGGGGGATTTGTGTTGCTATATGGAGAGGAGAGCTGGTTTTTGTTTTTAATTCTAATTTTTCAGTGCTTGGTTCATTGAAGGATCATCTCTGTGATACTCTCCAGCTCCCTTATGAGGAACCTGAAGCTCCTGGTTATTCATTACCTGGTTTGCCCAAGATCACCAAGCCTTCCTCAGACAGGAACCCATTCTTTCCTTCCCATCATGGGTTCATATGGCACAGTGCTTGCTCTCTTTGTTCTGAGTGGCTTATTTAAGTTTTCTTTAAGTTGAATTTTCCCCTTTTCCATTATCCAAGCCAGTTTTCTCAAGCAATAAAGGCCAATAGTCTCCCATCCTTCCCATAGAGCCTTTCTTGTGCTCTCCTTAGCTTCTTCAGAAGGAAACTTCACCTGGTGGCATGTCTGACTTTCGTCGTGCTCTGTAATTGCACAATGAAAGGTTCTTTCATAGTGTCCCTGTTCTAGAGGCAGAAATAAAGCTACTTTGAGGACTGTAAGTTGAGGTCCTTCAAGAGTAAACAGTGCACACAGTCTAATCTCGATGTCTTTCTGACTCAACTGGTTGTGTCTAGGCTTCTAGCTTGATGTTTGGCTGATAGACTTCTGCCTAATATCTTGTTGGACCTCTTCCAGTGTGATGGCTGATACTCAATGTCTACTGATTTTTAAAACTTATAAGTTGAATATCAATTTCTTTGTATATTACACCTAATATTTCTAAAAAGAGGCTTCTGGGTAAATTTCCATACCTGCTTTACCTCACATCCTCTAGTAATTATTATCACAGAAATCATGTAAATAAACATATTGCCCCTTAGTAGAAAACTCCTGCTTTAGGTTCTGTTGATACTTGAGTAATTGGTAGTGCTAATTGGGTTGGTACATTTCCTCTGTTGTTTCATTATTTAAATTTTTTATGATGGATTACAAATGGAACTTACATTTATTAGTATTCATAAGTTACAAAGGAATTGCCTTTTTTATTTGTTTGTATTTAGATTTTAGAAGCTATAAATAAATATATTGAATTATAATGAGCAGAAGTTACAACTTTTAAGTTTTTCAATGAACTTTAGATGAGACCATATCATTTAGTTGCCTATTTATTACCTTACTATATGGATATCATGGGAACGTAAAGAAGACTCATATGTGCTTCTCTGACCTCAAAGAGCTTAGTAATATACTAATGAAATAAAGCAAGGGTTCACTTTAAAAACTCAGGCCTGAAGGGCAACAGTTAAAATGGCTCATGTTAAGAATTTGCTAAAAGCTGAGCTGGAGAGATGGCTCAGCGGTTACACTGACTGCTCTTCCAGAGGACCCAGGGCCAATTCTCAGTACCAACATGGCAGCTCTCAACTGTTTCTAACTCCAGTTCCAGGGGAATCCAATGCCCTGGATCCAACACAGACATGTATGCAAACAAATCACCAATGCATATTTAAAAAGGGGGGGGGGTTTGCTAGAAAGCAAAAGTTAAACTTTCTGGTAAGACAGTGCCTGCACATCAGAAAACCTTTGTAATTGTATAGAGGAACAATATTTGGGTGTTGAAGAAATGGTAATTGTTAGTAAGAAATCATTATAATGAGAAGAAATGGTTTTAAACATTAATTATTATATTGGGCTTTAAACTTCTGTGAAGCATTCCATGTAAACAAAATGGAATTAGAGTCTCCTAGCGGTAGATGTTCCCAGGGTTATAAGAAATGATTCTGTCTTAAAGTCAAAATTTGAATTGAGAGTTATTATTTTATAGTACAAATTCAAACAAGAAGTAGACATTTATAGATTACTAATTTATCTGATGGTAAAGTATAAATGCATGGAGATATGACATATACCTGTTTCCCTGTCTATTTTTGACCTATAAATCCATAAAAGATGATATTTTGTTTTAGAGTTTAATAAAAGTCATTAGTAGGATATGTTAAATTTAAAAGGTAGTGACATGTTTAATTTTAAGATTAGAAATCAGTACTTTTTTTTTTTTTTTTACCTTCATTTTCTTCTAAATATCCTGAGACATGAGGATGCTGGTTTGTGCCTATAATCCCAGTGCTTCTGAGGCTGGGACAGGAGGCTCTCAGAGATTCAAGGCCAGCCTCAGCTGTGTAGTGAGTTCTAAGCCAGCCTGTACTGTAGAATGAGACCCTGGCTCAATTTAAATTAATAATAAAAACCTCCTGGGAGAGTCTATTCTTTATGTTAAAAGTTTGAAAAAGACATCATCCAAAAAGAAAATTCTTTGAACTTCAGAAACTCTGTGATTTCTAGTGAGACAGTTGAGCTTTCAGAGGACCTTTTCATTTTAAAATTTAAATTAAAAAATTCTGGCCTAGTGAGATGGTTTGGTGCATAAAGTACTTCTGCTAAGGTTAGTTCCTGGGACCCACGTAGTGGAAGGAGAAAACTGACTCCCACAGTCTGCCTTCTGACCTCTGTAGGCACCCCACACACATACATAAACACAAATAAATAATAAATAAAATATTATTTTTAAAGTTTTGTTTCTGATTCTTACTATTGTTATCCATTTTCTGAAGGTTTGAGTCAACTCTGTTCTCTGTAGTCTGTTTATTCCCTGAGAGAGCATTAGCAGGATGCTTCTGTCCACCTGATGCTCACAGAGCCCATTATCCTGCTCACTCTACCACCATTAGGAACGTTTTGTGCCTATCTTTCACTGTTGTTGAATATAAAGCCTCTAGGTCATTTATCTGGCTCTGTCAGCCCTAGCCCGCGTATGTTACATCTTTGTTTGTTGATAGCAGCTACTTAGTAACTGTTTGTTGTAGTCTCTTCACATACTAATTATCTCATCCTTTGGTCTACCTAAGCACATAGACTCTGTGCGAGATGTGAGCATGCACTCTATTCTCATTTTAGAGTAGCGGGTCATTGATTTCTTGGAAGTGTGTACAGCTGTCATCACCACCCAGCATATTAGCTTTCCCTGTAAGTCCAAACTGAAAGCCTCCTGAGGTCACACATCTTGTTTTCGCCTTAGTTGTCTACCTCAGCAGTAAGCTGCACAGAATTTGATAGGATGTCAAAAAAAAAAAAAAGACAAAAAAACACACTTGATAATAATTTTATATAGTCTACAAGGGCAAAACCTCACAAAGTCCATGTGAGTCTGTTAGAGTAAATGTGAAATAAAATGAAGAAAAATTGTCTACATATCACTCTTGTCCTTAGAGTGCCATTCTGATTCCTGAGGCCAGGATTGTCTAGGGCTCAGTCACTTGAGAAAACCACTGTCTGGACATATTTTTAGGCTCTTTAGTTTTATTATAGGCTTTTTGGATTAGACCCTTTGAAAGGAGTTAGCATAAAAGAAGCAGTGGAAAAGTGATCTCTGCTTAAGGAGAAGACAGTACACTGTTGCAAACCCTCAGAGAAGCACATTGCCAATAGTGTTCGTCTTTACTGAAGTATATCATAGTATCTGTAACTTTTTTTGTTTTTTGTTTTCAAGGCAGAGTTTCTCTTTTGTAACTCTGGTTGTCTTGTAACTCACTCTGTAGACCAGGCTGGCCTCGAACTCACAGAGATTCACCTGCTTCTGCCTCCCGAGTGCTGGAATTATAGGCGTGCACAACTGCTGTCAGGTTATCTGTAACATTTTAGAGGAAAGAATTAACTAAGGAAGAGACTTTGTCTTTATTTTCTCTGTTCTGAGATACCTTCTTAGTGACCTCTTATTTCTCAAATGATAAAAATGATACTTTGAAGGAAAAGCTTTAGCTGAAGGACATAGCATGTTGCTCTGAAGTAGAGTTTTTAAAAATGTATCAAGCACTGCTTGTATGGTTCTTTGTTGGTCTCTGATTCTGTCTCTGCATGTATCACTCTTTATAATCAGATACACATGGAGTGTAGATGCTTTCCCTCTATTTAGAACAGATAGCTCATATTGAACTGAATTAGATTACAGATAATTGGCCTGTTCTGAACTTCCATTTAACTCATTTAAACACAACCACCTGAGGTAAGTGCTGTTAGTATCCTTAGCTTACAGAAGAGGAGAACGAGACCCTTGAGCATGGCCACCACTCACTTATTACTCATTCTGTTAATGTGGCTGTTGTGTGCAGAACACTAACACAGTCCCTGCTGAGGTGAAGTGTAAGAAGATCTGAGGTACTGTGGGGTAGCTTCCCTGTTCACCAAACTGGGAATACATGTGGATACACAGTGAACAGATAGCTGATTATAGCTTTGGTCCAGAGTTTACATAAAGCCTGGATTTTCTAAAGTCAACAGCTACCAGATCTGTCATCAAATGTCATAAAGCCCAGTTAGACCAACTAGCTCAGCAGTTCTCTTTGTTCAGAACAACAAACACAACTAACTGTCAGTTATGTTTGTACTTAATCTTACCTAGAGACAGCAGCACTTGGGAAGTGAAGGCATGGCATCCCGGCAGAGTCCATAGTTTGACTTAAAGTGCTGCGTGTTGACTTTTAGGAGGGCCTTTTACTACGCCTGGCTTTCAGTTTAGTGAATCTCTAGGATGTAATGTGAATGGACAGTATAACACGATAGTGTTAACAGTTGCTCAGCAGTGAGTGTTGAACTGTATGCTGTAAAATGGTTGGAGTGGTAAATTTTTTTGTATATTTTTCCATTATAAATGCAAAATACTTGAAGAGTAAACATAATTATCTGAGAATCATGTATGTGAGATTGTTACTTTTTGTGATCATGTGTTGGTGTCGAATGACATGAGTTAACAGATCATAATATGACATTTGCAAATCTGGCATAGGGAGGCAGTTCTAATGTAGTGATTAAAGATGGATGACTTTCTGGTTTCCTGTCCTGCATACTTGCTGTGTGACCTTAGATTAAGTTACTTAGACTTTCTGTGCCCAAGTTTCCCCATTATGGACTACAGATAACAATAGTATTTATTTCATGGAATTCTTTATGAATATTAAATGAGATGCTATTAAAAAAAAAAGGCTTAAGCCAAGTGTGGCAGCACACATTTGTAATCCCTATTGGGAGGCGTGAAGAGCAAGAGTTCAGAGTTATCCCTGACTAAATAGCAAGTTCAAGGTCAGTCTTAAGACCCTTTCTCAAAAAAGCAACAGAAAGGTACTTAACACGTTGTCAGAGAGATGGATATCTAAGCACGGGTTCTGAATTATATGGCTGATATGTACTAGTGCATCTATAACTAAAGCATAAATGTAACCTTTTTTTCCATTTTTTTAAAGGTAAAAGAAATAGGAGATTATTTCAAACAACACCTTTTACAGTCCAGACACAGAGGAGCATTCGAACTGGCTTATACTGGTTTTGTAAAACTCACTGAAATATTAAACAGGTAAAACAAATACCCTTTTGTGTAGGTTTCTTAAAGAGCAGAGTACAGACTGTGGGCATGGGGGTGCTGCTTGTATCTTTTGATGTCGGAAAGAAGGAAGACTGGCTACAGAACTCGTGATGATTTTCTTAGGTTGCATTGTATGATTGACTGCAGATAACTTAGTAAAACATCCAGACTATGCTGCTTTCTCCCCAAAAACTGATTGGAAGTGAACTTGAGTTTTTTCTAAAAATAGGACTGAGAGTACTGTTTCTTTTTATCCAGCAAAATGAATGTCTTGTCTGTTTGAATATAACTTGGTGTTTTGAATCAAATAAGTCTGGACTTCTTTGGGTTTATATGTATTTCAGGGAAAAACATAAGGATTTTGTCTTTTATTTATAGTTTTATTTTATAGAAAAATCTTAAAATAACAATAAGTAGATGTAATTCATCTTACCTGGAAAAAAGATCTAGATAGATCTCATGTACTTAGCCAAATGTGTATTTTTAACTTTATAGGTACTGGTAATTTCATTCATTCATAGAATAGATTTCCTCCAAATGGCCTGTAAACCTTACATTACATAATGACTAAGTATTTGTGGCAAACATTCTCTAAATAAAAAGGTAGTATTTTCCAGGCAAACATTTCTATTGCTTGGAAACTTTGAAGTAAAACAACATTTTGTCAATCTTGTAGCTTCAGCAAACATTTTATTTTGGGTTGCTAAGAGATCTACATCTTGATTATTTGTGATGATTATTTGTAACTCCCCCACCCCCCATACACACACACACACTCCGGGTAAAAATATTTCTAAAATATCCTGTTAGTTATGGGTTGCACAGAATATCTTTAAATGATAGTTTAAAAATATCCCTGACATTAAACTGATGATCTTTAAAAATATTTTATTTTAAATTGTGTGTGTGTGTGTGTGTGTGTGTGTGTGTGTGTGTGTGTATGAGTGAGTATGTGTACAGGAGTGCAGTATTTGTGGAGACTAGAAAAAGACATTGAATTCTCTCAATCTGGAGTTACAGGTAATTATAAACCACCTTATAGAGGTGCTAGGAACCAAACTCTGGTACCCTGTGAGAGCAGGAAGGGCTTTGAGCTGCTGAGCATTCTCTCTAGCTCTGTAAACTCCTGACATTGAACATACTTTATTTTTTCAACTCTTTGTTTCCATTATAGACATGACATGAATATTCTTTTCTCACAATGCAATATACTACTTTCCTTCAAATCAGTTAATGATGTTAGCTGTGTGCTTGGGTTGGAGAATATAATATCTCATCTTGAGACATGGTTTCTGTTTTTAAAGAGCTTATGAGGTATTAGGGCAATCTGACTGTGACATCTCTCACCCTGTTCATTGATAGGATTGATTCAACAAATATGTCTAGCTAGACAGTGTCTATATCCCCTTGGTTATTCCATGTATGTCCTTCCTAAAGTTGCATCCTCACTTGAAAAAGGATAACCTTCCCCAAAGAGGAGGACTGTCCATTCTTCAAACGTATAAGGATATATGCGTGCTTTGTTGAAGCCTCCTAGCAAGAGCTTATCCTTTAGTTTGAGAAATAAGCAAGGATAAGATTCAGAATATTAACATCCATGTCATACACTCCTACTGATCAGGAGAGTCACTGGTTATAAACACTCAGCATCACAGTGGGTGTGTGTTAGCTTAATGCCAGCTGAGAGAGTAAAGTCTATATATGTGAATAGGATAAAACTGCCAAGCCCTATATGAAATCGATAAATCTTATAGGGATGCCAGAAGAAGCAACAAGGATGTTTTGTTAGCTCTCTGAGGAAGAAGTGAACTTCTGAGCGTTCATGAGTAAGGTTTAAGTACATATGAGAATAAAGGTGGAAATATCAGTAAATGTAGAGATTAGAGTCAGATGACTTACTGTTAGACAGTCTTCCTTAGTGCTGCTGTTGTTGAACTGGGTGGATTTAGACCCGATTATACTGCTCTGTGCAACTAGATTTGCTATAGTAGACTTTTGGGTTTCTTTTTATCTGGAAAACAAAAATAAAAGCAAAACCAATCCAACAACCTTTGATTCAAGCTGTAAATGCTATGTGCACCCATTCCACTTACTGACAGTGAGACTATACTAAAGTTAACCTTCTTAGCCTCTGATCTCTTCATCTCTAAAGGAAAATGCTGTTCTACTGACAAATCTCTCTGAATTTTGTTATATAGACCAAATAATATATTTTTGAAGATTCTTTTGCGATATATAGTTTTCTACAAATGTAAAAGACTGTGAGACTGATGTTGATTTGGGGACTGTGTGAAGTGTAGTGCTCTCTGGTTGGAAACATTAGGCTCAGTAGATTTTAATGGCTATTAGGGAGGGCCTAGATTTTATTTTAGCAATCTAAGTCTGAGGTGGTGAGGGCTTCCTCCATGATGATGGCTCTGAGATGAACATTTCTAAGATGAGATATTTCATTTAACATTTGGCCTCGTGTGGACAACTTCACACATGACGTATTAAGTATTCAAAAGGAAAGCTATAGATATTTTATTACATTTTTTTTTTATGAGATAGAAGAATTAGGGCAAGACTAAGCTAAGTAGTTTTTCCCTGTGGACATTTACTGAGTTTAATCAGTACTGTTTAGCTAGCAGATGAAGTAGTAAGGAGCAGGGCGTCCTTTTGGCTATGTTCACATTTCTGGCACCTTGGGTAGTGGAATAGCTACAGGACTGGACCTGGTTGGTGTATAGACTGACAACATGACCATGGTATGGGAAGGTTTTATTGTAGATATGGGGGGGGGAATGAACACACCCAGAAGCATCTGGAAGAGTCTAGAACAGAGAGTGAAAGCTGTATATGACTAGCAGACTGGACACAGCCAGTGCTATCTGTGAGAGAGGGGAGAATACCAGGGGACAGAGACTTGTCAGAGAGAAATGTCCCAAATTACGAAGAAGAGGCATCCCTTTCCCAGTAGGGCAAGAAGCTGTCTGACACAGTTTTGTAGCAGTAACAGGCTCTCAGAACCAATAGACAGAGCAGGCAGCTCCAAAGTAAGAATTGGCTGATGACACGAACTCTACAATTTGGAGTTGAATATGGTGGGTGGCAGAAGCCAGCAGAAACAAATGATCCCAATCTCAGGAGAATCAGATTAGCAGCTTGGTTCAGTTAGAACAGGACAGGCTCCTTGGAAAGGGGGTCCATTTATGCCCCTCTTGGGTTTTCAGCACCAGATATATAAATCGGCACTATGACCACTCCTTGGTATAGTTAAAGGGATTTTTTTTTTTTCTGAATTAGAGAAAATATCCAGAGGTATCTGGAGGAGTCCAGAGCAGAGGGAGAAAGCAGTAGACTGACCATGGCCAGCAGATTGGACATGGCCAGAGCTATCTGTGAGACAGTAGAGACTAGCAGGAGGGAGAGAATAGAGAAAGCATGGTGAGACTAACGGGAGCTGAGAATAGTGAGAATAACTGGGTTGTAAGACAGATGAGTAGCTGGGGGTTATGGGGCTGTGAGCTAGAGAGAATGTAGGGTATAGGAGGAGGTGAGAAGGGTTAGGAAGCTAGCGTGGAGTTGGAAATGTACAACAGTACTTGTAAATAGGGACTGAGGGAGCCTGTAGGCTAGCATGGACCTTGGTGTGCAGATAGACACCACAGGTAGATGTTAATTGGAGAGCCACATGCTCCTTTTGCCAGAGGGAAGGGAAGTGACTCCTTTTGGCAGATGGGAACCAGTTTCACAAGTTCCTGAGGAATTCTGGCTTTTATCTAACTGTCAGAGTTCAACCTATAGTCCAGGTTTCTGGATATTTGGACTGCCTTTTGGAATTTGGGGACTTGGAGTTTTCTTTGGCCTGACAGTTGGGACCACAAATGGCCTCTTACTCAGCTTGACAGTTTTGAGGTAGCCAAACTTCTTACAGAGGAGCACACTCCAGGCAGAAGCTGTATGATCTTTTCTGGCCTAGTAGCCTGCAAAGTCTCATTGCATTGCTTGAGTCACATTCTCTGGTTTATACATTCTTTAGCACATTCTGGATTTAGTATACTTTTTGATGGCACAGTGGCAAGATCATTGTGTAGAAATATATGTGGAAGTTATTGTAGTGACCAGCTTTGAAAAATGAATCTGTGGCTTTAAATGTAAGTGGTGGAGTTACCAGGGAATGTGATGGTTCTTTTGGTTTTAGGTTCTGCTGACCAGAAAAATGGGACTGATGTTACCAAAGCCAGAGAAATGTTGGTTTTGTTTGTTTGATAAAGATGACAAAGTTTATTTTGCCTGTATTGAATGTGAGATGATGATGTACTATCCTGGTAGTCATAGTCAATTTAGCAGTTGGAGTAGGAGTCATGACTATGGTAAGGCAGCTGAAACAGACATAGATCTGGGAATTGTTTCAATAACTGTCATTGTTGGTAGGCTTGTAGTCTTCAGAGAAGAGCAGGAATGGAAAAAAGACCAGAGCAGCAAGGACAGAGGCTTTGTGTGAGGACAAGCATGAAATGCAACCCACATCTTCGTGTCAGTTTTAGAATTGCTGTGTAATGGTGCAGGTGGAGCCATTCCCAAGTGGTGAAATGGGCAGGTGAGGAAAGGCCCAGTGCCTGGTGTGTTGGTCACTCATAATCTGTCTTAAAGATCCCCTCATGGTTGTCACTGTTGGCTCATACCTCATCTGTTAGGTGTTCTCATCTGATGCCTTTGAGCCCAGTGCTTCTCTATCCCTTTGGGGACATTTCAAACCTGACTGTTTTACACAAAATATCTCTATCATGTATGTGGCTTTTGGGAGTGAGGGTTATTTTTCAAAAGAAGATGTTTCCTTTAGAATTTGCAGAGGGGTCAATAACACTTAAATGATGAAAACTTGTTTAGGCATACAGCATTTGAGAAGTTTGCACAAACGAAATCTGGGTGCTTGTGAAAACCCATAGAATTCAAGGCAGCTGCTGCTGCCTCTTACACTACAGCTGTGTTAAGGAAGAAAGCACTTAAAGAGACTAATGGACAAATAATTGAAGAGTTAAACATGAGCTACAGCCTTCAAAATGTCTTCAAATGTAAACTGACTTTACTATTAAACAATTATCTAAGGATATACAAGAATGGGAGAGATACTATTCTTTTTTTCTGGGAAATTTTTTGAAAACTATTTATATGTATAAATCAAACAAAATGTGGAGTTAATTTTCTGTAATCTGATTTTCTCATGTAGTGATTTCTATATAGGATTTGATGAAATATTCAGACTTTCTTTTAAAAACACCATTACTGTCATGTATGATTGTATATGTCTGTATTTCAGTACTCTAGAGGCTGAGGCAGGAGGATCTATGTAGTAAGTCCCCGTCCAAACCACAACAACAAAACAAACTGAAGCTATATTACTTTCCTATGCATAGTTAACTGCCTAAACATTTGATGTGGTTTAGTACATTTAAGTCATAAATAAATTTAAGTTTCTGGTAAAATTCATAAATGCAACTCTCCACAACCTTTGAATTTGAAGCTGTTTGTTTTAATGTAAAGGTTTCTAAACTATAGTATGAAATTGGGGATTATGATTTATCCAAGTTGAAATCTTAAATGTATGGAGAAAATTGTTAACTAGAATTCTAAGTGTAGAAGGGAATTTTGTGAGTACTTAGTGATATCTTACTCTTTATATGAGAATTATTCTGTCTACTGAAGTGTGATGATCCTACAAGTGTCTATTATTGTTGTAATTATAACCATATTCGTGTTATTGACCCCCTGAATGATCTGCTGACAGCTGGCAGTTTTTAAGTTATAAAATACTAGTAATGACTCATGATGTCATAATTATGCCAGAAGTAATTTAAATATTTAATCACTTATCAATTAATTATAGCTCCTATGACGAAAATTCAAGTAGAAACCTTTTTGAGCAATTAAATATAATAGTAAAAACTAAATTCTTCTACCTTTCTGGAGAACAGAAGGACGTATCTTTATACCATTGCACAAAAAATAAATGTTAAGTGTAATAATATATTGGGGAGGGGGTCCATTCAGCTGTGATTGACATTATATTGTCAATTTTTTTTTCATGTTTCATTTGACAAATGTTCCTGAACAAGATCCTTATTGCTCACTAAATGTCCTATGAATTGTATTTGAAATGTAAGTAATTAAGAATAAGTTATGAGTGACTCTGAGGAGCCCTATACGTTGGGGGAGTGGTGGGCATCTTGACTCACTGCCTAGCCCCGGCTGCCACAAAGCTCACAGTGTTGACAACACTGACCTCAAACTTGCCGAGTTGTTCTTCCTCTACAAGTGCTGGGACTATAGGCATGTGCCACTCTGCTGAGTCTTTAATTTTGGATTAAAAGGATTTTGTGAAAACTAGAATGTCTTAATGTTTATTTCCCAAATCACTGTGTTATCGAATTGTTATTGACCTTTGAACTTTAATTTTTTATATATATTTTACGTGTGTGGTTTGCCTGCATGTAAGTGCACCAGGTGCATACAGTACCCACAGAGGCCAGAAAAGGGCATCAGATCTGCTAGAGCTAGATTTGTAGCTGTGAGCCTCCTTGTGGGTGCTAGGAACCAAACCCATGCCCTCTGCAAGAGTGACAGATAATCTTAACCACTGCAGGCCATCTCTCCAGCCCCTGAATTTTTGTTTTTAATTCTGTTTGTATAAGGTCAGATCATACCTTTTTTTCTGGAAATTTTAACACTGGTTTCTAAAGTCTTCATTATATGTTGTCATTTAGACACAAGAACAGAAGAACCTTGTGAGTACTCTCAGTGAATAATCTGTACATTTTTGAAAATCAGGTCTTAGTTTTAGTATTAATCCCATTTCTCTGTGATCTGGAGAAATGGTATCAGACACTAAGAGAACCAGCTCTTTGGACACTTCCTCCCTGCTTTTAATGTAGCATTTCTTTTTCTCATGTGGCTTCTTTGCTGATTTGTTCATTGTTGTTCCTTCTGCCTGCAACTAAGACTCAGATTAGTCCCTGATATTTCCACCCGTGATGTTGGTGAGGGAGGCTAAGATAGCTTCTGTTCATAATGTTACTTTCTTACCTGCTTTTATTTGTGTAATTCCTTTTTCATGTTTAAAATTTTTCCATACTTCAGAGTTATATTCCCTTTAAAAATTTTGGTGACATGCATAGTCTTCCTGTACACATCTATCATTGTTTAGCTTATTTGAAAGAAAAAACATGAACTTTAAATAATAAACATAATGCCTAAAGAAAGAATGATAGAGAATGTCACTGTTGAAATAATCGTAGATGGAAGCAAAATATCTAAAAATAATACCATACTGAAAGAGTTTCAGGAAATGAAGATAAATAGTTAACAACTAACAAGTGATATAACTAACTCAAACTCAACAAGAAAATAGCCATGCTACTACATAGGTGGACGGGAGAAGTGGTTACAAAGCTGCTTTGTACTCAGGGAATCTGATTTATTGGTACAAAATAGTCTAAGGCCAATTAGTAGGGTATAGGACATAAGTAATTTGGTCTTATTTTGTAGGGTTTTTTTCCTTATCTTAAAGAACTTATCCACAGGAGTGAGACAACTCTGTGGATAGAGTTGGACTGATCTGTTTACAGAACAGTAACTTGCTTCATTGATCTCAAGACAGCACAGAGGCCCAGACACCAGTGACCGCCTGCCTTGTGCATCTTTACTACTTTTCTAATTTAAAAATGTTTAAGTTGTTATTGTTATTGTCAGTGCTGAATATCAGATCTAGAGCCTTGGGTGTGCTAGGCATTGAGATATAGCCCCAGCTTTCTGTTCTATTGAGTATAGGCTCGGGCCACACCACTTGTAGAGGAAAACAACAATGAAAACTTCCCTTTTGGTCCCTTCTTGATGCTGATGAAGAAGAAAAACAAAGTGCTTTGATTTTTTTTGCCTCCTTGGTTTGAAGTACAGACAAAATAATATAAAGATAGAAATTTAAGTGAGTTCTACTACTAGCTTACTAATGACAGTAAAATATCTAACCTGTCTGAGATGTTGTGTCCCTTTTCAGTAAATAGAAGGACAAATTCAGCTCCGTTTAGCTCTGAGCACTTCAAACACTGTATAGTGCTGCCTTCTGCATTCTTACAAAAGTCTGCAGATTTTAGGTATGAAAGATTTTAGAAACTTGGATACATTTTTTAAAATTATTTTTACTGTGTGAATGATGTATGTATGGGTGTGCACGTGCCATGGTGTGCATATGAGGATCAGAGGACAACCTGTGGGAGCTGGCTGACTCCTTCCTCCGTTATATGGGTCCTAGGGTCTTATGAGGAAAATATCTTTTCCTGCTCAACCATCTCCACAGCCCTAGAATTGGATATGTTTTTGTAAATTTCCTTTAGAACTGGTAAACTGATTTCATAGATGAATGTGTGAATTAATATTTAGTGCTACTGAATTCTTTTTGATAACACTTGAACCCTTAGTAAGGAACTTAAAACTGTATGATACTCTTGAGGCTGAAGACCTATGGCGCGGTTTGTTTGACAAGCTAGTCCAAGCAAAGGAGCCTTCAGACAAAGGTGGTGTCTGCTCTAATTGGGAGGCATTTGCTGACAGAAGCAGGATATTGGAATTCCCCAAGTCTGTGGTTGGTGACTGCATAGTGTTGGCAAGGACCAAGTCTTCATTCAGGAGAGTTTCCCTTGTCTTTACTGACCCCTGGATTGTGTGATGAGGAACCAAAACAAACAACTAGAATTTGCTGATTGTTCTTGGGAGCCTTCCCTGGCTTAATTTTTACCTAGCAGTTCCTTCCTTATCATAAACACCAGTAACCCTGGCATTTTGAAATCACTTCCTTATAAAGCAATCTTTTCTTGCTGGGGAATAGACAGAAGGTTCATTGAATAGCCAGAACTCAGGGGTGTTTCATTTTGTAGTTGCTGTGACCTCGTGTTGAGAAATCGTAAGGTGGCAGCCTCTCTTTCCTACAACCTCCCTTTTCAGTTTTGTGCCCATCAGAAGATACAACTAATGTGCAGCAGCTACCACCAACATTGGTTGGTTGGTTTGTTTGTATTTAATCATTCAACAAAAGGTTTCTACAACAGCTTCTGTGTGCCAGATGTTGTACTAGACAAGCTCTCTGGGCCATTTAAATATGATGTCTTAGGCTAGAGTTACTGGGAACCTAGAGAACATTTGGTAGGGTCTAATCCAGCTGTGAAGGCTTTATGTGAGGTTGTGGTAAGGTATTGGGGGCAGTTCTCATCAGGGGCTTTAGGTACTTCATATATTTAGGGTGATACATTTTCTATTTGTAGCAGGCACTAAAGGAGTAAATGAATATCTCTTTGAGACAGGGTCTTTCTGTGTAGCCCTGACTATCCTGTATCGATGTAGACCAAGCTTGGCTTTAAATTCAGAGAGATCCTCATGCCTCTGCCTTCTGTGTGTTGAAATTAAAGGTGTTTGCCACTGCACATCTTGATTTTTCAAAACATCTCTAGTGACTTGTTTTTTTTTTTTAAACACTATGATCATAGCCACACAACTAGTTAATAGAACAAGCACTAAAATCCAAACGGGGGCAGGTATTTCTTAGAGACTAGCAGTTCAGGAGACATTTATTGATCACTTACTATATGTAGGGAATTGTGGCAGGAGGCACTGGTAGAGGATACAAATAGGATTTAAAAATGGTAAAATGAGCTGGGTGGTATCATATGCCTTTAATCCCAGCGTTCAGGAGGCAGAGGCAGGTGGATCTCTGTGAGTTCCAGGACAGACAGAATTACAACAGAGAAACCCTATCTCGAAAAAAAGAAAAACAAAGGTAAAATGTGGGCTTTGCTACTAGAGGAGCTTTATTTGAGTGCGTGTTATGTGTTCATGTGGATCCACCTATATTCATGTTCCTGCAGAGGCTACTAGGGTCACTCCTCAGGAACCATCCACCTTGTTCTTTGAGACAAAGTTTCTCATTGACTAGAGCTCACCAAGTAGGTTCTGCTGGGTGGCCAACAAGCCTTAAGGACCTTCCTATCTCTACCTTTCCAGTGCTGAGAGTATAAGAGCACCTAGCTTTTTATATAGGTTCTGTGGGTTGAACTCAGATTTTCATGCTCACTTAGCAAGCACTTTACTGACATATCCTCATTCCCCTAGAGGAACTTTCAGCCTAGCAGTTTAATGTTTGGGATTATGTAAGTAAATTAGAGAATTTACTAGGCCGAAGTTAAAGACCAAGACCAAGATCAGCTTTTTGAGCTGTCTGTCCTGGGTAATGGGAAGAATAATTAGCAACAATTAGCAATTGTTAGCTACAATATTATTGTTAGCAACAATAAAAAGCAAGAGAAGTCCTTGATAGGAGACAGACCAGTGATTTAATAGAACTGATATTTGAGGTGGTGTTGGGAAGCTTCCCAGAGGGGATAGATAGATAGCAGACATTTGGGATGATGTGGGTCCGGAGATTCGGAGAGGAGTCAGAGTTGGAGATGCAGGATCTGGGACTACTCTAGTTTTTGCTACTAGAAGTCCAGCATTTTGGGAACACAAGCGTTATATAAATAGAGGGAGTTAGCTACTCTGGATGGAAGTATATATTTGGAGAAGAATTAGCCAAACAGGAAATAATTGAAATAATTACCTAGAGAAGGTCTCCTAATGATCCTTAAGAGAAAAGAAAAAAGTTACATGTTTTACCTGTTGCTAAAATTCAGAAAGGTAATTTGAAGCATAGTTTCTACCCTATTTTTACATGTACCAACATCAGTTAAATAACACTCCAGAAATGAGTACTAGTTTTCTTTTTGAACTTCATATTTGGCTTTGCTCTTGAATCCTGGGAAAAATTTATCTTTGGGGGCAGGATTTAGGCTAATAGAATTGATAGTGTTAGGCTTCCTGTGAGTACTGAGTTACCTGCTTACTCTGGTGGTACTCCTTATCCCTGAGAAACACTGGTGTGTTCCTTCTTTTCCGATTACTATATTGTCTTTATCCTCTTTCTTTCCCAGAATGCTTTATAAGAATGACATGCCCAGCAGAGTTGGTCATTTAGCCAACAAATATTTCTTGAGCTTCCAATTGGATGCCAAGTCCAATGTTGTAGGTAATTGAGAGTACAAACTTAGACAAGAGAGACTATGTCCTTGATACCTTGGAAATGAAAACAAAGGAAAGAAAAAGAAAGGGCTATAGCAGTGTGAAAATGTACAAGCAATCAGCCTGTACATATAGTTTCATTTTTATTGATTCTGATTTTTCTTGGCACCATAATTTAGCTGAATAAATTATTATTTAGAACTGTTTTTAAACCTGACAATTTTCACTTTCACCTGTGTTGATGAGCAAGGGGAAGGACTTCCTTCCTTCCTGTACTAAAAGCCCTTATGATAGTAGTCTGGTAAGTGAATTATTTGGTAAACAAAGGTATGGGTACAAGTCTTGGCCTTGTGCCAATTAGGTTACACATGATTAATTTTTTGGCGCTTGGGTCTGGGTACATTTCTGGGAATTTGCTTCCTACATTAGCTTTCATGTCCTTCACATTTCAATGTGAAAGTGGTTGTTTTATGTTTGCAGGTAAAAATTTCTTTAGGCCATTGTGAATGATTCAGTTAATATAACAAAGTGGCATATTAGCAGGAATAAGTTTCCCCAGTTGCCCAGGGGAGTTGGAGTACCTCCAGAATGGATGAGACACAGTTCACTTCATCCAGGCACAAGTTGGTTCTCTATCAGCTGAATTTTCTGTGGGATATTCTGATTGTAGGCTGCTTTTTTGTCTATGCTATCCAGTCCAGTTAGCACTACTTTAATGTCTTAATTTTGATGGTGTATGTTCACAGACTGAAATCAGTCTGAAAGTAATTGGAATAAAATATGAATAGGAAAATAATTTTTGTTTTGTTTTCTTTAGGAAGATAATTTCCCTAAAATAGTGCACCCCAAAGCACTTTCTGAAAGAATGCCTTTTGGAAGTTGGTTCCAGGGTATAGCACAGAACATACCAGCTAGTACTCCTTCATGGGTTTTTTTTGGGAGTGAAATGCACTGAAACAAATAACAGAGCTAGTAGTGTGTTTATCACCAGCCAGACCAAGCCAAAAATGTAATGGAGCATGAGGTTAGCCCCCTTGAAGTAATGCTTTCTTATTAAGCGTAAGTTTTGGTGTTTTATTTTTATTTAATTCTTTCCCCAATTTACAAAAGTACAAAAACTTGAGAGACAATAATTGGCTAATTTACATTAGGGAACATGGGTAACCCATGTATAACTAGCATGATATGAGCAAGGGACAGAGCTGTACAAGATGAGATTAGTGAAGACTTTGGTTGTTCCTTGGGGAAAATTGGGGATGCATGGGGGTAGGGTGTTCTAGGGCTGAAGTTGTAAGTAGATTAGAGACATGAAATAGAAATTATCTGGCCGCCTGGATTTTTTTTTTTTTTTTTTTAAGATTGGATCTTACTATCTAGCACTGCGTAGCCACAAACAGAATCCTTCAGTCTCAGCTTCCCAAGTGCTATGATTATACTACAACATCTAGTTTGAGCTGGCCATTTAAAAGGATTATTCTGAATGCTGTGTTGAGAGCATTGGGAAAATTACAGTATGACTTTAATTCAGAAAGAAATGATGGTTTGGAGGTCGGTGAAGATAGAAAAACCTGACCAGAATCTAGATATCATTTCAAAGTAAAATGCCTGTGGTATTAGCAGATTAGATATGAGATTTTCTAGAATGGGTGATGCCAGGGTTCTTGACTTGAGCCCTTGACGAGAGAGAATGTGGAAGTCTGGAAGGGAAAGCTTCTGGAGCAGAGCAGGCGTCAGTGTGGGGCGTTTCTGGTCTGCTTTGATTGTGGAGACCCCATTGGCATTACTTGGTTCACTTAACATTGATAAAGTGCATCTTCCAGAACTCCTTTCACTCAGAGTCCCCAGGAGACTTTTTTAAAAATTACATTTAATTCAGTAATTAATTGTGTGTGTGTGTGAGCGCATGTGCGAGCGTGTGTGTGCCGCTTGTGAGTATGTGACAGAGGACAACTTGCAGGAGTCTCTTTTCTCTTTCCACCATTTAGGTCCTGGGCCCACTGAGATGTCCAGTCTGCCTAGCAGACATACTTCTTCCGTGTCTCAATCTAGATTTTGCTCCTACTTTTGAATGTAATTTAATGTGGTGTAGACTTCCAACAATAGTTATCCTTCAGAATTTTAAAGGTAGTGTCTTTTGTTGTTAAGAGAAACTTATTTTTTATGTAATTGATGTTTTTAAATTTTACAATCTAATTCTTTAGCATAGGTGTCATCTTTTTTGAAATTATATTTTCATCAGAATATTTCTATTATTTTTATATAGGCCTGTTTTCTTTTTTCAACACTGTTTTTTATAATTTCTTGCACTTTAAAAAATTTGAGAGTTTCATGTAGCCAAGGGTGGTCTCCAATGGACTCTGTAGCCAAAGCTGATCTTGAACTCATGATCCTCTTGCCTTTACCTTTCAAGGCTGGGATTACAAGTGTATACCATACCTGGCAGACAAATATTGCTTTTGTGTTTTTCTCCCTTTTAGGACAAATATTGAATAGGGTTTGTGTGTGCTAGGCAAGCACTGTAGCCACATCTTCAGTTCCCTATACTTAGGAAGAAATCATTCCTTCACTATTTCTTTAGCACACTATAGCCAAGTTTCTTAAGGTCTTTGTTGGTCTGTCCTATAAAATTAGCTTCATTTAGAGTCAATTTATGGTCTAATTATTTTTAGCTGTCCTTAATATAAAATTTCTGTGTGTTGTGAGATTTGGTTTGTGGCTATACTTAGGAAACTTTTGATTTGTTTATTTACTTGGATTTATTCCTCTGAGAAGGTAGGTCAGATAGTGTCATTTTGGTCCTTCTCTTCCTAGTCCCACTGGGATATCACAGATTTAACTACCAAGTTGGTAGACAGCCTGGTTCAGAGTCTCCCTGTACTTATAGCTTTTCTTGGCTATAGCCCCAGCTCTGGCAGTAGCCTCCCTTTCAAATATCCTTTCATGGGAGAGGAAGCCACTACAATTTTCTTCTCTGTAAGAAAGACTGGTCACCCCACAGAAGCTGACATCCTGCTACTACTGCTACTTCTAAGTCTGCCATGCTGTAAGCCTGTGTCAGCTTTTTCACTTCTTGTAATTCCCTGTGGTTATCTTGTTCTTCAGCCTAACTGGCTTTAGGGCTTCTATATATATATTTTGGGTGTTATGAGTAGGTACTGTTGTGTCAGTGTGGGAGGATTCCTTTTTAAAATGTAAGCCAACTTTTGTATCTTTATCAGAAATTTCATTGAAACTCTTTAAAATTTAAATTTCTCAAAATCAGATAATATTTTTATAAAATGCCTCCAGAGAAACTTATTACACACATTCCAGTAGTGAACTCATTTATAACAGCATTTATGTGATGGAAGAGGAAACGGGAAGTAGAGCTTCTGTAACTTGTCCTAGATCACAAAGCTTTTACATGGCACAGAAGGGCACTGAACCCCTTAACTTGGCTCTATGGTGTGTTCCTAAATACCAACTTAGATGCTTGTCCACCCTGACTTACTAGTTGGTATTCTTAAGCACTACGTCCACGCCATCTGTTAGAGGAAATAGTATCTTTTTCGTGTGTTTTTTTGCTATAAGGATGATGCAAGATCAGCTGCATGGAGCTTGGTATTAACTAGATGCATAGTAAACGTGCAATAAATGTTTGCTTTCTGTGTATCACACCAATATGTTTTTGGTATGGTAATTTAAATAAGACCTATAAGGCTTTGTTTAAAATACAGTGAATTTCATATGAATAAACAGAGTGAGAGTTATGTAGTTGGTCCAAACTTTCCTAGATGATTTTGAGGTGGGAGGTCTGGTCCAAGAGAGAAACAGCTAGGAAGCAAGAGAATCAAAGAGATAAAATTCAATAGCAAAGCTCAGACTAAAAACCAGACAATTAAGAATTCTTGAGAAAAGCTGGTTTGGTGCTGGGGAATTCCAGAGTAGAGCAAGGTCTGGACTGGATGGCAGGAGTGAATACCCTGAACATTTCTCAGAGCTCCTTCCTGAGGTTGCTGGGTCATCACTGGGCACAGAGGGCTCTTTTGAGAATACTTTGCCAACTCTAATCTTGTAGAACATTTTTCTGGCTCTGTTTTGGAAATCCCCAAATTAATAAGGAACATTTGGTCCTTAGTATGTAATACCCAAGGGAATAAGTAGGCCTGGCTAAGTGTTTACAGTTCAGATAGCCATGGGTCTAAATGAGGGAATTGTCTTTGGAACTTTGGTTATAGCTTGTTCTCTGGTCATCTACTGCTTTCTTGACCCTACTATGTAAACTTTCTACCATTCTTCCTAACAACCTTCAAAATGTAGCTTATATTCCCTTCCTTTTGTGACCCTACCAACCATATGTACATCTATGTTTAGTAATTGCTCCATATTAGTTAGAAAAGTTTATCAGTTTTGATGAATAGGAGTACATGTAGAGACTATAAACAAATGCTTAGTTTGAAATATGGACATGTGTGCATATCTGGTGTGTGTGTTGTGTGCTAGTGTAGAAACCAGCAAAGAGAGGAACCTTATTAAAATGGAGTTTCTGTAGAAATTGGTGAAGTTAAAATAGGAATGTTGGGTCCAGCTCATAGGTGACCATTCAAACTAAGGAGAATATAGTCATTTAAGTCAAGATTTGATTAGTAGTCTAGAGCAGTTGCCAGTTCATATATGAAAGGATGATACCTGGTGATCACTGATCCCAGACTTGCCTGGCTTCTAAGGCCTTCATTTCCCAGCCCAGGGAGGCCTAAGAGTGGCTGTGTTGAGAAGCCTTGTTGAGCTCCTAATATTTTAGTGCACTTGATAGGGACACAAGTTCCTGCCATGTCCTGCCCTTTATTTCTCCCTGCCTCTCCTGTGTAGTGAATTCCTATAAGAGACTTGACCTGTTTTAGATTACAGCCTTGTCTTTAAGCCAGTCCTTCAATGGAGCAAAATGTAAGGAAATGAAATTCACAGATACTTCTAGATTAAGTCACTACTATGAAAGTGACTTTCTTTTGAATGTAACTCCAATATATTCTTGGATCACACACATGCACAATGCCTTTTGTTTTTTTAAGTTTAATTATTATTATATATTTCCTTGCCTGTTTACTGTGAGTTATAAATTAACCCATATGTATTCTTCCTGTTCTTTAGTAGTGAAAAAGGACTCAAAGAAATCCAATCTATAATTGCATCATTAGCACTTGCTTTGAGGAATCTGGTGTTCAATTTTTGATTGGAAAATAAAAGGTTATACTGAGTTAGGTTTTTTTTTTAACTGTATATTTGTGTGTCTGTGTGTGAGTGTGTACATGTGAGTGCAGGTGCCTTTGGAGATCAGAAGATGTTGTTGGGTCACCTGGAGCTGTAGGACTATGAGCCACCCAACATGGATTCTGGGAACTGAACTCAGGTCCTCTTACATGTTCTTAACTGATGAGCCATCTCTCAAGCCTCCAAGCTGGCAATGTTCATAAAAGCTAAAGAAATTATTTGTGGCTGGGAATATAGCCTATTGGAAGAATATTTACCTGGCACATGCAAGACCTTGGCCTCTATCCTCAGTACCGCCAACATAGGACATTTATCTTTAAAATGATAGAATAGGAAGGAACTTTAGTCCTTAAAGCATAAATATGTATGTGTCTGTATATACATATGTATAAACATGTTTAAAGGCAGAATAATAGATCAGATTGTCTTTAATTATTAATCAGATTCAACAATTACTGGAATTTGCCACACAAGCTTTGTGCCTTTGCATGGCAGTTGTTGAAGTATTTTAATTTAATCTTGGTTTGTGAATTTTACTCCCAGGCCTTTCTGTATGTGTCTCTAAGAATTTGGACACTTTTTCTCATGTCCTAGTGGCATTGTTACATCTATTACATGGTTACATCTGTTACACTGTTACATGGTATCTGCTATATCTAGAGTATGTATAAATTTTTTATATTACTTGGCAGTGTCATTCATACATTTTATTTGTTCTAATCAGGGTCTAAACAAGGTTGTCACATTAGGGTTTGTTGTTAAACTTTTGGCTCTTATTTAATATATTAATTCAGATTTAAAAAACAAAAAACTGGGGATTGAACCTAGGGCCTCAAATGTGCCAAGCAAACTCCATTAGCTTTTCTTAACCTTTGGGTTGCTACCACGAGAAAACATATTTCTGATGGTCTTAGGAACTGAGACACTGCTCAATAGCAAAATTATAGTTATGAAGTAGCGATGAAAATAATTTTATAGTTGGGGGTCACTGCAACATGAAGAACTGTTTAAAGAGTTGTAGCATTAGGGAGATTTGAGAACCACTGGTCTATACCAACTGAACTGCATCCCCAGCAAACTTTTGAGAGTTAGTTTGGGTGGCTGAGGGGCATAAATGGGACGAAGCAAGGACAAGGACTCTATTCTACAAGGAAATCTTTAAAATCACGATCTGCTGAGTATAGGGGATTTGATCCTAATGTTTAGGACTGAAATACTTTAGTCCATATCAAGGTTTAAAATGACTCGCTCTAAGTAGTATTAGTTCTGTATTTAATTCAATGTAAAATGTATACCTACATTTCAGTTGCTATCTAGAATGTTTAGTCAGAAATGGAAGCTCACTGCTTTATAACAGAATAAAGCAAAAAGAAATCTCAATTCCAAATGTTGTCTAAGGTGTGACTCCTGCTCTACATTACAGCCAGTTGTCTTTCTGTTGATTTTCCCCCTCTATTTAAAATAAAAGCATTTTTCCAACTTGGTATCTGTTTACTTTAATGTGTTAATTTCAGTTAATCAGGGCCTGACCTGATTCCTACTTGGGAAAGCTGAGTCAGGGGATTGCCAAATTCCAGGCCTGTCTGGGCAACTTATTGAGACATTTTCTCAAAATAAAAACTAGAAAAGAATTGGGGATCTAGCTTAGCAGTGGAACTTTCCCTTGTGCATTAAGGCCCCACATCTAATCGCTTGCACCTCTCCCCGTACCAAGGTGCCCTCTTTCCAAGGTGGCTGTTTTCCTGCCATTGAGTATGCTGCTTCTTCAGATAATGCTAATACAGTAGAGCAAAAGTCTTCTGGTAGGCCAGTGTGCTGGTCACAGGTAGAGGAGCCTAAACATAGACCCGACAACTGATTCTCAGATTCTACAAACAGGCAGGAGAGAAGGGACTCCTGAGAGTTATCCTTTGACCTCTGCCATGGTGTTCCTGACTATTCATGTTTGTGTAGGTGCAGCACGTACACACACACACACACACACACACACACACAATTAAAAGCATCCTCTCATATAGTGTTCAAATAAACTGTTCACATGTTTTGCCTCTTCCCAGATAAATTTATTCTTAATACTCAACAGATTTGAAAAAAATTATTTGTGAGGAGCCACATTTTAAGTAAGATGAAAGTAATTACTAAAATGTAAGTTTAAATGCATTTACTTTGTTTGTAATCTCTATAAATAAACAAATTACAGAAAACTATAATATATATGATATTTTTGTTGGAAGTCTTTAGTCTTATAGTATGGGACATCTGTAAGAGCTTAGTATGCCTTCTTCAGAATGTTTTGAGTATGGAGCCTATGTGATGAAGCTTATTTGTACATAAGAGACCTGCTTTATACACAGTAGTTGTAGTAAACAGAACCTTTAATAGCTTCAAGTCTCAAGAGACTTAGTAGAGAGGGTGTCTTAGTTACTTTCTCATTGCTGTGATGAAATATCCTGAAAAAAAGCAACTTAAGGGAGATGGGGTTTATTTTGGCTCACGAATGTTGACATCATGACAGAGAGGTCAAGGCATCAGGAGCTGAAGTAGCTGGATGCATAGCCAGGAGGAGGGCTGTGACTGCCTGTGCTGAACTCACTTTCTCCTTTTTATAAAGTCCACCCATGGTTTATGGATCTTCTCATCACAATGGAAGATAATCCTTCACAGACGAGCCCAGGTCTCATCAGGCTGACAGTTGAGAATTACTGTATAACAGATGTATAATAATATAATAATAGTTTGAAAAGTACAAGTAAGACACTTTTTAGTTAGCCTTCTCAGTATAAAATGTTTGTTATTTTTAACAGTGTTAATGTATGTCATTAATTTGCCTTTTACCTTTAGTGTCTGATAAATAAAGCATTTGCATGTTTGTACCTTTTAGGTGCTCTAATATGAGTCTGCAAAAGCTGCCGGAACAGTGGCTGTGGAGTGTTTTGGAGGAAATCAGAAGCAGTGATCCCTCATCCAAACTCTGTGCTACAAGGCGCAGTGCTGGCATTCCTTTCTACATACAGGTACTCAGCCAAGACCATGGCCCTTCCCTGTGTGTGCTTCGATACTGTATTCTGCCCTTTCAGTGTGTGAGGACACATACTGCATTAGGATATTTCTGTCTTTTCAGTACCATAGTGTTTGTGACTTTGTTATTCTCTATTTTTATTACATTTCTTTATTTGTTTATTTATGTGTATGTGCACATACACATGCTATGATACACATGTAGAGATCACAGGACAACTTGCTGGAGTTGGTTCTCTCTTTCCATCATGTGGATCCCAGGGATCGAATCTAGGTTGTTAATATTTGGTGGCTAGTATCTTTACTGGCTGTGCCATCTCTGTCTCCTGTGTGACTTTGCTTTAATGTGTGGACGCTATGTTCTGTGTCAGATCTGCTCTTGGATCGGGAGGTCAGTCTTGTAATGTAAACAGAGGGTGGTATAGATTTCCACCTGTGTATTCAGTAGTCTAGAAAGTGTCCATATTTGAATCCTTCTATAAAATATTCATCTTAATAGTATCTCACAGTAAGTGGTAGTTATGTCACACCTATTACTTCATTTAATCCCCACCTAAACTCTGTGAGATAGTACAGTTGTTATATAAATATATCTGAAGTGAAGAGACTGGGGACTTTAGAAGTGACTTGCCAAAGGCCACAAGGGTGTAAAATTAAGCCTGCTAAGGCTTAATTAAGCCCAGTACATCCAATTCTTGACATCTCACATCTCCCTGTGAGACTATTTGAGCATAGTTCCTAAACACAGGTGAAAACATGCTGGACCCCTTGCTCTTTAAAATACTTATACTTTACATCTTGCTCATATCAGCAAACCCAGTTAGTGCTACTGAAGGGTAAATATTTCCTTTCCACAGGAAAGAGAATAAGAGACAAAATCCGCAAATTGGGTAGTGTACTAGGTGAATAATAAAAGTAGGCCTCTTTCTTAGTCCCCCTGTAGTTTTTTTACTTCTCGTTTATTTCTTTTTCTTATTCCCAGTCTCTTTATGACTTTTTGATGTCCATGGGGCACCAGTTGCAGAAGTGAATGACAGAAATCACTGGAGAGCCCTGAGAAATGAGCTTTTCCCTGATCTAAGACACTGGCTGAGTATGGTTCTGTTTCCTACTTGCAGTTCCTTCCCACCTGCTGTGTTTATATGGCCTTCGACAAATGTCAGGCAGCTGAAGGTCCTGCCCAGTGTTTATGCTATGTGCTTATTCCAGCTGGGATATTCACCTTGTGCTGTCAGTTGTTCCAGTTATAGAGTGATCAGCAAGTCTATTTCCTAAGCCCAGACTCACCAGGCAACATTGCCGTACTTTTGCCCAGCTCTCTGGGACAGGTGACTCGAGTCATGATTCTGGGAAGAGCACCTCTCAATAATTGAGTATAGCTTTCTTATTTATTTTAGTGGAATAAAGCTTTAATTATCAGAAGAATCTGCTCAAAGAGGGTCATATTTTTCTTAGGATGACTTACCAGTAAAGTAATAATACTCTTTGTTCTGCTGGCAACTTCAGTTTAAAGTTAGCTGTGGAGAAAAACTACCACTTTAGTGTATGAGTTTACCCTTTGTGTAAACAGACAAAGTTTTTAACATTCTTAGAGCATGTTTTCTGAGCGTAAATATGATTAATTTATTTTAAGTCTATTTATATTTTTGTCTTGTATATTCCTATTGCATAGCTTGTCACGGATTTAGAAGATGCAGAATATTTGCAAACTTTGGCTCTGGGGAGCGAGAAGCCTTATTTTTCAAGACATAGATGTAGAGGAAGAGAGCCCCAAGAATGTAGCTTGAAGTGGTTTTTGTTTTTTATTTTCTGGTGGTTGTTGTTGACAGCTTTGTTGAGCTATAATTGACTTGTGGCACAGTTCATGCATTTAAAGCATGTGACTTTCAGTATGCAATCAAGACTCGATAACCATTAGCACAATCTAATTTTAGAATATCTCCTGACCCCCACCCATTAGCAGTTACTCCCCATCCCATTCTACCTTTACTGGGTCCAGCCCTAAGCACCCACTAGTCTTTCTGTCTCTGTGGATTTGTCTGTTCTGGACATTTCATGTAAATGGAATCATACAATATTTAATCTTTTGTGTCTGGCTTCTTACACTTAGCAGTATATTTTCAGGGTTCATTCATGTTGTCACATATATCAGTACTTCATTTCTTTTTATTATGTTGCCTCAAGTGGGATGATCCCATTATTATGTTTATTGGATGTTAGTCACAAAGCATGTAAGACATGCCTTTGAAATCCAAGTGCAAGATCTCTTTGGAGTTTGTAATATTTCTTTTGTGTCCTGTGGAGTTTCAAATGCTGTGGTATGGTTAGATTTGCAGTAGACTCTTCTGTGAAGAATTAAATTCTTGATCAATCTCTAAGGGCCTGAAAACCTTTAAAAAAAATCTAATCCAGAATATTTTTGTCATTGTTTAAATAAAGAAAATTTTCTTATTTGGTCAGTTTGTTTCTGAAAGTGCTTTGTTTATTTTATCTTATGTTTTGCCTAATTTTGGTCCTTACAAATGGCCAATCAGAACCATTTATTCGTCAGCTGCTTATAATTATATAATTAACAAGCAAACAGAAGGGCTATAGAGTTGACATGATTTCGCCTTAATCTAGTTTTATACATGAACAGGATAGAGAAGTTAAGCTACCTGGTTAAAGCAGCCTGACTTAATTAACTTACCTCAATAATCTTGTTTTGATAGAGGATAGTTTGAATTTGGGGATTGATTCCAAAGCAAACAGGTATATGCAAAATAAAAGCACATTGACTTTTGGTATATATTTTTTTTCCATAGGCATTGTTGGCATCCAAACCAAAGAAAGGCAAAATGGATTTGTTGAAAATAACCATGAAAGAGCTGATCTCTTTGGCTTTGTCTATAGATGCCTCAAAGGGCACAGTTCCCCAGGTAATGATGGAAATACACATATGCTGCTAGTGAGCAGAGGAGTTAAGTCTCTGCTGTATGTTTATTTTTTTTAAGTATCTGCTAAAGATATAGAACTCCTGAAGATAGGTTATTGTGAAGCGTCTAGGAGTTTTTTGTTTTGGTTTGTTTTTTTTTTTTTTTTTTTTACTTTTACTTTTACTTTTTCTTTCTTTTTTTTTCTTTTTCCGCTTTTTTAGTCTTTTCTAACCACAAAATAAGCTTGCTTTGGTTGGTATATATTCATGAAAGTGATGATTTTAAACCCTGTTGAAACCCAGTTGATAAAATATTTTATAATGTTACCATTGCATCTAACAATCTGAAATGAATATGTTGTCACTCTTGATTTTTATGTATGCTTCTTTGAGTTGATGTATGTTTTATAGTTGAGCAGTTGAATCTTTCTTTAAAATGTATGTCTGATTTTTAGTATCTCTTAATTTAACTAATGTTTTAATTCCTTTAGTCACTGTGTATATGTGATTGGGTCAAACACTCCTCACAACTGCACTCCACTACTAGATAGTAGATAATATGTGTGTCTTGTCATCTAGATTCGCTTGGTAAATCTTCTTAGTAGGGTGTCCTACCTTACTCTGGGAAACCATGCTCAGTTTAAGAACAGATCTAAAGTTTACAGTAAAGAAAAGTACGTTTATGTGGTTTTAAGATATAGGTGTTGTCAAGTGCTATGGGCTGACTGGGTAAAGGTATGTTGTTTATTAACATATACATAGTGGCCAATTACTGTAAGAGAATTCTTTGGAAAAAGTAGCTAACATGTTATTTATCATTTTTCAAAATAGACCAATGTTAAAAATATAACTGCTTATGTTTTCTTAGATTTCTTATGTTTTTCTTTGAAAAAGACCTGAGTTTATAGGACATTGACAATATTGAGGTTCTTTTGCATTGGTAATATTGCCTATTTGTGACTTCTTTCTTTCTCTCTTATTAGGTTTGTGAGAAGTCTGATTTTAAAAATCAGCTTTTGTTCTGGGGATGTAGCTCAGTGTCCCAGCACTTTACTAGTGTGTTCAAGGCCCTGTGTCTGATCTCAGTCACCAAAAGAAAAAAGATTAGCTTTTAGTTCTCTGAATGCTGTTAGTTGTATTTTTGCTGTTTAAGACAACCATTAAAAAAAACCAAAAAACTTCATTTTCTTTTTGTTTTGAATACTGCTTTTCTATCATGTTAAGTAGACACATAAAACATTCGTTTTTTAGTATTTTTAAATAGGATCATTAAAGGTGTACATTTAAAGTATATATTTCTTAAAATTCAGTTATAATACATTCTACAGTGTCATTGTGTAGAAGCCTTTGTAGTATTTAACTATAAATATTAAAAACTTTTGACTGTTGCTTAAAATTTTTTTAATAATTAACTATTTTATGTGTATGCATATTTTGACTGCATGTATGTCTATGTACCATGTATGTGCCCAGTTCTCACAGAGGTCAGAACAACGTGGAACTGGAGTTAGAGTGGAACTGGAGTTACAGGTAGTTATGAGCCACTTTATGGGTACTGAACCTGGGTCTTCTGCAAGAACAGCCAGTGCTCTTAACCTCTGAGCAGTCTTTCAGCCCCTTGACCAGTGTTTTCAAATGTGTTTATTTTAAAAGTATTAAGACAGTATTGCTACCCAATTCCACTGTGATCAGAACATAATTTACAAGATAGCAAGCAGTATTTGATATTTATTGAGATTCTATTTGTGGCTAGGTTTAGGATGATTTAAAAATTAAATGTTCTATGTATCTTTGGAAAGAACCTACTGTTCTTATATGCTAGGTACAGAATTCTGCATGTGTTCAATGGGTGAAGCTTTTAAGTTTCATTGTTCCATTTTATAAACTCTTTACCTGTGTTTTCAGTTCTTAAGTGTATTCTCTTAAATCTGCTTTTCATTTGAAAACTGTCCACTTGTGGTAATTTGTGTACAGATTTAGAATTACCATAGTTTTAAATCCACCACTGATTTTGAACATTTCATTCTAGGTCCATGCCTTAAATATCCTCAGAGCTTTGTTCAGAGATACTCGTCTGGGAGAAAATATTATCCCTTATGTTGCTGATGGAGCTAAGGCTGCAATTCTGGGCTTCACATCACCTGTCTGGGCAGTGAGTCTTCTTGCCATTTGTGCCCATTGAGTTAATTATGCTTTTGAATAATAAGTTTTTGATGGGCTGACATTTTATGTGATGATAACATATACATACTGCATTTTATCAAAGAATTTCTTGAGGGGTTAAGTTTTGGATCAGATTACATTTTGGTACTTGGTATTTCATAGCTCCATTTTGTCTTCTTTGTTGGTTTATCATTGATAACTCTTTTTTGTGGTCGCTTTGGCATTTGTGTATCTTTAACATGCTATATAAAGTGTAAGAGCTTATCAATAGTATGCTTCTACTTCTCTCAGTCTTTGGGCTGTTATTGCTACACATTTTTCTTTGCTGTATATAGTGAGTCAACACTAGCTTCTTACCTTTTTCTTTTAATGGCCCATTGTCTTTTTTGTTTGTTTGTTTGATTGTTTTTTGAGCCAGGGTTTCTCTGTTGTAAATCTGGCTGTCCTGGAACTCATCTGTATATCAGGCTGGTCTTGAATTCACAGAGATCCGCCTGCCTCTGCCTCTCGAGTGCTGGGACTAAAGGTATGTGCCACCACCACCCAGCATTATCATTCTTTTTAATTTAACACTTGAAACATTTTTAAGTACACACAACTCAGTGGCATCGTATACACTGGTAGTGTCGCTGCTGCATATTTTCTGAACTTTTCATCACAAAATTCACTACTCATCTTTCCATCTTTTGTTCCTTGTACCTCCTGCTGGGCTTTCTTCTGTGTGAACTTTCCTGACCTAATGCGTGGAACCATACAGTATCTGTCCCTTTCTGTTTGGCATGCTTCATGTATGTTGTCGCATGGATCAGAATTTTATGACTCTCTAGGCTGAATAATATTCCAGTATACCAATATGCCATATTTCCTTATTCTTTTGATAAGATGATAGACATTGAAATTGTTTGCAAGTTTCTAATTGTGAATGATGCAACAATACTTACATACCACTTCTCTGAATCCTCGCTCTCGGTGTGTTTGAGTGTGTCACGTAGTAATTCTGCTTCAGTCTTAGGAGCCTCTTTCCTACAGTGGCAGAGCCATTTACATTCACATCAGCCATGTACAAGAGCTCCAGTTTCCCTATATCAACAACATTAATTTGTTTCCTTGTATTTAATGATAGCCTATCTTTATGAGTATGAAACAGTGTCCCATTGTTGTTGTTTTTTTAATCTTTAGACTTACTTATTTTTTGTTCTATGTGTAAGAGTGTTTTGCCTATATGTGTTTATGTGTACCATGTAACATGCCTGGTGCCTATGGAGGTCAGAAGAGGGCATTGGATCCCCTAGAAGTAGAGCTATAGGTGTTTGTGAGCTACCATGTTGGGGCTGGCAACTGAGCCCAGGACCTCTGCAAGAGCAACAAAGTTCTTAACTACTGAGCCATCTCTTCAGTCCCTCTCATTCTGGTTTTGATTTGCATTTCCAAAATGATTAGTAATACTGATCTGGAAACAGAAGAATTCTTAGTATCTTAATGCATCTTTCAGAGTCTGTGGATTCCTTTAACCAAAGTGTGTTGTATCTTTAGGAGTAGAGTCTTACCATCTAGTTCTGGTGGGCAGCCATGAGTGGTGACACTAGCATTCATTGTTTTGTGAGCTTCTGGGGCCTCCCTGACCAATAACACATAGGGAGATACCCATGTCTGGCACTGAGATTTTAATAACCCATGTCTTCTGGGAGAAGCACCATCTTCCCATCCAGGATACCTGTGCTTAAATTCTTTTTTAAAAAATTATTACTATATTTAAAAAATTAACGTAAAAATAATGGGTTTCCATAAGGGTTTTCATATATCTTTACTTTTGGTTAAGTCACATTCCATCTCTTTTTTTCTGCTTATTCCACTCCCTATGTAGTTTGGTCTCAGCCAGTGTCTCTGTCTGAGAAGGCTATGAAACTTTTCAGGGGTAGAGTCTTTAAAGAAGTCAGTGGAATAGGTCTTGAAGCTTTATGGTCCTAACCCCACTTCCTAACCACTCTCTGCTTCCCACTCCTGTAACCCTGCCCATGAAGGAAGTTAAACCAGAGTAAGCCCTTCCTTAAATTGCTTATCGGGTGTTTCGTGTTGACAATAAGAGAAGTAACTAATATAATCCCTATTTGATACTGTGCTCAAATGACCAAAGTATAGCAGGTACATGTTTATAATCCCAGTACTTGAGAAGCTGAGGCAAGAGGACAGCAAGTTCCAGCCCAGCTTGGACTATGTAGCAAGATCCTGTCTTAAAAAGAAACAACAAAAATTGCATTATGGATCAGCGGTAGAACACTTGCCTAACATGGGCAAGGCCCTGGGTTTTAAATAAAGAATATTTAAAACTCAGTAAAAAAGAGACACCCCAACTAAAAGGTACATAGTTAATCTGAATACATTTCTCCAAAGAAGATATTAAAGTGACTAATAGACACATGGAAAAACATTTAATAGCATTTTGTCATTAGGGTTATGCAAATCAAAACCACCCACTAAATTTTTATTTATTTATTTTTTTTAAAAAGGACAATGACAAATATTGCGATAATCTGCATCTGAGCTGGGACAGAGGCTTTACTGATGACAACAGGATGGATGGATTCCTGGTTGGGGACATTAGGGCAATGACAAGGGCTCTATTATTTTCTGACTGTTGATTGAATATAAGTACATCTCTATCCAGTTTGGGGATTATACTGTGAATGGTGCTTATGTATCCATAAAGTCCGTTTTCCAGGCTGCTGTAGATGAATGACAATTCGGGTTTCTGGAGGAGAGGTTGCAGTGGTGGCCATTAGGACATATGCAGCCTGCTGCTGTGTTTTATTTGGCTCCCACGATGGTTCCTCACTTTCCTTTAATTTGTTGCCAGCATCTCTAAATACTGAGATTTCACAAAAATCAGGATTTCTGGCTTCTCTTGAAAATAACAGAAGATCTGGCAGTATTGGTCTTAGAGTTCCTCATGGGAAGCAGTCAAGCTAAACTGGACAGCAACTGCCGTAGACACACTCCTGCCATTGGGTCACTCACTGCTCCTGGGCATTTGAGTTTGTGACCTTTAACAGCTACAGAAAGCTGTTTTCTAAGTCTCTCATTATTATTTTTTAATTATTACACAAAGGGTGCTTGCATGCTTAAATGGACAGCTCATGTGTGGTAGTAAGTTACAAGGTAGCTTGTGAGAATCAGTTTTTTCCATTTAGCACATAGGTCCCATGTCTGGAGCTCAGGTCATCAGGCTTTAGTGGCGAATGTCTTTACCTGTTGAGCCATCTTGCTGGCTCACTTCTTACTTTTCATGACCTTTCAGCTATTATTACTAGTTGACATACATTATGATGATGATGATACCTATCCAATTAGAATGTAGGCTTTGTCATTGCAGTGTTTAATTCTGGATTCTAAATGTTCTCCATGGTTATGGTTTGATAATTCAGTGCACACTGATTTGACAAGATCATTGAGGAAGGCTGATAATATTAGGATAGTCAAGATAAGATTTTTATGTGATTCCAAAGCTTCTTTACATGTTGGTTTAGTAAAAATAGGTTCCATTAGTATCTAGGAGAAACAATTGTTGTTTATTCATAAT
Organism: Cricetomys ansorgei; assembly: GCA_026225945.1. NCBI lineage: Eukaryota > Metazoa > Chordata > Mammalia > Rodentia > Nesomyidae > Cricetomys > Cricetomys ansorgei. The sequence goes on from JAMJFZ010001264.1 coordinate 11,526,971, forward strand.
AATTTTTCATTTATTTAAAAAATTGTTTTATTTTACCTGTGTGTTTTGCCTGCATGTATGTATGTGCACCACATGCATGTCTAGTTCGCAAGGAGGTCAGAAGAGGGCATCTGATCTCCTAAAACTGGAGTTGTGGATGGTGTGAGCCACCACATAGTTGATCGGAAACAAACATGCGTCCTCTGCAAGAGCAACCAGTCCTTTTAGCTGCTAAGCCATCTCTCCAGCCTGATTTTTTTTTTCTCCTTTATTTTTTGAGACAGTGTCTCATTATGTAGCTCAGATTGGCCTACAACTCTCAATTTTCCTACTTTGGCCTCCCATATACTGGGATTACAGGCTTGTGCTACTATGATTGATTGTCTTGCTTCATTTTTATTAATCAGTTACATGAAATAATTTCAGAGTTAAAATTACTTGAGTGGGTTACTGGTATTGTAAGATTACCCAACCAGTTAGGTAATGATTTTGAATATCTAGTTTAAACATTATAAATGTTGGTTTCATGCTATGAATATTTCTTAACTCTTGTTTATGTTTATTTTTACATTAGGTGAGAAATTCATCCACACTTCTCTTTAGTTCCTTGATCACAAGAATTTTTGGAGTTAAAAGAGGAAAGGATGAACTTTCCAAAACAAATAAGTAAGTTTAATTTGATACTCTCCAACTTCACCTTTATACAGGACTGTCCAAGTTAAAAATGATCTCCAAATTCACAGATTCACCAGTGACCTAAAACTATAAAGGACTATGTTGAATTAAACTGTGCCATTAAAATCCAAGTCCTTGCACAGATCAGCTGTTTAATAAGCAGATCTTAGGAAGAGCAGAAGCAGGACAGGGCTGGAAGGACAGGGATGGAGATTGACCTCAGTGCAATAAGCAGAGTTTTTTGTCTTTCCTTTTTGTCTTCTTTAAACATTCCTGAAATTCCCCCAGGCACTTTTTCTGAATGTATGTAAAATACTGTTGGGCACGTTATCTTGCCTTGTCCAGGTGGAAGTGTAACCATATTCTCATCAGTGCATGTCCCGGGCTCCTCCTTTTCATTACATTTTAAATGTTAGAGACTTGGTCACTTGGAAGAAATAGTGCTTTGGACTTTTTGGAATTTACTCTTTGAGATATTTTTCTCTTAACAAGATGTTTTGGTGAACTATGAATCCATTTTGATTATGGATAACTTAAATTCAATGTACAAGTTGTGTATTTTTTTCCTAAAGAACAACTTTAAATATGGCATTGTTTATCATTCAAGAGAATTTTGCTAGTCTAGTTGGGTTGCAGTTGTTAACACTAGATGTCACTGTTGTTGCATATTCATTTGCTCCCCTAACAGCATTTGGAATCCAATTTGTTTGGCTAAGTGGTCTTTCTCTTGAGGAGCTAGGTCAGTGGTTTTCAACCTGTGGGGTCACAAACTCTTTTGGGGGTTGAATGATCCTTTCACAGGAGTCACCTAAGACCATCTGTATATAAGATATTTACATTATAATTTGTAACAGTAGCAAGACTACAGTTATAAAGTTGCAATGAAATAATTTTATGGTCGGGTCACCACAACATGAGGAACTGTATTAAAGGTCCACAGCATTAGGAAGGTTGAGAACCACTGATCTCATTGTAAATCCAGACCCAGATTTCCCTCCTACCTAAAAAGGTTGCTATGCTGCAGATTTAAACTTTATGCTAATTGCTTATAGACTGTATATTTTTGTGGGAACTAAGTCTTAGGATTTAAAAAGTGTACTAGACTCTGTGACATACCCCTGTAATGCCAGCACTATAGTGGCTGAGATAGGCGATTGTGAATTTGAGACTTGCCTCAAGCCATATGATGAGTTTGATAGTTTGATGCTAGCCTGGGCTACAATGTGAAGCTATGTGTCCAAAAAAAAAAAAAAAGTCATGAAATTTGATATTGGGGGAAGTATAATTTAAATGCTTTATCACCCTGTAAAAGTCAACAGATATTTAAAGGGAAGGTAATTGGTTATAAGTATGAATCTCCCAAAAACTTAATGGAAATACCAGACTATTATATTTTATTTTTTAATTTATCGGTATGTATCTGTCTATGTGAGTATACATATACATGAGTGCAGTGCCCACAGAGATCAGAAGAGGGCATCAGACCCCTTGGATGGAGCTGGAGTTGCAGGTGTTCGTGAGCCCCTGATTTGAATGATGGGATCTGAACTCTAGTTCTCTCAATTGAGTTGCAACTGCTTTTAATTGCTGAGCCATCTCTTTAGTTCTTATTTTGTTTTAAAAACTTAGTTGCATTTTAAAAATTAAAACATTACTTGTTTGGAAAGGTGATTATAATTTTTTTGTTTTCTTGAAGTAATTTGCCCATTTAGTAATATAAAATGACTAATGCTGTTTCTCTTTATGTTTGTATACTTTGGTAATAATTCTACAGTGTACACATAGTTCATTAAATCTTCTTATAAAACCATGATTAATAGTGATATAAACCAAGCCTGAGGGCTACAAACCTGTAACCTCAATACTTGAAATGTAGGTGTAGGAGCATCTGGAATTGAAGTCACCCTGGGCTATATAGCTAGTATGAATCCAGCCTGGACTACATGAGATTTTGTCTCAGAAAAGCAAAAATGAATCAGTTGGTTTTTTCCTTATAGTTGCTGTGAAGTGATTCTTGGATGCTACCTATAAATTTTCCTGTGTGCAGGAGAAAATGATGAGATTTATCTTATTTAGGTTGAAAGAGGGTGGAAGAATAGGGCAATGATATATATGGTTTTAATCGTTTTACCAAAGTTACACTGATGGGAATACCTACCATACATTTAATTCTCTTTGAATGGGAAAGGGTAGAAAATTATAACTTTTCTAGAAAGAGGAAAGTGTAATATTTTCAGAATAGTTTTGAGTGTAGTTGAAAAGTGAAAGAAGGAAGTAGGAAATTGATTATCTAAATGTGACGAATACTGTTGGTAAGACCTTTATTTTGGTAGTCTGGAGGTTTGTCTGTGCCATCCTTATACAGGTTTCTGCTTTCTCTTAACTGGAGAGTCTGTCTTGGTTGTCATTTGGACTTGCTCCCTGAAACCTTTATTGCCTCAAATTTGCAGCAAGTTCACTGATTTTGTGCTGTTTTTAATTATCTTACTTTTTGTTGAAGTGCTTATTTGCTCGTTCTGATAAAATTAAGTCCCCAGTGCTGGCCCTTCGCCCTCTCTCTCTCTCCCTCTCTCTCTGTCTCTCTCTCTCTCCCTCCCCCCCACCTCGGTATAAATAATGAGTCTCTTTAAGAATGCCTGAAGAGATGACTTGTACATTGTGGGTTCTTTCTTCCCCCCTCCCCTCTTGCCATCAAATACTTAACGTCACCTGGTGACATCTCATAGGATGGTGATGTTTGCTTTCACAACTTCACTGTCCTGTCCAGAGACCTACAAGCGCATGCTATTGGCCAGGAATGAGTTGACAGGAAAAGAACGTCTGCCTTTTCCATCAACTTGAAAATCGTGTCTCTTGGAGTAAACAACTTGGTTTCTAGGTATTCTGTTGCCACTGGAGATGACCTTAATAGACTCTGCTAGTCACTCTGCATTTCAGTTTCTTCACCATCATCCCAGAATAATAAAACCCAGGCTCATGTCCTTATGGGGTTATCGTCAGCACAAAACAAACTAGTAGACTGTTCTTCTCTGTGACAGTTTTGGGAGTCCTACACAGGAATGGATTTGCTCTTTTCACTTGTGACTGCTTCTGCCATTCATCTTATCCCGCAGTCTTCTGTTAGATGGTGGGTTGGTTTAGGGAAAGCACAAGGGTCAGTATCCTGGCATTCTTTGTGTACGTGGTGCCTCACATACTGTCTTGAATGTATTTGCTTAAAAAATAAGCCAGTTTTGGATGTTACACAAAGAAATAAGAAAACCAGGTTCTCCTGCTTTTATCCCCAGATGCTGCAATAACTGGCTGAACAAATTAGTTTTTGCTCTGCCTTGTTTTCCCCCTGTAAAATGAGGGTTCTTGGAGTAACCACGAGGTCCTTCAAATATACTAAGCTCAGGCTTTCTGTAAAATTCCTAGAATTGCAACTTTGGTTAAGTGCTGTATTCCTAGTGCATAGACCAGTACCTGCCATGTAGTAGGGTTAGAAAAAAAATCAACTTTAATACATAAAGAAATGATCAGGGGTCCATCTCCCTCTGGAAATGTATTAAAATAAATATTCTTTTGAGTCCATTGACCTTGTTTTAATGTGCTTTTTGCGTTATGAAGAATAAATAAGTTTTGCTTGTGTATCCATTTTTTTTAAAACTATGCATCCATTGAAGGATGTCTTGTATTATTTTTGGTTCTGGACGGTTACAAATAAACTGTAATGAACACTTATGTTTATATATTTTTTATGACAACAGAGTTTTATCTCCCTGGAATGAGTGGCAAGGAGAATATACATTTTTGTTTTCATTTTTATAATTATGTGTATGGGTGTTTTGACTGAAAGTGTGTCTGTGCAACACGTGCATGCCATACCCATGGAGGCCAGAAGAGGGTGTTGGGTCCTCTTGAATTGAACTTATAGATAGTTGTTAGCTGCCTATGGGTACGGGTAATCAAATCCAGGTCCTTTGGAAGATCAGCCATATACCTTTAATGTCTGAGTCATCTCTCCAGCCCCTTGTGTGTTCTTAAATAATATATCAAGGTTTTCTAAAGCTCCTTTCCTTTGTGTTTCTTGTCACCTAACAACCCTATAACTCGGCCTGGCTGACTGGCCCTCTCAGAGCTCTGTGATCTGCAGGCTATGCTGTGCTTCTAAACTAGCCCCCATTTGTCTGCATGACGGGTTGCCCTAATGACTCCTCATTCCTTACAGCAGGAATAAAATATATGTGATCTTTAACTCTAGTTTTTCCCTAACTTAATCCCTGTGTAAATTAATCTTCAAGTAGGCTGGTTTGAGACCTATGACCAATGTCAATATGTAGCAGTCTGAAAAGCTTTATTTTTTGACTGTATGACATCCATGTGCTCAGTATAGAGTAACGAAGTAAATTAGGATAGCTTTTGAATTTTCCTGTTTTAGTTCTGAGCTCATGGCAAGCACCTACTATGAATTCAGTATTAACATGGGGGAGGAGTACTGCAACCTGGTCCACGCTCAAGGTGCTTACAGTTCAACTGGGGAGACAAAGATTGGTACTTGTGAGTGAGATGAAATAGAAAACACTATACCCATAATTGGTAGTGAATGCTGTAGATACTTCTAAATGGGAAAACTGAGTGGGATATTTGAGGGGAAATAGTTTCTTAAAAGACATGGTAGATAAGTAGATTTGGGGTACATGAGAGAGTCAATCTCAAAAGGAAAACAAAATTTGATCTGTTACTGTGTGCATTCCTTATTTTGTCTTATTAAAGAATTCCTATAAGGAAATAGTATAAGATTTTGTACAATTTAAAAAGAAAATGTGTCTGTGAAATCATTATTGGATTCAAGTAAAATGTTCTCCAGTGACTATGTTTTGAGATGTTAAAATGACTTTACTTTCTAGGGTGTAAATGACAGAACCATTTTAGTTCTTTTTTACTATCTTAGTGGCGCAGGTGTGCCAGCATCTTCCAAGGGCTGTCTTACCCAGTCCAGCACCCTGCTCACAGGAGGATTGTGAAACAGTTTCCAAACAGAACAGCTTTTCTTCTGTTTTTCATGATTTCTAGGAAAATAGATTCCACAAGTTTCTTTGGTTACCCACTCCATTGTTGAGGAAAGAATTGGGTTCTCAAAACTAAAATTGATAACTGTAGGGTGCATGGGCTTTTATGCTTTTGAAAATGTAATGATTTGGATTCAGAATGGCTTATTTGCTTTGAACTGTGTAGTAGCTTGCAGCAAGTACTTATTTGGCCAAACTGAAAACCAGAATTTTCTTTGACTGTGGCCAGGATTATATCAACATCTTTAGATTAAAAAAAAAAAAATTCTCGTTTTTTCCACTAAATGGTCATTTGTTGTGTTCTTACTCAGTGCCAGGTGCTGGAATGCAGACAGGGATCAGAAGTATTCTGTGACCAAGCTAAAGATGGGGGTCAGTTTGTAGAGAGTCTTCATGGCATGCACAGAGCCCTGGTTCAGCCTCCAGCACCACATAAATCCCAGGTGATGCATGTATGAAGTCCAAGCACTCTTCTTCGCACCATGCATTCACAGGCAAAAAACCAAATATCCTGTGCCCATGGGGAAACTGATGGACTGGTGAAGAGTAGGGTAGACCTCTGCTATGTTAGTCTCTGTTGAAGAGGTGCCTTTTCCTTGGTGCCCGTTACCCATTCCATGCTCTTTCCTGCTACATCCTTTTGATTCGTCCAATTTAGTGCTAATGACAGCCCTGTGTTGGGTAGAAATGTCACCTTTTCCAATTTAGTAATTTGTCTACTGTTGTACAGTCAGAATGTGGCAGGACTAGACCACAAGACTCATTCTAGCTAACTAACATTAACCTTCATGGATAGAAAGTCACAATTTTGTAGCCTTCCTTGAAATTTCACATTGTCAAGCTGAAGACTCTCCCCAGTGTCTGACTGTGAACTGGAAGTCTTCCATCTCTGAAATGATTTATAGGCCTGGATTTATAGGAAAAGTGCAAGAATACCAAGAAAAGTATACCCTGAGGTGACCATTATGACCCTTTCTGTGGAAAGTGGAGTCCTGAGATTGTACTCTTCTTGGCTCAGTGAACCTCTGCTGTTTTCATGCCCCTGGAGTGAAGGAAGAGCAGGCTTCAAGAATTCCAGTATCACTCTGCAGAACCAAGGAAGTAGAAGTCTTGGTTTTTAGTTTAAGTTGCCCCAATAAGGTGCCAGTGTTGCTATTAAGACATTTGCAATTTTTTACAGTTAACTGTATAAAACTTTCATATTTGATAATAGTTTGGTGCTATGAGAGGAGAATTTGGGGCTTATAAAAATTATTTTCTGTACTGTTTTTTGGAGTCCATGCTTACATTTTCCATTCATGTCTTTAATTAAAGTCAGACTAATTATAACAATCATCGTTTGATTTTATCCTAAGAACCTAAGAAGTAATTAGTTCTATTCACACATTGCAAGATGTGAAAATTGAGGTACAGAAAAAGGAAGTGGTTTGCTCAAGGTCATAAGTAGCACTGGTAATAAAAGTTAGTGATTATTTTTGTCTTACATTAAACTTGACTAGAACATTTAAAAATTTTTAGATTTTTCTGTTACTAACAATACGAAATTGGATTCAGTGATTCTCATGTAGAATATGAATTTCATTCTTCCAAGAAGACACTTTACTTGTCATAGGAGTTTGAACAGTGATTTAAAATTAAGAGCTCCATGTTTTGATATGGTCTAAAAATGTCATCCATTCATTTTCCGAAGACATTTGTAAACCATTCAGTTTTGTTTTTTAGCCAGAGAAGATAAAGGAGTACCTATAGAAACTGAGAAAAAAGTCCAAATCTTGTTGCTGTGGTTAAGTAGTTCTTACAATCAGATTTGAGTCTGATAAGACTCTTTGATCCATTGAAGAGCTCCATGTTTCAAGTTTCTGTTCATTCTTTGTTTTGTTTTGTTTTTCGAGACAGAGTTTCTCTGTTGTAACTCTTGGCTATCTTGGAACTCACTCTGTGGACCAGACTGACCTCAAACTCAGAGATTGGCCTGCCTCTGCCTCCCGAATGCTGGGATTAAAGATGTGCACCACCACCACCCGGCTTCTGTTCATTCTTGTGTTCATGAATTTTAGGTAAGAAAACCACAAGTAAAAATTTTAACTAAAAAAAGTTCTTGAAAAGTATGTTCATGAACTTGAAGTGGAATTAGTCATTGTGTTCTTAAATATTGACTTTTGCATGGACCAAGTAATCTTTGTCCTTAAGTACTGCTTCAGGCTGTTGCCTTCTTTAATAACTAAGGCATTGTTGCTTTTGCTTGAGCATGTTCTATGGAATTTTTGGCAATGCATGCATCCTCTTTCTACGTCTCAGAAAAGCATGAGTAAATATTTTTTTCTTAGCTTTGGTATTTTTGTAGCTTAAATTTTATATGAGCCAGACTAATATAATGTAATAACAAGATTACATAATTTAAGACGTCAGGATTGCTTCCAGGACTATGAGATAAAGTCTTCATTTGTCAGGAGGTTTACAAGCAGTACTTGTTTCCCATTCACTGCCTGTAGAGAAATACCGCAGAGCTGTTTTCCAAATAAGAAGATGAAGTCAAAGAGGTTAAAGACTGAGGGAACAGTTTTGTTAGGACCGGATAGTATTTCTTTTTCATTCAAAACTTACTCATTGAAATTATTAATTTTAGTACTGAATAGTTAGTTTGAAATTCCAGGAATTTTGAACTATGTTGTTACACACTGAACTTTTAAAATATAATTAATAAAATTTTCATTGACTACTATGTACCTTGGCACTCTGCTGCATACAACAGTAGTTCGAGGCATGGTCTTGGATTTCCAGGATTTTATTGTTTACTGAGAAATAAGACCAACTTTGAACTTTTTCAATAAATATGATTATCAGATTCTGTAGCACTGACTGTCAGGGTCAAGGGGCCAGAGGAAGATGAGGTTATTCCAAATAGCAGTTCGATTTTATTCTTGACTTGAAAGAAGGAGTAGAGTTTGGATATGCAGAGAAGAGGAGTTCGCCTATGATATTATATGGTATAAAATGGTGTATTATGTGGCACACATAAAGATACAGGTTGGAAACAACATTGTATATGTCTGAAGACTGATGACAAAGCAGCCTGGGACAGAAAGGGCATGATGTGTGTTTTTATCATTCATATCTAGAACAAGGATTGGTTGACCACTTGTTATAAGTGGGTTATTTGGCTTATGAGTAAACATAAGATTTGTTTGAATTTTATACAGCATTAAGAATTGTTCAGAAGTCTCTGTACCAGGGGCTTCCATGACAGAACCCTTTTTTTCTAAGAAATTGAAAAAAAAAAAAGAAGAAAAGAAAGAAAGTGAATTCTCTATTACTGGCTAGTGGAACTGGAGAACACAATGCAAGGCCCCTTAGATGGCTGCTCATGGATTGCAGTCCAGCTAATTTAGTGTGATCCTTGTAGTGTTCATTGTTTTTGCCCCTCCTGAGTTAACCAGTATCTATGCTAATGGGGAATATGCAGCCACTCTTGAGTTAACCCATGTCCTTGCTAATGGGGAATATATATTGTATTTTAATGGACATTAGCTTTCCCAAGAGTTTGAAAGATACATAGTAAAATTTTGTTCCTTTTTTTTTCTTCTTTTTTTTCATCTTTTTTATGCTAAATAAAAGTTTATGATGGGACATCTTAGGACATTAAGTGACATAGTTGTTTTGTGAATCAGGCTGTGGTTTTGTGTGTCTGTGAGAAAGAAGTGGCCAGCTCTGAAATAGGTAGGCTGTGGGCCTTTCTTGAAGCATATAACTGCTTCACCTGACCCTTCTGAGAAGGGTGACTTTCCAGCCAAAGTTGGATTCCATTAATAGGAATGATAAAGTGGGGAATAAATGGGTCGGGACAAACCAGCTGAGCTTAACAGAAGATAGGATCAGATTAGCTTCATTGGATAGGGTCAGTTAGTCTAATCCAGTTGCTAAATCTTGGAGGGCTAGAGTTTTGCACTCTGTGAGCTCAGCTCTGTGACATCTTCATCTTTGCTGACTATTTCTATGACTACTGATGCTCAGAGACAGAATTGTCAGTTCTGCACCTTTACCAACCCCCATCATAATTCAAACCCTCCTGTGCCTATGCATGGAATTGGTGTCATGATCCAAAAATTTTTCCCTTCATTAGTCATTCAAAGCTCTGAGCACTCATAAAATCTGATCTGAATCTCTGAGGAAAAGTAGAAGGATAGTGTGACCAACTTGGACTGATACCAAAGCTCACTTACCGTGAGCAGGTGGGAAGGTGGAAGTACTCTGGATTTTGCTTTTCCTCATAGGGTCAGTCTACATGCTCTGCTCCTCATGTTTCCTCACTATAATCCCATTTACAAATGCACCTCTAGCAGAACACTTTCTGTCTTTGAGCTTACATCCTTCTCAACCTTTCCGTTCTCCATCTCTTCTGCCTGTGTGTACTGTTATTCTTTATTGACTTTCTTATCCTGCCAGTTTAAGAAGTTACAGAGCAGTGTTGGTTCTATCTCCCAGACTTACATTTGGAAGTGAAGTGATATCATAAAGAAATATTGTCACTGGTTTCTACAGGTAGAAAGTGCCTTGTTTTTACCAAAAAACAAATAAAACAAAAACCCAATGTAAGCCATCATCTTTATTTCTTTTATGCTTTAATTAAACATTCTCTGACAACATTTTGGAGAAATAAAATGTCTTTTGAATGGTGCTTTTGTTGTTGTTGTTTTGTTTTGGCTATTTACCAGTAAGTTGGTGTCTTGGTGTCTTTTCCTGTTGCTGTGATTAAATACTCTGATGAAATCAACTTAAGAGAGAAAGGGTTTCTTTTAGTTTACATTCCAAGATATAGTCCATCATGGCAGGAGGTCAGAGCAGCAGGAGCCTGATGCAGCTCTTGACGAATAATATCCCCAACCAGAGAGGATGAAGCTGTGATCTTGCTCATCTCCCTTCTCCATTGTACAGTTCAGGATGCCTCCAGGGAATGGTCTCACAATTAAGTCAGTCAACATAATCAAGATAATCACCCCACAGGCATGCTCAAAGGCTTGGCCCTCAGTGAGTCTAGATCCTGTCGAGTTGACATTTCACATTAACTATCATAATTGGATTTGATTTATTGTTATAAAAATATAATGTGCAAGAGTGAAATAACTCATTTCTGTGTGGTGTCTGCAATGCTTATAACATGAATGTCCAAGAAATGTGTCTCACTTGCTATGTAGCCTTTCCACAAATGGACTGACCATTTTTAAATACTCTTGGTTTTATACTTCCTGTTTTTATCCCTGGATGCCTTCAAAGCTGCCCTTATATATTGCCAAGCTGGTTGACTTTCCCAGGAAACTTGAATTCTGTGGAACCCATTGCATTTTCTGTGGGGTTCCTTTCTCTGAAAACTCGTTTTTGGCTTTATTCCCATTAAATTGATATTTTAATGATTTTTTTTCAGAGCCTATGTGTGTATATAATGTTATTCATTATAAATGTTTAAAAGTCACAGTAGCAGTTTGTCTTAATCTGGAGTGACTTTGTACATGGTCTGATACGATCATGAATATGTGCGAAGAAGAATCAACTGTGCCTATTGTAGTGCTGGGCCTAAGGAAAATACCAGAACAGTCTATTCTTGGGGAATATAAACTTTGCTTGCAATGAAACAGACCAAACAAAACCCTAGGCAAAATAATTAAGGAAGAGATAAGTGTTATTACGAAATAAAGATAGTTTTAAGAAAGAGGAGATGGCTGCTAATTAGGAATCAAGTTATACTCTTGTAGAATAACCCAAGAAGCAAACATGTAATGATTTTATGTATTCTTTCTATGATGCACATGACCTGTGTGTGTAAGAAGTACTTGGCTCAGCCAACTCTTAAAAGAGATTGTGCTACTTTTTAGAGGGACAACATGCGTCTTGATAAATATCTTTTTTTAAGGGGCGATGTGAGGAGTGTGGTGGCTGTGGATCAGGGCATGGTGCATGGAAGGCCAGCACTCTACAGCTGCATTCCTAGGCCTTTGGATGTACTCTTCATAATCAGAGACTGTATAATTGTCAGTGTCCGTATTCTCTCTTTGGGCAATAATAAATGATGTTAACAATATTCTTTGTTCCTGCAAATCTGGAGGAGTTGGTTCTCATTTTCCATTGTGAATTCTAAGGATGGAACTCATAGTATCCCTAACTTCCTTATTGAGGATACTATGTGTTACAGGCTGCATCAGGCTCCTCCTGCCCTGACCTCCCTGCCATGATTGACTGTATCTTCGAATGTAGACTAAGATATATATCAGTCACTCTCTTCACATCACTTCCTGGTGTAAGACCCTGCGTGCTAGTTGTCTTTGGATTCTGTTTGTGATTATCAGGTATTTTTAAGAAATTTGTCTTTAAAAATAGTTTTTCATGTGATCTTCCTTCAGCAATTATCATTTCCTTAGCGCTCTTTTGCTAACCTTCTGAGGTTTATGTCTCTCTAATTACTCCCTTCTCTGCCTTTTTGAAAGGCTGTTTTCATTGTTTTAACCAGTTGCCTATCATTAATTGAGCAATTACAGCCCATCTAATTTTTCTACATTATGAAGAATGGTATAAAGAATATTCTTGTGTGCATTTATCTTTGCCTGTGTTTTTTGGAACTATTTCTTTGGATTAAATGATCAGAAATGGGAATACTCAGTTAAAGAATATAAACATTTCATGAAACTGATAGCCAAGCGTCTTTTAAATAAGATTGTATCAATTTACAAATTTACCAGCATGTAAAATCTTCCCAGTTGTGGCTATGATTATTTTTTGTAATGCCTGTATAAGAGAATGTGGGAGGAAAATGACCAGGTTGTTTCAATTTCCATTGCTTTTATTAGTAGGGAGGTTGAACATTTGCCCACATTATTTGTTAGTTAATTGTATTTTCTTCAGCTTTGCTTTCAGAGCCCTCTAATTTGCACCTGACCTTTTCACCTTATCTCCTATTCAAACCCACAAATATTTTTTAAACTCCTGGGCTGCCTGTCTCCCACCCAACAAATACATAGACTCTAATCAAGCTAAGCTCTCATTATTTTTTCAAGTACTTTATGCTTTTCCTTTGAGGGCCCACCCCACAGCTTTGGTATTGTCCCCTCCCCACCCACCAGTAAAATGCCCATCCCTTATTTTCTTCTTTAAGCTATGCTCCTTCAGAGTCAGCTCAGTACTCTTAATCTCTTGGAAGTCTTTCTTGACCTGACAGGGGCATGCTTGGCTCGGGTCCCATGCTCCTTGTATGCCATTACTTGGTCAGAATCTGCCTTTTATAGCAAGTAGAGGAGAGGCATGTTCAGGTGGGCAACTTTAGATTTAACTTTGTGTGCATGTTGTTTTAGTGCCCTAAGCTCTGGTTTCTTTAGCACAGCATTCTCGGGAAATGGGATAATAATATCTGGCTTTGTAGTGCTTGTGAGAAGTGGAGGGTCTACTGTGTTGGTGCTTGGTGTACCAGGAGCTCTCGTTTAGTGCTTATATAATAATTAGTGTGTGCATGCTGTTGTTTTCTCTTTAAGACCTGCACTGGTTCAAGCTAGTTGGGGTCCCAGCACTGAGAACTGGGAAGTGGACCCTTGGTCCCATCTTAACCGAGAAGCTATTTGCAATTGATACCCACTGGCAAAGGGAAAATCAGTTTTCTCCAGTGGAGTGTCATAGGATATGTCAACCAGTAGAGTGTCATAGGATACGTCAACCACACTCCAGGGCATGTGCCATGCTCAGGTATAGTTGGCCATTACAAAACAAATGCTATGGGTTTTTTTTTTAATTAATTAATTAATTTATTTGTATGTGTGTGTGCACGTGCGCGCATATGTACATGCACACATGCTTTTTGTTTTGTTGCATTTTTTTGACTTACTGTTTTTTGGGGTTTTTTTTGTGGAGGGGGTTAAAAGAGAGATAGTGCTCATGTTTTAAATTAATTGCATAAATAAGCCTACTGTCAGTATTTGTTCTCTTTTGCTTTCCAGGACTCTTTTTTGTTGTTGACATTTTGAATAGAATATTATGTAGCTCAGGTTGGCCAGTAACTAACAGAAACCTTAGACCTTAAATTCCTGTTCTCCCTGCTTCCACCTCTGGAGTGTGTAGATTCCAAACCTGTGTGCCAGCACCCTGGTTTATGCAGTACTAGGGATGGAACCCAGAGCCTCCCAGTTGCTTAGTCAGCATTCTACCAACTGAGCCACACCCACAGTGGATTCCTCGTTTTGTACCACTTAGACATGGTATATTGTCTCCTGTAAATTAATTTTTTATTCGCAAAGAAATACCAAGGAGAGGAACGTGCCGTGGGTCTTGTGTGTCCTGGCCTCTGTGCAGATGCTGTGTGAGTGGTCTTGGTGGCGGCAGTAGCTGTGAAGGGAAGGTATTGCTTCAGGACTGAGGACCTCGTTGTCAGTCTTTCAGAAAACCTTGACTGTAGTTTACCAGAACTCCCAGGGCCTCTTAAAAATGGTGAGTTTTGTTGCTTGTTCAGCCAACTGGAGTTAGTTATTCAGTAAAAAAGATCCAAATTATACCACCGGATTTCACTTTCCATACAGGGTTGTATTTATTAGTATTTGTGAGAAGTCTATGCTTAATAATACCATAAGAAGAATACTATAAACGAAAGCAGATTCTTGCCCTTTTTAACTTTCATGTGATTTGGTTTAACAGCACTGTCACTCCCTTACTCACACCTGGAATTCCCAAGCATTCTCGTGTTTAGTCACCACGTGACAGGCTGTTTTCATTTATTTAAAATGTAAACAGCAGGAGTATCCCAGATAAAGATCTCCATTTATGTTAACCAGTGACAGATGCTATGATCAGTATTTCTACTAAAGATAGACATTTTTCACATATACCTCAAGCCTTGCAATTAAGCTTTATGCCTTTCCAAGCATATCAGTTATTCAATAAACCAAAATATCAGCCTAGTCTGGCTTAGCTCAGCAGTCTTCTGATTTCTTCCAGTCTGTTTGATGTGGAGGCTTACTGAGATTTATCTACTGACCTGTTCATAGTCTGTAGGGTTGGGAGCACTGGCTACATTATATAAGATTCCAGTGACAGGAGACTATAGATAGTCTCTACAGTGTGGATAATTTAGTTCGTTGTGCTGATCATTGTTTTGTTTTTGAAAATGTAAAACTATTCTCAAACTTTTATTAATACTCAATATTTTTTACTTTCTAATTTTATACTGAGAGCCTTAAAATAGATGTGGTATAGGTTGTTTACTAGAAAATTTTCAACATTTGATAGATACAGCTATGCAAATATGAAAACTTTTCCAATTACTTGAATCAGTTTATCCACAAGGGAAATCAAAATAAAAGTCTACAGTGACCAGTCATAGATACTTCCTGTATGCAGAGACAAATGTCATCTCATTTTATTGTTCCTTTTTGAAATAGCATTAGTATACCCTGCTTTGTAAAAATCTCTGCAAAGAGTTTTTCACCTTATCTCATGTGTTCCTAGGCATTACCAATAGAATAAGTATTATTGCCCTGTTCCAGATGACATACTTGGGAATTTCCATGATTAATTTGCTACATGCTTCATATCTGGTGTAAAGCAGAGCTGGTGTTCAGATTCAGCTATGACTTCTAACCTAGTTATTTTTCCATTATATCAAAGTCGTTTTGTTGACTAATACACACTATTCTAAAAGCAACAGAGTGGTGTAATCGTATTCCCTTTCCTGAGAGGTAGAGGTAAATCATTCAGGTTTGCTCTGCTCGAGATAACAGGAGATATCAGATGAATAATGAAGCACACTCACTCCCCTGGCTTCAGTAGCCTCAGCTATCTAGTGGGAAAAATAACTCCTAGGGTTTTTGTGTGGTTGCATTAGTGCTGTCCACAGAACACTGGAAGAGGGCCTGGCACAGAGGAAATGTACAAAACATTTAGCTGCTTTTAGATTCATTCATTCAGTGGACTTTGTTGACTTGCTGTGTGCAAAGTGTGCTGAGCACTGGAAGAAAAATAAATTTAAGTCTTTGAGGCTGGACAAATGATTAATTGGTGAAGAGCACTTGTTCTTCTTGCAGAGGGCCTGGGTTTGATTCCCACAAACATCTTGATAGCTCACTCCAGTTCCAGGCAACTTTTAACCCTGCTCAGGCCTCTGCAGTCACCAGGCATGGATGTGGTTCAGATACTGTCTCATATGCAAAAATGAAAATAAAAAATTAAAACCAACAACAACAACAAAAAAAAAAAAAAAAAAAAAAAAACCAGAGCCAGGTGGTGGTGGTAGCAGCAGCACACAGCTTTAATCTCAGAACTTGGGAGGCAGGAGCAGGCAGATCTCTGTGAGTTCGAGGCCAGCCTGGTCTACAGAGTGAGTTCCAGGACAGCCAGAGTTACAACAGAGAAGCCCTGTCTTGAAAACAAAACAAAAACCAGTAGGTGAACTCCAAACTTCATGCCCTAGCCTGAGTGCTCTGCTTCTAAGCTGCTGCAGGGAGGGGTTTAGAAGCAGGTTCTAGTGGAAGCTGATCTGCTAGGGAAGACTTTCTGTATGTTAGGCAAGTGAAAAGAGATGGTTGAAAGAAGTGGTGCTGCATGGTGTGGCAACATTAACTGTGGGTTCTTGCAGATTTGAATATACGGTTTTCCCTGTGCGCAATCATAGTGTAGATACCCATTTCAAAGATTGAGTTTTAGAATCCTTTTCATGAGACAGTATGTGTTTTAAAGAACAGGCTCTTGGAGACTGGATGGACTGATGATTAAAAGAGCAGAGTTCAAGACAAAAAAAGAAATGAGGCAAGAAGGATAAGGAGATAGCTATTATTTGGAGACATTAAGACATTAGGGATTAGGTGAGGATAGAGGAGTCAGGCAGGGTTTAATCTTGGACAGCTTCTGAGTCTAATGATGTCATGTACAGAGGTGAGTATTGAGGAGACAAAGCAGGTTAGTGAGAGAATTTGCCTTCCCTGCCTCCCTTCCTTCTCTCACTCTTTTTTTCCCTCCCACCTTCCTTGCTTCTTTCCTTTTTTTCTCTGTCTCACAAGGCTTTATAAATGTCTCAGGCTACCCTCAAACTCATTATGTAGCTAAGGATGACTTTGAACTTCCAATTCTCCCTCCTCTGCCACTGACGTGCTAGGATTACAGGTGTGAGCTACCACACCCAGTTTGTGTGGTACTGGGAATTGAATTGAATTCAGGACTTTGTGCATGGTAGGCAGGCACTACACCAGCTGAACTACATCCTTAGCCTCCAGAGTTCACTTTGACGCTCATCTTGAGATGCTAGAGGGAGATGCAGCAGAGCATATCCACTTGGCAGTTATATACACTGAGTCTGGAGCCTAGCAGTAAGGTTTGGTTTAGACAAAGGAGTCTTCCTTGTGTAGGTGGCATTTTATGCCCCAGTGAATAGGATTACCAAAGGGCTGAGAATTGCATCTAGGAGACATCATAAGTTAAATGATGTATATAATAAGATCTCTCACTAGAGATAGACTTTCAGTATTTGGATTTGGAGGTGGAGTGTGTGTGCATATGTGTTTTAAAATCAGTGAGCATTTTGTTTTTCTGCAAAGTGCTTGAATTGACCCATGGAGGAAATGTGCTCCTGGGCTGCTCATCTGGGTAAATGTGAGAAGGTATTTCACTTTCCCACCTGCTCTGCTCTCTTTGATGAGTCTGCTGATTCTTTGCCCAATCATTGGAACTTAGTGGGGGAAGGTGGAGTTTTGTTAAGTTTTCGAGTGTTAAGTCCTTAAATATAATTGGAGAAATAATGAAAGTATCCTCTGGATTAAACAAGTTCAGTGGATTTTAATTTTCCTGACAAAAAACTGTTATTAAAAAATTGTTTGGGAGATTTGCTTTTTGAGTAGGATTAGGTAACCTGTATTTTTCATTTGGAAAAGTAGTTCTTGAATTAGAAAGCGAGGTTGGAGGAATCATTTCTGTTGCTTTATATAGAGCAGAGAAAATATGTAAAACTGCCAGATGAAAATTTTCCTCATGAGAGGAGAAGCAGGGAAACAGAGAAAATTATAGTATGTTAGGGAAAAGGATCTCTTCACCCACTGTACCTGCTTTTATCTTCAGTTCTGGAGGTCTCTGCCAGCAGGGTTTTTTCGCCCCTAGATTCTCTTCACCCACTGTACCTGCTTTTATCTTCAGTTCTGGAAGGCTCTGCCAGCAGGGTTTTTTCGCCCCTATTCTTGTCCTGCCAAGAGTTGCATATTTTTGGCAAAATGTTCATTACTGGCTAGGAGTGCACAGGAAAGCCTTTGCCAGAGAATTAAGCAAGCAGAAGTCTGTCAAAACAAATATTCTAGTTTGAAAATATAATCCTGCAGGGGAAGGGGGAGGGGTGGGTAGTAGAGGAGGCCAGGGCATGCTCTGAGGCTGAGTATTTAGTTCGTAAGAATTCTGTGTTCTGAAAAGCTGCTGTTTGTTAGTGCTGGAGGAAGCAGGACTGCGGAACATGAAATGTACTGATAAGCAAGGAGGGATTTTCTGGGATTGGGGTTTGTTCTTGTGTTTGGTATGCTGCTCATATGATGGCAGCCTTTTCTAAGAGTGAAACATTTTGATAACAAATAGCCGTTTAAATTAAATTTAAAAGGTATTTGACAAAACTTATGTTTACGTGGAAAAAAGTTGGGGGCCTGACGATATTAAGTACACATAAACAAATTCTCGCAGAAACACCAGTCCATTTCATAAGCATTTATTTGACTAGGAAATGCCAACTTTATATGACTCTAACCTTGAAAGTATTCATTATTGATTCTAAAAAGCAAAACTTGTTTTTTCCCCTCTGTTTTTTTCCACTTGCTTTTTTGTTATATATAAAAAATTATTTTATAAATGAAGAAGAGTATAAATTGGATAAATGCAACTGTTTTTAGATTCCCCCCAGGGCTACTACCAAAAAGTTACACTTTGAGTTAGCTGACATTTTTTGGTTGGACTGGCTGGGATGGGTGTGGATGTTAACTGTATTAAGCTTCAAGAGAAAAAAAGAAAGATTGCATGCAAAATTGGATTTTAGTTCTTCAGGATTTCCTGACCAAACATCTACATGCTGATGACGTTATTTTCTAAGAATTTTAAAAATAAAACATGCTACCTTGTAATATTTCAGTAAATGGTCACATGTGATAGAGTATATTAAGAATAAAGTTAAAAACCTCAATATAATATTTAGTACATATCAATTTATTCTTACCTTCTCCTGGCAGATCTTACTTAGACCTTCTGCCTAAGTAATTCAAGGAACTTGTCCAGAGCACAAGAGGAAGCCTTTTTGCCCTTTGATTCTCTGACTTGATCCATTTTAGTAACTGGAAGGGAGGTTAATTAATGTAAAATTTCTTTAGTTTTAGTAATTGAAAAGAATAAAAATCTTTTGAGGGCTGCAAAAGATCATGGTGCACCATTGGAATTTGCCTTTAGTAAATGTAACATTTGTTTTCTAAAGAATTATAACAACATACTTAAATTCCAGAACAGTAAGCAAAATAGCTTAAGTTCACTGACTTGAAAAAACATTCTTTTATACTGCATGGTTCTAAAATAAATACTTAAAAGAAACAGAGAGCAAGCCATTCTATCTTGGATTTCATTTTCCTTCAGATAGAACAGCTAGAACAAACATTCTTGCTAGTTAACATGGCCTGTGTTTTTATGAAGTTAATAACTGACCTGTCAATCACGCCCTATATAAATATGGGAGTTGAATGCTTTCTGCTTTAGAAGCACTTTTATTTACAAGAGCTGCCAGCCAAGATTTCCAAAGCACTCCATGGGCTGTTTGCTTTGATCTGTTTTGAGCGCTGGTCTCTTTATACCTGTTGGTTTGCTCTTTATGATACCTTTGTGTGATCAGGTATTGGGTGAGCAGATGTGCAGAATAAACACGTCTGAAGGAAACCAGGGCTCAAGAGAAATCATGTAATTATACACCAACAACTAGAAAAGGGAATATTTTCCTAAATCAACTTTGTTGCTGTTACGACAAGAGGACAGATGTCATGGTGTTCACCCAGAGATGCCGAAGCTTTTCTTTAGCCTTCAGCTCTTAGTGGAGTGCTGTGTATCACCCTGCTGCTCTCAGACTTCAGCTTGATGAGAAGTTGTAGCCTTTCCCAGGCTTTTGCCTTTGACCTTTTTTCATTTGCTCCTTCCTTAGGGAATGTTTACCACATGTCTCCATCCAAATAATCAGCTCTCTGTGGGGAGAGTTACCTTTGCAATTTGAAGTGGAAATGCCTTTTCATGTTTAAGGCCAGTTTCAAAACAGAATAGCTTTTGGTGGGTCAATTTGTGGCTTTGATTTGGAGTTTCCTTAGTACTGAGGGGAACTGATTACTAAAGTCCTCTGCAGTGCTTGCCTCCAAAGTGACCTATTCTGAGTGGTTTCTTTTCTCCTTGTAATTAAATGTTGTGTTAGCAGTTCCCATGAATTACATTTGCATATTACTTTCCTCTGGGAAACTGAATGTTTGAAGTTTATAACTTCTGTTTCCATTAGAAACTAAAAACGTTATTCCTATATTTTTAAAGCTAAAAATGTTATCATCACCTATCAGTGTCTTAGGAGGAGAGGTGGGCTTTCAGGCACCCAGAGGAGTTCACTGTTCTTGGGCAGGTCTTCGTACTCTTCACCGTCTGGGACAGCACCTCTCCCTCCTGTGACGATGGCATGAATTGGATTTTCTGTGGAAGGGTGCTTGAGCACGGCTCCAGGTTTAGAAATCAGGCCTTTTACTAATCGGTTTTCTTCTTTTTGCCCAGAAAAATTTCTAAATCTAGTATCTTTAATTGTTACTATTGCAGTTTATTGGGTTTCTGGTTTATAGCTTTTAATACTTAAATCTCTGATAATCAGCAGAGCATAAGTAAAACCCAAATACCTTTGTTTCAGCAACCTTCCTCAGATACTTGTCAGAGTTTTAAAAATTATTTGCTAAGTGTTAAAGTAGATTGAAGCTTGGTTTTGAACTCTGTTCTCCTTCAGAGCTTTTTGAGGGAGCAAAGATCAGGAAGCTCAGGTTACTGGGAACCAGTACAAACTAGCTGTGGGGCTGTGGCCTGTGTTGAGGCAGAAATCTTAAGTGAGAAAAAGTTGAAATCACCTTTGAGCATCTTTAAGCCTTTTTGAAGTGGGGCAGCAGGGCAGCCAGAAACCAGGCTAGAGGAGCTAGTAGCAATCACAGGTCCGCCATGCTGTAGACCCGTTAACAACTGCTGCTGCAGAGCCCAGGGATGGTGGGGGTGGGGGTGGGGACCCTAGAGACTGCTTAGTTGACAGATCTGCAAAATCCCTGCCAGTGTTTTTATTTTGCATTCATCTGGGGTTCAAACCTGTAATTAAATTTTCTAAGCAAAGACCCTATTAACTTAGACCATCCAGATTGATGACTCACAGCTTTTCCTTCAAGTACAGAAAGAAATCTGTAGTGCGTAAAGAAAATACAGACTAGTGAGAGTTGAGGAGGGTGCTAACAGTGCTTCAAATGGACCTTCTAGCTGTTACAGCACTTGCTCAAGTATATGCAATTTACCCTAGGAGCTAAAGCAGTCTCAGTGACGGGCCTTATTTAAATGTCCATGAAAATACCCTCATTTCTAACTGACAGTGCATTATTTTTCAAAAAAATCTCCCTGGGGCCAGTGAGATGGCTCAGTAGGTAAAGGCACTTGCCACCAATTCTGGTGCCCTTTGTTTGATTTCTGGGACTCACATGGTAGAAAGAACCAATTTCTATGGGTTTTACTTTGATCCCCCCCCCATCTTTTGACATATGCATTCACACACAGGCATGTGTGCACACCGTACACACACATACACTAAAAACATAAAATTATTTCTTTAAAAGTTTAATTAATTAATTAATTAATTTTGATACAGGGTCTCAGTATGTAGACCGGCTTCCCAGGACTCAGAGCAATCCGCCTACCTTGCCTCCTGAGTGCTGGGATTAAAGGTGTGTGCCACCAGTCCTCCCAGCTTTAAATAAAACATAATTTAAAAAATTCTCTCTTCACTTTTGCATAGGCACTATATATTTGCATGAAACATTTTCAGATAGACCCAAACACAGCTTATGATGTTTATGCCTGGGCCAAAACTTGAGTCAGTTTCCAGAGTTTGAAAAATAAGAGTTCAGATTCATTAGCTTGGCATCTCCCACATCTAGCTCACCTTCTCTCTCTCTCTCTCTCTCTCTATCTCTCTCTCTCTCCCTCTCTCCATTGTTCCAGGCAAACCTGAGGTATCTCTGCCTCAACAGTATCCATGCCATCCCTTTCCTAAAGGCTTTCCTCCTCCTCCAGCCTCCCAGCAGTCCTAGGAGAGGTAAACCCTGGCTGTCCTTTAAGACCAAGCATCATCTATGCAGTGTTTGTTCTTGTCTCTGCTTTCAGAAGCCTGCCAGCCTCCTGGTTTATCCCAGCTCATGTGAAACTAGCCTTCCTGGAGTGCTCCTCTCTGGGCTCTTGCCTGCTGCTCAGGCCTCCAGAGCAGTAGTATACCACTCTCTCTCAGTTGGTTTTTCTTTTGTTTTTGTTTTTCTGTTTCTTTTTGTCTTGTTTTGTAAACCTGATTTAAAATTCCTTGGGGCCTAGAATTGTCTTCTATGTAAGGAGGGCCATTGGAGCATTTAGCATGATAGTTAATACTTGTCAGTTGTTGATTGATGGGTTTTGTGTCTTAGAGCCAGGGCTTGATGTGTTTGTAGTCTCTGAACTATTTTCAGAACCACTGGGTACCTTTGTACCAGGTTTACTTTTTGGCTTGTCAGCACAGTAGTGGAAAAGCTAAACTTCACTCGGCCCAGAGCATCCAGTTTCCAAATCTTTACAGGAACAGAATGGTGTTACAGTCACACACTGGAGCACTTTCCCCTGGGCACTGCCAACTCTTTCTTATGCTGCCTGGCTGATCATGGCCAGTGTTCCTCAGATCTTATTTCAGCTTTCTGGGTTATTTTTATTTTTAATTAAAGGAAACTATTTCTAAGACTTTACTTGTACCAAAGGCAAGTGAATATTCATTAAATGTTTACTTTCTTGACTTTAATTTACTTCAGCAGGTGATAACTTCGGTGGGATTATGTCTTGACAGTGATCTGACAAGGTCCCTGTTCACGGTGGTTATTGACTTTCCAGTATTAGCCTTTTATAGATAGCATGGAGCCTAGAACTCAAACCATGTAAGGAACTGGCTTTCTTTTAATTCTGTGTTTTAAATTTGAGGAAGATGGATATTTTGCCAAGTTGGGACTTTCAAGACTACAGTGCTTAACTCATCTGATCTGAAAATTACTGGTAAAATGACTGCTTGTGCCAAATGCAAAACCAAGTCTAAATAGTGAATGGCCTAGTGTGACCTATTTACACGAGACTGAGAAGGATTTTAATAAGTCATTATAGACCTGTGCACACGGTGGGCAGTCTTTCACATTTAGATAGCAACTTTTGACACTGCTGTATTCATTCATTAGTTTTGTTGTTGTTTTCCAGGAGCTAGACTGAGTGGGAGGCTCATGGAAAACAATGATAAGCAATCACAAGATATTTTGACTTTGTTGAGACAGAATCTCTTGTTGTCCCAGCTGGCCTTGAACCCTTGATTTTTTTAGCTTCTTAACTCTCAAATACAAGTGTGCACCACAGCCCAAGCCTCCATATTATTTTGACTTTTAGTGTCTAGTCTGTTTCCTCTTAGTGTGCCATCAAATTCTGGAAGTGGGACTATATCTCCTTCATGTTATATCTGATGCACCAAGGGCTTCCATTGCCTGACACATCTCAGAAGCTTGGTAGTTGACTGCTGTATATGAACGAAGGTCTTCAGTGAAGGTTCTAAGTATGCGTTGAGAGCACATGGGACACATGTCGTCATCTAAGCATTTGGGGAAGGAATCATACAGAGCGTCTCAGAGCAAAGAAGGATCTGTTACATTTAGTTGGGAGAAAGAGTAAGAAATCACACCTTTGCAAAGCTTGGGGTAAAAATACGCAAAATAAAGAAGAGCAATTTGGGTTAAATGAGGGACCTTGCCATCCAGTTTGAGGGCATGGGAGCAAGGCAAGTGTTTTAAAAGTGTGGGTATAATAGGATTAGGTTTGTTTTAGATGATCATTATGGCTGCTGAGTGGAGACACACTGTAACTGGATTGGAACTAGCTGCTGAAGCCTGGGAGATCAGTATGTTTACTTGAGTGCTTTTGTTGAGTTTTGGAACTCAGGCTTTGGGATTTCATACACCAGTTGTTTGTTTTTTTAAATTGGGAATCAGCATAATAGAATTTTTTCACAATAGAACCTTTCATTTTGCTAGATAAGCACACTAAACTACTTGGTCAGGGTAAATTTCATGAAGTGAAGTGAAGGATATTTCATCATACATATATACCCCAGTCTAAAAAGAAGTTAGCTATTTAATTTTTTAAACATTTTATTTTAGTGTGTCTGTGTCCTTTCTGATGTTTTACCTCATTTGATCCCATTGTTAACTAGGAAGGGTGGGTAGATTAGCACAATTTATCCTTGTTAATTAGATGAGGAAACCGGATTCAGAAGTTAGATGACTTGGCTACATCATACATCTGATGAATAGCAAGACTGAAACCACCATTCAAGATATGGGTACCCTCAGATTGTTTTGGTTTTGCTCACAATTTCAGGGAAGAAAGGAAAAGGAACCCTGGCCTCATTGTGAGTCATTTCTTTTAGGTCAAAACATACATGACTTGTCCTTAGACTAAAACAGAATTTCAATGATGATTCTTTGATTCATCTTTATCTTGCAACATCATGCATTACCAATCCATGAACTTGGGTAACCTTACTAAGTAGGCCAGAGGCTGCTAAGTAGCTTTTTCAGCTGCATTTTCATTTCATCCTCTGCTGCTCTTGTCTTTTTTATAAATATTTGCCATCCTTCTGGGTTTTGTTGTGAGGATGCTATGCACAGTGAGGCTGTGTGTGTAGGGTGTTTATGTCCTGCCACCACTTTCTTGTCTTTATTCTTTTAAATCTCTTCCTTAATATACTTGTGGATTAAATTTGGTAATGTGCATTCCAGAAAGGATGGGATAGATTTTATAGCAGTCTATTTTTTGTAGAAAAGGAAGGAAAGGAAGTGAATAAAAAGAAGAAAATTAGACTTAAGGAGGGAAAAGGTGAGGCAATAGCTATTGAATTAGACAAAAGGGGAAAATGTGTTAGACAGTGTCTGTGGGCGCTTCCCTGTGATGGCTTCATGGACAGCACCGCTGGTGAGTCACAAAACCTCTGACCTGGGAAACACCAATTCAATTGAATTAATTTAAAATAAGTAGGTACATTAAGAAAACTAGTAGTAATTGTTCCTTCTATTAATTATTTTTGTTTAGACTTTATATCAGTCATTTTTTGTTTTCTGGCAAATTTGAGATTTTTTGGAAAACTGTTAAGACTGATATTTTAAATTATTTCAATGTAAACGCAGCCTGTAGTCAGTCCATTATAACTATAAAATTATATAAAAATAGTTTTCTTTTCTAAGGATGAAATAAATACTTTAAGTATTTGCACCTTTTTATATGTATATTCAGACATAGAAGTGACTGATTTTATTACTAGAATGGACACATCAAAAGCAAACAATGTTTTCTGTTAATGCATGGATAGAAGAGTATAAAAGCAGCATTGTGTACATAGACCACCGTATTCATCTCCTTTAGTCATTGTGTGTGTGGGGGGCGTGTCTGTGTGTGCACGTCTGTGTGTCTGTGTGTTTCTATAAAAGCTAACCATATTTATCTTATTTTGTAGATCCATTTTTTTTGCCTTTTAGCGCTCAATATGTTCAGTGCCTAATAAAATAATTTAGTGTTTGATCCCTGCAAATTATAGGTGTTAACTTTTTCAGAATGCTATGTAAATTTTTATGACAAACTTAAATTTTAACCATATTTTCAATGGCTGTATTTTATGTATTTTGAAAAGTTATCTGTGCTGCAAGAACAAGTAAGTTGTAGTCTCTGGTCTGTTGGACTCTGGTATGTTGACCTTCATGATAATTTATACTAATATCTGTTTTCTTCCTTTCATCTCCTCTTCAAAGTAGGGAGGGAGGGGAAGAGGATTGGGTGGCAAGATCCAAGGCCAAAGAGCAATGGTTTGTAATCTGTGGAGAAGGAACAAAGTTAAGATTTGTGCATGTGTTATCTCTGTTCTCACAGTAACTCCACCAAGCAGGGATGACTATTCCCATCTTACAAAAACCAGATGGGAAGCTGCTCAGCAAGAATGGGCAGATCAGCCCAAGCTGTGCTGTCAGCCAGCAGTTACTCATCCACACTGGCTATTCTAAGGCTTTGCTCGTTTTCCACATTATGTTTCCTCATTACTGCCCCACCACAGAATAAATAATTTAGGCAACATATTTTCAGATTTTATAAAAATTGCCTTTAGAATAGGCTTAATGTAGACAGATATATAATACTTGAACTGCTTTGTGGCATGTTACTAGATTTGCCTAAACTTACAGCATTTTATTTTAAGTTTAATTATTTAATGAGGATGAATGTTTTTGTGAGTTTTATAGGTTTTTTTAAAAATAATAATTGGAGTGTTTAAATAATTAGGATATTTAGTGTACAGTGTCTTTGCAAGGTTAGGTGGAATGACTAAACTCCCAGAGTCTCTGTTGAAAAAGTTAAGTAGCACTGCACAGTGCTTGTATGCAGTTCCTTGGCTCAGATTACAGTGAGTGCAAGTGATGATCTCAGTAACAGGGTCAGAGAGTCAGAAAGACTTACCAGTCTTGTCAGCATTGGGACCACAAGGTACAATATGTAAAAACTGGTTCTTGCCTCTCGCCTAACTGTTATGCCTTCATTTCTTTGGAGTCATGGCTGAGTTGGACTAGGTGAAAAAGCAAGAAAACTTTTAATTTTGTGCTTAGAATAGGTATTCTTTAGAGTCACATAGCAGATAATTTGTGTGGACAAGTCTAAACTAGAACTTAGCTTTTAATAAGTACCCTTACACCGTACTGCTTATTCAGGTGGTCTTCATTTGGATCCTTCTCTTGTTTGCCTGCTTTCTTTCTTGTGTTTGATACATTATAGCACTTAGTGTTTCTGTTTCTAACTGACAGAATTATTGTTTTCTTTGGGATGTGGAGAGGGAAGAGGAGGACAGGGGCAGGGAGGGAAAGAGGGTACCTCCATGTAGATATGATAGGAGAAAAGAACTACTATAATCATTGAACCAAGAAATACTGTCACTTAAAATTTACATTCAGTAATAGAAAAATAAAAATTAAGGAATTTGTGTTATGTATTATACAAAAGAAGAAAAATAAATTAAGTAATTTTTTTTAAAGGAAATCATTGGAAGCAGGTATAGCTAACAGGGACCAGTTTTTATTTGCTTCTTCCCTCCTGTCCTTTTTGAGCTGGACTGACCTGAACTCATGTTTCCCTTGCCTCAGCCTCCTGAGTATTAGGATTACAGGTGTGTGAACTGTGCCATGCTCAGAACATTTTAAAGACTATCCGTGTGAAATTTTAGTATGTAGACAGAAGGCAGAGTGAGAGAACTCTGAGAGGTTGAACTAGAAAAGAGATGGGGGAGGATATGGGAGAGAGGAAATTAGACAACTATTTCAGTTGATTCAGCATCCAGTTTAAGAATTCATAAGGAAGAATAAAGTGAGGACAGGAAATTATGACAGAAATAGCACAAGAAAATCTCCTGGGACTGAGGAGAATGATGTCCCAACACAGTGAATGAGAGACGGTGCACACCACTTAGAATTCAAAATGGTGGTGGGGAAACCACTAACAGTTTACACACTGAGAATGAAGCATTGCACAGCAGCAGCCTTAGAAATGAGTGGAGTTGGACTAGAGAGATGATGGCTCAGCAGTTAGGAGCACTTGCTCTTGCAGAGGACTCTAGTTCGGTTCCCAGCATCCACGTGGTGGCTCACAGCCTCCCATAACTGATTCTGTAGGATCCCATGCTCCCTTCTGGCCAGTGTGGGCATTAGGTGTGCACACAGTGCTCAAGGAGAACACATGAAAATCGTTTCTTTAATTAAAAAGAAATGAATGGAGTAATGCCTTTGAAGTTCTGAGGATATATAATGCCATTCCTTTTTTTCTGGATTTGGCTAAAATTATTTACCAAACTTGAAGATAAAAAGAATGTTTTTATTTTTTAAAGTGTGTGTTTAAATTAAGGATGAGGAAGGTGGCACGTTTTTCATTCTGCTGAGTCAAAAGTGAGTATAGCACCTAAACATCGATTAAAATAATTTGGCAAACAGTACTATTCAACTGGCTTGTGTTTGCCATTCCTTCAGAACAGCAGAATATAGTATATGTACAGCTTGTCATTGGTGTGTATAAGATCTCTAATGGACAAGATTTGGTATGTTTTACCATATATTTCTTGCCTTTTTAAATCAGCAAATATTAACTGTAGTTAATAGAAAATTAGGGGAAGGAGAAAAGAGACCTGTTTTATTCTTTCTTTTATTTAAAAAACTGTAGGAAACATATGGTTTCCCTGTCTCCTCTCCTGGGTGCTGTGGTGTGTGGCTGAAGAGCAAACACTACCTCAGCATTTGAGGGACTTGGGGTCTGGTTGTTGGAGGAAACTGGCATGGAAGGGAATGAGAACAGAATGACTCCAATCAGAGTGTTCAAAGCTGGGCTCTGCGTGCTCTCAATGGACACTTTTAAAACTCAGTATTCATGAGACGAGCACAAGACTCTGATCTCAGAATGTCTAATTTAATACATTTTATTTGCATTTAAACAGAAACCAACCTGCTTTCCCCCTGCCAGCCCCAGGAACCAAGGGTTAGAGGTTTGTTTTTGTTTTTGTTTTAAATAATAATAATAATGAGCCATACTTATTCCAGATTATTTTTCTGGCTGTTCAAAAAACAAATGGCTAAGATATCACAAAATATTCTTTTCTAAGACTGCCAAATACTGGTTTTCCCCTCTGTCTGGAGATCTAGCCAATCTGTGGGAAAGTATCCCATTCCTTGAGTACTTCCAGGCATTTGTCGAGTGGGAAGACTGAATTCTCTGGTCTGAGAGATCAGTAAGCAGGGACTTAATGCTATAGCAGAGGAAAATCTGACTAGATAATGAACATTCTGCATCTTCCTTCACTTAGTTGTTGGGAAAGCATTGTCAGTGGACATAATATCCTACCAGGTATGGACAACATTGAAGTAGAGTAGCATTTACCTACTGCCTGTCTCGATTTTAGTTTGGTTTTTCTTTGTAAATAAATCTTGGGCTGCATATCCCCAGACACCCCCCCCTACCCCCACACAAAGTCTACTAGGGAAAATGAAGCATTGAGCCTGCTTAAGAACAACTACATAATCCCTCCGCTTTTCTAATTTAATTTGTTTAATTTGCATGAAATAAGTTCGGGGGGAGACAAGGGAGATCACAGTTAGTTTAGCATGTTGGTAAGATTCTCTTAATTTGAATACAGGAGAGACAGGAGACTTACTGGACCAAATGGAATTATCTGTGGTCCAGTGATCTCTGGAAATGCTTTGTAAGAGCAGATGAGTAGATTTTTCAGATTAGTTTGGCTGCTAGTTTCCCTGCTCATGTACCCTGTTTAGATTCAGTGGGTGGTCCTGGCTCTGTGTGTGAAGTAAGAAGCTCAGGTGGAGAACCTTTATCTGACTGGCCCAGACTGACAGTGTAAAGAGATTGCTGTCTGACCAAACCACAGGGACACGAAGTCCTTTGAAAACTGACCTGTCTGGATTAGCAGTCTGTCCTTGTCTTGCTAAGTAGCTGCTTGGCATAGGGCGGGGTACCAGCTTAATAGAAAGCTTCAGTACTTTGCACCCAACCTGTGCCTTCATCTTGGGAGGCCCATTTAATGCTCAACAATTAATAATTCAAGTAGATTTTCTTCAGGAATAGTTCTGCGTTCTAGCATAGTTCTTGAATTCTGGAATTATGGTTGTACCTCACCTTCCCTTGCATGTTTGAATTGAGAAATTAATATTAACCTTAGTGAAAATATCTGTCTAATTTAGTATAGGAATTTAAAGGTAACAAACAGAATGTTAGAGATGAATTTTTAATGAATGAAATAAAAATTGTTAGATGATGGCTTAAAAGTATGCTAGATGAAATAGACAACTGGAACTTCACATCCAGGGCCTGTGCTTGAGTAGAGTCTGAAGTTAGAGTTTGATCTTTTCGCGTCCAGAGCCGGGATGATGGGACTAGTTCTCTCTAGTTGACAAGACAACTCACTCTTAATGTGAGGCAGGGTCTGTAGAATGAATTGCTAAGGGAACAGTAAGAAGGAAAGTATTTGCTAAATGCCTGCAGTGTGCTGCATACCATTCTGGATACTGAGGTTAGAGCAGAAACAGGGACGTTTTTTGGTCTCAAGGAGCCAAATTCTAGTGAGCAGATAATTTTAAGCATGCTTCAATAAAAGATCATTAACTGTTTACATTATTCAGAAACTAAGCTTGTGAGGTAGGGAATAGTGGGAAGTGGAAGGCAGTGTCCTGCTTAAACTAGAGAGGCTGGAGATATGGGGTGGTGGGAAGTGAAGAGGGAGGGAGCAGAGGTAGTGGTTCTTAGTCTCATTTTGCCTTGCAAATCCTACAGAGTCTGAACTGTGCCCCTGAAACTCATGGTGATGTTTCAAGGCCTTTTCTTACAAAGAAAAACGAGATCAAACTGAGAATCACCCATCACAATCCTGCTCCAAACAGAACATCTGTGGTTTGTTTTAATGTAATAACACTTTCTATTATGATAACATACACGTAACAGATTTTACTGTCTCTTCCATTTTTAAGTGTATAGCTCAGTGATAGTAAGTACCTTAACATTGTCCTATTATTATTACTACCATCTATTCCAGAATTCTTTTTTATTTTCCAAAAGAAAAAGCACCCCTGTCTCCCTAACTCTTGGTAGTAGTCACCATTTTATTTATTTATTTTAATTTATTTTTTCTTTAAAAATATGTAGCAAATTTTGTTTTTAATCTACCATGCTCAGATTCATACCATATCAAAAATTATCTTTAAATATAAAACAGAATATTGAATCTCTTAAGAGGTAGTGATGGCTGAAGAGGTTTGCTCTATGGCCCACTTTAGGCCATCCCCAGGGTTTCAGATAGGGTGCTTCATGTTTGCTGCAACATAGTTACCAAGCCACAGCTTCACAAGCACTGTCCAATGGCTCCACGCCTGTGATGGTACCGTGTTCTTTCAATACATAGACCACAGCTTCACAAGAGTAGCGAGCCTATGAATGCTGTAGAGCAGGCTGTGGTGCATTTCCAGAGAGGTTTGACTCGGGTAGGAAGATCCATTCTAAATATAGGTGGTACCATTCCATGAGGTGGAATTCTGGACAAGGATCTAAAGGGGCATGTTTGAGCTTTTCTTTGTGGGGAGTCTGGGCACAAAAACATTTCCCTTCCCTTCTTCTGTCCTCTACTCCCTCTCTGAGTGTGTGTGTGAATGTGTGGGTGTGTGGGGGGGGGGGAGGTGTGTGCGCCCGCACGCGCACACATGCATGTGTATGAAATTTAGAGAACAGCTTGGGGGATAGTTCTCTCCTTCCATCATGTGGGTCCTAGTGATTGAACTGGGGCATCAGGCTTGCCAGAAGAAGCATCCTTATCCCTGAGCCATCTCAGTGGCCCAGTGACAATCTTATAGCTACCTATTTTTCTTCTAACTACTGTTTGTGGGGAATACATTTTTTCATTCTTTTAGTTTAAACTTATTTATCTCTAATCTGAAGCAAGTCTTATGGCCAACATATGATGGGATCATGTTTTTAAAGTCTGTTCTGTTAGTATCTTGTTTTATAATTGGAGAATATAATCCATTTACATTTAAGGTAATAAGGGACTTACATATATCATTTGTCTGTTTCCAGCTTTATTTCCCCTCATTTCTTGCATTACTGTCTCTTGTGTTCAGTTGATTTTGGAGATTGGGGGATTTAAACTTATATTTGATTTTTCTTTAAGATTTTCTTTTTGGCCTGGGGCGGGGTGTTGGGAGTTTCAAGACACGGCTATTCTCTGTAGCCCTGGCTGTCCTGGACTTTGTAGACCAGGCAAGATCTTGATAGATGTCTCTGGCTGGCCTTGAACTCATGATCCACCTTCCTCTGTCTCCCATATTGAGCCACAGCTCAACTGCATGCAAATGTCACCACTCCCAGCTCTCTTTTACTCGTAAGTCATAGATTTACTAAATATATGATTCCTGGTTGATGGTTTTTGTTTCAGCTACCACTCTGGCTTCCAGAGCTTCTCATGAGAAATCCACTTGCTCAGGCTTCTGTGAGGTGAAGGCCTGCTTCCCTGCCACTGCTTCCTGTGTCTTCATTGTGATGAGAACGTGTTTAGGGAATAGCTTTCTTGGTTGTCTCTCCATAGAGTTTGCTGAGCTTCTTTTACATTGATATTCCTCTTTCTTCAAACTTAGGAATTTGCATAATTTTTCCTTAGATCCTCCCTCTGCCCCTTTCTCCCATCTTACTTAGAAACTGATATCCCACAGATCCCCTGGGTTCTGCCAGCGTTTAAGTCTTTGTTTCTGTCCCCCAGACACAGACTCGGTCGTCCTGCACCCACCTTGAGTATTCCCTCCCCCTTCAGTGAAGTGGCCGCCTTAGTTATTTCCCTTTCGGCTCTACAGCTTCCTCCCTTATTTGCTGTAGTGATCTGACCTTGTCTTTCTCCGTGTGTTTCTTCAATTTCTCAAACATCTTTAAGACAGTTGTTTTAAAGTCTTTGTCTAGCAAGTTCACCTCCTGGTCTTTCACAGGGACAGTTGATTCTATTTTTTCCCCCCTGTGAATTGGTAATACTTTAAGATTCTTTGTGTGCCCTCATGATTTTTCTTTTTGTTCAAAACTGTATATTTTGATCTAATGTAAGCCCAGCAGTCAGATTCTCCCTGCCCCCAGGGGTGCTGATTTTGGCTGGTGTTTTGACTGTTAAAGGCTCTGGCAGTGCTAGGAATCAGCCTGAGGTAAGCATACGTTCTTTTAGGTCTTTTAAAACATGAGCCTTCATTGAGTGTGCAGGCTTACTTTCTAAATACCTTTATATATATGGTTGCTTTTTCCATGTCAGGCTTTCAAAGAGGGGGAAGCTAGAGCCAAGTTTCAATACATGCTTCTTTGGACAGAGGCACTTTAAGCCATAGGCAAGCCCAGCAGGTGACCTACTGAGTTGTAGTAAGTCACTTAGACACCTGAGGGATAAAGAGATCCGAGAGACAAAAAGGAAACAAAGAACAAAAAAACTGTGACAACTGAGGCAGAGATTGGAACAGTGTAAGCACAAGCCAAGAAATTCTGGCCATCACCAGAAGCTGCAAGAGATGAAGGTAGAATTCTCTCAGAGCCTCCAAAGGGACCCTGCTGGTACCAGCAGATGATACTGAGTTCAGATTTCTAGCCTCAAGAACATAGTAATTCAACATAATAAAGTAACTTGTATGTTTCTTGCTACAGTCTCTTTTCCACAGTCTAACTCAGTGCCTTTAATTATAACACTTGCTGCAATAACAAGCCGTCCCAAAATTTAGTGCTAAAATAAGTTTATAATTTCCCACAATGTTATGGGTTGACTGGATTCAACCAGTTATTTCTTTTGTACCATGTAACATCATCTGAAATGTCATCTGAGACCTCAACTAAAGCTAGACAGGCCAAGCTTCTCATGTCCAGTCCTAGAACTGGGAGAATGAATGGCCAGAGGCTGATGCACCTTCTCCAGCAGGGTGGTTAGAGCTTCATGGGGTGAATACAAAAGTTCCCTTCCCTCTTAAAAGACTAAGACCAGGCCAGCACAGTGCTACTTCCACAACCTCCTTTGATCAAAGCAAGTCACAAGACATTTTGGAGGCAAGGAGTTGGGAAGTAAACCTACCTCTTAAAAGAAAGAAGAAATATACACCCAGGGGAAAGAAGGAGCCTGCTGTTCATCTCTGCAAACAGTCTACCTCAGATTGCTTACAAAATGATTGAAATCAATCCGCTACAGATTACTTTATTCTGAGAATTTTGAGATGATGGACTTCAACAAGAAACATTTTCTTTTTTACATTTGTGTGTGTGTGTGTGTGTGTGTGTGTGTGTGTGTGTGTGCACGCGTGCACACGCTCTGTTGTGTATTCATAGAGGTCAGAGGCCAACTCATAGGAGTTGAGTTGGTTCTATCCTTCCATCATGTGGGTCCCTGGAATTGAACTCAAGATTGTCAGACTTGGCAAAAACTGCCTTTACCCGCTTATCCATCTTGCCAGCCCAAGAAACATTTTCTAAGAAACAATTCCTTATGAGAGGAGGGGGGAAAAAAAGGCCATATAAGCTGCCAGAATGGAAACTTGCACATAAGAGGAGTTAAGAGAGGCATACTGACTCACTCCTGGCAGTGAAGGAGTAGAAATGTGTTTCCAAGCCCACTCCTGAACCAGTGACTTCCCAGGGGGATGACTAGCAGCCAGAATACTTCAGAACCAACACTTCTCTCCCTGGATAGAGTTTTCTAATAGCCAGTTTAGCAGTTTGGGAAACTGTCCATCTCCAGAGCAGCTTCTGAAAGGGAAGGGTTAGAAAAGCATTCAGCAAGTCCAAGAATCTGGCTACTGTCCCCAGAGGACAAGAAGGGAGGGCAAAGGGGAGGAGATGTGGTCTATGTTAGCACTTTGATAGAGGCCCTGAGGCCCAAGGCTTTCCTCAGGCTCCCTCAGGGATTAGTCCTGTTAGAACCACTGTGGGGTCACAGAGGCTTAAGAGTTTATTTTGGTGGTGCTGAGGGTCAAACCCAGGCCCTTGTATGTGCAGGCTTGAACTTTAGAATGGGACTCTGGGACTGCTGATAACATACTTTCTTATTTTTTTTTTCTTTCTTTGTTGTTGTGTTTTAGATAAGATATAGGTAAGCCATGATGGTCTCAAACTTAATGATCTGTCTACCTCAACCTCCTGAATGCTAGAATTATAGGCATGTACCAGCCATCACACCAGTTTTTATTTCTTTCTAATTGCTACATAAGTGTACTCATTTGTGCACTAACCTTCGACTGCTGAAGAATACATGCTGGTGTAACCAGTCAGGGTTGGGGAGAAGGTTCCAAGAACAAAGTCAAAGATGTCTGGTGGGATTCCAAATCCAGATTTCTTTTTAATGAGTCGTTTGTATTTTATTAGTTTGCATTTGATCAGATCCTTTGAAATTCATGTGTGTGCTTTGTTTTCTTTGAAGGCTTGTTTCCATTTGTGGATATTGTTTTTCTTAAGATGAGCAGCTTGCTGTTTTATCAGCAATCACTGTGGCAAGGAAATGGGCCATAGCTGAATTTCTCTCCTCTGGGGTGGTTTTATTGGCCAGAATGTAGGGAGCAGTCCCATTTGAATAGTTTATTGAGTTCCCATTTGAAACACTAACTGCAAACCTCTAGATTTTTCCTTCAGCATTTATTTCCATATAACAGCAAGAGTTTCTGGTGTTTGCTTCATGCTTGTAAATAAGTTCTGTTTTTCAAAGCTGGTTACAGTCTCCACCTTTGCTGCTGATTACTGCTGCAGCTCCTCAGCTCTTCAGGCTTCTGCTCACCCTTGCTTTTCTTTTTAGTTCTTTGTGCATTACTCTACTGATCCCTCCTCTGAGATGATTGAGAATGGTAAACATGTGAGCTGCATGTGTCGGGACTCTTATGGGATAACTTCATTTTCTTGCACTCGTTTAACTAAAAGCCTTTTTCTTATTGCATAATTGTTTGCATATGGATGGATGCTTTTGTTAAAGCTTCAAATCATAGACTTCTAGCATTTTATCTTTTCCTATATATGGCAGATCTTAAGGATAGAGTTTCTAAGAGAAATTGAAGCTTGGTTCAAGTGAAATATTTGTGGGGACCATGCACGTATGGAGGACAACTTTTGGGAGTCAGTCCTTACCTTCCACATTCTTTTAAGGCTGAGTCTCTCTTATTTCTGCAGTGTATATTTCAGGCAATTTTCCTGTCTGTTTTCTATCTCATGATATAAGTGCTGGGATTATAGATATGCACTTCTGTATCCAGATATTTTTGTGGGTTCAAACTCCAGTCATCAGGTTTGCACAGCAAGTGCTTTACCCACTGAGCCATCTCATTGTGTGTGTGGTGGTGGTGGTGGGGTGCACAGGTACCCAAGGAAGTCAGAGGCATTTGGGATCTCCTGAAGCTAGAGTTATAGGTGCTTGTGAGCCGCGTAATATGGGTACTGGGAACCAAATTCAGGTCCTCTAAATGTTTCATTGAAAGATGTTTCTACTGAAATAATATACTTTTTAAATTTTTATCTCTGTTTATATGTCTGTATAAGTACATGCTATGTGCATGTCGGTGCCCTCTCAGGCCAGCTGTAGTTACAGGCATTTGTGAGTTGGATGCTGGGAACTGAGCTCAGGTCGTCTGGAAGAGCAGTAAGAGCTCTTAACCTCAAGCCAATTTTTTTAAAGCTGTTAAGATATTGGGCTGGATTCAGAATGTACTAAGGTCTAAGTTCAGGCGCTTTCAGAGAGTTCAAGGGCTAGATCAACATCATTATCAGAGGTGGAATGTGCAGACAGACCAAGTGACGTGCTGGACATAGCTGGAGTAAAAGCCATTGTCCACACGATTTAGCCAAGGGGGTTAAGTCCTTCCCTATTGCTTTCCTAGTTAGTGCTCTGAAGGGACTTCTGAACTCTGTCATAAGGTGGGTTGAAATGGACATGGAACTGAATTTTGTTTTGTTTGAGACAAGGTTTCACTATGTAGCCTAGGCTGGCCTTAAACTCACAGTCTTCTTGCCTCCGTCTCCCAAATTCTGGAATTACAGGAGTATGCTACAGTGCCTGGCTGAAACCGTCCTTCTTGATGTATCTGCAAGTGCAAAAAAGCAGATCATAGAAAAATATATAAAGAAGAGAATTATAGATGGACAGATATCAACACTTAAGACTGATGGCTAAACTTAGGGGATGCGTTTGTGTTTTAAATCTTTCTATGCACTGTTCTACTATATGAGTTTTCCTCCATAATGAAAGTAGGGCTAGCCAGGCATGGTGGTACAAAGAATTTCGTCCCAGCACTGGAGAGGCAAAGACAGGCAGTTCTCTGAATTTGATGCCAACCTTATCTACATAGTGAGTTCCAGGCTAGTCAGGGCTACATAGTGGGCCCCATCTAAACCAGCAACAACAAAAGTATGGATAGGAGCTGCAGAGATGGCTCACGTTCGTTGCTACCTTTGTAGAAAACCTGGGTTTAGTTGCCAGCACCCACATGGAGGCTCACAACTTCCTGTAACTCTAGTTCCATGGAATCCAACACCCTGTTCTGGCATGCTTGGGCTGCTGTGTGTATATGGTGTACATAAACTCATTCATGCAAACATGGAAATGCATAAATAAATTTAAAATATTAATCTTTAATAAAATAGGACTAGCATAATTTTTAATAACACTTTTAAATTAAAACCAGTTAGTGCTAAGCAGACATTTCCATTATTTTAATAAACCTGTGTTGCCTACCTGCTTTGTTTAGACCTTGGCCAGGCTCTATGAATTCAGTATTAAACAGGGTAGGTAGAGAATTGACACTTGACTCTCTTTAACATACAGTGATGCTAGACAGGTAGAGTTCCACATATAACTTCTATGTTAACCTAAGAGCCTGTAGGCAAGGGCAAAATCACACATTTCTACATTTTTTTGCCTAGGTTATGAATGAAATTAATATACAACAGATTACCAGTTAAACAAACATTTTAGGGTTGGAGGATGGCTCAGTGAATAAAGTGTTTGTCTATAAAGCTGGTCACAATAAAGTGTATGTGTAATCCCACAATAAAATGTATCATATGATGAGATAGAAAGTGAAGACAGGAGAATTGCCTGGAAGCTCCTGGGCCACCTGGCAGGACATAGTGGCTACAAACAACAAAAGACCCTGTCTCAAGATGGAAGGCAAGGACAAAAACCTGAGTTGTCCTCAGACCTCCACACAAGTGTTGTGGCATTCATGCAGTGGTATGCATACATCCATACACACACCATACATGCAAATACATATACACAGATTAATAATAAAAGTTAAAACACATTAATTATATTCATACAGACAAGAGTCCTGCCACATATTGTATTTGAAAAAGAGCTAGATGATTGAAGCTTCTCTACAAGTACAAATAGGAGCAGAGGTATGGAGTTTTTGAGTTAAGGTAGGCTGAGAGGAGGAATTTCTGTGGTGAATGAAGGTGGCCATGTTTCATAGATCAGCTTGTTGCTGACTCTTTCTCTATACATATTGTCACTAATGTAGATTTCATTTATAGATGTAATATTGTAGTAAGAAACTTTTGGAGCTACCCCTGTGATAGTTTCTCAGAATAGCTGGGCCAAAATATGCCTGTGAAGTATATTTCAGGAAGGTTTTGTCCAGAGCTCCAACAGGCATCTCTTTGGTTGGTTGACATGTCCTTACCTGTTGAGACCAAGATTAACTTATGTCTTGCACAGCCTGACAATTCTAAGTTACAACTGCTTTGCTCTTACCTTTACCCTGGCTTCTTTGTTTTTGCCCATGTCTCTGCTTCACCCTCTCACAATTTTGAGTTGTCTTTTCTTTTTCTAGGAGGGTGAGCTGAAGGCAATTCAGCTTTTTTCTTTTTTTCATCTCTTCTATTATTTAAGAAGGTTGCTGGGCTAGTTTTGAATACATAGATAAACAAGTTTGAATGCTTGTTTGAATGCTTGAATGCCCTATCATTGAAGAATTTTTCCTGAGGGCTTCTTCTATCTGTGGAGGTAACATCAGCCTGTTTGCTTGTTGGGGTGAACTAGAATTGAACTGTTTGTAAACCAGTGAGATAAGCCTTATCTGTTTATGTTTAAGAAATGTCAAGTCCTCACAGGTGGCTCAGTTTGCTCACAGAGCTGGTTCTGGGTTGCCACAGAGGACTCTATGGGATTAGTTTGTTGCTGTCTTGCTCATGATCTCCTTTTCCTAGTCTGTTTATTCCTTTGCTTCTCTCACTCAGCAAGTGTTATTTGTTTTGAGATGATCAACTTCTCTTTGTTTATGTGGCTTTTTGGTGCTAGGGATGGAACCCTGGGCCTAACACTTGCTAGGCAAATGGTGCTTTAGAACTGAGCTACAGTCCCAACCCCTGCAACTGTTTATTAGGTAAAGCTGTGAGCTGGGCATCATACTTAATATCTGAGATACAATGGGAAAAAGAAGATAGCTTTAGTGCCTACCTGGGGAAATAGGATATTCTGGTGGGAGAAATAGGTGAATAGGAAGTTGTTGTAAGTGCTATATGGAACCAGTTCATGTTATAGTGTAGAACCAAGGAAATATACCTCACCCAGACTCTTTGGTGTGGATATGGTTTTTGTTTGTTTTAAAGCCTGTGTATATGCATTTGTACCATGGTACACCATGTGTGGAGGTCAGAAGACAGCATGCAGAAAGGTTGGCTCTCTCTTACTACCTGAGTCCTTGTGATTGAACTCAGTCACTAAGCTTGGCAGCAAGTACCTTTACTTGCTGAACCATCTTGCCAGCCCCACAACAGGTTGTGAATGGAGCTGTTGAGAGGTGGATCTTTTAAGAGCTAAAACCTCATTGGGAGTATTACCCTTTAGGGAATAAAGTAATGGGACCTTGAGTCAGTTCTCATGAGGGCAAGTTGTTATAAGACTAACCCTGTGTCTTACTAGGGTTTCTATTGCTACAATAGGATACCATGACCAAACAACTTGGGGAGAAAAGGATTTATCTCAGCTTACATTTTCACATCATAGTCCATCACTGAGGGAGGTGGGGCAGGAACTCAAACAGGGCAGAAAACCTGGAGGCAGAAGCTGATGCAAAGGCCATGAAAGAATGCTGCTTACTGGCTTGCTCCTCCTGGCTAGCTCAGCCTGACTTCTTACAGCACCCAGGACCGCCAGGCCAAAGGTGGCACTGCCCATAGTGAGACCTGCATCAACCATTAATCAAGAAAATGTACTACACACTTGCCCACTGCCAATCTCATGGGAGCCTTTTCTCAGTTGAGGTTTGCTCTTCTGCAGTGACTCTAGCTTGTGTCAGGTTGACATAAAACAAGCCAGCACGCCCTGATTTATTTATTTTCCCCTCTGGCTTCCTGTCTGATTATGTTGTTTTTTTTTCCCTTCTACACCCTCATTGATGTGATAACATCTGCCTTGATGTCCTTACCAGAGAGAGCCAAGCTGATGCTGATACCATACCTGCAAACCTACTGAATTGTGAACAAAAATAAACTTGTTTTCTCTGTATAGTTACCCAACCTCAGCTATTTTGTTATAGCAGTGCAAAACTTGGATTTCAGATATCAGGGAAGGTATCCTAGAAAATGTTTGCCTCAGTCAAAGGCAGAAGGTTCATCTGGAATTAACTTGGTAAGAGAGGTGGTAACATGGGG
The DNA here is from genome assembly GCA_026225945.1 of Cricetomys ansorgei. Taxonomy (NCBI): domain Eukaryota; kingdom Metazoa; phylum Chordata; class Mammalia; order Rodentia; family Nesomyidae; genus Cricetomys; species Cricetomys ansorgei. The sequence goes on from JAMJFZ010001264.1 coordinate 11,567,185, forward strand.
GTAATATTCCCAATGAGGGTACAACATTTGCCATAATATGAAGGCTAGAAAGAACATAGAATGTTGATGGCACTAAAAGATAAAGATATATATATATATTTATAAGGATGGGAAAGAAAGAAATGTCTAGAAAAGTAAATTTAGAGTTTAGATTTTTTTTCCCCCCAAGAAACCAGTAGGTAACAATCTTGTATAGTTATTTGCCATTTTGAGGAGAAAAAAACAGTGACATGATAGTTTTCATTATGACACAAATGAGAGATAAGCCTCTTATGTTCCAGGATGTAGAGAAGAAAGATTCAGAAGTGGTCTAAAATGGCACCATGCTCTTACACAGACCTGTACATGCATCCCAAAGCCTTTGACCTACCTCCATAGTGAGACATTATTCTAAGTAGTGGTTTTTCACTTAGTATGTCCATGAAAACTCATATAGTCATGACAGTAGAGGCTAGGATTAGCATATCATCAGCCATCTGGGATCCAAGGTGCTAGAAATTGTTTGGTGTGTTTGAATCAGAAGTGAGTATCTTAGATTATCACTTTATCCTTCTCTTCCTCTATCTCTTGAGCCTCTGTTTCATGATGCATAAGAATTGTTAACATTATATACCCTCTGGGTACACTATGAAAATATTTAGCCAAGTCTTTAGGAACTTCTGGTGCATGTAGAATTGTGGGAATACTTTGTGGCAAGTATATAGAGCTCAGGTCTTCAGTGTTGGTAGCCATTAGAACCATTAAAACCCTGGCCCTTTAGAGGAGCTGCACGAGATACTGCATTTTCTTAAAGAAAGGATGCCAAGAATGTTAGATCACGACACCTGTTTTCTCAGAGTCAAATATCTCTTTAGAAAATAACTTGCTTTAAAATACCTGATAAACACATAGTAGATGCTTACAGGCTTATGGCATCTAGAATGACAGCAGTAATAAAACCCTCTGTATTTGTGGGATCTGCATCCATGAAATCAGCCAACCATGGAACGGTAATATTTGGAATGTGTACAAAGCATTTATATGTGGGTATGACTTAAAGGATACTATACCACTCTGTTTAAGGGACTTGAGAATCTATAAATTCTATCTGCAGGGGTCCTGGAGCCAGGCCCCCTGCCCCCATATTGAGAGACAGCTGTATATTTTTTAAAAGATGTAATAAAACAAACTACTCAGCTCTGAGAAACAAAACAATTAGTTAAAATGTTCACCAAATGTTTAGCTTTGAGATAATGCACCTTATACCTCCAGGATAGACTGGTTAGCAAATATTTTCTAAGATAACTGAATGAGGTAATTTGCTGTTTGGGGTAATTATCTTTGATTCAATTAAAATAATGCCTTTAATCATAGAGTAGTAATTCAGCAACCCTTTTTATCTGGCAACATTATGGGAAACAGAGCCCAGTTATCTATCAGGACAATTTCTAGATCACAGTCATACAGCCTGTATAAGTGAGACTGCTTGTTTTTATAACTCACCTAAGAGATATCAGACCACTAGGGAATGACCGATTACCCTGGCAATTGCTAACTAGTTCCTCTGAAGGACAGATGTGCTGCTTTTGTTTGTAAGTTAAGTGGAGAGATGCATATGGGCAAATGACTGGTTTCTTTCTGTGATTGTGTTTTAAAAGGTTTGTCCATTTTCTGTTGATTTGTTTTCCTTTACTTATTAGTTCCCTGCAGTTCTTCATATAACCTGGTTATTAATCATGTAGTCCTTAGATATATTCATTAATATTTCCAAATTGGGACTTGTATTCTTATTTTGAATTTAAAACACTTTATTATTAAAATTTTCAACATATTTAACAATATTGAGAGTTGAATTGCCCCCTATTATACGGACCACTCAGCTTTAGCCGTTGTCAACATTTTGCCTATCTTAGTGCCTCCATTTCTTAACTTTCCTGGAGCAAGGCACCATGTTATTTTTCCCATGAATCCATTCAGTGTACATGATTAAAGGAATTTAAGAAGAAATACCACTGTGTTATTACCACATCTAACAAAGTTAATTCTTTAATATGCAAACTTCCCTTACTAACTTCCCTTAGTGTTCTACAAGTCTTTCTGTAGTTGGTTTATTAGAACCAGGAGCCAGGCAACTTCTACACATTGCAGTTAGTCAACTTTAACTCATTTCTTTGAATGTTTTAGCCTTGAAAACCTCTTGTTCTGTAACACTTCATATTCTTCTGCTGCTATTGGTTTATTAGTAGAATTTGGCTGTTTTCCTATGCAGTATCCAAAATTCTGAGTGTCCTTGCAATATTGCTTAGCATGTTCTATTGGTCCTCCATATTTCTAGTAAAATGGCATTAGAAGTACAAACTTGATTACATTCAGTTTAACTTTCCTTTGGGTGATATGGGTGATTTCTTTGTGTGTGTACATGTGACTGTGTGTGTGTGTGTGTGTGTGTGTGTGAATCCTTCTTTATTGTTACTGTTTTCTTGAGACAAGATCTTAACTATGTAGTCCTTACTGGTCTGGAACTGACTATTATAGACCATGTTGACCTCAAAATCATAGTAATCATTCTGCCTCAGTTTTCCAAGTCCTAGGATTACAGGTATATACTAGCATCATTGCTAATTTTTTAAATTAATTGTCTAAGTATTAATTTTTTTATCCTAGCAAATGCCAGTAGTTAGGAATCAGCAATCTGGTGTCCATATCCTGAGTTTCAGTGACCACAGGATAAATAATACAAAGAGGGACCGATACTTGTACCTGCTGTGAGTTGCTTCACAGGAGAGGAACTAGGAATTGAAACCAGAACTTTTGTGATGAGCTTGGAACATTTCTGTCTTTTGTCCAAAGGAAGTCACTGTGCCTTCCAGGACTTTTCATTATGTATCCTTGAGTGGAGTTCATAGGAAAGGGCAGTTGCTGCTTCACATGCAGGGTATACAGTCATGGGAAAACTTCCAGACGACTATATCTTAATGACATCCACACCCGCCTGCTTTTTTTTAGTGGTGGTGTTTTTGAGACAGGATTTCATGAATTCCAAGCTGGCCTTGAACTCACTATATAGCCAACCTTGAAATTCTTGTATTTCTGCCTCTTCTTCTTGAGTACTGGGATTACAGGCATGTACCAATACTTGCAGTTTTATGTGGTTTGAGTATCAAACTCAGGGTTTCCTGTATACTAGACTCTACAACTGAGCTTCATCCCCAGACCCCATCCCGTATTTCTTATGTTACCTTGACATTTGGAGAATTTTCCCATGAGGTTGCCATGCTTTTGGCCCTTTTCAATAATCTGACCAACAAATTAGGATTAAATTCATGCATTTTGCTTATTCATCATTTATCAATTTAAATTGCTATCAGTGAATTGGACCTTCAATATTAACCTTTAGTATTAATATTAGCTGCATACCCTAACACCTGAGATCTAATCAGCACCACACATCTTGTAAACCAAAAGGCTCTGTGGTTTTCTATATTACCTTTTCATCCAGCCTTGGGCATTAATCCAGATACCTCAAAGAGTATATAAGTGACTATACAGACTTTATCTTAACCCTGTAAATTAAAGCCATAACCTATGCATAACAGTTTTGTCCTGAGTCTTGGAGTAAACCTTAGTGACCTTTATGTTGGTGATTACTTCAACTAGCACCATCTGAAATGTTTTGTACTATGTGGTCTTTCCCATAGTAAAAATAAATGACTGCAGGGTTTATTCATAGGAAGCTTCTGTGAGTAACCAGAGGTAGCTTTATCTTGGATAGCTCTTCTTGTCTTCAGAGGGTTGCATGATCAGTTGAGCATGTGTTGACATTGCCTCCAGCATAGCCTAAAACGCAACTGGTAAACTTTAAGGTTATAGTTTCTGTCAGATCATTGATTTCAGGCTTCAATTTTAAAGATTGTGGGTAGTCATTCTATCCTAACCTCTTCTGCCACACCACCAGCCCCATGCTGTAAATGTTCAGGGCAACAGGGAAAGGGAGCATGCCTAGAGTTGTGGGAGAGATGTTCTGCATGGAGGAGTAAGTGCTGAAACCAGGGCCATTGCATTCAGTTTCTTGCAGACATTTGTTGTTTGTTTGTTTGTTTTTTAGGTTTTATTTTCTTTATTTTTATTTTTATGTGCATTGCTGTTTTGCCTGCATGTATGTATGTCTATGTGAGGGTGTCAGGTTCCCTGGAGTTACAGATAATTGTGAGCCCCCATGTGGGTGCTGGAAATTGAACCTGTGTCTTCTAGAAGAGCAGCTAGTGCTCTTAACCACTGAGCCATCTCTGCAGTCCCCTTTTATGAACTTTTGACAGGGCTATCAAGTTGTACTTAATGAGTCTTCTCCTTGGGGAGGACAGACCCAGCCAATACTAGGTTTAGTGGGCTTACAAGGTGTAGGAGTCACAGCAGAGTGTCTTCCTTGGGGAGGAAGGCTGTGTAGATACTCCTCCCTTTGTCACATCTCCCAGGCTCTGAGCCACTCCCTTCCAGTTGTGATAAGGATGTTGCTACCACAACATCATTTGACTTATTTCAGTAGCTGTAACGTCACTCCACTTTCCTCCTCATCATTCCCTGTCTGAACAAGATCCTTTGTCTCAAAGGGTTTTGAGTGGAAGAGGAATAAATCATTTGTAGCTGTACACCTAACTGTGGTAGCTCAGCAAAGAGGACAAGGAGGCATATTCATAGATGCAAACCCTGCCAGACCTCAGCAGAGAGAACCACCATCATGGCAAACACCATACTGGACAGTGGAGCCCCGAGCCTCCCAGCCCAGGTGTTTATTGATACAGAACTCCTTGGGTGTTCTACTGATAGTACATGCAGATCATTAGCAATCAAACATCCACATAAATCCAACACCTGTAGACAATACAAAATCCAAGGTGTATGCATCTCTTTTTCCAACAGTGCACAAAATATTTTAAACACAACAAAAAAAAACTTCCACAACAATTCCTCTTTTCTGTATAAAAAAAAATTTTTGCCTTATCTCTACAACATAATTTAACACTACACCAGCAAAACAGTTTACAGAGGAACAATCATGGGGGTTGCTAATGCACAGGGCCAAATGAAACTAAACATCTATTAAACTTTTTACAATGTCTTTGGATAGCAGAAAAACATTATCAATGTCCAGTTATCTGGGATTCACTCATGATCTTCTGGGCTCCTCCAAAGGGCATGGGTCACTTCTATGGCTCTGACCTCTGCAGCGCATACAGTTTGTCCTCCAGGCTCTGCCTGGCTGCACTCCACTTCTGCTGCTGTTCCTGGTGGTCATTCCATGGTGCTGGCATCTTCAGAACGCCCTTGCTGCAACTGGGTTGCACTTTCACCAATTGCCTCTCCTGGGCTCTCTTCATAGTGCCAAGCCTCAACTTCTCTGTATGACTCCTTCAGTCTGGGCCTGCAATTGCTACTGAAGCTGAGCCTTCATCAATAGCTTCTCATAGGCTATCTTTATGGTGCCAAGTCTCAACTTCTTTACATGTCCCCTTTAATCTGTGCCTTCAACTGCCACTGAGATGGCACCTTTACCAAAGGCCTCTCCCAGCCTCTCACAGTGCCAAGTCTCAGTTTCTCTCCATGACCCCTTCATGCCTTCAAAACCAGCACCACTTAGGTAACTCTCTCAGTACCAAGTTCAGCTACCAGAACAAGCCACAACCTTGGCCAGTTCTAGAAGACAGTTTCCATGTGCTGACCCTGAGGAAACACTTTCCAGATTTGAAGATGAAGTCTGGTTTGCAGGAAAAACAACTGGTAACCCTGTCTGCAGGAAGGGTTATAGTTTCATCACCATAGCAGATCTCCCTTGTCAGAGCCACCTCACCAGTATCTGGGCAGGTTTGCACAAAACAAAACAAAGCAAAACAGACTCTGCACAGTCTGGAATTTCTTTTTCTTCTTTCTTGTCTCAAGTTGAATGTGGCTGGTATGAGGTCATGCCCATGTGCATGTGTGTGTATATAAGCATCTAATCCATGCTAAGATAGTCAAAAGGCTTCATGTTTTTATTACTTTTTATTTTCATGTCTGTTTTTGGGCCTTAAATACAGTAGAATTTACTTTTGTATATATCAGAAGAGTAAGATTCAGTTTTAATCTTAGTATCAGTTATCATGCCATTATTGTTTGTTTGCTTAATTTGTTTTTGGGAGTTCGTTTTTGTTTGTGGCAGGGTCATTTGTAGTTGAGCTGTTCTGATATCTCAAACCTGATTGGATGGTTTCCCAACCTTGGACTTTACTCTTAGTCTGTGGTATGTCATATATATTTTAGAATCTCTATCTTAACACTTAATACATGGGGGTGGGGCAGGGGGCAGTACAACAGAGAAAGAGTCAGACAGGGACACAGAGTTTTTATTAGAATTATATTGCATTTGAACTGATTGGGAGTTTAATCTTTGTAATATTAAATGTTTTACCCCTTGTGCAAAGTACATCAAAGTATGTCTCCATCTTTCTATTTAAGGAGCATCTTCATATTAAAAATGTGATAGGGCAGGTAAGATGCCTCAGTGGGTAAGGGCTCTTGTTGTCAAGCCTAAAGACTGAGTTCAATCCCTGGAGCCCACATGGTGGAAGGCAGGAAGGGAGGGAGGAGGGAGGGAGGAAGGGAGGGAGAAAGGGAGGGAGGGAGAAAGGGAGGAGGAAGGAAGGGAAGAAGGGAGGGAGAAAGGGAGGGAGGAAGGAAGGGAAGAAGAGAGGGAGAAAGGGAGGGGGGAAGGAGGGAGGAAGGGAGGGAGAAAAATAGAAAGGGAGGAAAAAGAGAAAAGAAAACAAGCCCTGAATGCAAAAATTTATCTGAGGTGGGTCTGGATTATATACTTCAGTGTGAAAGACCAAACCATAAAGCTTTCAGAAAAAAAAGTACTACTCTGAAGAAGGCAGAGATTTCTTAGGTTGTAGAATGTATGATTGGACTTAATCAAATATTTAAAATTTTTTCTCATCTAATGACATTAAAGTAGGAAAGTATATATGCTGTGTATGTGACAAAGGAAAAACACAACCTATTTGCAAATGGGTAAACATACTTGAATAAAAGACCACACAATGATTAAAACATAGAAAGATTGCTCAACATCATCAGTCATCAAGGAAATATAAATTAAAATCACAGATATCACAAGTTTGGCTAAAGTGGAAGAAAAGATAAGAGATGGAGAACCCTCAAAATTTTGACTTTCTGTTGAAGTAAAAGTTGTGGAGTTGTTTAGGAAACTGTGGGTTTCCTAAATGGTAAGCAGATTTCACATTTATTCTTGGCTGTTAGCCCAAGAGAAATAAAAATATGATCAGGAAGAAAAACTTTGTTTGAGAATGTCAGTATAGCAAGTATACTGAGAATACCCATCACCCCCCACCTCCCAAATACGCCCCATGAAAGGTGCCCATGTTTGCCAATAGAATGAATTACAAACTTCTATATTCACATAGTGGAATTCTACTTACCAGAAAAAGAATCAAATTACTGTTGTAGTCAATACTGCCGATAAATCTCAACAACTTTATGCCAAGTGAGAAAATCCAGAGAAAAAATTATACTATGTACTACTACATTTTTGTGAAAATTTAAAATAGACGAAACTAAACTGTGGTAATAGAAATAAAATCAGTGTTGGCTTGAGGAGGCAAGAATTGGCTGGGGACGGAGCTTTATGGGAAATCATAAGTCTTGATGGTAGTCAATCTGCTGTATGTTTGAGCTGATTGAGCAGTTTGCTGCCTACAAAAAATGCTTCAGTTTAACAAACTGACATATGAACTGTGACAGACTGTGACATCTTCATAAATAGAAGCATGTGTCTAGAGTTGAAACAGTGGACAGGTTGTGAGTATTTCTTTAATAGTTACAGAGGCAGGCCTTTTTCCTAAATGCTTTACTAGTTGAACATTTTGATCAGCTGCAATCTGGGGAACTATTTTTAGCACCGTCTCTGAGTTTAAGAGTAATTCATATAAATCTTGATGATATAATAATCCTTACAGGTATCCGCTGTAATGGTCCCACAGAGGCTCACTCACCAAGTCCGTACTCTGGTTGCTAACTCCCCAGAGCAGTGGTTCTGTCACTTACATTGTCTTACCAAATACATTTGACAGTTTCTGGAAATAGTGACATTGTCATGAGTAGCAAGAAGAATGCTGTGCTACTGGAATCTAGTGAGTAGAAACCTCAGAGAGTACTAACCATCCTGTAGTACACAGGACACCCCTCATCCCTGAAGAAGTATTTGGTCCAAAATCATAAGATGCCAAGGTTGGGAAACCTTGTTCTAGGCCTTATCGTTGGATCTGAGTCAGTCTTTCAGGTGTCGATTGTACTTACAGCTCAAATCACTTGTGCAAACTTAGCATCTTCACATTACGTATCTCTTCCCTGGCTGAGGTTAATATCAAATATTTGCAAGTTTGTCATCTTTCTTATGGAGATAAGTTCATGCATCGAAAGCCCTTCTAAATGTGCATTAATTTTGTTGACTATTAAATGTAAGATGTTGTGGGTTTTTTTTAAACTTTATTTCATTAAATAGCCAAGGAAATAACCTTAGCTGTTTTTCTTTAAAGGGCAGAGGCGAGGACTTTCTTATCAAATCAGAGGATATAAATGGTAATAATTTCTCATTTTTCCCTCCACAGAATGACAGGAAGAGAGTTTTTCTCTCGTTTCCCAGAACTATATCCCTTTCTTCTTAAACAGTTGGAAACTGTAGCCAATACAGTATCCAGGTAAGGAGAGAATACCTGGATGAACTGGAGTGACAATGTGAAGTATTTTATTAATTTATTTATTATCATTTTATATATTACATATTATCAATTATAAATTATCAATATATAACATTATATATTATCAATTTATAATCATTTATTATGATTTTAGATTAGACAGGGTGGCTCATACATGTAATCCCAACACTTGGAAGATGGGGATAAGAGGATTGTCACCAGTTTAAGGCCAGCCTGGGATACATAGCCAGACCCTTCTCAAGAAAACAAACACTGAGAGAGGAGCAGCTGTGGAGACATAGCCCAGCAGCTAAGAACACTGTCTACTCACTTCCAGCTCCCACAGGGCAACTCACACCTGTCTGTAAATCCAGCTCTGGAGGCTCTAGTGTCCTCTTCTGGCCTCTGTAGGTGCCAGGTACAAAGAGATGCACAAACATACATTCAGGCAAAGCACCTGTACACATTAAAATAAAATAATAACACTAAAAACAAACAAACACTGGGATTGATTAAATGACCCTGTAGCTTAAAGTACTCGCTGCTAAGCTTGACAACTTGAACTTGATTTCCAAGACTTACCTTGTGGAAATAGAGAACTGGCTCTTGAGAATTGTCTTCTGACTTCCACAAATGTGCTATGACACAGGCACGCACACACACACACACACACACAAATTATTTCTTTCTCTTAATTTTTAAAGTCTCTGTTTACATACTAAATTTATTTAACGGATTCTTACTATTTTGTGTTACTGGCTTGTTTCAACTTACTGTTGTGAAACTACAGCAGTTTGTTAACTAATCTGGTCACCTGTGATCAGATGTGGGTCTACTTGAGCAAAAATGGCCAATGATTTTGGAAAGATAAAGCAGAGTCATTAAAGAGGACTTGAGTCTCCCCAGGGTGGAGATGTTCTCATTTCCTTTCAGTCTTACTCCGTAGCCGACAGGAGACTTTTTACTGTGGGCATCTTAGAATGTGTCCCTTTTTTATTTTTCTGCAGTCTTTGTACTGGTGTAAATGCATATAAATGGTCTGTAATGGGAAGATTTGATTATAGAAATGAAATTTACTTTTATTTTGCTACACTCTCTCTAATTGCTAGTTTGTACAGGTAGGATTTGCTGGTTTTGGTGAGTAATGGCTTGTCCATGCTTCTCAAACCTGTCAGACACGGGGAGCTTCTCATTTCCTGCTCTGGACAGCACAGTCTGCTAGAGATGCTTGGCTGTAGAACAGGTTGTATACAGAAGCGTGGTTTCTTGCTTTCCAGAGACTTCTTGTGCATGTTAAAGTAAAGGAGGGAAAAGTGACAAAATGTGTTTGAAAGTAGTGCCTGACTTCTTGGGTTTGAAATCTTTTATGTATAATAACTTCTTTTCAGTGAGACGGGACAGCCTGATCGCCACCCCAGCATGTTCCTCCTACTCTTGGTGTTGGAGAGACTCTACCCATCTCCGATGGATGGCACATCGTCTGCACTCAGCTTGGCACCTTTTGTTCCTTTCATTATCAGGTAGTGTCATGTTGTAAGGAAATAGTGAGGATTAGCATGGGAACTTCAAGAAGGGCTTTATCTCGTTCTTATTTGGGAATTATAATCAATATTTGTCATTGGAAACCATTGTGTGAAGGCAAGATGGTGAAGCTTTCTGCCATCCCCTATAACTGGTCTCTACTGCTTCAGGAGAAGGTGTATATATGGTGTCGGGGGGGAGCTCATTAGAGCCTACTGGTGATAGTATTTTCCTTGGAGACATGCTAGTAGGTATGTGGTGTTGATAAGAGATACTAGATACTGCCTAGAGTTTGGAATGTTCTGTATTGAGCCAGCCAGCACAGGTATGATGAGGTAGACTTGATCCTGGTATGTATTCCCTATCCTATGGTTTAAAAGAATATCAGGACATCTGGCTCTTTACTCTGGAGGAGTCAGAGCATCTAGGACCTGGCACGCCTGTAGCAGTGCCACATAGCCTATGGTCCCACATATCTTCTTTTTCAAATTGGGGTGCCTAAAAAAGATCCAGAAGCACAGAGTGCATGTGGACACACACCAACTACAGGTGTTCCTGCTCGAGGGACACATCATCAATGACTCTTACCTCTCTTGAGGTGTCTGTCTCCTTCTTATCACTTTTTTTATTTTGGATTAAGCACCTTAACATGCTGGCTTCCAAAAAGTTTTTGTATTTTCTTATGAATCATTTTAGAAGCTGTTGTATTATTAACAGCTTTTTACCTGTTTTCTTATTGCTTGACAAGTTGGTACCTTTAATGTATCTACTGAGAAATTGAAATGGACTTGGAGAAGGAGTATAAGAACACCTAACTTGAGAGAGTGTGTTTTTTATTTGTGTGGCACTCTGGGCTCTGCTTCCTGATTTCACTTAGCTGACTTACGCATTTCCATGTGAGGAACCATTAAACACAAGATTCTGACATGTGATTGCTGTGGCCACTTGTTTGCCACCAAGCCCGGGCTGTGGCTGTGTTATCTTTGATCACCGAGATGACTCACTCAGACTGGTTTTTGTTTCCTGATACACAGAGTTAGCGTCTGCCTCATCCTGCATTTGGTGATTCATTTTAGAAATTTGGGTGGTAAATTTTACTTTCAAGAGCCTTAAAAGTATTCTCTTTCATGAACACTTGTGGGAATAAGGTAAGCAGTGTTTTCAGAAAGTTGATACAAGAGGAAAGGTACAAGCAGAGAATTATAGTGTACATTAGAAACCAAGATATGCTATTGTGTTGTTGTCAATGACATGGCTGTGTCCAAGTCATTGACCTCAGTACCTCAGACCCATGGGAGTGGCAAAACCTTTCCCTGGGTACAGCTCAGAGGGATGACCATGTCTTCCTCTCATCCTTGTTGGGATGATGATAGCGTTTGCAGAAATGTTCACAGCTGTTCCCCACCACCACAGGGAGCCCAAGTTCATGGCCTGAAGACTGCTGCCTTTCAGAGAAAGATTGCTACAGAAATTAACTAAACCTGCCTCCTTTTTCAGTTGTATATAATAAGCCTTCTTCTTGTTTATCTGTATGTAGTTACAGTGTCTCCTCCTTTAGCTAGCTGTATGCAGCACCCTCACCTCACTGTTCAACTGTATATAATAAACACACTGAGTTTCCAGTGTGCTACAGCTTCTCCTTTAGAGAGCCTAGACCACCTGATCCCAGATTTTCTGTGTGTCTGTCTGTCCTTTCCTTATTCCTTTGTTGCACCTAGTTAGGCTTCCAGGACCCAAGCTGTGCAATGATGTGGCACCATGTACTTACAACATCATCTGGGTTAGTTTGTTTGGGTTTGGTTTGTGTTGTTTGTCTTGCAGTGTTGGGGATCAAACCCAGGGCCTTGCTCATGCTTGACAAGCACTTTACCATTGAGCTACATCCCCGGCCCTGTGTATAAGAGTCTACCCAAGAGGCTGGAAAAATGGCTCAGCAGTTAAGAACACTTGTTCTTGCAGCAGACCAAGGTTTGGTTCCCAGAATTCATATGGTCGTTCACAACTGCCTGTAATTGCAGTTCCAGGGAATTCAGCACCCTCTTTTGACCTCTGGAGGCACCAGGCATGCAAGTGATACACACATATACATGCAGACAAAGCACCCATACACATAATAAATAAATCTAAAGAATCAAGCTAAACTTATTTCTCTGTTACTTTTGTCAGCATGAATCTTAGAAGTTACTGATTTAGATTTTCCATGATCTGTGTGGGTACAGTTAGGACTGGTATACCATCTTGGAACAGAAGTGCTTCTTTAACCCTAGCATCTTGTTTATAGTTTTTAAAGATCTTATGTGTTGGAAGAAGTTTTTGTTACTTTGGTTTCTTTAAAAATGCAAAATGGCATTTTGACTAGGTTTATTCTCCACCTCTGGTGTGGTATGTTAGTGAGTTGAATTTGGAATACTTGATGTAGGTGGCTATAATTTGGTTAGATGCAGTGATTCTGGCACATGTAGCTTATTCTTGGGATTGTGTGCTGCTTGGGCTTGTGGGAACTTTCGGCTTAGGGTATAAAATGTTGAAGCTCCGAGAGCTGGGGTTGGTGTTGGTTGGTGGTTCGTTGGTTGAGTTGTCCATCATTAGTGTGTTGATTCTTTCAAAGGTTGGAAAGATTAAGTTTACAGATTGTGATCTAAGACATTAGTCTGACTCACTGTCAGCTAGTTCTCTTCAAGTTTAGGACAGCCTAAAAGAGGCTGTGAAGATTTCTGCCTTTCTGTCCTTCCTTTCTCTTTCCCTAAATTGAGGAAAAAAGACAGTTTTTCGGTTCTCCATCTAGATACACAGCCCTTTCCTGCATTAATGTGGTGCCTTTCATTTAAGATCATTCACCCTTCAGTTGAAATAGCACAAAACAGAGTACTCATGTTTTAAAAGGAACTCCAAGAGGCTCTCTGAATGTAGCTTACCAGTGCCTACTTAGCTGGGCTTTCTGGAGGCTAGAGATCTCTTCTGAGACTAAAAGAGTCAAGAGTCTTTGAATTCCCTTTCACAGGCAAGTTTTAAGCTTCCACTGAAAAAGTATAAGAAACCTCATAGTTCCATTCTAGAACCATGACAGTGGAGTCCTGAGCAGAGCAAAAGCCTAGACTGAGGAAACTTGATCCCGTGTATGTTCTGACTCTTCTAGTTGTGACACTCGAACAAAGCATTTTTCCTGCACCTTCTCCGAGTTATGAAGTAAAGCAGCTTGTCTTCTATGCTGGAGTATTGTGGGTCTTACAGGAAACAGTAATGAGTTCATTTTATTTGAAATGAACACATCTGAGATTCTGGTGCCAGGAGCTGTCCTTGAAGTCTGTGCATTGCATTGCTGTTCTTGCTTTTCTTTTGAAGGGAGAAAGGTTGTTGCTTGTTTTTGAGATGAATTCTCATGCAGTCCAGACTTTTCTAGACTTAGTATGTAGCCAAAGATGTCCTTGAACTTCTGATCCTCTTGCTTCCACATCCTAAGCACCAGATAATAGGCATGTCAGTATGCCAAGTTTATGTAGTGCTGGGGATTGAACTTGAGGCTTCCAACTGAACTAACTACATGCTATGCATCCATCCATCTTATTGTTACCCACTCTGACTTCCCAGAATCCTTTTAGATAAGTAGCAGGCAGCATTTGGTTTATAGAGACAGAAGAGGCAAGAAGGATGGTTCTAGCACCACCAAGGTAGATGTCTTGACCTACTCTCTTTCTCACATGCTCAGCTCCTGATTGCTCCCCTCTTCCAAAGTGCTCCCCTCTTTCAAAGTGCAGAACATTCTCTCCTTGTCGCTCATCACTATTATATTATACTATGATGCTCGGTGCTTGCTCCTCTGCATAAACTGTAAACTCCTTCCATGTAGAACAGCTATAGGTGTTGTTGTTGTGTGTACTTTCCTCTAACTAGTCCAAATTTGGGCACTAAGTTAAATTGAATAATGTAAAAATGAAACTAACTTGAAATCGAAACTTTGTGAGCAGATCTGTGTATATCTGAAGTATTCAAGGATTCCAGTTATGTATTATTGGAACCACATGCTGTAGTCATGGTCATGGTTTATATAGAAAGGAGTCTCAGCTGGGCTCCATGTTTTACCTGGCCTTTGAGAAGTCCTCTGTTCTAATATGAGCTTTGACATTTATTTATATTGTGATTCACCTCTCTGACTTTCTGTTTCCTTTTCAAACAAGTTTCAATCAAATTAAGCTCTTGGACTGAATGTTACCTTGGTCCTCTCTGGCCTCATAAGTATGTGACCTTCCTGGATTTTGAACTCCTTTCCAACTGTCCTTTAGAGAGACTCTGTGAAAGTGTGCCTTGCAGTGCTCTGCTGTAGGCTTTAGGGTCATAGGAAAGAAGCCTGAATGCATAAGGATAGAAGAGAGGACAAGGTACTGTTTTCTGTTGAAACTCATATAGTTATAATGAAGCCAGACATTGTAGTAGAATAGTTGAACTTATGCAGTATCTGTGTAGTGAATGACTAAGTTTTTGCTGTATGCTCCTGTAACTTTAAGGCAATTACTTTGTTGGCAGCCTGAGCTGCTGACAGTATGGGTAACTTCTATGCTGTAAGGCCAGCTTCCTGAATGTGAAAAGACTATAACTTCTTGCAGTTCAGAAAGCTGCTTGCTCTTTATATTCTGGTATTCAGTTAATGGCCTGCTTCCAATGCCTGTTTAAAACCCTTGGATGGAGCAATTGATGTTCAGATTTACCTTGCCCACTGAGATCTTAATGTTAAAAGCATTTGGTTGTTTTATTGATAATGGAGGAACTTTTTATGGTCTTCTCCCCCAGCCTAAGCACCAAACAAGGAATAATTTGCATACGGCCTTGACTTACTGGCCAGTAAATGGCATCAAGTAGGCTGGCTAAAGGTGTGGCGTTGTTGTACTGTGGGGGTTCATTATGCAAATTAGGCCTTTGTGTCAGTAGGGCAGAGCTTTCAATTAACTTTCTGAGAGACCATGCAGTTGGGGGTTCAGCCCATCCTAGAGGCTGTCCACTCTGCCTAAATTGTTGAGACTCTTCTCGGAGAATAATCTTTTTGTTCTTATTGACTCACTTGAGTTATAATTCTATCTATAGACATGGAAGGGTAAGCCCCCTAGACTAATACAGCAAGAGTAGTGTGACCCAGGTAAGAGAGCCTTGGTGTGATGAGGATAAATGTCCTGCTTACAGCATGGCACTCCTAGGTGTATGTGTTAAGGAATTTTAGAGAGAGGAAGAGGCTTGTAGTCTATAATGGGGAAAGAATAGAGAAGGGTACTTTTAAGGCTGGATGTGGTGGCATACTCCTTTAATCCTACCACTTAGGATGCAGAGGCAGGAGGATCTTTGTGAGTTTGAGGCCAGGATGAACTACGTAGAGAGCTCTAGGACAGTCAGGACTACATAGAGAGACCGTGTCTCAAACAAAACAAAACAAAAAACTTTTTTAAATTGGTGTATAATAACTATACATATTTGCAGGATTGCAGTGTGTACAATGTGTAGCATAAGGCAGTGTAAGTGGCTTGTGTCACCTTAGACATTTGTCATTTCTTGGGTTGGGAACATTCAAACTCTGAAAAAGGAGGCTTTTTTTTTTTTTTAAACTTGTTTTGGCATGTCTCTGCAAGTAAATGGGAAGGAAAACCCTGAAGCCAAATGAAGGTGGGGTACTAGGAAGAGTGCACTATGTTCTGTTAGTTCTGTTCCAGAGCTCAAATAATTGATAAACTCAGGGCAAAAGTCAACTCAGAACAATGCCAGTGATTTGCAGCCATGGGGCATGGAATGTTGTTCCAGCAGCCTTCAGAAGACTCTTCAAAAGCAAGGGAAAAGCCTATTTTTTAATGACCACATAGTTGTATAGATATCAGTTATTTCCGACTGGCTCGATAAATGTATCACTTGTAAGTACTCTGTGCTTCATTTGCTGAGAACAAGTAAGGATTCCCTAAGAATAAGTCATTCCTGAGTCACCTCAGTGTTTTGATAGCGTTACTAAGCTGGTGGATGTGCAGCTTTATTCAGCATTTGAATTACTTAAATTAAAATAGACTCAATTGCAACTTATAAAATGTGTGTATAACATAGGCAAAGGAATAAAAATGCAAACGTATCCAGGAATGAGGGTGACAGTTACAAACTCAGGTCCACACCCATTACCTCTGTGTGGCTTAGGGAATGGAAACAATTGAAAAGTCATGAACTCAGAGTTTTAATTTTTATTTTTGATGTGTATTTTTTTTTAATGCTTGGTATTGGGCAAATGAGTGAATGTTATGTTAATCTCTAAAATCCTTTAATTTTTGTATTTTTGATATTGCTTAATTGAAAAATAAGATTGAAAATAGAGGCTGGCAAGTGGGCCCAGGAGATAAAGGCTATTGCCACCAAGCCTAAAGGATGACCTGAGTTTGAATACAAACATATAGATAGATAGATAGATAGATAGATAGATAGATAGATAGATAGATAGATAGGGATATATAATTTTTTTTCTCCAAATAGCCTTAGAAAACTCTATTGGTGGGTTGAGACTAGAGATATATACCATGTACAGATTTTTAAAGTCAAAATTGTATCCATATAAAATGAGAGATGCTTTCACATCATTTTATGTAAGAAAGTCTTAGGGAATGAGACTTTCTGTGAGCACAGGGAGCAGTGTGATGGCACTGATGCTGTCTGAAAACAGAGCTTTGGTATAGTCCTCCTGAACTCCGTGAGCTAGGCTAAGCCACATTACTGTGTTTATTATTCTACTCTTGGATCCCCATTTTAGGACAGTCATTAATAGACTAATATTTATCCGGGGCAGGAACCACAATGTGGAGGAAGCTAGACATCTGGAAGCAATTAGATTTGGGAAGACTGGGTAGAGGCAACATGGTAATGGTCTTTACATACTTGAGAGGCTGCCATATGGCAGAAGGCACATAATTTGTCATTTTCCCTCTCAATGGGAAAGTAGGAGATATTGCAGCTTTGAAGACAAAGAAGAGTTTTGTAAAGGCAGTGTTCTCTATCAAAGACTCCAAAGATTTCCTCTTATGGGGCTGCCCAGCAGTGAAAATATTTGAGGGAAACTGATCACATGACAGACATATTTCCCAAAGGATTTCTGTGATGCATCTGAGGTTGGGTAGGATGACTGTCAAGGCATCTGTTTGGGATGTCTTACTTCAGAACACTGAATATCTCAGTCACAATTCCCCACATGGATGGTGAGTGGAATGATGGACCCTCTTCTAAATGCCTCACACTTATTTCTACATTTTTATGGGTTCCTCAGTCTTAAAAAGAAAAGAATTGGAGAGTTGTCTTGGCATGACCCACAAGGTTGTAGCAGTCTACTCCTAAATGATGCCCTTCAGGAATTAATCTGCTTAAATTTAGCTTCTAAGTAACTTCTGTAACTCGGTTCTGAAAACACTCTTTTGGCCTGTGTGATGTTATGTCTGAAAAGCATTCCTTATTGATTTAATTATCTTTTTTTGTGGTTGTATTTTCTTCCATTCCAGATGCTGGCTTAAGCTGCATTTGTTTTCTGACAAGTTTAAGGAACATCTGAGTCTTAAGAAGTCAGAGATGGCTTTTCTGAAGTGACTGAAATAAATAACTGTTTGTTGTCCATGGTTGTCAAAGGATCTTGTTTGAACAGAAATGCCTGGGGAGAGTACTGGAGTCCTTAAGTCTTGCCCATTGCACATGGGAACACCTAAACAGCAGTCTTGTTGGAACTGCAAATGAAGATCTTTTCCCTGGCCCTCCTGTGGTTACTGCTGAACTTCACAGAGGCTTAGGGATGAAGGCTCCCAGCACCCTAGCCTGCTGACAGTTGGGTTAACAAGGGACCTGTCCATGTAGAACTGTGTCTCTTTGTTTTTATTGGTGTGACTAACCATGGACCCCAGATCAGGCTTTGAACAAGATAGCAAAGTGCAGAGGTTCACTTCTGCTCAGGGAGTTTTCAGCAGCTCATTTCCCCTTCTGTCTTTAAGGCAAACTAGTGCTGGCTCCTCTGTCAGGGTTAGCTCACTGAGCTCAATCATGTGGAGATGTACATGTGAAATCATGGGCCAAGACTCTAGTGGCAGCAGTGTAGACCTTACATAGGTCAGTCCTGGAGCAGAGGTGGAAGGGCCTTCCTGGTGCTGTGATAACCTGCTCAGCCCCTGCTTCCTGTGGCCCTATCCAGGTTTATTGGGAGTTGTGCTCATGCTCTTCTGAGTTTCCAGATTCCACCCAGGGGTAGTTGAAGTCCAGCATGTGGAATAAAATCATGTTTTCTATGTTGTGTGCCACTCCTCCCCTAAAGTTCTGACATTTAAAAAAAAAAAAAAGTAAAACAAAAAAACATTGATTTTTCTCTCCTAGTTCCTAGAGCAGGGCCTAGCTACTCAGTCTTGGGTGGCAGATCCCTTTAAGACTTTTTTTTTCTCCAAGTATGTTTTTGAGCAACAGGAATGAGGAGTTCACCTCTTACGGAATGCATTGACAAAGCAAGCTAGAAAAACAAAACTTGTAGAGACCAGCTTTTCTTCAGTGTTATCTGTTACTTCAACAGGCCAGTTCAGGTCATGTTAGAACAAGTGATTAGATCTGCAAATAGTCTTATTCTTTGGTGAAAATTCTGACAATCATGATAATCCATGCCCTGTTGCTGTCATTTGCTTGAAAAGCTAGAATCCAATCAGTTGATTGATTAGCTAACTATGTGCTAACATTTGTTGTATATCTAGCTTGTGTTGGGTTGTGGGTAAGCTGGGAGGAAAAGGGTCTTCAAGAATGAAGACCCTACAGTGAGGCCAGTGAGATAAAGTGCAGACTTGTGACCCTGCCATCATGTGTGTGCATTAACCACTTTGTTAGATGATACATGTCCTAAGACTAGTGAATTGCAGAATCCAGCAGGCTTTCCCAAGTAGCAAGACAGGAAAAATCTCAGGGAAATTTAGTCTGCCATTTTGGGGACTTCTAGAAACAATTCACTGTGATCTCATGTAGGAACAAAAGGAGGCCACCCTACTCTGCAGAGAGTGGGACCCAACCAGGGGAAGGTTATGATATTTCTAGATTTATAACTCAGAAGTGATTAGCATTACTTTTACTTGAACTAAGGATGACCCAGGAAATACACAAAGATAGTGGTTTGCAGTTTTTATCAGGAAAAAGCACCAATCAGAAATCTCTGGTAACTTTAGTAAGCAGAATTTGCCCCAGAGACTGCATTTTTTAATTCAATAACAATACACATTTAAAAATACTTCAGCCAGGCAATGGTGGCGCATGCCTTTAATCCCAGCACTCGGGAGACAGACCAGGCAAATCTCTATGAGTTCGAGGCCAGCCTGTTCTACAGAGTGGGTTCCAGGACAGCCAGAGTTACAACAGAGAAACCCTGTTTTGAAAAATAAAAAAATGTAAAAAAAAGAAAAAGCAAAATTTTAATAATCTTTTTTTTGTCATATGAAGCTTTTATTTCCCTCGTTGTAAACATTTTCTCACAAATTTTGCTAAGGTACTCACAGATATTTTTAATGCTAATTTTGAAGGGCTACATAGTACAAAGCCCCATGCTACTAACTAATGTGTACTCATTTACCCCATGTAGGAGGGAACATTTTAGATCAAAACTGTACTTTTTCCCTCTTCAAACAGAAAGTGTGAGTTAGGGAACAGAACAGCAAGTAAAAATAAAATGACCTGGGAAAATGATGTCAAAATATGTTTTGGTTATCTTTCCCTGGCTGGTCCATTTCTCTCCTCTCCTCTCCTCTCCTCTCCTCTTCCCTCCTCTCCTCTCCTTTCCCCTCCCCTCCCCTCCCCTCCCCTCCTCTCCTCACTTTCCCTCACTTTGTTTTTTTCTCCCTTTGGGCCTTGACTCTTACTTTACTACAATACACTTCCATTATTCTTAGGGATATATTCCTAGGCTCCCAGTAGATCCCTGAAGCCACAGTTAGTATTGAACCCTACGCTGTATTTGTTCCCATAAATGCACGCATACATACTGAAGGTGTAATTCTTGCATTTTATATACAACTTTAAAATCCATAAATCCACCCACCTCACTCCAGTACAATTTCATAGATAGAAGACTTACCTTTACCACAAACCTTTGGTTTGCAACCCAGTTTTTGTCTTTTCCTGATGGGTAGTTCTCACTTTTTCACTTACAGCATTTTGGTGTTGTGACTCTTGACAGGTCTGAATTACCAGCATCACTACTTTGATGCTTTGGAACATTATAAAATAAAATGTGACTTGAACCCAACCACTGTTTCACTATAGCAGTCAGTCTGGTAAGTGAGATGTCTGAGTGGCTCACAGGTGGGTACCATATGCTCTGGGAATAGGCTAAGCAAAGGATCGTTCATATTTGACCTGGACACTGCAGGGTGACATGAAATTTCATCACTTTACTCAAAATGACATACAAATTACAACTTGCAAATTGTTTATTCCTGAAATTTTCCAAGTAGTACTTTCCAGCCATGGGTAACTAAAACTATGGAAAACAAACCTCAAGGTAAACAGGGCACAGTGGTATCTACAGTCTAGTTAAACCAGCTACATTAGTCATGTCAGCACACAAAGTGCATGAGACTTAAATGCTTTTCATGCTCTTCCCTGTCTTCTCCATTTACTTTAGCATCTCTTTTTCCCCTCCTTTCAAACCAGGTATAGACATCTTCACACACATGCTTGTCTCTCATTTGATTTAGTGAGTACTCTTCACCACCATTCCATTCATCCACTACTGAAATACTGAGAGCCTGCTGTGCTCTTGTTTAACCTAATACTCCTACTTTTATTGCCTTGTGTTTACAAGAGGTATTAGAGACCACTGGTGCCTCTCCACAGAGACACCTACTCCCCCCACCCAAAGCTTATGTTCTGTGATCTGATTCTGAGAAAATGTTCTGTGTTCATAGCCCCCTACTTCATGCCCTGCCCCATTCATTTCTTGAACCACCACAGCTTAGCTCCTTCCCATCACTACACTGAAACTGTATCTGGTTTCCAAAGCCCTGAATGCTTTGCAGTAGTCTCTGATTTTATCCTGGACCAAGGCTCTTCAGACTCCTTCCTCCACACCACTTGGCACAGTGGCTTCCTTGAGCCATTGTTGCTCTCTCCGCTTCACATTCCTCCCTGCTCCACCTTCTTCCTGCTGCTCTTCAAACACTGCCCACTTCCTTGTCCTGCCTTCTTTTTCATTCCCTTGCATTCTCTGGGGTTGTACATGCCTACACTAAGGGGTTGGTTTTGATCTATGATTCCATTGTCAGAGGCCTTTCTTTGAAAAGTCATCTCTCCCTGCTTATCCCACAGACATCCAGAGGTCAGCATTTTCAATTGCTTCTGCTCACTGTGAGCTGAGCAGCTCCCTCAGGGTCTAGTACAGTATCTGCTGTCACACTCTACCCTCTCACAAGCAGCATCACAGAATGCTGTGCTGGGGATCTGATTCTGTTCACACTTGCTCACTAACAAAAGCATTGCTCTAAAACAAATCCCTGCCTTCTGAAAGCCTTGCAATAGGTTTGAAATGATTTGCTCGTTCTTCTTACCTTGATTACTACCAGTTTGTGGTAGCAAGTAGCAGGGCCTTATGACAGGCCCAGGAGAAATAAGTCTAATGTATCTCCAGTCAGTAAGTAAATGTTTAAGGAGTCAGGGATTGGTTCATTTATATATTCACTCAACAAATATTTACCAAGAATACTGCAGGCACTAAAAATACAGTGGGCAGGGTTTTTGTCATCTGAAGTATCTTGTGCTATAATGCTTTTTGTCCTGATATTTTCCATCCTAATTAGCAACAAATGATAATTAGCAGATGTTTGTGGTAGAGAAGGTGCTCTTATAGGACCTTCCACGTATTAGCCCATTCAGTCATCAAGACAGCAGTGTGCATTTGCTGTTACTATCATCTAAAAGGGAGGCATGGAAATACACCCTAGGACATATTGCTAGTGTGGGCTGGGCTTGGGTTTGATCCCAGGGTGGCCTGGCTTCAGAGCCCATTCGCCTTGGGTTTCCTAGTTCCTCTAACAACAGGCTCTGCCATCTTCCTATTTCTGATGCTCTATCTGTGAAACATGACAAGCTAGTTCTCAGTGTGCCAAAGGTAACCTACAGTTTTATCTAGCAAATGTTTGGGCTTGCCTTGTTTTCTTGGGCATTTCTCCTTTGGGTCATAGCATTGGCAGCGATCTTATTTTCCAATCTGAAATCAGCACTAAAGAAAGAAAATAATTGCAGTTAAGCTCATATGTTTGTGACAGGTTGCTAAATAAAACTGGCTGAACTGAGTTCTGAGATTCTTGGGAAATACTGAGAATTTCTTACAAAAGAGATTTTCCTTGTTATAGGAGTTCATGGGTCATTGCACACTTGCAAGTGCCTTGGTAACAAACAAGTGTGGCTTGAGGCTGCAATACACAAAATCTTAATGAGATTATTTGTGGACTGCTATTTATGCATGCTTTCAAAACTATTAGAAAAGTTTCCTTTCTGACTGTAGTGTTTCATCTTAGGTTTCCACTATTAAAACTTTATATAATTTTGGAAAGATTTTGGGGTTGCTGAGAGCAAAGAAAAACCAATAGTGTGATGTTGCATTCACCTAAGGATTTGGAGTTTACAAAGTACTCTTACATATACTGATTTATTTGTTCAGCTTTACTATCTTAGAGAACAGAATCACACAGTTATTAGTACATAGTCAAATGTTCTTAATTGCCCATGTCTTATGTGACAGTCTTAAACCTCTCAGAGAAAGGTCAATATGGATGATTAGGGTGTGTGAGTGAGTTTCATTTCTCCAGAGTGCATCTAGGGACCCCAGGAAATAGTCTTGAGGGGCCCTAACAGTAACAGCTGGTTAATGTAAAGCCTGTGAAACGGTTAAAAATGTTCTTTTCTTGTGAGTTTTATGTTTTTATGTACCAAGTTCCACTTCTGTCCTCTACCAGCTGAACTCAGTTCAGTCTGAGTAATCTCAAAACCAGAGTTTGGTGTTTATCCATACAACAACCAGAGCATCAGCAGAGGCCATTGTATGTCTTGAAGGCACTGCCATATAAGAAAGCCTACTCAGTTTTGCTCACTGCAGCTGTACTCGAAAAGGCCATCCGTCTGGTACAAACCATGGAAATATATTCAAAGAGCCAAGAAAAGCTGAGTTGTTACTGAAAGATGTGTCACACAGACAAGAAAATAATTTACAAACAGTGGGCAGAAAATATTTTCAAAACACTAAGAGTTCCTTGAGCTGTCCTTGTGCATGATGGATGAGTGTTGTTGACTTGTTTCTTGTTGAAATGTTTTTTCATTTTTCCTCTATAAAAGTTATTATTTCCTACAAAACCAGAAATTAAGGTACATCCTTATTTGAGTGTAGACAAAAAAAATAAAATGAAAAATGGAAAATTAATTTTATATTAATTATAACCCATATTTAAAAAAACTTTTTAAAGAAATGGAATTCTTGCTGGGCATGGTGATGCATGTCTTTAATCTCAGTATTTTGGAGGCAGAAGTAGGTAGATCTCTGTGAGTTCAAGGCTAGCCAGGGAGAGACCCTGTCTCTGAGATGAAGGTATGGGGGATAGAGATGGGTTTGCAGTATGCTGTCTGATTAAGCATGTCCCTAAAGTAGCAGCTTTAGAATTCCACGACTTGCTAGAACTCTCCAGCTCACAGAGCAGCTTCTTCATGCCCTTTTTTTTCCTAAAGCACTGATGTCACAAGTGCACTGGACGTGATCCTAGAGGACTCCATGGGATTTCATGCAGCCTGACAAAGGAAACTAGTGTTGTTGGGCAATTATGCTCTGGTTTAGAAGCTCCAGGCTATGTATTCTAGAATGGGTGGCTATCCTGACTCAATTTTAGGTAAATATTCCTGAATTCTAAAGATGGGGAATCCAAAAACCTGTTTTTTCTGGGTCTCCCCCACAACCAGTCCATGGACTGAACTGAATTTGGGGGATAGTAAGAGATCACTCTGCTACTAGCTCCTATTCCTGTAACTATCCCTTTTCCATTAGAAATGAAGCTACTAGGAGTGCCACTATGCTGCTGTAGAACCTAAGAAGAACTGATTGACTGTGAGGGTAGTGAAAACCTGTGGGAAATTATGTTAGTGTAATATATATATGTGTATGTATGTGTATATATATATACACACACACACACATTGGTGTATGCCTGTGTAAGGGTGTCGAATTCCATGGAACTGGAATAACAGACAGTTCAGAGTTGCCATGTGGGTGCTGGGAATTAAACCCAGGTCCTCTGGAAGAGCAGCCAGTGCTCTCAACCGCTGAGCCATCTCTCCAGCCATATGTTAGTGTTCTTAATCAGGGCCCTCAGCCCACCTAATATTCTTAGATGCCACTTTCATCTTGAACTGAGCCTTGAGGGTTCACGGGCAAACCTTTATTCATTTGGTATGTAGTTTGATCCTTTCTAAAACAATGAGAGGCAGACTACATTTAAGTCATTGGCCACAGTATGAATTAGTTTACGTTTATTTGGTTTTAACTAGAAGACATTGGCAGAAGATACAGAATGGGGAAAAAGAAATCATGTTGCCATCCTCATACTTGTTGCCTGCTAGAGGACCACCATGCCTTTTCTCACCAGCAATGGCTCCTGTGTTTTCAGTGACCTGGCACTGTTTCCGTTTTACCTCTCTCCTGTCAGAGAAATCACGTGAGGCCCCTTTACAGCTTTGACTCTTCCTTACCTTTCAGAGATGTAGTTCTGTTTCCTTTTCAAGATGAAAGCTTGTCTTTGTCCCTCCCCAAATAGTTCCAGGCTGCAGAACACACTGAATCCTTGCAGATAAAAGACCCTGCTGATAAAATGCCAGATTGTTATCAGAGAAGCAAGTGAGGGAGTCAGTCTCTACCATTAATTACCTCCTTACAGCTTTGTTTATACCCTGTTCATTCAGGGCATGTTTTTCTTGGACAGTTTCTTGTCTGTGCTCTGAACTGCAGTCTGAAGTTTGTAAAACTCCCCAAGGTTGGGGAATAGTGGGTGCCTTCTTTTCAGAAAGGCTTAATGGTGAGGAAGAGGAGATAAAAGTTTCTATCTTCCATCTGGAAAGAAAGGGATGAATGCTT
Organism: Cricetomys ansorgei; assembly: GCA_026225945.1. Taxonomy (NCBI): domain Eukaryota; kingdom Metazoa; phylum Chordata; class Mammalia; order Rodentia; family Nesomyidae; genus Cricetomys; species Cricetomys ansorgei. The sequence continues at coordinate 11,592,559 of JAMJFZ010001264.1, forward strand.
GGCTTGCATGTTTAGATCCTCACCTTAAGCAGACAGACCTCAGTGTGCCAAGTGAACTTTAGTTCTGAATACTTAGCCAGGGGTTGCTTGGAAATATAGTGGCATTTATATCTAAAGCTGGTATTATCAAGCAGTAACTAATTGGATATCCAGACATCGAGACCCATTGACTCTAAAATAAAACTACCTGGTAAATAAGTTTGACAGCATTGATCCATGCATTTAAAAATGGCTGGGCTGGACACATGCCTTGTGTCTCAGCCACTTGGGAGTCAGGCAGATGGATGGATCTCTTGAGTTTGATGCCAGCCTGGTCTATATAGTAAAAGTTCCAAGCTAGCCTAGAGTTACATAGTGAGATCCTGTTTCAAAAATTAAATTAAAATGGCTAAACTGATAAAATTTTATGTTTTGAGCATTTCACCACAACAAATAAATAATTCCTACTTCTGAAGAATTCTAGTACTTTGGCATAGTAGGAAATATGATAGGGCTGTATGGTCTCCCGTAATTTGAATTACATGTTGCATGTAAGGAATTGTTTAGCCTTTTAAGAACTCTAGGGCTATGGATACTGAACACTTTAAGGAATTCAAGGAGTGAAAAGAACATTTTGCTACCATCACGTTAGATGTATGAAGAACTTTGAGGTTGGGAGAGCCTGTTTTTTTCCTTAAAAGGATTGTTTAGCCATGATAGCCACTGTCTTACAGATAAACCAGGACAGGGAGAAGTAAGTTCTCTCAAGTGTGCTTTGTCTTCATGGCTGGAACAGAACAGCAGTGTCCATTGCTTGATTATGAATAGTGGCATTGACATGCTTCATGATTAGTATCATTAGATAAAGTAACTGTCTGTGGGACCTGGGAACTATTAACTGGCCAAACACATATTTCTTTACTATTAATAAATGAAATTTGAAATGATCTTATGAGATCCTAGTTGTACCCCAACCTATCTTTGTTAACAAGACAAGTGCAAGCCGATTCAACTAGCCCTCTCAGCTTCACTAATGTCAAGAGTTTCTGAGGACTAGACTGCCATATTTTTCAAACAAACAAACAAAAAAATTCTTCAATTCTATAAACATGTTATCTGGTAACATAGCTACAATATGAATTTTAAGAAGGGAGGAAGGAATGTATGGAATATACCCATTTTTTTAAATAATAAAAACACTTCCTTTTTTTAACCTTGAAAACTTTTTTTATTTTTTTGAGGCAGGGTCTCACTATGTAACCTCGACTGGCCTAGAGTTAGCATTCCCAGAGGAAACCTTGTGTTTTAAACTATAGCTAAATACCTCTTATATCTTCCATGTGTGTGTCTCTTACATTCGTCCCCATCATTTGAAGGTAACCATGAGATGGTCACTTGGATTTCAGCAGTGTATTTTTATATTTAAATTTAGTATTTTTCTAAGAAGAGGCTAGAAAACATTAGAGACTTAGGAAGAAGTTAAGATAAACTTATGCATATTTTATTCATAGGAACAAGTCCTGATCTTCTCACTGGTAACCAAAAATTTGGGAGGAAAAAAGTGTTTTATTTTGTTTTTGAGACGGGGTCTTATTATATAGCCCAGGCTGGTCTGAAACTTGCTGTGTAATAAGTGACCTAATTAGCCTAAAATTTGCAAGCTTCCTGCTCCACTTACTGAGTGCTAGGGGGATAGGTATGCGTCACTCCGTAGGCTCAAAATCGTTTCATGAAAAAAGTTTTTTTATTTTTTTTAATGAAACAAAGACTTTGCTAGCAATGGTGTGGTTGATTAAGACAGTCTGGTGTGAATAATGCTTCTTTTTTAAAAAATGGATTCCTTTGCTCGCTTTTTGACTCATAAGGTTTTGTCAGGTTAACTATTTGAATAGTTAAGTGCTTTGAAGATATGAGGAAGTGAGTGGAGAGCATGTCTGTGCCTGGTACGAACTGGTGATACAGATTGTAAACTAGCGATGCCAAATTCCACCAGCAAATGTAGCCAAAGCCATAGAAATCTATTGGCGAAATCATGAAAATGGATGGAAGTGATCCAGGTTGTTTTGCTTGCTTTTGAAATGTTACTATTTATTACCCTTTTGTACCCAAAGCTAAGCAATATTAGATTTCACACGCAGTACTTTATTTTAAATCTGGGGCTAAAAGTCATGTCGTTGGCAGAATTAAAGAATGACTTAGACATTCTACACTAACTTTATTTTACTTATTTTTGATAGACAAAGAGGAAAGCTAGCAAATAAATGATACTACATTGAAGCTACCTTTATTAGTTGACTAGAGTAGAAACAAAGAGTGTTATTTTAAGAACTTTCTTGTTTTATTTGCATTCAAGTTTAAATCTTCTGTGAAGACTTGTTTAATGCTATTTATACTTAGACTATAAAATATCTCCTTATTGAAACTAGCAGTGGGAATTAGCAGTGATGTTTTTTCTAGTTGTGTATGGTCTCAGATACTGAATATTTTGGAGGTTATGACCAGTATTCTTTATTGACATGCTCCCCCATCTTAAAACAGAATCACCATGAAATTAATGTATTAAGCCATGGTCACAGTCAGGAACGAATTTATGGGTAATATGATTCTCTTGAAAATTAGTAGCCCAATTAAATACTAAAGTGCTTCAGTGATACAGGAATTTAGTGTGCTTCTGAGCAAAGATACTGCCACTGAGATTGTGTACTTGTAACACTAGTATAGCTTTTATTAGTGCCAGGCCTTGTCGATGTATGGTCAGTTTTGTTTCATCTTTGGACTTTGCACAGCAATCTGCATTGTGCATTCATTTAGAGAATATTAATAGGATGTTGGTCTAAGTTCCATTTTCCCAGAATTTCGGATCATTTGAATTATTAGGAGCTGAAAATTACTTTATCACTATGGAACAAGCCAAGATTTTGACTGTTTTAGGTATTAGAAAGAAGGCTTAATAAACTCAATATGGGAGAAACACCTGTTTTACCTTAATAATCATGTGGAACATTATCCTAAATGCAGATGAATGTATTAAAGCTGTCTCAACAAAATTGACATCATTTAATTGAGTAGTTTATCACATCTATCTAAAGGTAACAATTTAATTTGGTTTTCATTTGTATAATTAGTTTTCAGTGCTGGGGTTGTAAAAATACCTTAGGTTACCATAGGGTGACATGGACCTGTAATCCCAGTTTCAGGAGCCTGAGGCAGGAGGATTACAAATTCCACAAGTTCAAGACCCTGACTCAGAAACAAGCAAGAAGCAGAAAGCAAATACTTCAGAGTTGAGGCACACTCGTTTGGCAGTTGTACAGGCTGTAGAGTAAAGCTAGACAGTCTGACTTTAATTCTCAGCTGGTCTATTTACTTCCTTTGTGAATTTGGGCAAGTTGATCTCTCTGAGCTTCTCTGTGCAAGATTAAGAACATTGCCCTAAAATATTTTGGTTTTTTTCTTCTTTTTTTTTTGTCTTTTAGTTCTTGTAGATTAGCCTTTAATATTGATTTTTATTTTTTTAAGTGATTACAAAGGAAAGTTAATTCTGGTCAAAAAGTTGGAAAATTTGCTAGGCTTGTTTAATCTGGGAGAAGGAAAGCAAGGCGAAATGATGTCCCCTTTTCTAATGTATATGAGAAGATACTCTTTTTTTTCTTCTTCTTCTTCTTGATTTGTTGTTGTTTTGAGACAGAGTCTCACTATGTAGCTGTGGCTCTCCTAGAACTTGCTCTGTAGACCAGTATGGCCCAGAACTCCACAGAGATCCACCTGCCTCTGCCTCTCCAGTGCTGGGATTAAAGGATAATGATGAGATATTCTTTAAAAACAATTTAAGATCTGACTGATGCAAACTACACAAGTTCGAAGTGTGCAATTTGGTAAGTTTATATGCACTTATCTATCATCCTTTGTAATCATTATGGAACACCCCTCTCCCAGTGGCTGCCAGATGCTTGTGCTCTGTCCTGTAGTTTAATTTACATTCCCTAGAATTTTATAAAGTAGGAATCTTAAAGTACACATTGTTTTCTGTCTACATTTCTGCATATTTTGAGATTCAGCCATGTTAAGTATAGTGAAGTAGAATTCTCTTAATCTAATCTACCACAATTTGTTTTCTTCTTTAACTATTGATAGACATTTGTTTCCTACCTAATTTTAGCTATTATAGGTAAGTTACTAGGGACTTCCATCCATGTACATATCTTTATTATATTAGCTTTCATGTCTCTAGACTAAATACATGGGAGTGAAATGGAAGGGCTGTGTGGTAGCTTTAGCTTTTTAAGAAATTGACAACTTGTTTTCCACAGTGACTGCACTGTTTCGCATTCCTACCAGCCAAGTGGAATAGCTCCAGTTGTTCTGTGGTCTGGCGCACACCTGGCATGCCCAGGTTTTTTTGGTTTTTGGTTTTTTTGTTTTTGTTGTTGTTGTTGCTTTCCTTTTTCTTTTTAAGACTTATCTGTTTTTATTTCATATGTATGAATGCTTTCCCTGCTTGTATGTATGTGTACCACATGTGTGCCTGGTACTCTCGGAGACCAGAAGAAAGTGGCAGATCCTCTAGAACTGGAGTTATAGATAATGTCAGTACTGAAAACTCAAACCCAGATCTTTTGCAAGAACAGCCAGTGCTCTTAACCACTGAGTCATCTCTCTACCTTACTAGTCATCTCTAATAAATTTTGTTTGGTATTTTTACGAGTGTGTGGTGGTAGAACATTCTTATTATGTTAATAATTCATATTATATTCACTAGTGTTTATTCATCATATATGACATTGAATTACACAAACACATTTTCATACAAGCACATAATGTACTTTGAGTTTTCCAAGTAACTCAAGAAATTGAGCATCTTCATATGTGGTCAGTTCACATCTCCTTTGCCTAAGTGTCTGTCGAGAGCTGATCCAGTTTTTATTGAATTGTTTTCTTCTTCTAAATATATTCTAGACACTAGTTTTTTAGGCATAAGTTAATTTATTTCCTTGACATGTAGAACCAAAAAAAAAAAAAAAAGCATCAAGAAAGAGTCTAATTAAGGCGGCACACACCTTTAATCCCAGCACTGGGGAGGCAGAGGCAGACCGGAATCTGTGAGTTCAAGGTCAGCTTGGGCTACAAAGTGAGTTCCAGGACAGCCAGAGTTACAACAGAGAAACCCTGTCTCAGAAAAATAGATCAAATTGACTGTTGTACTGTTGTATTCTAAGTATGAGTTTGGGGGCAAACAAAAGCAATGTAAAGCTTTTCCTGGAATATTTATAAAGGGCTCGTAGTAGTCCATTAGCAGTTCTATAGGTCTGCTGGAATGTGACTCAGTTTACTTCAGAAAGAACGTTTTCTCAGGTGATTCTGTGCTAACATCTCAATATCCCTTCTTGTTTTCTACTATTTTTCTTTGCCCAAACAAACAGTGCAACTTTTTGGAACTTTCAAAGCCTTTCCGTGAACTTTTTGGTTTTTAAAGATTCGTTCTTTATGGTTTTAGTTTGAATTGTTGCTAGGAAAAAAAAGGAAGGTTATTTAGGGGCATTAATTAGCTTTAGCCAAAGCAAACTGCAATCTCTATAAGGACAGTAATCATATTAAAGGGAATGTTCCACTTTCTCTCTCCCAGCAGTAGCATTGAGTTGTTGCTGTCATTCAGATTCATTCAGCTGTCTGTAGAGGCAAAATAATTAACAAGATTCTAGAGGATCCACATGACTAAAGTGGGGTTGTTGTGGCCTGGGAAGGGTGAGGGGTGCTTTAATAACAGGATTCCAATAGAGTTAATGAAGGGCTTTCCCGTGTGGAAAACACTGTTCATTTGTTTTCAGCTCTGACAGAGGCCCAAGCTAAAAAAAACTGGCTCAAGCTGTAGAAAGGTTGAGTATGGTTAGTGCCAGGCATAAAAATTTTATTATCAGCATCAATATTGTTAAGAGATTAAGCAATGGAACAAGTCTGGAGAGATCCTAAAGATATGTTAAAATAAAAAAGATAACAATCCAAGAGGAATGCTTTAAGTGCCCATTGATTTATAGCATTTTGTTATTAGAGGGAACTTTAGAAATTTCTAATATTCTTTACAGATGAAGATGTGAAAGGACATTATGTAAATCGTCTGCGACCACATAGCTGGTGCAGATATTAATATTTTAACTCACACGTTTCAATTGTCATCTTATGTATGGCACCAAAGAAGCAATGCAGTTGTTTCTCTTCACTAAAATAGTCACTTAAATATGTGTGTTATCTTTTCCTAAGCCCCTGAAGCTCTGCTAATGTAAAGACCTGTGTGTATCCATACTTGTCACTCTCAAGATTCAAAATTTCTATCTTGAGATTTTAAAAATTTGTTTATGTATATGAACAAATACAGTACTTTGAGTGACTGGATTATTTGATCTGAGATGATTAATAGTGATAGAGAACACGAGAGGACATTGCCACATCCTTTGTGTAGGCTGTCACATTTTGATATTCTTCATAAACCATTGGTTTTCCCTGGGCTTCAAAGTCTACCATTTGGTGAGTGGCTTTAGGTCAAGTCCTGTGACTAATTTGCTTTCCTTAAAAGTAGTGCATTATAAAGCATTAGACTTTAAAGTAATTAGTTAGAACAGGAGAAAATACATTTAGGCTGCCAGTTTACTGTGAACAAGATCTGCAAATGTGAATTCTAACCACTGAGATCAGGGGGATAAATTGCTTCTTAAGGATGCTACACACATGAGCATAACACAAGGAAATTGGCACAAGGCATTTTATTTGGTTGTGCTTAAATTAATTTGGTTACTCATGCTTCGAACCTGTTCCCACTAGTCTATCTATAGTGAAAAACATTCACATAGTGTTGTTTGAAGGCTTATCTGAGTACTGGAACTAAGACAAGGGGCTGGGGAGGGAGTTCAGTCAGCAAAGCACTGGCCTCGTAAGCTCCTGAGTTTGATCCCTAGCACCACATAGAAATTCTGGGCATAGGAATGTGCCCTTGTAATCTTAGTGCTGGAGAAGCAGAGGCAGATGGATCCCTGGGGCTGACTAGCCAGCCAGTCCAGCCTAGTTGGTGAGCCTTGTGTTCTAGTGAGTGCTTGTTTTTCTCAAAAACGAGGCAGACAGCACCTGAAGTTGACTTCTGGCTTCCATATGGACAATCACCCACACGTACTTGGAGCTACCCCTATACGTGTGCATACACCTCATAGATACCACATGCACATGAGACGGGTGGGGGAAGAATGAGAATGAGCATACTTTAAAGTACCTAGATTACCTGCCTCCAGCCTTTTGCTTTCCTTGGATTTCGACATAGGCATTGGAATCCTTTAGAAACGCAACAAATTCCTTCATAAGGATATTAATCAAGCTGTTTACATTTGAAAGTATTTAAACAAGTATTTAAGCTGTCCTTGTGTGGAACGCTCAATTCACAGGTTGCTTTAATTTTATCAGTTTGATGCAAAAGAAATTTTAGTTTCAGACTGAGTTATTAAGTCATTACAACTAGGCTTATTAATCAAAATAGGAACTATTATGAACAACACATTTTTAGCCAGTAAGTTTGCTTATAAATAAAAATCTTGGCTTCAGGATCTGATAAACTCTTAGAAAGCACTTTCTGCATCCCACTGGCTGTGGTAGTGCAAAAAGTTATCGAGATGCTTTAAGAAGTGGTAGTTGGTTGGCAAGAAATCAAGTGACTATGGCAGATGAAGCAAAACTTTGTAGTCAGTTCATTCAACCTTTGAAACATTGTACGGTGTGTGGTCTGAGGTTGAGAATCAAGCCCTTCCAGTTTACCATGCTGGCTGCAGTAGTTGCAGTTTCCGGAACATCTGCTCTACTTGTTGACATACTTCTTAGATGGAAGGGTTTCACTGGGATGCAGCATGTTTTGGTGGATCAGACTGGCAAGAGCCTGGGCATCAGTGATCATGACCTTTCTGTGCATGTTTTGCTTGGGGAAGCGCTTTGGGCAGCTTCATGATCCAAACATGGAGCTAGCTGTCACATAAAATCCACTTTTCATCGCAGATTCATTATTGTTGCACAAAATAACAGCATTACTTTTTTTTTTTAAAGTTTTGGTCGGCTTGTATGTCATTCTCTTACTGAGATTCTCACCTTTCAAATTTGCTTCAACTGCCAAACATTGGATGGTCCATGTTGAGTTCTTTGGCAACTTTTCATGTGGATGTGAATCAGCTTCCATGATTGCAATCAGCTTGTCGTCATCAACTTCCAGTGGCAGGCTATGTTCCTTATCATTAAGGCTTTTCATTCCTTTGCAGATTTTCTAGAACTATCACTCACTGTGTGTTCATTAACAGCTTCGGGACTAAGTTCATTGTTAACATTGAGAGGTGTCTCTACTGCTTTACCACTCATTTTGAATTCTAATAAGAAATCACTCAAGTTCGCTTTTTGTCTAACAGCTTTTCCATAGTATAAAATAAACTTAAATATAAATTAATAAGTTACTAGTTTTTAAAAAGCAAAAATATGCATTAAAATATTGTATAACTTAATCACAGTTATTAAGAACGTATTCTTGTATCACACAGCAAATTTTAACATTCTAAAAAAACCACAATCACTTTTGCACTTATGTAATAATATCTTTTCAGATTTAATAAAAGGCACTCAAAAGGTTAAGTTGGTCAAAAAGAAGTTTATTTGGTGCCTATGATTTCTCTACCCAGTCTTGGGCTAGTTTTAGGGTAGTTTTTTATATCAGGATTGCTTTTAATGTGTTAATTTGCCAAAAGAGAACTATTAAGTTTTTGAATATTTGAAATCTTATTTTTTTTAAAAATAGAAACAAACACAGTTCTTTCTAAACCATCCCCCAGATACATGCTCAGATTAAAAAGAAGAGAGGGAAGTCTAAAACCTTTGTATAGTTTCTTCAATGGATCACTCAATCCTCTGTGACCTGAAATGAAAAGTCATTCACTATAAACACAGAACCACTTTCCAAGACTGATGGTGTGAGTTCCGAGAATAGTAAATCACTTTGAGAACTGGAACTTTGGGCAATACCACACCAAAAGGAGAGCGGTCCTGTGTAGCTGACTTCCACAACTGTCAACTCCCTGCAAGAAAGTGAGACGCTGAGCCCAGGTGCTATGTTTAGAACCCATCCAAAGAGTCTGAGGGCAACCTTCATTGGTCCCTGTAGAGACAGAGCAGAGAAGTCATGAGAGGCTTTGCCTCTGAGAAGACTGTGCAGCTCATTAATTCATAGTCTGCACTTTCCACTCCTCTGCAGAGGCTCATCCTAGCCTCCAAGGTAGATCTGAAAATGCTTTTCCAGATATTGTAGGTGGCGATGCCAGAGTAGGGTGCAGCTCATTGCTCCAGTTTGGAGATAAACTCCCGGATGGACTGGCAGGGAGGATGATTCATGTTAGATCTTTATATATTTGCAGCACTTCATTTTTATTTTGGGTAAGGACTGAAATTAATTATTTTCCTTAAATCTATAGGTCTGGGTTTTCTGAGGTCTTTGTATGGGCATTGCTGTAAAGTCTTCTTCCTAAATTGAGAAAAAGTTGTTATTAAGGGAGACTGTATTTCAGATTCAGATTATTCCAGAGAAAAATCTCCTTCCCAGCTGTCCAAAACATTTGGTTGGAATCTCAAAAATTTAGTTTCAAATTGCATTTATTATTGGCAAAAATATGATGAATGATTTAAATGAAATTTCAGATGAAATATGGAAATTATATTTTGTCAGGATTTTGATAAGAGCAAGGAATCAGGGATGAGCATTTAAAAGCCATGCATCTCTTCATTATTGAAGAAATGATTATAATTCTGAATAGTGACAGTGCACTGTATGAAGAGCTTTTTGGAAGTAAATACGACACCATTTCCCTTCCATTCTTCTTTTTGGTAAATTTGTTCACTTCATTTCCCAGCACTGAAAGGAATGGTATGCACGCAAGAGCCACCACCATCACCTCTGTAGTCCTGTGTCCTTGCCACATGATGTGGCTGGATGCTGCTGAAGAGATGCGCAGCCATTTAACTTAAAATCAGCAGCCCATTAATTTGCAAAGAGCTGCCTAGAAGGTAGAGACAGTTAAGCTGAACATTTTACCTGCAGATACATGGTATTTTTTTGTTTTGTTTTGCTCATCAGACCTAACTGTGTAGTTTTTAAGCTTAACAAGTATCTACTGTTCTTATTCCTCTCTCATTAACCCAAATGAAGGATTTTTTTTTCAAATTTAACTTAAAAATTCCTGAACCATTTACATTTGATAAATTTGAATGGAGAGATTCATGAGCCAAGTTGGGGTATAAGTGCCACTGTTAAGTTCTAGCTAGCAGTGTGAGTGGGCAGGAAAAGGAGCCAGTTCAGGTAGCAGTGGATCCTTGGTGAGTCAGAAACAGGTTTAGGAGGGTGCAGGAAGGACAAACAGAGAGTCTGGCAACCTCAGTCATCACTGAACTCTGAGAATGTGAAGATGACATTCAGAAATGTCTAGACATTCAAATTTACTGGACACAAAGTTTTAAATATTTCTCTCTTTTATAAATGCACACATACCCACACAGAATTTTTTTCTGAAGGCAAGATTTGGAGCAGCATACAACAGAAAACAAAATCTTTGGTATAATAGCAATAGGGGAACAGAACATAAATTTGAGCTCTGGTCCTGGAGAATAAAGATGTGAGAGCAGAGAGTTGGTTGACCCAGAGAACCTTAAGCATCCCTCTGTTTGGACGGAGAGTGAAGGGTGGGCCCCTGAACACACGAAGTATGCTTGCTATAGGCTATACTCTGTTTCCTGTGTCAAGACAGAGAACACTGGAGAAAAACAAGGAATTATGATTGTTTACAGAGACTATAATAGCTGATTACCACCTGTCTGGCAGGCACTGTGTTTTACATTCATATCTCATTTAAGCTCACAGTAGCCTTAAAAGGTAAGTAAAAACTTACCCTAAGACCCATACTAGTAAGTGATAGTACTTTAATCTACACTGAGGTATGCTAGATTACAGAACATGTTCTTAATTCCTGACCTGTATGTTCTCAAGTTTCTGCTCTTAATGTCATTTCATTCTAGTAGACGAGATAATGGCCATGGGTTGCTGTGGGAAGAGTAAAAGAGATTCATCCCCAGTGCTGACACGGAACTGACTTTGCACTTGTAATAACTATACAGGGATGAAAGCAAATGGTTCTGATCAGAGATGGTACAGCAAGGTTTCACAAAAGAACTCATACCCTTTTAGAATTCAGATGGAGAGAGGTTCCCCAAGGGTTTCAGGGTCGAAGCACATTCCAGAGGCATTACAAATGAAGCTGTAGTTGAGTTGACAAAACCTAAATGGGGAGAAAGCTTTGTATTCATAGCATAACTGGGAACTGCTGCTCCTTCCTTAGCCTTCAGAGATACACCCCTAGAAGGTAGGATCATCTGGGTCATTAGTGGGTTCTATGTCCCAAGAGCAGACAGCTATGTGTATAGAAAGCAGACCACAATTGCCTGGCTTTTGTAAACAGGTTTAGTGAGAGAAGGTTTCTCCGACATATCTGAGTCATAAAATTTAGTGTTCAGAGCAGAATGAAAACCCACCTGGGTGATTTTCTATCTTAATAGCCCCTAGTTCTAAATTTTCTTGACAGTTTTCATTTCTTGTCCCCAACAGCTGTCAAAACAAACCTGCAAGTTATCTTTGCTTAGTGTTTGTATTTGTGTGTATACACACATACATATATGTGAATTTAACTATAATCTAACATCCTGCTTACATAGTTTACACTAGAAGAATGTGAAATTATGTTTGGTTTTTCCTTTCTGATGAGTGCCATTTAATTAATTTTTACTTTACAAATTGCCATCTTTAGCAATTGCATTGCTTTAAAATTTTTAAATTACATGCATGCATCAGCACATGTTTAAAGTCAGAGGACAAGTTGTGGGAATTGATTCTCTCCTTCCACCATCCAAATCTTAGGGATCAAGCCTTGGAACTTGGTTTGTAGACCAGGCTGGCTCTACATAGCGATCTGTGTGCCTCTTACTCTCAGGTTGTTGGAATTTAAAGCATGCACTAGTATGCCCATTAAACATGCATAACTTTTTTAGGATAATTTTACTTTTGCTTGTTAACCTGGTTGTTTGGGTTTAATAAGTACCTAAAGCAGGGTATGAAAAGCAGAACATTCTGGCACTTTTCCCACTTTGTATTTCTTTCCCCTGTATAGATGCCAGATTCCTTTGGGAAATCATCATTTGCAAAAGGTCAGGAGCAGAAGGCAGGCCATTCTTTAGTGCAAGATTGCTGCTAATTGGAGACTAAATATCTATAACCTTGTCAGAGTTATTTGTATTTGAAAGAAAACATTTATATACAAGAACCTTTTGGAAAATAAAACACTATAACACAATGTGTGAGCTGGGGCTGAGTAGGGGACAGACTGGGAAGCTTCAAAATAGCTGCCGTGCAGAGTGAAATCATTAGCTAATTAGATGGCAAAGCATTTTCAGAATATTTTCTTTTCTTTGTTGAATGAGGTTTTCTGACCCCATGGCCAAAACAAGCATTTTACTGTGTTTGCCAATTGCAGATTAAACATTTAATCGTTTCAAAGGAAAAATAAATGCGAAAATGGGTGAGTTGTCAGAACCTAGTTAAAGCCCAGAAGGAATTCACTGGCTGAATTCTGAAGACTGCCTACTGAAGCCTTGGCAGTCTTCCCCTTCTATGCCACTTGATGGTACTTCTCCAGCCTGTATCAGGCACTCCTGGCCTGCTGTGCTTTTCACTCACCCTCTACTCTATCTCTTCTCCTTTATCATCCTGTGTCCCAATATACCCATGATGAAATTTTAAGTCATTCTGTTGATACAGAAATGGCATCATGTATGTGTGTGTGTGGAGGTTAGAGGACAGCTTTGTGGAGTGGGTTCTCTCTCTTTACATGAGTTCCAGGCATCAAACCCAGGTTATCAGACATATGAGGTAAGTGCCTTAAGTGAGCCATCTCTCTGGCCCCAGAAACTTTATTTTTATTGCCATATTAAGGTATGCTTTGGTGGTACTTCTGAAATATTAGAAGCATTTCTTCCCATGACTCTGCCCCTCTGCATTCTAAACCTCCATGTCCATCGTCTCAATAGACCATATCCAAATCCTTATAACACTGTGCTTTTAGGGAAAGTTGAGGCTGTCTCTTTGCCAAGTAGAATCTACTGATCTTTTGCTTTGGCATCTAAGACAGCTCTGTAAATTGAGTTGCTTTTTTAAGTGAATGAAATCTAGAGAATTCTAGCAAAGAACTTACTAAACTAAGAATTTACCATATTGGACTTATCTCTTGCAATCTGTGTTGTGTCTTTGAAAGCTTTCATCTTCACAGTCTGACTCACCGAAGTGTGGCCTCTCAGGAGTTAGGTGTTTACGAAGTTGAGAGGACCTTAGATGGCTGCCTTCCCAGGGTTCTGTGTAGCATACAGATACCACTTGTCCATGGCCGTCACTTGTTGAAGAGGCAGCTTTCGTTCCCACTCTTGGATGTAGTCAGCACAGTAGTGAGGATTTGAGCCTTGGGTTGCATGTCTTGCCCACTAACAGGAACTTCACGCCTTGTTACCTGCCATTGTGATGCCCCTCAGTGTGATCTGACCCATCAGTTTTTAAACTTAACATCCACTGTTACTCATTAGCACCTAAGTCAGCCAGACACATCCACCTGTCTCTTGAGCATTCCTACCCTTACTGTACGTACTACTGTTCTTGGCTAAGGCAGCTTTTTATTTTTTCTTGGCCAACTAGAACCATATTTTCCTGACTCTCTCAGTCTTTCTTTTCTCATTTCTTGTAACAATAGCATCAAGATCACTTTATTATTTTTCCTCTACTGCCTTGATTTTGCTCATCATTTCAAATGTGTGTCTCATCTTTCCAACCAGCATATAGGCGCTCAGAGATAGCCTCCCCGTTCATGGCACTTACCACAGTACTTTCTTTTCTTCATAGGTGTCCAGTTAATATTTGTTCATCATTGAAGAGTAAGCCATTGTTTTTTGCTATCACCTGTTTATTATCTTTTCCCTGAGATAGAATTTTATATGCTAGTTTTATTTTTAATAAAAGCAATGTGAAACTAATACAGATACAAAGAAAAACATCATTTGAATAAGGAAAGAATAAGAATAGTCATTTGAAGTGAAGCACTGGTCCTGGAAATAATAAGCATATACAAAGATACAAATGTGGAAACAAGCATTGAATGATATTATGTTTTTATTTCTCCCCAGGTGTGGTCACTCACCTATCTACCGCTCCCGGGAAATGGCAGCTCGTGCCTTGGTCCCCTTCATTATGAAAGACCAAATACCAAGCACCCTCCGTGCTCTACTGGACTCACTCCCCAACAGCACCGACCAGTGTTTCCGACAAAACCATATTCACGGGACACTTCTGCAAGTAAGTAAAATGACTCTGCGCCTTACACAGAACATCACAAGATGAACTTTGAGTTCTCATATTTTTAGCAGATGAAGACTTGATACATAGCCTTTTTTGTTGTTTTTGTTGTTGATTTTTTGAGACAGACTTTCTCTGTTGTAACTCTGGCTGTCCTGAAACTCACTCTGTAGTCCAGGCTGGCCTTGAACTTCCAGAGATCTGCCTGCCTCTGCCTCCTGAGTGCTGGGATTAAAGGCATGTGCCATCACCGCCCAGCTTATTTTTACTTCTTAAAGACCAATATCTCCCAAATATGATTTCGTTCACCCCAAGTGTGAACCAGTGTGTGCTGATTTGGCACATTAGCCTATGCAGTAAATGCTGCCTAAATAGAGTATGCCTACTGTTAAAGTTTCAAACTCCTGACCAACTGCTGGCTGAAATACCTATTTAACATATCAAGTGAGCCTGTCCACTAGGTTCTCCCAGAATCCCTCAGCCCCTACCTGTTACAGGGTCATACCCACCCCATACCCTGAACTCTATAGCCCAGGGGTCTGGGCTGCTCTTCCCTATATAATCCAGCCATTTTGGCTACCTGTCTTGGCCTCTTTTGGCCTCCTGGCCTTTTAGTCTCTGACTTCCCCTCTTTCTCCTCTCTTCCTTCTCCTTTTCTTCACATGGCCAGGCAGCTCAGTCTGGTCAAGTCCACTGTGGACTCTCCCAGATAACTCTTCCTCTAATTATATTCTTCTTTTTATCTACAGTAAACTTTCTCCTCCCCCATACCTATGAATGGTCATGTCCTTTTCCTTTTTATTTCTTTTTCATCCATCTACAGAACCTTCCGGGCCATTCCTTGCTCAGGGTTGTGATGGTTTGAATGAGAAATATCCCGCAGTATCTCAGGCATTTGAATGCCTGGTCTTCATTGGTAGCACTGTTTAGGAAGGCTTTGGAGTTGTAGCCTTATTAGAGGAAGTGTGTCACTGGTGGCAGGCTTTGAGAGTTTGAAGACTCACACCATTTCTAGTTTGCTCTCTCTGCTTCCTGCTTGTGGATTCAAGATAGTAATCCTCAGCTTTCTGTTCCTGCCACCATGCCTTCACTCTGCCATCAGACATGATCTTCCACTCTGTATGTGGGCTACCTTTCATATTCTCAGGTTTACTTTGTTGACTATCATGTGAAACTCGAAGGAAAGGAAAAAGCCTCCAATTCTGGGCTTCTATGGCTGTTGCTCTTGCTCATAAGGCTTATTTGGGGATTGAGTGTAGAGAATCATAGTGTGGGTGGTGGGGGGTATTTACTGTGTTGGTCTAACAGACTCATGAATTTATCAAGGTTGCTTCACCCTGGTTGAAAAGGAAGGCAAAGGTGTATGAAGTCTTCTGACGATCTGAACTATTTTCAGTGGCTCTTCAGGGAGAACATCTAAGGGGTTAACGTTGGAGAGGAATCTTTAGCTTGTAGATTCTTCTACACATAAAGCTACCTTTGAAACCAGCAAATACTTGCACTTGGAAAAGAGATGTTAGGGACCTGAGAGGAGTGATACTCGCCATGGGACTTTCTGAGGCAGCTAAGTAAATACAAAACTGTTAGTTTTTCAAGAGCAGGAAATCATTTTGTAATCAGAAAACAAATTATTTCACAGAACATTTTCTTGAATTACACATTTTGACTCTTTGAAGATGTTTACATAAACATATCAAACCCCAGAGTATTTCTTCAGTATACCTTAAAAACAAAAATGCGCTGATCCCTGAGTTTCTGGGACTGCGGAAGACTCAAATTATAGGGCATGCAGAATGAGAACATGTGGGTTCATTTCCTAGTCATTTCAAAACCAGAAATTCAGAATGGCAGTGCTGAAGTAGATGGAAGTGGCCCACATAAGGAAGGTGAAATTGTATAGCCGCTTCTAAAGAGCCCAGGGTAAATGACATTACATCTCAATAAAGGCCAGATAAGACCCATGGACACTACCTCATTTGGAAACAACACTAGCAAGCCACCCATCTTTTAAGCAGAATTAACTGTTTTTATTGCCAAAATTCTTCATGTTAGAAACTCAATGTTCTTACTAGGTTACTTATCACTCCTAAGAAGTTGCAGTGAAGTTAGAAAGTTCTCTTGTTGAGACCGAGTTTATCCAACAACCCTGAGAAGAAGTTTGTTCTGATTCTTGTGTATTTAACTAACATTTTGATGCTCCATAGGAAAGTCTATAGCATCTGAGCGGAGAGTTTGAGTTTGAGGTTTGTTCATCCACCATATCTTTTGGTCATGTTTCTCATGCTATAAAATACAAAGTTCCTTTGTAAAGTAGACAGGTTAGATAATGTGGTTTGTTGGAAAGTGAGAAAACCACTTGTGTATTTATCTGAATATTCTAGAATATTTTTTTCTTCAATCTAAACAATCACTCAAGTGTCATGTATCCCTTGATGTAAGAACACAGGCTGCATGCATTTCCCTACTAATTGACATCAACATTTTTTTTTTCCTGTTTTACCAACAGAACATGTCAAACACTTCGATTCTTTTATTTTTCTCCCCAGTTTGGAGACTTGATTTCTCCACTTTGAGAATTCTGAGCTTTAAAAAAAAAAAAAAAAAAAAAGAGTTCTTTTTCCTGCCTGTGGAGCTTTGTGATAGTGCCCACCCATTGTCCAGTACAACATACTAACCTAGGTAGACTTCAGATGATCTAGGTCAATGATTGCCTTCCTAATGCTGCAACCCTTTATGAGTTCCATATGTTGTGGTGACCCCCAACCATAAAATTATTTTCATTGCTACTTCATAACTGATTTTTCTACTGCTTTGAATCCTAACATAAATAACTGATATGCAGGGTGGTCTTAGGTAGCCCCTGTGAAAAGGTTGTTCTACCCCCAAAGAGGTCATGATGCACAGATTGAGAACTGCTGGCCAATGAAAGTAAAGTAACATTTGGAGCATTTGTAATTTTATTCATGCTCTTAGCAAGCCTGCAAAGTTCATTCAGTTGAAGTAACCCTAAAGGGTGACTTGTATGGAGCCACAGAGATAGTCAGAAACAGACATGTATTTCACTCTTAAAACAGCACTTTTTTTTCTCTTTATAATGTGCTTCCTCCCTGAGAGTTGATGAAAGTAATAGCTTTTCATGACTAGAGAAATTAAACCAAGAATCCATCTCTTTTCTGTTTTTTTCTGTTACCAGTTTGGTCTCCTTAAATTCAGTATGTTGTGATTCGTCAATACTGGAAGCAAAGTAAGATCACCAGTGTTTTAGAGGTTGTCAGGGGCAGTACTAAAACCCAGAAAAGATGCAGTGGAAAAGATACAGTGTATCTTCCCACGCATCTCTTTCTTTTTTTTTCTTTGGTTTTCTGCTTAACTCTGTTAGCTGGAACAACAGGATTCTCCCAGACTGTAGTTAAGTCACAACAGCCACACCCTGTGTCATCCCTAAACCATAGAAATTAAGGATCTAGGAAATGGTGAGGCCATGGGAAGTGTTGAAGATTGAGTTTGACTGAGCAAACATCTCATGCCTATCCTGTTCTAGGTGCTGCTGGAGCACAAGGAGTTTGCCCAGGTTTCTTCCTCCTGGTGTGGGGAGCTCTAGGTACAGCGAACTCCCTGCGGGCAGGGACAGGGGAGTAAGTGAAGCTGAGATAGGCACAGACAGCCAGGTGGTTGGGCATGAGAGAAGACAGAGATGAGGCCCTTCCTGATGGAGTCAGGACCTCTGAACAGATGGGAGACCAGAGCGCACCTAGACTGGTGAGGACAGCTTAAGGACTGGAGAGAGGAGGATCTTTGAATCACTTTCTTGGAAATAAAGCAGGAGCCTAGAAAGAAAGATGGATCAGTCTGGCTAATGTGTGAAGAGTTGCTGTTCAACGAGCAGGGATCAGACATCCAGCCTTCAGTGCTTTCCCCAGAGCCAAGCAATAGAAGGAACTTGAAAATCCAGGATAGAGACAGTTTTTCACTAATATTGTTGCATCAGTACTTACAAATAATTATAATTTTAAGAGTTATATCCATCTTTTAAAAGTGTACTCAGAGTAGACAGTCTGTGCTCTAAGAGTTCCAGAAAAGAAAACAGTAACTATTATATTATTTCCTCTGTCCTCCAGTGTAGCCTTTTCCTGCACTTTCTGTACCTGGGCCTGTTAGATAGATGTAGAGTGAACTGGAGAATGCCTCTGCTTTTATTTAGTGAATATTTACTGAGTAGTTTTTAAGTATATACAGTTATGCCAGGTACCATGGAGATCACAAAGAAGAGTTTATTTATAACATGGTCCCTACCCTGAAGAACCTTGTGATCTTCTTTGAAAAATGAGATGCCAACATTGCAAGCAGTTACACAGAAGTATGTAGCAGCACATAATGTGT
Source organism: Cricetomys ansorgei (assembly GCA_026225945.1). Classification (NCBI taxonomy): domain Eukaryota; kingdom Metazoa; phylum Chordata; class Mammalia; order Rodentia; family Nesomyidae; genus Cricetomys; species Cricetomys ansorgei. The sequence continues at coordinate 11,611,361 of JAMJFZ010001264.1, forward strand.
GCTTAAGGAATGTCACAGTCATGCACCTGAGGTTAGGCTGGGCTGGGCTGGAGTGAGTGCAAAGGCTTGATGGACATTGGGGCTTGGGGTTAACCAACATAAGAAAATATTTGCATGGGGACCATGTGCTTAGCCAGTGGTTAGTTTGAGGGTGTGTTGAGGAGAACATGATTGGAGGGGAGGTATAGGTCAGCATGTGAAAGACTAAAAATGATCTAAGAGATTTTGAGCTAAAGAAAGCATTTGTAGGAAAATGAGTGCAGTATATTGAAATAACAGTCAAAATGTAAGGATTCTATTAGTGTGCTGTGAGTGTGCATAGAGACTGTCAGTTGTGAGTTTTGGCTGCTTCTCAGAGGGTCCTCTGGTTATCACTGTCCCCCACCCTCGCAAGAGCTTCCATTCCCTCAGGTTCCCCCACAGAGCTTCTGCCTACCAGCTTGTTATCCTGTGCACCTGGTTTGTTTGGAATTACATCCTTTCCCTCAGACTCCATCAGAAACTCAGTGAGTCTGGAAAAGAACACTGTTACACTGTCTCAGACAAAGAACTCTTTAACCATTCCAAAGGGGAAATTTGAAGTTCATAAAGTGAAAGACGATACAGGATCTGCCTAGATAGGATAATCTAGTACTTTTCTAAGTTTGTTTTCATCTCTCCAGCTCCTCCTAGTCATTCCATTGTTATTGTTTTGAGATATTTTATTACTCAAGATAATTCTAAGTATACCCCAAAAAACCATCAGAACAAAGCAGCACACTGTATCCAATGTGGGGCTCTGTCATTTCCTAGGATTCCTATCAAATAGCTCATAGTATATGGGCCAATGATGTGATGGAATTTGGGGAGGGGGGGTTCCCTGTCCAATAAAAGTATTATTTTGTGAAGATGCCAATCTAATACGCAAAAAATAATACCTCATTGCTTTTGTTGGTGTAGCATTTTGGGGATTGCACAGTGTGTATACTTGTTCTATAGACCTTGGGTTCATTTAGGATGCCTAGTTTATTTCAGTTAAGGAATTGATTAGCCTTTTTAAAGCACTGTGGTTGAGGAGACTGAAATAAATTGGCAGCACCTGAAGACTTGCAGTAAAGTGAACCCAGGGACCTAAAGAAAGAGTCAAGGAAATAGAGCTCATTTCCTGATTTAAAGCACATGGTTGCCAAAGCGCTCTTCTATATTTCACTACTATTGTATTTTGTCTCCATCACCTGTCATCTGCCTGTTGTTGAAAACCTTTGCTCCATGGTACCTGTGGATTCCTTCTATCATTCTGTGGGCAGGATGAGATATAGTTCTCTTGAATACTCATGATCATGAAAACCCCACTCCTGACCTTGGAACAGGCTATGGTTCAGCAAGCTACAATGTATTCTGCATAGACAATGAGTAGGATGGGGAATTCAGAACTCGGACTGAAAATCCCACTGGAAGCTCCATATTTCCTTCCCTGCCTCACCCTCCACCCCCACCCATCCACGCACACAAAAGTGCTGTGAATATATAAGCCAGTCCTTTGCATCCTGCCCCAGCTTGATCAACTTGCACCATGTTTCCTTGGAACTTAAGTTTGCCCTCCCCAGACTCAGGGAGCTCAGTATATTTCTAGGTTCTGTTTACCAGGGAGAAGTTTGTGGAAGTAATACAAATTAGAACTGTCTCATGTCTCCAGCTTGAAACTTGGATTCCTGGCTGGGTGTGATTGTCGTCTGTCTCACTGAGCCTCTCCTGGGCAGGAGGTAGGAACTATGTGGGAAAATCTTCTCCAAGAATAGATGTTCTATTGAAAACTTAGTCAGAACATCAAATTTTGAATGCTAAATTAAGTATAAAACTGTCTCCAGATTACCAGAATTTGGCCCCAAAAAGGAGACTAGTGGATCTAGGTAAGGGTGCTAAAAATACAAGGCGGACATAGTAATCATAGTAACTTTATTTATTAAGAGTCGCTTAAATGTTACATGGATCTCATGTATGTAAATGTTCAGCAATCCAGTAAATTTATAACTTGATTCTTAAAAAATGTTATGATGTATGAAAATAAGACTTTAAAATACTTTTTTTTTTGGAGGAGGAGGAAGAGGAAAGGGTTTATTTGGCTTACACTTCCTATCAGTGTTCATCATTAAAGAAAGTCGAACAGGACAGAACCTAGAGGCAGGAACTGATGCAGAGGCCAAGGAAGGAATGCTGTTTACTGCCTTGTCCCTCTTGGCTTGCTCAGCCTGCTTTCTTCTAGAACCCAGGACCACCAGCCCAGGGATGGCACCACCCACAATGGGCTGGAACCTCCACCATCAATCAATAATTAAGAGAATGCCCTACAGCCAGATCTTATCGAGGGATTTTTCTCATTTGAGGTTTCCCCTTTTCAATTAATTCTAGCTTGTGTCAAGTTGACATAAAAGTAGCTCAGCACAATTAACCCTTTGTTAACTTAACACACAAACACAACATTGTTAAGCTTAAAATACATTCTTACTACCTCTTTTAGAGGTTGTCAAATAATTCTTTTACATATCCCAGTGTGCGTGCGCTCTCTCTCTCTCTCTTTTTTTTGTGTGTGTGTGTGTGTGTGTGTGTGTGTGTGTGTGTGTGTGTGTGTGTATGTTTAAAGAGTTGGATAGTCATGGTAGCACATGCCTTTAGTGCCAGCACTCAGGAGGCAGAGGTAAGTGAACCTCTGTGAGTTCAAGGCCAGCCTGATCTATAGAATGAGTTCCAGGACAGCCAGAGTTACAACAGAGAATCCCTGACTTGAGGGGGCAGAATTTGATAGTCCTGAGTGTGTAATTTGGAGGTTGAGCACCTGCCTAGCATGTATGTGTCTGTGGGTTCCATTCCTAACACTGTACATTTTGGATAAACTCATGTTTTTTGAGAACTTCATGTAAATGGAGTTGCTAATTGAGCTAAGAATTTGTACTTGCAAATATTTAAGTGGTTTTGTTTGTTTGCCAAATTATGGATGCCTTCCTGCTTCATTCTCTACTTTTTTTTCCTTTTGGCTTGGAAATGGGATTGTTACATGCTTGCATTGGCAGCACTCTGAGGCAGCTGTTAGGTGGGTACCGTTTGTGATGTTTTATTACTGGATGACATTTATGGTGAAGGAATAGTGCTTTGTTTTTCACTAGGATCTTGGTCTTGTTTTGGTATTGTTCCTATTTGGAATACCTTTGAAATCTTTCAAATTTCTAGGAAAGGGGGGACATTTTGCTTGACTTCCTGAGGATCACATTTCATAAAGAACTTTAAAATTGTTTTCTTGGAGTTGCTTTTATATTAAATAGATTTAAGGTTGTGTGTGACTTTGAAGAGTTTGCAAGTACAGAAAATTCTATCACCTTTTTAATCTTCAAAGAAATCAGTATAATTAACATCCTACATGTGCTGTTTGACACCCCCACCCCCACCTCTACTGTTCAAGTCTTTAAAGATAACTTCATTGGTTATAGACAGTGAGAAGGGTTTTACATGTTAGTTTATGCTCGTTTATGTCAGGTAACTTTTACTTTCTTCTCCAACACAGGAAACAACATTTTATATCCCAACTTGTTTCTGATATACAGTATCAATTCCTGCTTAAAATTTGATTGTTTTTTAATACATTTCTTATACTGGAAAGCAGTATTCATTGATCAGTTTATAAGAGAAAAATTTAAGTATTGTCAGATTTGATTTTCAGAGATATTTGGAGAGCAGATACATGATAGTAATTCATGTTAAGATTCATGATTGAATATACAAACTCTGTGTGTGCACACAGGCCCAGGCACACTTTGAGGATCGAGGTACTAGAAATTTAAGCCTATGTTCTTCTTCAGAGTGAATTAGAGATGTAACATAATCCACAGATATTAACCTAAAGCATAAGGACATAGATTTCTGAAGAAAAGTGATAGCACTGCCCTTCCTTTCCAGTCTCATGCTTTCTGTTCCTCTCTGGGACTTCTGTGCCTCCATACAGGAAGACTGTACTGTTTTGCAGAAGCATCTTCAAGTTGTGTATTTTATTTTGTTATTCTTCACGGTCCTCACTTTTTCTATTTGTTTTTTCCTGAATGTTTCCTTTTCTCCCAAAGGGAAAGAACACAAAGTGAATAGATGTGCGCCATTCCTAGATGTCTGCCCACTTCAGCAGTTAACCTTAGGCATCAGTTGTTTAGTCACAATGAATCTGGTGATTTTTAAAATTCATATCAGGAAAGTGAGAATGGCCTGTTTGTTGATTTTGGGTTTGGTTTTTTTTTTTCCCGCCTCAGTAACTCTTCCTAGAGGGAGTAGTTTGCTATGGCGTTTTGCTGAGCATTCACCACAGTTTAGAAAGCCCTACCTCTCAAGGTTTGGTAGGGACCACATTGCTGGGAACCATTAAAAGTATTGCAAGTACAAACCCCTGGGCCACTCTTAATTTTTGGTTTTACTCAGAACCTGCATTTTCACAGGAATCTGAGTTTCACAGATTACCAGGAACATGCTTGTTTGTAGTATCAAAAATTCTGGCCCAGGACTGGGATGTCACTCTGTTGGTAGAGTGCTTGCCTAGCACACACAAGACCCTACCCTGGGTTTGATCGCTAGCACAATATAAACTGGGAATGGTAGTCCTCACCCAATACCTCAGCATTCAGGAAATGCAGGTGTAAGAATCAGGAGTTCAAGATCATTCTCAGCTACATAGTGAGTTCAGGCCCAGCCTGGGCAGCAACCTGTCTTAAAAACAAAAACAAACAAACAAAAACACACTAGTCCCTTTCAATATGCTCTACTGGGGACCAAGCCCATAGTTAGGTGCTTAGCTCTAAAGCCAACATGCAGTGTTTGATTATGCTCTGTTCCCATGGCAACAGAAAGCTGGGTTCGTTGCTGCCCACCTTACATGCTAAGCTCGCATTGCTGCTGATGACTTTTATAGCATCTTCTAGCACTACCCAGAGCTTCATTCCACCAAGAAAATAAGGAATTTGTGTAAGGTGCACTTTCCTTGTATTTTATCTCTCAGACTCCTAGTGCTAAGCACTATGTTTGTTTAATTTCCCCTAAGAACCAGTTTTAATACTTGGTCATTTCTATGTGGTATCTTATTTTTATTAGTATATTGTTTTTTTTCTTTTTATTTCTCTTTTTTAGACCTTTTTCTGGGTTCATTCTATGGTTTCTTTAACCAAATTCTTAAGTTAGGTGAATATTTCATTAATACTTTATCTATTTTTGATATGTACATTTATGGTGTACGTGCGCCTTTAATACTGTTTTAGCTCCATCTTACCTGTGTTATTTTGTGGTACTTCCATTCTTGTCCAGATCAAAATATTTGGAACTTTCTGTTATGACTTTTTTTCTTTAATGTATTATGCACTTTTTTAAAAGTTTAAACATTTGTAGAGAGGTTGCATTGTTAATTTTTCTTAAAATATTAGCTCTATGGTCAGAGGACATCTCCGATAACATTCCTTTTTCTGAGATTGATTGAGACCATTTTTGAGGTATGATAATATTATTTGTGAATTATATATTTTGAAGTCTATTCTGCAGTAATCTTACACATTCTTACTTTTTCTCTTGTGTGATAGCAATGTGAATTTTTTTAGTTCTTTTTTAATTCTATACACTAGCAGTATGCATTGTTTAAGAACATTTAAGCACTGTTTTTTGTTTGGTTAGTTGGTTTGTTTGGGTTTTTGTTTGTTTGCTTTTAGTTTTTCAAGACAGGGTTTCCCTGTGTAGTCCTGGCTTTCCTGGAACTCACTCTGTAAACCAGGCTGGCCTTGAACTAAGAGATTTACTTGCCTCTGCCTCCCAAATGCTGAGATCAAAGGCGTGAGCCACTACCACCTGGCTAGCAGTGTTCCTAATGTCTGAAATTTTCAAAAATTTTATGCTGTTTTTGGAGAATTATTCTTTTATCACTGAGTAGTATCCTGTTTATTCCTAGTTATGCCTTTTTAGCTTATATGCTAATGTTATTTCTGTCTGCTGTTGATACTGCTAAAACAAGTCTATTCTGCCTAAGATTCATTTTTTTTCATGCCTCTTGCTTACTAAATTATAGTTTTAGTTGTCCTTTATGAAGAGCATATATCTGATTTTGTTTCTATATTTAATCTGGTAGTTGCTGCCTCCTTTTGGTAAACTTTTTGGTTATGGTAATTTTAGGTTTACTAAAAAATTGTGAAAATATTACAAAAGGTTTCCATACACCCTTCACCTAGTTGTTCCCCTGTTTTCCCATTGTTACTATCCTATATTACTGTGCTGTTTGTCACACCAAGGAAGTAATTGGCACAGTGCTGTAAATCAAGCTGGAAAGACTCCTCTAGTTTTTAATCTGCTATTCTTTTTCTATCCGTTGCCACATTACATTTAGTTGTTGTATCCCCTTAGCATCCTTTAGGCTATCATAGTTTTTCAAGCATTTTCCTTGTTTTAATGCCTTAATATAGACCATTGGTCAGAAAGTTCCTCCATTTGAGTTTGTTTTTTGTTGTTGTTGTTTTGTTTTGTTTTTGGTCATGTTTCATTTTGTGGCTAAGCAAGGGACTAGGGTTTCGGAAGGAGGTCACAAAGATGGTTGCCATTTGCATCATGTCATATCAAGGGTGTGTAGGCTGACACATGCTGCCATTATGGCTTGTCACTGCTGTGTTAACCTTGGTCCCATAGCTTAGAGGTGATATTTACTAGGCCTACAACTGTCAAGTCCATTTCCTACCCCTCTTTCCACTCTTTGAAAGGAAGTTAGAAAATGCAGCCAATACTGGGGTTGTGGGGGGAGTGGAAGAAAAGAAGTTAATTTTTATTTCTTAGAGGTGAATATCCTTATAAATGTGTAATTCTAAGTGGAAAATCTACCCTCCATTAATTAATATTTCCAACCATTTATTTTCCATCAATATAGACTCATGAATATTTATCTTTTAATTTAGGTTTTAATCTAGTATTACGTCATTTATTTTGTTGCCCAGATGGTTTTCGCTTCAGCTAATATAAGCTCAGGTTCGTTCTTGTGATCCTTTGAAATACTTCCTTATCTCTTTGGCTTGATTGATTGCTTTTTCTTTTCTGGAATTATAAGGTATTTGCAAGGCTCACCTAGATTAATTAATTGTCTCTCCAAGGAGTTCTGGTTCCTTTTATTAGCAAATAATATTAGACATCAAAATCACAATACTCTGTACTCATTGCTACTAGAGTGCCATTGTTTCTAGATATGCTCTTTAAACAGAGTTAGTAAGCCCACATAAATCTATTAACCTATTTTTATGCATGTTTAAACACACAATTCTTTATATATCAATTTGCATCTTTTGTGGGTTGTTTCTCTCTCTCTTTTCCCGTGGGTCCTGCTTCCCTTCCGAGCACATGGTTAGGCTACTTGCCACTTAGCCTAGCCCCCAGGAAGGAAAGCACAGAATGTGGGTCAACGCATCCAGGCCATTCTCAGGTTGGGGTGGGGGAGAGGTGTGTGTGCTAAGAGTTGACGGAATGCAAAGAATTCTGGAAGAGTATTGTCGTGGAACATCTCTCTTTTAATGCAAGGGTTGTTACATTTATATGGTACAGAGAGGGGAGGATCTTTTTGGTACTCAGGAGTAAAAACCATAGGTTAAGACAAGGATGCTGGGATAGGCATATCCCAGGGGTCAGGGACTTAGGTAAGCAATTCTGCCAATCGCAGCCCACCTTTTTTAAGGGGGCGGGGTGGGGGGGAATTTGCTGTGGCTTGTGGTCTGTTAGCACAGAGGGGAGGAGCCAAACTTCCACTAGCCTTTTGGGATGAGCTAGGTAGCAAGCTCCCTCTAGACCCAACCACACAAAGTTTCCATGACATATCACACATCTGTGTTAAACTAGCAGATGTTAATACTGATATCTTTAATTCTAGTGCAATACTACAGAGAGCTCATTCTGTTTTGCTTTCTTGCTTACCTGTAACCTCTCATTTAAGGAGTGAGAAACCTAAAATATAGTAATTTTACATAGCAATGAGTTTCATTATGTTTTTGTGTGCGTGTGTATGTATGTATGTATGTATATATGTGGGCCATCATGTGGTATAGATATAGATCATACTCACCCCCACTACAGATCAAGGTCTTTCTGGTCAACCCTACATTCTAGTTCTCACACTTAAAGAAACAGACTTTCTTTCTCAGAGTAGAAATAGAGGTAAGCATGTTGTGTATAGCCAGACTGCTAAAGCATATGTCCAAGGGCCTTCTTTTGTTCATAATTGTCAATATCTGGCTTCGTTCTAATGCAGCACTTGGGCCTCAGTCAGAAAACAACCTGTAGAGTCCTAGCTCTTGATTCCAAGATGTTAAGTTGTGTTGCTTCAAAGTAATACTGAATTAGTTTGCACATATTTTAATATGTGGCCTTCAGGAATGGAGCCGAATGTTTAGAATATTAGTCTTTATCATGCATTGTGTGAAGCCAGCCAGTAAAACTCTAGCATCAAATTTAATTTGGAAAGAGATAGTAGTTCTGTATATTTTTAGCTATAAAATCAAAGAGAACTCTGAAAATGACTTGAGTGAACCAGAGATCATTTTTGAAAAGCAGGTGATACTTAGTTTTGTTTTGTTTTTTTTAAATTGTTAGCTGGGTTGTCTCACGAGCTTGAGGAGAGTCTGAATTCAAGATTATACACCAGAGTGCATGTACCCTGATGGTTTAAATGTAGCAAGGCAGAGAGAGGCAGGCAGACAGGTGCTTTCTCAATGGTCCTTCCACATAGCAAAGGTTTTCTGGTTATGAAGAGACGCAGAGAAGGGCTGTTGTGTTTTCTAAAGGTACAACTTTAACCCTGCTGTAACGTTGGCTCTGGGGGCTCCCCAGTGCTGACCTGGCTTCAGGGACCCCATATAGTCTGAAGTGCTTGCTCAGGGGTGGCGGCTTTTGTTTTTTTTTTTTCAGCTGGGCTGTGAACACTGACACAGATCTCACAAAAATTCTCTTGTCGAATGATTTGCTTGCTGTACTTTGATTTCTTCTTCCTGGAGCCTTTGTTGGGACTATCTCTCAGTTGCTTTCCTTTGCTGCCTTTACCTCTGTCAACATTCTATAACAGGATTAGAGGGATACTGTAATTTCCAAAAATAGACGTCCAAGAGGTTTCCTGCCTAGCAGGCAGAAGTCAGAATACTCAGTATTATATTCTTTGGGCACAGATTTTCAGTGACCCACTTTGAGACTCTGTGTGTAGGAAATGAAAATGGTTACAAATCACCTTTTCATAAAACTGTTGGAGCTCATTGGAGTTTCACATGAATAGCCTTTTAGAAAGAATTTCATATAAGGTAGATTATCTGTTGTCTTCTAACAACTAGAAAGATAGAGAATAAATCAGGCAGAGACCCTGTGTTTTTATCATTTTAAAATTAGAAATCATAGGGAGTGATGTCTCGTTTTATTATGATTACTTCATTCTTACTTGGTTTTAGCTTCAGAATTAGCACTGTTTTTATTGTTCTTTTTGTAGTACTCCAGCAGCACACTGGATTGCCTTGGGAATAGAGAATGATATAATGGAAAGAGGATTTGGGCCTAAGTAGGCCTGTACTTGACATTGTCTTCCTCTACTTTCTAGATATTTAACCCAGGACAGACTACTTAAACTTAAAACAACATTAGCTTATCCTTTGATAAATAAAGGTAATGTAATTTGCAAGGTTGGTATAAAAAGAGATGTTATGAGGTTAGCGAGATGGCTCGGTGGCTAAGAGCCCTTAATGTTCTTCCAGAGGTCCTGAGTTTGGTTCCTAGTAGTTAGCCACTGTGTGGGCTCACCAAGAGAGACATGGAGGCATATTCATACCTGCAAAGCCTGTCAGGCCTCGGCAAAGGAAACCACTATCCTAGCCAGTACCATACGGGACAGTAGAACCCCAAGTGTCTGAGCTCAGAACTCCTCAGGTGTTACTGATAGCGCGTGCAACTCATGTGCAATCAAACTTCCCCCACATAAATCCAACACCTGCAGACAATACAAAACACCAAGACCTAGGCAGCCCCTCACCCAACAATGCACAAAACAATTATTTTAATCACAGCTAAAAATAACCTTCTACAACAATGTCATGCAGCTCACAACTGCCTGTAACTCCAGCCCTTTTCCGGTTTCCATGAGAACCCACATGCACATGGCATACATATATATATTTATTTACATTTACAAATATATATAAGAAAATATCTTTTAATTTAAAAGTAGAGTTATTATATATATATATATATATATATATATATATATTCTCAATACTGCAACTGACAACTGTCTTTCATAATAATGATGAAGATGATAATGATTAGTTTAAAATGCCATTATGAAAAATTATTTATTACAAAAGGGAATTAAAAAATAAATACATGGACAGATAAATCATCACTAAGACAAATACAGAATGAATTTATGTACAAAGTTTTATTTAATTCATTAGTTAATATATGAACTAGAAAGGTTTTATGATCAGTTCTAAGAACATTTGAAAACTCAAGCATCTACAGTTATCTATGTAACATAAACGTTAGGATTTTTTAGTTAAACGTAGATGTGAAAGAATTTAATATTCAACAGATCATAACTATGTTTGTTGCTCTGGGCAGAAATTATTGCCCTCTCTACTTCACAAAAGCCTACAAGTTTGCAAGTGACTTCACTGGTGTGGTACTTTTAATTAGTACTAAGCAATAAGGTGGTTTGAGTGCAGTTCTCTACAATAGGGTTGAAATCTATGGTCTGAAAGTCAAACCAAGCCTGCATCCTATTTTGAATAAAGCTTTATTGAAACACAGCTGTGCCTCTTTTTTACATATTTTCTGTAGATGCTTGTAAAAGAGACCATATTTCCCAAAGTTTGTATTTATTACTCTCTAGCTCTTCATGGGAAAACTTTGCTAACTACTGACTAAATGAATCCTTGAGTCTTATACATAGTTATTTGTTAGATTTATCCCATAATAGTTAATGGTTTTGCATATTGTTAGAAATAGTACTGCTTTTTGCATTTAAATCTCAAGTATTCATTGCTTATGTAAGGGAGTAGTGTTAATTTTCATATGCTGCCCTTGGGCTGTGACCCTGCTAAGCTTCCTAGTTCCAATGTCCATTTAAAATAGATTGTCTTACTACTTAGATGAGTTTATTATCTACAAAAAAAAAACACCTTGTTTTTTTACAATTACTATATCTTTTGTTCCCTGCTTTTGTCTTATTGTTGATTTATTATACTGTCTTAAACTTTCAGTATAATGTTGAATAGGAGTGGTATGAATGGCAAATTAGATTCTTTTCCAGTGTTGGATCCTAATCTTGTGTTTCCTAATCATAGAGGGAAAGCATTCAGTCTTTGCTCAGCATATAGTTCTGTGTTTTCTTTAGATGTATTTTATCAGGTTGAAATTTTTTTCATCCTACTTTATAGTTTATTGAGAATTTTCATTATGAATAGACATTTATTTTGAGTTTTTATTGCTATGATAAAACACCATGAACAAAAGTAGCTTCAGGAGAAAAGTGTTATTTTATCTTAAAGCTTCCAGTCCTTTCCTTCCTGAAAGGAAGCAGGAACTGGAGCAGAGACCATAGAGGAAGTGCTGCTTCCTGGTTTGCTCCCCAAGGCTTGCTCATTTTGCTTTCTTTTGCACTACAGGACTACCTGCCTAGAGGTAGCACCATCCACAGAGCACTGGGTCCTCCCACCTCACTCAGTAATCAAGAAAGTTCCTTACAGACTTGGGCTTGGGCATTCTGATGGAGACATTTTTCTCAACTGAGGTTCCTCTTCCCAGATAACTCTAGCTTCTGTCAAATTGACAAAAAATAAAACTATGTGGAAATGAGGGTGAGGTTGAACTTTGTCGAATGCCTTTTCTACAGTCACTGAGTCAGTTCTCTTTTTATTCTTTTCCTAGTTCTGAGGATCAAACCTGGTGTCTTTAGATATGGTAGACAGGTGCACGCCTGCACTGCCTTCCCAGTTGTTTCTTTAGATGCAGTGGTAATGGTGAGCTACATTCTTTTCCAGTGTTGGATCAGCCCTGTGCTGCATCTCACTGGTTCCCCTATTAGTTAGTGAATACAATAAGATATTTTATACTGGTTATTTTATATTACCTACAAAGAATAAGAGTCTTCCATTGATGAAAATTGGACTTTAAAAAGGTTAGTTATTTTCTCGCTCAAAAATTGCTCTATATATTTAATATAAGCCCAGTCAAAAATATATTATACCATGATGTTTGATGTATTATTTTCTCTAAGTAATTACTGAATTAGGCTTACCAATATTTTCTTTAAGTGACTTATGTTCAAAAAAAAATGTTTTGAAAAGGAAAAATACTGCAATCCTAGAGAACAAACCTAGGGTGTTTAGGATTTTGGAATACCACACCACTCTACCACTGACATACTTTAACTTTTTTAAGATTTATTTATTTATTCGTGGTGTATGGATATTTTGCTAGTATGTATGCCTGTGAACCACTTATGTGCCAGGTATCCATTGAAGGTCAGAAGAGGATGTTAGATGGATGTCAGCTACCATGTGGGTACTGGGAATCAAACCCAGGTCCTCTGTAAGAGCAACAAGTGCTCTAAACCACTGAGCTATTCCTACAACCCCTTGTTCTTATCCTTGAGTCATCATTTATTATTTGAACTGTATGTTATCTAATGTATTTAAAATAATGTGGTTCTTTTGAATACTCCAAAAACATTTAACCTTAAATTCTCAATACTGGCATAGTGAATTAATGAAAAGATTGTTTTAGAGTAATCAAAAGTCATGAAGGTTCTTCTTTCTTTTTCATTTGGAAGACTGGATATGGGTATTTAGAGTCCAGCACAGTAGAAAGTTTAAATACTTCTTAGACTCTTCTTTTGTTACACTGGTGGGTGATCACTGACACCTCAAAATGCAGTTTAGATGGCCTCTTTTCTTTCTGGTGACATTAAAAAGGAAGAACAGAACAGACTAGACCAAAATCTCCAGCTGTGACCCCGCACATCTCACCCCCATGTTACTGTTAGCTTGGGTGGCATGGAGCCTTCATGCTGTACTGCCCAGGTTCTACAGGTAGTAGAAAATCTATAGCTTTCTAGCTAAGCTTCACTTCCAGTCTCACATCATTCATTAAAAGGGCAAGATTGTCTAGATTGAAGAAATCCTGTTGATTTGAGTTTTGCTGCTTTAGAATTTGGTTTTGTTTGGGTGTTTTGTTTAGTTTGTGTGTATGTGATTCTGATGCTAAGACTCCATAAAAATGTGCCTTCATCAATGGTGTTCATTACAAATGAGTCTTCTGATCTTCAGGTTCAAGAAATGACTACTTGAAAGTCATTCGGAGGTTGTCTGATTGCGTTTGTTGTTTGGTGCTGGGGAGTAAGCCTCACACATGTAAAGCCCATGCTTGAACGAACACTGAACTACCTCAGGTCCCTGATTTGTTTTAGTTTTCATTACTGACTTTAAGTAAGTAGAAGTTAGCAGCTCCTTTGAAACTTGTTTGATAGATTTCTTGTGCTTTAGAAATTATTTCCTTCCAGTGGTTGGTGGTGCACACCTTTAATCCCAGCACTAGGGAAGCAGAGGCAGGAGGATCTCTGTGAGTTCAAGACCAGCCTGGTCTACAGAGTTACAACAGAGAACACACCCTCCCCCCTAAAAAAAAAGAAAAAAAGAAAAGAAACTATTTCCCTATTGTTTTGTTTTATCTAAGACTCTGGTTTTTAGATATTTGTATTTGTATTGATGGACACATACTTTTAAGAGATTTTATATTTGAGAAAGTAACCAACAAGCACCTAGAAGATGGGAGGTATGTTTGGGTGAGTAGTGACAAAACCTAACACTGTGGGTCCAGTTATCTCACCCTCAGGAAAAGTGAATTGTACGTGCCAGCCTTGGGTTCTATACTCCATCCCTGGCTTGGAGAGGGGTGGGGAGATATTTAATAACTGGAAAAATAAATACATCAGCAGAGTCTGGAAATGGCAAGTGATTTCTTAGCACAGCAGATAAGGGAAATGATAGCAAATACCCTTGCAATTAAGTGTCCAGATTGTATGTGGAGTTTTGGCAAACAGACAAGTAATTCAGTCCATATACAGTAAAATTTGAGAATTAAACAAACTGCAAAGGTCTAACTTACTTTGTCAAGGAGCTGACATATTCAAGAGTGAATTCACAAGAGAATCAAAGAGTTTGAAGACACAATCAGTGGTCTGAAAAGACTCATAATTTGAGTTTTTATTCCTTGTTCATTTTTCTTCTTTTTTTATAAGAGCACTTTCTTCCTGGACCTTTTTCAGGTAGAGGAGACAGACAAGTGAGTACTGCTGTTTATTGTGTTATGAGCAGCCAAGCTCTGCTATTAAAGTTAAAATGGAGCTTTTACTCTTTAGCCATGGATTCGAAAGAATATTACTATACTTCCAAACAAATGTGATAGATAATCTTATATTATGGAGCTATTTGTCAGTTCTATTAATACAGCTGTTAATTAGGTGTATATGTAAAGACTCAGGCTGTGTGTACAATTCATATTGAGTAAGCTATATTTCAGTTTTTCAAAGTTTTATTTAAGAGTAATGGTCAGGGTTTAGTTTAGATTTGGGGCATGATCTACTTTGTAATATATGGAGAGAATGAAGCACATGGTAAGTTAAAAACAAAGGAAATATTTTTCAAATCTGCCTTCAAATCACTATGTAGAATGTTTGGCACAATTGAAATTACAGTGGCTAAAAAAGAATATGGTGTGGGCATGATTCTCAGCATTCACTTCAAAGCAGAAATGTAGTGTTCATTAATCTTGTTCTTTGATGGTGATGTTAGCTCTTTTGTTGCTGTTGCATTTACTTTGGCCCGAGTGCTGGCAATTAAATAGCACAGCAATGATTACTGGAAAACATTAACTTGTTATTGTTAGTTGGCATCGTGCTAAGGTTGATGGGAAGCAGAGTTTATAAATAACTTTGTCTATGCATTGATTTTATAATCTTCTGAGTTTCAGAGGTGAATCTCATCATGAGAACTATTCATTATATACATTTGAAGCTTTTGTTTTCAGTATTCTACGGTAAATTTACTTCCTGTTTTTTGTTTAATTTTATGATTTTGAATATTATATAAGTATATTTCATGCCTTAGAAAAGGGCCTACAATTTCTTCTATTGCATTTAGTTCATTTAAAGCTTAATCTAGAATGGACTTTATATTTTTTAAAAAGTATATTTTCAAATAAGCATCCTTGAGCATTTGCAGTGTTCAGTGTGAAACTTGTATTCATTTATGAGAAGGGCATTCTGTGTATCCTGACCTAGAAGTACCTGCTGCTTGGATTTTGTAATGAATTGTCTGGTGCCAGTCATTAACTCTGAACTGTTCCTAGCATGATAGTGGAGAGATAACTGGGTCAAACAGCAGTCATTGAGGGATAACAGGAGGTTGGTTCTTTTATGGGAAATTTGGGCATTTGAACCAAGTAGAGCTTTCTAGAAATCTAGCCAGATCCCTAAGTAATAGCCTTCTTCTTTCAGACCAAGATACAAGCCCCAAGTTTTTATTTTCATTCTCATTAACTGATTGTAAGGAGGACTTTAAGATACTGAGCCAAGGGCTAAGGATATTGGTCAGTTGTAGAGCACTTACTTAGTATTCTAGAGACATTGGATGAGCCTCTTCAACACACACAATGTTGAATTTTGGAGTTTTCTTTTAATTGCTTTATTTAATTAATCATTAATGTTTTTTGAAGACTTGTTTTTATTTATGTGTATGGGTATGTGCATGTGTCCATAGAGACCAGAAGTGTACATAAGATGCCCTAGAACTGGAGTTACAGACAATTATGGGCTGCCCAAAATGGGTGCTGGCTACCACACTTGGGTCTCTGGAAGGGTAGCTCTGGACTACTAAGCAACCTCTGCAGCCTCCACTCAGTAAGGTTTCGTGTGAGTTCCAAGGGCATGCATAGTACTTTGCTAATTTAGCACAAGATGGATAATAATGCAATATAAAGTCATTTCTGTGGCCTTAAGCCTAACTGGGAGCTTTAACCAGGCTTACAATAGAGAATTAGATTTGTCTAATTTATTGCTACTTAATAGTAGTTATGTCTTTAAGTCCAAAATAATTCCAGACATAGCATAGCTAAAATAGGTAGATTTTTGTGGTCTAAGTAATTGAGACCATTTGACAAGACATTTCAGACTTCTATGATATTAGAACACTGACAAAAACTGAAAGAGTTGTTAGGCTGTTGATGTTTCCCAAATTTTGCTGGCATAATTGGCACTTGGGATTTTAAAGTACAGAGGTCCAAGTTATTCTCCTGGAGATTTTGATTATGTCAGACTGAAGTCAGACCCCAGAATCCACTTTTTAAATGAGCAACTTAAGTGAATCATGTCATACAAAAGTGTGGAAAGCATATGTGAAGTGAAGGGAGAAGAGGAGGCCTGTAAAAAATGGGGTTAATGTAAGAGATAGGAGATACCTTGTGTTGAGTACAATGATCATGTCTTCTTCCAGAGTGACTAAGTCAGATAAGTAGGCAGCATCTCTGTGAGATGAAAGAGCCACAAAGCAGTAAGAAAACGCTGCAGTTTCTACATTTGAACAATTGCATGGACAGAAAGTTCTCCTGGATTTCATTTCATTACTTATTTTCCACCCCAAACCTGCTCTACTTTAGGGAAAGTGTTCTGTTCATTCATGTGGAAAGCAGGCAGGGAGCTGTGAGTAAGGAGAAGCTTTTGAAATAGCTCCTGGTGTCTACTTGCCAGACACAGAGGAAAACTTCCAAGTCTAAAGGGCAGCTGGCAGGAGTGGCCAAGGCAGGAGTGCAGGACTCAGTTCAGTGACACAGTATTTCAGGGTCAAGATCAAGGAGCATGAAGAAAGAATTGTGGAAACAAGCAGAGATAGCAGTAACAATTATAATTGTGTGTGGCATCTTCTAAGGGTCAAGAGGTCAGTGGTGCACATCAACTCTTGATGCCATGATACTCTAGACCTGGAGTTTTAGGAGGGACATCTCTGTCATAGAGGTGGGCCAGAGACGAGAGAGGGCTTGAGTGAATGCGTCTTGTGACCTGTGGATGTTGAGAGGATGAAGAGCTGGGGTGGGGATCTTAGTTGTAAAATTTTGAGTAGCTCTCAGCACAAGTAAATGGAGGCGAATTATCACCCAATTGTGAAGCTGTGTGGAATAGTATAATAGGAGTAATGGAGGCTAGAGGTTGAAAATGCCAAGAGAGCTTGGGCCTGTGCACAGACAGGCACATAACAAGTAAAAGAGGTGGTCCAGCACACCGTTCAAGAAGGCTCTTGTACCTCTTGAGATGATTTACAGATGCCACAATGATCGTCACGATTTCAAACACATTTTCTGTGGAAAGTGTAATTATTTTTAAGTCTGCAATGACTGTGGGGGATGCAATGGAGAGCTTTTTTTTTTAATTGTACTTTTCTTAAGATTTTGGTCTGTGTGTTTTTTCCTTTATGATAATAGCAGAACAACTAGGAAAGCAATGGATTTTAGAAAGAAGTAGATTGTGCTCTAGACATTGTACTTAAACATTTTTGTGTCTCTGCATCACGTGAAATTTGGTCTCTTATAGATGTTGTTCTTTATGATCCCATCCAGTGCTGGTTGTCCTTTTTTTTTTTTTAAGACTTAAAAGAAGCCAAAATGGGGGTCTTGAATATTTGACTAATACAAACTTACTGTAACAATTAAATGTGTAGTTTACCCATACACTTTAAAAAAAAAAAAAACTATTTAAGCTGGACTTGATGGTGCACACCTTTAATCCCAGCATTTGAGGAAGAAACAAGTAAATCCCTGAATTTGAGGTCAGCCTGGTCTACAGGGCGAGTTCCAGGACAGCTAGGACTGCAGAGAAACCTTGCTTTGACAAACAAACAATTCATTTATGTATATGTATGAGTACATGCTCTGTGTGTGTGTGTGTGTGTGTGTGTGTGTGTGTGTGTGTGTGTTCACAAAGATCAGAGAGAGTGTTAGGTCATCAGAGTGTTAGGTCCCTTGGAGCTGAAGTTACAGGCAGTTGTCAGATGTCTGATGGGGGTTTTGGAAACAGAATTTGGGTCCTTTGGAAGAGCATCAAGAACCATCTCTTTAGTACCCATGCCCTTCAGGTAGATGAAAATTTCTATAATCAAAATTAAAATACTGAATATAGTTATTATAGTATTCAGCATTGCTGACTTGATTGTAGGTAATTTTTATTTGGGGGTGTGTGTGTGTGTGTGTGTGTGTGTGTGTGTGTGTGTGTGTGTGTGTGTAAGTCACAAATTTTTCTACACATAAAATGATTTTCAATTTTCCTGTGACCCACAGTGTCTCAGAGAGTCCTCTCCTTTGGTCTTATTTTCCTTTCTTGTCTCCACTTGTTACAGTTGATTTATTTCCTTTTTCTTCCTTCCTCCCACCCTTCTCCTCAACTCCTTCCCCTGTTTTCCCACAAAGTGTTGTTGGCTAGAGCCTCAGAGAGCTCCCTTTAGAGCAGAGCTTCCTTATCTTCTGGTATTTGTGCTTCCTGGTGGATGGTGAGGCCGTATCTTGTCTTTCCCACCACATCCACTCCTGGAAGATCTCAATGCACTGCTTGGCTCTTTACCTGACCATTCAGAGCATGGCTGGCTGGTGAGTGGACAGCAGACACAGGGATGCCCGTTCTTAGATTGGGCTTAAGCAATCAGGCTTTTTGTTTTAAAATGTGGAAGAGGGAGTGTAGCATTGGAACTATGGAGGCCATTGGCAAAGGAGTTTCAGAGGATGCAGTTGTCTTAGATACCTCTGTCATTCCTGGGACTGTGATGAAGCAGAGCTTTGTGGTAGCGTCAGCATGTGGTAGAGTATACTCACCTTTTTGTTCTTCTTCCTCTTGTCCATACTGTTTCAACTATCATAGTCTTTTTGGTTTTCTGTCGTTTTCCTGAGGAAGCTGTCACTGTAGCCACCCTATGTGAGCACACCAGGAATATTTTCTAATTTAAGAAAATTAATTGTGATAAAGCACACACAGAATTTACCATCTTAAATACTTGTAAGTGTTCACATCAATTATCAAATATTATTTATTTATTAAATATTAAATATATTTACACTGTTGTGCAGCCAGTCTCCAGAACTTTTTTATCTTGTAGATTTGAAACTCTGTACCCATTAAATAGCTCCCTGTTTCTTCTTCCTTTCAGCCCTGGCATGTTGACTACTTTTGAAATTTTCATATGAATGTAATCAGTGTTTGGTGTGTGTGTGTGTGTGTGTGTGTGTGTAACTGACTGACTTCACCTTTTGTGGTGCTAAAAAATTCATTTATGTTGTAAATCAAATGCGGAATAACTTAGATATGACAACAAAAGACAAACTTCTAACAACTGTACTTCTTAAAGCACCTGAGGGATGATCATTATTATGTATCTTTGCCATATACTTGACAAGGAGCTGTGGTAAGATGATTGGTCAAAAGCACAATGTCTTGGAAACTCATCAGAGACCACTAAGGAAAGCATTGCTAAGGAGCAGTCCTGGGAAGGGCAAGAAGTCCCACAGCCAACTCCAAACACTACTGAGGAGAACAGACACACTAAATATAGATAGCAGCAGGGCTAGTGGCCAGCGGTGGGTGAGGTGGGAGTGGAGCTGGCAGTGTCCTCTCTATGCCAATCTCAAAAGTAGTCATAAATTGCCCAGAAAATTATAACTGCATGCCATTCGTCAGGAAGACTCATTTGTTAAAGTACAATCACCAAATACTTCTTACATCAACTACTTTTTAAGACCTCATATTACCCCATGATATGAGCTATCTTACACGCTCCATTTTATATATGAGGGAAGTAAAAAACAAAAAGAGGTTAAACCGTTTTAAGTCACCAGCCCGGCCTTACCTATGATTTGACAGTTCTCCAGAGCTTCTCACCTCAGTGTTCCTTCCATTTTGGCCTGAATACTTCTTTGTTATGAAACGTTGGACTGTGCTTTATAAAGCGTTTTACCAGCATTGGTGGCCTGGACCACTGGTACTGGTAGTTTTTAGGTTGTGAAAACCAGAAATGCCCTAGACATTGCCAGATATTCCATGGGTAATGTCATGGCAGGTTTAGGACTACTGACCCAAAGCCAAAGGTTTCTCAGTATGAATCTGATAGAAACCAAGAAAGATGCCTTTTTGTCCCATTGGAGGCTGTTCCAATGATTGGCTGAGAGGGCTTGTCTATGTAAAAGTCCATACTAACTTAAAACCTTTCCCAGCAATACAGCCAGAGCAGCTGAAGTTTGGGGAGGGTGATGCCTTCGCAGTAGTCCTTGCTCCGTTAGCTGTTCATTCAGCAAATAATGCCAAGAGAACAGTTTCAGAGGTTGAAGCAGATTTAGAGAGAAGATTATGAATTTCCTCAAAATAGATCTGGTGTAAATAAACATGACTTCTCAGCAAGCCAGGAAGACAGGCTGGTTGCCCATCACACAGCATACTCCAGTTCTGAGGACTTAACCTACTCTCCCATTTGCAGATTCTTTGTTTTACTTTTGTTTTTGTGAAACAAGACCTTGCTGTGTACTGCAGATTGGCATTGAACTTACACGGCCCTTTTGCCTGGGATTACACATGTGTTACCATGTTGCAAGCCTTCTTGCCATTTACACGATTAAGTTAACTTTGTGAGTACTGTTTATCTCAGCCCATATGGAAATTGCCTTAAATTTAAAATCAAATCAACAAACTTTTTCACTCTAGGAAGACTGTTGGAGATGGTTTACATAAAAGGATAAATAGTAATCAAGGCAACATTTGTTAGGTGCCAAATGAGTGGTTCAGATAATAAATTATATGGGACAAGAGGATGAGGAGATGGTCGTGACCTGGCATTGTTAGAGAGAGCTCCACAGAGGAAGTTGGTAAACTGAGCCTTAATGAACAAATAGAAAAGATAAGAAGTTTTTATAATAAACTGAGAATTGCACTTTGATTAACTCATGTAGCAATACCACTTAGGTGGTTATTGCAATACCATACAGCATATACAGGTCTTGTCATCACAGAACATGCCTAACAATGGATTGAAATCCATTTACAAATTCAGACATGCCGATCATCCAGAGTTCATTGTCACCTCAGCCATATTTGATTACTCAGAATCAAAGGAGGCACAGAAGGATCCATTTTGCTGACCTTTTCCTGTAGTAAGTTCTTATGGAATCACCATCCTCTAAATGAAAGTGTCCTCTAAGGAAGCTCAGGATTTGGAGAGAACTTACTGTGGTCTGCCTGTATGGCTTTAGATAATGCACAGGCTTGGTTGGATTATGGAGGCAAAATAATCAATAAAAGGACTCCAGAGGCCACCTGAGACACTGCCTGGTTTATTGCACCGACTCCAGCCATTGCCTAGACTTGTAGAATTACCCAAAATTAATGTCGCCATGTTCCCTCTGCTGGAGGTGTTGAGTGGCAAAGGAACAAACAAACTGGGGGAGGGTGGAAGGGATGCCGCCCACATCTCCATTCCTAGGGCCTTAGAGCAAGCGTATTCTTCTTCCTCCATGTGAAAATATAAACAGTCACTTTATAAACAGTTGTCACTTTTTGACTTTTAAAGATTCACAGTCTTTTCCTTTTGTTTACTTTGATGACATTTGAAATAAGCTGCAACTGAGAGAGTGTAAAAAAAGAAATTCCATCTCCAGTTTTCAAAAAGAGGAGTCTGTCTGTTACCACAGGATGTGGGACTACAGCTGCCTCTGGAGGCTGGCTCTGGCTCTGGCCCAGGTACAGCTTAAAGGGCCTTATGGGAATTCCCAAGGAGGTTTGTCTAAGTCCCTAACTGGGTGGTTTGGATAATATTCACTAATCAGACCGGATACTAAATGCCAAACTATTTTCTCTGATTCAAAGTCTTTTTATAAGAGAAATGTTATAGCTGCTTTAAAATCCAAAAAGTGTATATTAACATAGCACCTTCATATTTCTGTTAGCCTTGGCTTGCCAAAGAGACGATGTTGGTATGTCACTGTAGCTCTTAGAATGCTTCTACCCACCTCTCGGTACCTTTTCCTGACTTGCTCTACTAAAAAGTCAAAGGATAAGTCTGGAAGCCTGGTAAAGTGGTGCACAGTTGCCATCCCAGTTCTCAGGATCCTGAGGCAAGGTCAACCTGACTTCATAGTGAGTTTGAGTAATCTAGAAGACAAGAGAGGAAGAAGAGGAGGAGGAGCTCGCTGCTACAGTCTTGAGACTGACTGAAGATCCTACCTGACCTGAGACTTTGAGATTTTGTTGTTGTTGTTTTGTTTGTTTGTTTTTTCAAG
The DNA here is from genome assembly GCA_026225945.1 of Cricetomys ansorgei. Taxonomy (NCBI): domain Eukaryota; kingdom Metazoa; phylum Chordata; class Mammalia; order Rodentia; family Nesomyidae; genus Cricetomys; species Cricetomys ansorgei. The sequence continues at coordinate 11,633,714 of JAMJFZ010001264.1, forward strand.
ACAAGGTTTCTCTGTTATAACTCTGGTTGTCCTGGAACTCACTTTGTAGACCAGGCTGACCTCAAACTCACAGAGCTCTTCATGCCTCTACCTCCTGAGTACTGGGATTAAAGGCATGTGCCACCACTGTCCCACTGAGATGTTCTTTTTCTTTTTCTTTTCTCTCTCTCTCTTTTTTTAATCTCTAAGTGAAAAATACCTTATGGCCTACCTGTCTCAGTAATTAGCTTGCAGGGTTTCTTTTGAGTGTGGAATTGGGGAATATTTGATTTTTTTAAAGTATGTTTTGATTTCATTGTTTCTGATTCCATGAGTGATACAGTCTTCCTTTATGATGGTAGAACCATGTTGTCACTTGATCGTGGTTGTGATGCTACAAATCTGTCCATGGGATAAGATTGGCTTTCATATGACAGTGCATGTGAAATGCTAACCAATTGATTAAGATAAAGAGGAATGTTCTTGTGTGAATTTTCTGGGATTTGTTTTGTTTGGCCAATTTTTTTGAGACAGGGTCTCTGTAGCCCAGCCTGGCCTCATACTTGTTATGTAGCAGAGAATGCTCTTGAGTTCTTGATCCTCCTGTCTCTACCTCCAAAGGACCAAGATCATAAACATGAGCTTGTACATTCAGATAAATTTTCTGGATTTGGTGTAAGACTACAATTATATAAGTAATTACTTTTGGAGGAAATTTGACAAAAGGGACACAGATTATTTTTTAGCAAATAGAAGGGGTCTATAATTATTTCAAAAGAAAAAATTTAAAAGGAGTAATTCATTCTTACTGAAAAGCTTTATCAATTACAGAAATTTACAATATTGAATGTAAAAATCCAGCCTCCACTGTTAATTTGACAGCAATAAAAATATAAGCTTAGCATTTATAGTTTCACTTTTTTACAATATGGTTTAGAGATGTTTCCAGTTAAGTACGTGTAAATCTATAGTTCTTTTTAATGGCTATGCAGTTTGGCTATGATACAGGAATATCCCATAGCTTTTCCAGCTGGTTCTGTATCATTAATTTCTGAACTTTCCTGTTGTGATCAATATTACTGAAGATCACTCTTGAGGAGGTACACCTTTGTCCACACCTGGAAGTGTGTCTGCAAAATAAACACCTAGAAACACCTAGGACATTGTGAGACTGACGAAAGTGCATGTTTTCCATTTTGATAGCCACTGCCAAACTTTATTTAGAGTTGCTTAGCCTTACTCCCATTGTGAAGTATAATAAGTTATATGTGGAAAAACATGGTTCTGCTGGTCAGTTTCTAATTCATTGATGAAGTCATATGTTTATTTTCTTAGCTAGTTATTAATTGGATTTACCCTTTCAAAAAATTTCTTGGTTGAATCACTTTGGTTTAAATGCATTGTCTGGGGCCTAAGAGACAGAAGATGGCAGGAGGCTAGGTGAGTGGGTACAGACAGAGTCAAAGGACACATGCATGTGAAAATGCCATTATAAAACCCACCACTTCCTGTTAAAAGAGAAAAATTATTGTGTTATTGCATTTCCTTAAACCATAATGAAATTAAACATTGTCTCATGTGTTTATTGGCTATTTGTATTTCATCTGTGCATGGTGTATATTCTCTGCTAAATATTTGCAGTTCCCAAAGGGGTATGCCAAGATACGAGGGTCTTTTAAAACTGGGGAGATGTACCGTGCTACTTGACATCTGTCAGACATGTGAACTCCTTGTTCAGAGCAACAGTGAGAAACATTCACTTGTGCCTCATTTCTGTTGATGTTGTCATGTCTTTGTGCAGTTGACATTTGGTAGCGGTTGTGATAGAAAGTAAGTGTCACAAGAAATTGACATGGAACAGCAACAAAAGGAGTCCAGGGCATGGGAAGTTATGGACACATACATCCCATTATTATTATGGCTGTTTAAAAGGAAATCATACACAGAAGTTCTTTCAGCCTCTGTGTATCATTTTTCAAACAGCCACAGAGTTGTTAATTGGGTCATTTGGACCTACCCACTTAATGAATTAAAAGCATCAGATCTTTCCTTTGGCCTAGAGGGCACCATGAAAAATTATTGCAGTATGACTAGTGTGTAAATTAAGGAAGTTTGGAAATATAGCCCCCTCCCCTACTTGAGACAAAGTTTCACAATGAAGGCTGACCAGTAACTCAGAGATTGCCTTCCTCTGCCTTCTGAGTGCTAGTATTAAAAGCATTTGTCACCATGCCCTGCCTCTGTTCCATATTTAGTTCAGTTACTTTAATTTGTGTTAATGAGAGATGAAGTAGCAAATATTTTATCCTGTTTTTGCTTTACTACTGACTATTCACTGTTGTTTCTGCTGTATAAAATTTTCTAGTTTGGGGCCAGCAAGATGGCTCAGCTGCTATAGGTACTCCAAGCCAGACAACTTGAACTCAATTCCTGGGCCCCACAAGGTAGAAGGAGAGAATTGACTCCCCAAAACTGTCCTCCAACTTCCACATAAATACTGCCACAGTAAATAAGTTAATTAAAAGTAATAATAAAATGCAAAAAAAAACCCTTTTTTTTTAGTTTCCAGTTTTTATGTTGATATATTATCTTTCTTATCCTGTTAGTGACTTCTACATTCTTTAGGAAAAAATACAACACCAACAAAAATGCATCTTTACTTGAAGTTAATAGGACGTTTTTCCAATTTTACCCAGCATTTTTATGGTTTTGCTTTTTTTTTGTTTTGTTTTTTGTATTGCTTTTTTTTTTTTTTTTTTTTCTTCCATCTGGAATTTAATCATATGTGATGTTATGGGGGGATCCAATTAATGTATTTCCCAAAGGATTGGTTAGTTGTTCTTCTGTCGTTTTACAGAATAAGTCAGTCTTATTCACAGAGATAATGCCTGCCTCTGCCTCCTAAGTGCTTTCTCTTTCTCTCCCACCTCTAAATATTTTAAGCTCTATATTATAGTCTATATTATAGAATTTTTCAGATATAGACAAGTAACATAAGAATCTTTGGGTAGCATCACTCAGCTTCAGCAATGATTCATTCCTGACTAATTTTGTTTCAATTATGCCACTACCAACATACTGCCTCCTGTATTAAATTAGCTATGTCTTCACTGAACAAATTATCTATTGGTTACTTGTGTTTGGTTGGTTGGTTGGTATTTTTTTAATTCATTCATTTATTCATTCATTCATTTATTTCATGTGTGAGTGTTTTCTCTGCATGTGTATATGTATACCACATGCATGCCTGGTGCCCAAGGAGACACAGGGCACCAGAGTCCCCTGGGACTGGTAGCAACATACAGCTGTTGGGTACTAAGAAAGAGTCTTAAGGCAGGGTAAGAGCTTAGTTTGCAAGTCCACTTTGAAGTTTGAAGTTGGCTCTGTGGTTTGAGTAGAATCTTATAGCCTAGTTAGAGAGGGTAGAAGGAGAAATGGGGAGGGCCAGGCTGAACCAAGTAGTATTTGTTAGGTTGTCAGGAGTGGGGTCATCTCTTATGGGCACAGAATAGGCTTACAAAGTGGAGAAGGTAAAACTGGAAAGGTAGGTTGGGATCTTGAGCCTTACCCTCAGAGTCTGCCTTTAGGAAAACTGACAGCCATACATCAAACTAAGTCAAAGTAAGTATTGGAGAAATGACATCATCTAGGTGCAAGATCTTTGGACTTTTGACCAGTGTGATAGGAAAGTTCTAAAAAGGAGGGACACAGTAAATTTCCACACACCAGTTTAAGTGAGTTTGTATGTTTTAGTCCTTCAAGGTATCTGTGGTGCATTCCCAGTGACACGCTCCCTAGGCTGGTCAGCCAAGAAGTAGCTTCACCTGTGATTAGTGTTCTCTTATAAGCAGCAATGACACCGCTTACCAAGAACTTTTTGGGGATGTGTTCTCTCATTAACAGGCTGAGGTTTGAGGGAACTCCCACTTGAAATGCTTCCTGCCCTGCTCTCTAATATAAAATATATTGTGGGATGGTTGTGGGTGGCACAAGCCCTTCTTCTAGGGCAGTGGCTCTCAACCTTCCTAATGCTGAGACCCTATAATACAGTTCCTCATGTTGTGATGACCCCCAACCATGAATTTATTTTTGTTGCTACTTTATAACTGTAATTTCGCTACTGAGTGGTGTCTCAGTTCCTAAGACCATGGTTTTAGGACCTGTGTTTTTTGCCAGTTGTGACCCACAGGTTGAAAACCACTATTCTAGGGGGTGATCCAGCAAAGGAACTCAAGTATCATTAAGGTGCCACCTAGATCCCACACTTCTCCAAGGTCTGTGACAGTGTGACTGACTATAAGAACCACTTCAGTGGTCTCCCAGCACAAGGGCACAGGAAGTACATGTGCCCAATGAGCCCAACAGCAAGAAGGGTGCTCCTGGGAAGCTGTGGTCTACCTGGCCTCCAGCCTGAACCAGTGTTCCTGAACCAGAATACTAACCCACAGCCCTGAATGCAGTGATCAGAACTAACAGATGTTACTGAGCTTTTCTTCCTGGCTTTCTCAACACACACACATACACACACACACACACACACACGTTGGTTGGTGAGTGTGTATGTGTGTGTGTGTGCGCGCGTGTGCGCTCCCCCTTTGAAATACTTGCTATATCTACTTCAGCAGTTATGTGATGAGGCATGTTTCTGTGAATCAGAAAGTTTAGATTCTTTCCCCAGCCATTCCCCTCCTATCCCCCTTCTCAGTCTGACTTAAAGCCATAAAATACCTCTGCCTGCCTGCCTTAGTTCTGTTTGTATGAATTAAGTTGACAGGATAAATATTCACATTCCCAGCTACAGGCTGAAACAGTGTTTGCCTGTTCTGGCCAGTGAGTTGAGAAAAAAGGGGGGCTGACATCACACTATACTGTACATTCCCGGCATAGACCATTTATTTTAAGTCCCTAAAAAAATACAGATGTTTCACCAGCCGAAATAAAATCCTGTGTAAACACTGAGCTTGGAAAAATGTGGCACTTACTCAGCTGGGGGGCTAGAGCGGTGCAGGCGGTGCACCGGCTGAGTGGGTAGCATCCAAGTGCTCACCCGATCTGTGTGCTGCAAGAGGGAAAAGACTGAGTTGGGTTTTTTGTTTTTTGTTTTTGTTTTTTTTTTCTTAGCAAAATCCAGTTGCAAAAGTGAATCCATTAACATTTGGTCATGAGAGTTTAGGGTCCTTCATGGTTATGATCCACTTACCCCTTTAGGTCTGACCTAAGTGTCTTTTTTCCTACTAGAGCTTGCCTTTTCCAAGGCCTGTCTAATCCTGCCCTGTGACTGCTGGGCCTGCTGGCTCCTGGAGCTCAGCTGCTGTTGATGTTAAAGGGGGAAACTAGTCTGAAAGCCATGCTTAGTGAAGAAGAAAACCTGTCTTAGCATTGCATTCCCAAACAGCCGTATATCATCTTGATCTTGTCCCACACAAGTCACTATTTCAGTCCAGTAGCATAAACCAGACATATTTTACTGGTGTGGTGCGAGTGTTTTCAGGGAATCACCCCATGACTCTTTTAGGCCTGTGACATTTATTCAGAATGCATTATATTTATGCTATGGAGCTGCATTAAGATTCTGGTCTGCCCAAATGGACCCCATGCTTCCCACAGATGCCTGCCCTCCCTGTCCCTACCCCAGAGTCTCTGTGTTTAGAGTCTGGGTAGAGAGGGACCCTATCTGCTTCCAGGTTCTCAATGTGGTGTCTCATTAAGGCTTAGTTTTTCAGTGCAGGAAATATAGGATCCCTTGTCCTTCATTCAGTGTAGCCCCTTCAGGGACCACCATTTCCCAGGGCAGGGCGGACCAGTCCATGTTGCTGCCAACTTTGATTAGTTCTGCCTTTTTCTGACTGAGGCATAACTATCCTTTTTTTTTTTTTTCCTTTCTTCTTATTTTTATTTTTCATGTATATGTGATGTTGGGGATACGGATGGGAGTACCATTGCATTCATGTGAAGGACAGAGAACAACCTTATGGAGTCACTTCTTCCATTTTGACTTGAGTTCTGAACTCACAAGATTTGTGTAGCAAGGATCTCTGCCAGCTGAGCCATTGGGCATTGCAGCAGCAAAGCTTTCTTCTTTTGTTCTTTCATTGATGACACCTCCAAATCCATGTTAGGGGCTTTCTGTACCTAGAGGTAAACTGTCTGTCCTCTGTTCTAAGATTAATAGATTAGCAGAGTTCCCTTTTGTCTCAAAAGAACTGCTGTTTTGTACAATAAATAACTAGAGTAGCCATCACATAAATGTTCCCCGTCCCTCATTCTCAGACCTGCTAGGAATGCACTTCTGATCCTGGTCTTGAAAGGTAGCCCGACTTCCCAAGTTAAGAGTCTCTTTCCTTATGTTCAGCTCCTTTTTCCAGTTGTTGCCATACTTGGCAGCCCAAGATGGTCTCTCACGTGTGTACTTTGCAGTCTGTTCCACTGCTGCTAGAATTTAGATGTGGTTGTCAGAGGGTACACAGAATCAGAATCCTGTCCTAGAAAAAGCTAGAGAGATCATTTAAACTCATGCCCTCTTGTCTTTTGTTTTCAGACCTTTGATACAGTCTTAGACTTTGTAAATATTTCATTTTAATTTTGATTTTCCAAAATTAAAAAAAAGAGCAGTGATAAATAGCTTTAATACACCCTTAGCAATCAAGTTAATGGGGAGTAAGTAGCTCCTACCATTCAGCTGTGGATAGGTGAATTGTGACTTGCTGGGTTCACTATACATGGATCTTCTGGGTTTTCAAAAGAAGTTGAAGATAGGGATGCTGCTGATATGGTGTCTTCCAGCTCCTAAATGTTTTTATAGAAGCACTCTATAGGCCACTTGGTGGCCTACAAGACTATTAGTCTTCAGTCCTGGTTCCAATACATCACCTCGTAACTAGATTTCTACCATGGTCTTGGGCCTCCTGCCTTGTCTGCTGCAGCCTCCACCTGCCCTTGACATTTCTTTCCAAGTTACAGCTCCTGTCACTGAAGTTTTCCCTTTGAAGAGGGCTCTGCTGTCCCCACAACAGGACCAATCCCATCAAGTTGCCTCTGAGATCTTTCTCAGCCTGACCCCCACACCCTGGTAATCTGCTTGTCATAAGAACTTTCTTACTCCCTGAGCAGTCCCAACACATTTTCAAGTTAGACTATTTTAAAATAATTTTAGATTTATGAAAAAATTGTATTGGTAGGACAAACTGTTTCCATGTATATTCTTCTGCTCTCCCCTAATTTTCTCCTACTATTAATATTTTCAGTAGTGTGGTACATTGTTACAGCTAGCCAATTATTATTGAATATTAAACACTTAAGGTTTTTTAAATCATGTGTGTATATGTGAGTACATGTGTGTGTGTACACATGTGTCTGTCATGTGTGTCTGGTGTCTTTAGAAGCCAGAAGGGGGCATCAGATCCTCTTGAACTGGAGTTACATGCAATTGTAAGCCTCCATGTGAGTGACAGGACCCGGTTTTTTGTTTTTTTTTATTTAAATTCAGTCTCCCCTAATCACATACTTTTCCCTGGACTCCAGTTTCTTTTCATGACAGATAAGAATATCAGTCCTTCTATAAAAAGAATATCAATTCTCCTATAATGCCTTCTTTGAGTTTATTTTCAGAATGGGGTTGATAGGGAGGGAACAGATAATGCACAAGAGAACCCACATTTTTATCAGGAATGTACTATATGCTGTGTGTGTGTGTAATAATAAATGTTATATATCTATCTAGTTACAAGATAAACATTATTGTTCCCATTAGTGGTTCTTTCTGAAGTTTCAGTTACTGTCAACTTCACTCTAAAACTATTAAATAGAAAGTTCAAAACTAGGTGTGTGTAGTGTCACACGCCTTTAATCCTAGCACTCGGGAGACAGAGGCAAGCAGATCTCTGAGTTTGAAGCCAGCCTGATCTACAGAGCAAGTCCCAGAATATCCAAGGCTACACAGGGGCACTCTTTCTTGAAAATCCAAGAAAAAGGAAAGAAAGAAAGAGAGAGAGAGAGAAAAGAAAAGAACCAATTAATAAGTTTAACTTTTATTACAGTATATGGTGGTTTCCTGTTTTATTATTGTTGTTTGTCTTTTGTTGTGATTAGTTTAAAAGTTAAACTTTTTGTTAGATGTATATGTGTATAGGAAAAGTATCCTGTTATGTAGAATTTATATTAACTCAGGTTTCAGGCACCACCAGTGATCTTGGAACGTGTTTCCCACAGTGAAGGCTACTTGGCTGGCAAAATGACTCAGCCAAGCCAGTAAAAGTGCTTGCCATGCCAGCTTGACAACTTAAGTTCCGTCATCAGAACTGACTCCCAAAAGATGTCCTTTGACCTCTACACATGTGCCATGGCACACACGTACCTACACATGCACACATACACACACAATTAGAGTAATAACCAATGGAAGAGAAAGAGGAAACCACCATCTACTCAACTTATTGTGGAAAAACAGAGGTTAAGTTAGTTAAGCAAAGGACATAGGTAGTCATTGGTTTACAGCTGTGTCTGCCTGCCCTCCGGGTGTGCCATTTGACTGGAGTTTCTCCATTTGTTTAGCTTTGTTGTCTGCATCACATCAGGAGTCATGGGAGTTTGAGGAGCATGGTATCTTTGAGCTCTGTGTCTGCCCTAAACACAGAGTGTACCTACTATAGTATACAGAGTCCATGGGAATGTGTCCTGAGAGAGTTAATATCAGAAGAGGCACTAAGCACCAGCATCCATTCCATACAGGAAGCACTTGTTAAGTACTCACCATGCACTGGACTTGTAAGCATGAGATCATGAAAAGCCAGGTAGGTGTTGATGATGTGACCATGCAGCATTGGAAAGGCGGCTGATTTTTGATTTCTCTGTGACTAGAATATAAGCTGCAATAGAGTAAGGGCTGTCTGGTCTCTGCTGCACTTCCCAGGACACTATCTGGCTATAATACTTGCTTAATAAGTATCTATAGGCTAGATGTTTGAATACTATTGTAAACTTGTGGTCTTTAAACTGACAGTACATTTATCAGCACTCTGGTGTGTCAAATAAGTTCTGTTCCTTCTCTGGCCTGGCAGGTCTAGCTTCTCTATGCTTGACTCCGGCTGTTTGCAAGTTATCCCAGGCCTGGGCCCTACCATCTCTACACAGAGAGAAGAGTGGCCTTGCATCTGCCAGCTGCAAGAGCTGAGGGACAAGGGGCTCTTTCCAGAGCTTCCTGGCCTTCTATCTGAACTTCACAGCTAATCATTGCCTCATTTTTCTTGAGTCTAGCATTACAAATTTTATGTGAGGATGGTCGTGCATTCAGATATTTTCATTACTATTTTTCAGAAACACTAATCTATTTCATGTTTGCTTGCAAGCATTTCCTCCCCTTCATCTGCCTTCTTCCCCCTTTCCTTCCCTGCCCTACTCTTCTCTGCTTTTCTGACATGTGCTCAGTCTATATTGTGCTGCCTCTTCTACTTGCTTATTTCTGCCAGGCTTGCCTATTTGCACCTCTGTATCCATTTGTCATGTGCAGACAGATCACTCTCTGTCCTTGGTGAGTAACTAGGATCACAATTGTTGTCTGGTTTGTGTTCAGGGTGACAGAATTGATGGGCCTGTAAGCTGACATTCATAAGCCAGAGCTACCAAGCGTTTCAAAAACAGTCTTGTTTTTGCCAAGCAAGGTGAGCAAATATAGGCCAGGGCTTAAACATCCACTGGGGGTTATTTCTGAAGTGATTGCTTCTAAATGAGAAGCATTTGAAACCTCATGGTTCTCTTGACAAGTAAATTCCACAGTCGTGTGTTTTGCTGATTAATTACAGCACTGTGACACATGAAAGCCCTGGTGGCTGGTTTAGTGCAGCTGGGGAAGAAGAAAGCAAGGCCCAGTGACTTTGCCAGCTCTCTCAGGACAGTGGGGATTGAAGCCGGGAGGGAGGTATTTTTCCCTCTGGCAGTTACCACATAGGAACAGAAGCCCTAGCCAGCCCAGTTCTCCAGGCTCCATGCTGGGTGGTTTGGTCCCTGCAGGCTGTGGTGAGGGAGCAGCATCTGATCTGGTGCCCCTGAAAGAACAGGTCCTCTATTAGAGAAAGTGTTTCAGTGTTCATACAGGCCTGACACACTCCTGGATATGGCTTCAGAAAAAAGTTACCCTGGGCATGGTGGCCTACACCTGTAATTCCAATGGTCAAGAGGCAGAGGCAAGAAGATCAGAATCCTCAAGGCTAGCCTCAGGTACATAGGGAGTTTGAGTTCTTGTCTCAAAAAGGGGAGCTGGGGAAGATCTGGACCTATGGCTCATGCCTATAATCCCAGCACTCAGACAGAAGAACAGGCTGTGAGTAAAGCACTTGCCTTTGGACTTATCCCGAGAGGCCACATAAAGCCAGGTGTGGCAACTCATTTGTCTGTAATTCCAGCATTCTTGACAGAGGATACAACAGAAAACAAATAACACTAAAATAGATTTTTTAATTTGTAATGTATTTATTGGCACTTTGTTTCCTTTGTCCTCCTCATCTTATGTAGACAATGGAGCCAACCAAAGGGGTTGTCTGCCACGAGTCTTTCAGGCCAGGTCTTATCTATACTCTGTCTCATTGATCCTTCTTCAAAGATTCGTGCTCCTCACATCAGCAGTGTGGGTGCCATTGCTGAGTAGGTGTCCACACACTCTTGGGTTCCTTGTGTAGTGAAACAATGCTATCGTCCTAAATATAAACACTAGAGAGGCTCTAGGTCCTGCCCTGTCTGCTTTTGATTCTGATATATAATCACCTTGTAAGTTTCAAGAGGATGCACCATGTCTGTCCCTTCCCCTGTCTAAGGGGAAGTCTGAAAGGCTTGTTATAGGCACCGCTTCCCTCTTCCACACAAGCATGCTGTGGTGTGCCTCCCTCATTAGCCCACCATTCCTAGACCACATGGACTCATAGTTTCTTCCTTTACGAAGATGTGGAGTTTAGTTTTATGTAAGACTGCTGACATACAGATAATGCACTTCTTTGCTAAATTCAGTGTATAGGTTGTTTCGCCCTAAGAAGCTCTTGAGGCAGATGATTATATGGTCTCTGTGATTCCCCAATCTGGGAATTGTGGGAAAGACCCAGAGCGTGGGTCTGGCCAGGCTGTCGGCTTCTTACCACTGCTGCACCCTCCCCACCCTGCAGCTTCCATCATGCTTTCTTGTGGAGACCAGAGCCACATTCTGCAGATGTCTGTTTCCATTGAGGGGACTGTTTTGAGGAAAGCTAAAAGAGAGGACCTGAGCATTTATGAAAAGTCCATTTTCACAACAGAATATTGCTTTTTCTCTTTTCTGGTTCAGGTTTTTCACTTGTTACAAGCCTACATTACAGACTCCAGACACAGAAAAAATGCAGATTTTCAGCAGGAGCTCAATGACATCATCGTTTGTACCAAAGCCAAACTCTGGCTGGCCATGAGGTATGTAAAAGCCCTACATGAAGAGGCGCTATTAAGTTAGCCGTGTGTTCGAGAATTGCTATTTCTAGTTGTGAGAGTTTTAAGTTGTTCTCATGTCTCACCCAGACTTATTGGAGTATTTCAGACCTTTGTGTTGTAGTAAAGAAAATGTTTTCCTGACAATTTTTCTAAAATTGCTGAGCAATGGGGTCAGTTGTGTGACAGGGCTCAATAGTCAACTGTTTCTTTTCCTTACCATATACCTAACTGTATAGACATTGTAAGGACACACAACAGCAGTTGACTGCTGTTGTCTGCGTCATACAAACCCATAGGAGCCTGACAGCTTAAAGGTTAAAGATCCATGGGTGACTTGAGCAGGCAAGGAAGGGAAGGTGGGACTTGAACAGGAAAGGGAATGAAAATTGCCATGGTTAGGTGGATAGTAGGATAGCATATGTAAGCAAAGGAGAGTGATACTTTTTTTCCTCTTTTTGTTATTCTTACCAGTGTTTATTCTGGAACTTAAAATACAAAGGATAAAAGAATAAAATGAATCTCCCATTTTATTATAGGAAGAGAATTTTCTTTCTAACACTATGTTCAAAATCTTTGTTTATGTCTCCAGATATTGGTAGGACAGTGTCCCCGTGTGCAAGGGCCCCATATGAGTTCACTCTGGCAAAGGCAGTTAAAAAGAGGCCAGTGTGCTCCATTACTATATCCAGTAGCGTTCTGCTTCAGATTTTGAATTGGTATTTTCATGTCTAATGTAGTAGCCACTCCTTCTTATTTGGTAAATGTCTTCTGTTCACTTTTATTAGAACCCCCACCCTGTATGGGAAGCCAAGTAATGGACATTGTTACGGTGACAGCCACCTTAACTAAAAAGTATTGGTGAGCCACAGGCTACCATCAGTATCATCAGATAGATGCAAAGGGAAGAGCTAGACCTGGTTTCTAAGAGGTTCTAAAGATGAGTAAGCCGCTTATTTCCACTCAGTATATTAAATGTGATAACAAATATAATACAAATGTAAGCAATATAGGCATGGCCCAGAGGAGAGTTGAGGGAGGGCTGACACCAAACTCGTTCACAAATGGTAGAACTTTGCCAGTGGCTTAGGTAATAGCCTAGACAGAAAGGTGGCCATGTGACATAATGGGATAGTCCTCCATGAGGCAGAGAATTTAGGCAGGCCTCACTGAAAGCTCCTGAAGGAAACCTTTTCTGTAAAGGAGAGCCAGTGGTGGATGTCCATGGTGGTGGGTGTAGTGGTAGGTGTCTAATGACTGTCTTGGTCAATACTTAAAGCTGTGGGCAGGGATATTGAGGGTGTCTTATCTGTCTGAAGTGCCAATAAAGTTATGGCAAGCTGTTAAATGGTTTCCCTAAGCCTGATACTTTTACCTTCTGTGCAGCCATTGCCCTTAGCCTCGTTAAGACACACTTCTCGGAACACAGAGACTTGGGGTCACATCTGTACCTTAGTTTTTCACCAAGTAACAGGTGAAACAGATCTTAATCCTAGCTATTATTTCTGAGGATTGGGAAGTAGAAGTTCTCCAGAAGTCAGCCATAACTTCTCCAAGAGTCAAGCCTTGGCTCTTACACTGCTATAAAGGAGAACTCTCTACCCCTTTTATTTAGGCTCATTGGAAACCTACTTCCTGAGTCTATTCCTTCTCGTTGTTTGAGATAGATAAGATGGAGGTACAGGGCAGTCCTTGAAGGACTTCAGTTTGCTCACTGCCTAAAGATGGCTGGTGAAGTGGTGCTGCCACCGACCTGCTCTTCAGCTGGAGAAGTCCTTCCTGCCTTGGAGCATACCTGTGGTCCCTGCCACTGTTGTCCAGTCAACCTTTTCATTGTCATCATTCCTTCCACTCCTTTCTCTGAGTTTTTCTTCTGGTTTCCTTACCTATTAAGTAAAGCCACGAATCACATGAGCTTACTGGCTTTCTACCTCCTTGCCCAGAGTACAGGAAAGCCACTTTCCTGTTGCCAATACACTCAACTCTCTATTATCCAAGTGTGAACTTTCCACTCAGTGGGTGGTCTGTGGATGGTTCCTAACACCAGGCCTCCTCTTGTTCCCCAGCATCCTTTTTACAAGTATTAATCAGGGTGTGTTCAGAGCCTAGAATAGAGTTTGGAAGGAAATCCTGCTGCCAAAGCATAGTGCATTCCGGAGCTTTGCCTGAGCTGTTCTGCATTACCCATAACATTGAGGAGTGCCCACAGGCCCTGACTTGGAAACCATAGAGCTCCATGTAGGTAAGGAAACCTTCACCTGCTCTATGCCTGCCTCAACTCTAAGGACCTCTTGCTGTGAGAGGTATTTGTCTATACCAGTTAACTGCAAGCTAAAGAAGAACCCACTTGAGATTATGGTAGGCATCTCTCAAAGCAAATCCCTTCTTACTTTCTTCCCTGCCTTTGCCATGAAGATGTTACAGTGCAGAGTATTCCAAATTCTACTGCTAAAGAGGCCCCTTTATGTTCCTGGTCATTTACACATGAAAGGTAAATGTGCCTTGGGCTCTCTGAGGACTCTCTGTATTTTTTGTAGTGTAACCTTAACCTGTGAGAAATTAACTGTTGCTGTGAAAACAAAATGTTGGTTTAAGTTCTAGCAGCAGCACCTTTTTCCTCCTGTAGTTTATTGGATCATTGAGTTCATTCAATCCAATAAACACACAAATTTTAGGGGATATATCATTTATTTGTCCTTTTGTTCCGAAAGGTTTCTAAAAAAAATTATTGGAGATATGGATAATCGATTGCATTTTGAAATTTAATACTCTGAAATTGAGAACACATAAAGACTTGTCATATATCCATGTTTCGACTTTACAAGATTAATAAGGATTTATTTATATGAGCTGATTGAGCAGTGCACATGGAGTTGTTGGAGGAATTTTAGGTGATAAATGGCTAGCTGGCAATGTAGCTTGAATAAAGGACTAGGCTTTTGCTCTTATAGGCCGCTTTTCATTCCAGGATGTCAGAGCCTTTATGGAAATCAGCTCATTAATCCTTCCTGTGCCTTCTTTCTCCCTTTTCCTCAGCCTTCCCTTCTCAGTCCAGTTCACCAGCTTTCTCCTTGTGTGAAAGTGGCAGTTAGCAACTCCTAGTGGAAAATTCAGCCAACCCAGGGCAGGAACCAAGTGAAAATTAGAGTGAGCCTCTGACCTGGAAAGGTTGTCTAGGGTGCCACAAAAGAGAATGCAGTGAAGTCTGGTCTCCAAGGGTGGCCCTGCCTGCTGCCCTTGCTATCTTCAGGCTTCAGTCTGCTGTTCTCACAGAGTTACAAGCCCTGCCCAAACAGGAAACACTTTGAAAAGCTCTTTCAAGCAGGACTATGAAGAGGAAAAGGTTATTTGCTTTGGTTGTGAGTTGGGATTACAATTATATTGGCTTAAAATTTTTCAGAGGTAGTTTGTTATCTAGTGTCTTTTTCAGTCATAAAAGAGTGTCTGTGTATTGGGTGTTCCTTAGAAAACTTAAAGATGTAAACCATGTGTATTAATACACCTCTGTTAATTCTACTACTTGCGGGGCTGAGACAAAATGGTTGTTGCAAATTTCAAGCCAGTCTGAGCTATACAGAGAGACAACTTCAAAAAACAAGACAAAACAGAAAACCAAAAAGATAAGGCAAACTTGATGAGTTGTGTGTACTGTTGGACTCAGCGGGGTAGATGATGTGATGGCCAAAAGCAAGCGTATTTCCTACTAAGCTCCTTTCGTGTTTTTCCTTGGCTACTAGGGCATATAGGAAAGGGCATAAGGGCATAAGGAAAAATAGTCTAATACAAATTTGAAAAAGAATATAAAAAAAGAAATCTCCTCTTAAACAGTCCAGTGGAAACCGCTGTTATTGGTTAACAGTTTTATGTGGTTACTCATCTTTCTTCCTATTTTTTTTCATAATTAAGGTTTTATTAAGTATAAAAGTTACAGCTTCTTCTTTTCACTTGATAATATGAAAGTATTTGCTATTATTATTGTTATTTAGAATTTTTCTGGCTGCTGTGGAAAATAATATGGCACATCCTTAAAAACTGAAAATAGAATTAGTATATGATCTTGCAGTACTCTAAGTACACACACACACACACACTCACACACACACATTGAAAGCAGAAACTTAGATATTTGTACAGCCATGTTCACAGCAACATTATTCCTGGTTGCTAAAACACAGAAGCAACACTGTCTGTTGCTGACAATATAAACAAAATATGGTATATACATACAGTGACATTATTTCACCTTTAAAAGAAAGGTTCCCAACCCCAGTTAGAGATCGAACCAGGGTTTTGCACATGCTAGGCCAGTGCCCTACCACAGCTGTATTTCCAGCCAGCAAAGAAAATCGGGCATATGCTACAACACGGAGTGCCTTGAGAATGTGAGGCTGAGTAGTTGCCTTCATAGAAAAAGAAAGTAGAGTGGCCATTAGCAGCACATGACAGAGTAGAGAATCAAAAGTTGCTGTTTAATGGGCATAGAGTTTTAGTTTTACAAGGTAGAGGGAGTTCTGGGGTTAAGATAGTAACTTTATACTTAAAACATTTTAAAATATCAAATGTGCCTAACAAAAAGCTTTCTGTACCATTACTTCTTCAAGGTTATCATTTTAATTTTTATTTAAAGTTTTTTTTTTCTTTTCTCTCTAGCTTTATCACCATCCATCTCCACAAAAAAATACTCTTGCCTTTTTTTTTTTTTTTTGGAATTAGGAAAAAATCTTTGAAAATACCATTTGTTGAAAAAAAATGGGCTTAAGCATCCGTGTGTGTGTGTGTGTGTGTGTGTGTGTGTATTTTGTTTGTTTGATTGGCTGGTTTTTTTGGGTGTAGGTCTCAGTCTTGGCTGGCCTAAAACTCACCAGGACCCGCCTGCCTCTGCCTCCCAAGTATACTGGGATTAATGACTGGCTTCATTGCTTTATTTTTTAATGTCGTAGTAATGTTCTAGTGAAAAACAATCTGTGTGATTGTGTGTGTGTGTGTGTATGTGTAATTCTGGTCTTATGTTTAATTTCTAGAAGTAAAATAAGTTTCTTGAGAGAGATGACAGTGTTTAAGGGTTTCAGTGCAGTTTCCACACAGCTTGAGTTCCTCTTCCCACCAGCAGTGTGTGGAGACCTCCACCAAAAGTTTAAAATTTTTTAAAGCTTAGTTTTGGGATGCCTACTTTGTGCTAAGCTCTGGGTGAAACAATTGGTATATCTGATTCCAGGAGTTCATCTCAAAACTCTCTTGGTATTAGAAAATCAACTTTTCTGTGGAGACATGCCCTGTATATGACACCAGTTTAGTTTGGCATAAGTTCAGAGATAAATCAGACAAGTATAGATATGTTTTCAACTTTTACTTTTAATGTTATAACACAATAACCAACACACTTTAACTTGTTGTTTCTGCTTCATAAAGAGTCTTTCCCTGGGCTATCCAAGGGGGCCACTAGGACCTGGGCGTACGGTACACTCTTTGCCAGAGGTGCCAGGTACCAAACTAACAACTTGTTCAGATCCTTTTTGTAGTCTATGTGCTTTGTTTCTATATGTGCTTGCTCATACACTCAATATCTCTGTCTCTCTCTGTCTCTCTCTCTCTCCCTCCCTCCCTCCCTCCCGCCAGGGAGTGATGATTGTTTTATCTTTGCTTTGAGACAGAGTCTTGCTCTTTAGCCTGTGCTGACCTCAAATTCAAATCCATCTTCTAACTGCAAGCGTCCTTCTGCTAGAATGACAGTGTACATACCACTCTGGCTCTGGTCATCTCTTAATAGAGTATAGTTTGCATACCTCACTCCATCCTTAACCTGCTCATGTCTCCCATTAGGATCCACACAGATGATCTTGGTGACTCTTGCTCTTGGCACTTATCAGATGCAAGGTTTGCTGGTAGTAAGTTTTTATTCCAAACAGTAAATCCTAATGCTCAGGCTAGAATGCTAGGATTACCAGGAAAGGTTTTAAAGCCTACTAATATCAGTTCCCACCCTTAGAGACTCTGATTTAGATATTTCATGCCTTTGCCTTCCAGAATCTATTTAAGCCTGGGACCCTCATGTGTTTGTTATCCTGGAGTGCATTGTCACATTTCATTTTCTAAGGCACGGCTAAGTAGAATAGACTGCACTTAGAGTACTTCATCTGCCAGCCTTTCCTGGGCCTAGGCGTATGCCAGACTATACTAAACACTGCAACTATTTCTTAAAACCACAGTGTCAGTACAAGGGCGCAACAAAACAGTCTCTTCAGGAAGACCTATGGGCTTGAAATCTTAGATGTGGAAAGCCCCACGAAGTTTGCGCTACTTCACCCCCAGCCATATGCATGTGGAGAACTGCAGCCTACAGATGTCAGGGGAACACATCCCTTCACACAGCTGACCAGGAATAGACCCCACTGGCATCTAACTACATCTACTAACTACTACTAACATCTCTTGAGGACTCAGCTTCTACGTTTTCAGGCTTTTTCCTGGGCCTTACTGTCTCCCTCTGTCCAGACATTGTTTGTTTTGTTGGGGACTTAGGGTCTTAAGCATTGTCTAGAATAGAGCTTCTCAAAGAAGAAAGTGTACATAGAAATCTCTTGTTAGAATGAAGACTATCATTCACTAGCTCAGAATGGGACCTGGAAGCCTAAATTCTTGACCAGCTCCAGGTGAGACCACTGTCACTGGCCTGGATCATAGTTCATAATTTAAGTAGCAAAGGCTAAGACATCAGCCACTGTAATTATATAATCCCCAGTTAGAGTTGTTCTTGCTTTCATTGTCTCATTCTCAACAGCTTGACAGAAGCTTGGATTTGCAAGAACAGACCAAAGACTACCAAAGGCATCAGGCCTGCATTCTTTCCCAATATCAGGGGCTGAGGGGCACCAGGACACTATGGGAAAATTACATTCCTTGGTCCAGGCAGCCTTCCCTGTGGCCTCAGTGCCTAGGGGAGGACCAGTGCTTTGTTGGCATGCAGCTGAGTATTTATCATTTTCTAAAATAACAGTCTGATAGTCTGGTGAGGAAAACAGGCTATTGGGAATACAAGAATAGGTCTCAAGGTTCTTAAGAAAACAGCCTTGGGAATGAGTTCTTGAGTAAAGCAGTGTTGATAAAGGGATAGGTGCGGGAGGGCTTGTGTTTGCTGAAGAGCTACTCTAGGGACCAGCTGTAGTAGTTGGTACCTCAAGCCAGCTCTGGCCTGGAAACATGAACTAGAACACGGATCCACTCCCTGTTCAGCCTCCCTCGCGTTCTCCACCCACCCCTGTGTCCTCTTCTTTACTGGTCCCCACTAAGTGGAGTGCTGTGCCCCTTGAGGGCCTCTGGGTTTAAGCATGTAAGTACAATGTGCTTATAGAAACAAAGCTGGGGCTTGCTTGCGTGTGGCAATCCCAGTTCTTCCCCAGGGTCTGTGGCCAGCTGCAGAATTCTGCTCTAGAATTCCTTTTTGGTTTACAGCAGCTGAAGACAGTATTTCTTTTCTAACCACCACATTTATTCACATGAGAAATTCTAGGGCTTAGGTTTGATCCTACTTTCCCACCGTCCCCAGCCCTTCCCCAGTCTCCAATCTCTGGACTGCTCCCCTCCTTCTTTTTCAGTGACCTGAGAAACAGTCAGGTCACTGCTGGTGGCAGCCCTTAGCTATGCTGCAGCTTGCTGTCCCGCCCCCATGCCACTGGCAAGAGTCCACCAAGAGGGGTTGCTGGATTCCAGTGATCATGGGGCATTGTAAGGTTGTCATCTGTGGTCCCTGTCAAGACTTGAGGGGACACAAGTCTCAACAAGGCTGGCTAGTCATATGGCAAGTGTGCAGGCACAGCTGGTAGTGTCTTTGCTTTCTTGGGGGGGACACACACTCTCAGGCTTGTTGCTTTCCTTTCCTTTTTTTTCTTTCCCTCCTCTCATTTTTCCTCTCTTTCCTGCCTTTTTTTGTCTAAAAGGTTTTCTCAATAGTCATCCTTTTCTAAATCTGAGAGACAGAAAGAACAGAATGAATGAGTGTATGACCACTGCTTTCCTATCAGCTCTGAGGTTTGTGGGAAGAGGAGACTATCATTAGGACCTTCTTTAATCACCCAACTCAGCCTCTTTGAAGTCACCTTAAACCTGGTGAAGAATTGAGTAGTGAGAGGAATAGAATTGGTGTTTGTTAGACCCAAACTTCTTCCCTTCCGATATCTCAGGAGTGTTTAAGGCTGTGATTACCTTGAGATGATCCTGTTTGTATTTTTAAAGCAACAGAAAGAAGTGTGAAGTTACATTTCAACCCAAACCCGTGGGACAAGGTGCAACACAAGGAACAAGCTGTTTGCGAAGTGAAGCTTGAAGATAATAGGAAGCGTTTCTTGCTGACAGATAGGCTTCTGCAGGCTAGTTTGGGTAAAGGTAGTCAAATGTGATTAGTATGTTCAACTGAGCCTAGAATCTCGTTGCTCAGGATCAGAGCCTCTTTATATTGCAGTGGAAAGTGAAGGGTAGTCCTCTCATGCAATTGTACGCCCAGCATTCGGTCCCCAACTGCTCATGCTTCCTACTTTTTAAATACAGAAATCTACAACCCTAACAGTAATTCATTCGATAGAAGGCTCAGAAATAACTGTCTTCCTCCACTTGTAGCTGTTTTCGTGGTGGTTGGGGGCGGGCGGTGTTGCTGTTGGAAGGTTTGGACAATGTTGTCGTGGTCTGAGTTGCATTTTCATAATATCATGTACAGCTCTAGTACAATAGGATACTTTTTTTCCCTTTAGCATGTCACATGTTCTGTCTCTAGGATAAACCAGCACCTTCATTGAGCCATTTCCAGTGAATTAAAGCCAATTCCGATTCACAGACAGTACAGAACCATGTATCAGCATGGTAGAGAACATTATGAATTATATTAGCGAGGCACAGTTGTATGACCTTGTAACTCCAGCACTTGGGAGGCTGGGGCAGGAGGATTGCTGCAAGTTCAAGGCTAGCCTAGGCTGCATAGTGAGACCCTGTTTTAAAAGGCAAAATGTAAACGTAAGGTGTAAGATACTGTCCCTGCTTTGAAAACTATGTGGGGATGCTAGAGAGATGGCCCAGTGGTTTAAGACCACTTGCTATCTTTGCAGAGTATCTGGGTTTGGTTTCCAGCATCTGCTTGTCAACTAACAACTTTCTGTAACTCCAGTTCCAAGGGATCTTGTGCTTCTGGCCTTCACACATTCCAGACATGCATGTGGTACATAGACATACATACAGGCAAAGCACCCAAGCACATAAAATAAAAAATAAATCCTTCAAGGAAAAAAACTCTAATCAAGGCAAGAACAGATTAACCATAAACAAGAATTTTATAAGGGATGAGATGAATCGCAGTATAGCTGAGACACGAGAAACAAATGCTAGCTTGTAGGGCACAGGGATCAATGGAGTGTTCCAAGAGGAGAGAGACTTCTTCACAGGCTGGGTGAGGGTTAGTTGTTCGATAAGACTAATTTTTTTTTTGAGAATGAGAGAGGTTATACAGATATAGACTAGCCTTTGTTGAGTAAATTAAGAATGTCTGCTGCCCATGTGCTAAGGAGTTTTAATACAGAACTCAGCATTGTGGTAAGCACTTCAAACATTTGCGATAGAGCCTCAGGACCTTGGTTATCATGATGGAGTTATAATGCAGTCCAGAGTCCATACAGAACAGTTAACCAATGGTGGAATTCAAATAGCAGTGGAGATAGTAAGAACAAAAGTTCAGGAGAAAATGTGGCTTTGCAAAGTCAGGTAAAGCTTTCCAGGGGAGGCAGATGTTTGAGATTAGCTTTAGAACAGGAGTATGATTTTAAAACGGCAGAGGTGATAGGGAAAGAACATGCCAAGATGGTGGGCAGCCTATGCAGTGAGACACTGTAGCAATACGTGTACATCGTGACCAATATGGAGATAGAACCACAGAGGAGATGCTGTGTAAGATTGGCTTATTCAGAGACCAGATGTGGTGGCCCTTAAAGGGTAACCAAAAGATTTGTACTTGGGCCAAGACTCAAAAAGACAGTTGCTGGTCTCAGGCAGACACTGGTGAGGCCTCTCTACACACTTGAAATCTAAATTTCTGAACGCCCCCTAGCATCAGTCTGCAGCCACCTGGGATACTAGTAATAGGAATAGCATGGTTTTATCTTTGTGCTTTTGTTAAGAAGACCATAGAATTTATAAAGATTATCTCATTTGGTGAAAGTCTTCCCTCAGAAGCTTTTGTGGGAACTCAAGATGCTGAAGCTAGCATAGTAGAGATGGTAAACATAGCTCAGGCTGGGGTGGGGCCTGGAGACCATCTACATGGCTTCCCTACCATTGGAAGCCCAACTCCCTGTTTTAAAACAGTGATCTAATCAAAACAAAATTTGCAGAGGAGATCATTGACAGGGAGGTGGGCAGCCTTCCTAGCAGACATGCGTGGTCTCTCCAGTTAGGGGTGAAAGTAGCAAGTTCTATTTTGCTTCTTGCCCTGGCTCCGGTGTCTGCCTGAGCATCCTTGTAGAGCAATGGTTCTCAACCTTCCTAATGCTGTGACCCTTTAATACATATAGTTCCTCATGCTGTGGTGACTCCCAACTATAAAATTATTTGTTGTTACTTAATATCTGTAATTTTGCTACTGTTATGAATCATAATGTAAATATCTGATATGCAGATGGTCATTCAACTCCCAAAAGGCTCAAGACCAACAGGTTGAGATCTGCTGTAGAAGATCCTGCAAAACTGCACTAGGGGGCTACCCAGCCCTCTTGCAAAAGCCTATATAGGACTTCTCTATACAGGGAAGGTCCAGCTCTAGACTTTGACATCAAAGGCATCTGTTCTAGATCTCTTCCTGAGAGGTTCACTCCAGCAGGCTACTGCCTCTTCTTTGCCAAGCAGAGTATAAAATCTGGTATGTGAGTAAGTTAATTTTCCTGGTTACTGAGCTGTTCTGTAGTAGTGATCTTTTAGAGATAGTACCTCTGGAGTCAGTAACTCTGACCATAGGCTTTATGGCAGTATGCCCCCTCCCTGCCCTAGTATTCAGCTGATTAAGCCCTGGTACATTTGTCCTGTGTACCTAGGGTTTAGCCCTCTTCCAGGAAGACTGATCTCTTTGGGCTGAGGGAGCAGCCTGGAAAAGGCCCTCCACTACATCATTGTCTTCTTGCACTCAGCTACCTATGTGCCAAGGCCTTGTCAATGATTACAGTGGCCTGCAAGTCTCTGGGAATACTTTCCTTTGCAGGCTCAAAGGTGCATTCCTCGTTGAGCCTAAAGAGTCCTCATCAACCTCCAGCCCTGTGTTCTGGTGAGGGCCTGCTTCTTGAGCCATTAGTTTAACAGGAAGCCTCAAGCCTGGAGTGGGGGTTGTGGGGAGCATGCTGCACTGAAGTCAGGGGGAGCACTACCATGTGGTCCCTGAAGCCCACTAGTGTGGCCCATACATCCAGAGGCTCCATTTTATCTTTGGAGTTAAAAGCTTGAAAGTTAGGGTATAAAGTGTGTTGTCACACACCTTCAATCCCAGCACCCAGGAGGCAGGGGCAGGCGGATCTCTGTGAGTTTGAGGCCAGCCTGGTCTACAGAGTGGGTTCCAGGTCAGCCAGTACTACACAGACCCTGTCTCAAAAGAAGGGTGGGGGAGGAAGGAGAAGGAGGAGTAGGGAGAAAAGAGAAATGAAAAGAAAAAAAGGAAGAAAGAAGAAAAAGAAATAATAAAGTTAGGGTAGAAGATGGAGGAGACTAGAGAAGACATGGTAGTAATGGCTTTGAAGTATGTAAGAGCCAAGCACATGAGGAAGATATCCATGATCAGATAGCTTGGGCTCTGTTTGTATTGTTAGCCTTGCTGGAAGAGGCCCAACAGCAGTGTGTGTGGGTGTGTACCAACATGCCCTTTATGCTTGGCACACTGTCTCTCTTCAGGAGTTGTGTTTGGGACACATAAAAACAATGTGTTCATCTGGAAAACCTTGACTCTATTCTTGGCTTTGCCCTGATCTTAGGAAGGTCACTTGAGCTCTGTAAACAGTGTTGTTGATTCTGAGAAATGGAAAAATAATGTCTATGTTTCTTAGTATGAAAATAAAATTAAATAAGAATATTTTTAAGATAACCCTTTCATAAAATGCAGTATATTGTTATTATTACTCTTATTGCCAGGACTTGCCAAGTTCACATGACCATAGTTTGTCAAGCAGGCTATGAGAAATTCTCCCCTTGATATGTCCAGACTTGTCATTCAGCATCCAGAAGTTCCCATTCTCCTTGCTTATTTATCTTTGTCATGCTCCTGGAAAGTAAGTTGGAAGAATAAAAGAGACTCTGTTAGCATTCTATAGCAAAATCAATGCTATATAGACTCCAAGCCAAACTACAAAAAAAGGTTTTCTTAGATACTACTTTTCTCCCATAATTCCAAGCTCATAGTTATTAAATTATTAACCAGCAATTTCTCTAGCAGCATATTAAACTTTACTTTTAAACAAGTCACAGAGGGAGGGAAACATGCATCTCTCATAAAAGGAATAAAGCATACACTCTAAAACAGTTTCCCCAGGCTTTGAACAAATCCCAAACCTCACACAAGGTCTCTTTTTCATCATTCTCTGCATACAGCTTGAATAGTAGTGCATTAATAAGAAAAAGATGCCTAATAGAAAGATGGAAAAACACAAGAGTCTCTGGGAGTGCCGGGGGACTCCCTAAGGGCCCACTGAGAAGGCCAGGTGAAGCTTCATGCAGACAACAGTCATGTCCTAGTTGCAGGATTCCCTTTGGTGGTGGAAGAGGGAAAGCAGAGCAGCCTGTCAGACTGCCCTGAGCAGGGGACACCAATGCCTCCCACACACTGTGGGTGGGCCTCATAGAATACCTCCCCAGGATCCTGGTCAAAGGGTAAAAGCCTCAGCTCTCATTGATCCCTCCTCTAGGAGCAAAGCCGTTTCCCCAAGAGGAGCCCATGGAGGGATATAACACATGGCTGGGGCCTTTTGTTCCTTTTCCAGACACTTCCAACTTATGGTCTTTCTGCAAATTCCCTGGAAACTGGTCCATACCAGAGCAGGGCACTGGGGAAAGTCTCCACTTTTAAGAGACCAAGAAGGAGGGCTACATGGCAGTTTCTCTGTTTGGGCTGTGTGTGCAAGCACTGGTGGTTTTAGTCTACCATAATCACTCAGCCCACCAGCACCATCCCCTCATGAGGGCAAGGTAATCTGAGGGACTAGGTAGCCTGCCAACCCCACATGTTGCTGCCAGCTGGCTTGCCTGCAGATCTGAAGCCTAGCTGGTACAGTGGAGGGAAATGGCTTGTTTAAAATTACATATTCTGCAATTCATGACCATTTGGCATCATGGCTTAAACAAATCTCCATTTGTTTCTCCAAGAATGCCATATGCTGATTAGTTTGGCCAGGCTGTGGTAAAAATGGAAATCAGAATGAGAGAGGGAGCTTCTCTTTATTTAATTTACACTTCCACATTTACATGGCTTAATGTGGCCTGCATCAAAGGAAGACCTCCTAAGTCCTCAGCACAGCAGTTCTGTAAGCAAACACAAGCTCTGTGCTGAGCTGCTGGGATTGCAAAGAGGGACCTCTGAGAAACCAAGGACTGTCAGCAGAATGCCTTGATCAAGCCAGCCCTCTAGCGCCATGGGGCTGCTCAGGAGATGCATGCTAGAGATCAGGCTTTGAGGAACATTTTTAAATAAAGGGCCAGCACAGCAGACAAGGGTCAAGAGGCTGGTCATAACGTCTTTACAGATACTGTAGACGATGCCTTCCCTGCCACTCTGTGGTCTCTCCTTTCCCTGGCACCTGTTTGTACCTTGCTTCTCCCCTGATCTGATAGCCCATGTCCCTCTTCCCTGGCCACCCCTCCCCACCCACTGCCCCTGTGTGGGCCTGCTGGAGGCCAGTGCTGCTTCTACTCACTGCTGGCTCCAGCCAGAAGCCCTTTCTCCTTGTGGCCATTTTTTGGAGCCACAGTTTGAAGAATCCAGACACTGTAATGAGCCCTTGCTAAGACTGAAGATCCCATTATTCCAACCTGTCCACTGTACCTGCTTGACGTCTGGCAACTCCTCCTTTCTCCTTAGACCAGCCCAAGTCCTTCCATGTCCCTAGCCCCCTCCGCCTTCATGGCATTCCTTTTTCATTGCTTTTTGGATTCCTCCCTCCCTCCAAAAAAAAACATATACTCTGTAAGGTCAGAACTTAGTCCTTTCTTCCCCCCAACCCTTTCCCTCTGCAGGATACCCCTACAGTGATCCAGAGAGGTTAGCCTTGGGCTCACCCAGAGTTTGAGGAGTAGTTCCTTGGGAACTGAAATAACCCAGACCCAGATTCTGTTGAAGTCCAGATCAGGCTTCCTGACTTAGAAACCTTAATAACACCAGCAGCTTGAAGCAGAACAGTTGTCTCCACCCTTTGAACATAATCATGAATTCTTCTGGAAGACTTTGGTGTTATATATCTGGAGTGGATTGTCTCTTCCAGGAGCCCCTTCTGGGTTCACAGTATTGAGTGGACCTACAAGCCTTTGAGCTGATGGTATCCCATGGGATCTTCAGCTCTTTAGGGCTTTGGAGCTCTTTAAGTTAACTCTAAACTCTAGCTCTGGGGCCCCTGTGAATGAAGAAATCACTCATCCTGCACCGATTTCTTATGTTCTTTCTCCTCCTTGTCTCTCAACACTGTATTCTCTATACCTGTCATTTACCCAAGTCTTTAAGTGTACCGCTTCCTCTGCTAGGGTCATCGCCATGGCCTGCTGCCTAGACTCCTTACCAGGTAGACAGGTCACTTTTCTCTCCCAGCAGCCTTCATTTTAGTCTGTTCATGACACCATCATACTCTAAAATGATAGGCTATATGTTTCTCCCACCAAACCTGTGAATTTCAAGTGTTATGTTTTGTTTCAACTAGCCAAAAATACCATGTGCACACACACACTCATACACAGAGAGAGAGAGAGAGAGAGAGAGAGAGAGAGAGAGAGAAATTTTATGTATGGCCAATGGGTATGTGTGCATCTGTGTATCTGTGTACACACAGATACACTAGACACACAATAACTTATGAGGTCTAGAATGACTTGAAATTGTGAATAATAGCTAATTAAGACATGAATAACTTGTACCCTTGCCTCCAGAAAACTGCAACTGATACTTGGGAGGCAGAAACAGGAGGACTGTTGTAAGCTCAAGGCAACCTGGTCTATATAGCAAGTTCCAGGCCAGCTAGAGTTATACAACATGACCCTGTCTCAAAAAATGTGCACACATCCAAAGGTGGGAAATTGAATTGCGTTTTCTTAAGACCTAGCAGTTTATTTTCAGGATTGTTAGCTTTCAACATATCTATAACCTTACTGCTACTATCTATTCAATGCAGTATAAGGTGTATCATTACCAAGAAAAGGAATTTAAAAGTTAGGGAACATATTCAATTACTTTACTTCAAATTGTTGGATTTCATTAATTTTATCTCATTTAAAGACATATAAGATTAATCATTCTGGGCAAGAACTTTCTAGAAGCCCTGTAACAAATTAGGTACAGAAACTACTGTGATACCCTTGAAGTTTATTTTCCTCCTTCCATTCCTCTTTCTCTGCCTGCCTCCTTTTTATCTCCATCCTGTCTCTTTCACTGGCCATGATCTACTAGTTTATTTCATCACTGATGAAGCAGACCATATATACTCACAGTTTAAAAAACACTTTTCAGGACTCGAAGTTCCTTGAGGGCAGTGACTGTGTCATCATCTTCCAGGCCCTGGCACCATTTCTGGCTCCTAGTAACTTCAGAGTAAATGTTTTCTGAATGAATAGGCCTCAGTTAAAACAGATCAGCAGCCTCTGGGATTCCGGAAGGGCCAAGAGAGGTAAATAATTTATCACAGGCTTCCCAAAGAGCTCCTGCTGTCCTCTAGACACTGGGGCCATTGTGGACAAGCCCTGCCTTCTCTCCGCAACCCCCAGCTTCCAGGACAGAGGGCAGAAGGTTTAATGGAGTTCAGAGATTTCCCAAGGCAAAGACATACAAATCAGGTTCTCGGGTGGGTGTACATCAAGAGACAAATGATTTTTTTTTAAAGGCTAGTGGAAGAAAAATAAGGTTCTGAAAAGAGCCCTTTATTTCATTTCTTATATATAAACTTAGTCCTTGCTCTCGACTCTGTGCCTTCTCACACTGCTGTTCCGCTGCTTTTTAGCCCATCTGTTAGACCCTGACCAGTTCTGTTTTTTTTTTTCAAACACTATAAATCTTCATTAGACTATGCTCAAGCCAGAATTTTTCCATTTGGAGGTAGAACAAATGCCCAAGCCCCCAAACCCTGTGGCTTGTTTCCTGTCCAGCTGTCTTGCTGTTCCTTGGGGTTTTATTCCCATCATCAAAGAGGCTTGACAGACCAAGAACAAACCTCTGGCTCACCCTGAACTCACATAGACTGTCTCCAAGTCAGAGCAAGTGGGAAAGAAAGAGAAAAAAGAAATTTTCCTGCCTGAGAAGCCAAGCCAGAGAAAGCCCAACTTTCTGGCTCCATGTAGGCCTGTTCTGTGGCTGTCCTGGAGGGTGGAGCCAAGAATGGTGGGCTACAGGCCAGAATAGCTCTCCGAGTTCCTCAAAACCAGCATGGATTCTGTTATGACCCTGAGTCTCTGTTGCCGGGAGCTAAAGTGGTAGCTTGTGAAGGAGCCTCCATAATTTTGATTGCAACAAGCTGGCCCAGAGCCTCACAGTCATAGAGAAGCCTGAGTGGTCTGTCTCTGTAGTGTCCCAGGAAGCCAGCACATTTGGCAGCCTGTGTCTACTTAGGAAACATTCTGGGGGTTCTGTTCATTTAGGAATGTTTGAAAGGATGTTGGCTGCAGCATGCAGCACTTGGGAAGCCCAGGCAGGAGGATCACTGCAAGTTCTAGGCCAGCTTGGGCTACATACTGAACTTGGCTTTAAAAAAAAAAAAAAAAAAACCAAACAGCAAGTGTTAAACGGTGGCACAGGTCTGTAATCTGTTTGGGAGATGAAAGCAGGAGGATCAGGAGTTCAAGATTATCCTCTGATACATAGGAAGTTAAAGGCCAGCCTAGCCTGTATGACAGACACACTATCTATGATGATGATGATGACAAAAATATATTAACTTAGCTAAAAAATCTCATTGTAAAACCTATTCCTCACTGAGTTTGGAAAGCAAATGAGTTTATCCCAAGCTTGTCTTTATAGCTGTGTCCAGAAAACACTGAGGCAAGCGGCTGTGATTATGAAATGCCACATAGTACGTGGTTACTGGTATTAACTTCGGACATTAAGGAGCACTCATTTGAAGGAGCTCAGCTCCTGCTTTCCAGAACATGCCAGGTTCTTTATGATCCAAACAATTCCCTTCAGTATTTGTGGTCATATCTCAAAAGGTCCTGTGTGGTCAACTTTGTCCATCTGCATTCTTCCCCCCAAGTGCATTTGTGAAAACTGAAACTGTAGCTCAGTGGTAGAGCACTGGCATCTCGTGTTTGAAGTCCAAGGTTCATTCCCCAGTACTGACCAAGAAAGACAAAACAAAATAATACAACAAAATGCACTGTTCTTACAGGCCCTTGCCATTTCTCCGGTCCACTCTAGTATGTTTTTCCTCTTCATTCTTTGGGTTTTATGCCAGGGTCTCTTTGTTGTCCCTGCATAACTTGGCAAGCTTCTCAGAGGCCTACTGCCATCCTTTTGTCTCATCTCACCAGCCCTAGTGCAAAGCTACTAGGCCATTTGCTCAGCCCTGTGCTAGACATCTAATGATTCACTTTTCTGGCCTAAGGCCGGCCTCCTGAGTATAGTTCTCTGACTTTCTTTCCTGAGTAGCTTTTTGGCAAGGTAGACCCCAGCTGTTAAACAGTGACACAATTATGTAGTGAAGAGTAACAACAAAGAATTATGGCTGGGAAACCTGAGGAAAACAAGAGAAGGGTTAGGAAAGAGAAACAAGGGGCCGGGATGATAGTTCATTTAGTTGGCAGAGTGCTTGCCTCACAAACATGAGGATCTGAACCCATGTAAAAGCCAGGGGTGGCACCGCATGTCTCTAATCCCAGTGTTGTGAAAACAGAGACAGGAGGATCCCTGCAACTTGCTGGCCAGCCAGTATGACCCACGTTCAGTGAGTACCCTGTCTCAAAACACAGAATGAAGAGCCAGAGGAGTAGCTCATCAGGTAAAGGTTATTGCATAAACCCAGTGGACAGAGTTCAATCCCTAGAACCCATAGAAGAGGGAAAGAGGAAACCAACTCTATAGAGTTGTCCTCTGACCTCCACATGTGTATTGTAGCATGTGTGCACACACACACAGATAATAAATACAAAAATTTTAAATAATAATAAGGGGCACTGGCAAGATTGCTGAGTGGGTAAGGCACTTGTTGCCAAGCCCAGTGGTCTGAGTTTAATGTCTGGAACCCACATGGTGGAATGAGAGAGACAACTCCACTGAATTGTCTCTGATCTCCCCCCCTGTCATGCAAACACAGTGCTTACAAGTTGAAAATGAAAATATAGAAAGCAGTTGAGAAAGATACCTGACACTGACTTCTGGCCTCCTTATGTACACATAATGTATATTACAGGTGTATGACACCACACATGGTGATGCCACCACACATGCTTTTTTCATGTTAACATATGTCAGCTTCAGGATATGGACAGTTTAGAATGAAGATGGAAGCAGACTATAGGGAACTGGTAAAACAGTACATGTGCAAAAGATGAAAAAGTTAGGTTAAAGCTTCACCAGTCACAACACTGGTACCCATTTCGGTGCCATCTCTAATCTCAGGTTAGCAGTAGCAGAGGACAGGGTTAAGCCCTCCTGAGATGTCTGTACCTGCCAGGCCCTTGATGCCATTTCCAGTTCACTCTGACACCTTGATGCTCCAGTGACTCACAGGGAAAGGTAAGGTCAGTGTCATGTTACAGACCAAGAGTCTGCTCAGGTCACAGGGATAACAAGTGACTCCACTGTGCCTACTGATTTTACTACGAGTACCAGGTTCTTAACACATCAAATCTGGGCCTGTCCATGGACGGTCTGGACTGACACTCAGAGCCAGGGTTCCTTTAGCACTGTTCTCCAAAGAAAGTCTAAGCTGTTTGCTATTTCTGCCATGCGGGTCCAAGGTTAAAATGAGCCAATCACTGAAAGAAGAAAAAAATCTCATGTATTAGAAGGGCACCAATTCCAGTGTGTTGTTCAGTGACTGTTTTCAGTCAGTAGCTGTTATTTTTCATATGTGAGTGAAGTTTACATCACCTAAATGTTAAATCCTGAATTTCATAACTAGTGACCACCACTACACCATTTTCTCCAGGTTTTCTCCATTTTCTCTAGATCTTCATATCTCCTTCTCTCAGTTTTCAACTCAATAGGATAGAAGTTGAAATCTTAGTTTATCTGGAACATCACATACATAGAGTTTTATCTGCTTGGTCCTCATTCACACTGGTGGTTTGAATAAGAATAGCCTCATATGCTGATAAATTTGAATGCTTAGTCATGGGGAGTGGCGCTATTTGAGAAGGATTAGAACAATTAGACATGACCTTGCTGGAGTAGGTGTGGCCTTGTTGGAGAAAGTGTGTTACTAAAGGTGGACTTTGAGGTTTTAAAAGGTCATAGCAGGCCCAGTGTCTCTTTCTTTCTGCCTGCCAATCAAGATATAAAGGTCTCATATATTCCATGCTTCCTGTCATGACCATAATGAAACTGTAAGCAAGCCCCAATTAAATGCTTTCTTTTATAAGAGTTGCCTTTGTCATGCTGACTCTTCACAGCAATAGATCAGTGACTAATCCATAAACCTAGCCTCTACCACAGGCTGGTGGACTCATTTTGTTACAGATTGCTGATTTTCTTCCTACCCACAATCAGCAGTCATTTTTTAATGTAATATTCTAATCTTCATGATATGCCTAGTAGAAAACACCTATTTTTCTTTTTCCTATGTCCCAGGCAGTTTACTGTCTACTCTTTACTTTTCTAGACAAAATCCATGCTTGGTAACCAGAGCTGTATACATTGATATTCTCTTCCTGCTGACTAACTGCCTGGACAGACCTGCGGAAGACAAGCAGCCAGGTATGATTCACAGTTCTATCTTGGAACCTTGCAGGTAGAGTTTTGAGCAGCTCTGCTGCACCCTTGCCCACAGCTAAGTGTATGAGACTGACTAAAAGAACCCATGTGGCTCCTTCCTGGAAGTGTCTCAAGGAAATCTGCCCTTGTTTGCTTGGAATTTTACCATTAAATGTTATATTTGGTCATCCAGAGAAGAGTGTGAACTCTACTCAGATACTATCTATGCTTTGAAGACCTTGGCCTTTTGCTATTTTCTGATTTTCTTTGAAAATGTCATCATTTTCAGTAATGGTTCATCCTGTTCCAATCTGTAGAGATAGCTGACCTGGCTCATTTATTGATGGATATTTGAGTCCCTGTTCCCATTCCACCCTTTACCAGTTCGTGTAAAATAGTTCCTTCCTCAGTCCCTGACTTCTTACATGTCTCTAGGCCATGTGTGTATCTGATTATAGATCCACATACAATTGTTCTATTTTAATCATGATTCACAAAGTGAATTAAAGAGAGAAGAGGATCCCAAATAAAAATAATTTGATATATTTATATAAGAGGCCTCGGGAAGTGCAATTCATGAGTTCCAGGCCACAGACTGAAATGAATTTTCACCAGTCCAAACTGGAATGCAGGATAACGAATCTGCAACTGGTTAATATAAGCCTCTCCTAATTGATTAGGCCTGTCTAAGGAGGCTGCGATTACAAAGTCGAGTTCTGAGTACAAGCAGGCCGGGCCTCCCTCTGTTGAGTTTAGCTTGTCTATGATTTGTTACCTTTAGTAAATGTGTTCAGACTGTCAAAGTCCAGCTCTGTCCATATGGAGCTCTGTTCCCAAATTCAAACCAATTTAAAGTGTTCTGTGGGAAGAGGGTTGAAACTGCTTCACCCAAATTGATGTATATATTACCCACAAAGCCCCTCTGGCCATAGAGGTAATCAAAACACGCTAGAATCCTCTTCAAACCCAGGAGTATAGGATCATTCTGGTTTATGGGGACCACATCCTCGTTTAGTCAGGCATTGTGTGCCATACCTGTGATCCCAGCACTGAAGAGGTAGCAACAGGAAGATCAGGAGTTCAAGGCTAAGTTCTAAGCCAGCATAAGCTACATGACAGCCTGTCTCAAAAAACAAACAAAATAAACAAACAAAAAGCGATAAAGTCCCAGTTTGTGCCTCTCATCTCAACGTAGTTATGAATACTATTCCCCTTGTATTCTTGAGAATTTCCAAGTTTGTACAATAAAATATGTCATTCTAGCTGTAAGGAACCTTTGTGTTCATCCACTTTAGTTTACAGAGTTAACTGGCCTCCAGAAATTATAAAAAGAATGTAAATCAGATTCTACCAAATCTAGATTTTTACCATTCTGTGTCTCATCCCCGAATTCCATATCTGTGTCTGTAAATGTGTCTAAAAGGCCTACTCACTACTCTCTGCTCACTGTTCTGTCCACTACCAAGGTACTGGTACAGTTGTGTGTTTAAATTAAAATCACTGGCCTAGCTCTGCCCATATGGAACCCTGTTTCTAAACTCAAACCACCTAAAAGTGCTTTGCAGGGCAGAGAGCGTGTGAAACCACCTTACCCAGGTGTGCATTGTGTTTAGTCTAGTATAAAAGGGTCAGTCTTTGGGTGTTGTACCTTTGCTTCCCAAACTTCTTTTTCATTTTTAGTTTATGGACTCCATAAAGATGGCTTTGGAGTTTTTTAATCAGTCTGTCCTCCAAAGTCTTAGCATTAATTAGAGCATATACCCCAATTAAATGTAATCACACTATCCAGTAACTCAACAGTATTTCACGTTTGTACATACTGCTCCTCATAGCATCCTTTCTTCATGGAGTAAGACATGATGGGAACAAAGCACTCTACTCTTTCTCTAGTGTGACAGCCATAGCTATAAATGTGTTGTGCTTGTATTGCCCAGTGAGGCAGAAAGTAGCTCCAGGTAGCATTTGAGCATTTGCTATATATAGCTACTCCAAACTGATATGTTCTGTAGGTATAAAATGTACAGCAGATTTCAGAGGATTTCAGCATGAAAGAGGCTAAGCAGAAAGATTGCAAATTTAAGGCCAGCCTGGGCTACATATTACAACACTATAATTGAACTACTTAAATAAGTAGGACTGGTAAATAGCTCAGAGAGTGAGGGCACTTGCTGCCAACACTGGCAATCTGAGACTGATCCCCAGAACCCACATGTAAAAGGAGAGAGAACCAACCTCCACACTCACCATGGCACACTCATACACATGTACATACACAATAAATAAATAAATTAAACAGATTTCATATATCAAAACTGGAGAATTTCTCAAAAAAATATGCTGATTATTTGTTGGAAAGATAATATTTTGACATTAAATTTTTAAATGTACTATTGAAATTAATTTCATGATTTTCTGCTACTTCCTAGTCAAAGGGAGGAACTGGGGTTTAGCCCAGTAAAGCATTACATGCCTGGCGAGTGCAAAAGCTCAGTCTCAGCACCACACCATGGGTTTGAGGCCAGCCTTGTCTACATAGCAAGTTCTAGGCCAGCCAAGGTTGTATAGTAAGACCTTGTCTCAAAAATTTTAAGTTTTTTTTTTAAACTACCAAAATGAGGAAAGTAAGAAAGAAAAACGAAGCTATCACTGAATACGTGTACTTAACTGTCAGATGGAATGATATGAAGAGGGAAAGTAGGTAGTAGAAAAGTTGTTAATTCCATACATTGTTCATACCATATTGGGTAGTATTGTTTTTTGTTAATTGACCTCCTAAGCCATTTGTGTATATGATATATAGATATAGGTATAGAGATATGAATGCTGTATTCATAGTATGTACCCACATAACAGTAATAGTAGATTTCCCTCCTGTAAAGATGAACTGGGTCTCTAGAACTAACCAAATGTCAACAAAATAGTGATTAAAATGGATAGCACTCTTAAAGATAAAAACAGTGACCTTGCAATAGTGAAGTCTGTCCTTGTGGTTCATGAATTGTTTCAGCAATATCTGAGCACTAGTTAAATCTACCAAATAAATGGTCCCTTACTAGACATACTGTGCAGATTCAGTATGTTTCAAAATCATGTCT
Source organism: Cricetomys ansorgei (assembly GCA_026225945.1). Lineage (NCBI taxonomy): Eukaryota > Metazoa > Chordata > Mammalia > Rodentia > Nesomyidae > Cricetomys > Cricetomys ansorgei. Next base: position 11,668,334 of record JAMJFZ010001264.1, read on the forward strand.
TCACATCAGATTTCTCTTATAAGCTCCCAGAGAAAGTGGACTATGGTTTAGGTTCTTTGACACCTAGTTGAGCACTATAGCGTCCCCTCAAGAAATGGATTGATTATTAATGGATTGATTAATATGCAGTTTTCATCGGTTTTCAAAATAGTCCATTTGTTGTCAGGATACAGTCTTGCAGGATGTGATAGCACACTCTTGTTATTCTAGCACTTGGGAGGTGGAGGCAGGAAGATCAGGAGTCCAAGGTTATCCTCAGATACATAATGAGGCCAGCCTGAACTACACAGACCCTGTCTCAAACCCTCCTCCCTAAAGGTACAATATTGCTTACTTTAATACATCAATCTGATGTGAACTAACTTCCTGAATTCAAATGTGTTGTTTATATATGTGTATATGTTTATAACCATGTACATATGTGTCTACATTATTATCTCACAAAACTTAGAGTAAGTGTACCACATAGACTCTGGGGCCTGACCCCTGATTTGAATCCAACTTCTGCCTTTTCCTTTTTCCTTTTCGTGTGTGTGTGTGTATGTGTGTGTGTATGTGTGTATGTGTGTGTGTGTGTCCTTAGCACAATACTTAATTTCTTTGAGGCACTTTTTCTCATTTGCAAATGAGAATAATAAAAGAATCTATGGGGCCAGCAAGATGGTTGAGCCTGGCAACCAGAGTTCTATTTCCAGGAGATGGTGGAAGGATAGCACTGATACCAACACAAATTACCCTCTAACCTCCAAACAGATGCTATGGCACACATATCCCACCCACCAGTAAATAAATGTAAAATAGTTACGTTTAAAAAAATAGTTGAATTGTAAGAACAAAAGTTATGTTTTAAATTTTAGCTACTGTGCCTAAGGTATCTTTAAAAGAAAAACATAACCTCCTGGAGTGCTAGGTAGGGTCAGGCAAGATAGTCTTGAATCTCCCTAGCCCAAGGACATAACCTCTTGGATTATTGGGTAGGGAGTGGCTAGATCTCAGGTTGACCCTACTGCACCGGATATGTTCCATGCACAGGATGTACCTGGTCGCTTGTAGGTGGGAGGTAACCCAGACAGGAAGTAGATGGATAGATACTTGCCACTGATTAGACCTGGTGGGAAGTGTGTTGAAGCCTTACAGGTTCTACCTTTTTAAGCACCTGTGCCATGTGATTTGGGGCCTTTCTGTGGGAGCTCTAGAGGTGACAGGTTCACTCCATGGGTACCTCACAATGGTCCTGGTCAGAGTTCATCTTCCTGGCCAGCATTTAATTAAAGCTCACTTGCTTCAAATTTGGTTCAATTGTGGTCGTCTTATTCTTGGCCGGATTTGGGATTTACAAAATGATTTTCTTTTCAAAGAATCTGATTCTTAGAGTAGTAGGAATTTATACACGTATGCCTCATGCAGAGAGATATGCCTTGTGTAACACAGTAAGTACTCAGTACATACCAGTTACCGTGAGTTTTATTATGTCCATCATCATCATCATCTGGAAACCTGTATCCAGCCTGGTGTGGCTGTGCTCCTCCCTCACACTCACAGTTCTCCTCCCAGTGTTTAACGTTTGGAAAAGAAGTGCTTTGACTGTCCGGATCTACTTGGTCATAGCTGTCTCTACCACTTGACTGACGTAGACAAAAATTTTTCTTTGCTTATATTCATGAGAGATGCTATGTCGTATATATGTTGACCACATGTATCTAAAGCTAATGCTTACTGTGCCTTGGGCTGAGAAGGAAGTACAGTGGAGACTCTAGGAGGCACTGCCAGTGAGTTTGTTTCTCCTTGGGTTCTGGGGCCTTTGTAGAGGAGGTCATAACAAATTTTGACAAATAGCAGGGATTTGGAAGATGAACAAAGAAGAGGTGGCTATTAACCAACATAGAGGGAATCTGCGTAGCCTTCAAAGAATTGGGGTGTTGGGGTTTAGGGTTCAAAGCTAAACAGTTGTTACTAGAAGTCTGGCAAGGCAGAAATGAAGTCATGGAGAACCTCTTAGGCCAAAATCCAAGAAGCCTAGATTTGACTGTATAGGCAAAGGAAGTTATTAAATGTTATAAAACAGAATTGAATTATGTGGGTTTTAAGACAACATGGCCCTTCTTTGCACTCTTTCTGGATTCTCAGCACCATTAAAGAGCCAAGTTCTCATAAAGAATATAACTGAAGATTCTTGGGGTGGTGCACTTTTATTTTTTCTTCGTTTTTAAGTGTTTTTGTTGTGTGTGCATACCATAGCACACAAATGGTCAGAGGACAACTTTCTGGCTTTGGTTCTCTCCTTCCACCACATGGGTCGTGGGGATCAAACTCAGGTTGTCAGACTTGGTGGAAGGTGACTCTACCTACAGAGCCATCTTGCCAGCCTACATTTACTTTTTGTTGAGGCAGGATCTCACTATGTAGTACTGACAAACCTAGAACTTGCTATGTTGAGCAGGCTGAACTTTGAATCACAGAGATCTGCCTGCCTCTGCCTCCTGAGTGCTGGAACTACAAATGCATATATCAACTCCAGCGTAACTGAAAACTGATTCATCAACTGTCAGGGAAGTCTGCTTGATCATCGTGATAAACAATATTGGGGGTGTGGGAGACAGAATGGAGGACCAGGCCACCGAGAAAGGCAGCAGTGCTGAAAAATAGCATAGAGTGGTGGAATTGTGGGAGACTTCTTCCTCTTATTTCCATCTCACTAATTTTACACCACAACTCAGTTTCTTTCATGTGTACATACACACATTTTCATTGTGTGTGTGTGTGTTGTATGCACACACAACTTTCTGGAGTTGGTGCTCTTCTTCTGTCATGTGAGTTCTGGAGATTTAACTCAGTTAATCAGGCTTGCCAGCAAGTGCCTTTACCCACTGAACCATCTTGCCTGTCTGATACATTTATGTATTAAACATACTTATAAATGGGACTAATTACCAAGATAAATAAAGCACTAATTTCAGGGAGATTTGTGGTTTGGGTTTTGCATGAAGGAGGCTCTGCCCACCCCTCCCAAACTTAGTTCTCTGAGTGCTATTGAAAGGTCATTCCTATCTCTGAAATGTTTTAGAATCACTCTGAAGGGCTGGGAACACAATGAAAAAAGCCAGGAGAAAGGCAGAGAAGATCATTAGAAAAGCCTACAATAGTGACATGCTTTGTGTGATTCAAACATTTATCTTAGTACTTCTTAGTCATTTGTGGTTTCCTCACCCATTGATTGCATTTAAAAAAATCCAAATCTGGGATTGTTTTTGGAGTTTTAAAGCAATTTAAGCCCACAAGGATACTGTATCCCCTATACTGTTTTCTCCTTTTCTGTCATCATTAGCATGCAGCAGACTTCTGAAGGAAGGAAAATTAGTCTCAGTTGCAGCTGCGAGAAAGTAAGACCCAGGGCTGGGCTACAGGCCTGTCCAAGGGTGTGCCAAGACAGAGGGGCTGGGTTATAAGCCTGTGCAAGGGTGTGCCAAGGATGTTAGCCCTGGAATACCTTCCTGGATCCAGCCCCAGGCCTCATTCCCTGTGCTGTAGCTTCTAAATTGCAGCATTTACAGTGTCTTTTCTGCCTAAAAGCATGTAGAACAATCTTAGAGTAGAGCTGGGACTCAAGTGTGTTACTAGAAAGAGAGCACTTGCCATTCTGGGCAGGTCCTACCCTTTTCGTCTTTGAAAATGGACATACACACGCCACCACACCAACACTTCCCAGTAGCAGGCTACTGGGGACTGTTCTGTGGTTTCTTTGTTAGTTGGGATTTATAGGTCAGATCTCATCACTGTGCCAAGCACAATAAACACTCCTTCAACTGGAATCTTACTTTATAATTGTTACTATTTGTCTTCTAGATGCCCTAAAAGTGACCAGCTCACAAGAGTGAAGTCATAATCCCTAACTAGTCTAACTGCCAAGCAGTGTGCTTTGTAGATGAGTGTTAGATAAGAACAAGGCACGCTGTGTTACAGCTCAGATTTGTAGAATAGAAGCTGGTTAGTGTCAGCCCTTCCTCCAGCCAGCTTGGGTGCTGAGTGTGGTGAAGTCTGTGCCACATATTCAACAATGCTTGTGTTTTTATTGCTTAGAACATGAACACTCTATGGTGATGTGAAGAAATACAGCTATGATTTTTATGACCTACGAACTTCCTTTCCTTAGATCCTAAGAAATACAGCTCAACAGTTACAGAGAATAAAAACATTCACAACCTACAAATACCTGCTTTGGTTATCCAGTCTAATTAGGTTAAATGTAACCAGTTCCATCTGAGCAAATTGAACAAGATTTGTACTGTCGCTCAGCTGCATGCTTTTAGTACTGCATGCAGAGCTGTCTAATGTGACACAGTTGTGATTTTCTCAGCTGGGGTGGAAGGGGAGGGGAAATTGAGAACAGGATTTAGAGTCTTTTGGGGACTTTGGATTTCTGAGCCTGCACCTAGGAAATTTCAAAGAAATTATTATTCAAGTTTTTGTCATCAGTAGATTAGTTGGTTTTCTCCAGACAGTGGCCTCTTGTCTAAACTGTTGCTTTTCCCAGGGAGCAGTGCGTCCTGACATGAGCAGCTGACTCCCTTCCTCAGTTGCGCAAAGCAATGCAGTATTGGATGAATAGGCTAAAGTGATGCTTCCTGTGTTGACTCAGGTGAACAGTGTGTACAGAAGCCACATTTTGACTTGCAGTTTTGTGTTGTCTAATCAGTAAGAAGATGGAGGCTGTCACTGTGGAGTGACTTGTTCAGCCCTGCAGCCAGTCACTGCAAGGGTCCACCTGGCATTTCAGTGATCCACATTAAAGGCTGGTAACAGTGTGACACTTGAACTTAGTGTCTGTGTCTGTGGTAGGACTATGTCATGAAACCTTCTGACTTGTATTCCTATGTCCAGGAAAATAACTGTTCAAATGTGCAAGATGATCTCAGAACTCTGGTTTCTGTCCTTTTACATGTTCCTGCCTCTCCCCTCCAGCCCTTCAACTCCAATCATCAGAAACTAGTTTGTCCTACCTATTAAATTGAAGTACACATAGCTTTTAAAAGTTTGTTCTAGATATTTTGCATAAGTGGAAAGCATACTTTTGTGGCCTTTGATGTCTGGATTGTTTCATCATGTTGTAGTCTAAAGTTGTGCTTTCTTCTTTTTTTATAGCTGAATAATATTCCACTTTTTTTAGTCATTTATCAACTGATGGACATTTGGTTTGCGCTACATTTGGTCTTTTGTAAATAATACTGCTATAAATACTCATGAATATTTTTTTTCAGTACTTCTGAGTAAATTTCCCATGGGAGTACAATTGTGGGGCTGTAAATCACTTTCTTGAGGATTGCTGAACGTCTCCAAGGAGATGTTCCTATGAGCAATACGTAAGGTTTCTTTTCCAGTTCTCCTACTTGTCTGCTTGATTACAGTCACCCTGCTGTATATGGAGTGGCACTCACTGTGCTGTGGTTTGACTTTCCTCCAACTGATGATACATCATCTTGCCTATTGCTAATTGGTCATTTGTCTCTAGAGTAATGTCTGTTCATTTTGCCCATTTTTTCAGATTTATTCTTCCTTATGTGTGTCTGTATCTCTATATATGTACATATATGTACACAAATCTCCAGAGAGACCAAGATTCCCTGGAGCTGGAGTTACAGTGGTTGGAAACTGCCTGATGTGGGTGCCGGGGACTGAGATTGGGTCCCTCTGGAAGAGCATCATGTGCTCTCAACTATTTAGCCATCTCTCCAGCCCTCCTTTGTGTTCTCTACCACGTTCTTGGCTCTTAATTCCTTATAAACTACACCTATTTGCATGTTTTTTTCCTACTCTTTGAGATTTTTGTTACTTTTCATGACAGCATCTTTCAATGGACAAAGATTTGTGCTTTGATAAAGTTGGCTGTATCTGTTTTTTCCTTTGTCACTATGTATTTGATACCATACCTAAGACCCTGTTGCCTAAAGTCACAGAGATTTCACCATGTTTTCTTCTGAACACTTTATAGTTTTATCTTCTAGATCTATGATCTATTTAGGGTTAATTTTTAAATTTGGTATGGTACAACCATATCTTTTGTATGTGACTTCCATGTGTATGTTAAAAAAACTCATTTTCCCACTAAATTGCCTCTGCTTTTTTGTCAAAAAAAAAATCAACTGATCATAAATAGAAATTTCATTCTGGATTCTTGATTTGTGTGTGTGTGTGTGTGTGTTCCATGTGTATGGTGTGTTCCTTGGTGCCCATGGAATCCAGAGAAGAAGTTGATTCCATGGAGCTAGACTCATAAGGAGTTGTGAGCAGCCACACATGGGCGCTGATAACTGAATTCAGGTTTTGTGGAAGAGTAGCAAGAGCTCTGAACTGCTGAGCCATCTCTCCCACTCCTTTCTGGGTTCTTAATTCTATTCTATTGCTCTGTATGCCTTGCCATCTGCCTGGAGCATACTGTCTTGATTACCATGGCTGTGTAGTAACTTGAAATGCCAATGAGTCTCCCAACTTCTATTTCAAGATTGTTTTTGGTACTTTTGATTCCCTGCATTTTTATATGAATTTAGATCAGTTTTATCAATTTATGAAAAGAATGGGAAAGAAACGCCAGCTGGAATTTGATAGGGTTTGAATTAAATATGTAGATCAGTTTGAGGAATATTGTCATCATAGCAATATTTTCAGATCCATGAATTGAGGTGGACTTTCCATTTATTTAAACAGCTCCAACCTGAGGACAGGAGATATAGCTCAGTTGGTAGAATGCTTGCCTAGCATGCATAAAATCCCAAGTTTGATACCCAGGACTGCATAAAATTGGGCATGGTTGGCACATACCTGTAATCCTAGCACTCAGGAGATAGAAGGAGCAGGAGCCTTCTTCAACTACATAGTGAGTTTGAAGCCTTCCTAGGCTACATGAGACTGTCTAAGTATTTTGTTTTGTTTTGTTAGTGGTGATCTATAGTTTTCAGCATCCACCACATGTGTCTTTCATTACTAATCTTCAGTCCTCCAACCTTTCTGAGTTCATGTAGTAACTTTGATTAGCATGTCGGGGTGTGGATTCCTTAGGGTTTTCTGTATCCAAGATCATGTCATTTTCAATAGAAATAGTTTTTACTTCTTCATTTTCAGTCTGGATGTCTTTTGTTTATTCTTCCCTAATTCCTCTAGCTAAAATCCCTGGAACGTTGTTCAATAGGAAAGTCAGGAGCAGGTATCCTTGCCTTTTTCTGATCTCAAGCTAAATGATAGGAATAAATGCCTTTATCAAACTGAAGAAATCTCCTTCCATTTCCAGTTTATTTAGTTTCTTTAAATAATAAAAGGGTGTCCTCTTGACAAGTGCTTTTTTCTGTGTCTGTTAAGATGATGATGTCATTTCTTTTTTATTTTGTATTTTGAGACAAAATCTCACTACATAGCTTGGGCTGGTCTGAAACATTTTACATGGCCCAGGTTGGCCTCTTAACTCAGCAATTTTCTGTCCTGGCTTCCCAAGTGCTGGTATTGCAGGTGTGAGCTGTCATGTCACAGACTCTGATAGTATGCTTTTTATTCTTTATTCTGATTTTTTACATGCTAAGTTAGTATTCCAGTGTTTACATAGTTTTTTTATGGATAATTTATCACCAGTTGATGGGCATGTTGGCTGTTTTCTCTATTTAAAGAATGTCAGAGATGGACCTCTGAACATCCACAAAGAATCATTTGTTCGGCGCTTTGATTTTTCTTGGGGGGAAAAAAAATCTAAGGAGGAGGTTATTAGGCCATAAGGTAAGAAATAGCCAGAATGTTTATCAAAAGAGCTGCCCACTTTGCATTCCCACCAGAAGGATGGTCCAGGTGCTCCATGTCTCAACAACACTTGGCATTATCATTGGCAGCTTAGCTGTTGCAATGAGTGTATATAGTGTCTCCTGACTTGAAGTTAGATTTCCTGGTGACTATTAGTTGAGCATCTCTCCATGTGCAGTATTTGCCATCTATTTTGCAGAGTATCCATTCAACATTTTATGCACTCTCTCCTGAAAATTGATGTTTGTCTTATCACTGAGCTGTAAATTCTCCTGAGGTGCAGGGTGTGTGTGTGGGTTGGGGGGGGTGATATGTGTGTATTGTATGTGTATGTGGTGTATGTGTGTGGCGTGTGTGTGGTTGTGTGTGTGTGGTGTGATTGTGTGTGTGTGTGTGTGTGTATGCACGCACACCCTGAGGCATGTGAAGAGGACAGCGTATGGGAGTCAGCTCTTCCCTTCCACCAATCCCTTTCTGGGAATCTAACTCTTAGGTCATCAGCTTGGATAAAGCCACTGCCTTTATCCACCTAACCATCTGGTAGGTTTGAAGTTTTGTTTCTTATTCTGTGTGTGAGTTTCTTATAGGGATAAACATTTGGGGAATTGTTGGGGAAGTTTATTTTTAGTAATGTTTGAAATTGTTTTGTGTACTGTTGGATGAAGGGCTAGCCTAGGTCTAGGGTATTTTGTATTATTTGCAGGTGTTGCATTTCTGTGGGGGCTGTTTAGTTGCTAATGATCTGCATGTGCTATCATTCTGAAAAAATAAATACACCTGAGCTCGGAGCTGGAGCTTCCCACTGTCACTTAAGTATGGTGCTGACCAAGACGGTTCCCTCTGCTGAGGTTTGGCAGGGTATACGCCTATGAAAGCATCTCCTTATCTCTCTTAGTGAGACTACACAGCAGCCTCACTACTACAAATGGCACCTGCAACGTGGGGCCTAACATCAAGCCAGATATTCCAATGTGGAGACAAGGAAGAAGAGCAAGAAACTCCTGAGCTCACAGAGTCCGGTAACATACACTCAGGGATGCTGCTAGAGGATAGAGATTAAGGTATTAATTAAAGGCTCCTGAAGGAAGAAGAGAGAGAGAAAGGAAATAAGCCTCTATGAGAGAAAAGCCTGTGAAATTAATAAATAAATGAGGAAAAGAGCTCCGAGGAGAGACACAGAATGGGGTGCTTTAGAGAATTCAGCTGGGAGCAGGAAAAAGCAAGGTTCTTACTGCTTTTCCTGATCATGTAGCTGACTCTCCTTCCTGCCACTGGTGGCAGCCAGAGCACAGGAAATGGAAACCAAAGTGTAGAGAAAGATATTTTCATGGTAAAAAACAAAGTTCAGCTGAGAGCAGGAAAGAAGCAAGGTTTCAACAGCTTTTCCTGACCATAGAGCCTACACGCCTGCCGCTGGCAGAAGCCAGGGCACAGGAAACAGAAACCAGAACTTACTGTTCTATAAACTGAGTTTGTTGATGGCTTTTTGTGTGTGTGAAGCCCAAGAGGGTCTTGTGTTTGAAAACTATAAAGAAGGGTTTATGTTTGCCCTTAGCAGTAGTGAAAAAGAATGCCCAATGGCCAGAATGTTTTAATTGGAGATTCTTCCCACCAGCCCAGAACCTCCTACGGTTATGGAAGTTGCAGCTTGGAGCCAAAAAGCAGCTTAGTTAAACAACACATTTTTTTTCCTGTCTACAAGCAGTAACTCCATACCATGAGGAAACTCTTCCTGCAGACAAGTACTAGTTATTTTTCCAGCAAACCAGACTGTCTTAAAACCTGGAAAGTGTTTCCTCAGAGTCAGCACACAGAAGCTGTTTTATAGAACTGGCCAAGGCTGTATCTTTATGCTGGCAGCCGAACTTGGTACCAAACCACCTAGCTGGTGCTGGTTTTGAAGGCTTGAAGGGGTCATGGAAAGCAACTGAGGCTTAGCATTATGAGAGGCCAGGAAAAGCCAAGAGTGAAGATGCAGCCTCAGTAGTAGTTGAAGGCCCAAAACGAAGGTGTCCTATTAAAAAAAAAAAAGAAAAAGAAAAATTGAGGCTTGGCACCATGAAGAGAGCCCAGGAGAGGCCATTAGTGAAAGTGCAGCCTCAGTGTCAACTGAAGACCCAGATTGAAGGGGTCATGCAGACTTGGCACTATGAAAAGAGCCCAGAAGAGCTATTGGTAAAAATGCAGCCCAGTTGCAGCAAGGGACTCCAGCATTGTGAAGATGCCAGTACTGTGGGACGACCACCAAGAGCAGCATCAGCAGTGGAGTGAAGCCAGCCAGAGCCTGGAGGACAAGCTGTGTGTGCTGCAGAGGCAAAGCCAGAGAAGTGATCCAAGCCCTTTGGAGGAGCCCAGAAGATCGTGAGTGAATTCCATATAATTGGACATTGACAATGTTTTTCTGCTGCCCAAAGACATTGTGGAAGCTTGATAAATGTTTGGTTTCATTTGGTCCTGTGTATTAGCAACCCTTGTGATTGTTACTCTTGTAATAGTTTTGCTGGTATAGTGTTAAATTGTGTTATAAAGGCAAAGTAATTTATTTTTTCAGAAAAGGGGAAATGTTGGGGAAATTTATTTTTAGTTATGTTTTAAAGTGTTTTATGCACTGTTGGGTAAGGGGCTAGCCTAGGTTTAGGGTGTTTTGTATTGTTTGCAGATGTTGGATTTCTGTGGGGGTTGTTTAATTGCTAATGATCTACATGTGCTATCAGTAGAAAGAATAAGTCTGATTGAATCTGGTGCTGGTGCTGGTGCTGGCTAGGATGGTGGTTCCTTTTGCTGAGGTCTAGCAGAGTTTCCACATATGATATATGCCTCCGTGTCTTCCTTGCTGACCCATCACAGCAGCTTACTACTACAGGGAATAGTTTGAGTTTGTTTTTTTCCTGCTTTGACTTACATTTTTATTTCCTTAACAGTGTCCTTGAAGAGCAGACATCCTTAATTTTGATGAAGTCCAAATGATTCTTTTCTTTTTCTCTTCTTCTCCTTCTGTCCCTTCATCTCTTCTTTCCTTTTTGTGGAAGGACTTGGGGTTTGTTTGTTTGGTTTGGTTTGGTTTAATCAGAGACTCTAAGCCTAGGCTGGCTTAGAACTTATAGTGAAGTCCGGGCTAGCTTTAAACCATCTTCTTCTCCAGAATACTGGGGTAATAAGTGTGCACTATCACCCCTGGATGTTTTATGCTTTCTTGTGACTTGGTTAAGAAGTCTTTGTCTACCTCAAAGTCACAAAGATATTCTTTTATACTTTCTTCTAAAGCTTAGTATGATTTTGTTTGGGTGGGTGGGTTGGTGGGCTGTATTTGTGATGCTGGGATCGGCTCAGGGCCCTTGACCTGCCTTGCTGAGCAGGCACTCACACATAACTACTAAGCTGCATCCTTAGCTCTAAAGCTTTATGGTTATAGATTTTACACTTAGGTTTCATGGTCTATATATATGTAACTCCTGTATATGATGTGAGATAAATGTCTTCATATGATTATCAGCCCTGTTGGTGTGTAATGTTCTTCAGAATACAAGGTCCCCACTCTAGACAGGAAAGCAAAACTAAAATTAACCTTTAGGAGTATAAGGAATTGTTCCACCCACTTTGGCTTTCATGTCTTCAGTCTCTACCCACTATGGAGTTTCTCTTTTTGCTTACAGAGATATACAGCCAGAAGATCCCAAGACCTCTTGACCTCCAACTATGCAAATCACCAGGGCCTCTTATTCTGCAAGCACTTTCCCTCCAGAAATACATCCCACTGTCTGCAGCTGGCCCTCCCAGCTCTAATCTCATCATTTGGCCTCTGTGCTAGGGCTTTGGTTCTTTGCATGAGGATATGCCCTGCCTGTATCCAGTGTGTAAACACAAGGATTTCATACTTATTCCAGTTTACAGTTGTTTGTGGTTGATGGTGATCCTTGTAATAGTTAATCCTTAGAGAACAGTGTAGGTGCAAAATCTCTTACTCCACTTTATCTTGACACCTTGTAGTTCTTTTAGTTCTGCAACTATAAAATGAAGATCAGAATTCTGATCAGGTGGAGGTTGTAAAAAAAAAAAATTATGAAAACTAATTGAAAAATCACAAAGGGGAAAAACACACCTGTCTGGAAGCTAAGCAGCAGCAAAGGGAATGGCTTCTGAGCAGATGTTTGGATGTCTTAGACCATTTTCTGTCTCTGGAAACATCATCAACAGGGTAGCTTATAAAGAAAATGGGTTTGTTTCGCTCAGAGTTCTAGAAGTAAAAGGACAAGGTGTCAACGTCGGCTCGGCACCTGGCTGGGGCCTCCTGCATGTCACCTGGCTCAGGTATCTCTCCTCTTTCGTAAAGCTATGGTTCTTCTGGATCAGGGTTGTCTTGTAGCTTCTTCTGATGTTACCATCCAGTTAAATGTCCACCCTCTTACTGAGTCATGTGGAGATTGAATTTCACTGATTTTTGGTGGAGACATTCAAACAGCAACCCTGGGAAGCAACAATTTCCTCCCATGCTCGCCTCTTGTTGTTCAACTGGCAGAATTTCCTTAACTCCTCCCTCCATGTTGGGGCTGAACTTCACAGCCCATCCAGATTCTGTTGGACTTGCCATTTGGGAACCCTGCCATGCAGTACCACTCCTGTTTGTCTGCATTCTGATGGTGCCAGAGACCTCTCTGGTCTTAGATTCTGTTTCTTAAGGTGCATACTTCAGAGCTCAGGCACAGTCTCCTGACTGCACTGTAGCTCTGGCAAGGGACTGAGAGACTAGTCCTAGTCCCTCTCAATGGGTGTGAGACAGAAGTAGCCCACCCAGGCACTGAAAGGAGTCTTTCCAGCCAGCCCTAGTCCTCAGCCAGAGTGCTTTCATGTTGTCTCCTGTTGCCTGAAGACAGCGGAGAAGCCTACAAAATTAAAGGGATGACAGGTGCTAGAGTATTATGATAGGGCAAATCCCTTCCAGTCTTGCCCTGCGGACAGAAGTAGTCTATGTTGGGAAATAACTGCAAGTTTGTGTCTTAGGTTGCCCACAGTATTTCCTGGTTTACTCCCTGTGTTGGGCAAAGGTTGGGTGGGATGGAGGTGGAGGAAAGAAGTTAAAATTTTTGGTCCCTCTCCATGCCTGATGTACTGACTCTTCTGATTCCCAGGTTAGAAGGGCTGCGCTCCTTCTTAGTTTATGGCTTAATAAGGTGCTCTTCAAATAGTATACTCAAGACATTCTCCATCTCCTGCAGCACATAGGATCCTTTGCTTAAACCTACCTGCTTCTGAGCTGGCTCTGCTGCACAGGCCTGTCATTCTAGCGTTAAGATGCAGGAAGGATGATCTGAAGTTCAAGGTCATCCTCAATTACATAATGAGTTCAATGCCAGCCTGAAATATGATATCCTGGGGCATGAGAGGAAGATTCATGATTCTGAGAACATATTGACAACCAGAGTGTCCTAATTAGAGTTACTATTGTGCAGTGAAACACCGAAAGCAAACTGGGGACGAAATGGTTTATTTGGCTTACACTTCCATATAACTGTCCATCACTAAGAAAATGCCCTACAGCCAGATCTTTTGGGGGTTTTTCTCAATTGAGGTTCCCTCTTCTCAAATGACTTTAGCTTGTTGAGTTGACATAAAACTACCCAGCACACAGCGGAAACTGGGATGTTCTCATATATGTGAGGGAGCCACACCTCTGTTTGCATCTTTGAAGGGTGTCAGAGAACTAAAAACAAAACCTGGGAAGAAAGAAAACAGCCAGGACCAGTTCAAGGAAAACCTGTCTCCAACTCCTTTCCCAGGTTCTTTTCCTTGTCTGTAACTGGAGGGCCTCTGGGGTCAGGATCACAGTTTACCGGGAGAGGCAGAGTATTAAACAGAAGAATGGAATTTCCCTTTGATAAGGAGAAGCCAAGAATTATTAAATCAGTTAATTTTGTTGTTGTTGTAGTTCCTATGGTTTCCTGTTCTGTACAAGTATCATTTTTTTAACTGAGAAATTGCACAACAAGACATTAACATTCACAGAGTACAAATTATCAGCTGATTATTTTTAGACTGTTTATCAGCCATTTCTGATAAGAACTTCATTTTGTTCAGATTATAGCTATCACTGACCTGAGAGAAGATGAGACACCCCACTGAGCAGTGAGACTTCCTTTGTCCCTCCTTTAAAGGATGCTGGGAAAGAGCTTAGGACAATTACATTTGCAAATTTTTCTGGGGGGAGGGGACAGGGTCTTATGTACCCCAGGATGCCTTTAAACCTGTTATGTAGCCAGGTGACCTTGAGCATGTGATCCTCCTACCTCCACCTCTCCAGTGCTAGGATTACAGGAGAAGACTGCCACACCCAGTCTATGTAGTGCTGTGGATCAAACCAGGGTCTCTGTACATAGCAGGCAAACACCATAGTAACACTGTCATATCCCAGCCCATATACAAACTCGTGTTGACCTAGCAGCATCAGAGAATGCAGACCTTTGGTAAAACATGAGAGACAGATTCACTCTTATGTAAGGTGGAGGAAGCAGCACATGCAGGGTTGGGTGGAATGACGAGCCTATGAATCTCAGTGGGTGGTAAGCCCCCAAAGTAACATACGAGTCTCATTGTGATTCGCTCAACAGCCACTCAGCCTCAGTGCTGTGTGCTGGCCCTTTTCTCTGTTGAGGAGGATCCTTTCCCATTCCCAGCTGTGGATTGCTGCTTGTGTAGACTGCTCTGACTCTCCTGTAATGGACTCTGCCAGGACCAAGAAAATGTCACTCAAGGCCTGTGCAGTTTTTCCTTCTTGGCCTTTATCTTTTGGACAGTTCAGCACAGTACTGTTGGGCTATTTTGTTGAGTGACATCACAGTGAAGACCAGGAACTGTACATGTTCTGGAGCTCTATGACTGAGAATAGACCAAGGACTTGGCTTCTGATTAGGGAATACTCTGTGCAAAAGCAAACACCATTTAGATTCCAGAATTCTACTCATCAGGGCAAGGTGTTGACACTGAGAAGGGCAGATGATCTCAGGTGGGCTCACTCTCTTCCTCCCTTCCTCCACCCTCAAATATCTTTATATTGTAACCCCATTGTATCTGTAATTATGTGGCAGTGGTATCAGCCACAGTTTCTCAGAATGCCTCAGCTAAAACTAATATGCATCTTCAATTTGGGTTTTGAGGTATGGGAGGTGTTCATTTCCGGTAGAGGTCTTGAACTCAGTACCTCATACGTGCTAGGTAAACACTCTACCAGCTGAACTAAATGTGCATGTGTACATGCACACATTTTAGACAGGTTGTTGTCGTTGTATGTTGGTTTCCTCTGTCCCGCACACATACCGCCTCTGACCTGCAGAGACCCGACCCTTTGGCTAGGAGGGCGGAACTCGGGTTTGAGCAGAGAGAAAATGCTCGAAAATTGAGGCATGGGTCTCGGGGAATTTCTTGCGGGTTCTGACACCGTGGCCTGAGAATGGGGCTGAGACTGAGACTGAGAATGGGGACTAGCCGAAAGGAAGCCTTGGGTGATGAATCTGGTGGATGCCGTACTCGTTTATTGGCTGGCTTCACCCAGTTTAAATATCTTTCCCAGAGGAGGTGGGGTCCCCAGGTGGGGAAGTTCCATTAGCATGGGGCAGGGCGGGCACCTGGCCTCATGGTCTTTGCAGGGACAAAGACAGAGGGAGGTGTCCAATCAGCCACAGGGCCGACAAACACTTGCCAGACTATTTTCCTTTTTGCTCCTGTGAACAGCTTGGGTCCCTCCAGGACTAAAAGAGAAGGATCTTGCAAAGCGTCCTGCCAGCCCTCCTGGTGGAGGCCAGGAGGCGCCTTTCTGCTGCTTCAACTGCTCTTCAGCCCCAGAGGTCCCACAATTGTAGACCAGACTGGCCTTGAACTCATAATTTTCTTGTCTCAGCCTCCCAAATGCTGAGGTTACAGGTGTGTATTACCACATTCAGCTTTAAAAAGAAGCTTCGAGCCAGGTGCTGTGGTGCACAGCTATAATCCCAGCGACTTGAGAAACTGAAGAAGATCTGAGCCAACCTAGGCAGCACAGAGAGGCCTGTCTCAAGGGCATTTTGACAAATGTGTATGAGCAGCTCAGATCTTTCATAATTTACAAGCCTGCTGATAAGTTTATCTCTTCTTCCCAAACTTGCTTAAGATGCTGCTGCTGCTAAGTCATCTGTCCCCATCTTGGTCAGTGTCAGTGTTCTTGACTTGGCTAGTCAGGAATGACAGATTTGAGATGTCTTTTTTAAAAATAATTCATTTATTTTTATTTTATATACGTTGGTGTTTTTTTTCCTGCATATATAACTGTATGAGGGTGTCTGGAACAGGAATTACAGACAGTTGTAAGCTGCCATGTGGGTGCTGGGAATTGAACCTGGGTCCTCTGGAAGAACAACTAGTGCTCATAACCCCTGAGCCATCTATCCAGCCCTCAACTTGGTTTTTGAGGCAGGGTCTTATATAACCCAGGATGGTTTTGAACTCCTGATTCTCATGCCTTCTCTCCTAAGCACTAGGGATCCGGTAGTCTACCACCATACCTGCCTAATTATAGCTCTTTAACACTCTTACTTTGCAAAATAAAAAATTGGCAACTAGGCTGGAGTGGTGGCTTTGTAGTTAAGAGCACGTACTGCTCTTAAAGAGGACCCAAGTTTGGTTCCTAGTACTCACATCTGGCAGTTCACTACACCTGTAATCCCAGCTCCATGGGATCTGGTGCCCACTTCTGGCCTCCCCAGGCATAAGCACTCACATCACATACCCAACACAGACACACACATACACATAATTTAAAATAAAACAGATTTTTTTTAATTGGTAATTTATAACTGCTCCATTACTTACGACTTTGTTTTGTAATTTTAAGACAGAATCAGTCTCACTTGAATTCAGCCATTAAGCCACTTGACCTTATAGACTGGAATACATTTTGCTCCGAAGATGAACTCAGATTGAATGTGAGACTCAGTTACACATTCTTGAGTGACTGAGCTGACCGCACTTGTGGGAACATGTAAAGACTTCCCAACAGGGAGGACTGGGAAAGGCCCATGCAGAATGAGATTGCCAAAACCATCTGAGCTTAGTGCAAATACAGTGGGGCCAACTGAACAAGGACTTGATCCTTTCAGTGAGACTGGCTTCCCAAGGAAGAAGAAACCCAAAGCAATCAAGTTTGAGATGACAAATAGAAAAGTCACAGTTTAAAAATTACGGACTGCTAGAGAAGGCTGCTAAATTTCAGACAAAGGAGCAACTGTCAGTTTTTTGTGCCCTGCTGACAAAAGTACTCATTTATATAAACAAACACAAAAGTACCACGTGTTGAAATAGACTTTGAACTGCATTTGATGCCCCAAGACACAGCTGTCACTTTGCCAGAGAGGTCCTGTTGGGCAACTGCTGGGCGAGTGCTGCAGTGCATGTGGAGCCCCCAGACAGTAGTGACAGCAGCTGTCAGGCCCAGATGTACCCAGAATGACCTGGGTCACTTTAAAACTGGACGGCTAAGACTCGCCCGAGCATGCGATCAGGTGTCCCTGATCATGTTTTCCTAAAGCTCCCAATGAGTTTCACATGCTTCCTGGGCTGAGAACCACCATAGGAAAGGAATTCCCTGTTATCTCTGCAATTGCTCATATTCAAAATGTGGACACTCCTCCCGTACCCCCTGTTCCTCCTAGAGGCCCCTCACTCTTTCTAGAGCACAATGGGGGCAGTTTCTACAGTTTCCACCCATGGGACCTCAGTGCAAGCAGAGGCTAGTCTTTTTAATTCATTGCTACATCTGAGACTTAAAGAGAAGAACAGAGAACTCTATGTGGTGAGCCCGCATCTACACTATGGAAGGCCCCGTTGCATGCCTGCCAGCAGCATTTGATCATGTTTATTCATTCTTCTGCATTCTTGGTAACGCCCTCCTTTGGTGTCTTCCCTAAGAAGATGCACAGTGGTGACTGTCCTTCCTCTTTCCTGCTGGGAAGGACTAAGCCAACATCAGCTGTACTTTGCTTAGAGCTGCAGTCACTGTCTCCCCACTCATAAACCCAAACAGAGCAGAATCACCCATCAGCTTTTAACAAATCAGCAATCTGCATAACCTGAAACCAGCAGAATCCGAACCTACTTGGATCCGTGTATGTGTGCTTGAGGGCTGTGGTTTTCAAAATGCCTGGGTCAGCAGCAGCTGCAGCAGCACCTGAAAGGGCTAGATGTGTGACTTCCTGAGTGAAAACTGGGTCTGTGGCTAGCCAGGCATGGTGGCTCACACTGCAATCCTAGCACTTGAGAGGCTGAAGCAGGAGAATTGCCACAAATGTAGAGCCAGTTGGGTATATTTAAGATGGTCCATGGCAACCAAAGCCTTTTAGGGATAATCTGTCTCCAAAACCCAAAAAGTAGTGCTTGGGCTAAATGTCAGTTTGTAGAGTGCTTGCCTAGCACACATACAGTCCCTCTTACTTGAGGCTCTAGAACTGTGTAAGCTGGTGTGACGGTGCCGCCTGTAACCTCAGCTGTCAGAAGCATTTAGAGGATCAGCAGTACAGGGTCACCTTCAGCTACGTAGCAAACTCAAGGCCATTATGGGCTACCTGAGACCTTGTCTCAAAAATTAGTTAATTCATTGGTTAATTAACTAAATAGAACAAGACTGCTCCCTCCAGGGGAGGCACACTGTGTTTCAGAAATTCTGCTGGGGCTAGAGAGATGATAAGGGTGCTTGTTGCACAAACCTGAGTCTGGTCCTTGGAACCCATGTAAAAGTCAAAGATGAATCAATTCCACACAGGTGTCCTCTCCACCATGATGATAAATGAAATGAAGTTTGACAGGAGAGCTTAGCTCTGGTATATCTCTTTGTGTCACAGTTGTTGAACATCATCTTTTTTTCTAAGCAGCAATCTGGAGAAAGTATGACATGAACATAATTTTATGCTTTTCTACATCGTGGTACAGACCTAAAGGAGAACCCTTGGATGAACCATGTGTTCTCGCCTAGCTCTCCCAGTAGAGCTTCTTTTTTTTAAAAAAAAAAAAAAAGTTATTTTCTTTTTAATTTTTGTCTCTGTGAGTGTCCGTATGTCTATGTGTTTGTGTCTGTATCTCTCTATGTGTGCATGCACGCATGATGCCTATAGAAGCTGAATGAGATTGTCAGATCCCCTCTAGGCGTATTTGATTTGAGATCTGGGAATAGACCTTGGGTTCTTTACAAGAACAGGAAGTGTTTGTAACCACAGCCTGCTGGAAGGCATTTTTTAGCTTTTCTTAGTAGTGCCTATTGCATTCTTTTTGGTCTTTCTCCCAGCCTTTATTTTCTCTTCACCTGTCTGGATTACTATTGCTGTGACAAAACACCATCACCAAAAGCAAGTTGGGAAGGGGCTTACACTTCCACATCACAATCGTGTAAGGAAGTCAGGACAGGAACCTGGAGGCAGGAGCTGATGCAGAGGCCATGCTGTGGTGCTGCTAACTGGCTTGCTCCTCATGGCTTGTTCAGCCTGCTTTCTTCTAGAACACAGGACCACCAGCCACAATGGGCTGGGCCCTCCCCCATCAATCCCTAATTAAGAAATACCTTACAGTTAGATTTTTATGAAGGCATTTTTTTTTCAATCATGGTCTCTCCTTTCCAGTGACTCTAGCTTGTGTCAAGTTGACATAAAACAGCACATTACCTATCATTTCATTGGTGACTTGGGGCAAATAATGTAACCTCTCTCTCACCTCATCTGTGAAAAAGGAATAAAAATAGTAGACCCTGCCTCATTTGTGAGTTGTTAAATGGGTAGAGAAACACCCTATAGGGTCAATTTTAAAAACAATTTTTACTTCATAATGTTAAATAATAGGTATATAGTATTTTATAATAACAAAAGTCATGGCACATAAATACTCAACAGCTGGTTTCTGTGATTCACTAGCAATTTTAGGACAGTAGACATTTGAGAAATTTTATAGTTGCCTTTTCAATATTGTTCTCCTTTACTCTGAAGGCTCGTCTATAACAGATCATTTTCCCTGACAAGTCTGAATCTTTGTGTATCCCAGAGTACTCAGTGCATCAACTCCACTGGCAAGAAAGGATGGGATGTCTGTAGTCCAGGGACCTTCCTGAACACGTTCTCCTCCCATCTTGGTACTTGGTGAGACCCCAGAAGAAGCAAGCTGGTTCTGGGTTTCCCACTCTAGAGTGCAGCAGACCATACACTCTGTCTGGAACATCCCCTACAAATACAGAGTCCTCCAAAAATTATATTAAATGAGCCATGCAGTTCTGGGTTTTAATTACATATGGGTTTTATTGGTTCGGTATGGTTTTCTGAAGTATGGTCTTTCTATGTGGCCCAGGCTGGCTGGAACTTGCTGTCTTCCTGCCCCAGTCTCTAGCCTGATGGATGGTAGGCATGCACCACCAGCTTGGCTTTTGATGCCTTTTTCTTTTTTTTAAATTTATTTTATTTCATGTGTATGAATGTTTCTCCTGCATGTGTATATGTGCACCACCTAAATGCCTGATGCCCTTGGGGGTCAGAAGAAGGTATTAGATCCCCTGGAACTGAAGTGAGCCACCATATATGTAGGTGCTAGGAACCAAACCTGGGTACTCTGGATGAACTCTTACCCACTAAGCCATCTCTCCAATCCCTTTTTAGGAGCAGATCTCTGAGCCATACTTCTGACTTCTGCTTAGTGAAGTGTTATCTTTACAATGCAGTAGGTGAAGAGGATAGGAAATAGTACCAAAAGACTATAGAGATGGAGGTCTTCTCCACTGCACTGCATTGGGATTGGGGTCTTAGACGATGAGAATGAACTGAAGACCCCCAACTGTCAAGGGCTTCCCTGCATGAGGCTTGGGACGTTAGTCTGGAGAGGTGGTAGGCACATGGCTGATGGTAGCACCCCCCTATTCTAATTTCCTTCCTGTTACTATGATAAAACTTCCTAACCAAATACATGTTAGGAAGGAAAGGATTTAGTTTAGTTTATAATTCCAGGTTACAGAGAAGTCAAGACAGGCACTTGAAGCAGATCATCTCACATTCCCAGGCAAGAACAGAGAAACTTGAATACACCAATGCTCCGGCTTGCTACTGTTTCTTTCCAGCTGGTTTTCTTTACTCTTTGCAGTTCAAGGCCCAGCCATTGAAAGGTGCCACCATGTTGAGGGTCTTCCCACCTCAATTAATAGTCAAGACCATCTCCCACAGACATGCCCATAGGCCAACCTGATCTAGATAATTCTTCAATTAAGAATCTCTTCCCCAGTGATATTAGATTGTTGCAAGTTGACATTGCAAACTAGCCACTTCATCTCCTCATCATACTGGAACTGAGTCTAGTCCCGTTTTACCTTCTAAGACCAGGTTCGTTTTGAAAGAACTTGTATTATATAAATATTCCCTGTTTTAATTCTATGATTATTATAAGTTTATCTTGTTCTTTTAACTTCAAACCATTTCCTAACCTTCTTGTTTATGATAGTTCTCTATAAGTCAGCAGAGTCCCTTGACCTACACTGAGATGTCAGATATTTAGTGCTTCCTATCCTGAATGCTCCCTGGTAAGCCATCCCAGGATAAGCTCATTTGTCCACTTTCCTGACAGACCTGTGAGAATACTGTACGTAGAGTATCTGAATTTCAGCAAGTTGCTGGATGAAGTTTTCCCTGATGTTCTTGTAGAAAAGCGCTCAGAACACATAACTGCAGATGACTACAACCAGAGAAAATTGCTCAGAGTTGAGTGAAATGGGAGGCAGGTACAAAAAGGGAGCCAGCTTTAACACTTACTGCAGATCTGTCTTCTACCTGGCCTAGTTTAACCTTGTTAGTAGCAATTTGATTGTGATCCTTACAGCATTCTGTGAAATTGAGGCCACCTCTCTTAGATGATGAATATGTTGTACAAAGAACTGGGTCCTGGGAGAGATCTAATACCCGCTAAGTTGGTCCCAGATTCTTTATCTCTTAGTCCTTAACCCATCTTTTTCCCTACCTGTTCTGTCTTAGTCTATTTTTCTGCTGCTGTAAAAGAGTACCACAACCTAGGTACATTAGAAACGATGGAAGTTTGTTTAACTTACAGTACTAGAGGCTCAGAAGTCCCAAACTGGGGGGAGAGAGGGTGTCCATCTCTGACATGACAAGTGAGCATGCATAAAACCAGTAGAACAAGAGAAGGTCCAATAACACCCTTGTGACCCAGTAACCTCTGAAAAGCTCCCCTCTTAATCCAGGCATGGTGGTGTATACCTGTGATCCCACAGGAAGGTACAGCAGGAGGATTACCCTGAATCCCAGGCCAGCTTAGGCTACAGGATGAAACAATGTCTGAAAAAGCAAAAACAACAAATCTTGACCTCTTGATGCCATTCCATTGGTAGTGATGCCTCAACAGAGGTTTGGGAGGAAACATTCAAACCACAGAACCTTTTTGCCTGAGGCCTTAGTTTCACTCCTGGACTACTGTGGGGAGGAGTGTCTTAGTGACTTGCCTGGAATGTTTGATCTCCCTCCTGAGTGCTGAGATTATAGGCATGGCCACTGTAGTAGCCTTTTAACTGGTTTCCTTGCTGTAATATTGCCCCCTCAGCAGTAAATACACAATAAAAATACATCAATGAACATGTCCTCTTGACTTCATTAAAATAACCTCTCAGGCCAGGTGTAGTGGCATATACCTGCAGGCACTTTGGAAGTTGAGGCTGGAAGATCTCTAGTTTAAGGGCAGCCTGAGCCTTAGGCAGCTTGAACAGGAAGACCAGGGAGTAGTTCAAGGTCATCCTTGGGTAAACAGTAAACTCAAGGCTATTTGAGACCTTTTCTCAAGAAACAGTAGAGAGTGGAGAGATGTCTCAGTAGTTAAGAGTGTTTGCTGCTTTGCAGAGGACCTGGGTTCAGTGTCCAGCACTCACATGGTGACTCACAACCATCTGAAGCTCCACTTCCCGGAGATCTGGCGCCCTCTTCTGGCCTCTACAAGCACTGCACAGATGTGGTGCCCAAACATACAGGCAAAACACCCATACATATGAAATTAAAATCTGTTTTTGAAGAAACAGTAGACAGATAGATTGGTAACCAACTCCCCAGTGGCATTCTCTTACCTACAGAGCAATATGTCCCACCACATTCTTGCCTCCTTCCCCTTCATTTGCACCAGTATATGGGACTCATGGCTCATGCATATGTACATTCTTTTACATGGTCTTCTTACCAGTGATCAGAGTCTGGGCCTCTTTTTTCCCCTCTTAGAATGTATTTCTTTTAATTTTATGTACATCAGTATGTACACCACATGGTGCCTAGTGCCTACAGAAGTTGAATTAAACACGGTTGTAAACTGCCTTATAAGTGCTGAGAACCGAACCCAGGTCTGCTTAAAGAGCAGCCATTGCTCTGAGCAATCTCTCCAACCTCAGTTCTTGACCTCTTATTTCAAGAACTGAAAATAAGGACTCATGAAGATTTGCAATAGCAGCCAAGGAACTTTATTTGGAGCAAATAGTGCAGATTATAGAGGGAGGTGCATCAAGATTGACAATGGGCTGAATGGATAATGAATGCCACACCCTGAGGTCTTTTCCTATGGGTTCTAAAGCAAGGCAAAATTGGATGGTTCTCTATTTTGGTAGACAGATTTGGTCATACATTCATATTTTCCTAATGAGCATGTCTCAATTATTCATCTGATTTTAACCATATGTACACCACTTGTGATAGGCATAATAAATGGTAAATAGAGTGCTCTCCCTGAGAGTTTGCTAAAGGACTCAGTTTTACCTTACTTCACATACACACAAAGCCAGTTCATGTCTGATCAGCCCTTCTGGTTTTCATTCCTGGATACACTGAGAGTACACTTGAATAGAAACTGTTTAAATTTGATTGTCACTAGGGACTGGGAAGCGTTCATTGTTGTTCAGGAATGACAGTTTGTGTAGCCTGATCAGGTGGGAGTTCATTGGGGTGGAATCTGGGTATATTGTACCCAAGATAGGTACAAGATAGGATGTGTATGTAACCTAAAACTAAATTGGGTCCCAGGGTACTGAACTGTACTTGTACTCCCAGGTACTCTCTGGCCTGGGAGGATCTCACATCCTGGCCATATTCCTTCCTTACCTCATCCCCTGTTCTTCCCTATGTCAGATTCTGTGTTGTAATGAAGCAGGCTATGGGTTCTCTCTTCCCACAGGGTTCTGCTTCCCTCCCAAGCAGGTAGCTAAGCTATCTGCTGCTAGTTTAGCCACCCTGGAAGGAAAGCGCAGCGGGTCAATGTGCTTAGGTGGGTCCCAGATTGGAGGACTTAAGAGCTGATGAGTGAACTGGACTCTTGGGAGAGGTTATCAGAGGAACATCTCTCTCCGTTTATTAAAGGAAGGGTCATTATGTATATAGGATCAAGGCAGGGAAGGGTCTTTGGTACCCAGGGATGGGAGCCATTGGTTAAGACACAAATACTGGAATAGTCCCATTTGCATTTGGGGGTTCCTTAGGCATTTCCCAGGGAATGGGGGGGGGGTGTTTAGTTGCAACTCTGCCAAATCTCTTTGAAAGAGGGCGGAGTTTTGCTGTGGCTTGTGGTCTGTCAGGGACCGTAAAAGGGAGGGGCCAGATTCCTGCCAGTTCCTCCGAATGAGAGTCTGGGGTCACAAGTGCCCTCGACCCACTTAGCTGTGTGACAGTTCCGTGTTCCACAACGGCACCATAGCAGCCGACCTGTAATTCCCCATGGGGTCACTTTGCCTCCTTTCCTTCATTTGCACCATTCATTATATCGGACTCCTGGGTCATGCATTTCTCTTTCTCAAGGTTGAGGACCATCTCCTTGAGGGCAGTGATCCTATTTCATTTAATGCACATAGGAAGCAGGCAAGATGTTTTTGGATATGAACTAAGACTTTTTTGTTTTTTTTTTTTTAAATCTCCACAACTAAAAAGCAGAGCATAAAACTTAGCAGTAGATAAGGTTTAATAAGGATTAAACCAACAAAGAAAACAAGTTGATCTAAGTTCCGAGGAGTATAAGGCCACTTTCCTCTCAGTAGTCCTGTAAGACGAGAGGCTGTGGCTTCCCCTGATTTTGTGCATCAGAATCCAGCAGTAAGGCTGGTAGCCTGATGTCCAGAGCAAGTAGGTTAATAGCCCTGCTGGATGGGTGAGGTCCTGCATAGGATTCAAGGCCGTTCTGTGGTCCGAGTGAGGAGAGGATGAGATCCACCCTAGTAGTACAGCTGGGACAGGGAGGGGATTCCATTGTGATGAGAAGGAAGTGAGGGTGTGTCATCTGAAGAAGACAGAGGGAGTACAATAATGGTAATCAGATGCCTATAGGACTGTCATCTGGAGGGCAGGATTAGGCCAATGAGTGGGTTTCTAGAAAAATCTTTGTGACAATTAGTACTACTAACAGTGAAGTGTGCTGGCTTGTGAGCTCCAGGTCACTACAGGATCCAGCCCAGAGTGTCTGGTGCTTTACAGGGACCTGAGTCCTTCAGGAAGTTTGAACTTTTCCCCTGGACGCTTTTGAGGCTTTCCAGATCAGGAAGTCACTGAGTTTGCATTTATTGAGTATCCAGAAGAGATACATTCCTGATGTTTCCAGAGCCTAGCATTCTGTAGCCTTTCCCAGAAAAATCAAATGAAAATATTACTTCTTTCTCCCTGCTTTTTTTAATTTCTAGCTCCAGAGAATCTTGGCCTCTGGGAAGATGTGAGAGAAATTGTCTTGGGATCAGAGCTGGCTACAGGGTTCCCTTGGAACTTCAAGATACCAGGCCTGCCCCAGTACCTGCAGAGCCTTACCAAACTAGCCATCCCTGAAGTATGGGCATCTCTGGCTGAAGCTGAAGGGCAGGCAATTGCTGTTCCTCTCTCCTTCTCTCGGCTGCTGGAGTCTTCCTTTCCAGAAGTGCGCTTGCTAACCCTGGATACCCTGCTGGAAAGGGCAACATCCTCTGAACTGGGAGAGAAGAGACCATCTCCTTTGCTGTACAGTATGGGAGAGGAGTTCCTGCTGCTGGCGATGAAGGAAAACCACCCAGGATGTTTCTGCAGGGTAGGATCTCTGCTGCACTGATACCCCGCTGTGTCCCACATTTTTTGGAAACCACTAAAATGATACAAATGAGGAAAGCAAGTCAGGCTTGGGCTATCTGGGGGCAATAGGCAGTAGCTTAGCATCCCAAAGATCAGGGTCCTGTATGTTGCTTGGCTTTATTTATATAGAAGAGCCCTAAGATGCCAGATGTTCTGTGCCTAAAGATTTATCAGTAATAGGTTGAGCCACCTTGTCTTTAGGAAAGCTCATTGAAAATTAGCTGTAGAGGTGAAGAGAGAGCGCAGTAGATAGTGCTTGCCACACAAGCATGAGGACCAGAGTTCAGATCTCTTACAACCATGGAAATATTAGGCATTGCAGCCCATCTGTAATGCCAGCATTTGGTGTGAAGATGGGATCCCTGGGGAAAGCTGTTTAGCTAGACTAGCCAAATCAGTGAGTTCCAAGTACGGTGAGAGACCATGGACAATGATCAAGGAAAACAACTGATGTCACCTCTGGCCTCCATTGGCTATGGCACATATCAGAGGTCATCTTTACTGACACACCTATTTAGGGACAGATGGCTACCTCGGAAGCCTAGCCAAAACAAAAGTGAGATTTTTCAGGCCTGAAATCTCAGATATTGAGGAGGCTAGAGCCTATCTGGACTCCAGAGTGAGTTCCTTCAGTGCTAGCCTGAGTACTTAGTGAGACCCTGTCCCAAAATTAAGTGAAAACAGGGAAGGGAATCTAGTTCAGTCTAGCATGTGTGCGATCACGTAAGCATCTATCCTATATATTGGGCCACCAAGGACCCTCAGGCTTGTTGTTGTTCCGCCCTACCTCAGTTTCTCAAAGGCGTTACAGAGGAAAAAAGTCAGTGGAATTTGGAGGTCTTTTGAAAATATTTTCAGACCTAACAAAAATAGATCCCTCCTCCTTGTTGTTATCAGCAGTCTTGTTCTAGGACCACAAGATATTTCCCTGTGTGTTTCTTTATCTTCTTTTCTTGGATTTGACTTACAGGTCCTGAAGATTCTCTATCATATGAATCCCAGTGAATGGCTTCCCCAGACAGAGTTCTATGTTCACCTTTCCCCAAAGGAATTCTTGGTTTGGACTATGGATATTGCTTTCAATGACAGGTTTGCCCCAGGACTTCTGTGCAGTCTTGGTAGGATGTATGCCTTTTCAATCATCATGTAGGGAGTTTGCTCACTGTCTTCCTCTAAGGGCTCAGATACTCAGTTTCTTTCTATGCCTCAGTCTAGCAGCTGTGTTCTAAATTCCAATAATAGAAGAGTGTCAGGTTTTCATACTAGTAACCAAAAAGTACAAGCAGTTGTATAGTCAGGTAAAGAATTCATATCTCCAAAGGTTATAGACTATCTACATGAACATTTGTGCATAAAATATGTTAAATTTGGACCTGGTGATATAGCTCAATTGAGTGTTTATCTAGCATCAGCAAAGCCCTGGGCTTGATTCCCAGGACCACAAAAGCCAGTGTGGTAGCATGTACCAGTAATCCCAGCACAAAAGAAGTGGGAGTCAGAGGGTCAGAAGTTCAGGGTCAGCCTTGCCTACATAGTGAGTTTGAGGTGAGTTTGGGTTACATGAGATCCTGTCTTACCTCAAATGTTTAACTTGACGTGTGTGTGTGTGTGTGTGTGTGTGTGTGTGTGTGTGTGTGTGTGTTTGTGTGTGTTTGAGGGAGAGGTTGCGGGGGGGAGAAAGAAAAATAATTTTCTTTTGTTTTCCAGATCTGAAATCCAGGGTGTAGCTCTGAGGCTTGCCTCCAAAGTAATTGCCTACTACGTACAGACATGTGAGAAGGTGAGGCTGCCTCTGTACCTGTCCTGAGGCCTGGGTTTTTATCCAGAGGGTGCTGGTGAAAGGTAAATGTCCTAGCGTGCAAAATCACAGAGATTCCACAGAAATGTTGCTTTACTTCGGGAATCACTTGTGTTTTACTTTGGGAATCACTTGTGAAGACTCTGAATACCTGCTTTTTTTCTCGTTTTGGCCATTTTTGACTAGAGCCTCTGAGGGTGACAGCCCTACAACACACATATGCCCATTGCTTTTTTCCCATTTCTGTAGCTTGTCTCTATTTCAAGAGGAATAAACAAAACAATTCCAAGAATATTTAGGATTATAACTTCAAAAGCTAAATATAATGATATATTGCCCAGGCTGAAATGCCCTGCCTGCCCTGTGTGGCTGGGCTGTATCTGAACCAGATCTCACATGTTCCCCACAAGTTCCACTTGCCCTTTGAGTGTGAAAGTGGAACTGAAGTAAATAAGACAGCTTCCTGGGAAAATGCTGTAAGGCAAACACATACATCCCAGGTGTGTATGAGCGACATAGAGTGCCAAGGCTCAGGAAATTCTGTATAAGAAGGAGAGGCAGAAGGAATTGAAGAGCTGAAAGATAGTGGGAAGGGCCATGAACTCCCATCCTGTAGACATGACACATTAGTGTAATCACAAACCCACAGTAGTGTTGTTTACTTATGCTAGGCCTGCACAACACAACACTGCAACAGAACAGAAGCCTGCCCCTGTAATCCCAGCACTCCTGAGGCTGAGGCATAAAGACCACAATTGTGAGCTCAGCCACATAGAGAGACACTGTCTCAGGAAACAAACAGCGACAGCAAAACAGGACAAACCCGGAGCTCTAAGCGTAGCAGCAGTCTTGACAGCAGAATCAGGTCTGCCAGAGACCAGTCTACAGCTGCTCTCACCAGTCACCTCCATATCTAGCTGCTTGATACTTGAATGAAGTATTATCCCATGAAATTGGAAACATTTCTAGGGAGAAAAAAATCCACAGAGATCATTACCGAAGCTCTGGGTGGGGACTGTGCTTTGGCATCAGCAGCGGAGTACCTCAGTTCAGACCCATAGAGCCTTTGTCCCAGAGCAATCAAAGCATCGGCGTGGGTGGTACTGGTAAAGAGGTTCAGCTGGTTGGTGAAGTGTCCTGGAGTACTGCTCTCTGATTCTCTGATGGTGGACTTCATGAACAGAAGACCTTTCTTTCTCCCATCCCGAGGCTTTCCTGAGAGGGCCTTTTCACTGCCTAATAATACATCAGACATGGCAGAATGTGTTGAGAAGGTGTGAAGAAAGGGAGCAGATAGATAGAATGATGGAAGAATTTACTTATACAGCAGAGCTACTCCTATAATGACTAGCCTAGCCTGGAGATAACATCATTTATCCATTAACGTCACAAGGGTCCCACCATCACCCCTCAGAGGGCCCTGTCCTGTATAACATGTTACAGCAGCAGTTCAAATTCAACATGACCTTAGGAAGAAACCTTCAACATGTACCAAAACTAATTCACGTAGGACGAGAATCTCCTTTCTAGGAAAAGTGAGAGATGAATTTGAAAGCTAAAAATAAACAAAATGCCAAACCCACATGTAAGATATTACGTGACCGTGAAAAGGAATGGATAAAGCTTAGAAACCTTAATCTGCTGGCTGTGGCAGTATAGCTGGAATTGCAGCACTTAGGCGGAGAAGGCAGAGGAACCAAGAATTCATGTCCAGCCTGTACAACACAAGACCCTGTCTAGAAGAAAAGAAAATGTTCGTGTGTGGAAAAGAAGCTACTCACAAAAGAATGCATATTATAGGACCCTATTCATAGGACATGTTCAGAATTAGGCAAACCCATGGAGTCAGAGAGCAGAGGGTCAGTTGTTTAGGGGCCAGAGGATGGAGAGTGGTCGTAGAAGGTGGAGTACTTTTCCTTGTGAAGGCGCTCCAAAGTGGACTGAAGTTGATGTGTTTACTCTGACCCAGACATCACAAAGTATACAGTAGTCAGGGCATCACAAGTGTGCCACAGACATGTGCAGTCTTAGGTACCAGTCTTAGTTTTAAAAGAAAAATGTGAATTAGGTACCAATAAAGCTTTGCTTCAGGAGAGCACTGGGGTGGCTCTGTTTCCTGAGGCTGCAGGTACAGCTGGCTGGAGCTCCTCCTTTCACCCATGGGAGCATGCTGGAGATCACTAATGGGCTCCTTTTGTGTTCTCAGAACAAGGATTCAGTAGCCTCTGTGCTGAGGCAATGGGTCCAGCTGGTTGTCTGGTCCTGTGGAGACCATCTTCCTACTGAGTCTAGACTGGCTGCTGCTGAAGTCCTCACAAGTACCACAGTCCTGTTCCTCACCAATCCCAGGCCCATTCTTGGTAAGTGTGCTGAGCATGGTGCCCACTGTACCCACCTCAGTTAACACAGGAAGAGACAGATACGCCAGGCTAAAAGAAGGGAGGGCAAAGGCAGCATGTACGATGCTTTTCCATGTTTCCAGGGTATTCTGTCCTCTTGGTTTGTATTCTGATTGTTTCCTGCCAGCAGCTGGTTACCTTCTTCTCTTCAGTTTCACCAGCCAAGCCATTCTAGACAGATTTCTTCAGAGCACCCTGAGCATTGCAGTCTCCCTGTCTGTAAATGTGATGTGTTTGGTAGCCCGTTACTGAACACCCTCATATGAGACAGTCATTGTGGAGCCCGGGAAAGCCTCAAACTTGAGAAATTATTTTCGACCTCCTAAATACTGGGATTATCAGTGTACACCATCATGCTTGGCTGCTGAAGAGCTTTGAGTGAGTTCCCGCTGTCTTCAAGCTAAATCTCACACCCTTTAACATGGCTCACTAGACCTTTCTGTTCTACCCTGTCTGTTTTTCTGTTTCATCCATAGCCCACCCTACTGCCTCATCGTCTGCCACCCCCTTCCTCAGACCTATTTGTCATCAATAGGGACCAGCTCTCTATACAAAATCTGCTTGATTGACTCATTTGTCTTTCAAGATTCAGCCCAACCTTCTCCTCTTCTGGGAAGCCAGAAAGGACTTCTTTAAAAGACACACAGAGGAAGTGCTTCCCAGGACTCTGTAGTGCTGAGGTTAAAAAGGGGCCACGCTGACTTCTGGCTTCTGTCCCTGATGGGGTGCTGGTCCCTTCACTACTGAATTGAACTGAAATCAGTCCTGGGATATGAAAGATTTTATTTCAAAGTAAAATGGATGTCCAGCTCTGAGCTGGCTTTCTTTTCTTTTTTTCCTTGTTTGTTTGTTTTGGGTTTTTGTTTTGCTTTTGTTTTGGGTTTGGTTGTTCTTTTGTTGTTGTTTTGGGGCTTTTTTTGGGGGGGGCGGAGGTTGATTTGTTGGGTTTTTTTTTTTTTGTGGCGGGGGGAGGGGGGTTGTTGTTTGTTTTTTCCAGAAAGGGTTTTTCTGTTGTAACTCTAGCTGTCCTAGAATTTACTCTGTAGACCAGGCTGGCCTTGAACTCACAGAGATCCACCTGCCTCTGCTTAGGATTAAATATGTGCCCCACCCCCACCCCCTGACTGAGCTGGCTTAACTGGGTTTCTCCCCACATGGTCACCCTCATGCCTAGAGAGTAGTATCTGGGAAAAGGCTTCGTGCCAGTAATGCTGAAGAAACCTAAGTGAGGAAAGCCTCAGTGTTTATTTACTTTTTTATTGTGTTGTTTTAGAGTTTGTTTTGATTTATAAACATATGGTTTAATTAAAGGAAAACCAGGGACATAGAGCCAAACTCCAGCCCAGACCCTATCCTCTTTGGCATATTGATTTATTACTGTCAGATACTCACTTCCTGTCAACTAATCACTTTCTGTTTCTCTTTACTACTTTCATCATTCTTAGCCCTCCAAAATCAGGCAGGGGCCCAGGCCCCCCACAGAGATTTCCGTAGTGTTGTGGAGGCAGATTCCTGCCTGTGCAGCCTCTGTCTGAGAAACAGTTTTCCTTGCTGTCTTTTTACCTTTTTCTTCTAAGAGACATAATCAGCCACCCTCCTGTGGTTATGATTTAATCATTGAGCCCAGAGCAATAAGAGAAAAGGCTAATAAACTTGTGTTAGGTCAGGCATGGTGGTCTGTGCCTACAGTCCCAGCTACTTGAGAGGCTGAACCAAGCAGCCAGTAAAACCGGCCTAGACAGTGTGGTGAAACCCTCTCTTAAAGGCAGTTTGTTTTTTCTTTTGTGTCCAGCATTTTCAGTGAGGTCAGTACCATTTTGCAGCACATTTTGCTGAACAGCTTTGGTTATTCTGTCACTCACAGTAAGTAAAGTTTGAAGTTTGTGTGTGGTCTTGGTTTGTGTTAGCTGCTGGAGCTGTTTGTGTTTGCTGGAGCTGCTGGCAATTGTGTGATAGAAATCAGGAAGGAGCCCAGGGATGACCGATGGCCAGCCGATGGCTCACAGCACATGAAGAACAGCAGCCAGCCAGAGATATGAGGACAGGTTGAAATTGACTAAAAGGAGGAATTCTAGAGGTTCAGATGACCATGTTACTAAGAAAACTCAAGATGGATTCTTTGAAATTCTTGGAATCACAGCCTTTGGGAGGTGGGAAAAATAAGATGTGAGAGTTCGAGGCCAGTGTGGGCTGCTAGGAACCCTCTCCAAAAATTAGAAAAAACAAAACAAAAAACCCAGAGTCTGTAAAGAGGAATAAAATGTAAAGCCTGATCTGGGAGAAAGAAGAAAGCTAAACTCCAGATGGCAGTGTTGGCAAAGGAGGTGGGGGCTTAGCTCAGATTGCTTCCTAGAGGCATGCTGGATGGTGCACAGCCATTGCCCTCTACTGAGACCCTCCACAGGCCTGCGCTCACACTGCCTGCTGCCTCTCTCTGCCGTCCTAAAACCTGTCCCTGAAGCCCGTTTCAGTGTCTTCCTTAGTTAACCAGTTTCACTTCTGACTACTCATTGCCCAGAATTCTAGCTCTCATGGCCCTTGATGCTGTTTAGATCAGAGGCTGCCTTCCCTGTTTGTCCACAGCAGCATCATATGGTAACTAGCAGATTCAGTGCCAAGGGCCAATGGCAGCAGAAAATAGGCCTTAGAGACTTGTAACAAAGGATGGGCCCTTTTCATGGGCCTTCCCCACTGTTAATGCTTGCCCCCAAACATATTGATTAATACTTTGCTTTTAAGAATTGGTACGTTCTCACAGTCTCTCGAATCACTATTAGGCTAGTTTCTGCAAAGTACTCTGTTTTGTTTTGTTTTTTTGAGACACGGTCTCACCATGTAGCTCAAGCTGGCTTCAAATTCACTACATAGCCAAGGTTGGGATTACTTGTATGTGCCACTAGCTTTCATTCCCCTCTTCTCCACCAATACAGGGTCTCATGTAGCCTTGACTATCCTGGAACTATATATGTAGACCAAGTTGGCCTTGATCTCACACCTTCTACCTGCCTTCTGAGTTGCTAGGATTAAAGACGTGAAAAACATTCTTATTGCATAAATTATACCACTGCAAAGAGTTGCTCAAGCCTTATAGGCTAGTCAGCACCTTCTGGAGACCTTGCCCAAAGCTGGTTGACTACAGAAGGCCTTCCTTCTCCCACAAAAAAGATGTTTCCAAGCTTCCCCAACAGAGCCCTCTGTGTTCCAACATTGATCTGATCCTCAGGTTTTCCTATCTTACAATAACATCCCCTTTCCCCAAAAAAGGGCTGTTGCTTCTTCATCAGTGTCCTCCTCCTACATGAGGATGAAGCAGTGTTACTACATGCTTGTCAGTGGCATTGGAGATGACATGAATTTCCTTTGGTTTTCTTCACAGAACTGCAGGACACACTTTCTCTCTGGAGGTGTGTCCTTACCCTTCTGCAGAGCGAGGAGCAAACTGTCAGAGAAGCAGCCACTGAAGTTGTGACAGCAGCCATATCACAAGGAAACACTTGCCAGTCAACAGGTACCTCGCTCTTGACCTTTGAATCTTACCTTATTGATCCAGGACTGGGATTGGCAAACTTACCTGTGAGATGCCATATAGTGAATATTTTCAGTTTTGCCTAACCATTCAGACTCCTCCTCAACTGTATCATTATAATGGGAAACCTGCCAGAACCATAGGCAAATAAATGGACATAGTTCAATTCCAATAAAACTATGTGCAAAAGCAGATCACTTCCCAAATTTGATCTGCTGGCTATACTCTGTGGACTCTGCTTAGAACCTCCTAGAGAAAACTTGTTTCCAAAAGTAGAAATTTACATACAGTACCCTTTCTTGGTTGCATGGTCATCTGGTTTAAATAAGGCCAACTCTTGATTATGTGTATGGCTGCATAAGCCAGGAATCACAGATCCATCATTTTGTTTCTACATGAACTTTTATATGTGGAAGTTAAATTTTGTCTTTCTGTGCCTTTGTTCCTTATTTGATAACCACAGTAGCCTAAGAGACAGGACTGAGGCGGAAGGAACAGGGTCTGGATGGGTAGCACTGAACTCAGTGCTATGGAAGCAAAAGGGAGCTCCATTTGAGGGAAGGAGATGGGCTGCTGGCTGCCAGGGATGAGAAGCAAGTTGGAATGGAAGCAAGGTCATGCAGTTCTGGATACACTGACCATCCAGGACAGTGACTGTTTTTATGGAGCTACAGCACTTAGGCCTGGGTGTCAGGAAGGTTTCTGGGCCAGTCATCCTGATGGAGCAGGGAGTCACAACTGTGCAAAGACGTTCCCCATAGTGGACAACTGAACAGGAGAAGACAGAGCTATCTAGTATCTGTAGCTGTATTCCATGGCAAGGGTTGCTCTCTGAAGCAATATACTGGCCTGTACTCTGGAGGGTTCCTGGAATACTTGTAGAGAATGAGGCCTCAGCCGTACTATGTGTGTGCTTTCCTCTACATGTAGGGAAGAAGCTAGTTTTTGCAGTCTTGCAGTGATGCTACTCCAAGGCGGGTTTAGCCTCTGAGTGAAAAGCACTAAAAGAAGCTATGAGTGGTGTACAATAGGGCTCTGCCCATGAGCTCCTGACCTGCAGATGACTTCCATGTGAATGATCCCTATGGATTCGTTACTTTTTTCCATTGCAGCTTTTTTTTTTTCATTTTTAGTTAACACTTATTTATTTATATGTATGTGGATATGGCAGGGGTGGGTGGATAGGGTTACAGCGGCCAGAAGGTAACTTGCAGGACTTGGTTCTCTTTCCACTATGGGTCCTGGGACCTAACTCAGGTCATGAAGATTGGCAGCCTTCTCACCATCTCACCCACAGTTTTTCCTAGGAGGATGCTTACAATGTACAGCAAGTACACAGCAAACTCTCGGTGGGTGTAATACCCAGTGCTCTAGGGATCTGTTCTGCTAACAATGCAACAAGAATTTCACAGTGAATTCTCTTTCCTTCTAGTTTGAATTTGTAAGAAAGAGAGATCATTAATTTTATATTGAACTCCTGTATAACGTCCCTTAAGGAAGCTTACTTACCAAGTTTTATACTTCTCATCTTGATCTTATAGAAAGGATTTAAAAGCTGGAGATAGTAGCTCAGGCCTGTGATCTCAGTACCTGGGAAGCAAAAGCAAGATTGCTGAGACAGTTCAAGGCAGCCCTGGGTTACATGGTGAGTTCCAAGTCAGCTAAGATTACAGAATTAGATTCTATCTTTTTAAAAAATTAAAATTTAATTTTAGAGGATTTAAGATTAGAGAAAAAAGCAAGAATTCAAGAAAAACTAGATGGAGTGTAAGTGGACCAGACTCCACACAAGAGGTGAGCGCCCTCCAGGAAAGTAGACCACATTGGAATATCATCTGTACATTAATGTTAATACTGGATTTATTGAATTTGATAACTGCTCTGTGCTTTCATAAGAACTTATTGCCTTCTTAGGAAACAGATGCTGAATTACTAAGTAGCCAAGACACAACTCTTTTCTTTCTTTCTTTTTTTTTTTTTTTTTTTTTTTTTGTTGTTGTTTTTTAAGAGTGTCTCTGTTGTAACTACAGCTGTCCTGGAAATCATTCTGTAGTCTAGGCTGGCCTTGAACTCACAGAGATCCACCTGCCTCTGCCTCCTGAGTACTGGGATTAAAGGCATACACCACCACCGCCCAGCCCCAAGACACAACTCTTAGAGCTAACACCCAAGGGATTCAGAAGAAATGCCTAAATGTGTGAATATAAGAGGGCTGTAACTTTTTCTGAAAGCATTTTGAAATAAAATGTGTTTTAGACATTCACAATCCAGTTTTAGAATGGGACAGACCCAGTACAATAAATACTGATAGACTGATTGGTTTATCAAGAAATATAGCTTTGGGCTAGAGAGATGACTCAGCAGTTAAGAGCAATTCCTGCTCTTATGGAGACTCAAGCACAACTCTCACAACCATCTATAACTCCAGACTCCCTGTTCTGACCTCTGTAGGCATGCACTTGGTACATGCCTACATACAGACAAAACACGCATAACACATAAAATAAACGCACCCCAAAAAATATGTCTGGGATGTGGATGTAGCTCAGGTGGTAGAGTGCTTGCCTAGCATACAAGAAATTCTGGGTGTGTTCTCCAGTACCACATAAAATAGTCATGGTCACCCTAGTAATCCTTTGCTCATACAGCCAGGAGGATCAGAAACTAAGGGTCATCCTCAACACCGAATGTAGTTTGAAATCAGCCTGAGATACATGAAAAAAGAAAGAGGGGGAAGAGGGGCAAGAAAAGAAAAGAAAAAGGCTGGAGATGTGGCTCAGTTGGTAAAGTGCTTACCTAGCATATACAAAGTCCTGGTTCCCCACCATAAATCAGGCATGGTGGTGCATGCTGATAATCCCAAAACTTGGGAGATAGAGGCAAGAGGATCAGAATTTTAAGATCAACTTACCAAAATCTGAGTAGGGGGAATTAATGAATTTTTTGATTTATTTAGTTGAATGTATTTAGAATTTAGAATGAATTTATATTTTAAAATGTTTAGAATTTGGTATATTTAGAATTTAGAATTTAAATAAAATTTAAAATATTTAGAATTTAGAATAAATTTAGAATGAATTTAGTTCTATGGTGGCTTCTTTCCCTTCAATTAGGTTACAGTGTCTTGCCACATCCTTCTTTAAAAGCTCATTTTGATGAATGCTTACATTCAAAAGAGTCAGATTTATGTAATTTAGAGATGTTTGCTGCATCACGTACTGTGTGGTGGTGTCACTGCATGGTGGCCATCATTCAGACCGAGGAGCACTCTTCTCAGGTTAATGACATGTAGGGCTATCATTGTATAGCTTGATTTTCTTTTTTCTGCTTTGGTTTGTTTGAGACATCATCTCATATATCCCAGGATAGCCTGGAATTCCTGATCTTTCTGCCTCTACCTCCCAAGTATTTGTAAACACTGGTGTGTGCCACTGTGCCAAACTCAGATTGGTTTTCTTAAGCTTTAGACTGAAAGGTAACTAAGGGTCAAAAATTACCTCTCATCTTTTTGGCTTTAATTAGTTTACTTAGCTTATTCCCAGTCAGCTATCCATATTGGACCTTGGATTTCATAAAAATACATGTCATTTATTTTGCTTCCCAAATCAGTACTTATAAATGCCACAATAAAATAATATGATTAAGTGATAGGACTATTTAAGGTTTGCTTTGAGGAGTCAAAATTACTATAAAGAGTCAAGTATGGTGGCTCATGCCTATAATTCTAGTATTTGTGAGATAGAGGCAAGAGGATCCAGCTCTGGGGGATCTGAAGCCCTCTTCTGGTATCCACAGGTGCATGCACACACACACGCATACACATAAATGTCAGAAAATAAAAAATAAAACAAAACAAAAAACAACATGGGTGTGGGTCATTTGATAGAATGCTCGCATAGTATGCATAAGGCCCTGAGTTTGCTTCCTAGCACCACATAAACTGGGTGTGGTGGCACACACCTGAAATGTCAGTACTCAGGAGGATCAGAAGTACAAGCTCCGCCTGTTACATAGAAGATTCAAGGCCAACCTGGGCTAGAGACCTGTGTAAATATATTTAATAAAATTATTTCTCACTTTTCCTCTAACGAAAGAAAGAAACTAGGAATCGCCTATGCCTCTTGCTAGTAAATGTGGGCTGGGTACAGGCAAAGGACCTTTTCTCTCATACCACCCACTGAGGGCCTGCTTGGGCACTAGGAGAAAATACAGCATGCAACTTTACTGCAGGATCTAGGAAGGGTCTTGAGAATACAGCTGTCCAAAGGAACTGATAAATGGGACATAAATGGGACCAGAACACTTGACATGAAGGAAAAACTGAAGCTCACTCCCAGAGTTAAAGGGGTCTTGGAAGCTGATGAGGAGCTGCAAATGGACATCCATAGGCAGAGCCAGCCTCGGGAGGGGTAAGGGAGGAAGCGTGAGAGCAGCCGAAAAACGACAAGGATGGCTTGAAGTGGTAGAGTGCCAACGTGTCTGAAGGAGATTTTAAACAGGAAAATGCTGTTACCAGGCACATGTTGGAGAAGTGTATGAGACGGATCAGAACTGGAGATGAATGAGGGAAATCAGCACACAGTTCTCACAAAACGCCATGGGTTTTGATGGGTAGAAGGAGCTTCATTTGTGAG
This sequence comes from Cricetomys ansorgei, assembly GCA_026225945.1. Taxonomy (NCBI): domain Eukaryota; kingdom Metazoa; phylum Chordata; class Mammalia; order Rodentia; family Nesomyidae; genus Cricetomys; species Cricetomys ansorgei. The sequence goes on from JAMJFZ010001264.1 coordinate 11,706,568, forward strand.
ATCTGGGGAAACCCAAAAGGATTGGAGTTCTGCTTGTGGGAAGTGGAGAGAAGAAAACATGGGATGGGTTCAATGTTTCAAAGCATCCAAGGGAAACACCTGCCTGTGCCTCTGGTACTGATAACAGAGCGAGGCTATGAACTACCAGGAGCCCAGAAGGCACTGAGGCCACAGGGCCTTGTGGTATAGGACAAAGTGTTCTTTAGTAATAGAAAAAGGAGGCAGATGGAAACAAAATGAAGTGTCAAAGCTCTGGCCTCATCTTTCCGTAACACAGTTCAACTCTTGGGAGCCCTGCTACTCCTTCACAGGGCTGGCCATTGCTCCATCTGACACCTGCTGAAACTTGTAGAAGGGACAAGCATTAAATCTACTCGCTCACACCACAGCACCCTCTCATGTCTTTCAGCACAGCTGGCTTGTATGTAGATTTGTAGTGGGAATCGGTAAATGATTCTGGAAGATCCAAAGGAAATAACTCAGGGTGCTGGTAGAGATGATTTAGTAGTTAAGAGCACTGACTCTTCCATCAGATCTGGGTTCAATTCCCAGAACCCATACTGCAGCTCACAACCATCTGTAACTTTAATTCCTAATGCTCCATCACCTTCTTCTGGCCTCTACAAGGTACACAGACATGCATGCAGACCAAACACCCATACACATAAGATTAAGAAAAGGGGCGGGGGGCTAGAGAATGCACAAGACTCAATGCTCAGCTAGTCAGCTAGCCCTCCTGGGGACCGGTGTGTTCATCATCTTTTGCCTGCTGGCTTCTGCTGTAGTGTAGTCACTCTCTGGACTACCAGGAAGATGAAATTCACAGTTGCTAGCAGCAGTGCCTGGAGCTCTTTCAGCCCTCTCAGGTGTAAACATAAGGGAAGCCCCAGAGCAGGCCTCCTGCCTCTAGCTTCCCCTTTGTGCCAGACCTGTCCTACAAATAGGTGCAAAAGAAATGGCCTGTCTGGAGGAATGAGCCTGGCAGTGGTGGCACATGTCTTTAATTCCAACATTGAGGAGGCAGAAGGAGGCAGACCTCTGTGAGTTTAAGGCCAGCCTGGTCTACAAAGTGAGTTCCAGGACAGCCAAGACTACACAGAGAAACCTTGTCTTGAAACACCTCTCCCTCAGGCCCCCAATAGAGGAATGAAGCTTGCAGCTAGAAGAGTGTATCTGGCAGGACCCCAGGTCCTACCCTTCTGCTGACTTGAAATGCATGGGAAAGGGCTCTAGTTCATTGGCAGGAGATACTTGGAGCCATCTTTGCAGCTCCCCACCCTAGCAGCCTATATTTCCTGTTTTATGTTCCAAACTGAACTTTTGAACATGGGATTCTATGTGGAAAATAAACACCTGGACCATGTTTAAGCTGAAAATACAAGTTTGTATGGTTCTCCAGTTAGGAGGAGGATGGGGACAAGGGTTCCTGGAAGCTGAAGAGGTTGCGGGTCAGGACAGACGAGGACTGGCAGCCAGAGCCCTTCTCCCCTGCACTGGCTCATTCTCTACCCTCACAGCTTTAGCCATGCTTTGCCCCTGAACAGGATAGACTTTTTCTATACCTACATGTGAGATTTTGAAGAAAAAAATTAATTCTGATGACCAGCAGTCTGGTTGCCTTGGTAAAGGATAAAGAGAAGCCATTTAATAAGGGATCCAGTGTTTAGGTTCATGTAGGCTGACGTCTCTATAGAAATTTATCTGTGAGAAAAATAGAAAAGATTTAGCAAAGGGGCAGGCATGGAGACACATGCCTTTAATACTAGCACTCAGGAGGCAGAGGCAGGCTAGAAGTTCTAGTCAGCCATGGTTGCATAGTGAGGCCCTATTTAAAAAAAAAAAAAGATTTAGGAAAGAGAGGGGAATATATAAACAGACAGATATAGCAGATACCAACCTTTATCTCTGCCTCTTGGAGCTCTGGTTCTGGTCTAATCTTTAGGCCCCTAATCCACCAAGAATCAGGATATATTTGGTGGTAGTGCATTAAATCCCACCAACTCTGCCCTCCAGACTCCTGAGATCTGGTCATTGTGTCATCCCAAATAACCCTAGCTTTCCTTTTCTTCTATCATTTCCTTTTCTACATGCTGTGGGTTTCTCTGTCCAGGTGGCCATGGGCTTAGAGTTAGAGGGCATCCTCTTCTTTATGTTGTTGGTTTTTTGTGTGGATTTTGTTGTCGTTTGTATGGGATCCCCTATTGCTGAGGCTGACCTCTCATTATAAACGCTAACCTAGAACTCTTGAGCCCTGCTTCCCTTCCTAAGTGCTGGGTTTACAGATATGCACCAGCTTTAGCTGTTGTCTTTTATTAGATACACAGTGAATGCTCCATTTTCACTGATGGCTTGATCTGCCACCCAGTCCATCCCTAGTTGCCTGTGGAGACTGAGGAACGCCACTCTGAAACCAGCAGCTGGACCATCCCCACTAGAACCAGCTGCAGACCCCATTCAGCACTGACTCATATAAGCTGTAGCAGCTTTCCTGCTTCACTCACTGTCTACCGTGTGCTGGGCTCTTTACTCCTACCTATCAGGCACGGTCTCAGACTGTGGAACAGGGAACTAGCCTGGGGTGGTAGAGGGCACTAACACAAGTTAACTGGGAGACCCTGAAGGAGGCTCCTGGGCTTAGCATGATAACCCATAAAAACAGTGTAATCACAGAGGACCTTAGCAGAGAAGCAGAAGAATGAATAGAAGCATAAATGAGACATAGAAAATATGGGAGTCAAAGGTTTGAGATTGGAGCATAGACAGGTGGCATTGTAAAGCAAGTCCAGACAGTCCTATAGCCTGGGGCAACAAAGGAGGGAAAACCCACATGTCCAACCCCCCCCCAAAATTTTCTTCTGCCATCACCACCCCAACAGATATAACATGTGTACACCATTACCACCCACGTAGAGCCATGAGCCAGCATAAAGTATGAACACCCCTCATATGTTCCAACCCTTGAGCAATCAGGGAAGAAGGCCTGAGAGGAGAGATAGAGAGTCCTAGGTCACTCTGACATTTCAGTGGCCCCATGGTGAGACAGCTCTGTCAGCAGAGCCTCAGGACTGTGGAGATTTATGCTGAGTCACAGATGGCTCCAGAATCTTCGAAGGCTGCCCACCAGCCTCAGACCTGGCGGGCAACCTGTATTTTGTGTCCTTCCTGCCAGTTCCCTGGCATTTTGCAGGTCTAGGCCCAGAAGAGGTCTCTAAGTGTCGCCTTCCTTCTCCTTCTGCCTTCCTGTAAATTCTTCCTAATCTGCTCAGGTGCACTGTCTCCAAAGTTTTTGCCTGGCCCCAGACTCAGTCCTATGTGTATACTCTCTATCTTTTTCTAAAGAGCTGGGAGGGGCCAGGGGCTGGGGAGACAGCTCAGAAGTTAAGAGCACATACTGCTCTTAGAATCCGAATTCAGTTCCCAGCACCCATGCCAGGCAGCTCACTACCACCTATAATCTAGTTTAGGGGAAATCCAATGCCCCTGGCCTCCATGAGTGCCTGCATAACTACACATGTAATTTAAAAATAAGATAAACCAAAAAGAAGGAGGAGGACCATAAATGCTAAGGACCACTCCATTTGAAGGTAGCCTCCTGAAAGTGTGAACCAAGAAACAATTAGATCAACCATATCCGCCCGTTCAACGCTCGTCACAAAACGCCTGTCCTCATCCTTACTTCACATGCTGGTGTTCGAGCCCTACCATCTCTCCCTGGACTTCTTCAGATTCGTTATCTGAGCTTCTTGCCTCCTCCTCTCTTGTCTGCCTCCAGACCATTGTCCTGGGGCTCATGACTAGGAGGCTCAGTGCTGGCCATGCTACTGCTCCCTGCCTACTTCCCTACCCTGGCTCCTCATATTCTAAGTAAGATCCAGACTCCTGAAGCAGCACTTAGAGCCCCTTCTGCCCCGTGCCTCTCTCTTCCTGCTCTCATGGTCTTCCTGAGGTTTGTCACACCAGCCAGGACCTCAGCATCGGCACAGACACTCTTCCTGCATTGGATTTCCTACCTATCTGCCTACCCACCAACACCATTCTCATGACAGCTGCTGCCTCAGTACCATAGAGGGCTGTGGGGCTCATGGACTATGGTGAGCACCCAGTCATCTGCTGATCTTTCACCCTGCTGCCTTCATTCTCTGCAGTTTTTAGTTTTTTGTTATTTTGACTCTTTCTGGCAGAACAAGTTTCAAAAGACTAGGATTTTTTTTATGTTGTATATGTGAGTGTGCGTGTGTATACACGTACACAGGTGTGCCACAGCATACTTGGTAGAGGTCAGAGAATCTTGCAGGAATCAGTTTTTTGTTTGTTTGTTTCTTCTACCTGGGTCAAACTCAGGTCATCAAGTGTGGTAGCAGGCACTTTCCCCACTAAGTCACGTTATTGGTCCTAGGTTTTTGTTTGTTTTTAAGACAAGGTCTCACCCTGTAGCCCAGGCTGGCCTAGAATTCAATACATAGCCCAGGCTGGTCTCAAACTCTTGGTAATCCTGCTTTAGCCTCCCAGTTGCTGTATAGAGCAGGATTTTGGCCTTTGTTTGCTGCTTTAATTTTTTAGAACCTAGAATCCACTACAAATAACTGTGTAATGTTAAATGAATGAATGGAAGAATGTGTCAGTCAAAATAGTTCAAAACAATAAGGATTTGGTGTTTTCAACACTGATCTGATGTGGGAGAAATGGAGGTAAAGCCCTTTGGAGTCTAAGTTGCTAAGAAATTGCTCTATGGGACTCTGAGCTTGAACCAGCCTGGCCTACATGGTGAGTTCTAAAATAGCCAGGGCTATGTAGAAAGATCCTGTGTGTGTGTGTGAGTGTGTGAGTGTGTGTGTGTGTGTGAGAGAGAGAGAGAGAAAGAGAGAGAGAGAGAAAGGTCCTGTCAAAAAAAGAGAGAGAGAGTAAAGAAGGAAAGAAAAAGGAAGAAAAGGAAACAATGAAAAAGAAAGAGAGAAAAAAAGAAATTGCCTTAAATGGGGAAAACCCTAACCTAACAGATTATGTAAACTACTCTAGGCCCCACTGCTTCCTAGAAGCAAGATTCAGAGAGGAATGAGTGAGCATCTGCTGTGGCAGATCTAGGTTCACTTGCTGTCTTCCTTGTCATTCCTCCTTTCTCAAGCAGGATGGATTTTTTTTCCTTTAAAACTTTTTATGAGGGTGTACAGATGGCTCCATGCTTAAGAGCACTCACTGGTTGCTCTTCTAGAGAACCAGGGCTCAGTTCCCAGTACCCACATGGAGGCTTAGCCTAACTCCAGCTCCAGAGGGTCTGGATACCCTCTTCGAGCCTCTGACAGTACTGCACACACATGGTGTACAGGCACACATGAACACAAAACACCAATATATATAAGAATAGAATAAAATATTTAAAGTTAATATTTATTTATTTATAAGTAAATAAATAAATAATATCTTCTAAAAAAAAAAAAAAACAGCCATTACTTTTAACCACTAAGCCCTCTCTCCAATCTCAGGATGGAATTTCTTGAGTAAAATTTTCATTTATGCCACACACCCTGGGAAGCCTTAGGGACTAAGGGCACACATACCCTCCTGGAGGGACTGCAATGGCAGCTGCTCTGAGTGAGAGACACTTCTTTCAAATCCCCTGTCACTGGACACATGCAGCCTTCCAGCCGCCCTCTGAACACCCACATTATCCTCACAGCACTGGGAGACCGTTTATGTTCTTCTTCATTCGAAAGCCAAACAAAAAGTTCTGAGTGGTCAAGTAATGTGTCCACAGTCCTGTGTACCGTGAGAGCTGGAGTCAGACTTGGAGCTGAAAGGGTTTAAGAAATATGAAACATAGAAATGCAATCACATATAGGGGGAAATGCCTTCCCAAGTACGGCCATTAACAGTACTCTTCAGTCTCCTCCCCACCCACAGGGAAATGACCATTAAGCTTATCAGCAGGATTCTTCCTTCCCCAGCATACCAGGAGCCACCCTGTCCCAAGGGGCTAGTCCAAGGGCACAGGTTGACCACGCCCCCCTGGATCCCCAACTCCGACCAATTAGTCTAACATAGAGAGCTCGAAGCCAATCAGCTGCATGAGCCCCCATCCCTAGACCCCTTTGCCCTAACCCGATAAAAGGGCTGGGAGGGAAGGGATCGGGGCCCGCCATGCTCATCTCCTGCGTGGGATAGGCGGGACCCGGACGCGCGCCGGTAATGCCTCAAAAAGCTTCACCATTTGCTCCTTGGGGCCGCTTCTATCCTGCGTGTTAGAACGGTCCCAGTGCACTGGAATAAATCCTCTTGCTATTTGCATCGATATTCCGTCTGTGAGTCTCTGTGGGGATGTGGCGTTCCGGTTTGGACCCTGGGGGTCCCAGTTTGGATCCCTGAAGTCCAACAGAGCCAGGAACTGAAGTGGTGACTAAAGCTCTGCCCTGTGGGACCCTCTTCTGAGACAGGAAGAGGGATCCAAACCCAACTGCAGGGCTAGGAAGCAAAAGCTGAGAACACGAGGGCACTGGAGATTTTCTAAACTGTCATGGCTGGTTTATTTCCTCTGATTTTCTTTGTTTTGGCTTTTTTGAGATGTTTCTCTTGTAGTTCAGTCCGTCCTGGAGCTCTCTTGTACCTCAGGATGACTTGACTTCAGATCCTCTTCCTTCTGCCTCCAGAATGCTGGGATATAGGTGTGTGCTGCCAGGTCAAATCCCACTATCGCGTTTGCTGGAAGACACTGAAGTCATATGCTAAAAAAGTAGATTGGGGACTAGAGCTGAGACAAAGGGGAATGTTGTGATGGAGGAACATCACTTCCAGGGAGAGCAGGTAGTCCTGCCCTGAGGCTGTTGTGTGCCTGTCCTTCAGGTCCCTCCCTAGAGAGAGGAAGTCACATAAGGCTGGAAGAGTCTCAGCTTGTGGTCTACAGATAGGGGATCTAAAAGAAAGGACTGGTAAATGACCCCATATCACACTGTTAGGGAGAAATGCAGTCTGAAACACAGATCTTATGGGGCTCAGGAAAGCACTTCACTCTACCTCCCAGACACTTTGATTCTCACGGAGGAAGTGACAGGTATGTAGGTATGACTCTTAGGACAAGTGAACTGAGACACAGGGAAGAGGGATGCTGTCTGGAAGAGAATCTGGTGGAACTCCATCAGCACTGGGTGGAAGAACAGAGTATCCTATGAAGCCAGCATCTCCCTCCATATAACTCCCTCTCCCCCACACCCAGGCCAGCTCTGGACCTGCTCCACTGATTGCCATTAGGGTGTTGCTTTCTATTGTAAGGAAGGGAGGAGACACAGAAAGGTAGGAATTGCAATTTGCCAGGGAAGGGATGGTGTCTGTTTCCTCATCCATTTCTCCAAGTCACAGACAAGGTGGGCTCCACCCTTTCCCTGAATCACTTGTAGAGGACTGTCTACAGTGGAGCGCCAGTGAGCACATACCACATTGCCTTTCCCATCTGTCGCTGTTCCTAGGGAGCCTGGGCCCTTGACGTACACCTGCATGTAGCTAGTGCGTCACCAGCAGCTGGCTCCCATGCTGTACAGAAACAGATGCAAATGAATGCTCACATCTTAAATCTGGGAGCATGTTGCAAGTGCCTGTGAGTATTCTGTCTGGGCCTTGTTGCTGGGGTGATGGGATTGTTTCCATGGCCTCCCAGTGACTAAGCCCCAGAGAGATGACAACAAGCTCCTTTCAAGGAAATGAGGGCCATTTTTTGCATCATTTTGCCTCTACTCGTGCTGTTTCTGATAGCCAAGCTCACTGGCCCTGGGTGACTGACCTCTGTGGGTATTGGTAAGCCCATAGTCTAGAGCTTAGGCCATCTGGTGCTGACGTGGCTGGCAGGGTCTTACTGTCCCTTTAACCAAGGGTAGTTGTACCTGGTGATCATTCCTCCTGGCTCAGTCCTGCTTTCCTGACTTACCTTCTATATGGGAGCCTTCACTTGTCATGGTAGGGCTACACAGGACGCAGCATTTCTCTGTTCACTAGGGCAAGTACCTTTTGTATGTATATAAGTGCTTGTTTGTTTGCAGGTACAGGACAGTCTTTCACTAGTATGGGGCTTACTTGATTAGGCTAGACAGGCTGGCCAATGAACCCCAAGGATCTGTCTTTCCCCAAGCCCCCCAGTGCAAGGATTATAGATATGTGCTGCTATGCTCGGCTTTTTCATGTGAATTCTGAGGATCAAACTGAGGTCCTCATGTTTACATAGCAAGCCCTTTACTGGCTGAGCCATCTCCTAAGCCTTTTCCCTTTGAACTTAAGCTGAGTGAGGGTGAAGGGGATAGGCCTTGGTCTCATTCACTCCTGATTTTGTTAGGTGACTAAGGAGCCTGCTGTCAAGCAGCTCTCCCCCAGTTCCTACGCAAGGCCTGACCATTCCATGGAGCACAAATGCCTGTCTTTTGCCCCCTGAGATCATTCAACCCGAGATATATTCTACCAATTTACACGGTTGTCAGGTCCATGCTATTATTGCAACATTGTATAGCTTGGAAGGTTTGTCAAGGCAAGAGTTAAGTCCAAGAGTAGGCCCTGCATAGGTCACTATTGCAGCTCCTTACTTTTTAGCATCCTACCATTAGCCAAGTAAGAGTATGGGTGCTTGCTGCCTGAGACCTGGAGAGCCCTCATCCTACACACAAACTCCTCCAAATGCTGTCCTGTTTGGAGTAGGCTAGCCTAGGCTTTCTTATTCCTACTATCTGTCTGCCCGTCCCCCCTTTTTTTGACTGAGAATACACAGGACAGGAGCTCTTCAAAGCAGAACAGAATGGAAAGTGGCCATTGCTGTGGTGCTAAAGGGATGAATTTTGCCTGGGCCCATTCAGAGTTCTGTGTTGTAAGCCTAGTGCCTCTGGCAGTCTCTATGTAAAGGGACAGCAGTTTGAATGATCACTGGAGAAGATTGGTACCCTAGGGGACTGTGCTTTGGCCAGCAAGTGACCTGCATGTCTAAAAGGGCAGGAAAGTTTCAGTGATTTACTGATGGAACTTGTCAAAATGAATTTCTCAGCTGGGTGTGGTTGCACATGACTTTAATCCAAGCACTTGGGAGGCAGAGGCAAGTAGATCTTTGTGAATCCCAGGCCAGCTAGAACTACATGGTGAGACCCAGCCTTTAAAAAAAAAGGAAGAAGCTGGTCTTTGGGAGCAAAGGTAGAGAACAGGAGGTGAGAATCAAAATCATTGCTCCTGGCAGTGACTTATCTTCTCTTTGTGCTCCTTTCTTCCACTTTGATCTTGCCTGCCTCCCCATCCCTCCAGCAGAGGTACTGACAGTACCAGAGTAGAACTAACAAAGCATATATGGAAATGGACTCAGGTCTGTGTTAACACAGACACCAAGTTCACAGGATCCTAAACAAGTCAGTAGCTTTCCCCCCTAACTCAGAAGACCAGCAGGCCAGTGTGATGCTCCTGTCACCAAGGGACCCACACCTTATTTCCTCCTGCTCTGCATTTTGATAGGCATTGTCCCACTTGTGGTCCAGCCCCACTTCCAAATGCATAGTCCAGTGAATAGGGAAGAAGGGAAGGCCATCGTAGGAGTTACTCCACCCCCACGTCAATCTTAGCAGCCAGACCTCATGCTCTATAGGCCTTGGCCAGAGACTCAGTACTGTCAGTTTGAGCTAAGTGCCCAAATGCTCAGCTAAACAGTCCTAGCTCCCTGCATGACAGGGGAGATAGGGTTAGAAGTAGATGCGCATGTCTCATGTGCCATCCTCTTGTTCTTACATGGACCCTAGTTCTTAAGAGAGCTGGCTCCGTACACACTAGCAACTGGGGACTAGGCCTGGATGGACTGAGCCCCTGGCCTTGGCTGTTGGGAGCGCCTGCCATTCGAAGCTAGCTGATTTTACCTCACTTGCATCCACATAGCCAAGTTTACAAGAAAAAGAAATAATGTAAGAATTTTGATTGAAAGATTGTCACTATCTTCATAAATATGAATGTGGATCTCTGGTCCATTTCTCAGGCCCCATCCATCACCCAAAATTCAAAGCCTTGGTTAGAAGCCAAGCACTTGTGTGCCTTGCAATTACATTACCCATATAGTTAGAACTGACTGGAAAGAGAATTATGTAGGTGATAGCACTTACTAGAGTGTAAAGAGTAAAGAGATATGGGAGGGACATGGCAGAGTCACACTTTGGAAGGAGCCAAGAATAGGTAAATAGAGTCCCAGTTCCTTTTAGATTCTCCCTGCCTATACCACTTCATGCCTGTGCAAGCAGGGTCAGCCTGTGTAAGTATCTTGGGTTCTTAAGGCCCAGCCAGCTCCTTGGACCTCATTTTCAATGGCCTTTCAGATCTCAGCACTCTCTAATCTGGTAACGCCCACCGTCTTTAGTTCTGGTGTTTCTTGGTCAGGAGTCTCATGCACTCACCCACACCAGGAACTTAAGGACAGAGCTTCCAGCACCAGCAAGGTAGCAGACATACTAGCATCTAGAGTGTTTTGCATCAGGCTGTGACTTGGCTTCTGTAGCACTCTTTGATTTTGGAGATGAAGGTGGGTCAGGACTTTGAGGTGGTCAGGTTTCCTACCCAACCTCCCAGTAAACCCAAGGGCCCCTTGTGAGCCAGAATGAGCCTTGAAGGCTGGATCAGGTTAAACTGGGTTGGCTAGGTTCCGCAAGTGCTTCAGTCCTGTCATACCAGAAAGTAAAATTCCCTGTTCCTTTAAAAGCCAGTCACAAACATAAAAAAAAAAGATAGCCAACTCTCACCCCATATCCCATAACCTGCTCTAAATGAGAGAAAGACCCTTCAAGAGGAAAACTCCCAAGAACCTACTCTGTCAAGTCATGTGTAGGCACATGCCTTTAGTCCCAGCACTTGGGAGCTGAGACAGCAAGATCTCTGTGAGTTCAAGGCCAGCCTGATCTACAAAGCAAGTTCTAGGACAGCCAGGGCTACATAGTGAGAGCCTGTTTTTAAATAAATAAATAGATAGATAGATAGACAGCCAGGGCTACATAGTGAGAGCCTGTTTTTAAATAAATAGATAGATAGATAGATAGATAGATAGATAGAATAAATATTTTGTGAAGAAAATAGGATTCTGCTGTATCAAAGGGAATGAATGCACTTAGGAAAATAGACTGAAGCTGACACAGAAGATTCGGTTGTGTTTAGAAAGGATTTGGTGGTTTTCAGGTTTTGAGTTACTGCTCCGGTGTGTTTGAGAAACAGAATTGAATGGCACCTCTAGGGGCCTCCCAAGGACTTTTTTCAGCTCTGGCTGAACCGGTGTTAATAATGTTAACAATGGGGGGGGAGGGGCTGCAGCTAAGAAACCTTGCTCATAAGTCCCCGGGGCTAGACATGGTGGGTCATGCTTATAATACCAGCTAAGGTTTGCCAGACGTTCAAGGCCAGCCTATCTCCAAAAATTGAATGAATTAAAATTTTAAAGCAAGGGAGAAGCTGAAATGATGACCAACAGATATCAGATATCTGCCATGGACACTTGAGACTAGTCACAGACTCATCACCAAGATGAAGCGTGCTCTTCAGATGACATTTTTGACTCTTCCAGTAACGGGGAGTTGAACTAGACTTTTGTTTTGTTTTTAAGATAGGGTCTTTTTGTGTAGCCCTGGCTTGAACTAGGATTTTTAACTCAGTAGTCAAGTGCTCTCTGCCACAAAGTTATATTCCTAAGTGTCTGTCTAGCCTTGAACTCTTTGTATGCCAGTCAGGCCTTGACTTGTGATCTCTCTGCTTCAGCCTTCCAAGTAGCTGGTACTACAAGCTTGCCACCTGGTCATGACGTGATTCCTCTGACCTCTCTAACCTATCACATGATGGGGAGGCCTGTTTGGTATTCCTCGCTCTATTTTTATACTTTGAAGATGTGGTTATAAACACCACACAGTCTTTGGCTCTGCACTTGAAAGGCTACAGAGGTGGTCACGTGCAGTGCCACACTGCACCCAGCACCCTTAGTCTGTGCCTCTGCTCCTCCCTTACCCTTTAGTAATTAATTATAAGTAAGGGACTGATCCGAGTAGGCTTCTGGCCAAGAATTTGATTAGACTATGATAAACTGGCAAAGATATTTTTCTGATTGCTTCCCAACATACAGTGAGTGGTCAGAGCCCTCAAAAGCAAAATTCTGTTTCAAAAAAAAATGCTCCTTCACCCCCATCCATCCAGTCACCCCACCCCATTTTCCTTCAGTGTGTACAGAATGGCCTTGAAGTAAGCACAGGCTTTCACTGGCTACCCTGTGTTAAACATGGGAGTTATGTTCACATTAGTATAGAACTCAAAATGTTTATAGGAAGTCTCCCAGCAGGCCAGCCTGCCTACATTCTGCACCCCACCCTGGCCTTTTGCCTTCTCTCTTCCTATCTCCTTCCTGCTTACCCTATCTACCAACCTAGAATAGACCTAGGAATCGCTTGCCCTTTTCACCTTGGCTAGGAGCAGTGCTGGCCTTTTTTAAAAGACCTGTCTATAAATCTTGGTTGTTTTTCATCTTTGAAAAAAGCTGCTTCTATCAGCAAGTCATTATTCACATGTGAGGGGTAGGGAAAAGTTCACATGTTTCAGACTTCAAGTTCTTTTCACTCCATTTCACAACATCCATTCCCCAGAAACCACAGGTTTTTTGTTTTTTTTTTTTTAAATGAGTACCCAGTAGGCAAGATGCCCAATGACACAGTTTGCTAGACTCAAGGCCAGCCACCTGGGGTGAAAGGAGTGAGCGGAGTCACAGGGTTTGCCTGGAATGGGGCTGGCTCCTACCATGGAAAATAGAGAATTAAACTCCTGTTATTTGTAGTTTACATTCATAGACTTATGGGTTACAAGGTGTGAGAAGACAAGAATGATATTTATAATGCAAGGCTTGGCTTAGGATATAATGTATGATAGTTCTAGTGAGCTAGAACTCATCTTAGTTCCCTGCTAAGTCAACTAGAGGAAAGATAAGGGAGGGTGAATTTGGAACAGGTAGGAAGAGGAAAGAAGCTACAAGAGAAAGATACAGACTCGGCCAATGACTGCTTAACTTGCCCTGCCTGCCTGCCTGCCTTCCTTCCTTCCTGTTTGTTTGTTTGTTTTTTGACAAGGTTTCTCTTTATAATCCTGTCTTGGAACTCATGATGTAGACCAAGTTGGTCTTGAACTCACAAAGATCTGCCTGCCTCTGCCTCCCAAGTACTGGGATTAAAGGCATACGCCACCATGGCTGGCCACTCTTCTTGTCTTTTGAGGGGGGTGGTACACATGTGTGCATGAGCATGTGGACACCAGAGGTTGGCATTGGTTGTCTTCCTCAATCAAGCACCGTCTTATGTTTTGAGACAAGGTCCCTCACTGAACCTGGAGCTACCAAAGTCAGCTAGACTGACTAGCCAGGAGGCCTCTGGCTCCCAGCTCTAGGATCTACACGCAGATACCATTGCATCCAGCTTTTTACATGGGTGCCAGGGATCCAAGCTCTGTTCTCATGCTTGCGTGGCAACAGTTTACCAACTGAGCCATGTCCCCAGAATCCACACACTGGCCTTCCAGCCTCAGATAACACTCTTAACACTGTAGATAGGAAACAGGGACAGCAACATAAAGGTTCTTTTCATGCAGTAGAAAGAATGTAGCTGGACCCTAAAAAGATGCCCTGGGCTCAGTGTGGTGGAGAATGCCTGTAATTCCAGTACTTGACAAGTAAAGGTAAGAGAACAAGTTCAGATCATCTTCTGCTACACAGGGAGTTAAGAGTCAGCCTTGGCTATGTGAAACTCTCTCAAAAACAGTATGGAGAGTAATCTTGGAAAATAAATGTTCATCAGATTTGTTAAGTCTTTTTTAAAGTGTGTGTGTGTGTGTGTGTGTCTGTGTGTGTCTGTGTGTGTCTGTGTGTGTGTGTCTGTGTCTGTGTCTGCATGTATGCACACGTGCGCACACATGTAGAGTGCCCATGGAGGACAGAAGAGGCATCAGATGCCCTGGAACCGAGGTTACAGGCAGCTGTTGGCTGCGTGACATGGGTGCTGGGAACCAAACTGCAGTCCTCTGCAAGAGCAGTGAGAGCTCTCAACCACTGAGCCGCTGATGCTTCCAGCCTTTTAAAACAACTACTGTTACACCTGATCAAAATGACTGTTAGGGTGAGGGGCTTGGGTTTTTGTTATTGAGAGTTGAATCTAAGTTCTCATGCATACTTGGCAAGGATTCCACCTCCTAGCTACATACCCAGAATTTTTTTTACTTTTTATTTTAAGACAAGGTCTCACTAAGTTTGAACTCACTGTGGACCAGACAGGCCTTTAACTTGCAGTCTCCTGCCTCGCTTCTTGAATAGCTTGAATTACAGGCTTGGACCACCAGATACAGTTTTTTTTTTTTTTTGGTTTTGTTGTTGTTGTTGAGCATTTGGTAATCCTGATGTGTGTGTGTGTATAACAGACAAACCAAACAATAATTCACAGTAAGGGAACCAGGGCTGACTGACTGCTCTCTGTCAAGAGGAACCCAAACTTTCTCTCTCATTGCCTTGTTACCCTGGCATGTGGCTTCTCCATCCTCAAGGACCAATATGGTTGCTAAAGCCTTAGCTTTAGCTAACTTATGTTAGCTAGCTTAACTTTAGCTTAACTCATGTCAGACTCATTGCATAGGAGAAGAAAGCATCAACAAACATGTACCTTTCCCCTTTTAAGGATTCTTCCAGAGTTCCATGGAACACTTCACTTTATCAGCTACCACTTAGTAATAGGACCAAACTTAACTACAAGGTATGCAACAAAATGGGCTGGGGACATTACCTAGAGTTAATCTTTCTAGAGGGGACACATGTAGCCTTCTGTCATTTTGATACAAGAGATGCTCCTTAAATAACACAACCATTGGAAATAGAGAGTGGCTTAGAACTATTCTAGATAAATAACAACATAAAGAAGAGATTATGTTTCAAATGGTAGAAATAAGATGGTGATCACAGTATAACTTCACAGATCACAGAGTGATATCACAGGTTTACAATGCTTAAAATAAGTAAAAGGCTCAGTGGTTAAGAGCACTGGCTGCTCTTCCCGAAGACCTGGGTTCGAGTCTCAGCACCTACATTCAGGAGATTTGATGCCCTCTTCTGGCCTCCTCCAGTACCAGACACACATGTGGTACATAGACATATATATAGGCAAAACACCCACACGTATGGATAAATAACATAATAAAAAAATAAATCTTTAAAGAAGGAGAAAGTAGACTTCAGGGAGCAGGTAGCTCAATGGTAGAGCATTGCAAGGCCCTAGGTTCCATCCCCAGCCCCAGAAGCAATAAAAAGGAAAAAGTAACATGAGCAAACTTCATGGAGAATACACACTAGTAGAATGAAGTACACTGACATCTAAATTTCAGAATTCAGTTGCTCAGTTACAATAGAAGCCGTCCTTTAGAAGGAAAATCTGAAGTGTGAGATATCCCTTTGAGTGCTTCCAAGAGAAGCTTGACCAGCAGAGGAGGCACTGTTACAGCCTGTGAGGTCTTCCATGTTCAAGGGTGATGGTGGTAAGCAGGGCTTAAAAGCTGCAAGGTTACAGGGCATCATCCTGACTCAGACTGAGCTTTCAACACTCAGAGAATTGCTGAAGTATGTCCTGTGGCAATGTACATTACATTCCTAGGCTCAGGAAACTCAGCCACTGCAAGCAACTCTAAGAATTTCAGTGTCTCAGCAGGTTTTGTTGTTTTGCTTTGTTTTAATTTTTATTGTGTTTATTTATTGTGCATGTATATGCATGCATGTGTATGTATGAGTGTAGCAAGGCACACTGGGAGGTCAGAGGACAACTTGCAGGGGTCTGTTCTCTCCTTCCATCCTGTGGGTCCCCACCAACAGACTCAGGTTGTCAGCCTTTGTTTGGTTTTTGTTTCTTGTTTTAAGATTTATTTTTATTTTACGTGTATAGCTATTTTGCCTGCATGTATTTAATTTCACTGCATTGTATGCCTGGTTCCGGTAGAGACCAGAAGAGGGTGCTGGATCTCCTGGAACTGGAGTTACAGACAGGTGTGAGCTGCAGTGTGGGAATCTAAACCTGGTCCTCTGTGAGAACAATTGTTCTTAAATGCTGAGTCATCTCTCCAGCCTTGTTTGGTCTCAGTACAGGGTCTCACCCTATAGTCCAGAATGGCTTAGAACTCACTATGTAATCCAGACTGACCTCAAACTCATGGTGATCCTCCTGCCTCAGCTTCCCCAGTACTGAGATTAGAGACATGAGCCACCATACCCAGCTGAACTTTTGATTCTGGTAGTTGAGGTTAGTAACTCACATGGCAGGAGGTCTTATAAGGCATAATGCCCTCTAGGGAGGGGCATTCACTCTAAGTTCTTACATGAAGTGTCATAAGATGGCTGTCACTTTCTCCAAAACAAAAATACCATGTAAGTGTGTGAGGCTGAGACAGGAGGAGTTCATGCCAGCATGGGCTATAGAAATGAAACCCTGTCTCAAGACAAAAAGGCAAAATAACATTGACATTTCTGAAAAACACTAGTCATTTACAAGGGAAAGGGGACAGGGAACATCTGGGATGATTTCACTTTAAGCTATAATAATAGTTGTTATTATTATAAATAATTATGTAAGTCTAGAAAGCTGTGCTGTCTGCTTTTTGTTCTGCCCCCGGTAGGGACTCAAGAGAGGTGCAGCCATGGTGAGTCAAGTAGATGGAATGATCAACACAAAGCACTCTACAAATAACACCCTTTCAAACAGCCATGGGACAGTTACAAAGTTTATATTGTAGGTTTGAGTTCATAAAACCAGAATCTTCCTTCATAAGTTTAGTAAATTGTAAGCACACTAGAAATTTGAGGTAAACTAAGAAACAAAGGGTATGGCTTAGTGGTAGAATTCTTGCCTGGCACACCTGAGGACCTGTACTCATTCTCCAGCACCTAAAGTTAATAAACAAGAACTTAAATGTAGCAAAATACCACTCGGGTATTTAAGAAAATCTGCTAAATATGTTAAATAAGAATAGAACCTAAGGGCTGGGGAGATGGTTCAGTGAGTAAAGTGCTGGCCGAGCAAGCCCGAGGACCTGAGTTCAGGTCCCAGAGCCCAAAAGGCTGGACACAGTGGCAAGGTAGCACATGGCTGGAGTCTCAGTGCTCGTCTGATGAGACGGGAAGCAGAGACGAGAGAATCTCCAGCCACTCATGGGTTAGCTAGCCTGGCATACACAGTGACAAGCAACAAAGACCTGTCTTGAACATGGTGGAGGTGAGGACCAGCACCCAGCGTGGCCCTCTGATCTCTGACCTCCACGCATACACCATGGCATGTGAGCGCACACACAGAATTAAAGACTCCCTGGAGGCCCAAATAGATGAAAACACCATGCATACTGAAGCAGGTGTGCAGGCACAGTGCAGGTGTGTGTGGGTGGGGTTGGGGGGTGGAGGCATAGTCCCAATTCTTGGAAGACTCAGACTGAAAGATTGCTTGAGGCTAGGAGTTTGAAGCCAATCTGGCAACGTGGTAGGACCCCATCTCAAGCAACAAGGCTTAAATATATGAAGCTCTTCTTATTGGAAACACTTGTCATATATCAGACAGTTGTTACACAAACATACAAAGATGTCCTTTTTAAAAAATCAATTAATGAAAATGATAGAAAAAGAGATTCATGTAGGGACTGAGGAGATGGCTCAGTCAGTGACATGTTTGCTGTGTAAGCATGACAGCCTGAGTTCAGATCCCAGAACTCGTGTAAAAAGCCAAGCATGGCAGTACCCACCTGTAACCAGCACTGGAGAATTGGAAACAGGAGACTGCCGGGGATTTCTGGCCAATCAGCAAGCTCCAGGTTCAATGACAGGTGAGAGAGTCTGTCTCAGAAAATAAGGTGGGGCTGTCAAGATCTCAGCAGGTAAAGGCACTTGCCACTAAGTTTAACCACCCGTGTTTGGTCCTCGGGACACACACTGTAGAAGGAGCAGATTCAGTCCTGTAAGCTGTCCTCCACACATGAACCATGGCATGCCACCCACATCCCCCCACCCTCTCCACACACATGCATACATGCTCAGAGTGCTGACTGAGGGGACCATGGCAGGAGGTTTGTAATCTACCCCACCCCACTCCAATTCGCACTGTTGAGTGCTCCACAACTTAGCAAAATGCTCACTCGCTCATAAACTTCATTGTCCCTGACTCTCAGTGTCAGGACTGCCCTGGTCATTGTGACTATAATCCAGAGTGTTTTGGTCTTTGATGGAGGATTGCTAAATTTAGTGAATTAAAAATACAAGACACACAGTTAAATTTGAAAATCAGTTAAGCAACTAGTGAAAAGCATGCCCCAGCATTATTTGGGTATACTTATAGTAAACAATCATACTCCATTGTTTACCTAAAATTCAAATGAAGCTCAGTGTCCTGTGTCTATCTAACCCAGCACCACTTCTCTCCGGAAGCTTCCAGGCAAAGGCCTGCAGCATCAGGAAGCAGCAGTAGAACACTAATGCACTGTCAGGACAGTCAGAGCCTTCAGCCTCACTCCTGCCCGGGGCGTCTGCTTCTCTGTGGCTTTCTCCACCCTCACTTCCCCTCTTCCCTCATTTTGCTCTCATGGTCCATATGTGTAGCAAAGTGTACATATTTGAGTGCTGGGTATAATTACTAAGTAAGATTTTGTGTTAACAAGAGAATTTAACTTTTTGAGAGCATGTTGCTGGTTTTGATAGGTGACCTTTAGTTCATTTTAGCCATGTGAATCATTGACTTTCACCTTGAACGGAAGGAAGGTCTCCCATATCCAGGGTGAGCTCATGTGCATCCTCCTAGAACAGATGCCACTGGGGAAGATGGGAGTGGCATAGACTGTAATGAGGAGGTGACAGAGACTGTAATGGGGAGGGGAGGGGCATAGGCTGTAATGGGGGATGGGAGGGGCATAAACTGTAATGGATAATGGGGGAGGGGAAGGGCAGAGACTGTAATGGGGGAGAGGAATAGATTTCCACTGAGTTGGCCTGATCAGAGAAGGAGCCTTAGATTTCTCCTTGGCCCAGCTGACCAGGAAAATCTGCCCCTCTCCTGGAGATCTCCCGGTAGATCCCTTATAGCCTCTGCTTTCATGCTCTGGCTCCCTCCAAAAACCAAAGAGTCTACTCTGGACAACCCCGACCTCCTCTGCATTAGAATCTGCTGGCTTCCACTGACTGTCTTGGACTTCTGTCCATTCTCTCTGTGAGTCTCTTGTCTCCTAGCCCAGAGAAGTGTTTCCCATCCAGAAAGGAGAGCTTTGCTGAGCAGTGCTGTCTTGGAGATAGGACAGTCCTCTGAACTAGTGCCACTCTAGTCTCAGTGTCATTATCGGTAAGATAAGGGCGAGCTGGATCCTACAGAACATCCGCATTAAAACATGAAATAAAAACAAGCATTAGAAGATGAGCAAAGTTCCATCCCCAATCCAAATGCTATAAAATCACAAACTTTCTATTTGTTGTAAAATCCTGTTTATTCGCTAAGTTAGGGAAACTTAGCACATTAATTTTGGAGGTCTCTTTTCTTTTCCATGAATTTAGAGACTTCTGGATATTTGTTCTTGTCTCTTTCAGGCAGGAAAGAGTTTAAGGAGCTGAAAGACTAGGTCTGCCCTTTAGTTTCTTGCTGTATTCAGTATTTACTTGGTGTTTGTGATAATGTCAAGGTGTCTTTTTGACTCTCTAAAGGAGGCATTGGGATGAATTTGAGGGCCATACTTGCCAAATAGTTATGATACCCAGAGGATCTGACAGAAGTTCTCTCACCTTTGATGAGAATGAAATAACCACTTTGCCCACCAGAAGCCCATGGCCTTCAGCTGAACAAGGTCCTACAGAGCTGGTTGGCCCAGAGGCTTTCCTTCTCTAGAAACTGAATGAGGTAAGAAACCAAGCTTCCCGCTCTGTGTGGGAATCTGAAGGTGAGAGCCACAGCTCTCCAGCTCCCATATTGGACTCACCTCGGACAGCCTCTTGATTACAGGGTCTGTAATGTAATTAGCATAGCAGAGGGGAAACAGCTTTCTCTTGACAGTTGAGGTCTAAGCAAGAAGCACCTGGTCACCTTGCAGTTATGTTCAGCCCTGACCTGCACCTCCAAAGTGCCAGTGCTGAGCAACAGCCACACCTGTGGAAACTCATTTTGGGAGAAGGCAGGATGGGATCAAAGCCTTCTGTAACCCAAGAGTTTCTCAGCAGCTGTAGTTCCCTTAATAATTATGGTTTGGAGCTTTGCCAGGAAGCAAGACCATTTAGCATGCTGTATTTAACAATGAACACTTTTCTGTATTCATAATGGTCTCTTGTGCAGAGCAAATAGGCACCTTGAACAAAAGGTAGGATATTTATATGTGTATATAAAATAACCTGCACCTACATTAAACCCAAGCATGTTTTCAGAGAGGAATGTGGCATTTCCCGCTGCACAGTACCTGGCTTATGAGTAAGTGGGAGAAAGGCCACATGTTCCGCTCTTTCTCCCTTCCTCCTCTCTGGGCTTAGTAGCTGTAGCAGTAGTAGTAGTAGTAGTAGTAGTAGTAGTAGTAGTAGTAGTAGTAGTAGATTTTGTTTTAAAAATCTACCAACATTCTAAGCCAAGCAATGTACCAAGGAAACCCTTTTGTGAACTGTTGCCATTGGAATAGGGAGCCAGAGTATAAGTGAGAGGACAGAGGAAGCAAGTCCCAGGCCTGGGAAGTGAGGAGGAAGGAGTGTGTGTGGGAAGCCCTGGTCTCTACATCAAGTAGAACCTGGGATCCTGGTTTCTGTAGAGTTTGCTAGACAAACCTTTGTTACTGGGGAAAAGGAGAGAAGAGTGGCTGCTCAGAGGGGAGTGTGTTAGAGCTGAGCCTGAGCAGAGGAGCAGAGGGCTGGCTGATCTGTCCCTACACCAGGAACAGAGAGAACACTAGAAGTGGGGTAAGCTTGCCCCCAGTGATGTGCTTCCAGCAAGACTTCTTGTCCTAAAAGTTCTATAATCTCCCAAACAGCACCACCAACAGGAGCAAGTGTTCAAATACATGAGCCTATGGAGGTCATATGGCTCTAACTTTCTGTTACGATAGACCAGTATAAACTCTTCCTTCACGCGCTGCTTATGGCCATGGTATTTTATCACAGCAACAGAAAAGTAATACAAAAGTTGGTACCAGGGTATAGAGTTGTTACTACGAAGAACCTGGCCATATCTTTTGGAGGAATGTGTAAGATTTTAGAACTTTGATCTAGAAAAGCAATTGAAGCAGTAACCAGAGCTTAGCAGGTCAGTCTAGTAGGAGTAGTGCTGAGAGAAATGAAATCAGAAGAGGCCCAGCTGATAAGGTTTCAGAAGGGAACAGGATCTCTATTAGCAACTGGGCCAGAGGCAGTTTGGTAAATTTGGCAAAGAATCTGGTTGCTTTCTGCCCATATATTAAGAACTTGCTTGGACAAAAATTAAATTTAATGGGCTAATTTCTTTGATGGAAGAAATTTCAGGACAGTATGTTGAGTCTGTTGCATGGTTATTACTGGTTACTCTTAGGCAGGTCTAAAATGAACAGGTAAGTGGGACAGAAAAAATGCAAAATGAAGCTTTCAGAGGAAAGAGCATCAGGGAGCTTAATGTTACAGTGAAATTGTGTGCTGAAAGCGAGGATATAATTGTCAAAACTAGTAAGAAGAGGCCTCTCCCCTGTACTAGAACAATAGGAAAGGTTCCCCAAGGGCAAGACCCCAGTTAGTTAAGCCTCTAACTTATGATAGGGAGCTTAGGGGGGTTTCTGTTTTTAGAAAGTACCTACATACAAAAGCTGCTACTTGTGGTTCAAGGAGATGAAGGTTCATCCCAAGCTGGTAGTCAAACACGTTAATGTTGTCCGCATGCTACTATCTTTGGAGGCTTGAAAGATAGAAAAATGAGGGAGTTGTGGATTCTTCCTCCATGGTTTCCTCTGTTGGCCTGCTCTCTGTTTCCTGATATGCCAACAAAATGTGACCATCCAGCCTCCTGCTCTGGGCACCTGCTGCCATGCTGTCCCTACTATCATGGACTCTAAGCCTTTGGAAGCATAAACCAAAATAGTCAAAGTGTCACAGTGGTTACTAGGAGCACAGAAATTGGAGGTTGAGGATATTGGAGTTGAGGAGGTTGACAGATGATGAAAGCAAAGGCAGGCAGGACATTTTTCTGGATGTTAAGGCACTGATGAGTATGTCTAGCCTACATAGGAGGTCAGGCTTGCCGCTCAGGGTCACAGGGATGGAAAGTGCTTAAGGTAAATTAAAAAGGGAGAGACAGGTAGAGGTGGTCTCAAAGTGGCCAAAGGAGAGTGCCACGGGATCCAATCAGAGGCCAAGAGAAGATACTCCCTGACTGGAGAGTTAGAGAGCAATGACTTCTGCCAGGAGGAAGGGGAGACACAGGACAGAGGATAAAAGTCATGAGCGAGTACCCAGCAGAACAGATTTTGATTAAGAACTGTTTTCATAATGGCATCCCCCTCCCCACTAAAGATCAAAACCAAGGCCTGGCATGTGCTAAGCTAGTGCCCTCTCCTTAGCCTTCCCCTGCAGTCTAACAATAACCTTTAAAAATAACTGTTTCCAAAGCCTGGGGGCATTTCTGAGTGCAGCATGAACTAGGAAGTGGAAAGGCAGTTTAACAATGTGGACTTCTGAGAATACCAATGAGGGAGGCTCCCCTCCTTCACTCACATTGTAGGCTAGCCCAGGACTCTGGGTGGAATGAGACATGTAGCTCCCCAGAAACTGTACCACATTTCTGGGGAGCATACAGTTCTTCAGTGTTGCTCAGATGAGGGCCACTGGACAGCTGAGCTGATGAGGGTGAGGGGGCTTAATAGAGGGCTAGGATCAAGAGCAGCAAATGGCTTTAAAGGAAACAGGACACCAGCCAGCTTCAAGGCTGCCTTCTCTTCCAAGAATGCTCTCAGTAATATGATTGTATTCAGACATTTTTTATGCGTGATGTCAGGGAATAGTCTTCCTTAAAAGCTTTCATGAAAAAGCCCAACTGTAAAGCAGACTTGGGCAATGAAATAGAAACCAGACAAGTGGGTCTGTGTAATTTGGGTAAAGAGATTGCTCTTTGCAGCTTTGTGATTTGATCCCTGCTCTCTGCTTGGAGCTCCATTCCTCAGAATCCACTTCCATCTGAGGCTACCCATGCAGGTGATCCGGATGTGAAAGCCCTTGCTTTATTGCTTCCTGGAATGAGAGCAGGAAGGTAGCTGTGCAGGCCCTCCTGGGCTTGCACACACTCTGGTCCTCCTACCTAGACCAGGCCCTGGCCAACAGGGAGGAGGGTTAGCTCCCCCACCCCCACCCCGACCCCCATATTCATTTCTTTTTTGGTTGTGCTGAGGATGAAATCCAGGGTGCTGTGCATGCTAAGCACACCCTACCACTGAGCTATACCCCGGGCCTCACTTCTTCTTAACCCTTTACTGATCCCTTCTCAGGGTTAGGACTGTGTTCTAGGGAGCAGTGCTCATTGAACAGGCACCACTTCTTAAGCACCCATTTTTCTTGAATACCTTGGGGCACAGATTTTAATTATCTAGAGTCCTCTTTTTGGTTATGCTCCCTGCTACATTTCCTTGAAGCCTCTTTCTCTCTCTCTCTCTCTCTCTCTCTCTCTCTCTCTAGATGAAAATCATATAACATAAAATTATAACCATTTTGGGGGATAGAGAGATGACTCAGTGATTAAGAGCATTTGTTGTTCTGGCAAAGGACCTGAATTCAGTTGCCAGCTCCCACATGGTGACTCACACCCATCAGAAACTTCCAGAAGATCCAACACACAAGGTGCCCATGTGGTACATGTACATGCAGGCAAAATATTCATACACATAAAATTTTAAAAATAAATCTATAATTTTGATTAACCATTTTTAAACATTATTTATTGCTGAGTGTGGAAGATGCCCATACCATAGCTTATGTGTGGAGATGAGAGGCCAGCCGCACTGTCAGGCTCCAGGTATCCTTATCCACTAAGCTAGCCCTCCAGCCTCAAACTAACCATTTGAAAGGACGCACAGTTCAGAGACATCTGCACTCATAAGCAACTGTCATCACTGTCTAGTTCCAGAACATTTTTATCACTCCTCTGAGGAGGGGGGGAAAGAAAACAAAAAAAAAAAAACAAAGCAAAAAACATAGCCATTAAGCAGCCCCCGGGGACCAGCAGTCTGCCTCCTGTTTCCACGAACCTTCCTTCTCTAGATGCTTCATATAACTGAACCATACAATATACGCTTGTGCTTGGCTTTATTCTTAATGTTTTATAAGGCACACCCATTTTGTAGGCTGAGTCAAGCACTTTTTGTGGCTAAGTAATATTCTGTATGAACAAAATATGCCATATTTTGTTTATACATTCATCTCTTGATGAATGGACATTGGGTTGTTACTACTTTCTGGCTGTTGTAAAAAGTGTTTCTTTGATTGTCTGTGTACATGTTGTTGTTTAAGTCTCAGTTCTTTAGGGTATGTACCTGAGAGTGGAATATGAGGTCATATGACAATTATATGTTTTAATTATTTTGAGATACTGGAGGTGTTTTTTCATAGATAGTCTCTTTAAGTCAGTTGCTTGGACAAGGCACAGCAAGCATATACCCCCTGTACCCTCTAAACACTGGAAGTCAGCACATTATTCTGATTGCTAGATCTGAGAAGAACCTGAAAGAATAAAGCCAAGGTACAGATTCCCTTTAGATGAGTAAGAGCTCCAAAGAGATGACAGTAAGCAGAGACAAGGCAGGCTGGAGGGTGGGGAGGGTCAGGATACTGAGAAGATTTGAGGTCCCTAGAGAAGACTTGACTAAGTCAGGGAAGGAGCTTAGCAGCAGAAAAGCTCTGCAACCCAGAGAGCTGTGGACACATTCCATAACAAGAGGAGCCACAGAAGAGGCATAATGAGACTCCGAGACAGTTTGGAAAGAGCTGCTTTTGTTTGTGAGATGGTTTGGGTTTGAAGTTGGTTGGTTGGTTGGCTGGCTGGTTGATTGGCTGGCTTGCTGGTTGACTAGTTGATTGGTTGGCTGGCTGGCTGGTTGATTGGTTTTTGAGACAGTCTCATGCTGCCCTAGTTGTCCTTGAACTCCGATCCTCCTGCCTCAGCTTCCCAAGTGCTGAGATTACAGGCATGGTCATTCTCGGCAACAGGGAAGAGAATAGCTCTGAATCAAGGAGTGTGATGTGGAAATCAGGGGGCTGGTGAGAATCCAGCATTGTGCCTGAAGCAAGAGTAACAAGTATAAAGCAAAGGAGCATCAGTGCAGAGCTGGGTAAGTCTGCAAGGGGTGTAAGGGCTCCCATTGTTGGGACACAGTGGTCAGGACAAAAGATGAGATGCTATTGGAAGGAAAGAGCAAATCAAAAAGCAGTTGAGGCAGGTACGCTTTGGAAAGTCCCAAAGCACAGCACCTGCAGAGCACAGCTGCCCTGACAAGACAGGAGTGCTGTGAGGGAGGCCAGGCTGCCCTTCCAAAGTAAAGACTAGACACAGAGTGGCTGGGCCTCCTCCTCCCTCCCTCAAGCCTACACACATTCCGGAATAACGTCAGTGAGTTTGACCTCATCATTGACCTGGTGTTTGACCTCATCATTGACCTGGAGAACACTGTGACTTCGTAAAGATGAATTTTAATCTGAATTATACCAGCATGGATTACTTTTTAAGTAATTTCAAGAAATGACTCTCATTATAACTTCATGAGGCCAGTTTAACTCCTAGACCAGTTTTCTGTAGAGGGCAGGCAGTAAGACCATGTCTCATGCTTTCCCTTAGTCTTGAGTAGCAACTGTTCTGTGCATAAATTTAGTAAGGGGAAATTCATATCTTTGTCAGAATCTGTAGTCAAGAGAGGTTTTCCCCTCCCAGTTTTAGACTGTCTGACTTATTTCTTGTGTTCATTTCCACTAAGTCTCAGTGCCCTGGGTTCTTACTATGATGTGCAGCTTTCATTGTCAATAACAAAATGGCTTCTGGTTATTATGACTGTTGTATGCCATGAGCATAGTCAGTTTAATTTTATACTAATGATTTTTGCTAATAATATTTACAGCAAGGTCAGAAACAATCTGATTCTTCCCAAGACAATGATAAGAGGAAGGGGGCTTTGTATTTGATGTAAGATCTGAACCTTTCTTTCTATAACCCACCCTTCAAGCAGGTATGATAATGCACGCCTATAATACTAGCACCTGGGAGGCTAACACAAGAGCATCAGGAGTTCAAGCACTAAGGCTCAATGACCTGGAGTTAGATCCCACTTGTGGTGGAAGGAAAGAACCACCTTCTGCAAATTGTCCTCTGGCCTACACCTACACACACCTACACACACATACCACATACACACCCCTACACATACACACCACACACACACACACCTCTACACATACCTCTACACATTTACACATACCACACACCTATACACATACCCCCCCACACCTCTACATATTTATACACACCACACACCTATACTCATACTCCCCCATACACCTACACACACCATACACCTATACACATACCCCCCCACCCACACACCTCTACACATTTACACACACCATACACCTATACACATACCCCCCCACCCACACACCTCTACACATTTACACACACCATACACCTATACACATACCCCCCCACCCACACACCTCTACACATTTACACACACCATACACCTATACACATAGCCCCCCCACCTCTACATATTTATACACACCACACACCTATACACATACCCACACACACACACACTCTACACACACACACCTACA
Organism: Cricetomys ansorgei; assembly: GCA_026225945.1. Taxonomy (NCBI): domain Eukaryota; kingdom Metazoa; phylum Chordata; class Mammalia; order Rodentia; family Nesomyidae; genus Cricetomys; species Cricetomys ansorgei. The sequence goes on from JAMJFZ010001264.1 coordinate 11,733,371, forward strand.
CATACCACACACCTACACACACACATTTATACACACCACACATCACACACCTACACATACCACACACCTACACACACACACCTCTACACATTTACACACACACACATAGTTTTGAAAATTTAAAAATCAATACATACATGCACCTGCACCCTTTGACCTTTCTTCCTGCTCACTTAGTCTCACTGCTGCCCCCCTCTGAACTGGTATTTCTTCCATGCCTTGTTCTTGAGAAATTTTTGTGTCCTTCTTGCTTCTCTCCCCTCACCCAGGCCTTCTTCAAGCTCAGCTCCCCATTTCCAGTAACCTAGGGCCATGTCAGCAGGAGGGTACCATGCCTTTGGGAAGGGGACTATATTTCCAGGGCGGCTGCTAGGGAATAAGGGTGATGTGGGACAGATAAGGGTATTAAGAGGGGGCTTGAGCGTAAATGCAGTTTCAAAATAGAAAATTCCTAGGGCTGAGAATATAGCTTAGTGATGGGTCACATGACCAGCCAGCATCCACAAGACTCTGGGTTCAGTTTCAAATGGGGTGCAAGGATTCCCAGAAACTTTGAAATCATAGGTACTTAACATTTTGATCAATGTTTCTTAATCTTTTTTTTTCTTTTTTACATTTATTTAGAGTGTGTAAGTATGTGTTTGTATGTGTGTCAGTGAAGGGGACAGAGCTAGGCAGTGACACTGTGGGCTAGAATGGCTTTGCAAATTTAGTCAAACATTAGTTTTAAGAGGTCAGGCTGAGAAGAAATGCCTTCTAAGAGAGAGAAGTTCATTTGTGAACTCAAGTAAGGAACACTGAAGTAACTTCATGGAATGGGGAAGGAAGTATCTCAGTATCTGGTGAGTGAGGGATGTCGAGTGTATATGCAGAGCCACCGAGCTCTGTCTTGGCCAGGGAAGAAGAGGCCAATGGAAATGGAGCCCATTAGGTTATCCTGGTAACCTAAGAGGACTTCCTAAGAGGGTACCCTAAGAAGGCATTAGCATGCCTTCCTTCGCTCCTGAGATCAGATTGCCCCTTTCAGGAAGATTGCTTTGAAGGAGAGTAGAGTAACTCGAGGCATCTACCATCCTCAGAGCTACAGGCATGGCACCCTTGGGTACTCCGCAGAAGGAAGCCACCAAGAAGCAGGCCTAGTGACCAGAGGCTATGTAGGTGGTAGTTTCCTGGAGGAGGGGGGCTGAACTGATTCAAGCCAGAAGATTACCATGTGTAGACAACGAAGTATAGGCCCAGGTAGCCTGTGTTGGGCTTGGTCCTCTACTTACCAGGGCCACATGACAGGCATGTCATCCAGTGCAGGCACAGGTACTAGGAAACCTGGTACCTCAGAGAACAGCAACACACACACCATACCACACACACACATATACAACACACAACACACACATACCACACCACACACATACACCACATACACACCACATAATGCACACACCAAACACACCACACACATACACAAACCCTCACACACACAAACAGAACAGTAAATGACACCAAGAGTTCCCTGGAGGGCTTGGAGACCTCAGATTCCTTGGAGAAACCTGTGCTGTTCACAGACTTTGCTACTTGAGGGTAATAATGTTTGTTTGAGCTCAATCCTTACTTGTTAGTGTGACTGGAGTACAAAAATGCATGTATCTTGTAAGTTTCTGCTGAGCTACCTTTTCCAAGAACTCTGAGTCTACTGAACAGGACACTTTTATGAAACACTTGTTTGGGTTCATATTGGGTATATCTGTTCTTTTTTTGAGATTTTTTAAAACATTATGTGTAGTGGTATGTATATATAAAAAGAAACATAGAAGGGGATAGAGTATTTGCTAAATAGTTTGTTCCCATTGTATCTCTCTCTCTCTCTGTCACACACACACACACACACACACACACACACTTCCATTGGGCAGCCGCCATATATGTAATGCTAGATAAACACATCTGTGCAACTCACTATGGAGAGTAAGACTGTAGGAATCTTTGGGAACCTAGGCCATTTGCTTCATTTGAAAACAGGTAGAAAATGAAGCAAAATCAAAAATGTAATATTTGAAAAGCCCCCCTTCCCAGTACTTTTTAAATGTCTAATGCAGTACGATAGTCCTTCAGCCCTGGAAATACATTTCCACCTTTGGGTGGAAAGGGCTCTATAGATAGCTGTTCAGGGGAAATGGCTGCTTGTGGCCTATTGCCCCTATCTCTCCAGAAGATGCAAAGGGCATGTCCTAGGAGGTGCCTTCCAGGAAAGGGGAGATAAAGAGGTAAACCCCTCCATACCTGCCCCAGATGGAGACACAACCTGTCATCCCTGGGGACCCTAAAGATAGTCTGTCTGTCCGTTTGCTGTACTTGGGTAGAGTTTAATGAAGGAGTTGTATAAGATTGTGGGTGGTTAAGGTCTTACCCTGGGCCCTGCTGACACTGATGATGGCTGGCATGTACCTTACAGGATGTTAGCAGTAACTCTAGCCTCTCTACCCACCATATGTCAATATCGCCACTCCATAATTTTGACAACCACAACAGTCTCAAGACAGGCAATGTCCCCTGAGGAGAAGCATCATTCCTAGAGGGGAACCACTAGGTAAAGGGAAGCAGCAGTGAACTTGACGACCCAGCAACAAGAAATGGTAGAAATATGACTCCCCCCTCAGGCAGAAGAGAGGAGGCTGGGGTCCAGGAAGAGCTGTGTGGGGAGGACAGTGCCAGTGTCTAGCTCCCACCAAAGAAGGACACAAGAAAGAAATACTCCCAACTGCTCCTTCCTCCCTTCCAGTATCCCAGTGCCCATTTCCCAGTGGATGAATCCAACTGGAAGCCCAGTGACTAGGAGACCTAATTAATGGGGTCATAGAGGTCAAGATCCTGAGACATCAAGCAAGGCAAAAGGTGATTTTGACCTCCTCCAAATGTCAACAACCCTGAATATAAAATGGTAACAATACTGCTGCTGACCTCATTCTTGTTATCTAGAAGTTTTCCCATTAGAGAAACACAAGCAAAACAAGCAAGACTAATGCAAGACTACAGTCCAGTAGTAATCCAGTAGTAAATGGCTGGTGTGTGTTGGAGACTCAGTTCACACAAACATGCTCTTTCTCTCCATATATATTAACTATATCTCTGTATAGAGATATAGATATATAAAGTTGCTTTTTGAAGTCCTAAGGATTGAACCTAGAGCCTCCTTCAGTGCAAGACAGGCACTCTACCACTGAGCTACATCTGCAGCCCCTGCCCTAGGACTATTTGTCCCTATTGGACAGTTCAAGGGACAGAGCCATGTGGTTCAGCCATAGATCATCCCCTTTACCATTAGTAATCCCTGCAAGGGGTCCCAAGGGATGGGCGGGTCTCACTAAGATGAGGAAAAAAGGCATACAATGATGCAAACTGAAGTCAATGAGGAGAAGGGAAGGAAAGGAAGGAGGGCAATAAGAAGAGGACTGAGGTTGGAGGTTTTGGTGTGCTCATCTGTCAAGTTCAGTCTGGCATGGAGCCTGCTGTTTTCCTCATCAAAGCGTCACATACTCAAATGTCCATAGGATCAGGGCAAGAGAACACCCTTGTGAATGGTAGTGAGGAGGCAAGAAGTAGGGTATACAGCTCCCTTCCATGAGGTGTGGCCACTGCCCTGCCCCAGACACCACACTGATAAGTCACTTTCCCTCAAGCTGTTCAATGTCTGAGAAAGGGACTGGGTTTTTCCTCATGTCTCTCAGGTCTTTACACAGCAGGTGGTCAGTAAACATTTGTGAGTATGAAATGACTTAAACTGGTGGGTGACTGGGGTCGTGAGTAGACATATAGAGAGGTAGTTGATGTGCAGGGTTCCCAGCACCCTGGCCAGGTCCTGAAGCTGGTAGATGTGCCACAGATGCTTCAAGCAAGTTTCCCCAGAGCTACAGAAAGAAAGAACTCAACCCGTCACCATTCACCAACATCCCTGTGCTCACTAACCTCCCAGGAAGGATGTGAAAGGGTCAACCATGTCCTTGGTCTAGACGGCATCCCCTGTGTCTCTTTACAATCAGATTGGAGGTGTTTTTCAAATATTTAAAACATAAAAGTCATCTGTGTGTCTGTATATGTGCACGTGTGTGTGTGCAGATGCCCACCGAGGCCAGACAAGGGTATCAGATCCCAGAGAACTCCAGTTGTGTGCCTCTGTATGTGGTAATCAAACTTGTGTCCTCTGCAGAATCAGTACTCAGCCTAACTGCTGAGCCATCTCTTGAGCCCCCACACTGCAGACTTGTAATCCACTGTCTGAAATACTTTCCAGATGTGGGGAAAAATGTGGACATAATCATATGTTCATCAACTGGTAAATAGTTGAGAAAATATGCACAGTTATATTTTTCTTTTAGTTAGTTCAGTTGAAAAGAACCCGAAGCCTATAAAGTACCTATCTACTTGCCTAGAAATTCACAGTAACATGCCTCAGTGTGAGCACACAGACTTGAGTGCAGCCCCGAGGCTGGCCTCTTCATGGAAGTAGGAAAGAAGCTGTGTAGAACTACTGGTGAGGCACCATGCCCATGGTTAGGCATCTGGCACACTAGTGCCCTGGTGAGAGAGTCCTGAGGAAGTCCACAGTGTAGCAGCCCTGAATTTCCTGTTTGCTTCCCTCCTCTGTAATCCATTTATATGGCTAGAAGGTGCTGGGTTAACCAATTCTAAATGCTGGTGTGTCCAACATGATTATGTATGGTGACTGTTAGTCCTCTGGTGCAGACCTACCACAGACAGGAGTATGCATCCAGCCTCACCCACTGAGAGCACTGGGTGTCGGACCTCCAGAGTTTCTTCTTGACTTAGCTGATTACTCCTTACACTGACCTCTTCCCTCCCCACTCCTGTGGCTCCTGGGATCTGGACTGTCCATCGAGTGCCTGGTGTCCCTGCTCTCTCTTGCCTTAGTGGTAAGCTTACCTTCCCACCTGAACCACCGTATACACATGCTGTGTTTTATTTATCCATTCATCAGTTGATAGATGTTTGTTTCTACTTTTTGGCATTGTGAACAAGGCCATTATGAATGTTCATCAGATGCTTGTTTGAACATAAGTTCTTATTTCTCTTAGGTGTGCCGAAGAGTATATTTTTAGGTCTTATGGCTTAATCTTTTGAAGAACTAAAAGATTCTTTTCCAATGGGGCTACACCATTCAACAGTCCTACTAACTAACTTGGAAGGGTTCTTTTTTATTTTAGATCTTGACTGAAAACGTATCTGTCCTATTATTGTTTACTACAGTCACCCTAGCCATTTAGAAGTGGTATCTCTGTGGGGTTTACTGGTTTTGCTTGGTTTGGTGATATGCCTTTTGTTTTTAAATTTTATTTTTATTTGTGTGTATGTGTGTGTGCCCACAACACACACACACACACACACACACACACACACACATGCATGCACATGAAGATACTTGCAGAGGCCAGAGCTCCCCACAAGCTGGAGACACAGGTAGTTGTGACCTGCCAACACGGATACTGGAAATTGATTTCAGATCCTCTGGAAGAGCATTAACTGTTATCTTCTAAACTCTCAAGCCTCTTGTTTTGGAGTGTTTTGTTTTGTGGCAGGGTCTCTGGTAACTCAGCTGGTTTTGAACTCACCATGTAGCTAGCCAAGGCTTGAATTCCTAATCTTTTCTGCCTTCACCTCTGAAGTGCTGATGTCACAGACATATACTACATGCCTGGTTTATGAGGTGCTGGGGACTGAACTCAGGACTTGACACAGGAGGCTGCACTCTATCAGCTGTTATGTCCTGTCCCGAGGTCATTGACTCTGAGTTTTCAGTTCGACTAATTCATGTTTGTCATCTTGTCCCAATCACACTGCCGAACTGGAGGTGTAGTTCACTGATGGTGAGTCCTTAACATGCATGAAGCCTTTAGTTCAACAGACACACATAGATACACACAGAAACACACACATACACACTGCACTGTCTGATTCCCATAGCTTTGTGGTAAGTTTTCAAATCTGAAAAGAAGAGTTCTCAGATTGTGTCCTTAGCTTTTGTTTTCTGTTTCCTCAAAATCGTTGGGTGTGCAGATTCTGACCACACTAGTTGCCTGGCTGCCAGCTTTCTTGTTCCCTTGGACTTGCCAGCCTGAGTGCTCAGTGGGAAATCCCCTTAGCTCTTCCCTAGCCTCCCTTGAGAGGCAATTTGGCCAGCAGAGACCTGGGCTCCTCTGGCTAGGTTTAGTCCAGGACCAAGTAGTCAAGCAGGAAATGTGGAGACTGCACCTGGCCCTTGAAGCAGGAGACCCACTCCATCTAATCCCAGCATCCCACCTTCCTTGCCCCTCCTTGGTACACAGAGTTGTGATCATCTCCAGGTGCATGCCCAGTCACGTCACACACATTCCTTTTGTGCCTGTCATCCGGGCATTCTCCTCCCCTTCTAAGGGTGACTCATGGCAAAGGTGAAGACATTTTGCTGTCAGATGGGGCCAGTGTAGCAACCTGGCCTTCCTGGTGGCATGTCCAGTCGCACTCACGTGTTCTTTATTAGATCCAACAAGTGTGTCATCTGAGCTACTGCACTGATTTTCTTGGTAAGAGTTTGTTTTGTTTTTTTGAGAAGGGTTTCTCTGATGTAACTCTGGCTGTCCTGTAACTCACTCTGTAGACCAGACTGGCATCGAACTCACAGAGATCCACCTGCCTCTGCCTCCTGAGTGCTGGGATTAAAAGCATGCACCGCCACAGCTGGCCTGGTAGGAGAAATTTTTATCTTTCCCACAGGGTTTTCAGTCCTTGCCTTAAGATCAAAAAAAAAAAAAAAAAAAAAAAAAAAGGAGGAGGAGGAAAGTCAGTCAGGCAGAGGGTAAATTTTTCTGGAAGTCCTCAAGATCAGCTGGCATGGTGCTGATTCCATAATATAGGTTTACATCTGTGCCTTTTTAAATAACTAAAAGTAAAAAGACCAGCATGGTTTATTCACACCTCCACAGGCTTCAGAGAAGGTGCATCTCCCACGTGCCACCCTGCAGGGCAGGGACAATCTTCCCTGAACCATATTTAACACTGCACTGCCACCAATGGTGCAAACTTATGCCTGCTCCCCGAGCCTGGCTGCAGTGTGGAGAACAGATACGGAAAGTTCTGAGAATGGAGGAATCAGCCTGTATCTGTCTAAGGGAATCAAGGTTCTGCTATGTCACCTTTAAGTATTGCTGACTCTGCTTTACAGTCACTGACCTGCTTATCTCAACATAAAAAACAAAACAAAATTAAAAAAAAAAAAAAGCTTCTGGAATGTTCCTGCTGATCTTCTAGTCTTTGCTTTACATATAACATGAAACTATTGGCAATTCCGGTTTCTTCAAAGCCACTTGGAGTTCTGTGACTGAACAGTGAGTTAGCCTGAGCCCTGATAGCCTCATCTGTAAAACAGAAGTAGTAACACCCAATCCTTAGATGTTGGGTTGCCTAGGATGCAGCTCTGTGACAAAGGACTTGCCTGGCATTCACAAGGCACTGGAAACAACAAAAATCAAAATAAAGAAGCATAGTTCCCCAAAGGATTGGAGACCAACCACCCAGTAGGGCTAGGTGTGCAGCAGACCTTCCATGTTGGCCTCCATAAGCCTGGCTCACACCCTGGGGGATCCAGCCTCTTATTCCGGATTTCAACCTCCGTCCTGTGTGCTGAGCATGTTCGGCTGGGTATCAGATGGCCAGGGGCATTCTCTGGGCTAGGGCTGGAACTGTGGGATTGGGGGTGTGAGGGTTCCATAGAAGTACATCATTAAATGGAGGGTGTCAGTGCAGGAGGCTTCCAAAGAAACCTACTCTCTGAGTTGAGAAACCTAAGTCCTGAGGTTCAGGCTACCTGCTATTGGGGTAAGAAAGGCTGAGTTACTGGTAGAAGTGTCAATACCTCGGTAGAAGTACCAGTACCTCAAACCTGCTTGCAACTCCATATTTAGGTCTAAGGCCAGACAGTCAGGTAAGCAGGGTTCCCCCAAGGTACCTACTTCCTCTTTCTATACTCACTCTTTCCAGGAAGCCAAAAGGCTAAAGAAGGAATTCACTATCAATACAAAAGCAACAAGATGTTAGCAAAATCTTAGTCTAAGGCCATTCATTGCTCAGTGTAGAGAACTTGCCTAGCATACAAAAATTAGGACTAAAACCCAGTGTACCACCTGCTTTGGGATGGCCTGTGAGTGCATGGGGTTTTACATTTTTACGTGGTTGAGTGCTGGAGATTAGCTCAGTTGGTAGAATGCTTACCTAGAGTGCAGGAAGCTCTGGGTTCTTCCCCCAGTGGTAGAATAAAGCCAGATGGACATGGTGGCTTACACCTATAATCCAAATACTAGGGAGCTGAAGGCAGAAAAGATGAGAATTTCAAGGGGACCCTTGACTACAAACTAGGTTTTGTGGCACATGCCTGTAATACCAATACCCAAGAGGTAGAAGCAAGAGAGTCAGAAATACAAGGTCACCTTTGACAACATACCCAGAATGAGGCCAGCCTGGGCCACATGAGACCCTTTATTTGGGCGGGGGGATGGACAGCAGCCTGTATAAATAACACTGGCACACAGCCACCATCTCTGTTGATAGTTTCTAAAATGCTTGGACAGTGGGAACAGGTAAGGGTGATGCCACTCTGCTCCAGGATAACAGAACTCCCGCTCCTCCCACTTATGCTGGAGGGGCTGAGGAAGAGAATGTCTAGTCCTGAGGATGGGGCTGCTCTAGGATAGGATAGGGTCATGGGGTTCAGGCTTAGGACTCACTCTAGCCTTGTAGAGAAAAGGAGCCAAGGGGTGGTTAGGAGCCTTCAGTGAGCAGCTCCACCACCACCATCACTGCGGTGACAGGTTTTATCTGAGTCCTCCGGGCTTCTTAGGGCTGGCCCTGAGCTGCTGTCATTAATGAATCCTTTCTCCTCTTTCTACAGAATTTGCCTTCTGCCAGGTGGATGCCTCCATTGCCTTGGCCCTAGCTTTAGCTGTCCTGTGTGACTTGCTACGGCAGTGGGACCAGCTGGCGCCAGGACTGCCCATTCTACTGGAGTGGCTACTGGGAGAGGCTGATGACCTTCAGGGCCTTGTGCAGAGCCAACATCAGGTAATCCCATTGATGGAGGGAGTTAGGAGGCAGGCAGAGTGTCCTGGATCTCTGAATGTAGAACTGACAGGCCTCGGGAGTTTCTGGATGGTAGAAGTGTGCCTCTGGCTGCTCTAACACAGAATAGGGGCTGATTAGGAGAAAGCTTCCTGGGTGATACACACAGGACACACTCACTGAGGCTCACTTTGGAGGCTAGCTCCTAGAGAGCAGAAAAGGGCACTTTGAAACATGTACCTTGAATATTGAGAATATTACTTATTAGTCAATCCTAGCATGGGCAAGGCTCCTCACAGCTCTGGTTGTAAGCATTTCCCAAGAATTAGGTCCTTCTAAGGAACATGGTGCTTGACCCTCTTCCAGAATGACAGGGAACAGTCATACATCTGAAAACTGAGACCACCATAGGCAACACAGGCTTTGGAAAACAGAAATCTATACCCACCCGTATGACCCTGCTAGCTATCTTGGCATTCTGAACCATTTTAAACCAAAAGTTTAAACCCCAGTCTGTGTCTAGGGAGTGTGGAGGTCTAATGGAATGCTTCTGATAAAATGACCTCGAAAACCCATAGCATCCCAAAAATTGGGTGTCATTCTTAAAAGGTTGGTTTCATGTGCTCAGTAACTCTCTGCCGCTGCTTTTTGCCTTGCTCCCTTCTCTGGTTTCTCAGGACACCTTAAAATCTGAGACCCACTCACTGCCTTAGCAAGGCCCTCTTTTCAACATTAGGTCCCCAAAATATCTTGGCTTTGAGCTACTTACACATCTTTATCAAAGGCCATGTTAAGCCTGAGAGAAGAGCATTCCTCTCGGGTAAAGAAGTACAAAGAGTGAAAAATAGAAGGTCACCTCCAGAGCGGCAGTGGCATGGGTGTTGACAGGCCTGAGTGGGCCCTCTGTCAGGTCGGAGGGGACACAACTCACATCTAGCAGGGCCTGTGTGGGGTGCCTGGGGCTTGGCAGCACTCCCTATAAGGCTAACCTCGGGTGGTTTTCACTTGATGTAGGGGGAAGAAGACTACATATTTGAAAAATCGGAAGTCAACTTCTGGGCTGAGACTCTGACCTTCGTGAAATACCTGTGTAGGCAAATCTTCCATCTTCTCTGTCAGTCTGGCTGGCAGTCCCCTCACCCCCAGAAATTCTGTCACCTGCAGAAGATGGCATCAGAGCAGCGTCACCTCCTCTCTCAGCTCTTAAGCGAACTTCCACGCTCAGCTGAATTTTTGAAGACAGTGGAGCACACAAGGCTGCGCATTCAGGAGGAAAGGACTTCGGCTGTCCTGAGGCTGCTGGCCTTCCTGGAAGGAAAGGAAGTTCTCAGAGCTGAGAACTGTCCTAGGGAATGGAGACAACTGCTGGCTCCAAGAACAGCAGCAGCATGTTGTGAAGAAAAGGCTAGGGCGGGCAGTGGACTATCTCCCAACCCAGTTCTGCAAGAAACATGTTAGACATAAATTGAAACTCTTTCCCTTCGTGCCTCCCCCATCTCTGGGAATCTCGGCTTCTGTCTTTTCCTACAGAGGGTTTTGTTCTCAGCACACTCATTCACGGCAGACCAGTTTATTGCAGCTACTGTAGGAAGTGAGGCTACTATGTTGAATATTTACTCTGTCCCCAGGTGCAGGCCACCAGCAGGCCTGAATCAGCCGTTTCCAACCTGCAGGACTGCCAGAGCCTATTTCCCATACATTGACTATACTGAATTGAGTTTTAGCACACACAGATCCTCCAGCTGCAACACATGAGCACACACTACTCTTGTTTGGATTCATTTCATTTGGGCTGTGTATAGGAGCTGGATCGCTTAGCAAACAGCCTATTTGGTCATATTTCAAAACTTTATTCCATTTTAGCAAAGGAGAAATGTTCCAAGAGTTAGATTCTGGGAGAATTAAGAGTCTATACCATGCAAATACTCGTGTTTTATTGTCTACATGTGCAAGTCCTTCAGCGACCCATATTAAGAGTCCCTCCTGTCTCCCCCTAGAAATGACTGGAAGGCTAGGAAACCTGGTTGTTGCCCATTGTTTGCTTCAGCTATTTGAAGGAATCTGGGGAAAAGAGGACCCTGGACAAATATTTGATACATTTGATGCCTACACTGCTTACTGTGCTGTGATGGGTGGAAGCAACAAAACGATTCTTATTTCAGATGCCAATAAACACATTTACAGGTTTCTGTCACTTCCAAGCCCAGCTCAGCCCAGCCGTCTTCCTCAGATACCAGCAGGTGGCAGTCTTGCACACATTATGCTACTGATCTAGTTCTTTAGCTTACTATCTTAAAAAATTATTTTAAACCATTGTCAGCACCTGAGTATGATGGGAAGGCACCCCTGCCACAACATGCACATCTGTGGAGGTCAGAGGACAACTTTATAGAGTCAGTTCTCTCCTTCCAACTTTACATGGGTTCCAGAGATCCAACTCAGGTTCAGGCTTGCATAGCAGACACCTTATCCACTGAGCCCCAGCGTAAATGCTGTTAATGTATACTTTCAGAGTAAGTGTCATCCATAGACAACTTCCTTCAGATTCATAGCTTGGATGTGTTAGAGCCTGAGCCACATTCCTAGTTATCTACAAGGACCATGCCAGCCATGGTTAGAAACTTGCAGGGCCTATAAATACGTTCAGATACTACTCAGCTGAGTGGTTACTTAGAATTATGGGGAAAGGGGATTGAACGTGCAGATTAGAGAGGCGTTTGATATGCCATTTCCTCCTGCAGAAAAGCTGAGCTTTCAAATGTGATTGGTCTCTGAGAAGAAAACCATTTAGCGCTATAAAAACACTGCTATGCTGGAAGTATAGAGAACGGGTTTTGCAGGAAGAGGAAAGGTAGTAGCAGTGTCCACAGTGTCCTCTGAAGAGGAACAGAAAATTCCCTAGGTGGTTTTGCAAACATTAGTACCAGGTGTGGTTTGGATGACCCTGTGGTATTACCTAGTTAGGCACCGGTGTAGTCTACCCTTGATGAAAAATTGAAAACCTAACATTTTTTTAGTTTGTTTTGGGTTTTGTTTTTCTTTTTCTTTTCTGAATCAGGGACTTGCTACTTAACACCAGGCTGGCCTCAAAACTTGTATTAATCCTCCTGTCTCTGCCTCCCAAGTGCCAAGATTACAGGCACATACATAATGCCCAGCATTACACTGTTTTATTCTAAGATCTCGCTGGTGGAAGTCGGGGGCGGTGGTGTGATGTGGTGACAACTGAGGGAAATAGACTGTTCAGGGGCCAACAGAGCCCAGCTCATGGAAAAGGCCAGCAGTCCCTCTCCCCTTCCATCTAAATGAATTAAAAACAGTTACATAACGATGTAACTATCTCACACTAGCAGGCACGCTGTACCAAAGCATGTACCAAAACTTGTTTATGTTATCTCCAAGTCCATCCTACCAAGTCTACCCAGTGGGTGTTCTCAGTGCTGTTGGCTGGGAATTACCAGAGATTTGGATCTTGGCTGGCTGTGGCCAGCCTGGGAGGGCAGGAGGGACAAATGTTTCCACAGGTTTGTATCTGAAATCTTGTTACTACCCTACAACCAACAGCTAGGGGAATGGTTGCTGCGTGCTTTCCTGAGGCATCCTAAGAGGAACCTGGAAAACCTTAGTAGCACACACTCTCCTTAGGGGTTATTTTGGCCACAGCTGCTCAGCCTTACAAAGGGGCCAAAGCAACGTGGGCAGGAAGAGTGAAGTATCCATCTTTCCTAAAGTCACTACTTGGGTGTCCCTTGACTCTGTACTCATTATTCTGTGACCCTCAGTCTCTGCGTTGGTCACAGCCCAAAGCTAGTTCTCTTTACTACATCATAAGACAGGGAGAGCTTTACTTTTAAACACATTCTTCGATATTTCATTTGTGCCTTGACAGAGATAAGGGAGTGATGAGTAAAGGAAGAATTTTATCTTTGTGATACAGGTAAAAAAAGCCCAAGTACCAGACTGTGATTTGCACCAGATGACATGACTTCCAGGAACAGAGCATCAACTCCGTTCCCTATTTCTTTTTCCTTTATTGAGGTAGGGTCTCAAACTGAGACGAGCTAGGCTGGCCCCCACTCTGCACTACATTTGTGACCCTCAAGTCCTCCAGCTCTGCCATGGACTCTTAACTACATGGACAACAGGCACTGCAGTGATGAACGCTGATTCAGCAGCCTGTTGATTGATAGGTCTACCCTCCGGTCCAGGTGGACTGAGTGCAAGCAGACAGGAAGATCAACGTGGGAAGGGTGTAGGTCAAGCGTCCTCCTCTGGCAGCTGCTGGGCCTTCCAAGGGCCGCCTGGGCTGCCAGCTGGGTGAAATCATGGGCCCAACTCCAGCTTTCGGCAGCTAATATGGACTCTGTTGGGAGAAAGGGTTCTGGACCTGACTTCAGATCCAGAGTAAAGCTGTCGGCGGCTTTAGCCTCATTGGGCGCTAGGTGGGGGTGTCTGCCCCCTCTCAGAGCCGGGCGACTTTTGGGAACGCTCATTTCCTATCAAAAGCTAGTGGGGGTTACACCAAAGCCAACAAAATAGGACCCCCACACACACCCAGGTGGCGGTTCAGTAACCACCGCCTCGACAGCCAGCGTAGAGCTTAGATTCGATGCGGTGCCTCCCGCAGCCGAGGAGGAAAGGTTTCAGGACTCGACAGGCCAAGGCTGTGCAGGGCGGGAAGCCTTGGCCAGCAGCCGCACCCCCACACCCCGAGAGGGTTGGGGAGGCCAGGCCAACCAGCAGACACAAAGGTGAAGGAAGTGACTTCCTTCATGTCCACACTCCTCCCCTGACTTCCCTCTAGTCCCCCGAATCGGCTCTCCCGCCCCGGACGCCCCGCGCCACTCCGCGCCTTTGGCCCAGGCTCAAGGTCTTGTGATGTGATTAGCAAGCCAGCGCCTTGTCCTCAGACACTCAGCCCAGCCCGGCAGGCCCCAGTGCTCAAGTCCTGTTTACTGAGCCTGGGCGGGGAGAGGGGCGGAGAAACAGGCCAGTGCTCCTCCAGGCTGGGCGCTCCCGCTCCCGCTCCGGCTCCCGCCCCCGCCCCCACTGCGTCTCCACGTGCAGCCGGGCCGGAGCTGCCACCCACCGGACAGGCTGCGAGCCCCCACCCACCCACCCTCGACACCAGTCCCAGGCACTCTTTGCCAACCAGCGCGGCAACTCGCACCATTGCAATATCGTTCCATTTTGCAATTCCCGCGCGCCGCGCAAATGCAAGGGTGAGAGATAAAAGCTGCGCCGGCCGGCCCCACGTCCAGGGTAGCCCGGCCGCGGTCCCAGATAACTTGAAAGTGCTTTCCAACGTTATAGTCCCAGAGGCGGGGGCTAGCGGGATCTTACCGCCGCCGCCACCAAGCAGCACCCAAAGGGGCCGAGTTCCCCACGCTGCCCGGACGCCCGGGCTGCCCGCCCCGCCCCTCCCCCTCCCCGCGAGGGGGAAAAATTGGCGGCGACCAATGAGAGGCCGAGGAGGCACCTGACGTCCGCGGGCCGGCGGGCGGCGTTGCCTGGAGACCCCGGCCGGTCAGCGCTCAGTCCCCTCCCCGGTGCGCTTTGCCCCGCCGCCCCGCGGCTCCGGGCTCTATATAGGGCGCGCGCTCCAGATCCCGGGAGTTCCACTAGCCCGCGAGCTGCCGTCGGCTCGCGCGGGGGGCGGGCCGGGGCGCCGAGCTGCGCTCTCGCTTCTCCTCTGCCCCCCACTCCGCGCCGCGGCCTCCTCCCTCCTCCATCGGCCCCGCAAGCAAACTTTCCGTCCCTCCCCGCCCCTCGCCCGTTATTCGTCTTAGCTCCAGCCGCGCAGCGCCGCACCGAGGGCTCCTCCCAACCTCCCCGCTTGCAGCTCCGACCACTACGGGACCCAGAAAAATGTCGACCACACTTCTGTCCGCCTTCTACGATATCGACTTCTTGTGCAAGGTAAGCCGGCGGCCGGGAAGGGTGGCGGGCGGCCTGGAACCCTTGGAGTACCGAGACTTGGCCGCCGGGCCGGGCTGGGGGAGGGAGGGACCCTTCCAAGTTGACTTTTCGGGTGGAGGGAAATCCTGGAGTTAGCAGCCCTGTGTGCTTGCGACTGTGGGCGTGGAGAGCCGGGAGGGAGCGAGGAGCGGCTGGAGCCGGGCGCTCCTCTCGAGCCGACCGCGGCCACGCTGCCGGGACTTCCCGGACGGCGTTTGCGCCGCCCACCCCGTGGCCACGGGCCCAGGATCACATGGCTAGACCGGCGTGGCCCGGGTGGGCGTCCTCCTCTCTCTCCGGCCTGCTTTTAGCGAGTGTAGCGGTGGAGGCCGAATTGAAATCCGCAGGAGAAAAGAAAGTAGGCAGTTGGGACTAGGCGTTCACCCTGCGGTCCGCCCCAGCTCTCCTTCCCCTTCCGATCTTCATCCCGTCCCCACTCCCCTCCCTTTGGCAGACGGAGAAATCTCTGGCCAACCTCAATCTGAACAACATGCTGGACAAGAAGGCTGTGGGGACGCCCGTGGCTGCCGCCCCCAGCTCGAGCTTCACGCCGGGCTTCCTGCGACGCCACTCGGCCAGCAACCTGCACGCGCTCGCCCACCCCGCTCCCAGTCCCGGCAGCTGCTCGCCCAAGTTCCCGGGCGCCCCTAACGGCGGCAGCTGCGGCCCCGCTGGCGCGGGCGGTCTGGCCTCCTACGGCCAGCTCAAGGAGCCGTCCGGGGGCAGCGGCACGGCACTGGTCAACAAGGAGAGCAAATTCCGGGACCGCTCGTTCAGTGAGAACGGCGAGCGCAGCCAGCACCTCCTGCACCTGCAGCAGCAGAAGGGGGGCGGCGGCTCCCAGATCAACTCCACGCGCTACAAGACCGAGCTGTGCCGACCCTTCGAGGAGAGCGGCACGTGCAAGTACGGCGAGAAGTGCCAGTTCGCGCACGGCTTCCACGAGCTGCGCAGCCTCACCCGGCACCCCAAGTACAAGACCGAGCTGTGCCGCACCTTCCACACCATCGGCTTCTGCCCCTACGGCCCGCGCTGCCACTTCATCCACAACGCGGACGAGCGGCGGCCCGCGCCGTCGGGGGGCGCCTCCGGGGACCTGCGAGCCTTCGGCGGGCGCGACGCGCTGCACCTGGGCTTTGCCCGGGAGCCGCGGCCCAAGCTGCACCACAGCCTCAGTTTCTCGGGCTTCCCGTCGGGCCACCACCAGCCGCCGGGGGGGCTGGAGTCGCCGCTGCTGCTCGACAGCCCCACGTCTCGTACGCCGCCACCGCCCTCCTGCTCATCGGCCTCATCCTGTTCCTCGTCCGCCTCTTCCTGCTCCTCCGCCTCGGCGGCCTCCACGCCCTCGGGCGCCCCGACCTGCTGCGCCTCGGCGGCGGCGGCGGCCGCGCTGCTCTACGGCCCCGGGGGCTCGGAGGACGTGCTGGCGCCGGGGGCCCCGTGCGCCGCCTGCTCGGCCACTTCCTGCGCCAACAACGCCTTCGCCTTCGGCCCGGAGCTGAGCAGCCTCATCACGCCGCTGGCCATCCAGACCCACGGCTTCGCGGCCGCGGCCGCCGCCTACTACCGCAGCCAGCAGCCCGGCCTGGCGGGCCCCGCGCCGACCCCCGCTCAGGCCCCCGCGGCCCCCGCGCCGCCCTCACCGCCCTTCGGCTTCCCGCTGCCGCGCCGCCTGTCCGAGTCGCCCGTGTTCGATGCGCCCCCCAGCCCCCCGGACTCGCTGTCGGACCGCGACAGCTACCTGAGCGGCTCGCTGAGCTCGGGCAGCCTCAGCGGCTCCGAGTCCCCCAGCCTGGACCCCGGCCGCCGCCTGCCCATCTTCAGCCGCCTCTCCATCTCCGACGACTGAGGCAAGGGGGCGCCCGCGAGGGGTTGGCGGAGGCGCTGCCGGGGGCTCCGGGCGGGGGGACTGCCGCGGGCCCCGCCGAGCGCCTGGACTCGAACTCTGTGCCGGGAAGGGGCCCCGCCCCTTCCCTTTCGGTTTTCTCGTTTCGTTTTTTTTTTTTTATCATTATTTTTTATTATTATTATTATTACAAAGTTTCGTTCTTGTTGAAATAGAAGCCAACGAACTTTTTGTATGGATGAACAAAAGTATTCACAACAGGGCGGTTGTGATGCAGATAGAACAAAAGATACCAAACGCTTGTTTAGGTCTCAGATGAGTTTGAAACTCTAGTTAACAGCCCAGCACCAGCAGCTACCAACCACCATTCCATCTCGTCTTTCACTTGAAAGCCTTAGTCCAGATGTGAGAACCCTTACCTCGGAAGGGGTTCCTAGTGTTTGTCTCAGACCAGTGAGCCAGCCGGCTGCCACCTCCCTAAACAAGAAGCCTCTAGAATTCAATATAATGCCAAGAACATGCCTTGATACGAGTAACCCTCAGCCCCGTTTGTCGCGGTTGTTTTCCATGTGTTCTTGTTTTTTTTTTTTTTTTAAACAAAGTTATATGTCTGGGGGTGGGGGAACCCTTGCATTCCAAAGTTTGATACTGGTCTCATTGCCACCACTTAGTTAGTGGGTGTCTAGCTAGAACCATTTTCTCTGCTCTCTGGAAGCCTTGGGCAGAGCTCAGTTCATAATTGTTCGGAAATTGTTCGGAAATAAGTGCTTCATTTTTAGCTGTTTTGAGTTGATTCGCACCACTGCACCACAACTCAATATGAAAAAAAAACTATTTAACTTATTTATTATCTTGTGAAAAGTATACATTGAGGATGTTGTTCATACTGTATTTATCGAGTATGATGAAAAGCAATAGATATATATTCTTTTATTATGTTAAATTATAATTGCCATTATTAATCGGCAAAATGTGGAGTGTATGTTCTTTTCACAGTAATATATGCCTTTTGTAACTTCACTTGGTTATTTTATTGTAAATGAGTAAGAAAAATCTTAATTTAAGAGATTGTATGTAATATTTATTTCATTAATTTCTTTCCTTGTTTACGTAAATTTCAAAAGATTGCATGATTTCTTTACAGAAATCTATCTTGATGCTGTGGAAGTAGTTTGAGGAACATTTTGAGTTTTCTTAGAATGTA
Organism: Cricetomys ansorgei; assembly: GCA_026225945.1. NCBI lineage: Eukaryota > Metazoa > Chordata > Mammalia > Rodentia > Nesomyidae > Cricetomys > Cricetomys ansorgei. Next base: position 11,751,478 of record JAMJFZ010001264.1, read on the forward strand.
TAATGGTCGTAGCCCATCCAACTTTAAAAAGAATGACCACATACTTCAGTCAGGCTTATGTGTGGCGTGCTTTTCTAGTTCCAGCTTTATAATGAGCAAGGGAAAAAGCGCTGATTCCACCAGCTCTACTGTGACATGCTTATGTAAGGACATGTAGCAATAATGGGGAGATCTCAGTGCCTTCGTGGGGCTCGAACTTGCCTTAAATCTTCCTCAACCAAATAGTGTTTCATTAGTGCTTGAGAGAATTGAATGTCAGATGGGTTCACCTGCACAAAAGGAAAAGATTTTTACCACTTTTTTTTTTAACTATAGCTATAAAGTGAAGAGGTCGCCTCTTAGTGCTGAAATGGTCTGTAGCACATGAATATGCCTTGTTTAATGTCAGTCCAAAACTTGTACTATTATTTTTCAAATGTAAAAAGGCAGGAATTTCCTTGGCTTTCCTGGATGGCGGATGAATGAGCAGCCGCTTAGTTTGTATGTAGGTACAGTTGGAGCACCGTGTATGTACTCTGGACTACTTTGCCGGAAGTAGGTTTTTGAATGTAACAAGATAAGTCAACTTGAGTTGTATTATATTTTGGGGAATCAGTTCACTACAAGTTGTGACTGTAAACATTGTACTGTAAATGTTTTGTAGTTTTCCCCCCAATAAAAATTTTTGGGAAAAAAAAAAGCATTCCTGGGTGAAGTGTTCTTTTTAAACTAGGTCTAGTTTTCTGGCTCCCCGTGGCCTCCCGAAGTCTGGGGAGGGGTGGGGAGCTGGCAGATCTCACAAGCCTGCGTCCACTTGTACCTGTATTTATTATAGCGAGTCCTTTCAGCTGAAAGAGTAATTATTTGGCTGTCAAGGGCATTTGTTGGCGGTTCCCCTTTGGTGATAGGATGCCTCCCAGTGTTGGCTGACTGGCTGGAGGCAGGGCCTGGCGGGAGACCGCAAGGGGTGTGGCCGGCCTGTGAGTCACCCAGGGGATCACGTGGCTGCTCTGGCAGCTGAAGGTCCGATTTTTCTCTAGGATGCCTGACCAGGGCCTGTAGCCCCGGCCGGGGAGCTGGACGTGGAAGTTTTGGGCCGAGCGTTGGGAGTTGGGCTAGGGTTTTGCTTGGACTTTGGAAAGCTAGTTTATGTCCTTGTTCAGAAAGGGAGGAAGGCAGATTAAGCGGGTTAAACTTCTATCTGGGTGATGTTTGTTTACACAGACAACTTCCTCTGGGAATGAGCACACCCAAGCTATTTATGCAAAAGGAATTAGTATCTGGGCTTTAGAAGACAGAGGAGGCCAGAAACCAAATTCAACAAAGGGAAACAAGACTGCCTTGATTGCCTGGCTCTCAAAGCTTAGCAAACTAAAGTCACTTGTTTCTGTTTGTTTTCACCCAGCTCGTTTTAAAACAATCACTTCTAAACAAAATCAAACTCAATAATACAATTGGCTTTTTCTCCCCCCACCCCCATACATTTCAGACACCTCTTCCAAGAGCTCCAACCATAATTTGCTCTCTTATCGACAACAGCTGGGCTCTATCAACCAATCCTTGCCCCCTTCTGGCTGTCCGTGCTTTGGCCAGGGTCTCCTGTGACTCACAGCTGAGCAGGAGTGGGGGCCGGGGAGGGGTGTCTGAGGGATGCGCCAAGCCGGGCAGCTGTTTCCAGTTAAAGATGAAGGTGGTGTTCACTGGAGCGATTTTGGGGGGTGGGGGGATGCTTGCTGCCAAACAGTGGGGAACAATTTCAAAGTCCTCCCAGATGCTGGGCCTTGGGGGCGGAGGGGACCCCAGGCCAAGAAGGCCTGGGGCTGGGTGAAGCCCCTGCAGCTCTCTGGCCTCTTGGCCATAAAGAATGTGCAATGGGGAGGAAACTGCTCCACTGTGGAGCGATTTAGGCCCGGCTGCATTTCAAAGACCTTGTTTCCACTTCATTCCCAAACTTATTTTTCTAAACAAGTACTTTTGATCAGCTGGAATGTTGGACTTCTCTTTGGGGTAAGCCACATTCAATTTTTAAAAGTGCTCTGTTTGAAAGCCCAACTGTGGCAGCTCTGAAGTTTTCTGTTTTAGATGCGTTGGAGCATGGAAAGCTTAGGGAGGTAGGTGGTCATTCAGAAGTTTTCTCACCCGCACATCAATGGAGACTCCGGGTCATTGTGCTTCTGCAGCAACCAGAGTAAACAGCAAGCAGCATGTACTTGATCACCCTCAGGACAGCTCTAGAAGTAAAACTTGCAAGTAAGGGCAACGTAGGATTAGCCACCACAGGCTCCAGATAGGATCGATCGTTCCATAGGCAGTTGTGGGTCTTGGTTGTGGGCCCTTAGTGGTTCAAAGAGGCCTTCCCACTGGCTGCTTGGAGACTGGGGTGACTTTGAAACAGCCCTACTAGTGTGCACCACCGTAATTTATGAAAATTATTTCAAGAGGATGTGTGCAAGTACAGCTCTCCCACCCCTGCTAAGTCTCTGGTAGACGGAACACACACAAGAGGGGTTCTCACTGACCCCTGGGAAGAGATGGAGGGTTGTAAGAAGCCTGGTAGGCCTGGTAGGCCCTTGATGCAGGAAAGAAGGTAGGTCGGGCTCTTAACTGCCAGGTCTGCGCCTGAGGGAGGATGCTTGGCGTTAGTACCTGTCTGAAGGTCTCAGGAAGGCCCTGGGGTGGGTGTGTATGGAAAGCCTGCTGGAGAACATCAAACCTTGGGAGGAAACTCTTCTGCAGACACTCCTGCCCTCCTCCAGCTTCACTTCTGCTGACAAAGGCGGATGTGACTCTCACCCAGTTTTTTTTTTTGTTGTTGTTGTATGTTTTTTAAACCGGAAGTTGGGTCTCTGCTGCCTTTTCAGGCTGACCAGCTGTTGGATTGAGGCCATTCAGGCCCTTATTAGTTGATTGCTTGTTTGTTGAGACGAGGTCTTTGTAACTCCAGATCCTCCTGCCTCAGCCTCCAGCTGAGTCCGCACAATGCCCAGATCGGATCGTTTCATTGTATTTATATCCTGTAAGACGTAGAGAACTTGAGACATTCAGGGCAGTGGTTGCTCTGAGCCAGCAGCAAACCAGAGCAGGGAAGAGAGGAGAAAAGGCAGTCGAGGCAGGCAAGAGCAGGCAGCTGTGATACACCTAACTTCTGACCAGAGGAGCTATGAAGTGCAAGAGTATTCGTGGCTTGCTAGGGCCTCTTTGAAGGGAGGGGTGTGCAGGTACCCATGTGGGAAGTGGCTTATATCTGTAAGTCTTGGCATCTGTATGGGCATACAAGTGTTGTGGACGATGATCTGTACACACGTGTTCAGGAATCTATGTCTACGGTGTGTGTAAGTTTGCAGGAAGTGTTGGTGGGTGTGTTTTTCTGAACATAGCTGATGTCTAGGGGATATATGACTTTCTGCCAAGTATAAGGGTCTTGGGGTGTTAACGAGTGTGGGTGTGTCTTGTGATGTGGGGGATTGCCTGTAGGGGTGTATGGCTCTGTGCATGACTGTGAGTGTGGATTTGACTTTGGGCTGTGTATGTTGGGTTGTAGGGTTTGAGAGGGTAGGGGGTCTGTGGGTGTTTCTGTGTTAGGGTGTGGGTATCATGATGTGGGGGCTGAGTGTGTGCGCAGGTGTGTGAGTGTGAGTGTTGTGCCCTGCTGTGTGTGAATGTGGGTTTGGGCGTGTCTTATGTGGCTGCAGCTGTGGGGGTAGGTGTGTATGCCTGCAGTGTGTGAGGAGGTGTGTACAGCTTGTGTTTGGGTCTGGATGTGTCAGGAGTGGTATGGGGGTGTGTCTGTATGGGGGAGGGGGGCTACCAACACCCACAAAGGAAAGGCAGCCTTTCTTAGCATGCCTCTTTCAAGCTTAAAAACTGCTCTCAAAACCCGGAAATAACTGCCAGGCTGCCTTTGGCTTCCTGCTGGGTAGAAGGGTGACCACAGTCCCCAAGCCTACAGGGACCCCAGAGCTACCTTCATTGCTGGGCACACCTGCCAAGAACAGGCGTCATGGGCCCCTTGCTGTCTGCAGGGACATTTTTAGCAACAATTCATTCTCTGGGGGCTGAGGGAGGGGCCCTCTTCATCTAGGCAGAAATAGCTTCTGTCAGATAGCCGTTCTTCACCCGGGAAGGGCGCCCTAAGTAGAGGGAAGATGTAAGGACCCAGGACTGATGGGGAAGGAAACTCCTGAGATCATTGAAACCAAGTTTAAAATATTTCTCTAAAAATAAGCTTTGTTTTCCTTGTGGATTTGTCTGGCTCACAGGGTCCTCCAGTGAGGGTGCTTAGCTGGCCTGGAGAGCTGGGCGGAATTTTTTTTTTTTTTCAAATATCGAGTGTTTCCCAGCTGTGGCCTTGGAAAATTCTCTGTTTTCCATTTATTAAACTCCTAGTTTCCGGCTAATTAAAATTATTTTCAAATAAAACTCTGTAGCCCAGCAATATTTGATGAAACACAGGATTCCCAGTGACCCCTCTGCAGGAGGCCAGGCCAGCTGTGGGCAGCCTGTGTCCCCTCCACTGGGCTCAGAGCCTGTTTTATGCAGAGGAGAACTGGGCCTGGCCCTAGTAAATTCCAGCAGCCATGGCAGGGTGGGTCTCCTTCAAGTCTCCAAAAGAGGCTCAGAATAATTGACTTTGTTGCTGCCACTGCCGCTTGGCTGTGCTGGTGCAGAACCGAAGGGTCTGGTCAAGGTTAGGCCGGTGCTCACTACCAAGCCACATCCCCAGCACGTCAGGTTCGGGGTAAATGGAAAGCTACTGCCCCTACCATCAGTACCACTAACACTGTGGGCAGAGGGTCCACTTCAAGAACAACATATAGGCTGCATGTGGTTGGCTTTCAATTTTAATACCAGCACTCGGGAGGCAGAGACAGGCAGGTCTCTGCAAGTTTGAGGCCAGCCTGGTCTGTAGACCAAGATTCAAGACATAACAGAGACCCAGAAAAGCAGGAGGAGAGTGGACTGGGGACCTGGGCACATTGATACTCCTGCCTGGTGTGTTTCTCCCCAGCCTAGAGACCCTTGAGACTTCAAGACTTTACACCTACAGCATGCCCAGACCCAGTGAGTCCCAGAGATGGGTGAGACCCAGCAGAAATCCAAAGCCACCTGTTACATTAATGGCATGAGAGATACTGCTGTAGGTGCTCACACTGAGGGTGAGGCTCTGCCTCTGTGATTCACCTGCTGGCAGATCCCCCACTGGGCAGACCGCAGAGGGGCAGGACGTCTCCTCTGTCCCACAGATGGTTCTCACTGTCTGGTAAAGGGTAAACTGATGGCTGCTGCCTTCGAGGAATATACAAAGGAGGTTTTCAGGGTTTGCCCGCAGTATATCACACATCGACACTTCATTCCTTTTTATGGTCGTAAGCTCTTCCATTGAATGGGTATACCACAGTCTGTTTAACCAGTCCCGAGTCCGTCAGCACTTGCTATCACTGCTGGGAACAATCAGGTACAGGTTTGGAGGTAATGTTTGGTTTCAGCCCTGTGAGGCAGGCACCTGAGTAGAATTGTTGGGCCATACGGTGTTTGATCAAACCCAGGGCCTCCCCGGCTAGGCCTGAGCTCTGCCACCAAGCCACACCCACGCCCCATGTTGACTCTTGAGAGGACTACCACACTGTCTTTAAGGTACTATATCGGATTGGTTTGTCTGTCTGGTGATACTGAGGGTGGAAAGCAGAGTCTAAGGCACGTGAGCCTAGCATTCCACCCCGAGGAATAGCCAAAATAGATATTTTATAGATTGTTTTGTGGAGGCAGGTTCTCTTGGCTAGCCTGGAACTCTCTCCAGCTGGTCTTGAGAGGTAGAGGCAAGAAAATCAGGGAGTCAAGGGCACCCTCAGCCACATAGCATGTTCAAGGCCAGACTGGGCACTAAAGAGACCCTGTCCTGAAAAACTAAAAGAAAAGCCAGGTGTGGAGGTACCTATCTGTAATCCTTGCATTCCAGAAGCTAAGGCAGGAAGATTGCCATGAGTTCAAGGCTAGTCTTGGCTATGAAGTAAGTTCCAGGTCAGGCAAGACCCAGTCTTCGGAAGAAAGGAAGAAGGAGGGAGGCAAGGAAGAGAACTTTTAAACTTTATTACTAACAGCCAAAAAGGAGAAGCAGGAGCCTAAGGCTGCAAATCACTTTGGAGTGCTTGCTAGCCCTGGGTTTGATCCCTAGCGCAGCTGTGGCGGCTTACACTCACCTCTGAAAGGCAGAGGTGGGACAATCAGATATTTAAGGTCATCCTCTGCTACATAGTGAGTTTGAGGTTAGCCTTGGCTACATGAGTCCCATGTAGGAAAGGAAACACCTTAAATATCTTAACTAATGAATTCCAATCCCAGAAAATCTGACCTCCCCTTCTGGCCTCCACGGGTACCAGGCACACACATGGTGTGCATACATACAGGCAGGCAAAATACACATAAAATAAATGACTCTTCTAAGATAATAATAGTAATAATAATAAATATTTTTAAGTGATGGTATGCTAAGCTGGGCGTGATGGCTCACAACTTTAATCCCAGTACTCAAGGAAGTCAGAGCTCTGAGTTTGAGGCCAGCCTGCCTAGTCTACACGGTAAGTTCAGGATCTACTGGGGCTGCAAAGTGAGACTCTAGCTAATATGGGAAAAATGGACTCTGGAGCTGAAATGCAGGGTGTGAAAAGAAAGAGCAGGGTAGTAAGGCAGACTCTGCTTCCTGTCTTACAGTCCCAGGAAAAAACGTGCTTAAACCAGGTGGGCTCAAGCCGGTAGTCCGGACACTGCAAGACCCTGAAGACAATAGCATGGGAAATTCAAGGCCAGCACGGTGAGACGGTGGCCCACAGAAACAAAACTAATCAGGCCTGGTGGCTCACACCTGTAATCCCAGTCCTCAGAGGGCTGAGGTGGGAGGGACTGCTGTGAATTTAGATCGGCTTGGACAACAGTGAAAAGTCTCAAAATAACTTTATAGCAAAATAACTTTAAAAACAAATACAGGACTGGCGAGACGGCTCAGTGGTCAGAAGTGTACTGGCTGTTCTTCCAGAGGACCGGGATTCCGCTCCCAGCACCCAGATAGCAGTTCACAACTGCCTGTAATTCTAGCTGCAGGGAGCCCAATGCCCTCTTCTGGCTCGCAAGGGCACTGCTTATGTGTGGTGCACAGACACACATGCAGATAAGTAAGCACGCGCATATAAAATAATAAGATAACATTAATTTAAAAAATAAGCATAAATTGCCCTCAGCACCCCCATCCCCATACACAGTGCCCTTGAAGGGCCTCCTTTGGACCTATCATCCCAGAGCCCAGAATGTTCTTACAAGTGGGAACAGCTGGGATCTACTGTCACTGGGGGAAGGGGCCCAGGTGCTGCCAATGACTCCTTGGATGACCTTGAGCACAGTCTATTTGAGCCTCAGTTTCTCCATCTGAAAATTTTGTTAATCCATAGTTGCGCTAAGGCAGTGATTCTCAGTCTGTGGGCGGCGACCCCTTTGGGGGGGTCAAAAGACGCTTTCCCAGGGGTCACCTAAGACCATCTGCGTATCAGATATTTACATTATGACTCATAACAGTAGCAAGATTACAGCCACGAATGAAGTAACAATAAAAATAATTTTATGGTTGAGGGGATGCAGCATTAGGCAGGTTGAGAATCACTTTCAAGGCTTAATTAACGAAATAAAAGGTGTTCAGAGGTGCAGTGTCTGTGAGCCCTGCCAGCTGCTGTTAGTGACGTCAGTGTGTCAGCTCTGCTCCCCACCCCACCTAAACCCACTGCTCTTCAGGAAGGCCTTGGAAATTCTAACAGCACAATCCTAAGGTTTCACATATGTTAATGACGCTCTTCCTGACAGCCTGAACGAAGCGGCGGCTGGGGGGGGGGGGGAAGCTGGGTCACTATTCCCATTGCAAAGGTGAGAAAATGCTCAAGATGCTGCAAAGCCATCTCCAGGAAGCCCTGGCTGACTCTTCTCTACCTCTTTGCAGTGTCTGTCAATGGAATCTCCCAGAAGACCTCGCTCTGGGTCATTCCAGAGTCACTGTGCCCTGCTTCACAATGCACTCGGCTTCTTTGTTGAGGAATGGTCTTATGTAGCCCAGGCTAGCCTTGAGAGACCTTGAATTCCAGGTGCCTCTCCGGCTGATGGGCTTCACAAAAGAGAAGAGTTTTTTGAGACAGGTTCTCACAATGTAGCCCTGGCTGTCCTGGACCTCCCTATGTAGGCCAGGCTGGCCCCCAGCTCGTAGAGTTTCCTCATGCCAATAAAAGCTGGAATTCAAGATGTGTGCCACCACACTTGGCTAGAAATTTATTTTAAGACACTTCTTTCACAGATGTGTACTTTTACCATTCATTAAAGACAAAATTTACATGCCATAGGTGTTTGTTTTAATATAAAGAATTATACCAGTTGAATACTCGATACTGCAAGACACAAAGCATTGAAGATGTTTTCCAGAGTTGATCACTATTCAGATTTTATAATCATTAATCCTGAGAGTGGCACTTTACATAAATAAATGGCAAGAAATGACAGAAATACATTTAGGGCATTTCAGAAACGTTGGAAATTCTGTCCTAATCCCATTCCAGAATTCACTTAATTTTTTTTTCTTTTATGAAACTCAGCAACTCAAGACAATTTTAAATTTATATTCTTTGAAATTTCCATTCATGTACACAACGTATCTTGATCATATGCATCCCTCACTCCCCTCAAGTTTTCCCTGGATCCCCCCATAACATCTCCCTTCTAACTAGTTCTTGTGTGTTCTGTCCTGGTGGCCGCTAGGGGAGGAGTGGCCGAGAGGCCATCCATGGGCCTGTAGGCAGAGCATACTACCTGTGACAAAGCCTGCCCCACCCCTCAGTTGCTACAGGGCTGGGGTAGGCCTCACTAGAGCTGTGGAGAGGCCTTGGTTCCCAGCAGGTTGTCACAGGCCTGAATTCAAATGTCACCACACCACTGCTCCCTACCCTTGACTTCCAACCAATATCTGAGCCCCAGTTTCCTCATAAGGAACAGGGGAGGGGATGTGGTGGCATCCAATCCCATTGAGGGTCAAAAATACGGTTTAAAGTGTCATGTGTTTAGCCAAGTTCCTAGCTAAGTGTCACAACTAGTGAGCAAGGCGAGCAGCCTGGGCCACTAGGGACAAGGCCAGCTCTGTTCCTGAAAGATGTGAGTGCCTCTCTCCTCTCTGCCCAAGCAGGCCACTACTGTGTTTAGTGCCTTGGGTTCCTAACTGTAAATGTCAGGGCCTGTACTGGCCAGTTTTATGTAAAACTTGACACAAGATAAAGTCATCTGAGAGGAGGGAACTCAATTAAAAAAATGCCTCCATAAGATCAGGCTGTAGGGCATTTTCTTAGTGACGATGGGGGGAGGGCCCAGCCCATTGTGGGCTCTGCCATCCCTGGGCTGCTGGTCCTGGGTTCTATAAGAAAGCAGGCTGAGCAAGCCATGGGGAGAAAGGCAGTAAGCAGCACCCCTCCATGGCCTCTGCATCAGCTCCTGCCTCCAGGTTCCTGCCCTGTTTGAGTTCCTGTCCTGACTTCCTTCCATGATGAACAGTGATGTGGAAGTGTAAGTCAAAGAAACCCTTTCCTCCCTTTGCTTTGGGCACAGTGTTCCAGCATAGCAATAGTAACCCTAACTAAGACAGGGCCTTTCTCAAAGGCTGTCATACTTAAGCATTGGTAGAAACTGGGACACAATAACTGTTTTGGGGTTTTGTTTGTTCCTGTTTTGCCACATCCAATTGGAAGGGTGTCAGGAAGGACCCATGGTATGTCCCCCAAACTCCTGGACATGGTTACTTAAATGATTATTTTTTTACACGAAAATGCACCTGTATCAGAAGCTTGATGCCAAACACCTCTCCCTGCTGATCTATCTTGGCAGCCTGATTTCTTAAATTAACTACAGTTAAACAAAATGTGGGGCATGGTGGTACACATCTGTAAACCTAGCATTCAAGAGGCAGAGTCAGGAAGATTAGCAGTTCAGTACCAGCCTTGGCTACATAACAAATTCAACACCCACCTAATATGCATGAGATCCTGCCTCAAAACATGCACTCATCGTGGAGGCTGGGGTGTGGGTTGGTGGTAGAGAGCTTGCCTGGCATATCTGAGGCCCTGGGTTCAACGCCAGCCCTGCAAACAGGAAAAAAAAATAAGATAGAGGCAGACAGCTAGAAGGAAGTCACCCTGTCACCCTACCCTTGGACAGCTGTCCTTTTCACGGCCTACCCTGGAACACAGCCACAGTACCTTTAGTGAGTCTCCTCTATCCGGGAGAATACCCACACACCACTATTTCATCCCAAAGACCATGCTGTCCGCTGGAGCAGCCAGCCTGGGCTCTACCTGTCAGCCTACTGCCTGTAGTAGGGCCCACACCTCTACCCAGCAGCCTCGGGCTTGCCTCCTCTGCAGCCCCTCACACATCAGCTCTCTGTGGAGCTCAGTCTCCAATTGTGAGGCCCGATCACTCTCCTCCATCCTTACCTCCAGTTCTTTTCTTCCCTTCTGTTAAATCCCAGCCTGGGGTATCTGACTCCACTCCCTTTCTGCTCCTACCACTTCTGCGAAGCAGGCAGGCCTCCCTTGCTGGCCTGGGCAGCTGCAGAACCAGGAGCCAGAGTTCTTCCAGAGCAAGGTATAACATGGAGGTGCTCCTGCCTGGCACACTCAGAAAGCTCCTGTCCTCCACTGTACAAATCTAAGCTTCCAGCACTTCCATTGAGGCTCTGCTGCTTGTGGGCCTCTCTTGGCTGCCCACACAACCCAGTGACCCTAGGTTGATGCTCACCCCTCTGGTCTCTTCTGGAATGTATTCCTGGGGTGCCTTCCCTTTCTTAGAATTCAGCCCGGTTTGATCTCAACAGAACTCAGCTCCTAAAGCCACCCCAGTGGCCGGCCCTGATTCCCTGGGGAAGCCTTTCTGGGGCCCCAATCATACTGTCCCACAATGTCTGCTTATGTTTCTCTCTCCAGCCTGTGAGTTCCTCCCTAGCACCCTGCATTCCTTCTTGCCACTGCAGGCTGGCTCCGAGCAGCCCCTCACTAACATCAAGTGATAACACTACTCCCCACCCACAAGCTCTGAGGCTGGCCCAGGAACACAGAGGGGAAAGACACTTGCCCAAGGTGTCCCAGCTCAGGGATGGTGACGTTTCAGTGTCCCCAAGGGCTCCATAGAAAAGGCAGCAGCCTGAGCTAGTCACAAAGGGGAAAGATGCGATTTTTATTTTACCCCACTCATTTCTGCTCCTGAGAAATAGTTAAACAGTGAACATTGAATTCTAATAAATATTGCATATATATGATATATGATATATATCTTTATCCCATTTCTCAGTCCCACTCAGCAAAGGTACTACCGTCTGGTAGTCAGGGTGAGGTATGCTGTCACCTTTAAACATTTTTTTAATTTTTATTATTTTTTATTATGTATATATATGTGCGTCTGCATGTGGTTTTTTGCACATAAGTGCAGGTGCCCTCAGAGGCCAGAAGAGAGTGTTGGATCCCCCTGGAGCTGAAGTTATAGATAATTATGCGTTTCCCATTATGGGTGCTGGGAACTGAACTTGGGTCCTCTGCAAGAGCAATAAATACTCTTACCCACTGAGACACCTCTCCAGCCACCCACCTTCCATTTCCTCATATTTTTACACACACACACAGGTAATGAATTCAGGGTCACAAAGTGAGCCATCTGCCTCCTCTGTCTTCATATGGAATGTTGGCCTCTCCTGCCTGAAATGTATGAAACCATGTTTCAAAAAAGTTAAATAATAATCATTAATGATAATAATAATAACAATCCCTGCCATCATAGTAACTCTTCAAAAGAGGCACGTTAACTCCCACCTCTGTGCCCCAGAGATCTTTTTCATCCTCTCCCCTCTCCCCTCCATCCTCCCTCCTCTTTCATCTCCCTTTTGGCCTGTCCTGGCCTCCCTTAGTCTACATGGCAGGGTCTCTACCCTGGGGTCTGTTTGCTCTTTCTCTACCGCCCTGCCTTGGGAGCACTAAGTCCCCCTGGGCTCAGGACTTTTGGGAAGACAGCTCACTGATCTCGGGAGAGACCCCACCAGTGTGACCTAGGGCCATAGTGTTGCCATTTGAGAGGGTGAGTGGTGGCGTGTGACGTGAGTCAGGTGAGTGAGCCTGGCATGCGTGGTGTGTGAGAACCAGGCGGGCGTTTCAGGAGCGGTTGTGTCTGGCGTTATGTAATGCAAGCGCTCCCTGGGCCAACAGACCGCAGTGGTGTAACCGCCGGTGCTTGGGGAGGAAAAGGAGGGAAGATGTAAAGGCCTTTCTCTCCCTGCTGCCCTCCAGCAGGCAGCCCTGGGCAGCCAGGCTCTTCCTGTCCTCTGTTCCCACAGCAGAAGGACTTGGGGGCTGGGCCTGGCACTCGGGCCCGGGGCCAAGGGTCACAGGAACTCTGTAATTTTGGGTTGGATTACAGTTCTTGACACTGGCCCAAGGGATCAGTCTGTTACCTTCTCCCGGTCTGCTGTGTCATGCATCCCCAACAAATGCTGCCCACTACCTCCCTTGCCCCACAGGGTCCTCTCTCTAAAGCCTCTGGGCTCCCTCATCCCAAAGGCCTTTCCCCAGCGTTGGCCTGCGCAGAGCAGTGGGCACCTCAGAGACTCACAGCTCACCTGTGCTGTGGCCCAGGGCCACCTCTCCCTATCTCTCTGGAACACACTGTTAAGGGTTTCTCCTCCCTGCTCCCCATTGCTCCAACCTGGCAGCTCCCTTCCAGCCCTGAGCCCAGGTCTGTAGAAACCTGCTCTGGATGTGGGCTGTAGCCCTGGAGGCCCGGCTCTCTGCTCCAAACTCCTCAGGCGCCTCTGGATGGCCAGCTAGACATCTGGCCTTGCACAATCATCCCTTGTTCTCCAGCTGTGCATTTTAATAATAATGACCACAATTTATAATAACGCCCATGCTCTGCCAAACTCAGTCTCTGGAGGTGTCCTCATTAGGGCATACCCTCTTCACACCAACCCTAATAATGCGTGTCCTCCTATTATAGGCAGGATCCCCACAGAGAGAGGTTAAGTGTATAGTCCATGGTTACATGGCCGTGTTGTGCAAGTGGCTGGCAGCTCTGGTGCCCGAGTCTTGTGTCCTCATACCTCCAGGCTCATGAATGCAGGAAATCTTCCCCAGGCTGGCAGGCTTCTGTATACTCAAAGGCTGTGGCTAAGCTAACTTTGAGACTGGCAGGTAGCTGGTAGCTCTTAGCTACCAACTGATGGAATACCGGATTGGACAGAATTGACTGAGATCTTTTTATTCACAACGAGTGGGAAAGTGGTGGTATAGCTCAATGGGAGAGCACTTGCCTACCATGCATGAGGCCCTGGGCCTGACTGACCTCTCGCACAGGGCATGGGGGATGGGAATGGCACAGGACACACCTGAATGTCATGTACGGAACAGTCTTGAGTTACAAAGCTGCCCTCTCTCCTTCCTTCCCTCCCTGCACCGGGCTGTGTGAAAAATCCCTTTATACCAGCAGTTCTCAACCTGTGGGTCACAACTCCTTTGGGGGGTCAAATAACCCTTTCACAGGGTCACCTAAGACCATCTGCCTATTAGATATTTACATTAGGTTTCATAACAGTAGCAAAATCACAGTTATGGGGTAGCAATGAAAATAATTTTATGGTTGGGGGTCACTAAGACATGAGGAACTGTATTAAGGGTCGCAGCGTTAGGAAGGCTGAGAACCACTGCCTTAGCCTATTTCTGTCATCATTTCCATGCTGCTCAGGGTCAAATCCTGCCATCCAAGACAAGCCCCCTCCCCTGGCTCTACCGCCTCCTGCCCTCCCTACCCTTCCCCTTCCTGCTCTTACTCCCCCTCCAATACCTTCATCTCTAATACATGACATACTTTATATGTTTGTCTTTTAAGTCTTTCCCACTAAAGTCCCAGCTACAGGGAAGGAGAATTCCGTGCAGGGAACAGAGGAGCAAATCCCTTTTCGTGTGTCACAAATGCTTTGTTTTGCAGTGCTAGGAATGGAACCCAGGGCCTGGCATATGCTAGACAAGTGCTCTACCACTGAGCCTCATGCCCCAGCCCTCCAAATTCTTCAAATAGCCTGGCACAAAGTAGATGCTTAGCAAGCAGCTGAAGGGACGGTGGCCGCCTCTCCTCCGCCCGTCTGCTGTCAGATTCCTGCCAGGTGTTCTCCCTCCCGCCCCGCTGTCTCTGACAGCAGCAACCTCCTGCCTTCACCAGAACCTTGCTGCCTCTTGAAGGAAGGCTTCTGGGATGACATCTGCCATAACCCAGTCTCCTCTCTCTGACTTCATCTCTAGACCAATGATGCCCAACTCCACCCTTCCCCTCTTCTTAAGGCTCAGGACAAACAGCTGTGTGGACCACTCCACCCTCTAGGAGATCGGAGTTCCCTTTCCCCCACCATCTTGGCCTAAGGGCACAAGATGAGGCCTGTGCTTTTCCTCTAGATCTGCGGTTCTCAACCTTCCTAATGCTGCGACCCTTTAATACAGTTCCTCAGGTTGTGGTGACCCCCCCCCAACCATAACATTATTTTCGTTGCTATTTCATAACTGTAATTTTGCTACTGTTATGAGTCATAATGTAAACATCTGATATACAGATGGTCTTAGGCGACCCCTGTGAAAGGGTCATTCGATCCCAAAGGAGTCGTGACCCACAGATTGAGAACTGCTGCTCTAGCCCATACGAGCGTTCTGTTTTGGGTTCAACTTCAGCCAATCCTGTGGCAGGGCAGTGTGAGGTGAAGTAGGAGAGATGACATCTGGTAACTCAGATGGGTTTCTTAGCCTGAAGAAGGTTGGGTTCTGACCCAGAGACCTGCAGCCAAGGGTCCATCCTGGAGCTCTCAGCAGACCAGAGGTTCCCAGGACCCTTGACCCTGAGGTCCTTCCCTGAGAGTGTTTTAGGAAAGATCAAACTCTCTTTGCCAACATGGACTCCCAAACCAGGGAGGTAAATGAGTGAAAACCAGAGAGCTGGAAAGTGAAAAGCATTAGGAGACCACTGTGAACCCTCTGAACACAGCAACAGAAAGGGGGGAGCTTGGGGAGAGGTGCCTGAGCCTGGCCCTGAAGCCAAGGGCCCCCAGCAGAGGAAGCATCCTCCAGGGGTGCCAGCCTGGAAGGTCCTGAGGACCCAGGGTCACGCGGTCTTCTTCCCTCTGTTCCCTGGAATGGCTGGGCCCGCATGGCCACTCCATCCAAGGCCTTTTGGTAGGGGGAGCAGGCTATGGTCCATGAACTAGAATGGCTAACCTCCCTTAGCAGGAGTTGCCATGAAAGGATTAAATAAAATGTGTAAATGTGTATTGAACACACTGTATGATAACGCCAGGGCCTTCCCCGTCTCCTTGGGCCTACACTTCCACGAACCTCAAGGTCACTTCTCACATGCAGTTGGACCCCACAAAACTCCTGGCCCAGGCTCTGTGGAAAGGGAGGTCTGCAAAAAGCTGTGAGCTCCTCATTGTGCTGCATGTATGGGAGGGGGGAGTGCTTGGAGGAATGGGGGTGCACACCTTGTTCTAGCTCCTGTTCACCTGCTGTCACTTCTCCCGTAACTTGGCCCGTCCCGTCCTGGACACATCTTTATGGTTCAGGACTGCCCATACAACGTTCCAGAATGGCACCTTGTAGCCTGGCTGATTCTGTTCAGCCTAGGTTCCCAACTACAGGTCATGTGACCTGGGGCAACTTCCCAGTCTCTCCAGGCCCCTGCTTTCTCAGCTCTCATCCCCACCTGCCTTCACTGTTCCCTGGAAACCCAGGTGAGCAGATTTTGTCTCATCACACAGCCAGTAAGTTCCAGAAAGGTCTAGGCAGCCCATTCATTAAGCTATTCTGTTTGAAATCTCATAGCTCTCCCCAAGCTTCAAAACCAGAGTCCAGTAAGCCAAGACCCTTACCCAAGGCCACTGGGCCTCTGTGCCTTGGGCCTCTCTGCCTGTCTTGCTTTAATTGCACTCAGATTTCTGGGCTCTGAGGTGGGCCAACCAGATTCTGGCGCAGAGGTGCCCAAGGGTGGTTAGGAAAGAGGTAAATGAACATTTAAAATGCTCTCTCAGGTCACTGGACAGAGGCCTGTTTGCAGGGACCCAGCTGCCGTAGCTGGGCTGTGAAATGGATTCCAGTTGGCTAGGAAATAGTAGAGCTGACTGTGTTGAGTAGAGGGTGTCTAGGCCTAGAGGTGGAGGTGAACGAAGGAAGGAAGCCCGGCATGTTCCAGCAGGCTTTGATGCTCTGCTAGGAGACATGCATCTGACAGACAGGCATGCGCACATTTGCTGGGGCGGGCTTCTGTGCTTTTCCAGCAGGCTACACTAGACACTGGTCATCTTCAAAGAGGCTGGACAAGCAGGAGGGAGTAATTTCCTTTTACTCGAAACCTTTCTCTTTTGTTTGACTGTTTTACCACATGCATATATTATTACTGTTTTTAAACATCAACAGATGTTATCTGAGCCACTCTGCTCTTTCTCTGTAGTCAGAAAGGAAGCAGGTACTGAGAGTTGAAGACAGGGTGTGATTTTGTCAGATCTTGAGGACAGGGAGAATCTGCCTGGGGACAGAGGCCGGAGGACCCTGAAAGGGGCTTGAAGGGTTGAGGGTGGGGTCTGTCCACGAGCACTGAGAGTACATCTTGGCACAGTTGTCAGGGGCAACCACTGACACTAGAGACTACATACAGCCTGCCTCCCCAGCTGTGCTGTCTGAGCTCCTGGCCCAGTCTGGCCTGAGGACAGTGGCCAGGTCTCCTACGCCTACTCTTGTCCTCACAGGAGTCTCCCTACATCCCTATGGCAGATGTGAGGGATTCTTCCCCACCAGCAAGCTGGGGAAAGCCTGGAGAGCCGGGAGCCCTGCTCCCCTCAGGTTTGTTGTTGTTGTTTTGTTTCTTGTGGTTTGTTTGATATTTTTGTTTTGGTGACAGGGTCACACTCTGTAGCCCATGATGGCCTCAAACACACTAGTAAGTCCAGACTGGCTTCAAACTCATTTAGATCCTCCTGCCTCAACGTCTGAGTGGGTGGAAGATTGCAAGCTACAGCTGCCACAGCCAACTTGGGCCCTAGATCTGGCTACCCACACTCCCTGGTTTGCAGTCCCTGCTGCCCCTGCCTGGGGAAGCAGGCTGTATGTAGTCTCTGGTGTCAGTGGTTGCTGCTGACAACTGTGCCAAGTTGCTGTTCTCATCTCTCGTGGACAGCCTCCATCCCCACGCCAAAATCAGAGCTCCACTTTATGAGCTGAGAGTCTGAGACCCAGGTTAGGAAAGTGACCATGAAGCCAAGGGTAAGCTGGGGAGGGAGCAAGCCGGAGACCTAGAGTGCTCGTTCTCCAGGGTGCTCTGAGGAGAAGTAACTCAGCTCAACATCAGTGTAACTCTGGAATTGTGAATTCAAAAATGAAACACCAGGGCTGAGGGTGCAGCTCAGTTAGTAAGTAGAGTGGTAAGTAGATTGACACCCCCCCCCCAAAAAAAGTAAAACAGTAGGACTGGGGTGTATGTGGGGTAAAACAGCAGGGCTGGGTAGGTGGGTGTATAGCTCAGCAGGGCTGGGGTGGGTGGGTGTACCTCAGTATAGAGGCTAATCTCCAAGGCCCTGGGTTCCAATGCCAGCCCTACACAAATTAATTAAAAATAATAAGGTGCAGGAAAGATGGCTCAGCAGTTAAGAGGGCATACAGCTCTCTAAAGGACCTGAGTTCAATTCCTAGCGTCCATGTCAGGAGCCCGGCATCTGTTTATTTACTTTTGAGGCAGGGTCTTTATTATGTAACCGTGACTGGCCTAGAACTGGCAGGTAGACTCAGAGTCTTCCCACCTCTGCCTCTGGAGTGTAGAGATTAAAGGCATGCACCACCATATCTAACCACAGGTTTTTTAAAAAGAACAACAACAAAAAAAAAACCCTACTACAGCACCCACTCTACACCTACTAGAATGGCCCAAATTCAGAACACGGTCATGTCAAATGTTGGCCAGGACAGAAAGGAACTCTCTCTCATCCACTGCTAGTAGGGATACAGACTGGAAGTAGTTTGTCAGTTCCTTATACAAGGAAACATTCTTATGATGCTCTTTGTCATTTACCCAAACGAACAGAGAACATATCCATTCCCAAACCTTCACACAAATAAATGTTTAAAGAGCTTTATCCCTTTTGATAAAACTTAGAAACAATCAAGATATTCTTCAAGACTTTAAATAAACCACAATACATCCATACAATGGAATATTATTCAGCCATCAAGCTATGGAAGGACATAAAGAAGCTTCATGCATATTTTTTAGATTTATTATTTTACATTTATGAGTGTTTTCCTTCTATGTGTGTGCCTTGTGCTTTCAGAGTTCGGAAGAGGGTGCTGGATCTCCTGGGACTGGAGTTACGGATGCTCATGAGCTGTGTGTGTGTGTGTGCGTGCGCATGTGTTCTGGGAATCGAACCTGCAGGGGCAGGGACAAGCAAGCAACCCCAGACGGTTTTTAGGGAAGGAAACTGGGTCTGTATGGTGGCACTATAATGACCTCAGCGTACGGCCATGTTAACAGTGAGCCCTGATGTAAATTATGTACTTTGGATGACAGTGTGTCAGTGTGGCCTCATCTGCTGAGACCTGAGAGCCACTCTGGAATGATGCTGGTCACTCAGGAAGCCGTGGGGAATGTGACAATCTGTTCTTTTTGCTCAGAGCATAAAACATAAAACTCTAGAAAACTCATCTAGTTAAATAATAGTAGTAATGGTAAGAATAACACCGACAACCCAGTGCAGTGGGACACACCTGTTAATTCCAATACTTTCGGGGGAGGGCGCGGAAGCAAGAGGATCATGAGTTCAAGGTCATCTTAAGCTACACAGTGAGTTTAAAGCCAGACTGTGCTAGAGAACCTGTTGATAATAATAATGGCTTAGGATAGTAGTTCTCAACGTGTGGGTCAAGACCTCTTTGGGGGTTGAACGACCCTTTCATAGGTTCACCTAAGACCATTTGCGTATCAGATATTTACATTATGACTCATAACAGTAGCAAAATTACAGTTATGAAGTAGCAATGGAAATAATTGTATGGTTGGGGGTCACCACAGCGTGAGGAACTGTGTTGAAGGGTCGCAGCGTTGGGAAGGCCGAGATCCACTGGCTCAGGATCAGGAGTCCCTCTGGACATTCTCCCTATGGGCCTTTTTGGTCCCTGCTACCAGGGAATTGGGTTTGGGGATGGCTTTGGCAGAGTTGAGGAAGTGAGAGAGACTCTGGTGGGCTCCTAGCACTGGGGCAGGGGAGCAGGGACTGGCTTTGTCCCTCCTGTCTCCCACAGTTTCCTGGAGGAGGCTCAGAGATCCTCAGCCGTTGGCCCCTTCTCCTCAGCTTCCTGTTTGGGTTCCAGAGAGACGGTTTGGCCGTTTCTGCAGCTGAACAGAGCCAGTTGGCCTGATGGTAGGGGGGCACTCAAGGGAGTGGGTTAGGGGCTGCTGGCGTGGCAAGCTGGGAGACACTCTGAATGCCCAAAGTCTCAGAGCTGTAGCTTTTGACTGGTGGGCTAGTTCGGCATACATCTTTGAAAGATGTATCTGAGCCAGGCTACTGAGGCTTGGGATATCACCTCCCACTGTGGGCAGACTTACCTAACCATCAAACTATTTATCAAACTGCTGACCACTCATCTAGCCCAGCCCCAGGTTCCCAGGTGCCTGGGCTCACAGAGGGGAGTTCTGTGCTCACAGCTCCACACCACCCCCAACATCCACCACCATCCCTCACCTCTGCCTTCAGCCTTGATGCCCCCTTCCACCTATAGATCGTATCCCAGCTCCCCAGTTCCGGACCTACCACAGGCCCCACTGGTAGAGGACAACACTGCCTACCCTGAGTAGATGAAACTGGAGGCAGTCTTAGTGCTAAGTACCCACTTCAGGGAGCACATGGGAACTCAGTGTCAGGTAGAAGTGTCAGAATTTTGAGGATGGGTAGAGTTACTTGGAAAAGAGGGTAAGGGTATTTCAGCAGCAGAGGCCCGGGGGAAGGCAAGCACGTGGCACAGGCAGGGATAAAATTAAAGAGGCAACTGGGAGAAGAAGCCCTAAGGCCAGTGAGGACAGTGCATCTGCTCATCCTCACCTGACTGCAGTCCCCAGAGGCGCCTGTGGTCCAGCCCTGGCCCATGCCTCTGTTTCCTGGAATCTATGCAATCATAGCCCCTGGAGGTTTGGCCTCCTTTGCTAACCTACAGTCAACCTCTAAAGGTAAGTAGGGCTGAGGGAGGGTCATTGTCCTACCAATGGGTGGGGTTGTGGGGGGGGGACAATTCACGTGGCACCTGAGACATAGCACTCAACCTGGCAAATAAGGAGAGGCAGGCTCTGCCTCCTGGAGTCCAGGGAGCCATGGAGGATGGGGCAGGTGGGAAGGAAGCCGAAGCCAGGGGCTCCCCCACTCAGAAACCCCTAGGTAAGGCACCTTTCAAGATGGACAGCTATCCTCCCTTAGTGGAGCATAGAAGAGAGACGCTTTTCTTTGGGGACACAAAGGGGTACTTTGAGATGAATGTTCTGCAGGTGAGGGTTCGGACACAAGGGGGTCCAGCTTCTGTTTCTTGAGCCCCAGAATAGCTACATGCTTTCCTCCTCTTTCTGGCAAGGGTCTCAGAGAGTGTAAAAGTGAGACACAAAATGTGCTTGCCTGTGCCCATACACGGTAGTCCTGCTTGCCCTGTGATGAAGGCCTTCCTGGGCTAGCACTTGGCCTCTCCGTTCTGGGGCATTCTGATAACAGAAGCCCTGTCTCCTGAGAAAGCCCGTCTCCACACCTCCTGGCTGTTCTGTGTCTTCATCCCAAGTGACTTAAGCCTGAGTCTGTGGTAAGTGGGGCTCTCTGCTTCTGCCATGGGCTGTCATGGACATCCAGGGCAGTACTTCCTCAAAACATCTCTGAAGATACCACAGAGAGGTGTAGCTGAGGAGAAGTTCTGGGAGAGATGATGCATACTAAATAGAAAACTTGAGGACACCTTTAATCCCAGCACTTGGGAGGCAGAGGCAAGTGGATCTCTGTGAGTTCAAGGCCAGCCTGGTCTACAGAGCAAGTTCTAAAATAGCCAAGGCTGCATAATGAGGCCCTATCTCAAAACTAACTAACTAAATAGTTAGAAATAAATCCAGCAAGTAATTTATAAAAACTCATGTGTAGAAAACTAAAAAATTCAACTAAAGGGTATGAATAAACAGATTAAAAAGTGTCGGGACTTTGCTCAGTTTTCAATTTCAGATGGGGGCAGGGTGGAGTGGAGTAGTTCTCTATCTAATGTAGGCTCACAGAGGAAGACAAGGAGGTGATTTCATAGTTTCAAACCCTGCCAGACCTCAGCAGAGGGAACCACTCTCATGGCCAGTGCCACACCGGACAGTGGAACCGCGAGCATCTGAGTGCAGGTGTTTTTATTGATACCTCAGCTCCTCAGGTGTTCTATTGATACCATGTGCAGATCATGAGCAATCAAACATCCCCCACATAAACCCAACACCTTCAGACAATATAAAACGCCAAGACCTAGGCAGGCCCTCACCCAACGATGCACAAAACAATGACTTTATACATAACTAACCATAAACCTCCGAGACAGTGTAGCTCAGTGGTAGAGCACTTGCTTAGCACATGCAAGCCTCTAGCTTCCATCTCCAGCACCACAATAAGCAAACGTTTCAGAATGGCAGCCACATAGCATTGAACTGGCCACTGCCCTTTCCTTAGCTTGGGACCCCGTGAGCCTCCACCGGCAGTCTCTCTAGGCAGTGGTAGTGCTGAAGAACAGAAGGCAGATGGTTTCCTGCTACCCCTGGTGGGCTGCCCTGACAGGCACAGCCTTCTGTCTCAGACTCAGAGCTGATTCCCCCACTAAACCCCCACCCCCATTCATCCTTGCAAGCCTCAAGTTGCTCCCCGACAGGATGCTCCAGCATCCCTGTACCTCTGTTCTCCAGCATCCTGCCCACCTTAGCTTTGGCAGTGACCCCAAGGTTTCCCGGGGCTCAGGAGAGCTTGTCAGCTCTCAGCAGTCCCCACCTAACCCCCACTTTACTCCTTCACTCTCACCAAATCACCAGCTCTGGTGACTCAGGCCAAGCAGAAAAGGAAGCAATGCCTGAAGGTAGTGTTGGTTTTATCAAGGATGTTCGACCTGTTCTTTGTATACATTTGCACAGGCATCCCCCACTGCAGTGTTGGTTCTGGGCATGTTCTTATAGGAAGAAGACCAGAGGTCCTTTTAAATGATGTATTCTTATCACCGCTAGTTGTGTGTGCACTGGTGCATGCACATGCGTGCTTGTCTCCACAGAGGCCAGAGGTGTTGCATCCCCTGCCCCCTGAGTTACAGGCAGATGCGAGCTACCGGATGTGAGTGCTGGGGATCAAGCTCAGATCTCTTGAGTAGTACAGCCTCTTATTGTTTACCTTTGTGTTTTTGAGACAGGGTTTCCCTGTGCAGCCTTGGCTGTCCCGGAACAACTCCCTCTGTGGACCAGGCTGGCATTGAGCTCAGAGAGTCCCCTGCCTCTGCCTGGGATTAAAGACATGCGCCCCCCCCCCCCTCTTAGTACAGTCTCTTAACAACTGCTGAGCCATCTCTTGTCTCAGGTCTCTGTGAGGAGGGAGCAAAGGGTTTGAAAGCTTCAAATCTCTCTGCCAAGGACCGGGTCCTCCCTCTGCAGTCCGTGGTCTCCTCATAGCCTCTCCTCATGCTTGGCGCAGAGACCAGGAGCGCAGTTGCTGGACAGCAGGTGTCATCTCCTCCATGGAGAGGTGGCCTGGAAGATTAAGGCTGGGGAAGAGTCAAGTTTGGTTGCAGCAGCTGTGGGGAAAATGGAGCTTCAATATTTTAAAGGTCCTATGGCGTTCTCGTCAGAACTTCTTGGCTTTTTGAAACTAGCTAAATCCTGCAGGCTTTGCCTGCCTCAGTTTCCCCATCTACAAATGAGTTAGAATGTCAGTGACTAGGTTTGCAGATGCGGGGGAGGGTGGTTGACACTTGTTGGTTCCCTTAGGGCTCCCCAGGGAGCAGAAGTAAGAGCTAATCTGTAACATTGGGACTTGAATTAAGAGGGCATTTTTTTTTTTTCTGGAAAAAGGCTGAGTGCACTCTGTCCTGCAGAGTGCACCCCGAACTGTCCTGCAGATCCTGTTGTGGCTCCAGCCCATGCACAGGCCTCAGGTTCAGGTGTTCTGGCCCTGACCTGTGAAGGGCCCCAGGGCTGCTCAATTGAGCTTCAAAGACCCCATAGCTTCCTGCAGCTAAGCACTCTTGAGCCTGAAAACCTGGAGAAGGAGGCCTGCAGAGCTCCCAGGCCCTGAGCTGATCTGAGGGGCTTCCTGGAGGTGGCCATCCAGGTCCTAACTTCCAGAAGAATGTCGAGAATAGCTTTTCTGTGATTCTTCAGTGAAATACATGGCCAGTTGCTATAGCTCAGGGCTTGGGGCCTGGGATGTGCAGATCAGAGCCGTCAAGAGGAGGTAAGAATGCTGGTAAACCAGGTCCCACATAGGAATGTAACCCACTGACCCGCCTCCTCCCAGGAACAAGGGGCAGCTGGCCCTTCCCGAAAGCCCACCAGGCGTATCTCAGGTGGAATGGATTGTGCGATGAAGCTACAGGGTATAAACAGGGTGCAGAGGGGAAAGTACAAGATAGCCAGGGACGGGCTGACCAAAGGCAAGTCCAGGGCCCCAGATGGGGTGCCTCAAAGGAGGCGGCCAGGCACAGGGGCTTAGAGGCCCTGAGTGGGGCTGGCCCACAGCAGGGGCAGGTATTTTTAGATAGGCTCAGGTGCAGACTGAGACATTACGCCACAGCCCGACAGGTGGTTAATATTTAATCCCCTCCTTAATCATTAACTCTCTGGCTGGCTGGGGAGGACACGGCTGTTGTCAAATCAGTAACCACAGGCCTGGGGAACAATGTCCACAGATTTCTTTGCCTCTCCTGGCTAGGCTAGGGGTGTTGACTGGGTGGGGGTCACCCATGGCCCTGGGGGCCCTAGTGTAGCTCTTTCTATGGTGATTAAGGCCACGGAGACAGTAGAAAGAGTCCTCTTGGAGACTCTGGATCTTTTGTAACCCAGGGGCTCTTATTGGTGGCCAGTGGCTGGGAGTGGAATCCATTCGGGCATAAGGGTTGCAACGACTGCTATCTCCTTCCAGGTCACTCTGAACAAGTGACATAGCCTCCCTGAGCCTCAGTTTCTTCATCTTCACAATGAAATGTATTCATAGCTTGGAGGATTGTCATGAGATTTGAATGAGATGTGAACATACAAGGAAGTACTTTTTTAGAAGAAGACTGAGATAGCAAACTGATTAGAGACAGAACAACTCCAGAAAAGGGCAGTCACTGTAAAAGGTGCAAAGTTGAAAGAAGATTGCGAGGACAGAGTTGTAAAAGGCGGGAGATGAAAGAAGGAAGCCGGCGATTGTTACCACTCAGATGCTGCTCTTCTCTGTGGAGCTGATTTTAATTCCGGTAATCAAATGGTTATGAAG
The DNA here is from genome assembly GCA_026225945.1 of Cricetomys ansorgei. NCBI lineage: Eukaryota > Metazoa > Chordata > Mammalia > Rodentia > Nesomyidae > Cricetomys > Cricetomys ansorgei. Next base: position 11,776,046 of record JAMJFZ010001264.1, read on the forward strand.
GCATCTGTTAGCACAGGTTCCAAACTGGGCTGCAGGGCTAATGTGAAGGGAGAAAAACAAGTCAACCTCTCCAGCCTGCCCTCCGGGGAAAGCAAAGGTGACCAGGCTCCAGGGCTGAACCAGAACAAGAGAGGCAGTGTTTGCAAGGAAGGTCAGCAGGTCAGGGCCATAAGGTCAGTAGGCTGGGGCGTGGGGAGGAAGGACAGTGTGGGCTGAGGGTCAAAGCAGGCTTCAGAGGTGACTCAGTACAGAGAGGGTCCTGGGCAATGAATGGGAATGAGAAGAAATTGTGTACCACACACGTGTACAAGCAAATATGTACTGTGCACACTGGAGCACGTGACACAAAGCACACGGCAGCCTCCCCAGACGCAGTCTGTGGCAAGGTGCACACGACTCATGTTCCTGCTAGCCCTGACACGCACACGGGCCATGGGCACATGATACAGCAGCAGAGCCAGGGAGGGCAGGAGCCTCCTCATCCCAGCCCGGAGGACTGTGGACTTCGTGAGACTGGGCTGGAGTTGCAGGGAAGGTTCTTAGTGTAGGACTCAGATCATCTCTAGATGGGAAAGGGCACAGCAGGCCTGTGGGGGAGGCAGATGGGGCTCCTTAGAGGAGGGGGGTATAAAGCTGATCTTTAAGGAGAAGGGATTTGGGTCCTAGGGTCACAGTAGTTTCCCAGAATCTAAGTAAGTACTCAGCCTGCATCTAGTTACCACATCCAGAGCTCAGTTCTAGCCTTGGGTAACAGAACTAAAGAGAAGCCAGAGATTCCTAAGAAACCAGGCTAACAATCAATAGAAACAGGATTCCATCGTTTCTCTCCTGTCCCCTCCCAGCATGGCTCTGTGGACTGTGTGGGCCAGGGGGCTGCTCAGGGCTATCTGTGCTCACTGAGGCTCCTCTGCAGGAAGCAGGACTTATGTGGGTGGGGTCCCTACTAGAGGGTCTTCTAGTCCAGAGTGGACAAGACAGGGAATAAAAGGGCACAGTGACCCTGGCAGATGTCACCAGGCAGACCATTGCTGTTTCTGAGTTCAGACTGAGCCCAGAGCCCAGAGCCTAAATCCTGTCTGTCCATTTCTAGCCACATTACCTTGGGACTGATCCGTCTCAACCATGCCCCCCCACACTTCCTCCTCCTCTTTCTCTTCCTCCCCATCTCCATCCTCCTCCTTTTCTCAAAATAGGCTTTTCTATGTAGCCCCGGCTGTCCTAGAGCTCACTCTGTAGACCAGGCTGGCCACGAACTCAGAGATCCGCCTGTCTCTGCCTCCTAGGCACTGTGATTAAAGGCACGTGCTATCACTGCCTGGCTCTAGTTTCCTTCTTTCTTCTTGGAAGTATTTTTACTTATTTTATTTTTATGTGTGTTTTGTCTGCATGTATGTGGGTGTACCATACATGTGCCTCCTGGTGTCCATGTCAGAAGAGGTCCCCTGGGACCATGTGAACCACCACATGGGTGCTAGGAACTGGACCTGCAAGAGCAACCTGCTCTGCAAGAGCAACATGTGCCCTCAAGCACTGGACCATCTCTCCAGCCCTGTGCCTTGCTTTCTCGTGTATGGGGACCAGGAATAGCAATAGTGAAGTACCAGCTGCCTATGGTGGCTGAGTTTTAATGAAACCCAGGGCCCAATGAGTGCTGTGGCCATTTGAAAGAAAGCAGCATGTTCCTCCCTGGAGGAGGAAGTTTAAACCCCTTGGAAGATTAGCGGGATCTGTGTAGCAAGAGGAAAGAGAAGTACCTCTTCCCTGAGGAGGGATAAGCAGAGGCAGAAAGAGACAAGGCAAGGCTGGGGATGGTAAGGATATCTCTGACCACAGCTGCCTGAGACAGCTGGTCCTGAGGAATGGGAGCAGGGCCAAGAAGGGCCCAAGGCTTTGGGCTCCAGTGGACTACTAGGTCTTACCTCTATGTGTTCCCCAGCTGGACTCAGAGCATAACCTCCATGGAATTCCTGGCATGCCCACTGGGGTCCCTTCTAGAGCCTACCTTCTATGCCTCTGACCTGCTGACTTTAGGCCAGTCATTTCCCAGCCTCTGTCTTAACAACTGTCCTGTGGACACAGGAATGATACCCACCACTCTCACCTCTAGTGGTGAGCACTGGCCAAGGGTTGCTACTGCTGCTGCTGCTGCTGCTGCTGCTCTGGAGGATGTATGGCCCAGGGTCAAGGGTGGAGGCACATGGTTGGGGAGAAGTCAGGCCAAAGCTCTGTCTTTTCTTCCCTGGGTTGGGGTGGGATGGGGATGGGGGATGGGACAATTTATCTGAGACCTGTCAGAGCTGGGGCAGGTGAGGAAGGGGTGCTTCTCCAGCAGCACAGATAACACAGGAGAAAGAGCAACCTGCTCAAGGAGGCATGGGACAAGCAAGCTGGGCTGAGTTGTAGTCTCCAACACTGTCACTTCCCTAATCCTTTCCCCACGCCCCCTCACCCCACCAGGCTTCTCGAATGCAACCCCAGCATTCCCACCTGCCCCCACAGGGCAAGAGAAATGAGAAGAGGCATTTAATGGTGGCCTTTGGCCACTGCTTAGGGGAACCAGTAGGAACAGAGAGCAATCTAAGGAGTAATCACTAGGTAAGGAGCTCGCCAGTCTTTGCCTTGGGCCTTTCCCGGATTTCTTGGGAAACTCCCAAGGCAGGAGGACTACTAGGCATATCTTAGAGCTGAAAGACCTTCTTCCGGGAAGCCCCCTTCACTCTGGGAACCCCACGAGAGGGCGTTGCTTTAGGAGTGAAGGGGAGAGCGTAGGATGGGTGATCAAGGAAGCAGATAATGGAGGTGAGCAGTAAGAAGATCAGGGGGCTAAATTCTCTGCATCGGAGGGACCAGTTTACATATGGACCAGTATGGAGCTGGATTCCTTTCCAGAGGCCTCTGTGCTGGCAGAGGCAAGGATTTATAGTGGTCGGGGCTCTGTCCCCTCCCTCTTCCATTAGAGACCTCTCTCAGCAGGGTCTCTGTATACCTCACTGTTGCTGTTCTGGTTTGAGAGTGGCTGCATACCTAAGGTGAGCAGCTGAGCAATTACCCAAAATTGCAGTCAGAGCACACCCCCACACCTACCCTGCAGGCAGGTGAGGATGTCCCAGAGACTCCCGCTCTCTAGCCCTTTTCAAATGAGCATCAAATTCCATACAAGACAAAAGCCCACAGGGAGAGAGAGAGGGAGGGAGAGGGGGGTGGAGGGAGAGAGAGAGCAGGGCTTGACTGGGGAGCAGGGCGCCCTGAAGGGAGAAGGGTCTGTCTGGGACATCTGGAGGGAAGAGAAAGGAGAATGCACGCAGGTCAGATGAGTCTGAGCTCTGGGAGACACTTGTCCCTGTGCTTCTCAAGGGACACTTCTAGTGCAAAGTCCTCCCACTTCCTCTCTCAGGACCCCCAAGTGGGCCAAGTGACTAATGTCTGTTCCTGAAGCTGGCTATGGTATAGCTGCTAACATCAGGGCTGGCCAATGATCCCAACAGCCGGCCATGTTCTAATGTGTGCTTCCAGAAAGCCTCCTTCCCTGTCCTTCTGCTGACCAGCCTCACTTCGTGCTTCACACCTGAAGACTTTTGTCTCTTCTCTGTTATTTCCCTCACCACAGGGCTGGCCCATGTCTGGTCAGTTCTAAATCATCAACACCGTCCAGTGAGTGTGCTCAGCTGAGGTTGTGTCTGGAAGGCCAAGGGCTAACATCTCCTTGGAGATAGGACCCCCAGCAATGGCCATGAAGTTCTAGACAGTGGGGGAGGGGAGAGGGGTAAGAGGGGAGACAACCAAGGTGTTTTGAGTGACCCCAAACTCCTGTGTGTGTCTAGTTCAGCCTTCCCTCTCTTCCTCCGGCTCCAGACCCAGCCAAGAGGCCAAACTGTGTGAACAAATGGTGCTGTTGGGCCAGGGGCCAATACGGAATCCCCTCAGACAGGCTGGCCAAAGGGTCTGTCCACTGACTTGCCAGGTCTGCAGGGAGCCAGGGGAGGGATGGGCTGGGACAAGCCCAGCTCTGGAGGAGCTGTGGGTACTGAGGACAGGAGAGCCAGGTCTGCCTGGCCTTTGAAGGGCTAACCTTCCTGAGGAGGACACTTTAAATCGCCCCTAATTAAACCATTGCCGGAAGCATTTAACAACTCTATAGGCCTTTTAAGGACTGCCCTTTTGTTAAGCAGCCAAGCTGTTATGCAAAAAGAGAGCTGGCCAGGGCCTCTCACTACTTTTCCTGGGCCCCAAGGCCAGTGGTCTCCAATGCCCAGAGTACCCTCCTACACGGCTCCTTTGGGAATCAAAGACTGGGAAGCATGCTTTGATCTGGAGCAGCCCAGACCTTCCTGCCCCTTCAGATAGAGCACCCCCCTCCTTGCAGAGGGCTTGAGCCTTGGGGTTTTGCACTCTCACTCTTTCCAATGGAATTTCATGGATCGCGCTCTCTCTCTCTCTCTCTCTCTCTCTCTCTCTCTCTCCCCTCTCTCTCTCCCCAGGACTTCCAGAAGCTGTCTTGGGTGATAGGAGTTTCCAGGGCTGCCCTTGTCCCCACATAGCCCCACCCCCTGAGCCTGCTCTAGGGCTTCAAGGCACTGTAACCCAGGCAGAGTCCTCAGGAGATTGTTACCTGGAAATTCTTAGAAATTCAGGAGTTACCCCTTCCTTGGGACCAGGATTCACTCTGACAATCTGCCAGGGAAGGGCTGGGAGGCACCTTATTCCTGCCATTCCTTCCCCAGGTTCCTTCCTTGTCCCAAAGCGAGACGGAGCGTAGATCTGACTCGGCTGTGGGCAGAGCTCTCCGAGCTCTCCAAGTTACTACATCCTGTGCACGCTTTAGAACAAGAACCCCTCTCTGTAAACTGGAGTTCCTAGAGAACAACAAATGGCAAGCTTCCATTTGGTCATTTAGCTTGACATCAAAACCTTCCTCCTTGCTGAGCACATGTGCTCTCTTATTTTGTCTCCAGGGCAGTCTGAAGGACACTGGAAAGCCCCCCTCCGATGTACAGAAAAGAAACTGGGTGAAGCCAGGAAGGTTTGTGGAGCTGGCCTGGGTCAGTGGCAGGTCTGAAAGCCACTCTACTCTCTGGTCACACAGCTTCACAGACAGCTGTGAAGTGGGTGCACTGTACAAGGGCATCTGGGCTGGGCAGAGTCTGCAGCACAGCTCCCCATGCCCCTTGTGGCATGTGGCTTGGCGCTAAGTTCTCATTGGCTGGCAGGAGTGTTGACTGAATGTGTTGACTGAATTCCTCGTTTCCTAAGGCCAGCTCGAGCTTCCATCCCTTGGGAGCGAAGGTGGAGCTTACCAAATGGACCCTCACAGCTTCCTGCCAGGAACTGTTGGCTTTCGCCGCATCATTACCTGAGGGTGGGGGTGGGGGTGGGGGTGGGGGAGGTGTGAGATGACTCAGGACTTGTGTGGGATCACACAGCTAGCCAATGGAGAGGCCCAGACATCCTCCTAATCTCTTGGGCCCTAAATTGGCCATTGTTGGGGCTGGTGAGGTGGCTCAGGAGTTAAGAACACCCAGTGCTCTTGCCCAGAACCTAAATATGTTCCTAGCTCTCACACTGGCCAACTCACAACCACCTGTTGCTTCAGCTCCAGAGGATCAAATATCTCTGGCGCACACGCACACACACACACTTGTGGGCATGGTGGTACTCACTTTTAACCCCAGCACTGGAGAGGCAGAGACAGGCAGATCCCTTTGAGTTTAAAAGCCAGCCTGGTCTACATAGCAAATCTTAGAATAGTCAAGGCTACATAGTGAGACCTTATTTCAAAAATAAAATGTAAAAATAGGTGTTGGGGCTGAAGGGATGGCTCAGCAATTAAGAGCACTGGCTGTTTTTGCAGAGGACCTGGATTTGGTCCCCAACACTTACATGGTGGCTCGCAACTGTCTGCAATCCTAGTTTCAGGGACTCTGATGCCCTCTCTGGCTTTCAAAGGTATCAGACATGCCTATGGTGCACAGACATACATTCTGGGAAAACACCCACAAAATAATAATGAAATAGCTATAAATAAATAACAAAGTGGCTGAGCATTGTTAATTTCTGTAGTCTGAGCACCATGAAGTGACTGGCACAAAGAGGCTGAGAAGCCAGGCTGAGACACAGTCAAAGGGAAAGGCGGGTAGAAAGGGACACTGATCCGCTGCGGAGTCAGGCTACAGTGAGGGGACACAAACGGCAAGCCGTGAGCTGTACAAGGCCTGAGGGTGAGTAGGTAGCTGAGGGACAGAGCTGACTGGGGCTGAGCAAGGATAGGGTGTGGGGAGGGGAAGAGAAGCTGCCGGAGCTAAAGCAGACTTGTTTCTGCACTGGGCTAGCCGCTCAGCCGTGTCCGGGGCGCCTTGTTCTGTCCCAACAGGCAAGGCAGGCATTCAGTTACTGACAAGGAAATGGAGGGTCAGAAAAGGGAGCTGACTTGCCAGAACCTTCCAGCCCGAGTGTCGAGCCCAATTCTAATCTGCAACTCAAACCCTAGAAGTCAGCTATTTGGTTGATTTCTACTAATTCTTTTCCCTTCCTTTTTTGATGATCCTACGAATTGGACTCTGGGCTTTGGGCATCCGAGGCCGATACTCCACCACTGAACTGTGTTGAGCTCCAACCCCCCAAATTAGCAATTTGGATCACCAATTCAGATGAGAATATGGTGGGCCCGGCCTCACTGTTGGGGGCTGCAGCCTGGCTACCCTCCCCCAAAGCTGGTTGGCCCATCATTTTGAAATCTCAAAAGCTCTGGACGGAAATCCAAAAAGCCTCCCCAGCAATGGCCCAGGTGGGCAGGCTGTCAGCTGGAGGCTGGCGCCTACGCGCTAGAGGATTGCCCAGAACAACTTCCATGAGAAAAGGGGTTTAGGGGCTCTGGGCAGACCCTGCTGGGAACCATCAATGCTCTCTCTCAGGGGTGCTGAGGGAAAGAGCTGGGCCTGCTGGGACCTGGAGGAGCTCCACACCCTTTTCCCCACAGCTGAATATCCCCTCTGACCCTGGCCTGGGGTGCCGTGTGTGTTTTCTTTAAAAGTAGCCCCCCCCACCTTTTTACCCACTTAACAACACTTATACATTGCTCTTTAAAAAATGAGTATCATTAACTCTAGGGGTGGTGATGTATACCTGTAATCCAGCACTCTGGGAATCGGAGTCAGGAGGATTAGGATATTAAGGCCACCCAGGACTACCTAGTAAATTGGACCCCAACCTGGGCTGCATGAGACCTTATTTCAAAAAAAAAAAAAAAAAAGTTACACTTATCGTTAGGGTCGAGGATGTAACTCGGGGTCAGGCACGGGCTTGGCCTGAATGACACACATGCTGGCACACATGCCGCATGCGCAGACTTCCATGATCAATACAGCCTTTCATAAAATGAAATTACTGATTCACCGAACAAGCTCTAAGATGTGAGGTTACAGATGGGGAGCCTGGGACATCTCCCCCCGACCCCCGATGGGGACCATCTTTGAGAAGACTGAGCTTAGTTAGAAAGTGGCTGCTTCCAGGAGACTACCTTGTTTTCTCTTCTCATGCTTGTGCAGGGCTTGGTTCCTCGCGGGAACAAGTGGCTGTCCCTCATGAAGTGGGTGCAGGCAGAGATAACTAAGTTGCTCTGGGCCTGGCCCAGATGTAGGGAGGATTGCACACAGCCTGCTCTGCGGCGGTTCATTAAGAAGAACGAGGGCCTGGCAGGCAGGCCTGCTGTTTGTAGGAAAACAATGAGTCAGCCCTGGAAGGAGAGGGGGTTGTGAGTCCGCCTGGGAAGGAATGGGGGAGTGGTCCCAGTGGCCAGGTGCCCCGCCCCCAACCTTTCCCAAGCTTGCTCTGCCGATCTCCCAACGCTCTGTCTTCCCCCCACCCCCATACCCTTGGTCTTTAGGAGGTTCAACTAATTTCCTTTTTCTGTTGTTTGGCTGTGATAGGAAAAGTATTGAAAAATAGAAAGTGCCCTAGACAGGAAAACACTCTGAAAGCTGAAACCTGAAACCCAGGGGCCTGCGCCAACACTCCAGTTGGAGGCTGCCGGCTAGCCAGGATTCGTTCTGGGCCCCAGTCCCAGGCTCTGCTTGAAGTGGTGCCTGAAGCCCCTTTAGTGGAGATGAGGACTTGAGGAGGACGGTGGGTGATCACACAGAGGGGGAGAGGCGGACAGATCCTGTGGGAGGCTCACTGGGACTGGTCCCTAAGTGGGAAACTTTGGACAGTTTCTTTTTATATTTATTTATTTATTCCTTTACTCATTTGGTGCTGGGGATGGTACCTAAGATCTCATGCATGATAGGCAAATGCCCTCCCTACCTGTGAAATATACCCCTACAAAGACTTTTAAAAATATTCCCATTACCGAGGTACTAGCATTACCACGCAGTCCCATGGTCTCCATCAGAGCCACATGAGGATATGGGACAATTGCCTAGCACAGAATTTACTAATGAGTCAATGTGGATACTCCTGGTGAACCCTATTGGGCCACAGTGGTTGTCACAAACCTCCCCAGTCTTCTCCTGTCCCCTCTAGTTACCCAGGAAAGAGTCTTCTCTTGGTGACAACAGGGCAGAAGGACTTGGCTGGAAATTACCAAGCAAATTCATTTATTCATCAAAAGCTTACTGGGGTGCCACTTAGCCAGACTCCAGAGATGGGGCGGTTGGGGAGGCCCAGGATCTGCAAAACCAGCTGTGTGAACAGATAACTTCTCTACAATAGAGCATTGACCCAGCCTTGTCTGCCCTGTGTGCAGATAGGATGCTGCTATCTGCAGGGAGGACACTGAGGGGCCTGGCCCGACCTGAGGGTCAGGAGGTTTTTCCAGAGGTGGTAGAGCTGGGACTCAGCCAGGCTTGGGCTACTTGGGAGGCTGAGGCAGGAGAATGCAAGGCCAGCCTGGGAAACTTAGTGAGACCCTGTCTTAAAGAAAGTAGAGCCAGGCTTGGTGCACACATTTAATCCCAGCACTCAAGAGGCAGAGACAGATGGATTTCTGTGAGCTCAAGGTCTATAGCAAGTTCCAGGCTGAGTCTCCTCCGTAGCGGATATACAGCTTCCAGGAAAGTTTTCCAAGTGTATGCAAGGTCCTAAAGTCACAATGCTCAGGAAAAAGGAGAGAGAAAGAGAAGTACCTATGGTGACTCTATGGAGACTGGGCCTTGGGAAGGCAGTGTGGTGCGAAGCAACCCTCCCAGCTCATCTGCCCTCCAACCACTGCGTTCATTCCAGCTGCAGGACTGGGTCGGGATCTAAGAAAGTGGTAGTTATACCCTTAATCTCCTAGGCCAGGGAGCCAGAGTTTTCTCCACTAAGCAATGGGGAGCCAGCAAAAACTTTGGAGAGAAGGCAGGGCACAGTCTGGCCTGTGCTTTGGTACAGAAGTCACAAAGGAAGCTGCGGCTTGATTATTAAATGAGAACTAATGACAATGGAGTCAGGCAGTGGAATTGCCAAGGAAAAGACCTTCAGGGGCGCAGAGGATCCAGCCTCAGCTCTGCTCTGGCTTGGACTACACAGAGCAACCCCTCCTCAACCTCTGACCAGTGACACTCAGGCAGTGACTGTTCATTCGGTTCACATCAATCCAGCAACACTATGTGCAGGGCCTGGGATAGGAAGAAGCCAGTCCCTGCCTGGTTGGGGGCAGGAGGGAGCAGCAATTACCCAACAGCAGCAATATCACATAAGCTGCTCTCCCTGGCTCCCTAGACAAGTTTCCCTTTGGACTCCTCTCCATGCCGCCAGTTCTCTCTGGTCCTGGGAGACACCTGCCATCTCCCAAAGGAACAGGTAAAGGCCTGGGCACGCAATGCAGTATTCACTTAGTGTCACCAAGTGTTTCCTGAGACTAATTAGCCTCAGCAGAGAATAACTCCTCCCAGCTCCTACTGACTCACTGTGAACCCCGACCAGATTCTTTAATCGAACTAAAGCTTCAACAGCTGGCCTTACAGTATCGAGAGAAAGCAAAGTCTGACCCGATGGACCTGTGCAGTGAGAACACTTCCACCGTGGGTTGAGCAGTGGTGACTGCCGAGCCTTCAAGGCCTTAGCCCCATGTCCAGAGGGGCAGAGATTGCTTCGGCTGCCAGTTACCAATTACCAGTCCAATTATGACCAATTACCACAGCTATCTGGGACTAAAAGACTCAAGTAGGAGAGATCTGGGTAAGGTGGGGGTATCTTACATTACCAAGAGCCCTGTGGCTACTTTGTTGGCAGGGACACCAAGGCGCTTACAGGCAAGTCCAGGTCGGGGAAGGTTGGACCTTGGGAAATGATTCCCCTTTTCAGAAGTCAGTAAGTGTGGGTGGTTCAGGCATGAGAAACAAGGAGAGGCCTGGGAGCGCTGAGTGATAACGGGGTTATTTGCAGAGGGGTTAGTTTTAGTTCTTGGGCTTATATATTTCCTCTTCCTCTTGGCTCCCAGATTTACAAAGCTTTGTTGGGGAGCTTCAGCTGCCTCCTGTGTGCCTGCGTCCTCTCTTGGACATAAGCTAGGATGGGACTCAGGAGGCAAAGGGACAGCTGAGGCCGGGGTGTGGTGCTGCCCAGCAGCCCCAGTACAAGGTAGCACAGGTCACAGCAGGCAGGGTTTCTTCCTTTTATTTCTGGCAAGGACTGGAGGAGGGGAGTTCCCCTTCTCTGTTTGTTTTGATTCTGTTGTTTTCTTACAGGCAGGAAGGAAGGCTGCCATCACTTTTTCGGTTCTGTGAACAATAAAGGCAGGCAGGAGGATGTTCCCTCGCCAGGCCCACACCTTCTCCTCCCTCCCCCCACCCCGCCCCATGAGGCCCCCACTACCAGGATCAGGCCCCACTGCGTAGAGGGGCTGGCTTCACCTTTGGATTTCTTTGACTTCTTGGGGGCCTGTGTGTAAAAATGGGAGTCCTCACTTTCCCTTTGCAAGGTTGTCAAGGGAAAAATCAAGACAAAAATACAAAGTTGAAAAGGCAAAAGGAGACTGCACTGGACATGCAGAAGGTTCCAGAAGGGTCCTCCCGTGGTTTCCTTCCCTTGGGGACATAAACTTTTGGCCCAGAGCACAGTAGGGCTGGAATTCTTCTCATACCATACCAAGCCGGTCCCTTCCACAGCAGACCTGCGAACGCTGGCCTTGTCAGACTTCTAAAAGGCTTGAGAAACAAGAAATGGATGACAGGTGAGTCCCAGGGCTGCTTGGTTCCTGGAATTGTTCTTACTCTGTTGGCAGAAACGCTGAGCTTTTCCCTGAACATGTCCTGGCTCCGTAGTCTCTGGCACTCCATGCTTCCTCCCTCCAGACAGAGGCCTTCTCCTCCCTCTCCCCGCCCACTCCCTCTTTTCTCCTCCTACCTTCTTGAGACAGGGTCTTGTTATGTCTGTCTGACTGGTCTGGAGCTCTATATGTAGACTAGACTGGTCTTCAACTTAGGTCTATCCTCCTGTCTCTGCTTCCTGAGTGCTAGAGCACCCCTCCCCCCACTTCTGCTTCTTGCTACCCAGCCCTGGCTGTCAGGTCTGTCCTCCAGCTTGTGTCGCTCCTACCTCAGTGGTGTGAGATTGCAGGCATGTAGCACTCTGTCAGTACACTGCTGTGGCGGCTCACCAAAGAAGACATGTGAGCATTTTCATAGGTGGAACCACTCTCCTGGCCAGCGCCATACTGGACAGTAGAGTCCCGAGTTCCCGAGCACAGGTGCTTTTGTTGATCCAGAACTCCTCAGATGTTCTACCGATACTGCAGGCAGATCATTAGCAATCAAACATCCCCCACATAAATCCAACATCTGCAGACAATACAACACGCCAAGATCTAGGCTAGCCCCTCACCCAACAATGCACAAAACAATTATTTTATACATAAACTAAAAGTCAACTTTCACAACATACCATCACGACTGGGCTGCATCCTGGGAGCAAGAGGCTGCCCTGGCCTGACATACAAGGAGTCCCAGGGGCTCAGGCTGTCCCTACTGTACCCTATCTTGCTCTGAAACTTGGCCAAGTGTTATCTCAGCATCTTGGTCTGCTATGTGGTTCCTAAGCTCTTGAAATAAAAACTCCTTTTACATTGAATATGGTTTATAGACCTGATCTTACGTGGGAGACATTAGCTTGTGGAAGAGGCTAGTTTTTAGGAGGCTAAAGGCTCCCAGGGATGCTGGGAGCCTGGGTATCAAAGGGTCCAGATACGTCTGGAAAAGGATGAGCCTTTATCAGCCTTCCTGGGATGTCAGAACCAGCAGTCAGAGGCCCAGACACAAACACTCTCCAATGCCTGAAAAGAAGGAACAGTGTGTAGCTTTCTCGGGTGCTGTGCCTATCCTCAGCCACCTGCCTGGCTTGACTGACACCAACCAGCTCTACAGTGTTCACGTCCTACCTCACTTCTCTGGGCCCCAGTATTGTCATCTGTAAAATGGCATCAATTTTACTTACAAATTTTTGTGGAAATGAGATAAGGGATTCATTAGACAGTTGGTACTTAGCAAATACGACGGTTCTAAACAAACCAGAGGGCTGGAGACATGATTCAGATGGTAGAGTACTTGCCTGGCATGTATGGAGCCTCTGGTTTGATCCCTAGCCCTGAATAAAACCAGGTGTAGTGCTACAGCCTGTAATCCCAGCACTCAGGAGGTGGAGGCAGCTGGGTCAGAAGTTCGAGGTCATCCTCTAACATAGTGAGTTTCAGCCAAGCCTGGAATATGTGAGACCCTCTCTCAAAGTAAGCAAACAGACCAACCCATGATGACCCCAGCTTCAGGTCTTGCTACTTGCTGTCCCCATCAGGAATGATGTCCTGTGTCCTCTCCACCCTTCAAGCTCAGCACCTTCTGGGACCCCCTCCTGGCCACCACAAACCTGTCCTTGCACACAGCTTGGCCCAGAAAGTGTGCTTCTCCATGTTGTCACCTGGCCCTCCTCTCCTTGTGGTTTGCTGGCCGGGCCCAGCCCCCATTCCTAGCACAGACTCCTCCACCCAGCCAGGTCCACAGCACCGGTTCCCAACCACATAAAGGAAGCGCTCGGAAAAGCCATAAACTCAAGGGCTGAGTGGGATGTTTGTCAAAGCAGGACAGATCTGCAGCCAAGGGACGTGGAGGGAGCGTGCTGGGACCCAGAGGAAGAGGCATTTCTGGGGAGAAGGGATGAGTTTGGAAGGGCTGGCTCAGGCTGGGCGGGAAGGAGGCCCATTAACACTTTGGCCCGGCAGACCGTGCTTCCTCCGCACCTCAGCCAGCCGCACACAGGCATGTTTGTCTGCCTCTCACTGCTGCACTGTGTTCTGTGTTCGCAGCAGCCCAGGTGGGAGGGTGTTGCCCGGGCACAAATGCCCTTTATGGGTGGGAGTGCAGGGGAAGGCAGCTTCTCCTGAGCCGAGACCACCCCCAGTATTCAGAATTCAGACCTTACCCTGGAGTCGCCACCCTTCTGGCAATGTTGGCGTCGGCTGCTTGAGCCTGGGCAGTGGTTGGCATTGTTTCAAGGACCCCGGGTACCATGGGTGAAATCCCAGGAGAAGGCTAGAGAGTCCTAGTGAGGGCTCCCTCCAGAGTTCAGGACAGGGATGACTCAGCCTGTTGCCAGCCCCTAGGTCTAAGGTGAAAGATGGTCAGGAATGGGGTGGGAGGGGTGTGTGTGGGGGTGCTGCAGTATTGAAGAGGGAAAGAAGAAACACCCAATCTCTACCCCACACTCCTTCCACAACCCCAGGAACGGAGCCTTGAGGGACAAGGTGATGCCGTGCTCTGGTCCGTGGAGCTAGCCCTTGATAAGGGCCTTTTATCCTTACAGGGTCTCTGGTGTTCTTCCTCAGGCCAGTGGGTGAGAGAAGTCACACATCCCACAGACAGACCCTGCCAGGCCCCACTGAACTTCCTTAAGCTCCTCCCTGCCTCCCCTGGGCCTGCCACTGGTTTTTAAAATTTCCATTTCATCTATAGACAGGTTCAAGCTTGGGTTGGCAGCCTGTCAGTACCTCCTGGAGACAGCCCAAGGACCTGCAGCCCTCAGCCAGGGAGTCTCTTATGGAATTGTTCTTTGTGGAAAGGGAAGGTGGGGTGTAAAATAAGAGAGAGCTCATATGCAGGCCTTAGCTCCTTGCAGGTCATGACTCCAGGCAGGTAAGATCTCTCTGTAGAGATCATTGTCTGGCTTTTCCACTTAGGGAGACTGAGGCAGGGGGAAGAAAGATCCTATTGGGTGGCATTTGTGGCCCACTTTCCTGGTGGTTCTCTCCAGCTGAGGGCTGGTCGGGGAGGGCTGGTGGGGGTGGGGATGCTGCCGAGACCTCAGGATGTGAGATGAGCTTCCCCACCCTCTGCAGTCCCTTGGGAAAGTGACACAGCCTCCAACCACAGCCATTGACTGACACTGGCTCTGCTCAGGGAAATGGATTGGGTTTACTCCAAGAACAGCCCGGACACATCACGCAGAGCCAAAGGCCAAGGCAGGTCCCCCGCAGCTCCTTCTTCTCCAGCCCCTTAGGCCACCTTACAGGGTAACCTCTACCACACAGGGCAGCACCTTCTCCCTCACTGCGCAGATGTTCGTGAAGACACACCTGGCCCACGTACACTCACCACCTACACAGACCCCTCCGGTAGTAGAACTCAGGAATCTGAGCCAATGTCAGTTGCAGCAGCGCCCCCAGAAGCTCCCACCCCAACGATAACCTCCCAGACGAAGATCTTTCAGATCCCTTCTGACCTCGGCAAGCTCACAGGTTCAGACACCTACTGTGCCCCACACTGCATACCCACATCTGGGGCTCCTTGCCACCCAGCACCCTAGGACCCCAGCCTAGATGGAGGTGTATACGTTGCAGGCCATTTTTGTGTAGTTTATGGATTTTGAAAGATGGGGTGTGGAGGTTGAGAGAACGGGAATGTGCGGGTGTCTGCAAGCAGAGTGGAGAGGAAGAGAAGGAAGGAAGAACTCATGACTCACTTCCAGCTTAACAATGTCGCTGCTCAGTTCCACAGGGCGGGGGGCGGGGGGGCGGTAAGGGCCCCATTTGTCAACACAGTTGGGGCGGGCAGGTTGTGGCGCTGGTTGGATAGGGGAGCTAGGAACTTACCCAGAGTCGACGGCTGGCTGCACTCTGGGGATGGGGGGGGATCCCCAGTGTTTGTTTATGTCCTGCACAATTACCTGGGTACTGTAACCATCTTGCCCATGGCTGACCAAACATGGCCCCCTGGCTCTCCTGTCTATCCTTACCAGCTCCCCAGGCCACTCACAGCTCATCCCTGTTCCTCTCTGTGGGGTCCTCCTGCTGCTCACCTGCCTCACAGGTCTAGGTCTTTGTTCTGGCTGTCGGGTGCACCACCCTGACTCTTCTGTTCCTTCCTGCCTCCACTTCCTCTCACAACTCACTCTCCGGACCCACTGCTTTCCCTAGTTTTCTGAAAGATGAGCCAGTTAGCCTGTGATCTCCTAGAGGGCTTTATTTATTTATTTATCTATCTATCTATCTATCTATCTATCTATCTATCTATCTATTTGCCTCTAAGACCTCCAATTCTGAAAGCGACAGCAGGGAAGAGAACAGGACTAGGAAGGCTAGGAAAGCTCTCCTTGGGCTCTGTAGTCTAGCAGCAGATCTCCTTCAGCAGTCCACTCTGCCCCACTCTGCAGATCTCATAGGCCAAGACAGTAGAGCTTGCTCACTGGGCCACACCCCACCCCAGGGCTAGGGGAAGCCCAGCCACTGGCTTAATGGGCAGGGCAGGGCTCTGTCTACCCAGCACTTTGGGGTCAAGCCTGTGCTAGCTTCTCTTTGAGTTCACTCATGCCTACAGCAGCTTTGTGACTTTTGGGCTCCCGTTAACCTCTCTACACCTGAGGCACGGAGAGCAAATGGGTAAGCAGGAGCCCTCCAACCCATGTTCCTTCTTCTTACTGGTCCTTAGCCCCCTCTCCTCTGCAGTGCTTACTCTCTCAGTTTGCCTGAGCCTCCTAGGTTTCTCTCCAACTTCCTTTGCTTTATCTGTCTGAACCTCTGCCTGTTTCTCCATCACCACCTAACTACCACCATTTGCTTAATGGCATCCAAGGGTTCCTCCTTCCTCACTCTGAGTAGAGTGCAAACGAAGAATGCCCATGGTTAAGGACATTCCTGTGTGCTGTTTCTCCCAGGGAGCTGGGCTTAGCACACGCTAATGGGGCGGAGGCCTTTTCTCTCTTTTTCATTTCTCCTTATTGTGTGTTAGTCTCTGTGGGGTGTGTATGTGTTTCTCTGTGTGTGTCTGTGTGTTTCTCTGTGTGTGTGTCTACGTGTGTGTATATATGTTTCTGTTTGTGTGTGTGTGTCTGCGTGTTTGTCTCTGTGGGGTGTGTGTTTTTCTGTGTGTGTGTGTGTGTGTGTGTGTGTGTGTGTGTGTCTGTGTGTGTTGCCATGTGTTTGGAGGCAAAAGATAACTTTGGAGTTGATTCTGTCTACCTTTATTTAGATTCCCAGTGTGGAACTCAGGTTTCCTGGCTGGCCTGCCCTTGATTTACGGCAATCAATGACCTTGAACATCAGGTCCTCCTGCCTCTACCTCCCTATTACTGGGATTACAGGTGAGTATCATCCTTCTTGGTTTATCTGCTGCTTTGTTTATGTTACACAAGTACTCTTATCAACTGAGTTACATTCCCAGCCTTGTGGAGGGCTGTTTTTAGACTTGGAATCTCAGACTAGACAGAGATGTGTCCTTGGTGTCAAGAGGGCCTACACTCTCGGCTGTCTCTACCTCTCTCTGGTGAGCTCACTCCCCCCACCACACACACATAGACAAAGCAGTTGACTCCCTTCAGAGCCTGCAGAATTCCCATTACAAATGAGGATGGAAATGTACACAGGAAATACACACAGCATACTCTCCCTACAGCACACACTCAAGTGTGTGATCCCAGCCCACAGAAAGCATGTGATTATTTAGTAATAAGTCATATTCCAACCCCACGCCTCAATTCCTGATTTTTTGGGGTCTCCAACCCACTTCACTCATCTTGGTAAGATCTGTAATGTCTCAGTGTCTGATGCAAAGTCTGGCTGTGATCTGAAGTCAAGGCTGGATTCCTCCACAGGTTCAGTTTTCCTGGAAGATAAGGTCTGACTCAGACCCTGGTGTGTAGATGCTGGTGAGAAGCATTTCTAGATACAGGAGATGGGTGTCCCTTGGAAGGGCTGAGTCAACTCCTTTCCACAAAGAAAAAGCTGTTCGTGCAACTGGAGATGGTGGTTGTCATGCAGAGTTGGGGCACTAGGCTGGCAGTTGCATTTGACTATAGTCTTGAGCCTGGTCACATGGTTGCTTCAGCCAGTGAATATGAGTTGAATGGATGCTTGCCACCTGCAGGAAGAAGGAGCAAGCAATAAGACCTAAGGTCTGGGTTTCCCTTTTGAGCTGCAATTCTTCTTCAACCTTTGTCTCCTAGTGAAGACAGCAGAGCTCAGAGTCTGCCAGGGATTTAAAATGCTCTGTTTTGTCTTGTCTTGCTATGGATCCCCTGGCTGGCCACGAACTTGCTCTATAGCAGTAGACTGGGCTCATGATTCCTGCCTCTGTCTCCCAAGTGCTGCTGGGATTACAGGCATGGACCCACTACATCAGTTTCTTTGCTATTTTAAGCCTCCCAAGTATTTGGGATTTTGTTTTGTTTTGTTTTTGTTCTGCAGAGCTAGGGAGGGAAGCCATGGCCTTGAGTGTGCTAAGCAAGTGCTCCGCAGTGAACTGCATCCCAGCCCTGAAATGTTTGTAGCTATAGTGTAAGTTTTCCCCTCCTGCCTGCCACTGCTGCTTGATGGGGTGATGGGAGCGTGATACCTCACGCACAGACAGGGTCAGCTAAGGGCCCTGAACGTGCTGCATCCCTCCCGCTCTGTCTTCTAATGCTATGTCATTCATTATGTCACTTCAAGCCAAGCCACAGAATTCTACCCAGACCTGCCTAGTGTGAGAAACAGAGGCACACGGGCGATGGGGATGACAAACACTTGTGTAAACAACTGTCATGTGATGTGCTATGTCCTTAGCGCCCATAGGAGTCCAGGCCTAGGCAAGCCCAGAGGAGGAAGCAGTAAGAACTGCGATGCTCAGAATGAAGTCTAGCCTGGATGTGAAGGGTTAGGTTGAGTCTTCAAGCAGAGTGAAGACGGCGGAGCATCTGTATCTAGGAAAGCCACTGCCCACTCAGCGCCTGCTGTGTGCTGGATACCAAAACAGGCACACCAGCAGTTCTCCCTTCATAAGAGGCTAGTAGCTATAGGCCGTGTACTGTTGTCATCCCCATTTATAGATGAGAAACCAAAGCCACTGAGGTGGTAAAGCCCATCAAGGATCGGGCAGCTGGAAAACGCAGTGTGGGTACTTAGACCCAGAGGAGAAACAACCCCAACTGGCTATCTGTCTCGTGTCCCTCTCTCCCAGGGGCTGCTTTGTCTAAGATTGCAATCCACACTCCTCTCTGTGGTCAGAGAGAAGTTTCTGGTCAAGTCAGGCTTCTGTTCATGAACCCTCTGTGGCTCCCTGCTACAATCTGGACAAGGCCTCGCACTATCCGACAGACACCTTTAGCTTCTGCTGAAAGTCTCTGGCTACACCAGTCCCCAGGGCTTTGCTTGTGCCAAGCATCCCCTGCCATTTGTGCTGTGAGTTTTGTCCCAGTTGCTTCTTCTATGAGAACGCCCCTTCGTAACATGTCACCTGCCCATACCTTCCCAAGTTCAGCCCAGAGCCCCCTGTTGGGCCAAGACCTGGGAAGAGTGTTGAGTTGCTTTGACGTGGTTTGAGTGACGGGATGAAAACAATTCACCACTGGGGTGCTGGCGTTTACTGGTATGTGATCCACAGACTTTTCATCACGGGGCACGTGCTTTATGGTACAAGTAAACATGTTAAAGTGCATGCTAAGTGTCTCAGCACATGGATGAGTCTGGAGCCCAAGCTGTGACTACGGGAGTTGTTGAGGGTGGCTCTTTTGAAACTGTGTTGGGGACAAGTCACTTGACCTCTCTGAGCCCAGGCTTTCCTGTCTGCGAAATGGGCACTATGTTGGTGCCGACAGCACAGGTTAGTAAGGACTCAAGGAGAGAAAACATGTAAAGGAAACCACAATTCCCAGCTCTGCCAAGCTCCAGGGTGGGGAGGGCCCTACTGGGTGGGTCTGAGCTTCTGGAGGGCCCTGACAGAAGAGGCAGGTGGTGGAAGACAGATGTAGACAGACTGTGTGGCTCAGTGGGCTGTGCTGAGACAATCCCAGTGTCTGATAAAAGGCATGGGTCTCTTCTCTGGTCAAGTAAACATAAGAAAAGTCTGTCTCCAGGGAACCACTCCCCCACGAGGGCCAAAGTCCTCAGGGAACAGTCTAGAGGCTCCTTTTATGTGACTGTAAAGTAATCCAGGGCCTGTCAGGGCCGAGGTTGGGTGGCTCTGACGCGAAGGGCGACATTTGTGTGGTCAATGATTACCTTTTATGCTTGGCCATAAGGCAGCTAACTGCCTGTGGATAGTGTCTCTCCACACAACGTCTCAGGAGGGTGAAGCAGTACACCTACGGGGCAGCTTACCGAAGGAGACACGGAGATGTATTCATATGTGCAAACCCTGCTGGAACCTCAGCAGAGGGAACCACTATCATGGCAAGCGCCATACTGGACAGTAGAACCCTGAGCGTCTGAGCTCAGGTGTTTTTATTGATACAGAACTCCTCAGCTGTCCTACTGATAGCACATGCAGATCATGAGCAATCAAACATATTTTACATAAATCTGACTAACACCTGCAGACTATACAGAATGCTAGAGCTAATGCTAAAGGTAGCCCCTTACCCAACAGTGCATAAAACAATTATTTTATATATGATTAAAAATAAACTAAAAATAATCTTCCACAACAGGAGGATACTGTGGGCACAGGGCACGTGTGTGCACGCGCACACACACACACTCACGCACTCCTGTCTAATAGGGACCTCCTCTGCTGAGGTCTCTAGGACATCCTTGCAAAGGCACCCCTGTCTTCCTAGGTGGTCTCTGGACCAGAAGCCAAGGGGCATGGGTGTGGCCCAATGAGTGCAAAACATAAAAGAGTTCTGCCCAGGGTCCGGATCCTGTCCTAGGTAGATCTGTGTGGAGGGAGAGGTGCTGTCACTTGGCTGGGGCCAAGTCTCAAGAATAAGGGTCTTACCATAATTTAAAGTCCACTTAACCAGTGGGCAGAGCAGTTGAGATCTGGTGTGTAGGGACCTGACATGGGACTGAGGCCGGGGACCATGGCTGAGCCAGGAGGAGAACTTGGGTATTCTCCATGCTAACAGACTCTAGAGCTGCGCCCCGAAGGGACCAAACAAGAATTTGAGGGGACAGAAAAGGCCTCATTCGGGGTTACCTCCTTCCTACCTCACCTGTCCAGAGGTACAAGACACCTGTCCCCAGGAGAGTAGTGGCCATCAGGGGTCAGGGCTGCAGCAGAGATGGTCAGATTAATATTCTACCTCTCAGTCGATAAGGGGACCTTTGTCCCAAAGAGACAGGCTGAGGTGCGAGCTGAGGGACGGTTTGCAGATCTCTGGTAGGTCCCCGGCGGAGGGTACGGTTGTGGGGTGCTGAGAGCTGCCATCAGGGGTCTGGGTCCCAGCCAGTTCAGTCTGGGCCCTGCTGTTCTCCAGTGGCCAGATAAGAAAGAGTGACCTCTGTGAGAGCCAACAGAGGCCTCTGGGAGGTAGCCGCATCTGGTGAGAGATATTATTCATTCTCTGTACTCATAAACATCTGAAGAATTGGAGTTGCTTTGAGCCCTAGCCAGAGCCTCCAATCAACCTTTGGTTCTGATAAAGATAAGAGGCCCAAGGTGATAACACACAAACCAGAAACTGTCACCGGGAGCTAATTAGGGTACTAGGTGCTGAGCCTGGCCACACCCGCTGCACCTGACAGGACTCCCCGGGGGAGCAGGAGGACTGGGCTCCATGCCTGTGCTTCATGACAATGTTTTGTCATCTCTTTCTTTCCACCCCTCATTCCTGGCCACTCCCTGCCCCAGTGCTGACGTTACAGCATGAAATAAAAAGCATATTCCAGCGTGTGACATCTGATCCTACTGACACGGGTAGAGCCCAAGGTGGGAGCCAGGAGGCCCTGTTCTAGCCACTGTGTGACCTTGAGACAGTCACCTCTCCCTGAACCACAGTCTCCCACTCTGAACACCAGCAAGGAGGCGGGTGTTCAGTAATCCTCTGCCGGGTTCGGATGGGGTCTAGAGTCTACACTTTGTGCTGTGAAACACTGCAGTCTGTGACATTCAGAACCTATAACTGGGGCCGCCTGGGAATGCGCGGGGGTGGGGTGGGTGGGTGACGCTTGACGGAACCCCAAACCCATCTCTCTTGGGAAGAGCGAAGTCAGGAGGAAGGCTCTACTGTCCCCAGTGCTCCTGGGGTGCTCCCTTGTCCATTGCCTGCCTTTAGCCAGTATTTTAAACTCCATGCTCATTAAATAACGTCATGCTGGAGATGGATGCCAATGGCTCTTCTCCTGGTCCTCCTCGGTGTGCCTCCTCCAGCCCTCACACGTACAAGCATGCCTAAAGCCTGTAGGTGTCCGGGTGCTGGGCCAGGCTGAACCCACTTTGAGCCGGGGAGGTGATTGGAGTGGGTTGGTGAGGATTCTAGCTCCTCCCAGACTGAGCTCAGTATGGATTCCCCTTCATAATTTTCAGGGTCCAACCCCAGAGCAAGGCAAGAGCAGGCACATTCCCCTGGGATCTGGCAGGGAAATGTGGCCTGGTTGTGTAGGGGTGAAGACAGGCAGGAGAGGGTCTGGGGATGGGGATGTGGGACAGAGGCAGGAAGGGAAAAGGGCCTTCCATCCTTTCTACCGCTTACTTCTCCGAATGGCAGTTACTTGTGGGACCAGCCTGCTAGCTAGTGCTGGGTCCAAGGCAGGTGGTGACTCAGGCCAGGCCCAGCACCAGCTCTCACAAGTCTGTGCCACAAGAGAAAGGCGGAGTCACAGAAGGTACCTTAGAGGGCAGTGGCTGGAAGAGAAGAGGTTCCGCCTGCCTGGTGTCTGTGTGTTGGGGTGTTGGAGGAAGGGGGAGTCCTTGGGAAGGAATGCCCCAGGTGACCCTGAGAGAGTAGCAGATGGTAAAAACGTATCACCCTTCAGCCCCACTCAGCTTCAGTTTCCATCTAAACAACCGGTGTAATCAGTGTGCTTTCCTCACAGGCCTTGTGAGAAGCAGATGAATCAGTGTGTATAAAGTTCAGGGCACAGGGCCCGGCTGTTGACAAACGATGGGTGCTGATGTGTGGACATCTGATGTTATGGCAGTGGAGGGTGGGTGTGGGCCGTCTGGGGCAGAGCAAACCGCGTAGGGAAAAAACTAGGAAACTCAAAGGCAGATGAGTCTGCCACCCTGGGAACAGTGTGCACCGGGGCGGGAGTGGGCCGCTCGAGGTGTACGGAGCACCAGCCCAGCAGCAGGGAACAGGGACCCGGCCTGCGTCGTGGTGAAGGGGGTGGAATCGCGCTCCCGGGAAGAGAGACTCTGAGACTGACTACAGGGCTGAGGGAAGGTCCAAGACAGAGGGATTTGGATGTCCGGCTTTCCTTTAGCACTTTAGAACTCCATCTGTCGCTTGTTTGAATATGTATGTGGGCGGATGTGTGCCACAACATACCCTCAAGCCAGGGAACGACCTTTGTGAGTCACTTATGTTCTTCCTCCATGTGGATCTTGAGGATCACACTCAGAGTGTCAGGCTTGGTGGCAAACACTCTAACCCCCTACATCATCTCAGCCTTGGTGCTCTTCCTTCAGGGCTTGGGTAGACGGGAGGGGACCTTGAAGGGTCACCGAAGAGTCTAGAAGTGGGGAGAGGTGGGAGATCACAGAATGGTCAGCACATATGCAGAATTACGGCCTGTTCCAGGGAGGGGTCCCGCAGTGCCATCTCTCAGCCTCTGGTCCCGGGCATCTGGGCCTAGATGAGAACCAGAGAACCAGCATGGTTCTCTGTGGGTGAGCCAGAGGCTGTACCTCACACACCCTGTTCTTACCCAGCCCAGGTCTCCTTCCTAGCTGCCTCAGCCCAAGGCCTGGATGTTTCATACCGTCAGAACTGGGCGTGAGCTTGTGAGAGTCTGTGTGGGTGCATACGGCCTAGTGTGGGTGTGGAGGTCAGAGGACAACGTGCAGGAATCGGTTCTCTTCTTCCACCATGTGGGTGCCAGGGATCAACCTCTAGTCCTCAGGGTCCGCAGCAGCCTCTCTTACCCGGCGGCAAGCCCTCTCACCAGCAGTAGATCAGACTGCTCAAAGCCAGGTCGGCCCCGCCCTCGGACCCTGCGCTGCCCCTCCTCCCAGAGCCCACCAGGACTTGGGCACAACAACAGCTGCCCAGCCTCTGAGTTAAGCAGAGTGAGGAGGAGGACCCGGCAGGACCCGGCCAAGGAGGAGCCCTGAAATTCATCTGCTGAGTCTTGGAGTCACGAGCCTGAGGGTCTAAGACCTATGCAGAAAGATCTGTGGGGAGTTGGTACAGCACCCCTTGGTTGACAGCTCAGGCACGTGTGGAGCTTGCTGGCCAGCCAGCCCTGCCAAAGCAACAAGCAGAGGTTCAGTGAGACCTGCTTCAAAAAATAAGGTGGCGATCTGCCCTAGTGTGGGTTCCTATTGCTGTGATGAAACACCATGACCAAAGTAACTTGGGGTGGAAAGGGTTTATTCGGCTCACACTTCCACAGCACTGTTCATCATCAACAGGAACTCAAACAGGGCAGGAGCTGATGCAGAGGCCATGGAGGGGTGCTGCTTACTGGCTTGCTCCTTGTGGCTTGCTCAGCCTGCTTTCTTATAGAACCCAGGACCAGCAGCCCAGGGATGGAACTACCCATAATGGGCTGGGCCCTCCCCCATCAATCACTAAGAAAATATCCGACAGCCGGATCTTATAGAGGCATTTTCTCAATTGAGGTTCCCTCCTTTATCTTGTGTCAGGTTGAATAAAACTAGCCAAGATCAGATCCATAGAAGGAGACACCCAGTATTGACTTCTGATCTCTATGTGTATACACATAGGTGAGCATACATACACATATAACCCACCCTACACACATATGCTGCACACACATACAGGTACACACATCACACACAACACACACATACAATCCACCCTACACACATACACTTCACACACATACATGTACCTACGTATACACATCATATATCACACACACACACATAGACCACACACACTCCACAACTCACTGTATATACATAATGATACACATATACCACATAACAGTGCTTTACATAGCCCGTATATATGCATACACATACACACACACCACACACTATATATATATCCAACACATATACACACCACACACATACATGCACTGCACAGCCTCGGACATGACAGCTAGATGTACGTGCCTGCAATCCCAGCACTTGGGAAGCTACGGCAAGGTTACAGAATGTCTGCGAGTTAGGCCAGACAGTGAGGCCTCGTTTCAGAGGTGGGGGGGCCGTGGAGAAAGAAGGAGGGAAGAAGAGTGGTTGTGTAGTATAAGAGTTAAAGTGAAAATCCAGCCTAGAACACGCAGCATGAGTTTGAAACCTGACTATCAAGTGACTACTAAGTGTGACTTAGTTCTTCTGTCTCTGGGTGTCAGTTTCCAGAACTATAAAATGGGCACGGGTACACTGTCTCCCTCACAGGGTCATTATTAAAATAATCAGATGGAAACAAATTGTTTAGGAAAGGGTTTTAACGTGGAGTGAACACTATACAGGTGTGTTGGTCCTTGTTGAACAAATGAACTACTATCATCCAGTTATTCCCAGGCCCAGGCTAGTCCACGGTCTGGCAGAGGGAGTGGTAGCATGACCAGTGTCAGCATATCCAAAGTCCCCTGCTGAGTTGGCAGAGGGCCTGCCCTGGCACTTCTTAGCCCCAAAGCCCAGAAAGCGCTGTGCTTCTCGAGGTGTGGGGAGCAGGAGATGGGACTCACAACGTTGTCTGCAGGCCCCACCTATACTCCATGGCCCTTGCCATTGGTGTCTGGTGTCAGCGGTGCCTTATGTCTATGCCTGCTCAGGTTTGAGGGTGCGGGATGTAATCACATGGGTATGCTTGTGGGGACTCCCTGCTCTGACTAGAACCTGAGTCGCTGGTCTGCGCTGACTCCTCAGGCTGGTTCTTAGCTGACTTACAAACTTAATCTAGTCAAAGCATTTCTGGAGGCCCAGATGTGTGTCTCAGATAAACCTGAGGTGCGTCACCTCCGCCTGTCTCAGCTTCCCCTCGTTTTGACACATGCGTGAGAAGAACCACTTCAAGGAAGGAGGGTTTATTTCGGCTCATGGTCTCAGAGATTTCAGTCTGTCGTGGTGGGGAGGGTTGGGCAGAACGTAGATGTTCATCTCATGCTGGCTAGGAAAGCAGTGTGTGTGTGGTGGGGAGACAGCTCAGTGGGAAAGGCGCTATCCGTGCAGTCCCGACCCTGAGCTCTGATCCTCAGAACCCATATGGAACTGATGTAGCAGCCCAGGGGTCCGCAGTCCCAGTGGACCTCTGTGGGGAGATGGCAGATGGAGGTGGGAGTCGCTGGGAGTCCGTGCTCTAGCTAGCCTAACTTACACGGTACTAAATGAGACTCTCTCAAGCGAGGGGGGGAGGGGAGGGGAGACACCTGAGGCTGTCCTCTGACGTCTACACACGTGCCTGTTCTCACACATGCACACAAACGCACACACATACACACTTCTATCACACACAAACACCAAACACATCATGCTGGTTAGCTTTTTTGTTTTGTTTTTTAATCAAAGAAGAGGGAGCCTCAATTGAGGAAAATGACTCCATCAGACTAGCCTGTAGGCAAGTGTGTAAGGAATTTTCTTGATTAGTGATTGATGTGGAAGGGCCCAGCTCACTCTTGGCTGAGCCTCCCTTAAGCAGGTGGCCCTGGGTATTATGTGGAGCCATGGAGAACAAGCCGGTAAGCAGTCTTTCTCCATGGTCTCTGCCTCAGTTCCTGCTTTCAGGTTCCTGTCCTGCATGAGTTCCTGTCTTGGCTTCCCTCAGTGATGGACTGTGACTGGGATATGTAATTTGCTCTTGTTCCGTCTGCTAGCTGCCTGCTGACTACCTCCCATCAACAGCAAAAGCCCCATCCACCAGTGACATCAGCTATGCCTCCACCCTCTTTCCAGAAGGTTCTGTGGTCTTTCACATTTGCAATTCCTCATTTCCAAGGTGTCTTCCTGGCTACCCACCCATGGGCCACGAGCTCGGGCATCCTTAGGTCTCCCCTTGTTGCAGTCATGTGCAGGTGGTAGGAAGGCTGGTTGGGGTTACCCGTGACTCAGTCTGACGACGCCTCCCACCTCTCATTCCCAGCACAGGGCCTCTGGCTAGGGACAGATTTGCTATCAAAAATGGGGATTCCATCTTACCTCCCACGAGGCTCAAAGCTGCTCCACACAAACCTCCTGCTTCCTGGTATACCTCCTCTCCTTCCCAGGCTTGTTTGGACCCTGGGTGAGAGGGGAGCCCAGCACTGTCCTGTAGAGTTCTGAGCACCGTGTACTAACAGGCTCACACAGAATGTGGGTCAGGGGTGGAACGTTCAGTTTGTAACGAATTTTTTTTTTTTCTTTTGAGTTGCACTTTGTGTTTTGCTGCACGAACCTGAATGTTCGCACCCCACTGTCTTCACAGGCCAGCAGCTGGACATGGTCTACAGTGGGAACAGGGATCACGGGCACTCCTTGTTGTTTTAAAAGACTTATTTGTGCATAAGCACGATTGGGTGTGGGTGTGTGCACACAAGTGCAGGTGCCCATGGAGGCCAGAAGGTGTCTGATCACCTTGACCAGCCTTTGCTTTTCCTCTCTCCCTCCCTCTCCTCTCCCTCCCTTTTTTTTTTTTTTTTTGAGATAGGGTTTCATGCGGCCCAAGGCTGGCCTAGAAGTCAATGTAACTGAAGATGACCTTGAACTTCCGATCCCTCTGCCTTTACCTCTCGTTCTGGGGTTCCAGTTGTGTGCCAACATGCTCTGGGGTCTTAGGAGCCATTCCACAGGAAATGACGACACATTGAGGATCCAGGCAACTGCCGTGGAAGTAAGTGATTGCTGTGGACACATTTTTGGAGAGCTGAGATTTTGCAAAATGCCACAAACATTTCCATGAGCATAGGAGATGATTTTAAGAGATGATTATATTTATTTAGCATGTGTGTGCGTGCGTGTGTGGTGCCACAGCTGGTATGCAGGGGTCAGAGGGCAACTTTCAGGAGTTGGCTCTCCACACAGGTCCTGGGGATAGAACTCAGGTCATCCGGCTTCACAGCAAGCGCCTTTTGCCCACTGAGCCATCTTGCCGATCCCATGGCACGATTTTAAATACACCCACACACTATAGTTGATTAAAGTTTTTGAATTTTCGAGATGAGGTTTAGTGTACCCCGGGCTGGCCTCAAAGTCTCTGTGTTACCCAGGATGGCACTGAATTTCTAATCTTCCTGCTTTTATGCCTTCCAAGTGCTGGGGTCACATGCATGTGCCACCACACCTGGCTTTATGAAGTGCTGGGGTTTGAACCCAGGGCTTTGTGCATGCTAGACAAGCACTCTACCAACTGAGCCCCAGCCCCAGCCCCAGCCCCAGCCCCCCCACCCAGCCCCAGCCTTAGCCTCAGCCCCTGCCGGTTAAATTTGAATGTGTTTTACCAGCAGAGATTCTCTCACACTTGCACAGCCTGAGAGGCAGTCACTGATAGCACTCATTTTCTGAGCATCACACCTGCCAGGACTACTACAGGCTGGGAAAACACAGCAACAAAGGGTACCATAAGGCTTGGCCCAGGGAGGCTGAGGCTCAGGAGATCCTGGGGCTGTTTATGAGAATATGGATAAGTGGGCCAGACCCAAGTCAGCGTCTGCTGATCTGTACCAGGTGTTTGTGCTGGGGAGGTGGTATGGCAGCCGCACCTGACTGGCTCTCAGGCTCTGGGGCTCTATTTTTAGAGGTGTCAGCCTGTAGCCCCTGCCTCCACACCTGCTCAGGTGTCCAGCTGCTGGAGAGGGCCCAGCAAGCCTAGCCACAGAGGGAACCTGTCTCAGCCAGTGCAGCTGTCTCTGCCACACTGTCAGGCTCACCCTTCAAATGGAGTAGCCTCTGGACCTAGCTCACCAGGGTGGGCTGAACTTAGGTCTTCTGTTCTGCTGATCGGATGGGGAAACCCCAGCTCCCCTCCCTTATACGCATGTCTGCAGGTCTAGCTCCCGTCTCCTAGGCTTGGGTGCCCTGAAGGAGGCCTAGCTGTGGAGCCCTCCAGGCCTCAGCTGGTGTGCCATGCCTAGTGCCTGTGAATCCTTACAACAGCCCTTGAGGCCAGTACTGAGACCCACTTCCCAGGGAGGAAGGAAGCGACTGCTCAGTTGGAGCCAAATTCCCCATCTAGGATAGTACAGAGGCGATCCAGCCCCCCACCCCCACCCCAAGTCCCTAGTGACCCTGGGTCCTTAGCCTTTTCTGGTCTCTCGAGTTTTGGTAGAGCTGAGCCTCTCCCTGTAGACTGACAGAGACACTTAGAATCCATTTAGTGGCAGGCATGGGATCTAGCCACATCGTGTACCCTTTGAACTCTCCTCTATTGAAGAACCTTCCATGGCTTTTGACAGGAAGACAAGTTTGAAGTCTTCTTCTGTGGTATGTTGCTCAGTTTTTATGTCAACTGGACACAAGCTAGAGTCACCAGAGAGGAGGGAGCCTCAATTGAGAAAATGCCTCCATAAGATCTGGCTGTAGGCAAGGGCAACAGTTCTCCATCTGTGGGTCATGACCCCTTTGGGGGTCAAATGATCCTTTCACAGGGGTTACATAAGACCATCGGCATATCAGATATTTGAAATTTCAACTCATAACAGTAGCAAAATTACAATCATTAAATAGCAACAAAAATAATTTTATGGTTGGGATCACCACAACATGAGAAACTGTATTAAAGGGTCGCAGCATCAGAAAGGTTGAGAACCATGGCTGAAGGGCATTTTTCAAAATTAGCTATTGATGGGGAAGAGCTCAGCCCATTGTGGGTGGTGCCATCCCTGGGCTGATAATCCGAGGTGTGATAAGAAAGCAGGCTGAGCAAGCCATGAGGTACTAGTAAGCAGCACCCCTCCATGGCCTTCGTATCAGCTCCTGCCTGCGGGGTCTTGCTCTGTGTGAGTTCCCACCCTCACTGCTTTGAATGGTGAACTGTTACATGGAAGTGCGAGCAAAACAAATCCTTTCCTCCCCAAGTTGCTTTTGGTCATGGTGTTCATCACTGTGATAGTGACCCTCAAAACTGAGACAGGTGGGCTAGCATGTGGCTTTCTTGTGCTGCTTTCTCCCCTCCCAGTAAGCCCTCAGCCAGGCTAGGACATATCCTTGCTGTGTCTCAGGCTCTATACAGGCCAGTTTCCTTCTTTGAAATTTAAGAAGGGAGGTCAGAGCAGTTAGGGCTGGATCCTGCAGTGTGCCTCTGCATTCCATGTCATCTGCATGGAAAGAAAAGACACAGCCCAGAGGAGCGCAGTGGTTAAGATCATCCAGCAGGAACCGAGCACAGGTGGGATAGAGACCGGTCCCACCTGAATCCACTCTGCCGTGCAATTCAGTGGGACTGCATAGATCTTGACTGTGTATGACTCAGTATAAGGACCAGGACAGAGGCAAGCTCAGGGGAAGAGACTGGAACACATGCGTGCACATGCCTGTGGGTGCACATACATGAGCAGGGTTCTGATGCCCACCCTGTAGGAGGGTACTGGGACTGTCTGGTCCCTATGAGCTGGGGAGGGTGGAGAAAAGGCAGATGGAGAAGAGACATGGGTGCCTGAAATCCTCATGGCCCCAGTCCTGAACCCTTTGCACTCTGCTGCTGCCTAACCTGACCCCTTCCAACAATGAGCTCCATTTCCTTTTCAAACAGGCAGAACAGGGAAGAGAAAAAGCCATCTGTTCAGCAGTTTCACAGTATCTTTGGGGACAGTGTGGCCCTTCCTATCTCTGGCTCCTCCTCCTTCACTTAACCCCTACTGGAATCCTCACCTGAACCCCATCTTTCCCTGCACTGACTCCCCACATCTGAGCGTTCAGCACTGAGCTGCTTTATAGTGTTCACCAGGCTGCCACCCCGACAAAAAAAAAAAAGAAAAAAAAGGCTGGCTGCTCTGGGGCTGAAAGATACAGGAGGTCTGGGGCCCGTGCTGGGGATGCAACCAGGGCTCCCGGTGTGCCAGGCAGGTGATGACCAACCGCACCCTCACTCGTTTCTTTAAAGAGGAAACTGACATGCAGAGAAGCCCTAGGATTCCCCCAAGATCATACTGAAATTCCAGACTCAAGGAACAGAGAGCTGGTCAGTTGGCTAAAGTCATCTCAAGTCTGGGCTAGAAAGAAGCAAGGGATGGAGCTTCAGGAACCATAGAGCCAGGCTGGCAAGATCCCGTGGTGTTGGGTTGGTAGGTTCCCTGAACCCTTTCATTCTGGATGTGACTTTTCTTTCCCTGAGCTTTGAAGAGGAAGAAAGTGTTTTGTAAATGCACCACATCCCCCGCCTTAGGAAGCATCATTCACATGACTGTGTATGGCCTTGGTGTTGTAGACAGCCTATGTATTTGTTGAGTTGGAGGGAGGTGTGTAGTAGTTCGTTGTGGTGTGGGTTTACCAAAGAAGACAAGGTAGCATTTTCATACGTGCAAACTCTGCCAGACCTCAGCAGAGGGAACCACCATCATGGCCAGTGCCATACTCACAGTGGACCCCTGAGTGTCTGAGCTCAGGTGTTTTTATTGATTCAGGACTCCTCAGGTGTTCTACTGATAGCACACGCAGATCATGTGCAAACATCCCTCACATAAATCCAACACCTGCGGACAATACAAAATGCCAAGACCTAGGCAGCCCCTCACCCAACAGTGCACAAAACAATTCTTTTATACATAACTAAAAATAAATCTCTGCATCAGAGGTGCCCGGGGAGAAGCCAGGAGTGACTAACTCTTTGGTCTGGGATTAACTGGTGACTGAGTCTGTCCATTCGATCAGCCAGTTTTTGTTTTTGTTTGTTCTCACCACAGAGTGTACACTAAGTATCGGACCGGGAGCTGGGGCTTTCCAGGCTTGGAATACACTCTAGGGAGGAGCTTTGGTGGGGACAGGGATAGAGGACCACCCTCTTAGGATAGAACCCCATCCATCTACCTTCCTTCCTGGGCCTCCTCAGTGCTCCAGGCTGCCTAGGAGAGTCACCTGACTCTTCCCACACACAGTCCCATAGATCTTGGCTCTGACATGTCTCCTCCTCCAAAGACGATACCGTTCATCCATCCATCCATCTTTCTGCCATTTGCTTCATTTCTTCTATTACATATGTATTGATTCATCAACCAGATTTATAACAAAAAGGGAGATATATATTTAGGATTTAAAAATAGTCTGAAGCTGGACACAGTGGCACTGGCTTG
The DNA here is from genome assembly GCA_026225945.1 of Cricetomys ansorgei. Lineage (NCBI taxonomy): Eukaryota > Metazoa > Chordata > Mammalia > Rodentia > Nesomyidae > Cricetomys > Cricetomys ansorgei. Next base: position 11,807,535 of record JAMJFZ010001264.1, read on the forward strand.
AGGCACCAGTACTTGGCAGGTCAGTGTAGGAGCTTCAGGGGCTGTGGGCTACTCACTGAGACTTGCCTCCAAACAAGAGGGAGGGAGAGAAGAAAGGAAGGGAGGGGGAGGAAGCAGGAGAGAGGGAGGAAGGAGAGAAGGTTGGAGTGAACAGCAGCTCTTTGGTGCTGGTGATAGAATCCAGGCCCGGGGCATGCTAGACAAGTGCTCTCCCATCCCTAGCCTCAGGGACCAATTCTTGGTCATTTTTCTGGCTTAAAAAGACCTACTAGAATGAGGAGTTTAAGGAATGTATCCTTAGGGGAATTGGGCAAAGGGCCCCAGTTCCAGCATCCTGCCCAGGCCTGCCTGGGCCTTCTATTCTCAGGACTTCAGCCATGCTTCTGGGGACAAAACGGTGGTGCAGAGGAACTGGGCTCAGCAAGAAGGCTATTGGATTCTGACTGATAATTCCACCATGGGTGTGAGCAGACTACCAGTCCTGCCCGCTGCCACTGATCCCTATTCTGTAGACTGGGAAACTGAGGCAGAAGCAAGTATCAAATGCTAGACTGAGTTGGTCATTGCACACACTCCCCCCCCCCCCCGCCCCACATACACAGGGCTTCTCTGCTGTAACCCTGGCTGTCCTGGAACTCACTCTGTAGACCGGGCTGGCCTCGAACTCAGAGATCTGACTGCCTCTGCCTCCTGGGAATAAAGATGAGCCCTGCCACCACTCCGCTTGTATCTTTCATTTTATATAGCTTTTCTTTTAAAAAAAACAATGAGAAACATGGCTCAGCCACTGAGAGCATTTGCTTGCTGTTGTTATCTGGGTGTCCACTGACAAGACAGCAATGCCTGTGGGTAGGTAAAGGGTGAGGAGAGGTTTCAGGGAACAGGGTCTGCTTTAGTGCAGGGGAGCAGCCACTTGTAAGGTAGAAGCCTATTGACTGTGATTGGTTAGCACATTACCTCGGACTGGATAGTGAGCGATCACACCACCAGGGTCTCTATGGAGAAGAGCACATCAAAGGGGACTGGAGAGTGCAGAGTTGTCCACAGCCAGGGCTGCTATGCTACTTCAGAGTTCAGTGTTCTGACTTCAGGAGCACGGTAAGCATTTAAAAGAGCAGTGTACCAGGTAGGCTGACTGCCAGGGCATGCCTGCATTTTCTCCTACATTTGTTGCTCTTAAAATTTTTTTTCTTTTTTTTTTTCCCCCTGCCTGTAAGTGTTCTGCTTGTATGTATATATGTGTACCATGTACATGCCCGGTACCTGCAGAAGTCAGAAGAGGGCATCAGATCCCCTGGAACTGGAGTTATAGATGGTTGCGAGCCAACATGTGGGTGCTGGGAACCAAACCTAGGTCCTCTGCAAGAGCAGCTAGTCAGCCAGTCAGTGCCCTTAACCACTAAGCCATCTCTCGAGCCTCTACGTTTCGTTAATTTTTTTTTTTCTTTTTTTAGCCAGGTGGTGGTGGAGTACATCTTTAATCTTAGCATTTAGGAGGTAGAAGCAGGTGAAAGTGAATCTCTGTGAGTTCTGGGCCAGAGAAACCCTGTCTGGAAAAACCAACCAAACAACCAAATTTAAAAAAAAAAAAATTAGGGGCTAGAGAGATGGTTCAGTAGTTAATAGCATGTGCTGCTTTAAGAAAAGTTGAAAGTTGGTACCCAGAACCCACCCAGGTGGCTCATGACCAGGTGTATAACCCCAGCTCCAGAGGGTCCAGTGCCCTCTTCTGGCCTCCTTGGGTACCTGCAGTCATACACACACACACACACACACACACACACACACACACACACACACACACACGTATGTAACTAAAACGAAAATTGATCTCTAAAAAGGATATTATTCACCAGGTGTGGTAGTGCGTATCTTTAATATCAGCACATGGGAGGCAGAAGCAGGTAGAACTCTGTGAGTTCAAAGTCAGCCAGAGAGAACTGTCTCAATAAACAAACAAACAAATAAAAAAGGAGCTGGGGGTGGGGAGGATAAGGAGGAGGGGGGCTGGAATGTATTGCATGAAAGAAGGAAAAACAAAGGATTACTCTTTGTCAGTTTCATACACGTATGTATTTTGATCCTTTGCACCCCATCACCCTGTCCCAGCCCCTCTCACTCCTCCTGAACCCCTCTTTCTTTCCATGAAGTCCCCTTCTATTCTCTTCCTCTTTTTTTGTCCTGTGTTTGTATCCCACTGAGTTTAAGGATTCAGTTAGCTCACACAGTGAGCCAGCTCGTGTCTGGGTAGCCCAGGGCGTTCTCAGAGCTCTGTGAAAGTAGAAAAGCCAGACAGCATAGCAGAGCTGAGTTGTTTTCCTTAGCACAAACATGAATTTAGCTTCAAAGTTATGTGTCTCTCAAAGCTGATCCTCTTCTCTCTCCTATTTTTACTGGTGTTTAAGACTTTCTTGGAGCAGGGGGTGGAGAGGTGGCTCAGTGGTTAAGAGCACACATTACTCTTGCAGAGGACCAGAGTTCAGTTCCTAGCACCCACACAGAAGCTCATAACCACCCATAAGTCTAGTTCCAGGGCATCCAATGCCCTCCTTTTTACTTTCCTGAGCACTAGGCATGCATGTGGTACACAGACATACATGCAGGCAAAACACTCACATTCATATAATAAATAATTTCTTAAGAAGTCTGGTAAGGTGGCACAGCCATTTAATCCCAGTCCTCAGGAGGCAGAGGCAGGTGGAGCTCTGTGAGTTTGAAGCTAGCCTGGTCTACAGAGTAAGTTCCAAGACAGCCAGAGTTACAACAGAGAAACCCTGTCTCAAAACAAACAAATAAACAAACGAACAACAATACCACCCCCCAAAACAAACAAAAATCCAGACTTTCTTTTGTGTGTGTGGTTGAATGTGAGGACTCTCTTCACCATCCGGAAGGTGAAGGAAGGAAGATCAAGAGTTCAAAGCCCACCTTTACTACATAGTGGATTCAAGGCTAGCCCAGGCTCTAAGAGACCCTGTTTTAATAAAAACATAAAGAAAGCAAGAAAGCAAGGAAGGAAGGAAAGCAAGAAAGCAAGAAAGGAAGGAAGGAAGGAAGGAAGGAAAGGAAGGAAAGGAAGGAAGGAAGGAAGGAAGGAAGAAAGAAAGAAAGAAAGAAAGAAAGAAAGAAAGAAAGAAAGAAAGAAAGAAAGAAAGAAAGAAAGGAAGAAAAATAGAGTTGTTCTTTTTTGGATGCAGTGACAGTGAGATGTTGTGTTGGCGTGGAGCACACTCCTTGACAGAGTAAAGGGTGGGTGACCTTACCTTAGTCCTCGGCTCCTGTGTCTTTGGATACTACAGGTCTGTGGTGGGGAACAGCTGGGCAGCCACAGGCTCCGTTCCCAGATAGCCCTATGCCTTCCACATACCCTGCAGTAGTTGCGGGGGGGGCAACTTTAGGCTAGAAATAGGACTGTGCTTCCCCAGCTTCCTTTGCATATTACCCGACTCAGCCAATCACAGGAGCCTGGGTTTCTCTTAGACTACTCCTACTTTAATGCCATTAATGATAGACGTGATTTAGGAATAAGTTGCTGGGACATTTCCCCACACCTAGCTCTTTGTATCTGTTGAAGAATCCCATTCTTCTATAGAACTCCTGGCCTGGAGTGTGCTAGGCAAGTGCCCTACAGTGGAGTCCAGCCCAGCCCACTACACACGTGTAAAACACCTTCTCGATGGCAAGAGGGATAGCAGGCATGCTTATCTGTTGCTAAGGAACTCAGGACCCCGGCAGGCACAGGAGGAAGAGGGGATATTCTGATTTCACTAGAACATTCGCAGGCAGAGAGGACCCCCACACTGAGGGAATTTGCAGGGAAACTGAGGCCTCAGGACCAGGAACACTGTTGTTGCCCTGTCCCCAGAACCTGGTAGTTGGAACTCATTACGTAGCCCAGGCTGGCCTACAATTCACTTTGTAGCTCAGGCTGGGCTGAAACTCCAGCTGTAGTCTGGTCCTATCTAACTCTGGAACTAAGATATCAGCCATGCCAGATGTGGCTCTTCTCTGTCACTTGCAGCCAAGAACTCACCAGGTAATCCCAGGAAGCCAGCAGTTCTGCCAATGGAGAGCACTGACCCCTGGACGGGACAGGGATTCTGAGGGCTGGCCAGGGCGAAATCTATTCTCTCTATGACATAAACATGGGTCACCTGTTTGGGTGTCATGGTGGAGGGGAAGGGCGGGGAATGCTGAACTGGGCAAAGAGTACATCGACGCTAAGAGAGAGGAAAGGGAATGGGGAGGTATCTCTGCAGGAGACAGCCAGGCTGTGCCACAAGGATCCCCAGCCCCAGCTCTGTGTCCCTATCTATATACCTGCAGTGTTCAGTTAATAAAGACTCTAAAACCAAGTGTGGTGCATGCCTGAAATTCCTGTACTCAGAATGTAGGTGTAGGCAGGAGGATTACTCCGAGTTCAAGGCCAGCAGGGGCTGCATAGCAACACTCTTTTGAGACAGGATTTTTCTGTGTAGCCTGTCCTGGAACTCACTTTGTAGACCAGGCTGGCCTCGAACTCACAAAGATTCATCTACCTCTGTCTCCCGCGTGTTGGGATTAAAAGCGTGCGCCGCCATTGCCTGGCTGCACAAACTCTGTTAAGAACCAAGTCCATGGTTGGGAAAGAGAGCGAGCCAAATTCCTGCCTTGGTTGTGGCTTTTATATACTTCCGGGGTGCACTTCTCTCCTGCAAGTTGGGATCTTCTGCTGCTGCACTCCGGCCGGCAGCACACACTGGCCGGGGCTCCCCACTGGCCTTTCTTGGTGTCCGTGCGGTCACCACTGTTCCAGTCTCTGTCCCCTCCTCAGCTAAAGGCCAATGCCGAAATGCTGAAGCAGCCAGAGTCCCAAGATCCTCCTTGTCCAGAATACATTCTGACATGAGACGTGGCACCATTCTAGCCAATGTCAGGTCAGTTTCCTGAGTGCTTCTGGGAAAAAGATTTCCTTAACCTTATGGTAGGACAGAGGTCGAGATGCTTCCTGCTATTTGTTTGTTCTACTTGTGAACATTGTTATATGATGAGGTGATGTCTGGGGTGGTGGCAGCCATCTTGCAACCCTAAAGTGAGCTAGCCAGGGATAAGCCGGCTGAGAGGAGGGAAAGAGGAAATAACCCGGACCCTTGATGATGCTGAGCCCCGGGGCCAATCTGTCTTGGAAGCCCTTCCTCTGACTTACTGTTTTGTGAGAAAACACACTTTCCTTATTGCCCGAGGACATTGAATAGACATCTCCCGTTCCTTGTCATAAAAACATCTCTGAGGTTGAATCAGAATCGCCACCCAAGCTCACAGCTGCCTGCAGGAGCAGAACCATGTTAGGTAAGGAAAGTCAGATTCCTTCATGGAGGGAGGCCTTGAGCATCCTCCCCTGCTAGTTCAGAGGGGAAGAGAGCACCCCTGCATGGTTCTGCACTCAGCTTACCCCATAGGGCCCACACCCTATGCACTAGACTTCTGACTCCTGTTTCCTGTAGGATCAGAGAGGAGAAGGCTGGGGGCTGAGGAAAGTGGCTTCATCTACTGAGTCAGGGTCCAAGACAGCTGTCCTGGAACCCCACTGGGCCCAGGCTCAGCCTGGATGGAGGTGGGACTGTTCTGGCCCGACTGCCAAGCACCTGTTCTCATGTCAAGGTCCAGATGTGGCTGCCTCCAGGTGTTAATAATCCTTTTGATCTGTCAAAGCCCAGCAACATGTAGCCTTAGCTCAACTCAGACTCACCAGGTCATCAAGGAGAGGACTCAGAGGAAATGGGGGGATGTTGTAAGCAGACCCGGGTGGTGGTAAAAGGAATGTAGACTTGGCAACTGGGCCAGACAGCTTCAAATGAGGCCCGCTCCTTTACCCGTGCTGGGTTTCCAAGCATGTACCAGTCACCAACTGCTGTGTAACCAACTGCCACAGACTTAGTAGCTAAAGGGCTGGGGATGTAGCTCAGCCGGCAAAGGATTTGCCTAACATCCGATAAAGCCCTGGGTTCAATCCAAATAAGCTAAGCATAGTGGTAAGGGTAATCTAGCACTTAGACAGTAGAGGCAAGAGGATCAGATGTTCAGGGCTGGACCGGAGAGATGGCTCAGGGGTAGAAGCATTTGCTGCTAAGCGTGATAACCTTGAGTTTGATCCTGGAACCCATGTTGTCGAAGGAGCCACGTCTTATGAATTGCTCTCTGCTCTCTACACACATACACTCACAAATGGACACTCATGCATGCACCCACAAACATGCATGCACACACACGCATGCACATGCACATGTACATACATGCACTCACATATTCTCACACATACACACTCATGCACACACACACATACACTCACACTTGCATGCACATGCACTCACACACAGGCACAAGCCAGTGGCACACACCTGTCATTACAGTACTTGGGAGGCAGAGGCAGGTGGATCTCTATGAGTTCCTGGCCAGCCATAACTACATATCAAGACCTTGTCCCAAAACAACAGTAAACCACAAATATGTACAATAAATACATGTTTTTAAAAAGTACCAGGGGGCTAAAAAAAAGTGGTTAAGAGCACTGGTTAGTCTTCCAGAGGACCCAGGTTCAATTCCCAGTACCCACATCGCAGCTCATAACCATTCATAACTCCAGTTCCAGGGGATCTGAAACTCTCTTTTGACTTCCAAAGGTACCAGGCACATACATGGTACATAGACATACATTCAAGCAAAGACTCTCTCTCTCTCTCTCTCTCTCACACACACACACACACACACACACACACACACACACACACACACACACATTAAATTAAGTTAAAAAAAATCCCTCCCCCCCAGACAGAGTCTCACTCTGGCTGTCCTGACGATCACTCTGTAGAGCAGGCTGGTCTCTAACTCACAGAGATCCTCCTGCCTCTGCCTCCCAAGTGCTGGGATTAAAGGCATGTGCACTATTCCTGGCAAAATGAATAAATCCTTAAAAAAAAAACAAACAAAGTAAAAGGTCATCCTTAGCTACTGAAGGCCAGACTGAAATACAAGAGATGGTATTTCAAAAAGAAAAAAGAAAGAACAAGCTTAGTTGCTCAAAAGAGGAACTTGTTTGCTCATGGTTCTGGCATTTGGGCAGGGTTTGGGGGACAGCTCATCTGGTCTGTACATGGGGTGTGTCTCAGGAAGTCTGATGGGTCAGAGGGAGTGGGACCCGAGGGACACCTGTTCCTAGGCCACCCTCCTCCTCCTGCACTTCCTCAGCTAAGGATAGATGGTGTGGTAGACAGCATGGAAGATGAGAACTAGGCCAGGAGTCAGTGCGGCCCTGCAACCCCAGTAAGAATGAAGTGGACTGAAGCCCAGCAGCTGGGAAACACCGTGTCGCTGTGGTGATTCCCAGAGGACCGCCATGCTCTTGCATTTAAACTGTCACTGGGCCAGACTTGTAACCCCAGCTCTTTGGCAGCTGACATAGGGGGATTGAAAGTTCAAGGCCTGCCTGGTCTGAACAGTGAGCTAGAGGGGGCATTAGAGAGATCCAGCCTCAAAATGAAAAGGGAGAATAGGCTTCCATGTAGCTCAGTAGTGGAAAGCTCACCCAGTGGGTGTCAGATCTGGCTTCACCCTCCGGCACCACCAACGAAACAAGCAAATCTCCACCATTGGATACCATAAAGCTGAAGGGTAGCATTCATGCTAATAAGTGCTTCTTCCTTCCCTCCCTCCCTCCCCATCCTTCCCTCCATTTCCTCTTTCTCTCCCCTTTTTCTCAAGATAGAGTCTCATGTGTCACAGGTGTGTGTGTGTGTGTGTGTGTGTGTGTAGGCCTGGCTTTACACCCTGCAAACTGAGTGGCTGGCATCACTTTTGCCACATTCCATTGGCTGCAGCAGGTCACAAGTGCAGCCCTGAGCCTTGCGGTGGGGATGGGATGAAGAAGGAGAAACAGACTCTAGCTCTGAAGAAGGATGAGCCTTCCTCACAGAGAGGAGGGAGGGCTGGGACAGCCCAGCAGCCCTAGATCATGACCTGTGTGATCTTCAGGCTTCTAATCTGTAAAATGAGAACACTCCTACTCACCTCCCACAGGTGCCATGCATGAAGCATGCATGAAGGTAAAGAAATGTTGGGGACATCAGTTCCCCAGACAGAATAATGGCTTATCCAGCCTTGGTCCTGCTCCCACTCCAACCTGGCTTCAGAGATGCTTACCTGTTTGCTGTCTGACATATCAATCCACCCACCTACCCATTCTATATTTTTTGGATCTTTGACCCAGGTACCATTCCAGGGATCACAGTAGAGACTGTAACCATCTCTGCTGTCCCAGGGTTCATTTCAAGAGGAATGATCAACAGGCAGTGAGTGAAGGGCCGAGCGAAGGAAGCTAAGGTTGAGAAAACCCAGGGCTGCGGTTGGATGTGTGGCTTGTCCAGCTGCTCAGAGGTTGCCCCTTGAGTCAGTCAGTCCTAGAGGAGGAGCAGGAGGGTAGCATCAGGTGCTGGGAGACAAGTGGGGCCCTCAGCAGGGAGGAAGGGAGGGGCCAGAGCACAGACTTGGAGGAACATCCTCCCAGACCCTGTGTGGCTCCCTCTCCCAGGTACTGAAATGTTACTTTCATGATGGGGCCACAGGGAGCCCCTGATGGTGCTGCTGACTGCTCTGGTCTCTGCCCGGATTGATTAGTGCAGGGAGCATTGCTGCTCCTGGTGTCCCCAGGTGCCTAGAACCTTGTTGGGCCACAGAAGCTGTTCCAGAGTCTGCTGCTATCTGGGCAGAGGGGGAAGAGCGGAGAGCACCCACTGTAGAAATGGGGTGCTCCCTCCCTCCCCAAAGTCCTGGCTGGGCTTCAGAGCTGACAGAAGGATGGGGGTGTGACTGTCCTGCACACCACCTTGTGCATGCATGCTGGTGCCAATCTGTGAACCTTGTGGAGGTGGCCCCACCTCTCAGCCTCTTTGTATGTGCTGCTGACGTGCCTGTGGTTTGGAGCCCCTGATGCAGACTAAAGTCAGAAACAGAGTGTCCTGTACTCTGAGGCTGTGGTGCAGGTGGGGGTAGTGGCAGGTCTTGCACACACATGCGGCAGCCCCTCCTCCTGCCCTTCCTGTATATCCCAGCATGCACAAGTTCATGCACATGTGGACAGACAACTGCTCTGGCCCGGCTGCCCCTGGGTCTTAGGCCCAGGTCCCCTCCCTGCACCCTGCCCTGCTGGAGGACAGGGAGGTAGAGGAAGCGGTGAAGGCACTCCCCTGCCTCTTGAACTTCCACCTTTGGTTCTCTGTGCCTCACAGAGGGCACCCGGCTGTTTATCAGTTTTTGTCTTGGGGGAAGCATGTTTCTTTCGCCTTCTCATGTCAAAACCACTTCCCCATGGGCCAGCTTCCAAACTCAACCCTCAGTGGGGCCCAGCTTGCCTGCTCCATGCTCAACGGGGCACCCATGGTGGGCAGGCTTGAGGACACAGTCAAGAGCACACCTGGCTTTGGGGAGATGTTGCTGTTACAGCTCACTCCAGGCTGGAGCCCAGGATGCAGTTTCTGTTCCAGGCTTCTTGGCTTTGGGATGTGGGGGGGATTCTGGGAACAGGGCCCAGGTTCAGTGCCATCTCTGTAGGACTTGAGGCAGGCCACATGGCCTCTCCACGTCCTTTCTTCTTGCAGAGCTCTCTGAGTTTCTTTGAAGTCTCCTGTGCAGGCAGTGTGGTCGGCAAAGGCAGGCCATCATTGTCAGGTTTTCAGAGGGCACCAGCCATGACCTGTCAGCTCTGGCCTGGCAGGCCCAGCCAATGGACCTCCTAGACAGTGGGAACTCCATGGAGGTTCTGAGTCTAGCATCCCATAGGGCCTGGTGGGCAGGAGTGGGGAGCTTGCGGGGGTGCTCTCATTCTCCATCTCCAGTCATCTGTGGGACAGGAACCCTTTACAAATCTGTCCACCCAGCCTCAGGCTGGTCCTGCTACCCTGGTCCCAGACCCCCTCACACACCCCCAGCCTCTGCCCTTCCAGGCTTCTCTTCTGCAGCCCTTACTCCTCGAAGACCTCGAAGGTCCTCAAGCGTGAAGGGGAGGAGAATACCCACGGCACGTCACCCACAGTGACACCAGGTTACAGCGCTGTGGCTGTCACTGCCTGTGCCCCACACATGGACATACTGTTCTTGTAGACTTTTCACCTCCTTGCCTTGGGCTCTGGAAGCCAAACTTCAGCCCAAGGCTAGATCGGAGGGTGGGTAGTTCTCTTCTAAATGCAGAAGGAAGGAAGATTGGCTTCATTCTGAGTGCCCCGCCCAGAGGAAGTCTAAGCCAGGCTGTGGTGTGACAGTTCCAGGGCCTCATGCATCTCCTGCCTGGCTCCTACCCAGCTGATGTCATAGGGACTGCCTCCCCGCCCCCACCTCCCAGCCGCTGGTGGGTAGTTGCAGGGTAGTAGGTTGCAGAAGCTGAAGCTCTGGATGACCCACAGGGCCACTGTTACCCCACATAACATAACTACCCTCCCCCAGGTGCTGCCCTGAGAATACTGTTTGGCACCCACTGTGGACTAGGTAATTTCATAGCCAGGCCTTCATTTGACCCTCTATGCTACGTTATCCTTTATAGTTGAGGAAGCCATCTTAGAGAAACTAGGGAACCTGCCTGAGATGGCATAGCTTATAGGTGGCAGAGAGGGCCTTCCAGCCCAGGATCCTGACCCTTTCTAGCTAGCTGAGGTGTATGAAAGGGTGGAAGAGTTCATTCACCCTGGAGGAGTGCTCAGAGGCCTCCTGTTTATTAAGAAGGAAGCAAGTGCTCTGGGCTATGCCTTGGGCCTGTGGCAGAACTTTGCAGGGGTGGAGAATGTTCCTTGGCAGGGGAGCCTGGTGGGAGGGGCTTTGCTGGGAAGCTTCCCCCCCCCCCCCCTACTACCTGCAGGGCTCTCCTCAGAAAGCCCCAGGTGTAGCAGGGCCTGCTATCTTCTGCCTTCTGCCTGGCTTTTACTATTGCATACAGTGGCTGGTTTGGTTTGCTTTCTTCAGTATCTGGGATCGGTCCTAGGGCCTCTCATACGATAGGCATGCCAGCGCTCTGCCATTCGACATCTCCTAGCTCTTGTTCGTTTTCTTGATTTTTGTTGTTGCTGCTTTTTCTTTTGAGGCAGGTCTCACTGTGTAGTCCTGCCTAGCCTGGAAACTGGGACACAGATTAGGCTGCCTCAAACACAGAGACATCAGCAGGCGTCTGCCTCCTGAATGCAGGTGTTAAAGCTGGGAGCTACCGTACAGGTCCCAGCTCTTTTGTATGTTTTCACTAGGATACGAGTTCTCCATAGGCTTCCCAGACTGCTCTTGAACTCACTCTATAGTGTTGGCAGGATCTGAACTTTCCATTCTCCTGCCCTCAGATTGCCAGGTAGCTGGGCTCACAGGCTTTTGCCACAGGGCTGCCTACTTAGTTTATGCAGCCAGTTAATCTGCCTATGATTCATTCCCCAGCTAGAATGTGACCCTCATAGGCTGACCCCAGCTCCCAAGAGGCTGCCAGGTGCACACGGGCAGAAGAAATGACAAGTGGGTCCTCAGAGGCCTGTCTGTCCCTTTGCTTAGAAGAGTGCCTGCCACGAACTCAGCAGTCCTTCACTGGGATGGATAACCGAACCGAATGAGGAAAGTCAGGCGGCGGAAGAAGGTTAAGTGGGGGAAAGGTCAGGAGGAGAGTGACGTTACCAAAGGCAAGCAGATGATTCCAGGCAGCTGAGGGGAACGAGAAGCCCTTCAGAAAAGAGAAGGAACAGGACCAAGTGAGGTGCCTTCGCGAGTTGTTCAGTTCCAGCTTGGACAGCCGCACGTGGTACCCCACGGGTGGGGAACGGTGAATCGGCTTTGGCCTCAGCGGGCTGTGAGGTAGCAAGAACACATGGATTGGGGGCAGGCTTAGGGGCATCTTCAGCAGGAGGAACAGGCTGTCCCCTCCACGAGGGTGCCGCGTGGTCACAGTTTGCAGTTTGCCATCCGGTGTTGTCTCCAAAGACGGGTTGTCCAACCCAGGGGGAGCAACTGGCGTGCTGTTAGCAATCTCTGGTACCTGTTGTGCTCAGTGGGCTGGTAGGGAAATCACCCGGCACACCCCGCAGACACCCATCAAATGCTGGGGACCAAGATAATGGCAACCGCTGAGGGGAGGGCTGTTTCCTGAGCCGGTGGGGTGCTGGCGGCTGGGGACACTGTGTTCTGAGGTCTCACCAAACACAGGCCTCAGTGGGGACCTGTCCCAGCTGTGGGAGTCATTCCCCCCGTCCTGCTGGCTGGGCACAACAATGGCCCGGGTGGCTGTGGCTGTCTTCGATGAGTCACCTTGCCCACAGCAAGCCTGACTGGCGATGTTATCAGTAGCCTGCTTGCTTCATTCCTGGGTGACATCACCCACCTCTGTTTTGTCCTTCTCGGCACCAGCACCGTAGCCTAATGCCCTGGCACATCCTGGGAGAGTTGGCCAGTAATACTCTTGTCAGAAGCCACCAGGGCAACTCCACATGGGCCTTAAGAGGCTCAATCCCGGGCCGGGGGGGGATGGGAGGGGGCTTTCCTTCTTAGTCCTGGTTTTGCTGTACAGATCCCCAGGCTACCTATAGGGATCGGCTACCAAGATGAAGTTAAGTGCAGTGGGCCCTTTCCTACCCTGCCCCCTGCTTGCTCCCTCTCTGCTCTCAGCCGGTTGTCTCCTAGGAAGGGTGCCCAGTTGCAATCTTGGATGGTAATCCTGAATCTTACACCTTGTGGCCTGGGCCTGGGCTCCCCAAGTTGGAGAGTCTGTGATGAAGTCATTGGGACTTCTAACCTAGGCCCAAAGCTTGGCATCCTACTGGCCATTGCCCACCTTTGTACAATCATGCTACTGGGGACCCATTCTCTTCTGCTTGTGTGCACCTGGCAGCCTCCTGGGAGCTGGGGTCAGCTCTATACATTTCCCTCCCCCTTGTCCTTGCTCTCAATGCTGAACCATGGTCAGAGCCATATGGAAGGTGCAAGAGGATCAGTAGAGCAGGGCCTGGGGTGACCAGGAGCACTTGGGGCTCCACTGATGTGCAGGATGGAAAGGGGAGTCCACACCCATCTGCCCTGACATTTGATCTGGATAGCAAGGGGAGGCTGAGAGGTTCATGAGAGACCTCCCTGTGCCAGGAGGCTGCTTAAGCCTGGCAGGCCAAGGAGGCAGAGGGAACACAGTGGACGGGCAGAAGAAATGGCAGCCCCCCCCCCTCCGCAAGCTGTCCTCTGGGACCCCAGGAGACAGCTCCTCAAGTACAGGATTTTGCACAGCATCCAATTTTCCTCTCGTTATCTGGACCAGAAGAAATTGTTCCTTAGACAGAAAAAGAAAGGAAACCACAAAAGCGAAAGAGCCCACCACTAAGATGACAGCTTCACTGTCCGTTGAGACGCAGAGCCCTCGAGCAGCCCAGTGCACCGGAGCCAGGCCCCAGGAGCCTTCTGCTCCCTCCTGTCTCTGCCGGGCCATTGTCCCACTTGCTCTAGCCTCCCAGACTCCAGCATTTGCTCCTCACACAGACCACCCCCCCCCCCCCCCCCCCCCCCCCCCCCGCTAAGCAAGCATTGCAATGATAGAGGGTGAGTCCTGGGCACGGGAAGAGGGTGGCAGGAGAGTTTCAGAGCAGAGGGCACTCTATTCTGTGTAGTCCAAGCTTGCCTGGAATTCACACTCGTCCGGACTCAGCCTCTCCAGTGCTGGGATTACAGGCGCAATTAACCACCCCTTCAGACAATTTAGTATTTAGTGACTTTGTCCCTCTTACTCATCCCATTATCTCTGCCCCCCTCCCCCACTACCACACCGGGGCCTGCACCCAGGCCTTCCATGTGCTAGGCAAGTGCCCTGCGTATGGCGACACCCATAGCTCCTTTTTCTGTTGGGGTACATTTGTTCATTTGTTTGATTTGGTTTGGTTTTCTGAAGCAGGGTTTCATATAGCCCAGGCTGGCCTGGAACTCCCGATGCCCCTGCCTCCAGCTCCCAAGTGTGAGTCACCATGCCTTGTATCCGAATTCTTTTTAAAAATTTACCTTATTCTATTTTTATTTTAAGACAAGTTCTCCCTAAACTGCCAAGCTCTGCTGATACTCAAGATCCCCCTGCCTCAGCCTCCTGAGTGAGGACAAACTGGTGTGTGCTACCTACTGTGCCCAACTCTTCTGTACCCCCACTTCCCTAACAGCTTAGGTCAGCATCTACCAAGATTGGCTGGTGGAACCCACGTAGCTCCTGGTGTCCATTCCCCAGCCACATGGCTCCCTGTCATCCTGGCAGCTCCCACCTTCCTCTCTAGACTCTGAGGCTGCAGGGCCCAGGCCAGCCAGGTGCATACTGGGAACAGCTGGTGTGGACCCATTCCTTGCCTTTGCTCAGGCTGCTGGGGAAGTACTCAAGCCCAAGGCTTGCCCCTCCAGGAGGGCCTCTAACTAGAGACAGACAGAGGGCCTGGTGCTCCTTTCTTGGGTCTCCAGGCAATCCTCTCCCCTCCCTCCATCCTCAGTGGTACCCTCCTCAGCCACAGTCTCAGACATGACCTTTGGCCACAGACTGGGCTCCACTCTCTCCTCACCTAGATCCCTAGGCCCACCAAGAACATGGGGTAACATAGGAAAATGTGTTGTACACCTTAGCCAGACCAGGTGTACCAGAGTCCCTACTGGGAACCTCAGAGCAAGTCTCCAAGGCCATTTTCCTGAGCCTTCATTTTCTCATCTGGCAAATGGGCTTATATAGCCACACCTGCTTCTCAGATGAGCCCTGGGCATGGCACCCAGGCATGGATCATGGAACCCTTGGCTCACTGTCACTAGTGTTAACTGCTGGGAGGGATTATGGAAAGGACAGTGCCCCTCACCCTCTGCCACTTCTCTGCCTGCTGTGCTAGTCACACCCTGCTCCACCAGGCTTGGGCCTGGGCACATGCCTCGTTCCCTTGACCAGTACTTCCTTTCAGGACCCAGGGTTGTCCACACTAGTCTGAAGCATGCAGTGTCAGCCTGAGTACAGGGTAGGCTGCCACTGCCCTGGCTTGCCAACACGGCCCAAAGGTTGCCCCAACCACATGGGGCTGACACGCTGGTCAACTTGCATTTGCTGCAGACTGTTGAACCGTCCACTGTTTTTTAGCACCCACTGATCTTGGTCTCATCATCTGGAAATGGTTGCCACAGTTACTTCTTCTTCTGGATGGATGAGCCTGGGAAGCGGCGAGGAGGTGGACATACAGCTGAGCACAGGCAGGCATACTCCCTGGGGTGGAGATAGATTAGGAGGCTTAAGGCCTCACCACGTGGCCGCCACCTTGCTCCCCAAACCTGGGCTGCGTGCCTGAGTCCACAGCGCCCCCTGCTGGCAGGTTCTCTCAGATGCTCCCTGTGGGCAACCCGAACCTCACATTGCTTCTTTGATCTGGGGGCCAATTTTGAGCTAGAATTACACTCAGGCATCAGGAAGATCTGACTGGGGGTGGAGTGGGGGAGCCTGGGCTTCCAGGACAAAGTTTAGTAGACTCCGGGCCTTTGAAATCTCTGCAGGGAAACAGCAAGCCCAGAAGTTGCCCCTTAGTGGGGACTTCACCCTTCACTCCAGGCCCACATCAGAGGGACAGGAGTCAGGAGCCCTGCTTGCTTATGTGGGCCTGCCCCTCATTAGATCTGTAAAAGCCAGGGCGGTTTTCAGTCCTGCCTGCGTGCCTCTCCTGTCTGACTCTCTACAGCAGTGGCCTCTGGGGAACTGGGGAAGTTCCCATCATGAACACCGTTTACTGCTCTTGAGATTTCTACTACACGGTTTTCTTTCCAGACTACCTGTATCCCCTTTCCAGGAAGCCTTCCTAGGTGGCCCCAGGCTCTCAGGATTTTCCTCTGGCTCCAGGCTTTTGCAGGACCTCCTACCACTCTGCGTTGTCCTGAGCACACATGTTATCCTTTCCCTCCCTTAGAAGCTCGGACCTCTGTAGGGAAGGATCAGGCTACATTTTTTCCTGGACCTCTGGGAAGGTCCAGAGGACAAATCATACATGTTGTTTTGTTTTGGACAGTGTCTTAAATAGTCCAGGCTGGCCTTACATTCAGTATGTAGCCCAGGTTAGCCTTGAACCTACTGTCTTCCTGTCTCAGCTTCACAAGTGCTGCCACTGAAGTCATTTAAAAATCAGCTGTACTCTCCTGGGTGGTTTTGCCTCTGGGGCATGTTGGCAAGGTCTGTTGCTAGTGTAGGGGTGGGGGTGGAGGCTGGATGCTGCTGATGTCTTAAGAATGAATGTCAGGGATGCTGTAACTGTCCCATAAGGCACAGACAATAGCCCAGGTTATGAACAGTAATCGAAATGAATTCAGATTTGGTGGAATTATAGTGACCAAGAAGGGCAGTGAGTCCCACTGAGAGGACCCTGAGTAGATTCTAACTGTCCCTTCTCTGTCCTTTACAGTACAGAGTTCCTCAGTGCCCCTGAAACTTTTCTGGTCTGATGGGGCCTCTGCAAGTGGGGGTGAGCCAATGAAGAGGATCCAGATCTGGGTTACAGTCTTTGGGGTAGTGTGGCTGGCCCGTTGGGAGCAGAGTGCCTGCCTCATCTATAAATGGGGTTGGAGTAACCCCTTTCAGTCCCAATGGGCTGAGGTCCTCAACTGTCCCTGTGCATTTCTGTCTGCTGATGGGTGGGGAATCTATTCCCAGTCCCATAGCCAGATGTGGGAAGTGGTTGTGGCGGTAACTGCCCCCTTGGGAAACAGCTGTCAGAACAAGAAAGCTTTGACAGGCTCATCAAAGCTGCTTGCATGTCTCCTAGGAACTGACTGGGTGTGTGGGACAGAGAGATCCTTCAGCGAGGAACAGCTGTTGGCCAGGCCCCAGGGCTGCAGTGGAGGCCATAGAAGGTGTCCTCTTTATCTGGGGTTAGGAATGTCCCAGAGGCTAGTCACCCTGACACAGCCCTCTCCTGCACAGTGCTAGGTGGGCTTGGGCAATCCAGGGTGCTTAGTGCCCACATGGAGGTTGCTGTCTCCTGTGGAGAACGCTGTGGGGGCCTGGCTCCCATTCCCTGGAGGTGGAGCTCCAAAGGAGGGGGTAGAGAGGTGAAGGTGCCCCCAGGCTCTCTTACCTCTCAGGCCATGGAGTTCCCAAGCATCTCCCTGTGAGGGCCTGCTTCCTTTCGGAGGAAATCCACACCCAGGACCCAAACCTGACTAGGCAAAGGTCTTTGAGGAGAACCGGAAACCAAACTCCTCTGACACGCATACTACTCCACAGCTAAGCCCCACAGCATCTCCCGGGGGGCCAGGAGTATACATGTACATGAGGCAGAGGAAAAGGCTCAATATCTTGGTATCTTACCCCATGGCACTGTGAGTCAGGGTATGTTCT
The DNA here is from genome assembly GCA_026225945.1 of Cricetomys ansorgei. NCBI lineage: Eukaryota > Metazoa > Chordata > Mammalia > Rodentia > Nesomyidae > Cricetomys > Cricetomys ansorgei. The sequence goes on from JAMJFZ010001264.1 coordinate 11,824,897, forward strand.
GGAGTCAGCCCTGGAGCCAGACACTGCAATATGCAGGAAACAAGAATTTTAATTCCCCCAGCCTTGGTTTGCTCATCCACAAATGGGTTTAGTGACACTTCCTACCTTCTAGGTTTTTGGGAGAGTTGGAGGGAAGGTACTGGAAGGTATTAGCATAGTTCTGTGTGCGCGTGTGTGTGGTTGATGCTCAGTAAATAGTAGCAAAATGGATTTTGCTACTGCTGCAGTGACTGTGGTTACTGTTCTAATCTTCACAGTTGCCATTTTGGTTCCTAGAATGAAGTTTTAAGGCAATCTGCTGCTTTAGATTAGAGTGGAAACAAGGCCTTTCTCTGGGAGCCCTGGAGTGTGGCAGTTGGCAGAATGGACCCAGGTGCAGATGTGGGGTGTCTGCGGACACAGCTGGGATCGGTTGAGTTCCTGCCACCCCAGGGACAGTGTGTGTCAATGGATGCAGGTAGGTGACTGCAATCTGTGATCTGTTTGAGCATGTCAAGTGTGTGTGGCACAAGTGTCTAGTGGAGGTGTGTGTGTTGAGGGGAGGGGTGTTGGTGTGGGCTGTGTGGGGCCAGACCTCGCCCTCTGTAGGATGGTTCTGTGTCTGCCTCTAAGAATCTGTGAGGCAGATTTCCCTCAGTGAGGGTGTGTCCACACGTGCTGTGTGTGGCTGGGGGACCTGCCACTAGGTCCTTTCTAACAGTCCTCGAAGGCCTTGTGGGCATGTCAGTGGGAAAAGTGTCCCTGGACTAGAGTGCGTGGAGGCCACACAGGCCCGGCTGGCCAAGGAGCACTGGGTAGAGGCTGGGCCTGCTTTGGAAGCACTCTTTTCTTTTCTCCCCTTTCTTTTCCTCCTCTTCCTCCTCCTTCTCTTCCTCTTCCCTCTTTTTTGTTTTGTTTTGCAAGACACGGTTTCTCTGTGCAGCCCTGGTTGTCATGGAACTCACTCGGGTAGACCAGGCTAGCCTCGAACTCTGCTGGAATTAAAGGCGTGTTCTTCCACACCCGACTGACATTTAGTTTTAAGAGAAGCAGCTGGCTTCCTTTGTTAAACATCTACACGTTGCATCTTTATACCCATGAAAAGTGTTTGCGTGTTCCAGTTACTCTATATCTTTTTGCCAGCACCTGGTATTATAATATTTTTGAGTTTAGCTGTTATAAATTACTCCCTAAGCTTCTTTCTTCAGTGGGTGCAGCCCCAAGAGAGTGGTGGGCATCTGACAGATATCACATGGCTTTTTTTAGTAGAGGCATGTCTTGAGTATTACATAGGAGATAGTTACATTAAAAAGTTATTTATTATTTGCTACAAACTACTGGCTGCCCTATGTTTCTGCTTAATCCAGGCAATGATCCTTACAGCTTCCTCCGTCCACCTAAGTGAGACAAAGGACTAATGGAGAAGTGGAGAGGCTCAAGCTGTGTTCCACCCAGAGACAGCCAACCCAGATCACCCCAAATCAGTTTGTACCTGTTGAGTGTGTGTCCTGTGGCCCAGGCTGGGTGTGGCTCACAATGAGGCCCACAGCCTCTACCTGGTGGATTCACATAATTTATAACTCCTTGAACCCAAGCAGTGGTCAAGGTAGCTCCAAGAGACTCCAAAGCAGACTGGCCCACACTAGCTTTCCTGCTTGTGGCTGCTGGTTTGCAAATACCAAGTGATACTATTGTAGTGAATGAAATGCACATTTGTTCCAAGGCAGCATTACATAACAGTTCTCAGCTCTCAAGGCTTGTCCTCCTTCGAGAGAGCATCAGAAATGCAATGCTTGCAGAGAGAGACTCTGTTGGGATGTGTGGCTTTTTTATGCTGAGCGTGAGAACCCTGGAACTTGACCTTCACGTACCCTGGACCCTATGGGGACCTTCTGGGGAAAGCTGTAGGTTCTTCCCAGAGTAACGTTTCAAACATGTAGAGCCAAAGATGTGAAAGCAACCAATGACCACAAAGCACAGACCTCCAGACAGGGAGCCAGCTCTGAGAGTGGCAGAGCTGGGCAGTGGTGGTGCACACCCTTAATCCCGGCGTTTGGCAGAGACTCTTGAGTCAGAACACTCTGAGTTTGAAGCTAGCCTGGTCTACAGAGCGAGTTCCAGGACAGTCAGGGCTACACAGGTTTAGAGATTTGTAATCTTTATTTTTATTTTATGTGTATGGGTGTTTTGCCTGCATGTATGTCTATATACTTCATGCATGCAGTACCTGTGGAGCCGGGAAGAAGGCATGGGATCCTCTGGGACTGGCATTACAGGTGTTTGTGAGCCACCATGTGGATGCTGAGAATTAAGCCTAGGTCCTCTGTAAGAACAGCCAGTGCTCTAACTTGCTGACCCATCTCCCAGCCCACCCCTTAGGTGCTTCTTAATGAACATGTCACTATTTAGTGTGAGTGTGTGTACACACGTGTGCCATGATGCACATTTGGAGGTTAGTAGACCTCTTGAGGGAATTGTTTTCTCTTTCCATCATGTGGGTTTCAGGAATTGAACTCAGGTTGTCAGCTTTGGTGGCAGGCACCTTTACCCAGCAAGCCATCTTGCTGATCCAAGGATATCCTTTGGGAGTCAGTTCTCGCCGTCTGCCTACCTTGATGAGGCAGGGGCTCTCTAGTTCTGCAGCTGGTTTGTATTCCCTAGGCCAGGGGCCCACAGACTTCCAGGTGATTCTCTGTCTCTGCCTCCTATCTCATCAGAAGAGTGTGCTGGGATTTCAGATTTGAGCCACCAGGGCTCAAATGCAGCTTTTAAGATGGCAGGGCTCCAACTCAGTTCCCAGGCTTGTGCAGCAAGCACCAATACCCCATGGAGCCATCTCCTCAGCCCCTTAGCAACACTTCACTGGCGGTTGTTTTGCAGTGGTGATTTATATACACAGCTTTTTCAAAGATCTGCAACAAGCCTAACGTGATCTGAACAATGTCTGATGGCTTCTGGCGACAGAGCCTCAGTGTCTTGTTTCTGTTGTAGATCTTTCCTACATGTGGGAAGGAGATGTTCAGTTGAAGGGTAGTGAAAACACGCGCGCGCGCGCGCGCGCGCGCGCATGCGTGCACACACACACACACACACACACACACACACCCTTATCCAATTTCACGGAGCTCTGCATTCTCTTCATAGACCTACAAGGAAGAGGGGCAGCTGTGGATCCCGGGTAAGAGGCCTGCCTGAAGGAAACCCAGAGGTTCAGAGAGAGCAAGGCCAGCACTATCTATGCTGAGATATGGGGGAGAGCCAAGGATGGTCCGAAGAGGTGGATCAGTGTGTGCGTGCTGGCTGCAGCTCGACGCCATCCTCCCAGTCTGCTGTAGTGGGCTCTGAGCTAAGCTGTCCTTTCGAGGTCCTTGTCCCGCAGTATGGAGAGTATGGGCAGGCCCCTCTCTTCTTCCTTAGCAACCTGCCAGTGTCCCTGAGGCTGGGACCTGGGGTCTAAAAGGGAGAAAGCAGGAGTGAGGGCTTCCCACAGTGCACCAAGTGCCCGGTTCTGAAAGTGAGGGAGATGGCATGGAAGGAGAAAACTGGGCAAGGCAGAGCTGGGTTTTGCCCTGAAGGGTAGGCGTAGACAGGATGAGCTGCTCTGAGGAGGAAGATATGAGGAAGTTTCTGGAAATCTGTGCCTTTTGCCTCTTTCTTGAACTTCCTCTTCCTTCTGCCCCCTCCCATCAGGAAGCAGGATCTAATTTCCTCTTTTTCCTTTTTCTTAACTCAGAACATTTAATCCCTAGGTATTCTCCCACAAGTACATACAAGTAGCAACATGTTTCTTTGGAGAATTATTCTGAAGGCTGGTGAAGGCTAGCTTGGAAGGTAAAGTCCTTGTTGCCGGTTGATCTGAGTTTAATCCCTGGGAACCCATGTACAGGCAGAACTCGAGAAGTGATGTTGCCCTCTGACCTCAGCACATCTGATGTGCCATGGCATGAGCCACACCCCCACCACACACACACCTAGAAACAACAATAATAAAATTAAATTAAGCTGGGTATAGTGGCATGTGCCTTTAATCCAAACACTGGGGAGGTAGAGGCTGGTGGAACTCTGAATTTAAGTCCAGCCTGGTCTACATAGTGAGTTCCCAATCAGCCAGGGTTACAAACTGGGTAGTCTGTCTCAAACTGGACAGTGCTGGTGGCGCACGCCTTTAATCTCAGCAGTCAGGAGGCAGAGGCAGGCAGATCTCTGAGTTCAAGGTCAGCCTAGTCTACATTAGGGCTACACAGAGAAACCTTGTCAGGAAAAACAAAACAAAGGAAGGAAAGAAAGAAAAAGAATCTGTCTCAAAAATTATTAAAGTTAAATTAAAACTATTTTGAAAAAAAGTGCACAAAAAAATAATAAGCTATGAGTGCTTTGCCAGTATATTGCAATCTGCTTTTACAAAGGGGGAACCTATCAGAACATGTCGGCGATTTGTGTGGGCTTGTTCAGTGCATGAGTGATATTGGTGTTCACTAGGATTCAGGATCCTGGGGGACAGGAGGAAGGATAGAGTCCCTTGTATCTTGGGGGGTCGATAGCTGTTTTGGGGCCCCCAATGAACCACACCTTTTGATCCAAATGGCCTGTATAGTTCTAGTCATCCATGAGTGTGGGCATGTGACTTGCTTTTAATATCATGACATCAGTGATCTGTGGCTAAGCATAGTTCTGATAAGCCTTGCCTTTTCTCGTACCTGTCCTCCGGGAACATTCTCAGGGAAGATGGCCACCAATCTGAAGAGAGATAGAGGTGTAGATTCATGAGTGATTACCCAGCATATAATGTGGGCACTAGATAATCTGGTGTGGCGTTTGTGGGCTTTTCAAGCCAAGGCAACTGAATGAGTGACTCTACTTGAAGCTACCTGAAACAGAAGAAGCACCAAGCCAAGCCCTTTCCAAATTATCGACCTATAAAATCATAAGCAAATAAAGCTTTGCTGTTGTAAGCGATTAGGTATAGGAGTGGTTTGCTCACAGCAATACGAGTGGAGAGTCTTGTAATAGATGTGAGATAAATGCATTTGGAGTAAGTGAGTTACTAACCACCTTGCTATGGCCGATGCTCATTTGTTACTGGTCTTAGATACGCATTAAGCTTTCTAATATGATTCCTGTGATGTTCAATTCTATATGTCAACTTGACTGGGTCACTGGGTGTCCAGGTATTTGGTCAAATATCTTGGCTGTTTTTATAAAGGTGTTTTAAAATAGGATTAACATTTAACCCTTTACAAGTTGTTAAGCAGATTACTCTGCGAAATGTGGGCACGGCTTATCCAATCCATGGGAGGACTGAGTAGAACAGAACGTTGACCTCGAATAAGAGAATTCTCCCATCCGATAGCCCTCACACTGAGATGTCAGCTCTTCCTAATTCTGTAGCAGCCTGATGCTTTTGTACTAAGATATTAGCCCTACAGAGTATAGACTTGCCAGCCTCCATAATTGCTGAGTCAATACTGTATAAGATTCTCTCTCTCTCTTTCTCTTTCTCTCTCTCTTTCTCTCTCTCTCACACACACACACATACACCCATCCACAGGCCGACAGGGAGTGGTGGCTCGTGCTATTGACTAGCATCAGCGGAGAGTATACCTTTCTTCTTAGCAATCATCAGGGCCCAGCTGTGGTGGCTGGCACAAACCAATTCAAAACTTGAAACGCAACTTCTACCGAATGCATGTTGCTTTTGCACCGTCACTGAAAATTCCTAAGCCAAGAACTGTCTGTGATAGGAGCTCTACAACAGTTCATGGGGACCATGGCGACTTAGAGTTCAATGCTAGCCTCCAGATACCTACATTAATTTACCATCTACCTTCTGCTGTGTGTCAAACACAGAATAAGACTCTGGGCATCAGTGTGAGCGGAGTGGACCCAGGTCCTGTCCTGTAACAGAGAGACACCCTGTGGCACAGTCTGTGCAGACACAGCATAGCAGTAATCTGCACCGTAGCAGAATGCCTCCGAGTCCAGAAGGTCAGGGTGAGCTCCTGAAGAAGTGGCAGACCTGAGGGTGATTAGGAATAAAGCAGATAAGAAGGAGGAAGGGGTGTTCCGCACAGAGGGGACGGCATGTGCGTGGACGCTCCGCCAGGGAGGGAGTGGGTTCCGTCGCTTTCAGGTCTATGGCGAGGCGGAAACGCGGAGGAGAGCTGTTTATGGCAGCCGGGCATCAGGGAAAGACAGAGAGGAAGAGGTTGGGACAAAGGTACACCCTCAGAAGCATCTTCACAGTTAGGCTCCAACTTCCACAGTTCCCACCTCCTCCCACAGGCCATTCAATTAGGAATCCATCGATGGAAGGGTTCACTGAAGTTAGCGCCACCAAGCCGCTTCCTGAAAGCCCCACCTCTGAACACTGTATTGAGGACCAAGTCTTTTTGGGAGACACTTCTTACCCAAACCATAGCGCTTGCAAAATTCATATAGTATAATTCTCCAAAACCTAGGGTGTTCACGGTGCTTATTTCTCCTCCTCATAAACTCCAAGATGCTTCTGCTTGGCAGGCAGCCTTCCTCCAGGCAGGAGTTAGGGACCCAGGCCCCACCTGTGGCTCTGATGGCTCTGAGTCCTGGCACCAGGAAGGACAAGTAGAAGAGGCCCTTCTGTATATTCTCTCTCCTCCTCCTCATTTTCCTCCTCCTGAGTCACTATTTCTTGAGAGTTCTGAGTTTTCTGTCTCGTGCAGAGAATTAACTGCCTTTTCACTTTCCCCACAGGATTTACCTCTTTCTATGTGGCAGGGTCTCTATGTAACAGCTAGCCCTTAAAACAGCAGTTCTCAACCTGTGGGCCACAACCATTGGAGAACGCACGTTGCTGATGGTCTTAGGAACTGAGACACTGCTTAGTAGCAAATATACAGTCATGAAGTAGCAGCAAAAATAATTTTATTGTTGGGGGATACCACATGAGGAACTGTATCAGAGGGTCAGAGCATCGGGAAGGCTGCCTTAAAAGGATATGATCTTTGGAATCAAACAGATTTGAGCAGACAGCATAGTTTTCATCTTTCCCATTTGTGTTGCATCTAGCCAAACAGCTCTAGCCTCAGTTTACTCTCTGCAAAATGAACACAATCATAGTATCAGGATAATAACTGGGGGAAGGGCGGTGACTAGTGTCTGGGCACACAGTAAACTTAGAGTGCCTGTTACGCTCACGACAACAAAGAAAGCCGGGCCCACAGCCCTCACCGGGTCCCAGTCTCATCTCTGCTTCTCTCAGCCACTTCACCAGAGCGAAATGCTCTGGGCCTTTTGAGGAGTCTGTGGCTAGCTTAATTCATGAGTGATGCCTCTGCAGGTGCCAGGATCCCATAGGTCTACCCGCGCCACATGCCAGGGTACTGATGCCAGAGCATCGTCGGCAATTGCAACCTCCAGCTGCCTCCTGCTGCTTGACTTTTTATCAAAAGCTCAGTTGAGAGGAATAAAGTTCAAGGAGGGTCACTTAAAGGCCACACATTCCATCCATTTTTCCAGATACTTACCCCCAATCAGTCAGAGCATCAGAAACTGTGTAGTTCTTGGTCATCACAGAATCATTATTGCCTCTCCCTTACGACTGGGGAAGAGGAGTTCACAGTGGCGTGGGCTTTGGGATGTTCTTCTCCAGCTGGGCCCTTCCGCAGACCATGAGCAGAAGACATTTTAGGCTCTGGTTTCCAGCAAAAAGCTGCATCTGCTGACAAGCTGGGGGAAGGAGGTTCTGATGTGGACCCCAAGACTTGTAAGACTGACTGCACACTTTTTCTTCATCTGGATTACCGGGAAGCTACAGGCAACTTTGAAGTCAACCTTAAGACTCTTGGAGGACCTCGTAGACTGTCATTTGAGGGAGATTGTGTCTTTTCAGATACTGGCCAGATGCATACATCATTATAGCGATGGTTTTGTGTGTTTGCTGTCTGTTGTTGCAGGGCCCAGTGAGGCCAGCAAGTGGGGATCAGCAAATATAATAATCAGTACCCTGAGCTTAGTCAGGATGGAGCACTGGCCTGAGTGCGTGGGAGAACAGGGAAGCCAGAGACCGTGGAGGGCCCGATGGCTATGGGACAAATGTCCCTTTCTCAGTCACTGTGGTGGTAATGAAGGGTCTGGCCCTGCTGGAGCAGGGGGTCTAATGAAAAGAGAATTTTCCATGGATTAGAAAACAGCAGCACAGCTGTTGCTCAACTTGAACTTCTCCCCGTGGCCCCCGGGCTGTCTGGTATTTTCGTCTCATTGTGAAACACTGAAACTTGCAGCACCCCTTTCTCTTCCTCTTCCCTCCCACCCAGGTCACTCTCACCCATCCATTTTCTTCCTGAGTGCATCTCAGTCACCTCTGGCCCTCCCTCTGGCTGCGGAGGCAGCTGCTGAGCCTGTACTAACCCTGTTCCTCCCTCTCTGGGTAAGACAGGGGTCCCTCTGGTCTGAGGCCCCAGATTGGTGCTAGAACAGACAGAAGGAGTTATGATCAGTGGAGGCAAGCAGCCACAGACCCGAGGGCAGCCTGCTTCAAGAGCAGTCACAGTCGCTTGCTCATTTTGTTTATTAAATTAATTCTATGCCGTAGCTCCTGATGCACCTTCATCACTATCTGGCAAGATCCTCTCTTTTTAAAAATTACATTTGGCCAGGCATGGAGGCATACTCCTTTAATCCCAGCAATCAGAAGGCAGAGGCAGGCAGATCTCTGAGTTCAAGGCCAGCCTATTCTACATCATAAGCGAATTGCAGGCCAACCAGGGATACACAGAGAGACCCTGTCTCAAAAAAAACCCAACCAAAAAAATTTACATATTTTGTATGTGTAGGCACACATGTGCAGATGTGTGGGAGAGGCAGAGGACAACTTTTGGGAGTCAGTTGAACTTGGGTCATCAGGCTTGGTAGCAAGTACCTTTACCTGCTGAGCCATTCTGCCAGCCACAACTCTCTCTCCCTCCCTCTCTCTTTTTTAATTGCCTGACATAGTATAGTATCTGTCTATTTATCCATTTATCTAGGCCATAGTCTCTCCACTTTGCATAGTTGACATTTCAAGCCAGTTAGTTTGGAGCTCTCCTGTGCAGTGTAAGATGTTTAAGCAGCCTTCCTGGTCTCCCTCACTATGAGAGTAGAGTAGCCCCAGTTCCCATGGAGACCACCAGAAATGAATTCTGACATTGCCAAACACCCTCTGAGAGGAGGAACATAAAAGCCCCCAGACACAAGACTGGCATCTCTGATGTCTCTGTTCCTCACTGTTCTCGCTTTCTGATGGAGGCCTCTTGGCGAACTTACTCCGCATCCTCCTGGTTGCACATGCCCCTACAGCTCTCATAATTGCCCGTTCACACCCTTTGCTCCATTCTCTCTCCCTCCCTCCTGTCTTGTGGTGCTAAGGATGAAACCCAGAGCCTCAGGTGGGCATGCTAATCAAATGCTCTGTCACTAGCTACCCACCCCATGTGTTTTCTATTGAGGTTGTATCTTCTTTAGGTTTCCAAAGGGCAGGCTTTGTATCAGATGATTGCCACATTCTGGGGGTGGGCCTTCACTGGTCTCCTCCTTATCATGTCTATTGGCTCACCATACAGGTGAGGGAACAGGTACGGAGCTGGGTGGTAGAGTCCCTGGCCTTCCTTTCCTGCCACTATGTCATTGCAGAAGGCAGATGAGACCAGGCTGTGAGACGGTGTGGGAGAGATGTCTTCATGCGGGTCACTTGGCTCAGCCACTGCAGCATCGGGGTCCCCTGATGTGATGCCCAGTGTCTCCTGAATTCAATTGAATATTCCCTTTGGCTTAGCAATGGCCAAGTTATTTTGCTTCAGTATTTGCAGGCAACCATGGTTCCAGTGTACTGAAGACAGGGAGTCTCACAGCATCTGTGTGTGAACATGGGGGCTTTTGGCTCGGGAGGGGTGGGGACACACAGGGCTATCATGTGGGAGGTGGCACATGTCTGCATTAGATCTTTGTCCTGGACCCTGTGCTGGTGGTGTATCCTGTGCCCTGGGTAGCAGATCGTCATTTTGCAGGCCCAGGGAATGATTGATGGAGGGGTAGGGTGGAGGGGCTTTGTTGTCCAAAAGCTAGTTACACGATTCTCTGACTTCAGCCCTTCTCCTTTCTCTTGTCCTGTCTCCTTCACAGCACTTTGCCCCCCTTCAGTTTCCCTTCTCTATTCTTCCTTGCTCAATCTGTACGAAGCCCTCCCGGCTGACCACAGCCTCCTGTCTCTGGCTGAAGATGGCTTCCAGTGTCTGGCTATTGTCCTGGGCTTGATTGCCTGCCTTGGAGGCCCAGGGGGAGCCTAGGGCTCTGTGGGAGTGAAGGCTGGCCTTGCAGTAAATTCTTAGAGCAGAGCTTCTGGGCCTCCGTGGCTAGGTTGTGAATATATGGCCCAGGCCCATCTCCCCCTCATGACAGACATATGTCTCATACTAGGGCTCTTTCCATAGCTGTGAACTCCTGTTGAGCAGAGAAGATGGATGGATGTGTTTGGTTTGCAGCACCAACTTTAGCCTCTGAGACTCTTTCTGCAGTGGCCTTCACTGACTGCCCAGTCACTTCCCAATGGTCACTTCCCAATGGACTGACTGCCATGTGAAGTATGCCCAAGAACAGGCCAGGGATGCTATAAAGTCTCCACAGGTGGCCTTACACTGTGTCCAGGACTGAGAGGACTGCCTTCCTAAGGGAGGTGTATCACAGAAGGAGCACTGGTTCCAGGACCTCCGGGCTGGAATAGTGGCTCTCAGATAGCCAGTGTCCTTGGCCAAGCCCCATTCTCAAGTCAGTGGACAAGAACACTCTGGAGAGAAATGGCTGAGTAAGAGAATTAGACATTGGAAGGGGCCAAGAAAATCCAGTAAACTAGCCCTTCACTCCAGAAACGGGAGGGCTTTGGAAGGAACTGGTAAACATGCAAGACCTCCAAGCACTGGGGCAGGGATAGGCAGAAGTCAGGTCAATCTTTAGGCTGCTTTCTTCTACAGCCCGGTCAGCCTGGACCCTCAGTGAGTTGTGTGTAGATTCACCCATCTCTAGACAAAGGTGGGCAGAGGGTAGGAGGACTATGCCTCTCCACTGCTTTTGGAGGACATTGTTCCCTCCACAGCCTGGGTGGGAACCAGTGGCTAGGGCTAGAGGCTGTGGGTCTCAGCAAGACTTTGCAAGAAAACCTTTGCAGAGCTGCTGATCTGCAGCTACTTTACAGGCCCCGTGGACAGAAAAGGGAAGCCTGGCTGTATTTAGAAAGCTGTTCACAAACAGAATGGTGGGGGTGGGGGTGGAGGTGAGGATGGCGAAGGCTGCTGGGGTTGCTGGGGGAGGAAGGCAGGCTGTCATCCAGAGGGATCCAGCAGGAGTCTGAGGACAAAGGCTTGATCTGGGTCTACATGTCCTCACTTTGGAAAACTCTTGGCCTAGAGGATGGGGGATGGGACAGAGTGAAGAGGAGGGAGGAAGAGAAGAAAGGGAGGGGGAGGAGAAAGGGTTCTCAGGGATGCCTGGCTTTTTTTTTTTTTTTTTTTTTTTTTTTTTTTAATGCTGGAAGCAAAGATTGAATGTGCTGGGCACATGCCCTGCCACTCCAGAGGCCCCAGGTGACCCTTAGGGGACACAGAGCTAGGACAGAGGCTGGGAAGGAGGAGCTTTGGGTGCCCAGCCCACAACAGAAGGTCAAAGGAAGAACTCTTATATTCCCCAAAGTGTGTCCAGACTTCTCTATTATCTTAGTCCTCTCGAATCACCACAATAAAATATCCTAAACTGGGGTGGGGGTGGGGGGAGTGGTTATTGACAGCAGCCATAGATATTCACTGTTCAAGCGGTGGAGGCTGGGAGTGACTGGTAGGGATGGAGGAGCCATGACGTCAACCTAGAACAGTCTTCCAGAAGGCCTTGCCTCCACCAGCAATGTGCTGGAGCAGAGTGCTCTTCTGGAGGGGTACCAGGACCAGGAGAGGACTCTCCCGACCTGGGCACGCTATGCTGGCACAGGGACATGCCTTGGCTTTTCTCTCTAACCCTTAGCAGAAGGGTTAAGCATAAGGCTTCGGCAGTGCTGACTCTACCATTGATCATCCAGGGTCAGACAGGCCGCTCAGTATGCCCTGCCGAGGACAGCTGCTCACTTCAGCCCAACTCAGGGCTCTGCTGAGTGCCAGCTATGTGTCAGCTGCTACGCTAAGTGCCAGAGGGCAGACAGCGTGGTTCCTTTCCTCATGGAACTGAGTCACGAGGGTTCATGGTGGGTCAGCGTTTTCTCCTAAGCCGTGAGGACCGTCAGGTTGAAGGTAAGAGGAAGGCGTCTCCCATCTTGTGATCTCATTGAGGAGACAATAATCACAGACTGGAAACACTCCGAGAATGAGGCAAGGATTAAGAAGTTGTTGAAGTGCGCATGGCTAGATTCAAGACCGCATGGTCCCGTAAGCGGGCTGGACGGCTCCTTCACTAACTAGCCTCAGATAAAGAAAGAACTCCTCAGCTCTGCCATGAGTGTGTAAGACTGTAAAATCTATGTGAGCTCCGCCATCTGGCTCTCTGTCACTTCCGTTATTCCTTTATCTCCTGAGAAAAGTTCTCTGGTATCTCAGCTAGCCTCTAACGTGCTATGTAGCCAGGCTGTTTTAATTTCTGATCCCTCTGCCTTCACGCACTGAGTCCTGCACCGCCACACCTGTTTTTGTTTTTGTTTGGTTGGTTGTTTTTCTTGATTCAGTGTTCCCATTGATTGTTTCTTTCTCCTTACCCTTCCCTTACCCTGGACTTTGTCCCCTGCAAATGACTGGATTCCAGGTTCGGGAATGTTCAGCATTCACAAAGCACAATGTTAGCTGAATTGAGATTCAGAAGTCAGTAACCCAGGACTTTCCCTTAAAGATCTTCAAACCAATTTGTGGCTCACTATGTGCTTTAGTGGAAGGCAGTGGGAGGTGCTTCTGAGTGTGGATGTGTGCAGGGAATGGGTTGCAGGAAAGCGGGTACCATGCCTGGCGTGGGAATGCCAATCTGTGGTGTGCGTGTGCGCCTCAGAAGCCTCCAGGCTAGCGTAAAGGATCCCCAGACTCACCCGTTATTCACACTTCTGAAACCATCTGAGAGAAAGTTAGATATCTTGATCTTTTGCTTTAATTACTTCAGGGGATATTTTGATGGACGTTCTTTAACATAGCTTGCTTTTCTTTCAGTCAAGCCTTATTCCAGACACCAGTGGGTTATTTTAGATTCTAAATAAAGCTTATTTTGTGGGAGTCAGCTAGACCATCCTTTACAGGATATGCTGGTGTCCTGGTCACTAAGTGCTGCCTGGGCCCCAAATCTCAAAACTGTGTTGGACTCAGGAGCCATGCCTGAGTTTGCTTTTTACTGGACAGCTGGTCTGCTCCCTTAGAGGCCTGGCTGGGTCTTAGCTGAACTCTATCTCACTTTGTTTTCCTTCCCTTCTTTGTTCTAGAATTTTCTGTGCATTTTCCCACCCACAGATGTGACTGTCATATGATACTGGCTTTCCAGTGTCCAGAATGGTGTGTTGGCTACAGAGTGAGCTTGGTAGGGCACCGTCTATGCCTTGGAGGCCAGAATGGGATTCTCAGCAAACAAGGAAGGCTTCCTGTCTCCATCTTGCCAGGAGGATCGAGGTTCTACGGTGGTCTGGCTCTGGCACTGTGGTCCTGCTCAGAACTGGGAGTCTTAGGCAAAGAAAACGATTTCCATTGGGCTGCCGAGGGACAGAATGTCTCAGGGAGATGGGTTGGGCAGACAGGGTTTTGGAAACCCCAGCGTCTTCTGGGAAGTGTTCAGAACACTGAGGTTTTGGAAAGCATGGCAGTGCTTTACAACCATCGCTGCTTGGGAAGGAGGAATGGGCGGGTGCCTAATGCTTTGGGTTCAGTGGTAAAGGTGAAGCCCAGCCTTGCCAGCCTGGAGCCCCGTCCTCTGCTAGGCATGGGGAGGACACGAGTTTGAAAAGGAATGGAGCCCACAGGACCTGGATGCTGTGAGACACTGGTGCATCCACAAGTCATGACTAAGGCTCAGTGGGTGTTGGCCTTGACACAAAGCAGTGAATCCTAGTCTCAAAGGCTCCTCTGATGAGGCAGGTAGGAGAACCCCCAGCGTCCCCATGAACAGAACACACCAGAGTCTTTTGACCTGCTAGAATAGTCTCAGTGCAAGGGGAGGCCAGGGAATAAGACACCCAGTCCAGGCCTGAGCAGCCAGGAAAGGCTTAGGCGTCAAGGAGGCCAGGACATCCTTCTCCGGCAGCTTCCAGACTCATCTGCTCTGCATTTGTCACAATCAGAATGCCCAGGGTCCAGTGCCAGCCGTGCTCAAGTCGCTTCACTGGGGTGGAGCACTGAGCCGCCTTCTACAGCAATGCTGAGTGGTGATCTGTTCTCAGGGGGCTTCAGGGGGCTTGAAGAAAAAGGAAATCAATACAGATGTCTTGCTTCCCCCTCATTTTAAAAATAATTTTATTTATCATAATGGTGAGGCGGGGTGTGGAAAGGGCTTGGGAGGGTGCACATATGTGGAAGTCTCTCTTTCTATGCTTAATGTGGTTACAAGGACTGAGCAGAGATCTCCGGGCTTGGTAAGCACCTGTATCCACTGTACTAGGCTCCCACTTTAGAAGCTAGTTTGAGTAAGGGCACAGTGAGGCCCAGGCAAGCTCCCTGACACTCCTCGGAGGTCCTGACCTTAACCGCAGACCCCACAGACCCATTTTTCCTGGTGTTGGGGAGGGCCCGACACAGGTCCGTTGCTGGCCTGCGCAGTAAACATCCATCTCCTCCATCTACCCCACCCGCACTCCCCTAGAAGCCAGCCTAGGTGTGTGCCTTCCCATTCCCACGGCTCCAGCTCCTCCTCCAGCCTCGCTAGAAACCATGCATGAGCTTTCAGGGTCCTGCAGCCTGCAGAAGGGACCCTGGGTCCCCTCACCCCTGCTCCCGACCACCCTGATCCCTCGCCGGGCTCGGGAGGAGAGAAAACTCCGGGTCTCTTCACTGCGGCCCGGTTCTCCCACTGCGCTGACGTTGCCCCGCGGCCCAGCTGGCTGCAGTTTTTCGCAATAACAATATCCCAGGGAGGGGAGGAGCGGCGGGGTGAATGGGCGCCTTTGTCCGGACTCTGTGAAGGCCGATTAATTATGCGCCGCGGAGCGCGGGAGCGCGGCCGCCCGGCCCCCTGCGCGCCTGAAAGGCCGGGGCTTGGGAGCGCGGCCGCCGGCTCCGCGCCGCCGCACAAAGGGCCGCGCATTAGGAGCCCGGCAATTACCCCGCATTTTGGATGTGTCCTTGTCTCGCTGACACCGCGCCGCCCCTCTCCGGGCGGCTGCACTTTGAGGATTTGCAAGTCCTTTCTTGGTTGCTAGGGGCTACTGGGCAGAGAAGGGTATGGGAGCCTCGGGTGAGGTGTTGGGGGGGGGGACGGGACACGACAAGCCTGTCCAGTTGGAAGTGTCCCGGGCCTGAGTGGGGGAGGGGCGGGGGGTGTCACCTCTGGGGACCTGGACTTTAGGGCTGATGTTTTCTCTAAAGCTGGAGTCCATTCAGGGTGCAGACTCCTAGGCCTCACCCAGAGGACTCCCCTGATTTAGTTGGTGTGGAACTTATTTTTAAGCACCACGGAACTTATTTTTAAAACCTACTGTGGAATACTGAAACAAAATGTATAGATTTAAATTTTTCAAAAAGCATTTAAATTTATTATTCTTTTGTGTGTGCACATGCTTGCATGCCCGCGCACTTCGCGTGCACACGTGGAGGTCAGGGAACCACCTGTGGGAGTCTGTTTCTGCTTTCTACCATGTGGGTCCTGGGGATCGAACTCCTGTCTTCAGACTCAGCAGCAAATGTCTACGTGCTGAGCCTTCTTGAAGGCCCTTTCACGTGCAGAGCCTTCTTGAAGGCCCTTTAACGTGCAGAGCCTCTCAGTTTTGCCACATATATGATCTGTGCTACCTACATTATATTGACATAGAAAAATTCCATCAGTCCAGAAGGTTCCCGGGAATCCTCTTTCCAGCCCCTCCCCCTCCTGCCCCACCCTTCCAGGCTCTGCTGCTCTGATCTTTGACACGTCTCTTAAGTTTCACCTGGTTTTGGATTTAACCGAGTCACACAGTGTGTGCTGTTTTATCTCTGATTTCTCAGCAGTATTTTTGAAACCCGTACACAGTGTGTAGTCACAGTTGGTTTCTTTTATTAAATAGTTTATTTATTTGCCTGTTGATAGACACTTGGACTGCTTCTAAGTTGTGGCTGTTGTAAGTAAAGCTGCTGTGATTGTTTTGTTCAGATATTTTTATGTGTGTCTTTTGGGTAAATATCTAGGAATGGAGTTGCTGGGTCCCAGGGAAGGCATTTAGTTGTAAGAGAAAGCAGCTGGCTTCCTTTCTTAAGCATCTATACTCTGCAACCTTATACCTCAAACAAGTGTGTGAGGCGTTCCAATCACTCTACAACCTTGTCAGCCACTGGTGGTGTAGGTTTTTTCTTCTTTAAGAAGGCAGGTTAGGCTGTATGGTGGTGGTGGTGGTGGTTCACACCTTTAATCCCAGCACTCCAGAGGCAGAGGCAGGAGGATCTCTGTGAGTTCGAGGCCAGCCTGGTCTACAGAGTGAGTTCCAGGACAGCCAGAGTTACAACAGAGAAACACAGTCTTGAAAAACAAAAAAATCAATCAATCAATAAATAAATAATTTGCCTTTTCGCGTCACATCTTTCGAAGGAATAAGACTACAGCTGCAGACAAATCCTGCCTAGATCCTTCTTTCCCACACTCAGGATCACTGTGCAGATGAGGTAAGTGGTACTTCCAAATGTGGTCTTCATTGCTGTTGTCTGTGTGCGATACTGGGAATCGAACCCTGAACCTTGCTTATGCTAGGTAAGCCCTTCCCTGAGCCCACCCGCAGCCCTCCAAACTGCTCTCTTCAATGGCGTTCTGTTGGTACTGTTCCCCACAAACACCCTCACCTGTCTTACTGCTTTATTCCCTTAAATACCTGCCTTTATTCTTCGTTTAGCACCCCAGGACCCGGCCCTAAGTAAAGCGACCACAAGAACCTGTTTAACGTCACGCCCTCAGACATTGCCGTCCTTACTTTCCTGTTGCTATGATAAAAATGCCCTGAGGAAAACAACTTAAGGAAGAAAGGGTTTGTTTCGAAGGCATGGTCCGTCGTGGTGGGGGCTCCTGGAGGCAGCTGGTCACTTCACTCACACCCTGGACGTAGAGGGTAACAAACGCCCATGGGCTGCGAGTCGGCTTGGCGGGTGTTTGCTGCCAAATCTGATGATCTGAGTTTGAGCCTTGGGACTCGCATGGTGGAAGGAGAGCTAGCTCTGGAAAGTTGTCCTCAGAGATGGCACCCCGCCCCCGCACTGTGGTTTCAATATGATTTTTGAGAATAACAAAGATTCGAATTAGAATTAGCCCAGCACTCCTTTAATTCCAGTACTCTGGAGGCAAAAGCAGGCAGGATCTCTATCAGTTCAAGGCTAGCCTGGTCTCCATAATGAGTTCCAGGCCAGGAAGGGGTGCATAGTGAAACCCTGTTTCAAACCAAAACAAGAAAAAGGAGGAGGGGAGGAAGAAGAGGAGGAGAAGAGGAAGAAAATAGATGTTGTTAAATGAGATGTGTAGTTCCCAGAAGGGAGAGAGATCTGCAGGAGGTGGTCAGAGAGAACTCCCTGGAGGAGGCAAAGACCAGGTTTGAATAGCATGAGAATTCCAGAACAAGCCCTCTGAAAGAACTTCCCATGGGTGTCAAGTGGTCCCGAGAGAAAAGGTCCAACTGTGCGCCATGCAGCCTTCCAAGAGCTGCCTTGTTTAGGATCTGTGTCTCCAAGAAAGCCATAGGTCATAGATGGTTTTCCCACAAAGGAGATTCCTGGGTATTCAGCCTCTGAGCCCCTCCCACCAGCTTCAGCAATGGGAGACATTTGCTGCTCACCAAAGACCTTGAATATCAGTGCCATTAGCACTCCAGGAGACTCAGGTTCATATTTTTCTCCTTTTGAGGACTGGCACTGAAGACAGGAGCAGTCACTCACCTCTGTCACACTGCAGAGGCCGAGAGGTGATCAGAGAACTGAGGCAAAGTCATGACATTGGTTTGCAGTATTGTGTGCACACGCGTGTGTGCGTGTGTGTTTGTGTGTGGTTTGTGCCTATGTGTGTGTGTGTGCATGCATGTGCACACGTGCGTGTGTGTGTGGTGTGTGCCTGCGTGAGTGTGTGTGTATGTGTATATGTATATGCACACGTGCGTGTGTGGTATGTGTGTGCGTCTACATCGCATGGCACAGATGTGAAGGAGAGGACAAACTCAGGTGTAAGCCTTCACTTCCACCTGGCTTCAGGCAGGCCCTCGTGTTCATGTTCACCACACACCAGGCTCCCAGGCCTTCACGGTGTGCCCTGGTACTGCCCCTCCTCCCCAACTTCCTCTCAAGACTTGGGAATGCTGACCTGAGGTGGAGCCTGGGGTTGCTGACATGTTGCCTTTAATGGGAATGTTCTAAGTGAGGAGAGGTGCTTGGCTCCATGGACCTGCCTTGGCTTCTGCCTTCCCAGGGGCTCAGTTGTTCAATTTTTTTTCCTCTGGAAATTTAATCAATCTGTTATTATGGTTTGTCAGGTTGGTTTCTATGGTTGTACTATGAAGTAGGTTAAGCTATTATTTTGTTACCTTCTAGCCCTCCCTGGTGTAGCTCAGACTATGATGTCTTCGTTGAGTTAGAGAAAGGAGCCCCTTTTCTGCGTGGGCAAATTAGAAAAAGCTGTGCTTTCCCCATGGCAGATGGAGCCTCTCATCAGGACACAATGCTTGGCTGGCAGAAGGTGGGGCTGGGTTTGAGGCCTCACTGTAGGCCTGTCCGTAGTCAGGCCTCTCTGTGCAGTGAGTGCACAGGCTACATGATTGTTCACGGTGGCCCTGCCTGCCTACCACTTGTTTTGTGGATGGTGTGTCCTCTGTCTCAAGGTGTCATTCATAACACGAAGGTCCAGGTTTTCTGAGACAGGGTCTCATGTAGAGGTTGGCTTTGATCTTCCTACCTCAACCTCCCCAGTGCTCCAAATCTTCTGATGAACAACTTTCAGGCTTTAACAGTGGCTCTCAACCTTCCTACTGCTGTGATCCTTTCATACAGTTCCTTATGTTGTGGTGACCCCCCCCAACCATAAAATTATTTTTGTTGCTACTTCGTAACTGTAATTTTGCTGCTGTTGTGAATTGTAATGTAAATATCTGATACACAGATGGTCTTAGGCGAGCCCTGTGAAAGGCTCATTCGATCCCTAAAGGGATCACAACCTTACAGGTTGAGAACTGCTGCTCTTACAGATTTTATTTACTTATTTATTTGCTCATTTAGGTTTTTAAAGACAGGCTCTCACCTTGTAGCCTTTGCTGGCCTGGAATTCAATATGTAGACCAGGCTGGCCTTGAACTCAGAGAGAGTGCTGGGATTAAAGATGTGTACCATCACGCCTGGCTTCTTATGGACTTTAAAACATACACATTATTCTTTTGCTCTCCTACTATCAAGAAATTAGGTCTGAGCCTAGAGAGGATGGCTCAGTGGTCTTGAAGAAGACCCAAGTTTAATTCTCAGCACCCATGTTGCATGGCTCACAACTGCCGGTAACCCCAGCTCTAGGGGATGGATCAGATGCCTCGTTCTGGGATTCGTGGGCACCCCCATACAAGCGGTGCATGCACACTCACCACACACATAATTTAAAAAGAGAAAAAAAGAAAGCATACCTATCTCCTTTTCAACCTCAGTGGGAATTTGAGAGCACAGTAAGTTCCCCTAGTGCAGCAAGTGACATAGAGACTTCTAAGTCTCAGCTGGGAAAGCTCTTGTAACTCAGTTTCTCCTTTTAGGACAATCATGCTGGGATTCTTCAGTTGCTTCGAAAGACAGCCAGCTACCCAGAATCTTAGAGAGGAGACACCTGAGCAGCCACGGCCACCCAGCCCGAGTCGCTGTGTCGCCTTGGTTGGAGCCCCCAGCGTGTGAATGAAGAAGCCCTAGAGACTTCCCTGCCCCTGATGGACCACAAACTCAAGACCCAGAGCGAGAATGCCAGCCCAGTCACCCAAATCCATACACAAAAGAAATGGTTGTTATTGCTCTAAGCCCGCTGTTTGGGGGTGGTCTGTTAGGACACAACAGACAGCTGACGCAGACTTTTTCCTTACCTGGAAGTTGACTGCTGCCATAACAAAACCTAATTATGGCTTTAGGGCTGGGATGTGGGCAGACGTTCTCAGGGCTTTGAAGGTCTGTTATTACTATTGGAAACCTGATGGTCTTCAAGGAGTCTGCTGGCAGAGGCTTAAAGGAAAGCGAGGGAAATGTTATTGGAAGCAGGGGGAAAAAAAGAAGACATTTATTAGATAATAGAAGACAGTTTAACAAAATTGTCACTTGGAGTGAAGTGGATCGTAGAAAATGAACCAGAGGAATTAATGGTTTGGGCTAAGGAGATTTTGTTTGACAGAGTTTTTGCTGGCCTTGAACTCTTGACCTTCCTACCTCAGCGTCCTGAGTACTTGGCATTCCAACTGTGTACCATGCCCAACTGGGCTAAAGAGACTTTTGGAAGTTTCAGTTGGATTATTGAGTTGCATTTGACAAGGACAGAAAAAAATGAATTAAAAAGGAAGCTGACTTTCAAATAAAATTTATAGAAATTATAACAGAGCCAAGGACTTGTGGGTTTTGAAAACGAGTCTGTTTCTCATTTTCAGCCTCCACAAATGGAAAAAGATGCTCAAAATAGGAAAAGGCCCTGGATCAAAACACCCAGAACTAAATGATAAGATTTGTGTAAACCTCAGAAAGATCCAGGTATAGGGGCTAATACACATAAGGTATTAGCATGCAACACACGAAGACAGGAGGATCCTGTGAATTTGAAGCCAGTCTGGGCTATCTGAGACTCTGCCTCAAAACACTGAGGCTGCTGTGTCGGAGGGTTCGTGGAATGGCATTTAGTTTGGTAGCTGTGTATAGTGGCACATGCTCATTATCCAAGTACTTGGGAAGCTTAGGTTACACAGCAACACCAGTTTCAAAAAAAGTAAAAACTGAGTGTGGTAGTACATGTCTATAATCCCAATACCTGATCAATGGAGGTAGGAGGATCAGGGGTTCAAGGCCAGCCTTGGCTATAGAGCAAGTTTGAAGTCAGCCTGAGCTATATGACTCTGTTTTCAAAAACCAAAGGAAAAAAAAGGTGGGGGCAGTGAAAACTAGTCTCCAAAGACAGCAACTGGCCAACTCCTGACACTCTTCCCCCAACCCCTTAATTGGTCTGGGGTTGTGACTCACCTTACCCAACAGGATGTGACTGCAGAGCTGTCCCAGTGACACTTTGAGAGCCGTGAAATGTCCTGTAGGGAGTCTAGTTATTCTCCTGAAGAAATCCACAGAGGAGACTCGGAAGGCCAAGTGAGGAGAGAAGTCTAAGATTATGTGGAGAGAGGGAATACCAGAGACATTTCATCCAGGCTCAGCCTAACCTTTGGCTGGAATGCCAGACATAAGGGTAGCCCATCTTGACTCTGAGAGCTCAGCCAAGTCTCTCTATTATCTGCAGTCTCTGTTGGCTCTAGCAGCATGAGAGATACATCTGTAACGTCTGTAATCCCAGCACTCCTACAGCCAGATGGGAGGTAGAGATAGGAGTCAGCCAGTGGCCAGCTAGTCTAGGGTATGCCTCACGGCATAAACAAAAGAGAGACCCTGCCTTAAATAAGGCGGAAGGTAAGAACCAACTTTCAAAGTGTTGGACTCTGACCTCCACATGTGTGCCATGCCCCTCTCTCATAAGTACATATGACAGAGCTTAGTATATAGGAGGCATTGAGTAAGTGTTCTAATTAGATGCATGAGCTGGTGGTGGTGGCACATGCCTTTAATCCCAGTACTCAGGAGGCAGAGGCAGGCAGATCTCTGTGAGTTCGAGGCCAGCCTGGTCTACAGAGTGAGTTCCAGGACAGCCAGGGTTACAACAGAGAAACCCTGTCTCAAAAAAACTAAAAACAAACAAAAAAATGAATGAACCTCTTTTCCCCAATCTTTCTCCTCCTAGGCCCAGTGCCCCGGAGTTGATCTGCCCATACCCTGATCATGTGACAGCGAACCACTGATTTAACTAACTCCCTTACGATTCGAATGAGTTCAATATCAAATGGACAAGAAGTGGACATTATATACATCTAAGGCATAGCAGGTGCAGGTGGGCTGTGAGTGTGCGCCCGCTGTGGGAAGGGGGTAGGAGAGTGCAATGACCACAAGGTCACGTAGACTTACAGTGTCAAGGGAACATGAAGGAAGGGCAGAGCCCAGGCAGGGACCTGGGGATGTTGTGACTGCAGTTCTGGAAGGAAGTCATGATGAAGCACCATCAGGAGGCAGTGTCCCAGGGGCACAGAGGCAGGGATGTCATTCAGGTCACAGAAAGCCTAGAGGCAGGTCCAAGAGGTGGAATAGAAGAGCCAGGCACAAGAGCACACATACTCACCACAATCCCATGTGAGCAAAGTTCAGAGCCGGGCAAGGTTAATTGGTGACAACAGAAATTTGTAAGTGTGGTTACATACAGGGAGATGGCCAATGTCTGTAGGAAGGGGCTCCAGGGAGCCTTCTAGGGCATTCTGGAAATATTCTATACCTCACGCAGATGGAGTATATGTCTATACAAGTTCATGGATGTACCTTCAGGACCAGTGTGTATCTCCACTTGTCCCAGAGACAACGAAAGCATGTTGGTATACTCCCCCCCATCCCCCTCATGCAGGAATGGTCTGTAGGAATTCCCAAGCTATGTGGGCCTTCTGCTCCCTGTGGAAGTGTCTCCTGCATCCCACACTCCTACAGCAGTTGTGGGAGTTGTATTCTTTCCATTTTGCTTGAGATAGTGTGACCTAGCTGAGTCGCAGTGTGGAGACCTGCTCCTGAGATGACAGAGACGGGATCTGGAATATTCTTTGAGGCTGGTGAGTATGTAGCGGCATCTTCTCATCCTCCTCTCAACAACCTAAAGAGCCAGGCTCTTGAGAACTAGGGAGCAGTTAAATAAGACCAACAGACCAATGTGCTTGGTGTGTGGAGTCTGGTTCTTTAAAGGTGAGCAGGAAGAATGGACGCCAAGGGCGCTGGGGCTTAGGCCTGAGTCAAGAGCTTGCTTGCTCTGCTCACAGCCCTGCTTGGAGTCCGGGTGGCATCCCTCAGCGGCTGCTGGTTTCATTGCAGCTGTGGGTTACGTGTGTCGTTCAGAATGCCCTACAGGAAGCAGCAGGCTCTGCATTCCAGGGCTTTTAGTCATTTTCTCTCTTAGCGCTTTGGAGTTGGGATTAGAACGTTCTTCAAACCTCACTGTCCTCGGCTGGACTCCCAAGAGGAAGTGGGTGGGTCGTTGGGGAGAGAACACAGGCTCAAATTCAGGGGTGGAATGAGAAGGGATCAAGGCCAGCAGACTAAACCCATAGAGGTCAGCTGAAGGTGTCCCAGGTATGTCAGCGGGATGCGAGCTGTGGGGTGGTTGGTGGCTCTTGCCCTCCTTAGCCACAGGCCAAGGAGAACACAGGGCCCTCTCTGTGCTGTGTGTGGCACCTCTGTGCATGTGAGATTAGCACTGGCAGGGTACACAGCAACACTTTATCCATGGGACTACACGTCAGCCTTGCTCCGTTCTCAGTCTGAGGGAGAGAAGGAGAGAAGGCTTTCAGCGCTGAGAGGACAGTGGTGACACGCGCTCAGCTTTGGGGCAGGGATAGACCCCACAGATACACAAAGCGGGAGAAACCACAAAATACCTTTGTTAGAATGAATGTCTGCTATACTATTGGCACCGAGCCAGGTACTGGGACAAGAGCAGGGTGCAAGACAGACTCCATCTCAGCCGTCACCAGGACGCCTGGGACATGCGGCCTGGCAGGTGCACACTAGGGTAAGGGAGAGAGCAGGTTAAGGCAGAGGGCTGGGAGCACCAGACGTCAGCAATGGGAAGGGAGTAGGCGAGTGTGCATGGCTGAGAGGGCACGTAGCTGCAAGGTGCTGAGGAAGGGCACAGCCCAGCCAGGGGCTTGGGGGATGGTGTGCTTACAACTCTGAAATGAAGACACAGGAGGCTCAGGGTTCTGGGAAGTCTCAGGTCACAGAAAGCCCAGAGGCAGACCCAAAAGGAGATCAAGCAGCTACCCTCTTCTCTGAGTTCCTGGGCAGGTGGAGGAAAGCCATGCCTACAGTCGTGGTCCAGCACACCAGCCATGACAGTGTTCTGGTTCCCCGTGAGGAGTCGGAATTCTAACCAGGGTTCCTGGGACTTCCCAGCTTGCTCCCAGAGCAGGATGAGCTCTCAGACTCACAATTCAGGGAGATCAGAAAGCCGAAAGGGTTCCAAGGCTGTAATCGAGGCTACAGATGAGCAACTGTGAGTTCAGGAAAGGGTGGAGAATCTCACCCCATCAGCCCTTTGGAAGCAGAGGTCCCCACCTGACAGTAAGTCAGGTCATTGATTGCCAGCATAGATATCCGATGGTGATTTGAAGACGGGGCTCCACAGGGAGCAAAGAACCTCAGAGAGGCAGTTTCTAGGAGCTGGCAGTCAGCAGGAAGCAGAGACCTTTCAATGTATAGCCAAAAGAGCTGAATTCTGCCACAGCTGAGCACGGATTAGTGTGGAGTTTCTAGGCACCAACCCAGCCAGCTGAATCTCTGATGGTTTGGCCACCTGAGCCTACAGCCCAGCTGGGCCCACCCGTACTAATCATCTGCAGAGCTGCGAATAATAAACAGGTGTTTTAAGCTGCTACCTTTTAGGCAATTTGTTCTGTAGGGACAGAAACAGAATATTCTCCTACCTTCTCACTGCCCCTAGAGCGTTATGGAGGCTCTGTGACTCCCACTGTGCGGGTGGGCCAGTGACAATTTGCAGGTATCTGGTTGGGGTTCGGCTTGACTCAGCTGGTTCTAGCATTCTATCTATCACAAACACTTCTCCTACCGCAGATGAACCACAAACACTGGCTCCAGTCAAGGCCGTCTTGTCCCCTGCCCCACTGTGGGGGTCTTAGCAGCTCACATTCTCTTTAAGAACCGCCTGCTGCTGCTCCCAGACCACAGCCTACAGGGTGCAAGGCTGTCCTAGCCCAGCCAGCTCTCTAGGGACAAGCAGGGCTCTGAGCAGAAATAAGAGAAGGTAGTGACCTCAGCCTCCCCCTTCTTCTCAGATGACAAGTCTGGCCTCAGGAAAGGCAAGAGACAGGAACTGAGATCCAAAGCTCAGTAAAGTTCACCCCTCCTCCACCCTGGCTCAAAGAGTTCTCTGATTGGGCAGGACTGGTGATGTTTAAAATCCTGAGCTGGGGCCAGGGAGATGCTCAGAGGGAAAAGGCGCTTGCTGCCAAGCCTGGCGGCTGGAGTTCAATCCCTGGAATGTATGTGTGCGTGGTGGGAGGAGAGAACTGACTTACACAAGTTGTCCTCTGACCTTCTCATAAGTGCTGTCTCTGTCTCTGTCTCTTTCTCTCTCTCTCTCTCTCTCACATACACACACACAAAAGAAAAACGTAATACAAAAAATCACATGCTTGCTTCCTTAACAAGTTACTGGGCACTTGGTCAGGTGTCTCCTGGGAATCCAGAATTATTTGCAAGGAAGAAGTTTATGTTTCTGCTTTACTGATTAAAAGACCCTAATAAAGGTTTCCCGGTTCCCACATCAGACCCTTTCTGGAACTGTCTAACGCTTCCCAGATGGTGAATAGTTTTTCTCTTCCCAGTCCCTGGCAGGGTGGAGCTTCAGGAAGAAGGGGTTTGAGTTGGCTGGACTTGGCTTCTCCCTCGGCCATTTTCCTCTGGAGGAGGTAGGAGGAGTAACTTTCCCGAGCCTTGGTGTCTTCAGAAGGCAGTTTCTGAGATGACTGAGCCAACTACACACAGAACTGCCTGGTGGGGAGGAGGAAGGCAGTCGGTGCCTGCCCCACCTTCCTGCTCTGTCATATACAGGGCCACAGGCTTGCTAAGTAACTCAGGCTAGCCTGTCACTATGCTGCTTACCTCTGCCTCCAAGGTGCTGGGATGATGGGTTTGTATCACCACCTAGGGGACCTCTTTCCCCCTTCCCCCAAACAGAAAATAGTTATTGTTCTCAGGACAGGCAGGCCTGGTCAGTCAGAAGCAAGTCTTCAGTCAGGATGTGCCTTTGCCCCCTCCCTCCCAAAGCCACTCCTTCTATCTGCAGCTGGTTCCTTCTTTCAGGCCTTCCTGTGAGACCTCAAAGCCCTTGGGATGGGAGATTTCTCAGGGAGAAATCCCTGGAAAACTCTTACAGTACGTAAGGCTACCCAGGACTGACAGTGGTGTCCTAGGCACCAGGACAGGGGGGCCAATGTGACATTCCTAGATATAAGAGAGGAGGGTAAGGCTTCAGGCACCCCCCCCCCGGGTCTGTCTATAAGACCTATAGCACCCCCGTGCAGGCCCTGCTCTTGCCTGGGTTTCTGTAGTCTTAACTGTCCATGCCCAACAATGGAGGGGGGAGGGGTCTCACCTACATGCTGCCAGGTAGTTTTTTGCTATCTGGAGGGGAATCTACTTTATTTAAACTTTCCAGAGTTTTCAAAGTGAAGGCTGGACCAGATAGGTCCCAGGTCAGAGGTTAGGTTGTATGAAAGCCATGGGAGTTGTTATAGATTCAGAGAACGAAGATTGAGAGAGCTTTGGGATCTGCTCCCTCACTGAGGAACGTGGAGGGATGAGGTATGTGTGGCTGCTCCTCTCTCCTTTCACCTGTGGAGGAGGGGAGACTCTAGGAAAGAGGGCATTTAAGGGTAACTGCAGGTCCCTGGGGGTTGGGAGCAAAGCTGGTTCCTCCCAGGGTTCCCCTGAGTCTGGTTGACGCCCACAGTGGGGTCTTCTATTCAGGCTGGAACTTGGAGGCCAGGGCCAGGCGTTGCCATCAGCTGTGGCCCCCACCCCCAATTATGGGCTCAAAGCTGAGCCAAGTATGAAACAGACAGCTTCTCTCTGCTTCTCTGTTTCCACCCCCATCCTGCCGGAGCCTGGTTTTCATCACCCATTAATCACTGATTTCCCACAGCCTGTGTCTGTCTATCCACACTCAACAACTCCTGGGCCCTGGGGAGCTGGATAGACAGATGGGCAGGTGGGCTCTTGACTTGGGGAAACATTAGGTCACACTGGGGCCTGCTCCCTACTCCAAGGCAGGGGAAAGGAATGATTCTGGGCTTGTTTGAGGTCACCCCCACCTCCTGCTCAGCCTGGAGCAGTCAGCCCGGCCCACCTCACCCTGGCAGCAGGCGACAGAGGCCATTAGCTGTCCTGTATGCCAGGAAGGAAATGGGTTGGAGGGCTGAGGAATTCTAATTAAGCTTCCCCAGCTGGCGGGCCGGCTGGCGGGTGAGAGCTGGCACCTCTGCCCCTGCTAGCGTTGTGCCAGCCCTATCCGGCCTGGCCTGCTTGGTGCCCACCTGCTACTGTGGGAACACCGCTTGTGGGCTGCCTTGCAAAGCCCCTTGAAGATTCCCAGGCGCCGGGGATTTCTTCTTGGCTCCTGTCCTCAGCCTCTCCTCCTACCTACCATGACTTTGAAGGAGATGTAGCTTCATTCTGATCTACTCTCAGTTCTGGACTACCCACAATCTCTTTGGACCCTAATTTCCTTGATGGCAAAGTAGGATGAGACTCCTAGTTTGTGGACGTATTTTAGGACTACGAATCTACTGTTGCTACAGAGTAATATTCAATCGGTCTCTTTTGGGTATGAAAAATGAAATGCAACTGGCTGGAAAAAGTACAAGGTGCCCTGGGAAGGTCACTGTCCCGACATCATCTTTTCAGACAACAATATTGCTGAATTTGATGGCTCAATTTGCCTGCCAAGCTCCCCTCCTTTGTGTGTGTGTGTGTGTGTACATTTCGCCTTGCTGTCTGCAGGCACCAGGAAGCCTCTGCTGACCTGGGTCTCTTCTATCTTCTAGTAGGATTTGTGTTTTAATACAGGAGGATACAGGAAGCAACAGCTTATCCCAAGGGCATGAGGCTCTAATGCCTGAATGCCATTTAGTGGAACATCTAGGCTGGTAGATGGACCCATTTCCGTGCCTGCCAGTTGGGGACTCCAGTTACCACACTGGACTTGGCTCCCTCCTGGTGACTGCCACTGGAGCTGGACTGTTGAGGGGACTGTGTGAGAGGCAGGCCATTTCTGGAGTGTGACTAGTTTGGTGTTGTTTTTAAAGTAGTGTGTGTGTGTGTGTGTGTGTGTGTGTGTGTGTGTGTGTAGAAATAGTATGGTATGTATGTAGAAGCTAGCAGACAGCCTAGTCGAATCTGTTCTCTCCTACCATGTGGGTCCTGGGACTTGAACTCAGGCTGTCGGGTTTGCTGGCAAGTGCTTTCACCTGTGGAGCCATCACATCAGCCCTGCTTTGTCTTTTGAGACGGGGTCTCACTCTGTAGCTCAGGTCAGCCTGGGAATCACTGTGTAGCCCATCACACAACCCTTCTGCCTCAGCCTCCTGAGTACTTGGAGTTATAAGGATGTGAGCCACCATGACCAGCCAGACTTAAACTCGGATCCTAGCCCCACCATGTTGAGTGACCTTGGCGTCTATACCTTCATCAATTACATGGGAATCCTATCAGGACTGCTTGGATCTGCTGAGGGTTAAACAAGACAGCATGCCTGGCCAGACAGGGCACTCCACATATGGTAATTATCAAAGTTGGGAAGCTCCTTTGTCTTCTGGTTGCCATGACCCACTGCCCATTTGGGACACATGACCAGTGGGCGGCATGGTATAGGGCTGGCAGTGTGGTTACAGTGGAGAGTTACAGGAACAATCTGAAAAGCCTAGGAATAGTCTGTGCCTTGTCCCAGAACTATATTTCCAGAACCCAGAAGTCCCAGCTTTGACTATGACCCAGCCCTCATTCAGGGCGGCCTCTGTCTTAGCTAGTCTGCCCTGGTGGGTGCGAGCAGTTTCACAGAGGATCAGAAAGTCATCGCTCCCCAACCGTTTTTCCTGGCGCCGGGATGCCGTGTGGTAGCATCTCCCAGTCATTGCCACATGAGATTATAAAGTCTCCAGCAGGCACAGAGCCCCTCAGAGGGAAAAGCCTGCCAGAACCAGAACTGTGATGTCACAGGGCTCCTTTGCACAAACCCAGCACGCACATCTACATAGCATTGCACAGTGGTTTGCATACATTTGTCTCCAATCCACAGCCACATCCTCACACTGCTCCTTTTCCTCCTCTATGAAAACTAAATATTGAAGTTGTAGTGTTGAAGTCCCTAAACCCAACTGCATTCATTTCAGAGTGGTTTGACGACCTGATATGCAAGCAACCTATGTAGGGGCTTCCAGAGAGACATGAATGCTGACAATAGACTCCCTGTTCCTAGGGTTCTCACAGTCTAAATGGGGAAAGAAAATTCATGTCTGAGATTCAGGAAAAAGATTCTGATAGGGTGCACCCAAGGGTGCAGTAAGAGTACATGGTGGGAGGCAGTGTTCAGGGTGGGAGTTGAGGTGGGCTAGAGGAGCAGGGCGCCCCTAGAGTGTGCATGTGCTGGCTACTGTTGGGAAGAGGTGGAGCTGTGACGTCAGCCCCCGTGGTCCCGAGGCCCTCTTTGGAACAGGCTCTATGAATGCTATTCTTCCCTTATATTCTTGGTCAGCTCTCCATCTCCAGATTGGGCCATATGTGGGGCCCGTGGTGGTTTGGGTACCCACAAGAACATGCAGAAGCAGCAATGAGGCCCATGCCCAATGCCAGCCTGTTTAGATGGTATAGGTGAGGGGACATAGTGGCTGTTAATGGGTTTGGGGTCTCCTCAGGGAGGGAAGGAACTGAGGTCATGAGCCCGGGTCTCCTGGCTCTTAGCTTTTTTCCTCAGTCATCACACTCTACAGCAGGTCATGGGAACAGCTGTGCTGGGCTCTGGAGCAGGACTGGGCAGGAGTTGGTGAGCAGCTGACTGCAGGGTTCAAATCCTGACCCCAGTGATTTGTAGCTGGGCTGCCTGAGACACCAGATGATTTCTCAACTGAGGTTCCCTCACCTGAGAGTGAGCGAAGATGGGCAGCTCCTTGGGGAAACTGACTCACCTGGCACTGTGGTTATGTGCAACAAAGGTCTGTGCTGGGCGGGGACCAGGGGAGGCGGCATGGGAATGGCTTGCAGGAGGCTTCACGAGAGTAGACTAACCTGGCTATAACAGGGGTTGTCCAGGGAGCAGAGGAGGACAGGCTGAGTCTGGCTGGAACGTCCCAGTGGCCTGCTGTTGGCTTCAGTGTCCTCCACCATTCCAGGGCGTGGAAGATGTGTTCACAGTCCCATAGCTCGGCAAGCTTGTACAGGGAAGGAACCTGGCAATTCTGCCCTCCACAGGACCCTCAGCTTTCTGATCATGAGCTCTAACGCTACCATTAGCCATGACCACACTTTAGGATGAATGGCAAGATTGAACTTGGAGTCGCCTGCCTGGACCCTTGGAAGCAATAACTCAAGTTTGACTTTCCCCTTCTGTGGGTTCTTTAAAAAAAAAAACAACCTGACAAGGACAAGCATTTGGTCTCTCCGTATTGTTGTAGAAAGACTCAGGACTGAGGACCCAGGCAAGAAAGTCGCAGCACAGTAGGAAGAGTAGGCTATGATGGACTGGGTCAGGGGCATGAACGAGAGCAGGCAGGGACAGAGGAGTCACTGAGGTGCGAGGTAATCAGAGAACCCCAAAGTGAGGCCACAGGACACACGGGAGACACGTACCTAGACATGCTTTCTTCAACAGAGCCTGGAGAATTCGGGCTCTCTGTAGTTTTCTAGAATATTTTCTAATGACAGATCATCCAGGAATCTAGTTTGAGATAAGATTCCCACGCTACACTTTTTTTTTTTTTTTTAATTAATTTATTGTTAGCAAGGTCTTATACAGCTTAGGCTGGCTTCAAACTCACTATAAAGCCGAGGATGATCTTGAACTTCTTTAAACAGTTTTTCAACTATTTTTACTTTTATGTGTATGAGGATCTTGTCTGCATGTACGCCTGCATGTTCCATGTGCGTGCAGTGCCTGAGGAGGCTAGAAGAGGGGGTCTGATTCTCTGCAACCGGAGTTACGGATGGTTGTTAGCTACTATGTGGGTGCTGGGAATTGAACCTGGGTCTTCTGCCAGAGCAGCAAGTGCTCTTCACTGCTGAGTCACCTTTCCAGCCCTCACCTTGAACTTCTTATTTTCCTGCCTCCATCTCGTGCGTGCTGGAATAACAGGTGTGTGCCCCTATGGTTTCTGAGGTGGGGATCGAACCCAAGGCACGTACTCTAGTATTCCACCAACTGAATCATACCCTCAGCCTCTCTCCATCTTTTTACTGAAGCACAATGGGGAACACGGAGTTTGGCTGCTGCTTGGAGCCAAAAGACAGACATGAGGCTCGTGTCCTTGTTTCACAGCGGTGGGCAGAGAAGAAAAGGGGGACAGACAGTGTGCTCTGAAGCTGGCTGCCTCCTTGGCTCCTAATCCCAAGACACCAGCCATGTGAAGGAGACCCATCGAAAGGATTTGACTAGGTCCTTCCCTGTCCTCCTGGCAGCCCTGCCCTGGAGAAGCCACTCCGCTTTCCTAGGCAGACAGCTCTGGGCCTTATCTCTCCATCTGCTCTACTCTGCTCTTTTTCCGCTTAACCCAGAATCCTTTCTGTTCTGGTTAGATCCTTTGTGACTTGGGTCCATACCTCATGATAATTTACATGCAACTGAGATTATTGAGCTGCACTGCACATCTGGCTAGGTTGTCCTTCCTTTGTCTAGGCCCTTGTAACCACAGACCAAGGCGTCAAACATTTCAAGACCCCCTTGTGCTCCTCTCCAGGGAAAACCACCCCTGGGTTGTTGACTTTCATGCAAATGGTATCAGATAGTGGCTTTGTGTCTGGTTTGTTTTATTCAACACCATGCCTTGCAGACTCGCTCACTCGGATGCCCTTTGTTGTTTTAATCACTGTGTAGTGTTCCAGCAGATGAACACATTGGTTGCTGTAACCACCCACCGTGCACAGATATTTGGGTTGCTCCAGTTTGAGCCTCCATGATTAAAACATTTGCGTCCATACCTATTTGTGGACCCATGTGTTTGTGCCTCTTGGATGCTGGACACATGGAACAGAATCTTTCCTCCTGGCTTGGCTTTGGATGTTCTCCGTGTCCTCTGGTGGTTCTTCTTGGTGGGTCAGGTAGCAATTTCATACCGATGGGTGTGAAGAACTAGATGGCAAGGCCCAGAGCACTTGCATCTTCTTAAGGGACCATGAGATAAGGCTTGAAATGTGCTAAGAGGAGCTGTAGATTCTTTTCCTCATCTCTAGGGTGGGAAGAAGGTCAGAAAGCAGTGGGGTCTAGGATGGGGACTGAAGGTGAAGGCAGCTGGAGCACCAGGGCCACTGACCTGCCCTGAAATCATATGGCCAACAGGGATGTCACCTCAGGTCAGCCTTCTTCCCATCCAGAGGTCTTTCAGCCAGAGCTTTCCTCTACAGGGAGGTACCTCGGGATAGTCAGAGGGCTATCCTGGACCATGTGGGTGCTCTGCCCTCAGATCAGCCTCCAGGAGACTTTTTTTTTTTTTTTTTTCTGAGACAGGATTTGTAACTCTGACTGTCCTGGAACTCACTCTGTAGACCAGGCTGTCTTCAGAACTCACAGAGATCTGCCTGCCTTGACCTTCAGAGCGCTGGGATTAAAGGTGTGCGCCACCACCGTCCAGCCAGGCAACTCGTTTATATTTGTCTCCCATACCTGGCTTCCGGTTCTGCCTCCGACTCTGCCTTGCTCCCAGAGATAGTCATAAGCTAGCCTGGGCCATACTGTGAGCTGGAGGGATAGGGGAGTGAGCATCCCCCTGGGGCTGGTATTACCTTAGACTCCATGCCAAGGCCTGCCTGTGAGCCAGCCATGCATGGCTGAGAGGGGGCAGCTCTCAGAGAACATTCCTGGAAAATAGTTTGCCCTTAGTAACCCCTCAGGCTTTCTTGGCAAGACTGACTAATTTGATCTTAGGTTGGGAGACTCTAGAATGTCTTTGAGCTTGTAAGGAAGCCTTAGTGGGTAGGAGAATCACTACCTTGGCCTCCTAGCTGCTGACAGTGGACATCTTTACTGGAAGATTCTGGATGGTTCATTCTCAACTAGTAACAGCTGTGTTCATGGTGTAAAGACTCCAGGCTGTGGGATTAAAGATTCTCTGACTTTGTTCCTGGAAGGGAGAGAGGCTGGGTGTGTGTGCTTGTAAGTGTGTGTCTGAGTAATGTCTCTGTGTATATAAGCACCTATTACTTAGCTATTTGTTCATTCATTCTGCAAGTATTTACTAATTGCCTATTATGTACCACTGGGGTTTTCACAGTGGATAAAAGAGACAAAGTCCTTGACCTCAGAGGAGGTAATTATATGCCAGAACACATCTCCACATGATGCCTGTACATCTGAAGATGGCATGCAGCTCTCTCTCTCTGTACTTGCTCATGTGTGTAGGCATATGCATGTGTGTGTATGAAAAGAGCTCTGAACATCTAAGCTTTTAATGTGCGCCTATCTGTATGGCTGTGAAGGGGAGAGAATTACTCATCCACTCAGAGAACTATTCAAGAAAGGCCTCTCCTAGAGCAGTTATATTTTCATAAATAAAAATAATCAGATAATGAGTTCATTTCCGATCTCAAGTTCAGTGCCAACATTCCAGTGAAATAAGACCCACTGGCTGGCTGGCTGGCGGCGATCCGTGTGGCTTGGATTAGCTGGGGAAAGTGCAGAGGAGGGGAGAGACCTGCCACTTGCAGGCTGCAGGAAATAAGGGGATCTACAACCAAAGGAGAAGTGGTATGTGTCTGGGTCTGAGAGCACCTCACCTTACACAGAAACCTGCAGAGACCAGATTGGGGTGACAGGGCTTGGGCCTCTCCATTTATTCCTTTCTAACCAATGATGGTCTATGCAACTTTATAAGTATTGATGGCTACTAAAAGCACAGCCCACCACGATGCTCTGAATATATGAAAACCCAGTGAATAACCCCTTTCACGCAGGATAGAGCTCACCCATGCCTGCTGGGAAGGGAGGAAAAGCGATCAGGAAGTGGCTATGGCTGGAGACTTGGAGTGGGAGAGACCAGGCTCTGACCATGGCCTCTGCCTCTGCTAGAATGCTCATCTAGAAGTTCTTGGTTTTACATCCTGCACCTTGTACTGCAGCCTTTCCAAGACATGTCACGTCTCACCCTCTTTTCCTACCCTGTACTCCTACCAGACATAATTATTTTACCCTTTCTGCCTTTGCATAGGTTGTTCCCTCTCCTTGCAGTTCTGGTCTTCTAACTCCGATGCTCCAAATGTACCCGTTCTTGAAGACTGAGAAGTCAGTCACCTCTTCACAAGTCTTCTCCAGTTCTTCCATTTACGAGTGCTTTATCGTGCTCAGCAATAGCCAACTGTTAATCGTCTCCTATTTTTCTTTCTGGACTCTGAATTCCAAGACCCAAAATCTGTGCCCCACCCATAAAGCTGATTTTCCTCCACAAGTCCTGGCTGGTCTGGAGACAGGGCTGTGCCTGGATGCTGGCCAGGAAGGTGTCCTGAGCCGAGCCAGCGGCTTGCTATTGTAGCCTGAGGTATAGTGTATGGGGGACCTTGGTGTCAGATAAGAATGTCTTGGCATCAGCGTGAGGGCTGAGAGAGGGAACACTAGGGAGACAGCAACAGGGAAAGAAGTGAAGACTTCCTTAGGAGGTATGATGTGGATCCCAAATTGGGATGTCTGCTAGATGTCAGGGAACTACACTGAGGTGGGAATGATCGATTCAGAGGCAGATGCTAATTGACTGAAAGAAAGAAGGAATGGCCCAACCATCCACCCACCCACCATCTACTTTAAATCTTTTTATTTTATGTGTATGTATAAATGCCTGCCTATATGTCACATACTGCACGTATGCCTGGTGCCCTTGGAGGCCATTTGATCTCTCCTGGAACTATAGTGAACTGCGATGTGGGTGCTGGGAATAGAACTAGGGTCCTCTGCAAGAGTAGCAAGCACTCTTAACTGGTGAGCTATCTCCCCAGCCCCCATCCATCTTCTTCTACCTACCCATCACACACTCAGTATCCCAGAGCATTCCTTATGTTATTGCATTGACTCTAAGAGCTGTGTGAGGAATGTTGGGGGGGGGCTCAGGGAAGAGGACCTCAGTGTTCAAGGTCATACAGCTGGGGAAGCCTGAGCAGGGACTTACACTCAGATCAGGCTGCCTCTCCAACCCCAACGCTTCCCACGCCAAAGAGGAACAAATGGCTTATTTCTCAGTCTCTTCACGGCTTTGGGCAGAGCTGGATCATAGCCCTTGGGCAATATGATTAAGCCTTGTTCTTTGTCTGGGAAGTTCAGCTTATGTCCTCACCCAGTGCCCCCAACACAACTTGCTATAAGCTAGCTTGTCTTTATCTTCTAAAAATCTATAATAAAGCCATTTGTAGGGGCAGGGTCCTAACCCATGGGAGGAAAGCTGCAGGAGTGCAGTTTCTAGCAGGATGGAGGTTTTTGCCAGCCATCAGTCCTCTTATTTTCTATGAGAGAGGCAGGTCCTGGCAAGAGAGCTTAGCCTGGGAAGGAGACCTGAGAGTGTTTCCACAATCACCCTGGACACTACTGAGAGTGCGTGCTCTGGAGCACCCTTTAGTGTGTCATTGAGAGGGCAGAGGGCTCAGAAGTCTGAATTTTCAGCAAGTCAAAGGCTTTTGAAGTGGGTGGTCAGAAGACAGTGAGAGGTGAATGCAAGCCAGGCCTGTGGCATGAGCCTGTAATCCTACTCAGGAAGCTGAGGCTGGAGGATTGCAAAGTCAAGTCCTGTCTGGACTATAGAATGGGTTCAAAACCAGCCTGGGTTTTAAGTGAGACCTTGTCTCAAAATAAAAGGTGTAAAACAGGGAGGCTGTGGGGATATAAGTTAGTGATGGGGCCCTGCTTGGCGTGTTCCAGGAGCACTTGGTTTCAATTCCCAGTGTTATAAACCCACAGGACACAATGGAAGACCTCCTTTAATATGTCTAGAGATGAAATTAGCATTTGAGCAGTGTCAGCATGGGGGTAGACAGCCCTGGGCTGAATCCCTGTGATCATCTGTTTCGACTTTTGTGGTTTTTTAAGTGTGTGCTAGGGTAGTTTTTGGATTGTCCATGCAGATCTTGCACAGTTTAAATTCTCTCTGCCCCGCCCCCACCTTTGTGAGTGTGTGAGTGTGTGTCTGTGAGTATGTATGTGTGTGTGTGTGTGTGTGTATGAGTGTGTGTGTATGAGTGTGTGTGTATGTCCAAGATCATGCTGCATGAGTAAGGGTCAGAAGACAATGTGAGCTGTGAGTCCTCTCTTTCTATCTTGTTTGAGAGTTTCTCTTGCTTTTTGCTGTGTATGCCAGGCTATCCGTCTGCAAACTATGGGCACTTATCCTGTCTCTGCCCGCATCTCTCTTTAGGGATGTGCAGGCATGTGTTGAGGTTACATGCGTGCACTACCTGCATGACCTGTTTATCTATTTATCTATTTATTTATTTATTTATTTATTTTTAATAGGATCTCACTATGTAGCTCTCTAGCTGTCTTAGAACTCACTATGTAGACCAGGTTAGCCTCAGTCTCAGAGATCTGCCTGCCTCTGCCTCCCAGGTGCTGGGATTAAAGGTGTGTGCCTCTATGCCCCGTTCGGTGAGTTTTTATGTGGGTTTTGGGGATCTGAGCTCAGGTCACCAGACTTATGAGGCAGAAGATTTGACCTCTGAACCTTCTCCCTAGTCCTTTACATCCTTCTTTAAGTATGACCTATTCATTTGACCTGACCAAATTATTTTTGGGCCCTAGTTTCACTGTTCAGTATATTTCCTACTCTCCTCAGCATTAACGATCTGCAAATTTGAGAATTCTGCTACTCACACCTTTACTCAAGTCCCTGTTGGATAGACCAGGACCGAGGCGGGTTGAGTAGCTCCCTCTGTACTGGTAGGTGGTTTTTTGTTTTTTTTTTAAATGCTATTATTTATTGTTTTTAATTGTGTGTGTACTTGTTGGGAGTATGTACCTGTGCATATACTGTCCTCAGAGAACAGAAGAGGGTGTCAGGTTCCCTGGAGCTGGAGTTATAGGCAGTTGTGAGTCACATGGGTGCTGGGAAGCAAACTCTGGTCCTCTGAAAGAAGAATATGCCCTCTTAACCAAAGAGCCATTTCTCCTGTCTCTGCTAGGTTTTTTGAGAGAGGGTTTCATGTAGCTCAGGCTGGCCTTGAACTTGCTATGTAACCTCTGCTTGCTGAGTCCTAGCATGACAGTTGCACCTCTAACATCCAGCTTATGCCATCGGGGGAATCAAACACCGGGTTCTGTGCCTGCTAGGCAAGCACTCCACCAACTGAGTGATATCTCCTAGCAGGGCCGGGGAGTCTTTTCCACTGTCCTTTTAAGAGTCCAATGAAGACTGCTCCAGGTCTTCACTGTGGGGAGGATCTGAAGGGCTTGCTGGAGTTCAGCCAGGGGTCCTGCCATGCATTGCAGATGTCCTCCTTGACCCGTCGGCAGGACACGCAGGTCTCTTAGATCAACCTGAACATGCTGCCGACTGCGCTAGAATGCGCACACTTTTCTCGGCACATCTAACAGGAACACCACAGCCACAGCTGAGTAGGTATCTCTGCGAACTTCCCCTCCCTAGAACCAGGCCTGTCTTGGTGTCCACATTGTCACTTGAGATATCTAAGCCAGGAGATTCATAAACATACCTTTGACCCAGTTGGAGGGGGAAGGGAGCCACTCTGGGTGATTTTCCTTCAAGCTAGAGGTTTGGCTAAGTGTTCATGGTTCATGGGCTGTGAGTCTTGGAATAAAATTTTTCCTTCCAGGAGAGGAAAGGGATGGGCTGCAGCCTGGGGCTTCCAGAGTGGGAACTTGAGCTACCTGCTGGCTGTTTGCAAAATCCAATGGGGGGAGGGGAAATGACTCCTATTGACCGTGTTCGAGTTCTGGGCCTGGTTGGGAACAGAGCTTAGAAATCTGATCAGGGACAGAAGCAGCTCCAGACTTACCACATCTCTCAGAGGACATTCTCTGGAGAACTCCTGTCCCCACCTTAGTGGGTGACGGGTGGGACGGGAAGCAAGCGCTCACCACGTCTAGATCTGGATGTCTCTGAAAGCATCAAGGGCTACAGAGAAGGGAACAGCAGGGAAGCCTTGGACAAGAGATAGAGAGTCCCCAGGCCACCCCAGCTGCTGGGGTGCAGTGGTCCAAGCTTTTCCTGCTTCTCTGTTATAGGCTCCTTTACAGAGTTCAGACTGAGTTGTCTAGTCCTCTTCCTCTCTGAGGGTAGGTGGGGGTCAGGGGCTTGGGGGGGGTATAACAAGGGTCTGGGGGTGAGAACTTTTTCTCTGAGGGGAGGCATTCTGGAGCTAAGTCCTCTCATTTGCTGCTGGCTCTTAGACACCTCAGTCACCATAACTTCTTAGCCACTAGCCCAGGGCCCACATTCTACCCCCCCTCCCCGCAGATCCAGATGCTGGGAGCTCCTTGACACCAGGTCTGCCCCTCTTCTCAAGCTAGAGGAAATAGTCACCAGGGGAGAAGTTTAGGTCTGAAAAGGAGGTAGCATGGAGGAACCAAAGGAGGAGGGGAGAGGAGGCTGGTGTGTGAGGCAGGGCGGGAAGTGGATAAGCCTGCCAAGCCAGCGATGCCATCCCACAGGAAAGACCTCGTTCTACGGTTCACTGAGCTTCCTCAGCTGAGCTGGGTGTCAGAATCTCTGTCCCCTGGCTATGAGCTTAGTCACCTAGATCCTACTGGCCTGGAGACCTTCTGCCTGAGCACTGTCTGGCCTGCAGATCCCAGAGCAGGCAAATTGTCCTGTGCCTTGGAACAACCTAGAACAGGGAATCCTGTTCTAGGATTCCTGGCTGGGGCTTGACATCCGATATCACCTATTCCAACACTGCTCTTACTGACAAGAGTGAGAAGGATTTAGGGGGAGGGTCCTGGGCATTCTCAAAATACAGAAAGAGGACTTTGTGTTGATGTGGCCCACACTACTCTTTTGTGCTTGGAAATCCCACCTGATAGGCCATATTTCTTCTTTCTCTGGGCGGTCAAACCTGACCAGTTTGGCCCACGTCACACTTGATAGCAGCTCTCACCCCAGTCCCCACAAGCCTCAGTACCATAGATCATATACACCTGCCTGCCCACCTTACGAATCACCTCTCTGTCACTGAGGACAGGTATGTATTGGTCCCTGACACCATCTCCTGTGAGGAGATCTGGTGGTGGCAAAAAGCCTGTGTTCTTTGTCTTTGAACCCCTGCCAACCCTCCCGACTGCCCTGCGCTTTGGAGGGTCCTATTCCATGGCCTCAGACCCAGAACTTAGAGAGAGCAGCTCTGCAGGGCTGGAAAAACAACAGAACCAGTCCCATTTCCCACCCCCTATCTCTCACGCTGGTGGCCTGCACCAGGTGGGTATAATCAGCGCTGACATATCCCTGTCCTGGAAGGAAGTAGATCTCATATAAGCTGGCAGCCTCCACTGACCAAACTTCACAGGCTATGGGCGACCAGGGAAGTAAAGTCAAGGGAACTCTGTATCTCTGTCTTTTCCAGATGCTGCCAACCTGGTCACTCACCTGGTATCGACTGTGTGTCAGTGGATTTTGAGGTGCTCCTTCCTCAAGCAAGATCTCTCTGCACCCCACCTTGATCATCTGTAAGGCCATGGATATGACAGGATCACAGTGAGAGGGGATCTCACTGTGTAGCCTAGGCTGGTCTGGAACGATCAGTCCTCTTGCGTCCCAGTTTGGAGTGCTGGGATTTCGAGTGTCTGGTACCACGACAGCCTTTCCAAGGTCCTTCTAAGGATTAAATGAGATGGTTTTTGTGGTTTGGGCACTCTGGGAAAGTTGTCATCGAAATCACAGACACCGATTTAGATCCCTGCCCTCTGTTCTCTGTATTTGTGTCTCTCTTTTCCTCCTCTTCTCTTCTACCCACAATCCCCAAGTCTGGACCCCAATCTGAGCCATGGCCTCCTCAGGGGTTCCTAGCCAGTGCGCTCCCTGCCAGGTGCACAGAGACCTTATTCCAGGGGCGTGTGTCCCCTCGCCTGTTCCTAGGGGACCCTGCCTGGTGACCTCGTGACCCGGGTTTTGCGGGCAAAGGGGCCTTTTGTTCCTGGGGCCAGGCCTGCAGGGCGTGCAGCTCCCGCCCTAATCTGGCTAATTACCGTCCACAGGGCAGTCGGGGCGCGCGCTCGCCCACCACTTTCCCACGGCCTCGAAGAAAGCCCCTCAGTGCAGCACCGAGAACAGAGGACGATTCAGCCGCTTCTGCCACCCTGGGCCTCCGTGTCTTCTGCCGACGACCTCTGCCTGTCCTTGTCTGGCTGGGGCGCAGACCACTGTTAGCTCTGGTTTTCTGTCTCTATCTACGCCTCTCTCTCCAGCTCCATTGCCTGATCCGTGTTTTCCTAGTGGTTCTGTTCTGTGTCCATATCTACAGCTGTTCATTCAGAGGCTTGATGTGTCTGTTCCCTGCACCTTCTCGTGCCAGGATCAACCTCCCCAATCTGGGATCCACTCTTAGAGCCCCACCATGTTGATTTTCAGCTGTCTAGCCCAGTAGCCTCAGGTGTCAGTCCTTGCAGAGGACCACAGAACTTTGATCCCTCCCAAATGGAAGAAAATAGGGAAAGCTCTGGGGAGCGCTAGGGATAACAAATGGTAACATGCTTAAGTCTGTGAGTTCAATTCCCAGCACAGGAGGAGGGAAGCTAATTATTCCGGGGGCTCTGCTTTGTCTTTTGAATGGCCTTGGGTGAAGCTCCGCCCCCCTGTAGTAAGGGGCAGCTCTGTGATAGTAAGAAGCATCTGAGGTGTGCATGGGGTGCTGGGAAGGTGTGTTCATACACAAACACGGGCTCCTACAGCTGCCTTTGAGCACAGGGTTAGCTGAGAGCCGGTGGAGGCCCAGTGTCTTGTGGCCAGAGTACCTTAATTCCCAGCTGCCAGGGAATTGCCACCAGCCTCAGTTGTGGTGGCCAAGGAGTGGGCCTGGAGCTGTACTTGGCAGAATCTGGTCCAATCACCATTGAATATGGATAATTGTTTAGAACTCACTGGGAGAACATGTTCAAAGAGTGCTGGGCAAGTTATGGTTTAGTCACTTCTGGAAATTTTAGAACCCAAGAGTTTCATTCCCCCTCCTCCCCCTTCTTCCCCCTTCCCCTCCCCCCTTTTTTTTTTTTTTTTTTTTTTTTTTTTTTTTTTTTTTATCTCAGAAACCCTTCTGAGATAGGGTTTCTCTGTGTAGCCTTGGCTGTCCTGGAACTTGCTCTGTAGTCCAGGCTGGCCTTAACTCAGAGATCTGCCTGCCTCTGCCTCCCAAGTGCTAAGAGCAAAGGTGTGTGCCCCTGCACCCAACAGAATTTGATTCTTTTATTCACTAAAAATGTTTTCTGAGCACTTATTATGTGCTAGGTGTGATTCCCAGTGACAAAGAAAAACCACAATGTGAAAATTGCTGTGTTGCACTGTAGTTGGGGAGGTTCTGGGAGAACAGACAAGGGAGACAGGCCATTAGGTGGGGCAGAACACTAAGGAAAGATGCAGTCAGGAAGGGTTGTTGGGAAGTAGGAGAGGAAGGTGGGCAGGGTGGGCTTTTCTGGGTTGGTGGCATTTCAGTGACAGCCTGAAGTGATGTCTAGGGCTGTCTTTCCGGGGCAGCGAACCCAGATGGCTTGCAGGCAGGCTTCTATCAGAGCTGTCAGGTGGTTCTTCTTCTGGGTCACTTGGTGGTAAGGGTAAATGAGATGTGGATGTAAAGGTTTCTGTGTTTACATATTGGCCTATAATTAGAACATGGGTGGATAATATTATGTGCTATGCATGGGTTTTTCCTGTGCCGTTTTTCATTCGAAACTCACAACCCATTGGGTTTGGGACTGTAGCTCAGGGTGGGATGTAACATTTGTGTGGGTGCGTCACACATGGGGTAGGCTTAGTAGATGTCACCTTGGACACATCCACCCTGATCCTGGGCAGCCTGCCATCAACCTGGTTTGGACCTGCTTCTCTGAAGTTTGCTTAGACCCAATGTCTCCAGTCATCTATCTCCCCTACTGGTCAGCCCCTTCAAATCTCCTTGCTGATGAGTCATCTTCATGCCAAAAGTCAGACATAACCAGCTAGACATGAATATGGCCAAATGAGTCACCTTGTCTCTCATTTGCATAAGAACAAGCAGCCCGGCCATGAGGAGTGATTAGCTCAGGCCACTCAGTGGATAAGTCAGAACCAGAAGGGGAGCTCAGGTGTTTCAGCAGGCTTGGTCTAGGATCTATTGGCTGAGAGGCTACGAGCTGAGCCTCGCTCTCCTCTTCAGAGCGGATCTCTTTGCTTTGCCACAACAGTTGGGGCTGCTTTGAAGAGTACATGGGAATATGTGCAGAAAAAGAACTTCGAAATAAACGTTTAAACACACGGGCAGAAAAGGGGAAGGTTAGGGATTTTCTGAGGACGGCGTGATTATTTTGAGCTGCGTTGGTATGGTTGTTGGTATGCGACACTTGTGGGCATTTATTCGTGCTTGCTAACATTTGTCAAAACCCTCAGCGTTGGACCGTCAAGTGGCTCAGCTGGTCAGAGTGTTTGTCATCAAGTCTGATAACCTGAGTTCAATCCCCAGGACCAACACGGTGGAAGGAAACAGCTCCCGCTCTCCACATCTGAGCTGTGATGTGCACACACCCTCTCTCTAACACACACACAGTAAATAAAGAAATAAAGTGCATTAAAAAAAAAACCCACAGTATTTTATAGCACAAGGAGTGAATCTTTATGCTGATTTAAAAAAAATCACTTAAGTGGTCAGATGGTGCCAGGGTGGTTTACAGAATGGAACAGAAGTAACTGAGTAGCACATATGAGACAGCCTCATTGAAGTAAGTGTGTGTGTGTGTGTGTGTGTGCACTGTACTCTAGTTGATAAAATTTTCCCTTGGAGCAAGGACTAACAAGTTCAAAGCCACTGTGCGTATGCGTAGGAACTGAATAATTAGGTAATTGGGTAGTGAATGTCAGGGGTCAGATTTCTCACTCTGGAAGTGAGGGGTTACTGACTAGCAAAGGCCCCAAGCTATCCCGATCCCTAGGATGCTGACTTAGAGTTGTTACAGCACTGTGAGATCGGGGCTACTTTACTATAGACCCAGGTGGACACCTTCGGAAATAGTTACGGATTTGTGCATGTCTAAGTAGTTAGTATGCCCACTACATTTCCAACCTCTGTCAGTTGAGAGAATCTAGAAGGAATTACAGAAGCAACGGACACACTAGTGTTCAGATCTTGGTTTCTGATTTCAGTCATGGGACCCTGGGCGAGATCCGTCAGTAGAGGTGCGAGACTTAATTTTCCTCTCCAACGAACGGGACCAGGCCTTCCTGGAGAAGTTAGTGATTCAGGAAATATGTGAGGTGAGCCTGGAGCATCTTCTAGGACCAGAATGTTATGGAATTATGGGTAAATAAATGATGTGCATGTGTCAAAGGAACAGAGGTGTCATGAGAAAGAGCTCACACATTTGCAACAGCACTAGATTGTTACTGAAAGCACAAAAGGAATATCTGAGTTCCCATGCTTGCAGAAAAGGAAAGACGGACTCAGTAAACAAACTGGAGAAAAGATAGGAAATTCTGGTGCAGAAGAATT
Organism: Cricetomys ansorgei; assembly: GCA_026225945.1. Classification (NCBI taxonomy): domain Eukaryota; kingdom Metazoa; phylum Chordata; class Mammalia; order Rodentia; family Nesomyidae; genus Cricetomys; species Cricetomys ansorgei. Next base: position 11,868,711 of record JAMJFZ010001264.1, read on the forward strand.
GCAGGTGATTGATATAGATACTCAGAGTGGCTGTGTTCAGTGACCTCCAGAGCGCACATTGTCCAAAGGGGAAGGAAGACCTTAATCCTATCAGAGAGGCATGGCCTCCCTCAGCCAGCGCTCAGAGCTAACATTCACCAGGATGTACCCTTGTTGTGACATAAGGAGAAGGGCACACTATCTTTGTGGTCTTCCTTTTAAAGTTCGTAAGTCCAGTCTAATCACGAGGAAAGCATTAGACAAGTTCTAGTGGAAGGTTGGTCTACAGCACTCCTCAGAACTGTCCAAACAAGGGACGACTGAGAGGCTGTCACAGTTAAGGGACACGGGTGACTAAATGGAGACAGTCTCTCGGAACACAAAAGGGGATTAGGCAAAGAAACTAAGGTGACTGAACGAAGTGGACTTGCAGTCTAGTAATATGTTACACTACCATGCAACTGATCAGGGTGTGTCAGTACTGGTTTATGGGATGTGAAATGTGGCAAATGTGCCCTGCCAGTGCGAGGTGACACTAAGGGAAGAAACTGCATGCAGAGAACGTGGGAACTCTCCATGCTTTTGTGATTTGTGATTTTTGTTTTATTTTTGTGATTATTTTTATGATTTGTGATTGCCCCATAAATCTAAAACTGTGCCAAAATAGTATGTATATATTATGTGTGTATGCATGCATGCATGTATTTGAAGGCCTGTGTTAATTTAATGCTATTCCCAGCTTATGGTTGAGCCCGCTGGATTTGGGAGCACGCTTTGAGAAGGTATCCAGGAAGTTCAAGGAAGATTCAGGGTCAAGAGATCTAGCCATGGAGACAGGGTCTAGGAAGGAGTCTGTGCTTGTCTTGACCACGGGACAAGGGTATCTTGAGGCGCTTCACAGTTCGGGAAGGGTGACTGGAGGAGGTAGCGGGTGGTGAAATATTCTGGTATTCCTTCGGTCTTAAGATGAGGGCTTGCATCCCCTTTTGCAGAATCTGGGCTGTACGGCTGCTTTGACCGGCAAATCGGAGGAAAGTGGCGCTGTGTGCAGACCTAGCCTTTTAGAAACTGTCAGCTTCCACTTCCTGTCTTGTAGGATTTCTTACCCTTGACACGCAGCCACCATGCGGAGAGGAAGTCCAAGTGATCGGCTACAGCTGGTAGAGGCACAGAGGCCTTTGTGCAGAGGAAGAGGCCCGCGGCTCTCAGGCCTGGCTGCGCTCCCAGCCGACAGCCAGTCCTCACTGGCTAACCAAGTGAGACAGCTTGCAGATGGATCCTCCCCTCTGCAGATGAGTCGCCATCTTGTAGAGCAGAAACTAACCCTTCCCACCATGACCTGCCCGATGTAGATCCTCGAGGTGATGGATGGTACGTTGCCCTACTGAGTTTGCATCTTTGTAGCCATGGTAACCTAAACATCCAATGGTAGAGTCCCGGACTCCTCTGTGTGCTCAAGTATGTCGTGGTGGTGATGGGATCATGGAGCCAGATTGCCTGGCTATAGCAGGTATTAACCGGTATAAGCTATCTAGTATTTCTGTGCCTCAGTTACATCATCTGGAAAATGGACAGAACAACAGACTATAAAGTTACCAGGTAGATAAGATGAAAACTACGTGGCACATGCATAATTACTCTGCCAAGCAAAGTTGCCAGCCTTTCTGGGTTCTGAGACGTGAACCTGCTGGATGTAAGATGTACATGTAAGATGATCTTCGCCTGGCGCCTATCATCCTTCCTGCAGTGCCAAATTCTGCCCGTGAGATCGGTCTTCTTCGCTCCCGTAACACTTTCTGGGCCCCTGGGCCCTGCCTCACCTCTCTTGGTTCTGACCACCAGCCTGACTTCCTTTTGTCTGGACTATCGGGAAGTGAGAAAGAATGTCAGGTGGCAGTGGAGACCCTGCTGTGGGGGTGGGTGCCCTTTCTCGCTTATTAGGCTCACTTCCTGTCTATCTCACAGGAAGTCATGGATTTTGTTGCTGAAATAAGAGTCCAGAGAGAAAAGGGCACAACACAGGCAGGTCTGGCTGATACAGGAGAATTACGGGAGGGATGCTGGAGAGTTTTAATCTTTCTAAGAAGTGACATTGGATGGTTCCTGAGACAGCTCAGGTTTCATCTTAATTAGATTTAGCCAGTGAAGAGCGAACATACTCTGTGAGACTTTCCCACACACCTTCGAACAGGTTCTCAGAACTAAGAAGTGCTTTGTATCCGGTCGTACCCCAAGTCTCAGCTGTCGCTGGCTCTAAGGGCTGCAGGGACGCGGTGGCCTGTAATTAGAACTTTTCAAACCAAAGTGGGCACTGAGGGAGGGAGTGAAATCCTCCTGGGGTATGAAAGTCTTTGTTGTGTGACTTTCTGTGAATCACTGACCTCCTGAAAGGCAGAGAGCATGATGGTCCTCCAGCCTCTGGCAGCACTTGCCTGGGGAGCCATGGCTGGAGAGCCATGCTGCCGGCCGGCCTGATCATCAGTGCAGGTGTGGGATTGGACCGGGAAAGCAAGAAGACTTAGAGGATCAAGGTGCCTGGGAACCTATACGGGAAGCTGGGGGTGGGTACCCACAGCATGGCGGGACACTGACTGCAAAGAGAACAAGAGGTTAGTGGGAATAGGATGTACCCAGCAAGCCAGCTGACCCCAGGCTCCAGTTTCTGGAACCTCTTAGTTCAGTGTATGCCAGGGGCACATGTGGAGAGAAACCCAAATGTGAGTCTTCTCTCTGCCATTGCCGTGGGGACGATGTCAGGAAAGCTCTGTCGCCTCTCAGAGCTCCATTTATAAGATAGGAAGAGCATTGCGCATGTGCGCACCCTCCCGCCCCTGAACAGTTTCCACGGGAAAGAGGTTTTTTTTTTGTTTGTGTGAAAGGTCTTTGATATGTCATCCTATAAATCAGCAAGGAGCTAGCATATGAGGCCTGTCCAAACTGAGTGATCTCAGGCCCCAAGGCCTACAGTGGTGAGCAGCCAGGACTGGAGTGGGGAGACACAAGATGGCTAGTCTCCTCCAGGCTGGATGCAGTCAGCTGCTTCTGGGGTGGCTGCTGGCCCCTAGCAGAGCACAAGGCTATTCTTGCATTGAACATAGGCTCCAGCTTTTTGTCTTGCAGGCCTCTCGAGTTGCTCATGCTCGGCTGCTTTTGGAGCAGGGAAGTGGCGAAGGTCCCCCTTGTAGGTCTTGCATGCAGCTGGCGGGAGGCCTGGGATCTGTCAGCAGCTTCATTGAGATGCTGCCCGGGCTCTGCCCTAGTTCAGGATTTCAGAGCCTTCAGGCCCCTGTCCTGGCCCTCCTCTTGCTCCCTGCGTCACCCTGGAAACAGCTCTTGGTGACTGGTGGCCTGAGGGAGAATGGTGAGCAGGAAAGGCCATGGGAAGGGTGCACAATGCCTGATCTGGGGAAAGCCTTGCAGAACCAAGGTCAGCACGGGTGGTGGCAGGGAGGCTGGGGCCCACCCTGAAGGACCCTTTCTGATGTTCGCTGACTTAGAGGGGGATATTTTCCTTCCTTGGCTTATTTTCCTTGATTTGGGGTGGCATTTTCTTAATGGTGACTGGGTGCTTAAATTGCCTTCTGACAGCTTTGTGTGGTTTGACCCTGCCCCGCCAACCCCTGTGGATGACTGTGGCTTTGTCTACCTATAGTCCCAGATAAGGAAAGATACACTCTCCATCTAGGCGCCAAGCCAGCTGTGCTCCCCACCAAGCCCTGGAGGGAGGGCTCTGGGGATGCTGCTCCAGTTCTCCGGGCCTTTGCCAAGCTGTCACATGCCCCAGGTTGGGCAGTAACTCACCTGAGGGGATGCAGAGGAGCAACAGCAGCAAGCTTAGTTCTTCTGGTCTCTGAGAACCTGTGGCACTATGGATTTTCTGTATAGAAATACAGGCGTACGCAGTACCACAAGGTATCGTGAACTGAGAAGGCCAGGCTCAGATGGATGACCCAAGTTCAAGACCCCTGTCATTGCCCTGGGTTCAGGCCCAGCCTCCATGGCCCATCATGAGACAGATGTCTCATCCTTCCTATCTGCATGTGAGTATGAAGGGCTGGCCTCCTAGGGGCTCCCCACTCTGAGCCAGATGTTGTAATAGCTGCTGTGGCTGTCAGTCACATACCCTAGCTGCATGGGAAAGCCACCAATGTTCATTTGCTATCCTCTTCCTTAGAGAGGGCTCCTGGCCCAGCTCTCTGGAGATTATCCCTCCCAGGCTCCCATTCCATCTCCTCCCCTTGCTCTGAGCCAGGGTATCAACTGGCCCTTGGCCTTTAGGCGGGCTGCTCCTAGCTCCCTGGGACAGGTTGAATAGACATGGCTTCCCAGCTGCCCTGCTATTGTGAGCACGCCCCACTAAGCCACAGCCACAGGCATTTCCATCTCACTTCTGCTTCCAGGCGAGAACCCTGGGGTGGGGGGTGCTATGGCACCAGGAACCTGTACTAAGGGGTGGGATAGGGAAATGAAGCTGGCAAAGGTCAAGTTCTCTGGCTGAAGGATCTCTGAGTGGATGAGGGAGGGGAAGCAAGGAACTAGAGCTGAGCATCATCCTGGGTAGCATGCTCCTCAGCCTCTCTCCTCCAGAGATCTCCCTCTGCCCTTCATCCTGGCAAGTTACTTGTCCCACTTCACAGAGCTGTCAGCCATGACCCCAGACTCATTTCTCCCTCTGGCCTTTGAGCTGACCAGTGACTGAGTTCCTCTATTGAATTCAGAGTCTGCTCTGTGCTCAGGCTTCCAGGCACTGGCCAGTCATTGACCAGGCTCGTCTCCACCCTTCTCTCTCTCTCTCTCTCTCTTTCTCTCTTTCTTTTTCTGTGTTGATGGCAGAGGTCAGACACCTGAAAGTAATGGACTTGGGGGACACTGAGTCTCGGATCTTCTTGCTGTGCAGAAAGGCCTGGTTGTGTTGGGAGGGCTACGGCAGCTGGACTGGGAAGTTGGGGACGCAGGCCTCCCTTCTTCCCCTTTCCTGTTGGTAACTTCCCTCCCTCTGGCCACTCTGCCTCCTGTCAGCATGGGTGGAGCAGGATCCAGCACAAAGGCAAGGGTACAATGGGGACATTTCAAGCACTGCCATTGGTAAAATTGGGGGAACTCTTGTCAAGACAGAGGACTTCCTGGAGTCCCTTACATCACCGCGTCACATATTCCCTGCCCTGATCTCAAAAAGGAGGGGAAGCCTTTGTCAGCACACTGCTCTGATTCCTACCCCCACCCCGCCACTGCCTGCTTAAACATCATGGGGACACGAGGACACCTCTGGGCAGCGAGGAAGGAAAACAGAAAGAGGCTGTGGGACCAACTGAGAAAACCAAAGCCTGGGGAGAGGAAGTGCTGGCTGCTCCGCTGACCCTCTGACACATCCTTTGGTCAGGCCTGGCTCAGCATCTTCAGGCAATGCAGCTGCTCACTTGCACGCCTCAGACATACTTCCTGCGCCCGGTTTGTGGGGACCCTGTAGAGACAGAGCATCAGTAGACAGATGTTCTGGCCGTGGCTGCCCTGGTAAGTTTGGTGTCAGCAGCAGAAGGAAGGTGGTCTTGCAGCCCAGTAGCCTGCTCCTGAGTTGTGACCACCATGTTGTTCAGTGTGTTGACGCCATGCCTTCCTTCCACTCCCTTCTAGGAAACCTGGGCTGACTGAGTTCCAGCGCTGGGGCAGGATGTGTTTAAACACGGTAACTTGGGGGTTTGAGAAAGCCTTCTGCCACAGGCACAGGTGAAGAGCAGGAGAAGGGGTGTGTGTGCCAGCGTCCTGGGAGCAGCTTTGTAATGTGTGTAACGAAGCGCATAACTTCTGACACAGCAGTCGCTTCTGGGAATTGACACTAAAGAAATAATAGTGAGTTCATGCAAGGTATGAGTATGAGGACACCTTATCTCCTCCTTGTTTAGGGCCGATACCACTCCATGGGAGACAGGAGCAGCCACACAATGGAGAACTTGTATGCCGTTCACACAGTGGTGGAATTATCAATAAAGCTGCCAAGAACATCCTGGCACATGTCCTTTGGCTGCTGACATAGCTGCCTTTCTCTTGGGTATAGATGGAATTGCTGGATTCAAAGGATCATGTATGTTAGTTTTGAGTTAATGCTGTGGAACGCTGATTGCTCCTTTGCACACACCCACACCCAGCTAATGAGAGCTCTGGTTGCTACATCTTTGCCAACACTTAGTATTGTCAGCCTGTTTCATTTCAGCTCTTCTGGTGATTTGGTAACGGGATTGCATTGTGGTTCTAATCTCCATTTCTAACTATTTGCCAACAAGAAAATTACTAAACAAAATTGCATCTTTTTATAAGTTGGAAACCTACACAGACATAAAAGAAGAATGAGCTACTGGCTCACACACTAACATGAATAAGCCTTTAAAAAATGGTGGAAACTATATAAAAGAGTATGTATAGGATTGCATTTATATAAAACGTTAGGACAGGGAAAGGCAATCTAGGGTCAGAATGGTTGCCTGTGGGCTGGGGAGGTACTGGTGGAGAAGAGATGAGACACCTTTCTGGACTGCTGGAAATGTTCAACATCTTGGTCTTGTTAGTAGTAAATAAATGCATGCTTATGTACATTTTTTAATCAAAGTTAAAAGCTTTGTTGAATATAACGGGGCATCTTAAGATTTTCCACTCATCATCAATGGATTTTTTTGCATAAGCTTGGGTATATATGTAGGCATGTAAAGTAGGTGTGCAAACCAAACATTTACTGGAAATGAATGAGAAAGAGATGGATTTCACAATGAGTCTTTGACATGCACATCATCTTATCATTCCTGGTAAGAGGAAAGGAAATCTGCATGCTAACGAGATGGGTGCGCTGATTTACTTTTACATAAAGAATAAGATCCTGGCTAAATATTTGATACCGCGGGACATAGTGCATCTTTGGCGTTTTTCAGAGTTAACTGATGTTTCTATTTTATAATTGTCAATGCTAAGAACACCGCACCACTAACTTCATAACATAAAATGGCAGAAGTATGTTTAGGGCCATTTTGGAAATTCTGGCCTAACTCCCCAAACAAAATCCTTTGAAAATTTTTTAAAAAATATTAAAACTCATGTCAGCAACTCAAGCAACAAGTTGTAAGGTCAACACTAACACGATACAATCCAGAGATAGGGTAATTCGATCCATGTTGAGGAATGATACATGTATGAGAATATTGAAAGTCTATTTTTTTCTAATTAAACCATTAGGTCTCTGTAAGAGCAAAAATCCTGCATGTACAGTAAAAACACTGCAATTCCTAACAAGTAATAGTCTTAAATCTAAACTGGGGGTGTGTGTGGAAGCACTGATTGGTCTTGAGTGGCGTGAGGACATGCTCAGTGCAAGGTAGTGTGTACTCAGAACCAAGGGTGGGGTGGAGTTCCACAGTCCCGCACTGACGGGCAGTGCTGGAAATCCTTGGCTTCATTATGTGTTTAATCCTGAATTAAATTTTGGTTGATGCATATTGAAAAACCTTCTTAGCTCCTCCCACCAAGCAGGGAGTTCCCACATTGAGTTACATGATCCCATGTGGGGCTTTGATGTATAGCCTAAGAAACTATGGCATATAACATATATTTAAATGGAAAAATTGAAATATTTCCAAAGGGGGGGATATACATTATATACCATAAATGTAAAAGGCACATTACAAAAGTCTCTGGACATGGGGAGCTTCTCTTGTGAGCTCTTGTCTGGTCAGAGTCCAGGGTATCTCATTTTAAACCAGCATAAACATGTGGGTGTCTGCCGAACGATGCCTTTGAAAAGGATTCACAGTGCAGCAGAGAAATTCAGTGGGGCACGGACAAGGGAACCAACTGTCGAGGCTGTCAGTACAGCCTTTGGAAGGGCTGCTACGAAGCTGTGCATCTGGAGGGCCCACGCTGTAATCATATAAAACGGAAACAAAGGATTTTAGGATACTTAACCTGAAAACAACAACCACAACCACAACAACGGAACAAGTTGAACAACTAGATTTTGAAGGCTGACCATGTGGATAAAGTCTCATTTGTGTTCTGTCATTAGAAAGAAAAGCAAAAGAGAAGAAGATGATCCTGGCTGAAAATAGTTCTATACTCAGGGTGTGGAGTGAGCTGGGCTTTGAGGTCCCTTCCAAACTTGATTCAAAACCTCAGGGCCTGGGGAGGTAGCTACTTGTTAGAGCACTTGTCTCAGGCTTCAGGCTTGATCTCCAATATGGGGGGATGGGGTGGCAAATGACAGAAACAAGTGTTATATCCAGAGTCGCGTGGGGGAGCTGAGGTTGGGTCTCTAGCAGTGCAACTCTGTAAGCAAGCTTATATTGAGCAGTGGCAAAATCAGTATTGTATGACTTTGAGCAAGAATAGTGGCTGTCCTTCCTCTATTGCTGCAAAAACACCCTCCCAATGTGACTTTTTAGTCTCTCCCCCCTCCCCCAGTCAGGCAGGAGTGTCTGTTTTTCCACCCTTGAACCTCTGTTAACGTACACTTGTCATCCCAGCACCCATGTTGCGGAGGCAGGAAGATCTAGCTTCATACTGAGATCCTATCTCAAAATGGCTCGTTGGCTTAGTTTAGATATTAGCAGACATGAAGAAGACAGGGGCTGGAAAAGAGCTTGCTCACTAGCCTCACTGTCTTGTGAGAACAGCCCAGATTACCCTGCTGGAGGCACATTCTAGTCACGTACATTGCGGAAGCAGAGAACCAAACAGCAGCTGTTTGCAAGTATCAGAGCCAGGAGCACAGCCCTCTGAACCACTCAGCTTCCTGCAGACCCGCCCCTGTGGCTGAGTGAGTCTGTGTGAGGCCGGCAGAGTCACTTGCCGAGTGCGGCTTTGCTCGCCACCACCCACAGACATGAGCTGCCGTGTCCTTGTCCTGAGTCATCAAGTTTGGGAGTGGATGGGATATAAAGCAGAAATGACTAATATACACGAAAGGCATCTTTTTCTGGTCATGAAAAAAGAGACACAGTAACAGCATGTCTTTCAAAAATTCTGGAGGCAAGATATGACTGACTTAGTCTGATACATTGTAGAAGTCAGTTTAGTTTCAGCCTCAGATGGGAACAGATTCCTGGAAATATAAAACGTGAGACTCCCAGGAATGGGTCTCAGGACAATAGCTCAACAATAAAGATTGCTTAACACCACCGTGCCAGGTGTATTCCATGGATTACCTCATTAGAGGAATCCGAGTATTTATCTTGTTACGTGAATCGCCGTAACCAGCCCCAGGGTCTGGTTCTCAGGCAGGCGCCGGGGTGGAGTGGGTTCAGGAACAGGAAGTGGCCTCTGAAAGCAATGATGGGAAGAAGGCTAATTCTTCTTGTGTCCTAGCTTCCTGAACGGGATGTTGCTGCCATGACATCTCCCCTACTCCCTAGCCTCTCTCTTCTCCATTCACTCTGGTGATTAATAATATCAATGACAGGATCTAGAACCACATAGGAGACATCAAATCTCTGGACAAGTTTGTGAAGGAATTTCTAGATTGGGTAATGGATGTGGGATGAGCCACCCTAAATGTAGTCAGCAGTATTCCATGGGCAGGAGTTCAAGACCGAATAAAACAGTGCTCATCTCCTTCTGTTTCCTGTTTTTCTGCAGTGTGACCAGCTGCCTCATGCTCCTGCTGCCATGACTTCTCCACCATGGTGTACGTCCAAGCTACTAAGTATTTTGTGACAGCAATGAGAGAAGAACCTAACACACACCCCACTTGTCTTCTCTCTAGTAAATCTCTAAGGGGTGTCGATGAGGTCCTCAGTCATAAGCACCTACACACACACATTCTCCTTCAGAATTTTTAAGGCTAGAAGGACCATGGCATTGCCCTGTTGCACAGAGACCAGTAAGCAGCATAGTCAAAGAGAAGCTGGGCCCGAGGACCCAGACTTCTTGGGTTCAGACATTTCTCTATCCTGGGTTGCTTGAGAATGGGCTTGACTGAGCTATGGACTCTTGGTTCTGGGTCCTGAACAGATTGTTGGAAACATTTTCCTTTTTCAACTTTATTATTAAGTATTAAGTACTCTACCAATGAGCGACATTCCCAGTCCGAAGTCATTTCCTAAAGACAGATGATGCAGGTGAGAACATTCCACCTTTGCCCTTCTGAGTGTGAGCAGCAATCGGGATATTAGAGCACGACTCCCTTCCTGCTCGTGGAGGCCGAGCTGGTCCCGTTCCGCCTTGCAATGCTGCATCTTCTTCCTTGAACGCTTGAGACCATCCAGTGGTGGCTTTGACCATGCTGCTTGGCAGAGGTGTGTGGGCAGGTGTCATTGTGTAATACGTGACTGAGTGGGGAATCTGTGTGACTATGAATGAGCACACATGGCGCATCTGTCTGTCTGTCTGCCTGCCTGCAAGCAAGCATCTGTTCAGGTGTGAGGTGACTCAGTTGCTGATGCTCACAGTCCCTCCGCATGCCCTCTCCTCTACTGCCCTGCAGTTCTCACGGCAGCTGTGTCTTCCTCCCCACCCCTGGACAAGAATGTCCCTGGCAGCCCTGATGCCCACCACAGGCTGCAATCAGAGGCACAGCTGGCACAGTATGTCCAGCTGGCCCCAGAACAGGGCCTCCCAGAAGTAGTCTCTCCCCCAACACCCCAAATTAGTGCTGCCTGCAGCAGCTGCTGTCCTAAGGCTTCAGCCCAAGAGGCCGGGTTGGCTGAAGACCCTGAAAGCAGGGTGCTGTCAACAACATGTGCTTGGTCACCAGGACTGTCCTCAGCACCCACACCCTGCTGAAGTTCTTCTTGGTCAGCAGACAGATATCCCCAGAGCAGACGGGAACAGTGGGGCACTAGGTGTGGGCTGAGGCTCCCTAGAAAAGGGAACTGGCTTTTCAAAACAATCTTACGAAGGCAATAAAAACAGGACACAATTTGCTCTTGTGACGGCAGCAAGCAGGACCTGATTGTGAGAAAAGCCTAGAAGCACAGCTTGTGTGCTTTAGACGGAGGTGTACTTACTTTAGAGCCGAGGAGGCAAAGTGATGCCTGTCGAAGGAGGCAGAGGAGAAGGTAGGGAGGGTGATCTTGGGGGAGGCACAACAGGAGCCAAGACCTCCCTAAGATGCCCTTCTGGTTTAATCATGAGATCAAACCTGATATCCAGTTAGGGGGCCAGTAAGGGTCAGCATAGGGATAGACATCTCTGCGTGTGAGGACCAGGAATGGGGAAAAACACTTGGTGAGATTAGTAGGGCTGGGAAGGCAGTTGTGGGAGGGAGAGAGAGGAGGGGAGAGTAAAGATGAGCACCTCAGGAGGGAATTCATGAGCTCTGGAAGGCCTCCCAATCACACCTTGATCCTGAAGGGCAGAGGCCTAGGGATTGAGGGTCAGGATTATGCATGAAGATAGCAAGGACCCTCAGTTTGTCCTAGTGAAGACGGCCATCACATCAACAAGGGACTCCATGTCTAGGGAGTTTCAGGCCTGCCTGGCCTCCCTTGTTTCCTTTTCTTGTTCTCGCAGGGAGCCCCTGTCCTTGCAGAGGCCACATCTGCGCAGTTCAAGTGGGTACGATTTTCTGTGAGGGTCTCCTCATCTTGGCGAAGTAGCTTGGATTGTGACCTCAGTGTGGTTACACCTGTCAGGCCCTGGTGTCTTCACCCGTAGAGTGAGAACACTGGGCTCACTGGGGTCACATAGTTCCCATCTCCCTTGCCAGCTTCAAGGACCTGGGAAGGTTGGGAGCTCTGCAGAAGACTGCAAAGCCAAGGCCAAGGCCAGATGCTGTGATCAATTAGTGATGCATGCTAGAGCCTTGTCTCCCGACGTCATTACACCCTCTGTGATATCCTGTGCTCTAACAGCGGGCCGAGGACCAACCTTCCGTGAGAAATGGCTTTCCCGTTACTGTGACAAATCTTATGTGTGTTTCCCCAGGGCCAAACATCTAATGGAAGGCAGGTGTCTCAGGCATCTGATGCCTGGCCTCATGCAAACAAAGGCATGGGCAGCTTTCCTGGAGGAAAGAGGGAGTGTACCCACAAATCAGAATTCTTGGTCAATTTGTTCTTTTGGCATTTTGAGAAATTTGTGCCCAGATGCATTTATTTTTAGATAATAAAGCGGAAATTTAGTTGTTTTGTTTCAGAAACTGGAAAAAAAAATGTCAGTATTGTTAAGTGAGAAGAGACTGAAGGGAATTGATGAGCTCTATGGCGGGGGGGTGGTAAATAGCCCAGGCTGGCCTTGAACTAGCTCTGTAGCTTGAGGATGGCCTTGAGCTCTTTTAAACAAAATTAAAAATTATTACTTTAAGTGTATGGATGTTCTGCCTGCATTTATGTCTGTGGAGCACATGTGCGCCTGGTGTCCTTGGCTAGAAGAGGGCATTGGATCCCTGTAACCAGAGTTACAGGTGGTTGTGAACCTCCATGTGGGTGCTGGGAATCAAACTGAGGTCCTCTGAAAGAGCAACAAACGTTCTTAATCACTGAGCCATCTCTCCAGCCCCCTCCCCCTATCATTTTTTTCTTAGGTAGAGTCTCACTGTGTAGCCCTAGCTGTCCAGGAACTCACTATGTAGATCTGACCTCAGACTCACAGAGATTTGTCTGTTTTTGCCTCCTGAGTTCTGAGATTGAAGGGCGTGTCATAACTGGCTGGCCTTGAACGCTTGACGCTCTTGCCTCTGAGTGCTGGGACTGTATCTGGTTTAGAACTACAAACCTTGAGAAGAATTTTAACAGAAAACTAGAGTATGTTTGCAAAATGTGTGGGATTTCCTTATGTATCTTATTTGTTTATTTTATGTGTATGGGTGTTTTGCCTGCATGTTTATCTGTGCAACACATGCTTGCCCGGTGCTCTGAAAGGTCAGAAGAGCATTGGATTTCCTGGAACTGGAGTCATAGATAATTGTGAGTCTCCATGTGGGTCTTTGGAACTGAACCCTGGTCCTCTGGAGGAACAACCAATGCTCTTAACCATTGAGCCATCTCTCCAGCCCCTTGCTTATTGCTGTGTATTTATGAGTGCAGTATGTATAACGCATGCTGATGTGCAAAGCGAAAGTATAGAATAAAGATGGTGTGTATGTGGCATAGAGCAGGTATGTTTGGAGAACACGGAAGTATACATATGTACTCAGTGTGCATATGGGTTGAGGCAAGCATGTTAACTTTATAGGGGGCTAAAAATGTATCACAGCTGTAGGAGTGCTTGTCTAGCAGACAAGACTCCCAAGATTCAAACCCCAGTCTGATAAACCAGGCGTGGTGTCACACACCTGCGATCCCAGCACCCAAGGTCATCGTTTGCTACATTCAAGGCCAGCCTGGGTGTATGACACTTCGTCTCAACAAAGCAAAACAAACCGGTAGAATAGAAGGAGAGTGTGTATTCTGTATGTGCGTGTGACCTAAGTTAAGAGATGTGCATTCTGGAGAAATATCTGGCAGCCTTTCTCTGTGACCAACTGGTTTTGAACAGGGCCTGGTGATGACTCAAAGTAACCTTGTTATCTGAAACAGCTCCTCATAGGGACAGAGCAGAAAAATGAAAGCAAAGAGCCCTGTCACTTTCTTGGGTTTCTTCTTCTAGGAGGAAACCGGGAATTTCTGGAGTCCGATTTACACACCCTGTGAAACACAGATAAGCAGGAAGAGATCGGAGTCCAGCAGAAACCAACTGCCAGCTCATAAAGCTGGATTCAAAAGCATGTCATTTGCAGTTTCCAAGAAAAATTGCTCATCGAACTTTCCAGGCCTTTCTGTCCTACAGCAAGGGTGGTAAAACGGTCCCAATGGCCATCCAGAGAAAAGCTGAGTAATTGCCGTGATTGGTTTGGGACCTTTGTAGTCGCTAGGGAGAAGGCTTAAGAATAGCGATACTTAGCTGATACGCAGTGAGGCTCCCAGAACAACTGTTCAGGGTAAAGGTGGTTGCTCCAGCACCCTGGAGACCTAAACATGTGAGGGAGCAGGAGAGACAGAGGCAAATTAACCTCTGTTAACTGCCTTTAGGGAAGATGTCCGAGGATTTTGCTGGGGAACAGAGAAGGACAAAGCCTGCCCTGCTGTGGACCCTCGCAGAAGTCATGGCAGCTCGCTGAGCCCCCATTCTGAGTTGTCTGAGTTGTCATTGTTGGCCTCAGCTTTGCTGCAGCACACTGTGGGACGAGTCCAGGGCCAACAGTGGTGAATGTTTTTGCAGAGTTGAAGGGACTGTCCCCAGGGGCAAGGTTGTTCCTGGCTTAGAGCCCAGTACCTAGTAGGTGTCCAGTAAATAGCTGTTGAATGAATGAGAGGCCCGGCAGGGGCCATCCAAAGGAAACAGTCAGATTTCCACCAGCTTCGGATGTGGGGCTTCCAGGGCAGGGCTTGCGGGGGGCGGGGGGGGGTACCCCGCCTGTCTGGCTGCTCATTGACTCCTCCCCTTTTCCGGCCCCTCACCCCAGAACCTCCGCTGTTCCCACGGCCTCCCTTGCGCTCAGTTTCAGCTGCCATTGTTCCTGGCCTGGGCCAGCCTAGACCTTGCTCTAGACTAGGAAACAGGGAGGCAAGGGCAGATAGGAAGGGAAGAGAGGCTTGGAGGCCTGAGGAGTGAGAAGATTCTGAGTGGCATAGCCTCAGGTGAGAACACCAAGGTTTAGTGAGGGCTAGGGCTGGTTCCCAGCGCCCGAGGGTGGTAGAAGAATCAGAATTCTCATACTAGAAATACTACTACTCACTATGGTAGACAACTGGGAGACTATTTGAAAACATTTAAAGTTGTGTTTCCCCTCAATGTTTTCTTCCACTACTTTGCTCTGCTCCCGCTTCCTTTGGCTGGGCTGTTGAAGTGTGCACAGTGTGAATAGTTACACGAACACTGGGTTACTACAGGAGACCTAGTGAGGCTGTGGGGAAGCCAGAAGCAGCCCATGAACTCTGGGAATCCCAAATGTGACCCTTCAGTACTTGTCACATTACCAAACAGACTTACGGGGCTCGAGAGATGGCTCAGTGGTTAAGAGCCCTGGTTACTCTTGCAGAAGTCCTGAGTTAAATTCCCAGCAACCACATGGTGACTCACAATCCTCTATAATGGGGTCTGATGCCTTCTTCTGACATACATGTGTACATGCAGACAGAACACTCATATACATAAATAAATAAATCTTAAGAAAAAAAAGAAGAAAAGAAACAGACTTAGAGTTCTTGGGTTTTGAGTTCCAAAAGCGATGGGTGACATGGGGTTAGAAAGGGATCTGAGAATTTACACAAACACAGCACAAAGAGATAAATGCATAGAAGGCAGGAATGAATATTTGAGAATTATGAAAGCAAAATGAGAAGATGCTGCCTCTTCCAGGCAGAGGTTGCAAAGTGAGCTTGGAAAGAAAGACTGGTTTTCTACAGAGAGGAATCATCAAACATCTTTTCTTTCTTTCTTTTTTTTTTTTTTTTAAAGATTTATTTTACTTTTTATGTATGTGTGAGTGTGTGCCTTTGTGCGTGTATCTGCACGTGTGTGTGAAGATGGTCAGAGGCCAGAAGAGGGAACTGGAGTCACAGGCATTCATAAACGAGGGTTGGAACTCCAGTCCTCAGGAAGAGCAGCAAGTACTTTAAACCTCTGAGCCACCTCTTCAGCCCAGAAATAAAAGCTTCGGGAAGGAAAGAAGGACACAAGGTTCACACAGAAGTACTAGCTGATCTCGGGCCATATCTTGTGCCATTCCAGATGGCACAGAGGTAGCTTTCGCCCACTCTGTTCCCTAAATGGTTCTCCAGACCTCCTGCAGCTGTGACATAGGACTGTTAACTTATGTACTAGGGTGTAGGAAGCTTTCCTTGGTGACTCTGTGGTGGCCGTGTTTTACCTCATTCCTGAGTCTGGAAGCCTCCTAAGGTTAGGTTAAACTTAAGGGGCTGGGGAAGGACAGCCGGATACCTGGTCAGGGAACTAACTAGGTCCTCAGTAGGCAGCCCAAGGCTTCCTGTGCTTGTTTCTTTTCTGACTAGACATTAGAAAGCTTGATCAGAACCCTGCGAGGCTGATGCTCTGGGTGATTCCTTCAGACACTAAGTTCCATGCAGGTTACTGTGTTGTGTCTTCAAATTTCACTATTTCTATTTCTAGATGTCCTCTCAATTCTACCCATTCTTTTCTTTTTCTTAGTATATCCACAAGGAGCCATGTGAAATGGCACTTGTTACTTCAGATTGCTTATAACATAATTTCTTGGACTGAGTAATTCATAAACAACGGAAACGTATTACTCACACATCTGGAAGCTGGGAATTCCAATGTCAAGGAGCTAGCAGATTCAGTGTTGGTAAGGGCTTACTCTCTCCCTCACTGATGGCATCTTCTTGTTGGGGCTTCATATGACAGAAGGAGTAAGAGTTTCTTCTGGCTGCTTTTAGAAGGGCACTAACCCTGTTCCTGAGGGCCCCACCCTCACCCTGTATAGACAAACTCTCCTAATTCTATTGCACCCAGTACAAACACCAACTTGTGAGTTTCAGGGGAACATCAACACGCAGCAGACCTCCAACTTAGTTTTAGCAACAAAGTCCTTTCATTAAGTAACAATGCATCGTTGGAAACTTTAGCAGACTCCCTTAGAAGAAAGGATTCGTGGATTGAATTGAGGTGTGTGTGTGTGTGTGTGTGTGTGTGTGTGTGTGTGTGTGTAGAACGCACGCAGAGTCCTGTTGACTCTTCCTCTTTTCCTTCAGCTTCCTCTGGGGTGCCTTGAACAGCAGCAAAAAAAGCTACCCATGAAAAAGCTTAGATGGGACGATCCTCAAAGTGTATAGGACATTTTCCTGTGACAAAAGGGTCTTTACTCAAATAAGTTTGAGAAATAATAAGTCAAACTGAGCTGGGTCTCTTGGGGGGGGGTTGGTTCTTAAAGATAGGAGTGTTTACGGTGTTCCCTGAGAGTCCTCAGGAGGGGACTGATAATATCAGGATGGAAACCACTTGTTAAAGCAATGGCCACCCTGAGGCCAGTGCCGAGGGGAGACTGGCTGTGGATAATGCTTTACTGGAGAATAATAGTCATAAGTTTTCCTATGTTACTGAATTTAACAGAAGGCTAGCCATTAAAATAGAGGGGTACAGCCACTAAAACAATGTCCTGGATTGAATATATAGTCTTCAGTCTTCTTTGATGACAGAATGCAAAAAGCCCATTGGAAAAATCCAGCCAGGGCCAGGCCTTTCTCTTCCTTTTTCTGTTGTGCACAGGGGTGTGGCCTGGCCCAGCACAAGCCTGGTGAACCCAATTCCATCGGTCAGATCTTCCTGACATATTTGAGCTTAAGGGCTGAACCAATCAGGAGGCCCCTGATCCCACTTGGCAGTCCTTTGACCCCCTTCCTGGAAGCCCTGGTGGCCACCATTTACTCTTCTTAATGGATCTTCTTAATAGATTTCTGGAAATGAAGTGGACCAGTAGCGATGAGGCAGGATGTCCCCGCCCTGCTTTCCAGGGCAGTCCAGCGGGTGCTATGCTCACCTATCCCAACACGGCGGCAGTGTCTGTCAGCCCTGACAGCCTACCCTTCCCCACCCCAGGTCCAGGAACAGTTTCATGCAGGACAGAAAGGAGGGCCGGCACCCTGGGCTACCTCTAGAGGCCAAGTCTCAGGGTAGGCCTGTATGGATTCTTCTGGCTCCATTCTTTCCTCTTTATTTTACGAGTTAAGCAAAAGTACAGGGTAGGGACTCTGCCAGGCGCGGGCATGTCTCAGTGACCGAAGAGGAAGCTGTCTTTCAGAGCTGGGTGGAGCTGTATAACAGGCAACCTAGGAACATCCATAGAATGTTCTAAAGGCTTTGACAGATGCCAGGGCTGTGGAAGGCTTTACTAAGACACCATTTATGAAGCAGCTTCCTGGACTCAGAGCTGAGGATACAACGGGGAGCCCTGCTCTCATGTCGTTTCAGCTGACGATCACTCTTCCTCGCTCTATCACTCTGTTGGCTTGTCTGGAGAGCTGACTTTGCCTGTCTTTGGCCCTGTCAAGATACTGGAAAACTACTTTTCTCAGGAATGGACCAAAATACTGGATCCCGCCCCTGTCATCAGCATCCTGGCCTAGGGCAGAATGGCTGGGGGGCCACTGCCCCTCAGTGAGCCTCTCACTGTCTCCCTCTTCGGTGACTGTAGCTTTCCTGAGGGGAATGCTGGCCAGGCATTTCTATTTTCCTAAGGGGAACTTACCTGAGGTCTGGGCTTGTCTTTCCTCACGAACAATGGGGTTTCTGAGGAAGGGATTCAAGGACTCCTTAATGCCCAGGGGAGGTAGGAAGGACCTGAGAATCTGTTCCTTCATTAGGTTTGAAGTGCCTGAAGGAAGTGACTTGTTCTCTTTTCAACATGGGGACTCCCAGAGGCCATGTCCTTGCCTCTGTCTGGGCTCTTAGAAGGCAGAGCGTTGTCTCTGCCATCTGACGGAGTGTGGTGAGGCAGAGCCTGCATTCTGACTCCCAGGCCTAAGTAGATGGTCTGAAGATGCTGTCAGAACCACTGGGCTCGTTCTAGTGAATCAGGTCCCTGGCTACCCCAGCACTGTCCTGTGCTCACAAATCCCCCAGAATCTTCTGGGCCTCTGCAGCGTCTGAATGTTGGGGGAGCCTGGCACTCTAGCCTCATCAGCCCAGGCTTCTTTACCCAGAAGCCCCTTTCAGCTGGTTACTCCTCCCCCATTTCCTCTCTGCCCCTACCAGGCCAGTCTGTGGCCCCAGCCCTGCTTGCACCCTCCTGCCTCTTCACCTATCAGTCTTAAACATCTTCCCTTGCCCTGGACCAGTCATTTTCCTCTCCAAAGCATGCTGGGATGCCCACCCATGTTGTACTTCGTTCCCTTCAGGACTGTGTGTCTGACACATGAGGGAGACTCACACCTACACATCAGCCCCACACAAACCCACAGGCTGGGGGTGGTGGTGCAGCAGAATGATGGATGGGCCGTGGTGGCTCTGGTCCCTGCTGGCACTGTGGTTAGGAGATCTCCCCTCCAAGAAGCATGATATTTTCCAGGAATTTCCTTAGAGGAGGGGCCTGCACTCTGGGAATGAGAGCCAGCTGTGGGGTTGAGGCCTAGGGTTGGGGCTGGGGATGCTGGGCTTCCTGGCTGAGTCATCAACCATCCCTAGCTAATTTATGGGCTGAGTCAGGGCCCTGGAGCAGGGATGGGCTGGTGGGGTAGGGTGGGGCAGGGCGGGGGTTGGGGGCTCTCAGTGTTGAGGGAAGGGTAAGTTGCCTGCTGGAAGCGATCTGGCTGGGTACAGGATGGATTCTCCCTCCTGATCAACACTCCTCTTCCCAGCCTACAGAAGTGAGCAGCTAAGGGAGGGAGGATCTTGGAAGATGACCAGGATGGCCAAAGGGAAGAAACCTCTATTGGGTGCTAGGGGCCTGTGAGGCTTGGAACCCCTGGCCGGGCGTGGTCCTGGCTAGCCTCCAGGTTAATTTGTGGTGAAGAATGCTATTGGCTCCCTCGCCGGGAAGTACATGATTTTGCAAAGCTTGGCTGGTCCCTGCCCCTTCCTTGGTGGGCCTGGACTAGGCTGTAAAGTTGACCTGGGATCTGATGTCCCTTCTGCTGTGGACCTACTGGGTGACTAAGCTTAGCATCTTCTGCACTCTGAAACCTCAAGCCCTCGTTAGGGCAGGATGGCAGGTCTCTTTCTAGCCTTGCTTTTGAGATGCACCTGTGAAATTTAGGAGTCTGGTCTTATGGTGATGTCCTGGTGAACAAGGCTTAGAGTCTCTGGCATGGAAGCCACTGCAAGATGACACCCTAACTTAGACAAAGAGCTACAGGCAACTAAGAAAGGCTGAAAGGGTGACAGTCTTCCTCATGACACCAAATGGACAGCCCTGAAAACATGTATATACAAGTAATATTACATATTATATATGTATTATATATAATTAGCAAGTAATATTTATATATTTAGGAATGTACACTCACACACAGGCACAAGCATGCATGCACACGCACGCATCAACAATTAAAGGAAAAGAGACCATATGTTTCAAAGAGAGCAAGGGGTACATGGGAGGGATTAGAAAGAGGAAGGAAGAAGGGGGAAATGATATAATTATAATCTCAAAAAATTATAATTAAATCCCCCCACTTCTCCAAAAAAAAGATGTCACCTTGTTTGGGATAGAGTTGGTCTCAGAGAACAGCAGGCTGGCTGAGCCTGGCTACCACCACCTCTGGAGTGGAGAAATTAGAGCAGGGTTGGGTGTCCAATCACACATGCACATACACACGCACCAAATGCTAGGAAAACTGTTCTGTCCATTTCATCCAGCTCTTACTGGGATTCCAAAGAAAGACGACCTGTCCTGAGCCACTGAGGGAATCCCTCTCCTGCTAATAGAGTGTTCCCATGGGACCAGGGCCAGTGGATTCCAAGCAGGCTGTGGTGTGGAGTTCCTCTGACTCTGGGCTCAGCATTCTCAGAGGGCCTCCTGCTCTCTGTGTGTCTCCCTCTCAATCCAGGCTCAAACTCCTCATGTCAAAGAAAACTTTTCAAGGATGGTAGATTTTATAAATCCTAAATTAGGACAGGAGATAAAAAAAAATATTGGAGCTGGGTGACCCCTTGTAAAAGAGTACAAAAAGAAATGTATTTCATGGTGACTGGCGAACAGCTTTTCTCTTCTTATTTAAAGATTTATTTTTTTATTTACGTGTGTATATGTATTTATGTGTGAGTGTATGCCATGTATATATGGGTACCCAAAGAGACCAAAGGAGGACTCTGGATCCTTTGGAGCTGAGTTACAGGTAGTTTGAGCTGCCTGGTACATGCGCTGGTTCCAGCCCTCAGGAAGAGCAGCTGATGCTCTTAACTGCTGAGCTGTTTCGCCAGTTCTTTTTTTGTTAATAGTCAGAATGAGACCAATTCTAGGCAGGAAGGTCCTTAGCAAATGGGATCCTGGCATAACTTAGCCTTGGACTAGCCTTCCTCCAGTGCTTCCCAACTCAATTTTGTCAGGCTCTCTCTGCTCCCCTGAGCAAGGACACACTGGGGTCTGCACAGTAAACCAGACATGTGGCAGCAGAAGAGGCGAGGAGGCTGGGTTCTGGGAAACGTTGGGATCTGGTGGACAAAATTCACTGACTGAATGGACTGCCAGAAAAGACTTCGGGGCTATGCTGCAAGGATTTGGGCCCCTGCAACTGAACGGGTAGGCTTGCCCTCGTCTAAAATAGAGAATGAATTTTGTTGTCTACTTACAAGATTACTCTTATTGTTAAGCATTTAGAACTCATTCATGGCTGGAGTGGAGCATGCTGTCAGTGGGGTCCACCCACCCCAGTCTGAGAAGGTTCCCTGAGGTCTTGTGGAGAAAGAGGGAGACTCTCCTCTTGTCTTAGTGGCAGGAGAGGGCAGGATAGTAAAGACAGGATTGCCCGCCTCCCAAGTGCCCCGGGGCTGGCAGGAGACCCAGGAGGTCTAAGCAAGGCAGGGATGCGTGGACAGCAGGGAGTGCAGGCACTCTGTGCAGTCACCAGAGCCTGTGGAGGAAGTGGTCGGGGAGCTGAGGGTGGTGGCTTTGATTGTTCCAGCCACAAACTCTCACAAGCCAACAGACCTGAGGCATCCTGTGCCTGGCAGGCAAGTGCCTGGGGCCCCTCAGGATAGAGGTTGTCAGGAAAGCTCTGTGCTGCTCAGCCCCAGTCTGGGACACAGGCTGGGCTGTCAAACCTGGAAACAGCTTACCTGAGGAAGTGGCCTTGTCCCTTGCCGGTTTCCCACCGGACCACTATTTTGGGCTTGCTTAATTGTGGGGGTTAAATGACTTCGCCCCACATCAGTGAAGAGGCAAGGAAAGAAGACAGCTTTGTGAGAGAGAGCCCGGAGAACCACCCAATGTGAAAACAGAGTCTGTCTCAAGGGAGAGGCCCTAGGTGCCCATACATTCACAGAGCTGCCCTGGGGACCGCAGCTCCACTGTGAGGACACGCCCACACTGTGGGTGTGAAGGAGAGGCAAACCTCACAGGGCTTTGGTATTTTGGGCAGGTGGTATTAGGAGGCAAGTTCTGGTTAACTGAGGACAAGAACCCTAGGGCCACTGAGAGGTCTCAAAGACATTCGCACTCTGAGCCTTAAACAAGGGCTAAGGTTGTGTGTGCTGAAGCAGAGGCCCAAGTAGCCTCCAGAAGTTGGCACCAAAACCCTTGTACATGCAGCTCGATCCCCAGGACTGTGGTCACAAAGCCAGCTTGGGGTACATCTCTAGGCACCTCCTTCCTTCGAAGAACAACACCCTTCTTTACAGTGTTAGTCCCATAAGGAGTCCCAGCACCCCTAAAACTCCCTGCAGCTGAGAGTGGGGTACAGAATTATTCATGTGGCTGGAACTGGGGATGAGCTGGGCCTGGGGTGGTGGGAATATGAAATTCCCTCTGTCTTGTATGGGGTGAGTCCTTGACCGTTGCTCTGTATCATCTGACCTGCCTCTATTCCCTGTAGACTCTCAACCCAGGGAATGCCCCCAAGCCTTGTCTTTCCAGAAAGACAGTCAATAAATAAATAAATGCACCCTGTTGAGATTTTATCTGATGTGGATTTCTTCACATGAGACAAATGGCCTCACGTCCAGCTGGGAGATGTGGTTTAGGGGAAGTATGAAGGCTGAGGGTTAGGGGGGATGAGAGACAGGACAGCTGGGGGGCGTGGAGAACCTGTGGTGTTTTAGGGTGGGCCCAGGAGTGTGTTGTGGAAGGCTCAACACCAAGGTCTCTAGGATCTCTTGGCTAGCTCAGGCCCTACTCAAGGATGGAAGGGAAACCCAGGGGAGTCCATCCCTGCACCTCTTCCAAGGGTAGAGACAGGACAAGGAGAGGTTTAGCTGTATGGTTGTTCTTCACTGTTACCTATAAACCTGAATGACTGGGAGATGCCCAAGTGTCCAGCAAGAAGGGCTTGGTTAAGTAGATGATGAACCATCCCACAAATAGAACATAATAACACTTTCAAAAAGCAACACTGGAGGCTGGAGAAATGGCTCACTGGGTTAAGGCATTTGCCCTGAAAGGTTGGTGACCAGAGTTTGATCCTTGAACCGAAGTAAAAGTGCAAGGAAAGAACTGACTCCACAAAGCTTCCCTTTGCTTTCCACATGGTGTGCACACCAACACACACACATGCACAGATGTGTATATATATATATATATATATATATATATATATATATATATATATAGAGAGAGAGAGAGAGAGAGAGCAATAAATGAATAATGGATAAGTAAATAAGATAAAAAAAAATCTAAAAAATTTATGAAATAAAAACCCCCATCCGGGGTTGGAGAGACAAGTCAGGGGTTAAGAGCACTTGCTGTTCTTTTAGAAGACCTAAATTTGGTACTCAGCACCAACACTGGACAGATCACATGTGTGCACATGTGTTCATACCCACAGACATAATTAAAGACAAAATGAACCTTTAGAAACACACCCCATAATCATCACACTCGTCGGAGACGCCCACTATTAGCATACAGCCACACATTTAAATAAAATTTGGATAATATTATGCACATATGCGCATGTATATACAAACACGTGCGTGCCAAGTCCTGATGTTTCTTTGTAAACAGCATAATAAGAATTAGAGGGCTGAGGGACTGGAGAAATGGCTCAGCAGTTAAAAATACTCACTGTTCTCCCCGAGGACCCAGGTTCTATTCCCAGCACCCAGAGGGTGGCTAACAGTTGTGTGTAATTCCAGTCCCAGGAGCTCTTACGTTCTCTTCTGGCCTCTGTGGGTATCGAGCACACATAGTGCACAGACATACACACGTGAAGGAAAAATACCCATACGTATAAAATACAAATAAAGGGAAAGATTGAAGGAAAAAAGAGCTTTCGGGAGGGGGAAGCTGGAGAGAGAGTTCGGAAGTTAAGAGCGCGTACTGAGTTAAGAGGACTTACGATTGGTTGCCAGCACCCATGTCAGGCAGCTGCAGGGTGCCCAGTGCCCTCTTCTGACCTCCTTGGGCATCAGCACTCATGTGCACATACCCCACCCCCACCCAGGCTCAGAGGAAGTCTGGGTGGTGGGGACGGGGGACCCTGGAGTCCCTGGTAAAGGGGGGTAGTGTGGGTCGTGTTGGAGACTGCTGTCACAAGACCGTGGAGTGGCTGAAAACAGCGTGCATGCACTCTCGTTGCAGGCCATGGGTCCAGGTCAGTGCTGCTAGGCTGAACTCAGCGTGGCTGCAGGCCTGGACCTGGCAGGCTCTGGGGAGAAGCCATTCCTTCAGTGTCTCACGCTACCTGTCTTCTTTGGTCCGTGGCCCCTTGATCTGCTTTGTGATCGGTGACCTTCCTTGATCTGCTCCAACTTCTTGGGTGTCTCCCTGGTAAGGACACCCCACCTGGGTAATCCAGCTCCCTAAATACCCAGCAGAATGGTCTGTTAGGAGACCTGCTGGGCTACAGAGTGCCCAAGCCCTCCACAGGTGGCAGGGACAAGAGGAGGAATGTTAGCAGAGCCCTTCTCTGGGGACAGGAAGAACAGAAGGAGGCGCAGTGGCTGCAGAGTGAGCGGCTGCTGTTGTTCCATAAGGACTGCGAGCCCTTGCCACCCCTTTACCTTGGCACACCCAACACCCAGCTCTTCCAAGCTGGTTAAGTCGAGGCTATGGTTTTAAACCGTAAGGCAGAGAAAGCCAGGCTACCGAGAATAACATTTTACTGACTTGGCATGGGCTCTGGAATCTGTGTTTTTAACAGCTGCCCAGGTGATTCTGATGAGCAGACGGTTTGAGCGAGCCCCCCCTCCATCCCCCTTTCCTCTTTCACTCCCCTTCAGCAAACTGTTTTTCAACTTTGTTTTTCAGTGAAAACCATTTCCTCCTCGGTGTGGACCAGAGCCAGACCAAGGCTGCCCTGGCCTGTCTCTCTCACGTCAACAGGCCTGAGTCCTTGGTGGAGGATGGTGCTGTTGTTCTGTGCCCTTCCTCTTCCTCAGTCATCTTTGCTGGCACCTCCCTGTGGGGATCAAGGCTGGGTCACCGGAGGCAGGATCAATCCTACCCCTGCCAATCACTGGGGGTGGGGGTGAGTGGATGGGGACCCGGACGGACCACAGACACCCACCAGGGACCACACTGGCTCCTTTGCTGTCTCCACTCACCTCTTCCACTTAATTCCTCCAGAGAGGCCCTATTCCAGGCCTCAGGGGACTAGTCAGGGCCACCCCCACCTCAGCTAGCAGCCTTGGCTTAATGTACAGAAACATAAGAGCCAGGAGCTTCCCTAGGCCAAATGAAGTGTCCCCATCAGGAGGCCAGGGCACAGGATTTGTCAGAAACCTGGGCTGGGTGGAGGGAGTGGCTGGATTTCCTCAGCTCTCAAAGGTCTCTCCTCTGGTGGGATCCACAACTTCAAGTTGCCTCCTGGCCTGGCTTTGGAGGTACGGAGAACTGAAATTTTATGGTGAACTCCTCTGGCCATGGTGCTCAGGCAGCTGTGGGTGGTGGGGTGGGTGGGAGGGTGGGGTGGGACTAGGCTGTTGTTCCTCCCCCTGTCACTGGGGCTGTCTGGATAAATGTCAGCCTCCTCGTGCTAAATGGTGGCCTTACTTGCTAGGACTGTAGTGAACATGGGCAGGTGCCTTCAAGCAGGACTCGAGTTGGCAGACACAAGTTGGCTTTGATTAAAATAAACCCCTGCATCATTTAGTCTATTGGTTTCCAACGCTGTCTAAATTCTAGAATGTCATATATTATGTAGCAGAGGATAACCTTGAATTTCTGATCCTCCTGTCTTCACCTACCAAGTGCTGGGACTACACATGCGGGCCACCATGCCTGGTTTACGTGGTGCTGGGAATTGAACCCAGGGTTTCTGAATGCTAGACAAGTGCTCTACCGGTCAACCTACAGCCCCAGCCCATAAGGAGATTTATTTAAAATAAATATTACTAAAAACAAAGGCTTCTAGAACATTTCTTTGTAGGGTTTCTATGAAACACCATGACCAAAAGCAAGTTGGGGAGAAAAGAGTTTATTTGGCTTACACTTCCACATCGTAGTCCGTCACTGAAGGAAGTCAGGACAGAACTCAGACAAGGCAGGAACCTGGAGGCAGGAGCTGATGCAGAGGCCTTGGAAGGGTGCTATTTCCTGGCTTGTTCCACATGGCTTGCTCAGTCTGCTTTCTTATAGAACCCAGGACCACCAGCCCAGGGATGGCCCCGCCCACAATGGGCTGGGCCCTCCCCCATCAGGCCCTCCCCCATCAGGCCCTTCCCCCATCAATCACTAAGAAAATGCTGTACAGTTGGATCTTATGGAGGCATTTTCTCAATTGAGGTTCCCTCGTTTCAGATAACTCTAGCTTACATCAAGTTGACATAAAACTATCCAGCACACCATACCTGCAGTTAGAATCTCTCTGAGAGGCTTGAGCTGGGTGGATGTGACTTTTTAATTAGGTTATATTCCTGACTTAAGGTTGAGCCCGAAAATGAGCAGCAGATGGAGTGCGGAGGGAGGGAGGGTATGATGGTAACTCTTGTTCACACTGTCATCCCTCACCAGGGAGACAAACCTGGGATGAGTGTCCAATTATTGTTCCTTTTTCCTGAGTAGTTGCTAAGGGGGTCCCTCTCTCTGATTCTTGGCTACCATGAACAAGGCTTCTCTGCCTCACTCTCCTGCCATGACCTGTGTGTTCCCACAAGGTAATAGAACTGAACAACTGTGGATGGAGACCTTCCAAAGCCATGAGTAAGGTAAAGCTCTCCTCTTTCAGCGCTTTTGTTTTTCTGGTCACAGTGGAGGAAAGCTAGCTAACTCAGGGGTGTACACCTGTTGCTGGGTTGCAGGAGGTACAGTGTATTACTCTCATTTCTGTTGTTATGATAGAAATGTCCTGACAAAAGGCAACTTGGGAAAGAAAGGATCCATTTGGCTTGCAGTTCCAGGTTACAGTCAATTCCATGTTACGATTCCAGGTTACGTTATTTCAGGGAAGTCCTGGCAAGAACTTAAAGACCACATCCACTGTCAAGAAGCACGAGAGAATAAACATACAGATCCAGCTTCCTGGCTGTGTCTGCTCAGTTAGCTTTCTTCACTCTCCAACAGCTCAGGGTCCAGCTCCTGAAACACTGCTATCTGCATTCAGGTTGAGTCTTCCCACCTCAAGTCAAAAAGACAAATCTCCACAGACACGCCCACGGGGCAGCCTGATCTAGTTAGTTCCTAACTGAGACTCCCTTCTCAGATGGTTCTGGGTTGTGGCAAGTTGATGTTAAAACTGACCATCACATAAGGCAAGAGGTGCCCTCTCCTACTCTAAGCCTTTCCAAGACAGGGTGTCTGTAGGACAGAATCAGTCCCTGTTCTGGACACATGGAGTCATCCCACAGTTCTGGGAGCCTGGGGGAAGAACTTTAGCTCCCCTAGACTTGATGGGACACTTTTTGCAGGAGGTGGCTTCTGAATCAGGGATAACCGAGTGGGGAGACACCAGGCATGACTGGCAGAACATCATGGACCAATCCACGGCTGCTTCTCCTTCACAGGCATGTGCAGTGGCTGAGTTCCAGTGTTTCTAGGCTTAAAGTGCAGCACCAACTCTTCCTCCTAGCCCTTCTGATACCTAGCTCTTGAGTCCTCTAGGGAGTAGTGTTAGCATGGTGCTGAGGAGCCGGGTGGGCCCTGGTGGCCAAGCCCCAGAGGACCCAGGCACTGGGAACAGTGTTAGAAGGGGGTGTCTACGGCCTTCCCTTCCCTCTCCTGAACACCTATCTTCACCACCTCCCCAGCCTTGTCCACCAGGTCCAAGAGTTTTCTTCGGATGGGGCAAGTGAGTCCCCACCCTGGAGAAAGTTAGAACTAAGATCCTAAACTACACTAATGCTAGAGTATTCTTCATGGACAGAGGGCATTGCTCAGGTGTGGGCTGAGAACCCTACAGTGGGCGTGACCTCCTGGGTACTGAATGCAGGGTAGAGAAGTCCCGCTTCTAATGATGGAAAGGAGGCAATGTGAGCTTTAGAGACCACTCTGAGCAGAGAGCAGAGGGGCCACGCCCATTTAAGTAGAAGTCCAATAAGGAAAGAGACTCCTGTCTTAGCATCAGAGCTGGAAGGCAGACAAGCCTGATGCTCAGAGAGGGGCCTCTGCTGCAGAAGACTGAACAGCCGATCCCAACCTTACAACCTGTGAATACGTTGTCTTTATATAGCAACGGGGACGGTAAGAGTGTGGTTAAGTTCTATATCTTGAGGTGGCGATTGTTGAGGCAGGTCCAATCTAATCACAAGTGACCTTCTAAGAGGGACAGAGGATGAGCTAGAGTTAGGGAAGGCAACACGGTGAAGGGAGCAGAGATGAGCAGTGTTCTTTGAAGGTGGAAGAAGGGCTACAGGCCAAGGGATACAAGCATCTATTAGACACAAGAAAAGGCAAGGCAGTGGACTTCCCAGAGTCTCCAGGAGCTCCGGCTTTAGCCTATTTACATTGAATTTGAACTTCCAGCCTTCAGAACTGGAGGAGAACAAGTGCTTGCTGTCTCCAGCCATATGATCTGTGGCTGTGGCAGTTGCTGGAGCGTCACACATGCTGAGACACGCAGAAGGAGCCAGTGGCCATCCTGCTCAGTAATCCCAGCTCTGCAAAAATGGATGAGCTGGCTAAGGAGTGATGATAAGCCCTGAGGGCTCCAGGATGCCGAGGCCGATGAGCTGGGGCCTCTGGGAGATGTGTGCATGTGTCAGAGAGGAGAGAGGCCATGCCTTCTGCATGCACCAGGGGATTTTCTGGGCAGATGACCCTCGAAGGCATGTCAACATTTTTCTCTCCAGGAAAAAATAACTCAGTGTCTATCAAGAACTCAGTGTTTCACATGCACCACACGGACTTGTGGGTCCCAGGGAGACACGAGCTCTGTCATTTGCTCCAGGCGTCTTTAATTTTCTTGGGGGCAGGCAGGGAGCAAAGCTGAGGGCAGAGCTGGGACTGCGGACTCCTGGTGACATCTGGATTTCTCCAACGCTCTTGGGGTCCTGCAGAGTCAGCCCCCCAACCCCCACCCCTCCAGTGTTTCCTGCTTCCATGAGATCTCTGGGAGGATTTGACACATTTCCTAGCAGGGGAGCGTGGTTGGAATTTCCAGCCTGCTTCCAGATGTGGTGCTGACTGGGCTGGGGAGCTTCACTTTGGAAAGCATCTGGGAAGCCGGGGGTCTCAGCGGCTCCCCAGGGCTGACCCCCTTCCTCATGCTGGGTTGTGGGGTTGGGATTTCCATGGGGGAGCCCATGGGTATGGTTTCACCCACATGAAGGTGGCCTTGTATGGCAGGGGACAGATCAAAAGAGAGCTGATGAAGAGCCTCTGAGGAGCATGGACACAGACCAAGTCCTGGTCAGGGGCTGGGTGTAGAGTGGGCTGGTAGGGATGAGGGAGGGAGAGGGGCCCAGGGGTCAACACCCAGTAATAATGTGTTCCTGGTCCTGAGATGCTGGAGTGTAAGATGAAGGGCAGGGCCTTCACTGCTCAGAGCTGGTTCCTAGTGCCTGGGACAGCTCAGTTTCCTAGACAGCTCTGCCAGGGTCCGAGGGTCCTCAGCAGGGGAGGGTCCTCAGCAGGGGAGAGTGTCCTTATCAGGGGAAGGTCCTCAGCAGGGGAGAGTGTCCTTTTCAGGGAAGAGGAGCCTCATGGGTGTCTCAGTAAAATCATAGGAGGATTAAGAATGTCATGGGGCTGGAGAGATGGCTCCATGGTTAAAGAGTCAATACTGCTCTTATTGGGTCTTGAGTTTCAGCTGTAACTTGTAACTCCACCCATTTCAGATGTCATTTGTAACTCCAGATCCAGGGGATCTGACACCCTCTTCTGGTGTCTGTGGTCAACTGCACCCACATGCACATACCCCGCCCCCCAGACAGACACAAACAGGTAATTAAAAATTCAAAAACTAATTCTAAAAAGAATGCCCCTCCCCAACTCCAGCCAAGCCTGCTAGTATGGGCCTACAATCCCAGCTTCTTAGGAAGTTTAGGTAGGAGGACTGCAAATTTAAGGCCAGCCTGGCCTACAAGAGTGAGTTAAAGACTAGCTTAGGCAAGTTAGTGAGGCGATCTTAAAATAAAGGCTAGGTGGTAGAGCCCTTGCCCATCACATATCAGGCCTTGCGATCAATACCTATTAACTGACAGCAAAAAAGTGTCACCTCGTTCTGCCAGCTATTCTCTTTGATATTGAGAATAATGTGCCCCACCCAAAAGATGTCCGTATCCCAGAACCTTGACACATGTCACCTTACAGGCAAAAAGGCTTTGCAGGTGTGATCACATTACGGCTCTGGAGGCACGGAGATTGTCAGTACTATGTGGGGGCCTCTGCTGTCACAGTGGTCCTTAGAAGAGAGAGGGCTGTAGTTGCTAGTCACTGTGTGGGCTCACCAAGAGAGACAAGGAGGTATAATCATAGGTGCAAACCTTGCCAGGCCTCACTCAGCAGAGGGAACCACTACCCTGGCCAGTGGAACTCTAAGCTTCTGAGCTCAGGTGTTTTTATTGATTCAGAACTCCTCAGGTGTTCTACTGATAGCACATGCAGACCATTAGCAAACAACTTCCCCACAGAAACCCAACACTTGCAGACAATACAAAATGCCAAGACCTAGGTAGCCCTTCCCCCAACAGGGCACAACATGCTCGTTTTAAACAACTAAGAATAAACTTCTACAACAGAGGGCAAGAAGCAAAGGCTGTCAGAAGGGCGGGCAGGACCAGTGAGGGTCTGAAGGTACCTGACTTGAAGGCAAGAGAAGGATCCACATGCACAGCATTGAGGCTGCCCCAGGACCTGGAAAAGGCAAGGAGACCTCTGCAAGGCCTGCAGACTCTTAAGTTGAGTTCAGGGATGCTGATCTTGGGAGCTGACTCCACGGGCTGTGTGGATGAGACATTTGTGATGTTGTAAGCCTCTCTGTGTGAAATTTGTATGGAAGCACTGGAAACTAACACAGCTTCCTGTAATGGGGCCCAGAGTCTGCCTCACTCCCCTAGGCCAGGCATGCTCATGACCACAGGCTAAGAGTCGCTTGTCTGACCTGTCCCCACAGGCCCAGTCTAGCTCCAACACAGGCCAGAGAAGTTGTGCCCACAGCTAGAGCTTCCAGCAGCAGGAGCAGAGCTGGGCTCTGGCCCTGGATTTTCCTGACAGCTGCAGCCCTCTGTCCTCTATGCAGGAGCCAGCCACCTGTGGGGTAGCCGTCTACCTTCTTCTTGCTTCTTCCTCCCCAAAGAATAAGGCCTATAGACTTCAAATTGAACAGAACAGGCCCAGAGCTCTGGCCATCAGCAGCACCCACTGACTA
This sequence comes from Cricetomys ansorgei, assembly GCA_026225945.1. NCBI lineage: Eukaryota > Metazoa > Chordata > Mammalia > Rodentia > Nesomyidae > Cricetomys > Cricetomys ansorgei. The sequence continues at coordinate 11,900,018 of JAMJFZ010001264.1, forward strand.
AGGGGTTTTAACAGAAAAACTCAGGGGTTGTGTTGATGCCTCCCCAACATTTTCTTATTTTGGATAGGGTCTCACAATATAACCTTGGCCTCAAACTCAGAGATCTGTCTGCCTCTGCCTCTGCCTCCTGAGTGCTGGGATTAAAGGTGTGTACCACCACACCACACCACACCACACCACACCAGCTCCTCCTTCTTTTTCAGGGAGAGTCTAGCTATGTAAAGCAGACTGGCTTTGAACTCACTCTTTAGCCCAGGCTTTCCTCACAAGCCCAAGCTTGCTATGTATGCAGAAGTGCACACACATATTTGTGGGGCTACAAACAGTGCCCACATGTGCAAAGAGGATGCCTCCACACAGACCAGCAATCATGGTCTTGTTTGTAGATTCACACCCACAAACACAGATACATTCATCTTATACCCACCCACAAGGATACACACAAGCACAGACACACCTATGCATGAGTAAAGACCACCCATGCATGTGGGCACCTGTGAACCACTCGGAGGGCGGTGTGCCACCTGCCCTGTCCCGGAGCCCTCTAGCCCTCTGCTCTGGAGACCTCTGCTGGTGGAGCCAGGAACTGCCCCAGACTCTACTGAGAACTGAGCTGCAGGATGGGGGAGAGAGAAGGGGCACCACCAGGATTAGCTAGCTCCCAGGCTCCATGTTGCTGCTTCCACCTGGCTCATGTGACTTTCTGCACCTTCCACTCCAGTGCAGAAAGAGAAATTTCTCAAAAAGTCTCCCATAGGCTTCTTTCAGACCTAGGCCCACCCTGCCCTAGCAGTGGACAGTACTAGGTGAAAGGTCCTGGCCTAGCTGCATTGCACACAGGGGAGCCCATGCTGGCATCTCCTATTCCTGTCCCCTCTTGTGCTGTTTTCTAGTGGTACTAGAGACTCAGCCTCCCTCCCTGCTGCCATTGGTTCTCTGAATGGGTTTTCATGGCTCCTGCTGCGGCCTTCTCTACAGATCCCCTCACGGGGCCCACTTCCTGCTCTCCAGGGCTTTCCAGCTCCTCATGCATGTTCAAGGGGAGTGAAAGGTGGGCCCTTGGAATAAGATGGATGAAATTAAATTTGGATCAAAGCTCAGTGGCGAGTCTACCAGCTATGGCCTTATAGGGGTAACCACTGTCCTCAGCCTCAGTTTCTCTGGGGGATTGGAGATCTTGACATCTGTGTCAGGGTGATTAAAGAGACAGAGTACTCAGTGGCCAACGTCAGGCAGAAGCCATCTCTACGAGGCATTCTGGACCACTTGCAATGTAAGATGATGAAGAAAATCACGCCAGGAACTCTGCTGTGGGCTAGGAAACCTCAGTGGAAGACAGGAGCAGTTAGTACAGCAACAGCTGATCTCTAAGGGGCTTCAGCAGGGTCTGAAGAGTTTTTGTTTGTGTAGTTGGGGGAGCAAGCTGGGGTCATGGCTGAACTTCACAGAGGAGATGAAGAGGTGTCAGCAGGCACCCTCCTCTCCGTCTACTCCCTCATTTCCTCAGGCAGAAATCATTTTCTCCAGGTTAGAAGTGGAACTGACAGTAAGCAAATATTGGTTTGGTGGGATACGGTGTTATTGCCCGCCTGACTTCCCACAGCACAGTCATATTTCCACGGACCCTGCTCACGTATAGAGCGTGTTCACAGCTGTTAGCAGACCTGTCCCGTCAGCCCTCTGCTCTTTTCAGCCCTCTTGTGTCCTTTCTCCTTGCTCTGTGTGCCCACAGCCTCCGTTTGTGGTCCCTGCCTCAGTAGCTTTCCTTTGAATGTCTGTAACCACGATGACCCAACCCACAGGTGAGCCGTGTTTTAGAATTCTGGAAAGCGGGTTGGCATTCCACGCAAGAAGCTGATGGAGAAAGGACTAAGGTTAATGTGGCTCACCGGGCAGAGTGCTTGCCTTGTATGACAGAGCTCTGGGTTTGATTCCCAGCACTGCGTGAAACTGAGTACGGCTAGGGGTGCACACCTGCAACTCTGGCACCCAGGAGGGGGAGGCAGCAGGATCAGAAGTTTGAGCTCATCCTTGGCAATACAGTGAACTCAAGGCCAGCCTGGACTACATGACGCCCTGTCTCAGAAATTTAAACACACACACACACCCCAAAAAATATTTTAAAAAATCAAAGACTTAGTATATGATTAGGTTTCTCTCTCTCTCTTTTTTTTTTTGCCCAGGCTGGGCCCTAAATGTCTAAATGTCTGAGCCTTCACCAAGCTCACATCTACATAAGAAAAGAGAAAACAACTCCGCTGTAAAGCCAGTATGGAGGACTGGAAAAACAGTGGTGTGGGTTTGGAAAGGTCTGCTAGTTTTGAGGCTGGTGCCCAAGGGAAGCCGGTTCTTCTCAGGACTGTGGGGTGGTAGGCGGGGCATTTGGGAGGGAACGTCCAAGTGCTTTTCAAAGACCTAAGGAGCTGGGATTGTTCTTTTTTATTTTTCTGACTCTCGGCTCACTTCTTCTGGAGACGGGACAGACAGCCTTGGCTTCATCTCCGGCAGCCCAGACCAGTGAGGTAGACGGAGAACACCCGCCAAGGCTGTCTGTCAGAGTCCACGGCTCTGTCATGTGAGTTTAAAAGATGGCACAAGAAAGAATGATCCGAAGCACGCGGATGGCAGGGTCGAATAAAAACAAATCCCGCGAAGAGAAAAGAGGTGGGGCATGTACCCCGCCTCCCAGACAGTCCCAGGGCTAGCCAGCAGGTGGAGGGGACTCAGAAGGCTTCAAGAAAGTGGGGAGCCCAGAGGTTTTGGGTTCGGATGGTTCCTTCCGACTGCGTAGGAGGATGTCCACCCCGTATCTCCCACCTTCGCCAGCCGCCACCCCTGGCTGTGGCGAGGGGAGCATGGGGAGAAGAGGAGGATGATTGACAAGACAGCTCAGGGAAGTCCTGAAAAGAGCCCGACAGAGGGGAAGGAACAATGGCTCTCTGTTAGAGTCCACCTCCACTCACACAGGTCCTGGCAAAGGGAGGCCTAGAGGCAAATCAAACACCACCCACACCCACCGGCTGCCCACAGAGGCAGGTGAGTCAGAGCCCAGGCTTAACTGATAACAGGTACTGGCAGCCCAGAATGCATCCCTTGTTGATGGTTGCCCCTCCTCCCCCTCCTCACAGCTGGGCCTGCTGGAGCAAGCCTCCGGGTGGGGCTCACTGGCAGGAAGCAGGACTGGCTGGGAAAACACAGAGAGGCCCAGCAGCCTGCCCTGCAAGGTGTTCTGTGGTAACTTGAAGAAGCCGTGGGGTCAACATGGAGGGAGAAGAGCCAGCTAGGGGAAACCCACCCGCTGTGCTCTGCGGCTCCTGTGTTCTCCACCGACCAATCGATCCACTCCTCCAGGGGGACACTTTAGTAGTAAGGCAGGACTCAGACCAGAGTAAACAGCCACGACTCAACTTGAATCAACTGTGTGTGGGTGGAGGGGGTGGGAGTAGGTCTTGAGTAATTGTTCAAGTGAGACCAGGATAGAGAAGCCAGGGGGAGACTGAGGCTAACTTGCTGGCCAGAGCACCTTCTGCATCTTTTCCTTAAATCTCTGGGGGCTGGCTTCACCCTTTCTTCTGCAGATGGGCTGTGTGTACATCCTAACCCTGGAGAGAAAAATAACCATGCGTCAGTTAGGGTCATGTCCTCATGGTTTTATTACTAGATAGGAAATGGTATCATTTGTTATGCAGGTTAGAAAGTTTGTAAGGACTTCTGATAGACTCCCCTCAACCATGCGCCCAGATCTGGGCCAGTTGCTATGGCCAGGGAGATGTCTTGCTGCAGTTTCTCCGGATTCTGTCCTTTGTTCCACACATTGTCAGGGGGCAGGGTGATAAGCAGACACATATAAGAACCTCCTTACCGTACGCTTTAGGTCTCCTTTGGCATAGCTGCTAGTTGACTACCAGAACAATGTTGCCTTTTCCGTCATCAATCAGGAAGTGTTTTCTGGAGCTGGAGAGACGATTCCGTGGCGAAGAGTACATACTGCTCTTACAGAGGACTGAAGTTTGGTTCCTAGCAACCATATCAGGTGGCTCATACCACCTGTAATTCCAGCCCCAGTGGAAGCTCATGCCTCTGACCTCCCTGGGTATCTGCATTCATGTGCACAAACCCACAAAAACAAACAAAACCCCTATACTTCCAGACTCCTTTGCAGCTAAGGATATCCATGGGTCTAAAAGTTCTGACCAATAGGGTGTGAGCAAAGCATTGTGTGACACTTACAGATGATACCTTTAAAAGGAGGGATTCAGCCTCTCCTGGTCTTCCTCCCACTCAGGACAGGCTGCAAGCCTGTGTGAGGAACCATCTTGGGTCATATATGAGGACACAGCCAAAGGGTAGCTCTGCAGCAAGACATTAGAAGCAGCCTGAATCCTGGTTTCTATTTTGGCCCCAAAGTGTTCATTCCTGGACTGTTAAACAGGAGGCAAATAATCCATTTTGAGTTAGAAAGATGGCTCAGTGGTTAAAAGCATTTACTGTTCTTAAGGAGGTCTGGGGTCTGGTTCCCAGCACCCACCTTGTGGCTCACTGCCATCCGCAGCTCCAGTTCTAGGGGACCTGATGCCCTCTTCTGGCTTCCACTGGCACAAGGCATACATGAACATGCAAGTAAAATAGTAATACACATAAAAATAAATATATTTTTAAGGGAATAATCTGTCTTGTTGGAGCCTCTTTTATTTTGGGCCTCTGTTCTCTCAGCTACCTCTGTAACCAACATGATCTATCTTGACAGCCTTCTCTTCTTCACAGTTATGAGCCCCAAACCCAGCCTCTTTCACAGGATGGGATTTGTTTCTTGGCATAGTTACTTACACCCCAGAAAAGGCCTGCTCTTGGCCGGCTCTTTGCTGAGTATGTGGCAAGACCAATAGTGGAGCTTTTCCCTACCTTAGAAGTGTCACACCTCTTCTTTATAGTCAGACTCCAACTCGCTGGGACGCTGGGTTTTGCTCTGGTTTGCTTTCTGTTGCTATGATAAGCACCATAACCAAAAATCAAACTGGGGAGGAAGGCTTTATTCATCTTACAGCTTACAGTTCATCATGAAGGGAAGTCAGTGCAGAACCCAGCAGGAACCTGGAGGCAGGAACTGAAGCAGAGGCCATGGCCGGGACTGCTTACTGGGCTTGCTCTCTATGGCTTGTTCAGCCTGCTTTCTCATAGAACCTGCTGGACCCTCCGACATCAATGATCAATCAAAAAAATGCCCACAGGCTTGCCCACAGGCCAGTTCTCCCTTCCCCTAGATGGCCCTAGCTTACCTCAAGTTGACAAAAAATAACCAACTCAGGTACACTCGTGTTCTACGTGTGAATTGACAAATCTCCGCTCAGTGCAGGAACCCCTACAGAGTGGAGGTCATGGCTCTGTCCTTAGCCAGGTGGCCTATGAGTGCTGGAGCCATAGAAAAATACAAATCACTGCCCCTGCCTTCCTTGAAAATAGGAGCTGAATCTGTTACCCATGTAAGGGTAGTCCAGCAGATAGCTCCTCTTCTCATGAACTGGAAAACCAGAGGCATGCAAGTTACCCAGAGCCACACAAAGGAGGCCTCTGGAGACGCTGCTGCTAGTCAGCTCTTGTCCTTCCACATGTAAGGGTCCAAGCCTGCCACCATGGAGCTCTTCTTTGCCCAAGTGCCCCAGGGAGGAGATGGAAAGGGCCAGAAGCTGTGAGAGCACCAGTTTGGTAGGTCCTGGGTCCTTGGGAGTGAGAGAAGCAGTGTCTTCTTATAGGTCAGCCACAGAAAATAATCACATGCCTGTGTCTAACGACCCCCCACCCTCATCCTTCCCTTTCATGACTGAAGGAGCATAATTGAGTTGAGCCCAACTGGGAAAATTCAGAAGCAAACATTGCCTCAGAATACAGAAACACAGGCTGGACCTGGAACGGGCTTTCCCTTTCTTTCTGTACAGATTGTTAAAGAACAATGGCAGGCAGGCCCAGGCCTCTCCTGGAGCTTTTCTTGGTTCTCAAGTGGCTGGCTTCACCTCTCTTTCTATTCTTCCAAATATCTTTCCTTAGATGGAGACTCTTTCAGAACTAAAACGGCGCCCGTTTCCTCAGGCTGGGGACTAGAAGAAGACGGTAGAACAGCGTCAGAAGACAGATCTTCACACTGCTTTCTCCTGACACCAGCAGCGGAACCAGGGAGAAGCTATGAGTTTTGGTTAAGCCCAAGGGACACGAGGACTGGTGGGCCTTAACCCTTCTACAGCCGTGCCACTGTGAGAAGTGTGCAGCTGCTCTTGTCTTGTGCTGTGCCGCCAAGACTGACCTTCCTGAGTCCCAGGATCTCTCCCTTCGCACCCTAGTCAGCTGTGTTCCCACCCCAGACTGGTTGGCCGGTCTCCTTTTCTGGGCTCCTCTCTCCTTACTCTCCATAGACCTTGAGCCACTGCCTCCACACAGCCCTCTCTAGAGGTGTGAATTCCCGCATTCTCCGAACCTCAGGACTCAGAGGTCGAGATGTGTCAGTATCCCCTTTGCCATTTACTGCCCACTGCTTCCACCTTTGAACCCCTGCTTCCAGCTCCCCCCACCCCTCTTTTTCTCTCTGCTCTACCAACCTCTCGGACATGCCACTGAACTAACTGAAGACTCTAGCTCCAGCCGTGTTCTCTTTTTTTCTCTGCCCTTAGTGGAGTGTTCTATCGGCATTCTGGCCTTACCTATTTATGCCACGTGTCTCCCTGGAAACTTTATGGTTACTATAGCCTCAGATACTTCTGAAACTAGATTTCACCTCCCTCTTACATCCATCACTTCTAAGCCTTTCTTTTCCCTGGCCCCGGGACCCTTACAACAGTTATGTGGGCTCCTGGTACTCTCTAGCCTGCATCTCTATCCATGTGCTCCCCCAGCCTTTACTTTTTTTTTTTTTCCAGCTAAGCTTCCATAACTTATGTTATCACACACACACACACACACACACACACACACACACACAAAACTTATGTTATGATACACACACACACACATACATATAACTTATGATACACACACATACACACACACACACACACATACATATAGCTTATGTTATGATACACACACACACATATATATATAACTTATGTTATGACACACACACACATACATATAACACACACACACACACACATATATATAACTTATGTTATATAACTGTGGTATACTCACACAATAGAACACCAAACTATAGGTTAAACAAATGAGCTACAACAACACAAAACATTATGGATGAATCTTAGCTCTTAGGTTTAAATGAGAATGGCTTGCATAGGCTCAGGCTCATATGTTTGAAAACTTGGCCCTCAAGTGGTGGAACTGTTTTAGGAAAGGTTAGGAGGTGTGGCCTTGTTGGAGGAGGGGTGTCACTGAATTTGAGGTTTCAGAAAACTCACCTAGTCCCATTTAGATCTTTCTTCCTCGTGCTTCTGGCTCAAGATGTAAGCTCTCAGCTACTGCTCCAGCACTGCGCCTGCCTGCTGTCGTGCTCCCAACCGTGATGGTGATGAATTGTAACCCCCGGAAACTGTTGGCACCAAATAAAATCTCTTTCTTTTTTTTAAGTTGCCTTGGTCATGTCTTATCACAGCTACAGAAAAATAACTAGGATAGCTATATACAGTTAAGCAAAAAGGTAAATCTTAACACACTACGTGGAGAATGAGGCCTTTTATTGATATTAAAAGCAGCTAATATAAAACACACAGGTGTAATGTTTTAGGAATGTAGAGAAGCAGTCAAGCTATATGGTAAGGTAAGCGTGGCAATATCACATGTGGGATTCAGAGTGTTGGCCACGCTGGCCAGAAGAAGGCAGTGGACTGCACTCTGCGGTGAGATGTGGGTCATTACTAATGCTTTTGTTTGTGTGGTATTTTTACAGGCACATATTATGTCATTAAAAGCAATTAAATAAAAGTAAACCGTGCACGGATTGATGGGTGTGTCTGGGAGCCGATGTTGAGTTTGAGGAATCCACGGATTGTCATTACATTGTTCTCTGACAGATACACCAAGCATCCCTTACCATCCCTCCAAGGAATCCACAGTCTCCCAGCATCCATGTTGATCTCTCTGGTCCTTCCTATCACAATGGATGAAACATCCCATTTACTTCAGGCAAAGGAAAATTCTATCACTCATTGTCTGGGTCCCACCCCTTCCCATCTTCTCAAGGGCTCGGTTCTTTTCCTGGGTCCTGTGTTCTCATTCTCCACCAGGCTCGCTTTCCCTGCTAGGTCATTTTCACCAGCATACAACCAGTCTAGTCCCTCTCATCTTAAAGACAAAGACAAAGTCTTATTAGGGAGGCTCGAAGTTAGCCTGGTGCAACACAGGGATCCATAAGTCAGTGTACCAAACAAGGAGGTTGATTCTGGCAGGCAAAGTCTAGGCAGGCAGCACAAGGGTCCATACGATGGCTCCTCCTTCTGTGTTGCTCTGCCATCCTTAACTCCCAGTTCCCCCAAGAGGATGCTCCAGCCACTGCCAGCAGTCGGTCATCCACCAGGAGGAAATGGAAAAAGAAGAAGTCTATTTCTGCAGACACTGCCTGAAGTTGCATGTGTGTCATGTTCACTCACAGATTTGGCTTCAAGACATCTCTGGCTGTGAGGGACATTCACACATCATCTGGGTAGCAGTAAGTCCAGTTAGACATTCCATTACTGACAAGGAAGAAGAGAATGGATACTGAAGCTGGTGACCTCTGCCCAAATGAATGCATAGTCTCTTCCCTCACACAAAATATGCTAATCCTTTCCCAAGTTCAAAGCTCACAAGGCTTTATCCAATAATTACTGCAACCAGCTCAAAGCCTAGGCACTCCTGGTGGCTGTATCATCTTTACATGAAGCTCAGATATTGGTCAAGTGGCATATAATCAAAAGGCAGGTTGTCTTACCTGCTCACCTCCTCCAGACAACCACCCATGTGCAACATACAATGGGGGATGAAACAGGATAACCACAATTAAAGGTTCCACTTGGAAAAGAAAAAAGAATGGAAAATACATAACAATTAGTGATCCCACAGGGCAAGAATTGCAAGGGTTCCCCACCTCCTGGGAGACTAAGTGCCTTAGACCAGGCTACTGGGAAATATTCCTTTATTCATTCTTCTCTGTGGACCCTGGATCTGCTTTCTGGGAGGTCCTTATTAATATAGTGTTCTCCAGGGCCACATGGGAAGAAGCCACTGGATAGGGTGTCTTCTACAGTGGTGAGAGGTCAGATGTCACAGGCTTCTTCCTTGTAACGCAGGTTAGCTAGCTCAAGACTCGCCTTGGGAATTAAGCAATCCGAGAGTTGTGTAGTTCAGGCTTGCAGACTTTTTGTCAACTAATTTTCCTCAAACAAACTTAGTATAACAATACAAAAATTAAATTTAAAAAACAAATTCCACTTATAAGCACATTGAAAACAACAAAATTGGAATAAATTTAACAAAAGAACTTGAAGGCTTGCACACTGAATAATTACAAAACATTGTTAAGGGATATGAAAGAAGGCCTAAGTAAATGGATGCTCTGCGTCTGACCATTGAAAAGACTTGGTATTGTTGAATGGCAGCGTGCCTGAAAATGATCTGCAGACGCCAGTGCATATCCTTTTAAAACGCAGTCGCCTTTTATTCCTCTCCCCAAATTGAAAGCTGATCCTAAAATTCATTAAGAACTGCAGGACGTAAATGGCAAACAAACAACAGCAAAGCGATCTTGAAAGAGGCAGAGTAGAAGGCACACACTTTCCTGTTTCAAAACGTGTTGCAAAGCTCTGGTGATGCCAGTGTAGTCGGGGCATCAACACGGACGTACAGGTCAATGTAAAGGCACTGAGTCCAAGACAGAGGATTAGACATATGGTTAGCTGATTTTCAACAAAGGGGGCAATAAAATTCAGCATGGGGACGGACAGTTTTTCAATAAATAGTGCTGGGACAATGGAGTTTTCATATCCAAAGAACGTAACAGGAACCCTACACCACGTCCAAACATTAATCAAGTGGCTAGAGAGATGGCTCGGCAGTTAAAAGCACTTGTTGCTCTTGTAGAAGTCTTGAGTTCGAGCCCCAGCACCCACATGGTGGCTCATGATCATCTGTAACTCCAGTCCCGGGGCATTCACCCCCTCTTTTGACTTCCCCAGGCCCCAGGAACACATGTGGTACGAGCATATACAGAGATACACAACACTCGTACACATGGAAATAAATACGCCTAAAAAAACTAACCAAAGTGGAACGTATCTCTGATTGTCATAGATACAACTATAAAATGCAGTGGCTGGGAATCAAATATTAGCCACTTTGATTTGACACCAAAGTACAAACCAAAACCAGGAAAAATTGGTTTCATCGAAATAATACAACTTGGTACTTAAAAAATACCACCAAAAGATGACCCACACGGTGGGAGAAAATATTTTCAAATTCCATATCTGAGGAAAGTGTTTACAGATATAAAGAACTCAGAATTCAACGAGATAATAAGACATGGCGGTGCATGTCCGTAAACTCAGTTGGAGGTTGAGGCAGCAGAATCTCTGTGAGTACGAGGCCAGACTGTGCTACAGAGTGAATCCCAAGTCAGCCTGGGTTAGAAAACACAAACAAACACAAAACAAAAATTCAAACAAACAAGCAGCCCTCCTCCAGAGAGGACAAATGACAAGCCAGAGCCACCAGCTCTAACCCTGGTGCCCGGGAGGCGGAGGCAGGAAGATGACAAACTCAAGACTTTCCTGAGGTGAAGTTGACAGCCAACCTGGGCAGCTTAATGAGACCCTGTCTCAATATAAAGAGGGCTGGGGATATGGCTCAATAGTAGAGTGTTTGCCTGCCATGCGAAAGGCCTTGGGTTCAATTCTAGGTGGAGGCAGAGGTGGAGGAGGAACCACCCATGCTTTATAAAAGGTGTACAAAGGATTAGAAAGACATGAAAAATCAGTACATGGAGACATGCTCAAGGTCACCACAATAAAACACCACTCTGTACCACTAGAGTAACATTTTAAAAGTGGAGGCGGGGAGCAGGTCATGAGATGTATCAGAAGGCATTGGAGAAACTGGAATCCTGTGCATTGTTGGTGGTTATGGTAATATAATATGTTGCAGCCACTTTGGAAGATGGCTTGGCAGTTTCTGAGTAAGTTAACCATGGATTACCTTCTAACCCTGGAATTCTACCCTCTGGTATCTACCCAGAAGGGATGAAAATGTACAGCCACTCAAAAAAGTATACATGAATATTCATAGCAAATCTATTTATCATAGCCCTGAAGTAGAAAACCTCAAACATGCACCAGCTGATGAACAGCTGATAGAATGTTGTCTATGATACGCACACATATTCACAGATTAGTCAACAAAAAGGCCTGAAGTACGTGCTATAACATGGATGAATCTTGAAAACATTATGATATGTGAAAGAAGCCAGACAAGAAGGTCACATGTATGATTTCATTGATATGAAATCCCCAAATAGGCAAAGCCATACAGACAGTAGATTAGTGGTTACCAGGGCCTGGAGGGCAGAAGAAGGAGATGGGGAGTGACTGTAATGGGCATGGGGTTCCCTTCTGCAGAGATGAAATGCTCCCTCTGACGCTAGACAGAGCGGAGCTTGCACAGCTCTGTGAATATCCCACAGCCACTACGCTGTATATGTTAAAAGACTGGGCTTTAACACAGATGAAACAACATATCTGAATGTAGCTTAAAATGAACTTTAAAAAAAGTATATGTCAGCTGGGTGCGTGCCTTTAATCCCAGCACTCAGGAGGCAGAGGAGGAGGATCTCTGTGAGTTCAAGGCTAGCCTGGTCTACAGAGTGAGTTCCAGGTCAGCCAGAGTTACAACAGGGAAACCCTGTCTCAAAAAACAAAAACAAATAAAGAACAAACAAAAAAGTATATGACTAGTCTGTCTGTCCCCAAACGTTTTCCATGAGTAAGTGGCTTGGTAAAAAACTTCCTGACACAGTTCAGAAGTTCCAGGTCATTGTATGAATACTGTTGCTAGTGTGGCCATCTCTCTATGGCACTCTTCCATCACATCCTCACTTGACTCACGCTTGTTCTGTTCTGGGGGTTAGTAAAAATATAGCATCTGTAGTCTGATTTTGGCTTCTGGGTAGACTCCCATAGCCTGTCAGGGGATTTTTAATTCCTCCTCCTCCTCCTCCTCCTCCTCTTTTTCTTCTCCTCCTCCTCCTCCTTTTCTTCCTCTTCCTCTTCTTCCTATTCCTCCTCCTTCGCCTTCTTCTTCCTCTTCCTCCTCCTCATCATCAGTATTATTTTCAGCACTGCAGATCAAACTGTAGGACCTTGTGCAGAATAGGCAAATGTTCTACCATTAAACTATAACTCTCGCTCTTGCCAGGGAAGTCTTTGGGGGAGTTGATAGGGATGTCTTAGTGCCTCAGCCTTATCTCCTGGTTCAGTTGCTTCTTCAGAACCCCTTGATATCACGGTTTCAGTTTGGAGTGCAGCAGCAGTTGGTTTTCTTAATCTGCGACACCTGTACACTCTCTTAGTCTTGGACTGTGGGCACAGTGAGGAGTCCATCAGCAAAGCTGCATTTTCTCTAAAGGTCCACATTTGGACCTTTGCTAATGATCTTTCTTAATCTGCCTAGAGCTGGGAGCTCAGCAGGCATGGGACTGCCTTCCAAGGTATCACAGGGCACCAAATGTTAAGAAAATGTGTCACTAGCTTTCCTACCTGGAAGATTGTCCACTACCTCATGCAGGCCCCCAAGTTGTAAAGTCTTAAAATTTGCCTCTCCCCCAACGCTCTGCTTTTAAACACCAAGTTCTATCTATGTTAATGGTCATGTAATTTAGATCATTGTCACAACTGGCCTCAAACATCACTGGCTTAAGCAGTACAGGAGTTTGCTCTTCTGTCATGTAAGTTGGTGTCTAGGGCCTACACAGTGGCGCTGCAGTGTTGGAAGACTCCGAATTCAATGTCTTATCCATTATTCTTCATCGTTCTCAACAGTTATTTCCACAACAGTTTAAACAGGAGAGCTTCTGTCAGAAGTGGGTCTTCTCAAGAGATGGATGAGAGAGAGAAGGGGGGGAAGAGAGAGGAGAGATGGGAGAGAATTTAGAGAGAGAGAGAGAGAGAGAGATTCATAGGCAGGCGCTCTTTCTATTGGGGAGTGATCTCAGGATCAACGCTGAAGGGAGAGATTCTAACAGGACAGGGCTAAAAGAGAAGCTTGGTTGTGACACAGCTGTAGTAACTGAGGCCAACCTATGGGAGCTCTGTAGTCAGGGAAGCCTGTGATGCCCTCCTAGAAAGGGAAGGCACTAGGCTCCTCATCCCACCAGTCACTAGAATGGGATTCCCTTGGTCCCTTCTTCCCTGGGGTGTGACTTTGGATGCGGTCACTTCCGGGGAACACTCAAGTCAGGAGTTGAAAGTACTCCTTGGAGTTGGGGGAAGGGTGCCTCAGTTTTGACTCCATGTCTCTCTCTATCCAGCCATTGTTCCATATTTCTGCTCCTCCTCAGAACCTGTTGTTGCCATTTCTGCATCTTCCTTCGACATCTCTTGGATGCCATGTTAGCTGTCTCTTACACTTGGATGTATGAATATTAAATCAAGCTGCAGGGAAGCAAAATGATTACATTCAGTCTGGTATTGGATCAGAGCTTGAGACATGGATGGACCCATGCTTGTCCTCATAATCTCTCAGAATTCAGTCTCTCTCAATTCCCATGCCTGATTCCCTCTGTGCTGGCCCCTTTTTCTGGATGTCTCATTTTGTGTCACAGCAGAAATTCTTTGGACAGCATCAGGCTTATAGCTCATAAACTGGGAGATTGATGCAACTCTCTCCTTCAGCATCCCTCAGGTGGTCCTTTGCATCATGAAGAATGATCTTCGTGTCCAAGAGGAACTCTTCAATGAACTGTCCTAAGTCTATTGCTCTGTGCTGCTGGAAGTGAAGCTGCTGTCAACACAATCGGGAAGTTCTGTAGTTGGGGGATGCACAGAACCCTGAAGGAAAAGTAAGGTTCTGTTTGCAAAAGGGAAAGGAATGCAGATCTTGAAATAGCCTCTTGAATGCCTTTGTGCTGACTAGTTTTATGTCAACTTGACACAAGCTAGAGTCATCTGAAAGAGGGAACTTCAGTTGAGAAAATGCTTCCATAAGATTCAGCCATTAGGCATTTTCTTAATTAGTGATTGATTGGGAAGGGCCCAGAACATTGTGGGTGGGTCCATCCCTGAGTTGGTGATCCTGGGTTCTATAAGACAGCAGGCTGAGCAAGTCAGGGGTAGTAAGCCAGTTTGCAACATTCCTCCATGGCCTCTGTATCAGTTCCTGCCTCCAGGTTCCAACTCTGTTTGAGTTCCTGTCCTGACTTCCTCCAGTGATGGACTATGATCTGGACGTATAAGCAGAATAAACCCTTTCCTCGCCAACTTGCTTTTTTGGTCATGGTGTTCCGTCATAGCAATAGAAACTATAACCAAGACAGTCTCCAAACCTAAGTTGTCTACAGCTGAATTCTTGGCTTCCCTCTCAGCTTCACATATGTGTTGTCTCCATTATCCCTGTAGGACAAATGTCTGGGAGTCAAACCTGGGAGTCATCAACTCCTATCCTTCCTGGTTCAGCATCTGTGGTGCTTGATATTGACTGTCAACTTGAAGGATCTAGAATCAGCCAGGAGGCAAACCTCTGGGCACGAGGAACTTCTAGATGGGATTAATTAAGGTGGGAAGCATCTACCCCCGCAACTATGGGTAGCACCACCCCCTGGGCTGGGGTATCAGACTGAATACAAAGGAGAAGGCAAGCTGAGTATCAGCATGCATCTCTTTCTGTTTACTGACTGCGGTGGGATGTGACCAGCTGCCGTGGGTTCCTGCCACCACGACTTCCCACCATGGTGGACTGCATCTTCACTCCGACCCAAAACACACCCTTCCTCCCTTATGCTGCTTTTGTTTCAGCCACAAGAAAGTAACTGATACAGCAACCTAATTACACCAGCTGATCCCACTGCTCGAGTCTCTGAGTCGGTCCCCACTTTTCCATCGCCAGTGCTTACCAGCCTCAGTCACTTCTTTCCTATGATATCCCAGGGGCCTCCCCATCATCCTCCCATGCTCATCATCACTCTTGTCGCAAGCCACACATGTCTTTCAGACCACCCTTTACACAATAACTAGAGATTATCCGTGACAAGTGGATCCCAGTGCAAAATAAACAAGTAAATCTGGTGAGGACGTTTATTGAGTAAGGCCTGGGTTAGAAAGCACTGGTCACTTCTCATGGCACTCATGACCTGAAGACTGTGTCAGCACTGGTTTCCTTCCCTGACCAGGGGCTCCGAGGAGGCAGGAGTTCTATCAGGCGTAGAACCCAGTGCATCCGAGTCATTACTTGAGGTGCCTAGCCCTGAGGAGGTGGAGCCAGGAAGAGGACCCCTGGGGAAGGGGCCCTAGGCTTTGGAAGGCAGGTGATGCCCTTGGGAAGAGCAGAAGTCAGGAAAACTGTTTGTGCTCCATGAGGAAATCCCTTCTAGGGGATGGTAGAGGGAAGAGGATCTCAGGGTCTCACAGTCCAAGAGTTCAGCATCGCCTCTTTCCTCGTGGTACAATGAGATGGCACCATATCAGATACTCAGAAGCTAGGATGGAGCCATGTTCCAAATGCTCTAAGACCAGGTATGTATAGTGTGTGTGTGTGTGTGTGTATGTGTGTGACAGAGAGAGAGAGAGAGAGAGAGAGAGAGACAGAGACAGAGACAGAGACAGAGAGAGATAGAGAGAGACAGAGAGAGTCAGAGAGAGATGCTTCATGTCCCCATCAAACATAATTCTACATAGTTACACTCAGATTTTTGGCCAGCAGTAGGACCAGCATGCATAGGCAGAGCCATCTAGGGCCACGTGGGAAGGTGTCAAACTCACGATATGCTTTAGAGGTGACATACCCTTCTCCATATCCCCCTGCCCAGCAGAGCACTCAGGTCATCTCCCAGAACTGATATTGTTTCCCTTCAATATCTTTTCCTGATGCGCTAGCAGGCTCTAAAATGTCTCACAACTATCCCTGCCTACAGATATTCTTACTCCAGTGTAGATAACCCCCAACACACACCAAATCAATCTGCCTTGTTTAAACAATTGGCTATCATGGAAATGGCCATATGTAGCTTCCAAGGCGAGGCAAGATACTGTGAGTATTCTCTCAGATTGCCATTAATAACTCTAGGGAAAACCAGTGGCCACATCTTACAGAGAGTCAAGCATCCCCATGGAAGGTTCCATGTGGCCAAGAAAAGAAGGCTCATATCAGTGTAGCACAAATAACAAGCACACGAACGTGGATCCTCTGGCACCCATCCAGCCATCAGATGACCAAATCACAGCTGAAATGTCAGTGCATGCTGACGTTGGTATTGACAGACCCAGAGTTGAAGCAAGTTAAGTTGCTCCAAAGTTCCTGGCCCTCAGAAGTGATGTGAGATGATCATACATCTTAACTGCTTTCAGAAGCTAGGCCTTGACGTAGCACAGACCCACAGATACATAATATATAATAATTACATATAATAATATATAGTATAATAATATAATATATAATGTAGATCCTCCACTGTCTACGTCATAGCTGGAGACCTTGATCTGCAATGGAGGCACCAACGAGGACAAAGCTCTTTCCATAGTGCTAAGTGTACCTTTGGGGACTTTCACACTGAACACATTTGGCTTGGGTTCTGGTTCAGGAAAATAGAAACACAGCTCACAGGACAAGTGCTTGCCCAGGAACTCAGAGTTCCTGCAGACTTGAGAAGCCCATGATGAGAAGGGAAGACATTTCTGGTTAAGGGAGCAACACACTTGCCTGTGAGCCTCCTGCTGTTGTAATAGTACAACTCTTCCTTGGATACTGTCATGACACCTGGCAAAGCTGTCAGTCACCTCTGCAGCATCGTCTGTACATCTAGGAGGCAGGTACCACTGCGTTCTCTCTTACAGTCTTCTTTAAACCCCTACTGAGAGTGGACTTTTATTACACTTATTTCACAGATGGGAAAGATGGGACTCTGGAACATTAAGGGTGAAGCTTGCCAAAAGCCTCCAGCTAATCAGTGCAGGGCCAGGGTTTGATCTGAACAGTCTGGCTCCAGGGGCTCCATATAAGCAGACTGAGAAACAGCATGAATGGGTCCTCAGTGGGACTTTCCTCACCCAGAAGTCCTGGCTCTGAGGCCGAAGTATAGTGGCCAGGCTTGGAGGCTGTGCCATCTGGGAATCTGTGGGTGCCTAGTGCCTACAGGTCTGAAACTGACTGCTCCTTGGATCTAGGCCCCTGTGTCTGCTACTTCTGTACTTTACCTAGCTTAGGGTCTCTCCATATGTATCTGGGCCTGTGACACTAACTTTATTCCCAAGGGGGTGCTAAAATGGAACATCAACTTGAGTGTTGCATTGAGTTACCCCAGTGTGGCTTCAGAGTCTCCAATTTACCCCAGCACAACTCTGTCTATGCCCCAGGGCTGAGGCATTCAGTCCCTGGGTGGAATACATGGCCTAGGGGTCATAGACCCTGCTGTACTGTGTACTCTGGGCAAAGGAGTTGACCCTGGAGTGTGAGGTTCCAACTTTAAGCCCTTTTCTTTGGTGGGGGTTTACAATGGTACCACCCCCTTATTAAGGAGTTTCAATGTCTGTATCCTGTGAGGGTGTTGCCAGAAGTTTGAGCATCAAAGCTCCTGTGGCCCTCACTCCCTTATGGTGCCCTCCCAGGCCAGAGTGGATCCCAATGTTAGAGGCAGAGTGACAGCTGATAGGAGACTACCCATAGCTCTGCAGAGTGTCTTCACACCTGCCCACCCGTGCAGGTCTTGATTGACAGTGGGCTTGTAGGGTAGCCAGGGAATGGCACAGGGTCAGTGTTTAGAGGTCTCAAAGGGGTATGTGCATGAGGATCCTGGGCATGCATGTTCACCTCTTGACGTCTTCTCTGTCACTCCAAAACTGGGGGTGGGGAGGGAGAGTGGTGGACACTCAGCTAGCCTCTCTCCAGGAGGAGCACCTGCAGTTGGCAGTGAAAGCTTCAGCTCCTAAAGTCAATGTTTAATCGTGGCCCAAGCCCAGGAATGCCCTATCTAGGACATGCAATTACAGAGGGTTGAGTTACAGCCCCAGTACTGGCAAATGCTCTGTGGCAGGAGATAAGACGGTGGCACCAGGAAGGGTTGTGTGTGTGTGCTAAATTGTGAGCTCCCAGCATACCCCTGGGCAAGCTCACAAGGCTTCCATTGTTGGGTCTGGCTCCCAGCCCATCACCAGCCAGATAGGAGCTACTGTTCTGACAAGGCAAGAAGAAACACACCCCAAGTTTGTGCAGATGCTATTACTCCATCCTTATCAGGTGGAAGGAGAGGTACTACCTGAGCTGATGTTTCAGAGGGAGAAGAGGGGGGAATGCTAGAAATCATGGCCAAGGCAGTCGGAGTGATGGGGGCAGGGGTCAAGGGCACTCAGGGGCCCAGCTGGGATCAGCTAGAGGCAGGGGTAGGACAGCCAGAGGTACCATCTGGTAGGAGGAAGAGGCCCCGTCATCCTGTACTGTGTCGTGGTGCAGAGGCGAGCATGTGGGCGTGAGTATTCTTTTTGCCTTAAGACCAGCTTAGTAAAAACGATTCGTTTGCCCACCTAGATATTACCATGAGCCTACCACGTGTAGGCTGATGTAGGTGTGGAAGTGGGTGGGGCTCCAAATAGCTGGTCTTCTAGGGGAATGTACACGAACATGGAGAGCTGTGAATCACTGTATCAAGAAGGGCACGTGTGGGTAAAGCAGGGAAAAAGAGGCCTTTAAAGTAAGCAGTCAGGTAAGGCCCTCTGGTCTGGGCCAGGGATCAGGGCAGGAGGAGGATGTGATTGCTGGAGTCCCACTGTTGGTTCTCAGCTCCTTCCCCTACCTACTGATTCTACATAAGGAAGTTCATCTCTGTGAGCCATAGTCAGTAGTCAGAAGGTATGAGACTGCCTGTGGGGTTAATGATGAGGGTAAGAAGGGAAAGGCAGGCTAGAGTTGAGCCCAGCACAGTGGCCACTAGCGCTCTCCAAGTGGCTCAGTACTGGTGATCCGCAGGGCTGACAGTCTAAGGCCAGTGCCCTGACAGGTGAGGAGTGTGGGCTGGCCCCAAGCTGGGGTGGAGGCTAGGGTGGGTTCCTGGGCGAGGAGCAAAGGGCAGTTCTGGAAGAAGGAAAAGGAGCCCAGCCTACAGTGGGAAGGTGTCTTTCCCATGCCCACTAACACCCTACTGTGAGGACCCAGCATCCAGAGCAAGCTATCTACGGTCCCAGACAGCAACTGCAGGCACCATTTAATAGTACTACTGTGCCACTGATAAATCTGGGCAGATCATGTTGGGGTGAAAAATTCCTAGAGAATGTCAACTTACTGAATCTGCTGCTTCCTAATGAAGGAGTAAGAAGCCCATTCAGCGATGACGGGACACTGGCTAAGAGGAAAGAGAGGGAAGGGGGAAGGCCAGTGCTGGGGAGAAGCACTCAGAAAGGAGCGCAAGAGATCCTCAAGCCTTGTCCATGGGAGTCACTTGGGCGTTGGTCTGCCGAGGATGCTCTTGGCAGACAAGGGACTAGAGAAAGAGGGAGGACTTAGTCAGCTCAGGCTCTGTAACTAAATCCCACACTCAGGAGGCTCCAACAGCAGTCAGCCATTTCTCTCAGGTCTGGGAGCCGGGGAAGGCCAAGATCAAGGTGCCCGCTGACTTCAGTATCTACTGAGCACTATCCTCCCGGCTTGCGGTCAGCGGCCTTCTCACGGTGTCTTTGCGGAGGGTGTTGGGAATTGAATCCCAGTCCTCTGCAAGACCCATACTTGTGTTTAGCACCCAAGCCACCTCTCCAGTCCCCGAGGAGACATTCTTATGTCAGAGCCAGGCAAAATAACAACCACCTTCAACAGTTACCTACCGTCAGTAGAAACTTAATGGTGTCTATACCCGACTATGCTCAAGAGTTTGTATTTCTTTAAATTTTACCCAGCGGTGGAGAGCAAGTCTGCAGGCCTCTAAGTTTAGAACAAATAATGAAATTACGGGGAAAACACGTGAGGGTAGAAAAAGAGTTCTACCATCTCTCTCTTAATTAGGAGCATGTTAGAAAACCTTGACCGGTTGGTTCACATCATATAAAGGCTCCTGCTATTGTTATGCTAAATGAATAACAGGTGTGGTATTTGGAAGGCAAGAAAAACAAACCCTTTGGGAGCCCAACTACCTATTATTTTATGATTTTATATATGCATCGTCTCGCTATATGCAGATAATGACTTTGCAAACTTAGCACTACCTTGATTTACATATTGGCGTGTTTATCCGAAGGTGAGGGTAGGTAGACATCTCTTTCCTTCTACACAGAGAGGAACTGACACTCAGAGAGATTAAGTGACTTAGTGGAGGTTCTCCAGCTAACAAGTGATAGAGCTGGGTTTTGAGCTTGGGTGATTTGAATGATGATGCCCAAGTCCATTGGATTCTCTGCTGCTCTGGTGTTTTAAACTGAAACCAAATGGGGCAAGAACAAGTGAGGTGAACTCAAGGGCCCAGCCGCTTCACACTGTCCCAAGGGTGCACAGCACCCTCACAGGGATCACCCATGCGCAGCATACCTGTGAGTGCCTTCCCTCACATCCAAGCCATAGGTTGGTGTGTCAGGTCCCACTTGAGGGTCGTCCAACGGAAAGGGGATGCAAGGTGGTCCCAGCACAAAGTCAAGTGACATCTGCCTCTTCTGACGATCAACACCCAACCTACCACGGAGGGTCCTTCCCTGTCTCTGCCTTGCCACGGAGAGGCTTTGAGGCCATCCACAGTTGCTGCCTCCTTCCTCTGCCTAATCTCACACGCTGATCTGTTGCAGCTGCTCTTAACATCTGTGCGGTGCCATGGATCCACCCTGCAGACAGCTTCCTGCATCCAGGCCCAAGATAGTGCCATATCTCCTCAGCTCCAGTGCTCAGTGGGGCTAAGTCCCCAGTAATTCATTCACTTGAGACAAACTGTCCCCCTGTAGGCCAGGCTGGCCCAGAAGGGACATTCTCCAGCCTGTGCTGCTGTGCTCAGCATCACCATTTAAGAGTTAAAGGCTTAATTCAAGTAAGTTAACTTCGCCACAGGAGATGTTTCTGACCTCTCAAGGCCAGGCTGGTGTCCCCTTCCCTAAATGCCACGGTACCTGTAAGAGCCCCAGCCTTCCTTGGGGTAGGGTGCTCTTTATGATAATTCCCACTATGCTGGGAGCACCCCAAAGTAGGCAATGACTCTACCAATTGAGTTACTACATCCCAAGCCCAGGGTGGTACTGAATGACAAAAAAATAAAAATAAAAGAAGTGAGACTCCAAAATAGAAATAGGGGGCAAAGCCACAATAATGAGTTTGTCCATGGGACAATTGAGGGGATCAAATGATCTTCAGTTGTAGCCTCAAAACTCACACTCACAGAGTGGGCATGTCCTTGATGGATGAGGTTATGAGACCATCTTTTCCAGTACACCAGGGATCTGTGCCACAGGGAGCAGGGCGTCTCAGCAGTACATGGTAGCCCAGGTAGCAGAGACCCTCCTTGTGGGCCAGGACTTCTGTTCTAGGCCTTAGCTTGACTTGCTCTCCAAGGGGCCGGACAAATTCAAACCCTGGTTCTCCATCCTCAACCAAAGAACGGGGGGAGGGGGGGAACCATTTCCTCTGGAGGCTCCTGTCAGACCAGGGTTCCCCTAGGGCTTCCTGTATAGAGCACATCTCTAGGCAGTCTCCCTGATGCTCTGAAACAGGGCGCTGGGCTCCCAGGCAGTGTAGTGAGGAGAGGGATGGTGTTGAGCTCCCAGGAGGAAACAGGCCCTCATTGTCCCCCTGGACCTGGCAGCACAATGACAGTCTGTGTCCTGGCAGCAGCTGCGTGTGTGGCTCCGGCTGCGGTAGACACCAGCCTTGGAGAGGCACACAGCCTAGGGGACCCCCGCTGTTTCATGCTTTCCCAGTGAGACCTATGGGCTGCCTTTCTGTGGCTGAGGGACAACATGTATCTGGGGGGCACTAATTGTGGCTGATGGCCAAGCACAGGTCAGTGTGTGCTTCTGAGCATGTGTGAGCACAGATACTCAAACAGGTGTTTCTCCAAGGAGCAGGCCAGAAAGAGTAGAACTGGCTGTCAAACCTCCTTGGAAGAAAAGTTTTCAGAATTGGGACGATGTGTCTTTCAATAGAAATTCAGAGTGTGTGAGCGAGCAAGTGTGCATGTGTCCATGCACGCAAATGTAAGTGTGCATGTGCGCGTGTCTGTGCGCGTGCGCATACACACACTGCAGGTGCTTCACAGCCAACACAGTTAGAGGCAGGGTGGGCAGGACAGGGAGGGTTTTCCATTCAGTGGTCACTGCCTAGACACTCCTGAGACTCTGGCTTGGTTGCTAACCCCTCTCAGCCTCTCTGATCTCTGCTTCCTGCTGCTTCCCTATCCTAACAATCATCTGAACCAGGACCCTGCTCCCTGCCTTCATCTTCGTCTTCATCTTCATCTTCATCTTCATCTTCATCTTCGTCTTCGTCTTCATCTTCAGCAGGAAGTGTCTATTAGGCCCTTTGCCTGAAGCATGGAAGTCCTGTCACTCTCTTAAGATCCAGAATGTAATAGAGACTTCCTTAATATTTAATAAATAGATGGGTGCTATTGTCTTCTTCAGTCCTGAGCTCTGGAAGTTTCTCTGGGAGTTCTGGGCACGAGGGCCAGAACTCTTTGGTGTGAGGGGTCTGGCACCTCCTGGTCTGACTCACGTTCAGAGGACGGCTTCCTTCACTTCTGAGTTAGCTCCTCAGTGTGGGCCGGTGTGGTCAGTTTGCTCAAAATGATGCCGTAAAGAGGCTATTTTTAAAAGTGAGAGGGGCCCAACAGGAAGCTCTTTGAGGCAATAGACCCTCTACTTACTATTGACGATGTGTGCATTTTTCTTGGACAGAAAGTGAACAGGTTCTAGGTTCATGGATCTCTTCTACGACAAGAAGCTGTTAGAAGCACGTGATTTCAGTGGGCGTTCCAGACAAAAGCAGTCTGTGCTGTCAAGTCACTGGGCTGTTTGAACAGCAAATGAGAGAACACCTGCTTTTCATTAAACGTATGTTGGTGTAAGAGCAAGTCAAAAACAGTGATTCCGATGTGTTTTGGTCACGTGGCGACTTGCTGCAAAACGTCCCTTGTTAATTCTGTGCAGGGATCTGGGGAGATGGACTGGGAGGCTTAGTACTTCCTTGGCAAATGTAAGGACTAGAGTCTGGAGGGTCAGCATCTGTGTCAATGCCAGGCAGGCACAGCAGCTGCCTGCAATCCTGAACTCAGGACACCCTCTTCTGGCCTCTGGGAGCACTGCATACACAGTGCACAGACACACGAGCAGGCAAAATACCCATACCCATAAAATAAAAATAGAAAGGGCTGGTGAGGTGGCTCAGGGGCTAAAAGCTCTTACTGCTATTGTAGAGGACCCACGTTCAGTTCCCAGCAGCTACACAGTGGCTTACAACCACCTGTAACTCCAGTTCTGGAGGTTTCAACGCCCTCTTCTGGTGTCCACGAGTGGGGCACATTCATACTTCAGGCCCAAAATACTCATACACACAAATAAAAATGAAATAAATCTTAAAAAAAATAAAAATGGAAGAAAAATGTTAAATTAAAAAACTAAAATGAATGAGTTAACACCCCCTCCCCCAACACACACACACAGTTAAGATAAAAGGCTCGGGAAATCTTCCAAATAAGGGTTTAAAAGGATTTTGAATCTGTTTGTTAAAAATATAAGACTCACATCTTCCAATCATTTTGTAAGAATAGGATTTCGACATTAAGAAAGCTGGATGCTCATTGGTCAGTGTGGTGAAATACAAATGTCCTTATTCAATTGACAGAGCAGTGACGCTCCTCTGCTCCTTGAGTTCTCTTTGGGATGAGCGCTGGACTCCTGACTCAAACCCATCTGGAGCAGACTTTACAAGCGCTGTGAAGCTGCGCTCCAAGAAAGGCTTCGAAAGTGTAATGTGTGCGTCGCAGACAGAACAGTGTTCCTGTTAAAAAGAATATATGGTGCCTGAGTGGGTGGGCCTACCCAGCCGCTGCCGCCTACTTCTGATCCATCTGTTCAAGGAACAATAAAAGACCCCTTTTCGTGTGTGTTTGCGACACAGAGTCTCAGAGTGCAGTCCAGGCGGCCTTGAACTTACGATCCTCCTGCCTCTGCCTCACTAGAGCTGGGGTTGCATGCGTGCACCAGATCAAGTCATTCTTCTGTAGCCCACTTAGTCAGAGATGTCATTACTCCAACCCCAGTCTGCCTTCAGGACAGCTTCTCTGTCACAGTTGCCTTTAGCCTGGGACCTCAGTGGAGCTGGATCCTCAGGGGTAGTTTCGGGGACAGCTTGAAAGTGTGTCAATTTCATCTATGCACACAATGTATCTTTATCGTATCTGCCCCTCCCACACCCCTGGGCCTCACAACACATTCCGTGCCTCTCTCACTTCCATGTCCATTTTGTGTGTCCACGTGTTGTGTGTGTACAAGTCCCTGAATATAATGAGTGCTGGCCTGTGGGCGTGGATGCGGAACCGTCCCCTGGAGCATGCGCATCCTACCGTACCCCCGGAGAAATGTAACGCTCCCTTCCCCATCCACTCCACGGTTAACCCAGACTGTTCCCTTGACAGGATCTAGAAGAACCTTGGAGGCAAGCCACGAGGCATGACTGCAAGGTTAGCTGAGGTAGAAATGCGGACATCAGCGTTCCAGGGACAAAGGTCCTGACCACAGGAAAAGGGAGCAGAGAGCTGGTCCGGCACCCATTCTCCCTCTCCTGACTGGACTGAGTGTGTCTGCTGCCTCAGGCTCCTGATGTCCTGACTTCCAGCCCTGGTGGACTGTGTCACTGAACCATTTCCCAGAGTAAGCCCTTTCTCCCTGCTTCTCATCAGATATTTGGTTACAACATCCAGAAAAGTGACAAATGCACCTTCCTTACCAGCTCTGAGCAAACCAGCAAAATCTTCTAAGACTGTTTTAGCCTGCGGCCATCAGACGACTACAGCATAATAAATACGACCACCCTGTTTATTCACTAAATAATGCAAAATCATGTTATTTTTTTCCTGGGGTGGTGTGGACAAACAGACGTTCATCCCAGTCAGGGCACCAGTGATAGGTCAAAGTGACAAATCCACTCAAGTCTAGTTTGATGAACCAATGGGTTTAGCGGGGATTTCAGGGGAGGGTCTGATGACCCTCTTCATCCCCCTCTTCGTGTGAGGGAGCATCAACAGGCACGGTCTCCATGAGGGGTTCCTGTGGGTAGTCACGGCAACTCTGATGCAGACGGTAAAGGACTGCCCTGCTCTGAGGACAGGGTTCACAACGCGTGAATTCAGACTCCAGGACATGCCTGCGAAGCCATAGCCACAGTCAAGGGAATAGACAGCCACGGGCTCCAGGCTTCCTTCTGATTCTCTGTGTGGTTTCACTCTGCTCTGTTTGTTTTGAGAATATTTGACGTCCCTGCCCACTCCACCATTCGGTTCCTAGCCCTGGCGTTTCTTGCATAATCACTAAGGGACTATCTAATTACAGGGATTCCCTGCTTGCAGACGTTTCTGCTTATTGAACTTTACTTATGAACGCCCCTAAAATTCATTCTGTCTGACAGTGAGCACCACAATGACACAGCCATGAGAATGACACCCCTGCTCCATTTTCTCAAAGGTTCAACAAATGGCAGCTCAAAGGTGCTGCAACCTCTCTCCAAAATTTCACATGAGAATCCCTTCAGCACGACGTTTAAACACTTCCGCTCCAATGGTCCTCTACCCTGTGCACTGTGAGGGTTTCAGTGTGAAATGTCTCTTCAGCTCATAATTGGGCATTTAGTCTCCAGCTTGAGGTGCTGCTTTGAACGCTATAGAGGCTTCAGGACAGTGGTTCTCGACCTGTGGGTCGCAACCCCTTTGAGGGTCGAATGACCCTTTCACAGGGGTCACCTAAGACCATCTGCATATCAACTATTTACATTATGATCCATAACAGTGGCAAAATTACAGCTATGAAATAGCAGCAAATTACTTTTATGGTTGAGGGTCACATATAACATGAAGAACTGTATTAAAGGGTTGCAGCGTTAGGAAGGTTGAGAACCACTGGTGTAGGAGGTGAGGCTTGGCTGGTGGAAGCAGGTCAGTAGGTGTGGGCTTACGGCAGGCTAGACTGCTGTGGTTCCAGCCTATGCTCTCTGCTTCCTCACCAGCCACGATGTAAAACAAAGAGCAGCACCTATACACTCCCGTCATCATGGATGGAACAGCAGTTACATGTTCCCACCACCACGATGGAATCCCTGCCGCCATTTCGTCCCAATCGTGGTGTACCACAAGCCAGATAAACTTCTTTCCCTTTAAGTTGCTTCTACCAAGGTTTTTGGTCACATTGACAAGTAATTAATACATGGGCCACTGCAGGATTGAGATGGGAAATACACACACACACACATACACACACACAGATGTATACACATGCATACCACATAACACACATGCACACACACACACATACACACATGAACACACACATACACACAACCACATACACATACATATACACACACCACACACACCACATACACATACATATATACACACCACACACACCACATACACATACATATACACACACCACACACACACACATACATACACACCATACACACATACATACACAGACACACCACACACACACATACACACACATGCACACACATACACACACACATACACTCCCACACACACCACACACACATAGATACACACACACATATACACACATACACACACATATACACACCACACACACATACACATACACATATACAAACATACACATACATAAACACACACACACATATACAAACACACATACATGCACACACATGCACACACATACATGCACACACATACACACACATATACAAACACACACACACACACACACACACACACACACACACACGGGGGGGGGGGGGACTTCTCAAACACAGAGAGAGGCCGGGCAGTGTTGGAGCCAGGCTGTCTAGGGATCATTGTAACCATCCACTTTCTTTCTTTTTTGAATTTTAAAAATGGCATCCATTTGCTCATTTTAGGTATGTTTCTGTGCATGTGCACACACATACGGAGGTCAAAGAAAAACTTTCAGGAGTGGGTTCTCTTCTTTTACCATGGGTTCTGGGGATCAAAGTCAGGTGATCAGGCTTGGCAGCAAGCACCTTTAGCTGCTGAGTCATCCCACCAGCCCCGGTCCACTTGCAGGTACAGTCCTGGGCTAGCACTTAATTTTCTTGTACTGCAATTTCCTCTTTTGCAAAATAAGGGAAAAAATAGTGCCTACATCACAGGAGTTTAAATAAGTTTAATTTAACTGATATTTGTAAAGCATTTAAACCAATACTTCCCAGGATATATAAGAAAAGGACTCTTGCAACTCAATAGTAAGAAGATATGCCCCTTTAAAATAGGCATAAAACTTGGACACTTCACCAAAGAATGTATACAGATAAACCCCAAAACACATAAAAAATGACCACTCCCATTAGTTACCAGGGGAACGCAAAATAAAACACAAGGCAACATGCTGTGTTCCAACTCGGATGGCTACAATTTAAAAAGCAACTCCGCCGAAAGCTGAAGAAGATGGGGAGTGACTTTCAACTATCACAAGTGGGGTACCAAAGGGTCCAACTGTTTAAGGGGAAATGGAGTAGTTTTTTCCAAAGTTAAATAGTCACATATCACATGACTTAGCAATCCTTCTTCTAAATATTTACACAAAAGAAATAAAATACACATGCATACAAATGTAATACACAAAGATTGATAGCGGCTTTATTCACAAGTGCCTCAAATCAGACACATCCCAACTGCCCGTCTCCTGATGAGTGCATAAGCAAACCGTGTCGTGTTCCTGTTGGTCAGCTTCACATACTGTAATGAAATACCAGACATAATTAACTTATAGGTTGAAGATTAAAAAGACACGTTGCTTTGGGCCACTGGTGGGCATACTGGATGGCAAGAGTGGAGAGAGCATGTCAAAGCAAACAGCTCACCTCCTGGCCAAAAAGGAAAAAGAGGAAGAGGAAAGGGTCTAGGGTCCCACAATCCCTTCAATAGCACACCCCCAGGCCTTTAGAACTCCCACTAGGCTCTGCCTCCTAAGCATTCCACTCTTTCCCAATGGTGCCACCCTGGGGACTAGTCTGATAACCCATGGACCTGTGGGATTTACATTCATTTATCATCCAAACTGTGGTAGCTACTTAACAATCAAAAAGGACAGACTACTCACACATACAGCAATGTGTGAATCTCGAAAGGAAAATGGGAGGGGAAGAAGCCAGACACAAACGATGACATGTGGTTCCTTATTCTGGGGAAATGCGAAATCATAGGGACAGGAGTCAGATGGCTGGAGAGGGGTGTGTAGGAAGAGAGGCTCAACTGCCAAGGGGCACAAGGGACCTGCCTGGGTGATGAGAGCGTAACAGTATCTTGACTGTGCCGGGGAGTGTGTCTGCATATACCAAACTTACTGCACACTTGAACATGGTGAACTTTATTGTATGTAAATTATATTTCTATAAGCCAGATGTTATCAAAACAGTGACTGGTGCATCCAATGTGCATGCAATAAAAACATATGCTAGAGCATAAAAAGCCGGGAAATTTGCACCCAAAACATTTTTGGGAATTATCTCTAAATGGCAAGATTATTGTGATTATTTTTAGCTGCTTCTTTATGTTTCTAGACACAAAATTTTCAGACTTAACAATGCTTATTGAAGAAGTGATTCTAACATCTACATGGGAGTGCAAAGGAACAAGAAGATGCCAGAAAACTTTTGAAGAAGAATAAAGCTGGAAGACAAACACAAATTTCAAAATGTACTGTAAAACTACAGGGACAAAGAGCTTGGTGTTAGCCTGGAAACAGACACAAAGATCACTGGGACGGAGTCGAGGGAACAGAAACAGACCTCCTTCATGAGACAGTGATCTTCACAAGGCAACGCAGACAGGGACAGACAGGACAATCTTTAAAAAAATATTTTAAATAATTTAGATTTATTTATTTTATTTTACATGCATTAGGTGTTTTCACTGTGTATTATCTGTGCACCCTGTGTGTTTCTGGTGCCACAGTGGTCAGAAGAGGGTGTTGGATTTTACAAAATTATTGTGGCCACCATGTGGGTGCTGGGAACTGAACCTGGGTCCTCTGCAAGAATAGCAAGTACTCTTAACCACTGAGCCATCTTGCCAGCCCCAAATTATTTTATTTTTATTATTTTTAATTATGTGTATGTTGGATGTCTGAATGTGGGTTTGTGTACATGAACTCAGTGCCTGAAGAGGCTAGAAGAGGGTGTGGATCCCCTGGAGCAGGAGTTATGCGTCAGTTGGGAACTCTCTAATTTGGTGCTGGGAACTGAACTCAGGTCCTCTTTAAGAGCAATATGTGCTCTTAACTGCTGAGCCACGTCTCCAGTCCAGAGGAGCATCTTTTTCAATAAATGATGCTAGAACAACTATATACCCATAAGCAAAAAACAAACCATGTCCCATATGTCAGGAGAACCCAGCATGGACTCTGGACCTAAGTAAATATCAAGCCAGGAAACATCCAGAGGAAAATTTCCGTTGCTGTGGCAAAAATGAGGTACAACAACAAAAGCATGGCCTGTGAAAGAGTGTACTGATAAACTGGACTTTAGGAAAATTAAAATATTTCGTACTCTGCAGACACTGTTCAGAGCATGAAAGGACCGCACACCGGGAAAAGGCATGTTCAAGTAGTGTCTGTGTTAAAGGCATTGTATGCAGAGTATATTAAACACTTAAACTTTGCTAAGAAGAAAACAAACTAATGAAAAATAGGCAAAAGCTTTGAGATACCACTATTACAATGCAGCTAAATTAAAAACTTACTACCCCAAGTGTTGATGAAGACATGGAGGAACTGCGGAGAAACAGAGCTAATGAGAATTACAACCACTGACCGCTTGGGAAAACGTTTTGGCACATTCTTTAAAGGATAAATGTGCACATACTATGTGACCCAGTCATTCTATTCCTCGGTATTTACTCAGGGAAGTAAAGGTATGTGTTTGTACAAGCCTTATTCACAAATACCCATGGCAGCTTTATCTCCTGTAGCCTAAAAGTGGAAACACGTTAAATATCCAGCAGCAGGTGAATGAATAATTGGTGTTTTATCTGTACACGGGAATATCACTCAGAATGTAAAAAGCATTAACTATTGACAAGTGCTTCAACATAGATTTTTTTTCGGAATAACCATGCAGAGAGAGAAGTCTGACAAAAAAAAAAAGAATATATATTGTGTGATTCCACTTATATATAAAACTATCTAAAAATTCAAATTAATCTATAGTGTCAGAAAAAAGCAACAGTAATCTCTCGAAGGGAACTTCCAGGGGAAACACAGAGCATCGAAATGGTTCAGATTCTTGATTGCAATGACTTTTCTTTGTTTGTTTTAATTCTATTGTTTTATTATGGGTGTGGGTGTTTTGGCTGCATACATATGACTGTGCACCAAGTTCATGAACAGAAGCCAGAGGAAGGAGTTGGAACCTCTGGAACTAGAGTTATAGATGGTTGCGAGCTTCTTTGTGGGTGCTGGGAATCGGATCAAAAGAGCAGCCAGTGTCCTTAACCATGACGCCATCTCTCCAGTCCTGTAGCGATAGTTTTAAAGGTGCATAAATATGTCAGACGCTGATCTGATCATACGTCTTAAGAATGTGTAGTTCAGGAGATAGAGACAAGGCTCAGCGGTTAAGAGCATCTGATGCTCCTCCAGAGGCCCTAAGTTCGGTTCCCAGGACCCCTGTCTGGTAGCTCACAACCAACTGTAACTCAAGCTTTAAGAGATCTGATGTTCTCTTCTGGTCTTTGCATGGCGAACGCACACACACACACACACACACACACACACACACACACACACACTTTAAACTGTGTAGGAGATACCTTTGAGGTGATATTTTTAACAGAACCATGAGAATAAGAACATGGCTTTATATATATCCATGCTCTTACAGCCTGATACTTTGGAGTTCCGTTCGATTGTTAAGGAGCTACTTAGAAAATTCGAACGTACAGATCTGTGCGTCCTCACAACTACTTATATGAGTCTGATTCTGTGCCTGGTTCTCTAAAGATTTATATATCAGGCCCAAGGCCAGCAACGCAGTCCTCTGACACTGTTCCTGTGGGGAAATCAGAAGTTACACTCACTTCTTCCCTCTGTGACTTCACATATTCTCTCTCTTACACACACAGAGACAGACACACAGAGACAGGGACAGAGACAAAGAGGTTAGCTGTTTCCGGTTCAGCCCTCAGTGGTCCCATAACATCCAAGGTCCTTCAGACCTGGCCCCATCTTCTTCTTTGCATCCACCCCTCTATCTGGACCACTCCTCGCGGCCTCCACCTCTTTGAGTGTTTGCTCAGGCTGCCCACTATGGAGCAGGCTCCTCACCCCCCCTTCTTATTCGTACACCTGCAGAAGTCTCCCCTCCTTCAAGACTTGTTCCAAATACCATCGCCTCACAGAAGACTCTGCCAACGGCTCCGGCAGGAGCTGGCAGGAGCTGCCACTCTTCCCTGCACATCCACAGCACCTGCGTACCCCGGTTACTGCGGTTATTAACTGCAGTGCGATAATCAAGGCGTGGCTGTATTTGTTAGATTAAAGGTTCAGCTGCTCTACCGAGCGGTTTCAATGGGGCCTCCTTCTTCCTCCCATTAACATCCTAACTGGCATGCTTGCTCAGCCTCACAACCTGTTGCCATCCAAGTTCTTCCCTTCTGACTCTTTGCTCCGCCCACTTCTGGGGTTTGTTTTCCTGTGCATGGTCCAGCATGGCTCTCCAACATGTCTACCTTCTCACCAGCAGGATGTGGTAAGGAAAATGGAGAGTGATTCCCTCCTTTCCATGGTATGATCTAGAACTTGGAAAAAAAAAAAAAAAGCCCTCTACATAGTCTGTTGGCTGTAACTTAGTTGCAGCTGCATACAGCTGCAAGGGTGTCTGTCTGGGAAGTGCAGCTTTATTCAGACGGTCGTGTGCTTTCCTAAAAGCCAGGTTACTTTGAGAGGGAAGGGAAACCTTGACGAGTTAACAGTCTGTCACAGTCCACCCCTTTAGTACCCGTATCGAACACAAAACACAAATGCTACCTGCCGAGGGAAGCTGCCTCCAGTACCATAACCCCGCAGCCATGTTGGATGCAGCCACCTGGGGCCTGCAGACCAGCACACTAACAGCAGTGATCCGCCCCTACACTCTCCAGCGTACAATGAGGGAACAGTGTATGGTGGAATGGTGGAAGAGCCACACACCGCAATTGAAACCAACACTTACTCGGAAAGCAAAACAATGGGAGCTCTGCAGACAGCCCCAGTCGGTAGTAATTAACTAAACCACGCTGGTTAGATGCTATAAAGACTCCTTGTCCTTCCATTTTCTGGGAGTAACTCCCCTGTCCACTGGCTTCCTCAGCCTGTGGCTTTTCCCTCCGGAGGCTCTTACTGGGTCATTACCCTCTGTCACCACATCCACAGCAGGGTCTGAAGAGCAGGCAGACTCAGGCTTCTGGCCTGTTCCATGTTCAGATAACTCTAGCCAGAAGTCTTGTCTGGACAGAGTTTGTGGTCTCACAACTCTGGCTGTACTTTCCCTTAGTACTCTGCCCAGGCCCCTCCCAGGGCCCTCTCTGGGCTTAAGGGCCACTATCCCCAGGCCATCTGAGACAATAGGCCTGGGTGAAAAGGGAACACCCTTAATCTGGTCTTGGCTGCTGGGCTGATTCCCATTGTGTGGTGGAGAATTCCTAACAGGAAAAGCCTGAGAAAGGCCCAGGGCCACGGTCCTCCCCACGCTGGCTGTGGAGAGTCAGCCTAGATCATTACCTTCCACCTGGGATCCAGAAGCATGTATCTTCCATAGTTCTCAAGGCTCCAATTTACCGGACTCAGTGCACTGATATCTGGTAGCCAGCAGGTAGGCTTTCCTTGGCTTGCAGACCAGCCAGGTCTAACCCCAGTTCATTTTTTTAAAAAAGGAATTTGTTGAAATCAGTAAGAAGTAATGAGGATTACCCACCAATTCCCAAAGTCTCCTAGAGTTACAGGCCCAAAGAGCACATAAGAGGCCTGCCCATTCTCTGTGACCCATGACAATCCCACTAAGTTTTCTGTCGGATCACAGAGGTCGGGAACATCTGGGCCTGTTCTATCTGACCAGGACGACGGATGCCATGAGTGTGAGAACCTTCCAAACACAGCTGTTCTCAGTGTCCACAGGGAATAGGTCCCCTGACCCTCGTGGATCTCAACCGTGGACGATGCTCCAGTCTCTAATGTAAAATGACATAGCATTTGCATAACCCCCACACACCGTCCCAGATGCTTCAGGCTGTCTCCGGATTACTAAAGCTACCTAACACAATGCAAATGCAAGGTCAATGAGTGTTTAATCGATTGTTTGAGGCAATAAAAATGAGAAGAGCCTGCATGTGCTCAGTACAGATACTGTTTTCTTGAATATTTTCACTCCTCACTGGTTGGATCCACCCATGCGGTGCTCCTGGCTACAGAGTGCCGACTGTACCCTAAATTTGTTATGCACTAGACTTTGGTGGCTGGTGATGTTATCCTTATCTTCATGGTCCAACATGGTTCACCTCCAAGTCCTCATTCCAATGGACAGGAGAATGGTCAGGGGAGTGTCTGATCCAGAAGTTGCATACATCGCTCCTGTTCACACACAGACCACCCCTGAATGTGGCCCCAAATTCATGTGTTGGAAGTTTAGTGTTCTAGGAAATCGGTGTTCTAGGGTTAGGAAGTGTGACCTTTAGGAGGCGCTAAGACACAAGGGCAGAGCCCCAACGGATAGGTTCATGTGCTTGTTCCTCTGTGAGGCAGTGTGGAGGTGGCAGGACCTTTAGGAGATGCATGCCGTGCCTCGAAGGAAGTAATCAGGTTGTGGTGGCTCCACTCTCGTGAAAGGTTAACACTGATCTCTGGAAGTGCAGTGGATCTGGTGAGGGTAGTTCGTTCCTACCTTGTTTCAAAAGAGCAAGTTTGGCTCTCCTCCCCTGCTTCCTGTCTTGCGGTTCATGTCACCTGTCTCTTCCACATGCATCTGGGTCATGCGATGCTGCCCACCGCAGGGTCTCGCTAAGCCGATACTGGCCCTGTGCTCCTGAATCCTTCAGAACTGGGACTTAAGTAAACTCCTTTCCTTTATGAAACACATAACCTCAGGCATTTTGTTTATAGCAACAGAAAATGGACTATGACAATGGAGTTTGTGAACTTATAAAAGAGGTTCAAGTGCCCTTTCCCTTTCCCTCCCTCACTTCTGCTCTATGAAAACGTAGCAATGGACCTCCATCTTGGCAGTAGAGAACAGCCCTCACTAGGCACATGGTATTGTATACTTATAGAACTGTGCAAAGTAATTTATAAATTATCCTGTCTGCCAAGGTCCTCTAGAGGAACAGAACCTATAGAATGAGTATATATGAAAGGGAATTTATTAGATTGGATTACACGATACAGTCTGGGGGGGACCAATAATGTCTGTCTTCACATCGGAAAGGCCAAGATCCTGGTAGCTGTTCAGCCCATGAGGCTGGATGCCTCGGGCAGTCCCAGTCTGTCACCAAGGCTGAGGGACTATCTGGAGACCCAGTGATCTTCAGTACACCTTGTAGTGGGACTTTGCCAAGAAGTTTTTTGTACTGTGCAGCCTTCCTTATGGTTACATGTTGCTTGGACTTCTGGGAACAGCTTGGGAACATTTTTAAAAGAGAGTTTTCAGTTGAACAGTGTCAGTTAGTTTCAAAGGATGAAGATGGGAAAGCAGGCATGAACTCAGATAAAAGACAGTTAGTTGCAGGGGACATTGTTGGGAAGGAAGGCAGACAGTGGCTGGGAAGGCTCAGACAGAGGAGAGTTAAAGAAAACAGTTACAGTTGGCCCGCAAACAAAGAAGGCTTTGAGGCAGCTACAGCATCAGAAATCAGTTACATATTTTAAGAGCTCATTTACATTTTGTCATCCACACAAAGGGCAGAGAAAGAAATAGGGTAAAAGGATGGGAAATTTAATTTCAAATGTAGTAGAGGGAAAAGAAATGGATGTTTCTGTTCAAGAGGACAGCAAAGTGTTTATAGCGGCTGTTTACCACTAGGATATACACCACTTGGCTTTTTCTTTTTCCTCTTTCTTTTATTTTGTTTCAAAAAAGATTAAAGAAGTAGCTAGGCAACCGGAAGAGTTTTGGGTGAACTGGGAAGAGCTAAGACAAAAAAGAAGAAGAAGAAGAACTAAGAGCAAAAGGGAGAATGAAAGGGCTCAATTTTTCTTTTGCTTCAAAAAAGGAAATAATAAAAAAGAAATTGGTAGTATTATTAAAAGAAATAAGGGGAAAATTAGGAAAAAATGGGATTGGTGGTATTATTAAACAAATGTGGGGGAGTTTGAAAGGGTGGAAAACAGAAAAACTGAGGAACTGGGAATACAACTGGGCTCCTTCCCAGCAACGGACAGATAGATTTTCCCCAGAGTAGATAAAAGGGGGAGATTGTACAGGATGACGGTCCTGTTAGGAAAATAAGAGAAGAGTCTGTACAGGAAAATGATCAGAAAAAAGCAGTCAAGAGTCACAAAATCACCTTCAGCATTTCCAGTAGTGGCCCGGCATATTCCAGCTGATAAGGATCATCCCCAAGGTTTTAATGAAACAAAATGGCATCCAATAGAAATGAGTGATTTCAGGAGATTGAAGGAAGCTGTAGTGTTGTGTAGAATGCACTTGCCCATTGTAAAGCAGGTCCCAAAAAACTGGGCACTCCAACACTGGATGGCCCCATTCAATTGGAAAAGGTTAATATCCGCTATACTAGAGGCAGGTCCTCAGCTACAATGGTTAACCTAGTGGAGGGAAGAAACAGCAAATGTGGAGCAGCAGAATAGGGAGGGCTAAAGGAATAAATATAAACCAAAATCAACTCCTTGGTGAGGGTCAGTATGCTGAATTACAAGAACAGATTATGTCTGATGACTTGACCATAGAACAATGTCATTTAGAAGCTTTACGAGCTTGGGAAAAAGCAGAGGGACCAGGAAAAAAGTCCATCTCATTCACAAAAATCATACAAGGCTCAAGTGAAGCCTTCACTGACTTTTTGTGAAAACTAACTGCAGCAGTAAATAGAGCCATCTCAGACCCTGAAGTGAGACAGGTGCTGATTGAGAACCATGGTGTTTAAAAATGCAAATCCAGAATGTAAGAAAGTTTTAAGGCCATTAAAAGCAAATTCTGCACCACTGGATCAATGGATCTGAGCTACTGCAGACATTGGTTCCAATACTTACATGACTGTTGTAATAGGGCTGAAATACCAAAATGTCTGATGCTTTAACTGTGGAAGACATGGCCACTTGCAAAGAGATTGTGACCAAGCTGCTTCTAAAGGTAATGGTTTCTTTAAATACCGGTCAGAAAAAAGGAGCAGATTTCCAGGGTTGTGCAGATGGTATATTTGACACTGTGCAAATGAGTGTAGATCCAAGAGACATATATACAAGAGAATTCCTTGCAGCCTGGAAATGCCACAAGGGCCTGAATTTGGGCTCCAGGAGAAAAAAAACCTGTGTCCTGTCAGCACTGGGGTAGCATGCAAACCATGTAAACCGAAAAACCTAAACTTGGAGTTGAGATCTGATGCATGCTACTGAAGGCAGTGCTGTATTAGATCTGGTTATAGATAGACAGCTTACCTTATCCTCAAACTTCAATGCTGTGAAATTACTATTGTAGTTTATGGTCTTTTCCCAGGGACAGTAGGAATGATCCTGGGTAGGAGCAGTCTGACATTAAAAGGATTCATTGTGCATCCTAGAATTACATAGATGTAGATTTTAAAGGAGAAATTAAAATAATGGCCTATGTAACAAGAGACCTGCAATTTAATTCATGCAATATAATTGCACAGCTGTTACTGTTTCCCTGTATCGAAAGAAAAGCTGCCCCTGTAGATAGGGCTGGTGGGTTTGGAAGTACTGGGAAACGTGTGTTCTGGCAGGCTGTCATTAATGTAAAAGGCCAAAATTAAAAATGCAAATAGATGGTACTGAAACAGAAGGGTTGGTGGACATGGGTGCAGATGTAACAATAATCTCCAAGAGTCATAGAATTCAAATTGGCCCCATCAAGAAGTATCCACATAATCTGTAAGGATTGGGAAATTATCCCACATAAAGTAAAGTGTGAATTGGGTTAAATGTTTGGGAGCAGAAGGGCAAAAGGAAAAATTAAGGCCTTATGTGTCTGACATAGCTATAAATTTATGGGAAGAGATTTATTGCAACAATGGGGAACTCAGATTAATATCCCTTCAATCCCAGAAAAGGTACATAAAATAAGGTCACGAAGGGATGATACTCTTAATAAAGGGGTTGTACAGGCTGTGCAGGTTGTCCAAAAGCCAGACACAATAGGTATCGAGTTTCCAAATTTATAAAGGGGGCAACTGCTGAAAGTATACCAACTGCCCAACCCTTAAATGGTTAACTAACAAGCCTGTGTGGATACCATCAGAACTGATAAAGATTAGATTTGGGCCAGGAAGATCTCCTGAATACTCTGACTGCTGACCCGAAAAGTGAGACCATGGAAAGAAAAGTTCTTTGAAAAAGAGCCTTCTAATAATTTTAGTAAAGTACAAAAAACTGAAAGCAACAAAAAAATCTGCCCTGAGTCACAGAGTAGTTAGTAGCAGAGGACATTGCTGGGAAGGAAGGCTCAGACAGAGGAGAGTTACATTTTCAGAGAACAGTTACAATTGGCCCCCAAACAAAGAAGGCTTTGAGGCAGCTACAACATCAGAAATCAGTTACATATTATAAGGATTCATTTACAACACTTACGAAGGCCAAAGAAGCTGGGTTCTGGCAATAGCAGCGACAGGGTGGACGAACTCACAGCAAGATGCAAATGGGTTGGATGGACTCACAGCTATAGGAAGGCATGCTGGAAAAAGGCAAAGCTTTCCCCTTTAGGCCTCCTGTAATCTGGCTACAACTACAAGGGGTCATTCAAATTTGGGGCAGGTCATCTCATGTCATGTAACCTGAACAAGAAAAATCCTCACAGCTGCGCCTAGTTGCTTCCAAATCTAGTCAAGTTGACAACCGAGATGAACCAGACTCAGGCGTTTTGTTACAGCATCTCAGACAGACAAAAAGAAGCTCCCTTTGATTTCAGTATTGTCACATGGCTACACATCATTGAAAAAAAAAAAACCAACATGAAATGCAGTCTTTACTCTTGGTCACCTTGTGCCCAGCAGAAAACTCATTGGTTGGCCCTATCACTGGATGAGAAAATGGGGGAGGAAGTAATGCAAGGAGGTAGACATTAGTTATCTCCTGCATGGCTGTCTCCTCCAGAGAGAACTCTCTAAGAAGCAAGGGCCACAGTGTGCCGTCTCAATCATCCGCAGGCAAGGCAAGTGCCCAGCTGTGACTGCGTGTGTTCACCTCCCGTTTTCCTGAACTACAACCCAAGCCCATACAGTGAACAGTTGTGGAGTTTCTAGGTAGCTAAAGGGTCTCGGGCCTTCACAGACTCTAGGTGCGTGGCTCACCTTCCATGCCCCAGTATCCCAGAGGAGCTTTGAGGAAAGTGTTGTGTGTGTGTTTTAATTACATTTTACTTACTCTGTGCATGCCTGCCTGTGGGGTGGGAGCTGGGGAGTGTGTGCCACAGCATGCTTATAGAGGTCAGAGGAGAACGTTCAGGAGTTGGATTTTCTCTTTCCACCACGTGGGTCCCAGGGACTGAACTCGGGTGGTCAGGTTTGGCTGCAATTGCCTTTACCCACCAGCTCCTGGGCACTGTGCTTCTGACTTATGATGTGTCTCTGAGGCCTCTGTTTCTCCTGTGACAGCCCCCTCCCCTCCCCTTGCCTTTATCCCCTCTTTGAACTGCCCCTCCTCGCTAAGCTAATGACAGGTTCCTGCTCTGTCCTTTCCAATGTTTGAGAACAGCAAGGCTTTTATCCAGCACGTGGTGAATCAAGTTCAGGCATAATGGAGGGTGGTCATGACACCGGGAGGAAAATGACATCAAGTGCAAGGTCACATATCATGTCCTTAGAAGGAGCCTCTCAGCAGGGCAGTTCAGCTTCATCATCTCATCGTTACTCATCAGTAGGCAGGGACCTTGAGGGTCCTTAGTTTCCTAGACCCCAATGGCCCATGCTGTGTTCTCCTAAGCCACAGGTCTGCCAACCCAGAGAGCTGTTCCTTCCATAGGAGGCTACAGGGCCTACAGTGTTTGAATTTTGAACAGTTACTTTATATGCCTCCTTTAAAATTCAGTGTTAGTATGTGTATGGTGTGCATCTGAGTGCAGGTGCCTGTGGGGGACAGAATAGGGTGTCATGTACATTGGAGCTGGAGTTGTAGGTGGCTGTGTTGGCCCCTGGTGTGCGTGCTGGGAACTGAACTCAGTTCCTTTGGAAGAGCTGCAAACACTCCTAACCACTGGGCCTCTCTCTAGGCACCCCCACCTCTCTTCAAAAAGACTTACTTCATGCTTTCTCCCCTCTTTAAGTGTAAGGTTTCATTTAGTCTTTGAAAGCACCCCGGAAGATAGGCAAGGCACCTGTTACCAGGGACATTAAGCCCCTGTCAAGAATTATGAGTAATAGAAAGGATCAGATCACACATTGAATTCCAATACTCTGGCCCTCCAGAGCTCCAGCCCACACCATCTCCAGTTATCTACGAGCCCTCTGCATTTAGACTCTTGTTTCTTCTGTGTCCCCCACTCCTAGCCAGACTAGTCCCATGTAGCCACGTGCAGGACACACCTGCCCCAACAGCTCATTCCCTGGGCAATCTCTGTTCTGAGGATGCTTGCCTTGGGTACAACCTACCCACCAGTCCTCCAAGCACACCATGCAGACCCAATCTCAGATTCCCAAAGGACCTGTCCCCACACTCCAGTGTGAACAGGTCAGTTGCGATGGGTTGGGGGAAGCTGAGTTAATGGGCTAAACTGAATAGCTGCTTTCTTCTCATAGGCTCCCCACCCCTTGCAAAGTGGTCACTGATTAACCCTTCAGAGCAGATAACCCTTCATGGGGGAAGAAAATATGTGCTTATCCTGGGCCATAAAACATCAATATTGACTTCCCAGGGTAAGGCCAAAAGGGGAGATGGGGGCTGGTGGGGCAGGCTCACCCCGTGTGAAGCTTAGGGACTGGCTTACCTGGCCTCCTTCCCTGTGGAGAGTAACAAAACCAGGCTGTGGATACCTGAAGATGCCAGATTTCTGCCTGCTTTCCTTCAAAGCCAGCCCCTAAGTCAGGGGCTCAACACTTGGGGGCTTTCCTCTGCTACTGGAAGGTGCCTAGGGCCCCTGCTTTTCTGTGCCCCCTCTATTCTGACTTCAGTGGTGCCAGAGCCCAAAGTTCCTGGGTCTGAACACAGCCAATCACTACTCTGTCTTCCCTAACTCTGGGACTTTGACCAGTAGTGGACTTGCGCCTCAGTTTCCTTGTTTGTGAAGTGTTACAGAATAGCCCCTGGTACATAAGCTGTTAGTTTAATCAAGAGAGAACACAGGATTGTGTGCTCCTGTGAAAGGTGTCCCTGTTTACCTCTGCTCTTGCTATGTGCATCTCTTTATGTCCTCCTCCCTGCTCCTGGCCAAGCTCCTGTAGCTCCAAAGTGGACCGTGCCATATACACCAAGGCAGAAATCAGAGGAGATGGCACTGGAGCTGGAGGGTCTCATCCCTCTTCCCTGTCACATAGCGAGCCAACACCCCCCAGTCTATCAGCTTGTGTTCTCCATTGGGAACTAGAGGGGGGTTACATCTATGTGGATGCTGTGTCAGGGGGAAGCACTGGCTGGGAGTCACTCCTCAGAGAGCTTTACATCACCTCTGGGGCCCATGCTCACCCATGTCTCTTACTCTTTTGGGAAAAGGTGTTTACTCTGCTTCTTTCACTCCTCTGGAGGAAGAGGTGCCCAGTGGGAGAATTTCCAGCACACACACACCCACCCCCACCCCCACCCCCAGCTAGGAGCTCTCACTAAGGCTGGGCTTGGCAAGCACAAGGTACCTGAATATCCTTGACTCTTGCCTAGAGTCAGTGCCCACTCCCCTCCTGGACTCCCCTCCCTTTCCCACTCCAGGTGAGCCTCACCTGATGCTGTGGGAGGCCAAGGCCCAATCCTCAATACTTCCAGGGGAATTGGATCCCTGAGTGCTGGTCAATGATTAATACTGAGCAAACTCAGGGCCAGGCCAGGCCTCCCAGGAGGGCTGAGACCAGACAAAGGCTGCCCTGTGTGGCTGAGCCACCATCTTGGTGAAGGGTTACTGATTGCTCTGTCAACTCCAGCAGAGAGATGGGGTGGCTGCTATCTAAACGGGGTGGAGGTGCTCTGGAGGTGGCAGTGTGGGTGGGGTGTGTTAAGCCGTTAAGTTCTGGCTTCACCATTGTGAGTTGCGTGGGATGAAGGCTGGCCTGCTGGGACTCACCAAGTCAGCGTGTTTCCACACCTGTCTGTCACATGGTTGATGGACAGGTGCTCGCCTCTGAGAGCAGCTCTCAGCCTCTCCCTTCTAACCTTCCAGCACCTTCTCCCTTCCATACAAAATCTGTAGTGACTTCTGCTGATCCATGATGTCCCCCTGTCTCTCCCTAGCCCCACCATTGGAGGCTGAGGGTTGCTAGGAAGACCCCATGGGGCATCCCATTGACCATGAAGTTCCTTCAGTCCAGACTTGCCCCTGGACCTTAGGGGTAGCTAGCTAGAGGACAGGGACCTAAGGGAGAGGCAGGGAGAACTGAGATGAGGCTAGCAGGCGGGCCACAGTGTGTAGATAAGGTGAGGCTATGTAAGGGCCCAGGGAACAGCTATGCAGAGAGTCTGCTCCCCTTTCTCCCAGGCCCCAGGGGTGTTCTGGGCAGGCAAACTCAGTCTCCTAAAAATCTACATCCCAGCAGGAGGGCACCACCTGCTGTAGGGGGGGAGCAGCACCACTTGCTCCTTGAAGGGCTGGAGAACTTGGGGTGCATGTTCCTCAGGAACCAGCTTGGGACTACAGTACATGGACTTGAACGTAGGCCCAGCTTCCTCCCAGACATGCCAAACCTCCAGACTTCTCCCTCCCCTGGGCTTTCCATGGCCCAATCACTGTGGCCACCCTAAGGGAGTCCCGCCCGGGCCTCTGTCTTCAGTTGGACTTCACCTGGCTCTGCCCACACCTGGGCCTCCTGCATGGCTTTCTGTGCAGCCTTCTGCTTACAGGCTCCACCTTGGGGCTGGCTTTCACACTCACAGGAGAAACTAAGACTGGACAGCTGGGGCTGGGGCTGCAGGGCCAGAGCTCTTTCTCAGAAGCAGGCAGGACTTAGCCCGAGTCATCTGAGATGAGCAAGATGGACTCCACTACATCTTCCCTGTGGGGATGGGCTGGCGGCACTGCACTGGTGTCTGCGCCTCCTCCTTAAGGTCTCACTCGGTGGACAGCTGGGAGTCCCCTCCATATTTACTGCTACAGACCCTCTTCCCCACTGTCACATGATCTCACAAGGCAGATTCCCTCATGC
The DNA here is from genome assembly GCA_026225945.1 of Cricetomys ansorgei. NCBI lineage: Eukaryota > Metazoa > Chordata > Mammalia > Rodentia > Nesomyidae > Cricetomys > Cricetomys ansorgei. The sequence goes on from JAMJFZ010001264.1 coordinate 11,942,856, forward strand.
CTTCCTAAACTCCTATATGATCTCATTGCCTTCTTTGGAACCAAGCCATCTTGCTGGGCTTACACATCTCTTCCGACCTGTCCGGCTCCACCTGGAACACTCTTTCACAGTGTAGAACCCTGTACCTGGCTGTGCTTATCCCTCCGCCTGCTCCAACAGGGTGAGCTCCCATGTGACTGGATTGCCCAGGATATCCCCCTCTTGCCCTCCTTAGGCGTCATGGACATCACTTCCACACTGGGAACGTCCTGTTAAACTAAGCTTCCTGAAGAGGAGAACTAGCCCCGAAGAATCTGGCAGAAGGGAATGAACCGACGGCCAAGATGAGAGCCCAGCAATGTAGCATGCTGACCAAATAAAAGACCATGCTGTCCAGACGTGTTTCTTATGCTCCCCTTCCCTCTCTGAGCCTGTCCCTCACCCTACTGTATCTAGATGGCTTCTAGACCGATCCTTTAGGAGGCCTCCCTGACCGTCATCCCAAGAGCTCCCTAGCAGGCCCCCCAAGCTCAGAATGCCCTCCCCCGACTCTACATACTTCAAATCAACCTGTAGACAGCAGCTAGCCTCATCTTTTGGACAGCCCCCACCCCATCTTACTAGTGCACAGTTCTCCTCCTGCAGCAGGGAGCTGCTCGGGCCTGGCCAAAGGGAGCAGCTTGTTACGCCTGGCTGTCTGGATGTGCAGCTGACTGCCCTCAGAAAACGGCTATTATGTTTGGGTCTGAGACAGTTTGCCGGTCTTGTCAGAAAGGACATCTCATGACCCGCAACACTGTAACCTTTCTGAGAGCAAGAGAATATGGGAAGTGTGGCTTCTGAGGCCAAGTTGGCACGGAAGAGTCCAAAGCTTTGGCCTGTTCTTTCACATGACTTGCTAAGAGGGAAGTCATCGTGGTACCATCATGTACTTAAGCAGCCCTACAGAGAGGTCCAGCTGTACGCTGATGACCAGAGGTCTCATTCAGGTATACCTTAGAATTAGCCTCGGATACCCACAGCGCCTACCAATGTCCTGATCGTAGCCTCCGGGAACCCTAAGAGGAGTCACCAGGCAAAGCGGTTTACAAATTCCTCAACTGCCAGAAGTTTGAGTGAATGCCTGTTCGTTATAATTTTCATCTGTGCAGTTTTAGGCCAATTCATTATGGCACAGTCGGTAATTCATGTAGAACTGGATGTTTTTACCGCCGTGAACGCCTGGTCACAAGCAAAGCCCACGAGGAGTCTCAAAGGTCTGAAGCTTGGAATAAAAAATGCTAAGCTGCCAGTGGCTCTGCATCAGCACGTGGGTGGCAGGGTTGGACATCACCCTCTAGGATGCCGACATGGAACACTAGTGTCTTCATCCTCGTCTTTACGAATTATTGTTTATTATTGTTATGGGGGGCGATGTGTGTGCGTATACATGGGTGGGTACACGTGTGGCAACTTCAGATTTCTTTCTCAGTTGCTCGTCTCTTTGGCTTGGAACTCACTGATGAAACGAGGCTGCCTCCTCAGCTCTGGGATTCCTAGTGCGCGCTGCCCTCCTGGCTTTATACTGTGAGTTCTGGGATGGAACTCGGGTCCTCCCAGCAGCATAACCAGCACCGTTGAGTGAGCTCTCTCCCTAGCTTTCCTGTTCTCATCCCGGTCTGATGAAATCACGCCTGCTGCTCATAGGTGAAAGTGAGTAAATGGATGGAGGGAGAGAGAGGGAGAGAGAAAAAAGGAGAGAGAGAGAGAGAGGTCTTTAATTTGCTCTTGGCAGGCAGGTCCATGTTTATATAGCGAACCCAGTGTCCTTACAGTAAAATGCTGAGTTTTCCAGGATCTTCTCATTCCTCCCAGTTATAGCCCAGAGACTGTACCATTGAAAACGTCCATGAACCACACAGGGAGGGGAAGTCCACAGTGACCATGGAATCTTCTCTGTTTTTCCACACCACTCCGTGGGACAGAGCTGCTCCACCTTGGTCTTTGGGGTTCCTGTGATGGCGGGGAGAGTCTGTGCTGAAGCCTGGGGAACAGATCCTGCCTCTGTGGCCTCAGTTCCTACCAACTGCTTGGAACTAGGATCACCCAGACTCCTCCTCCCACCCACACCAGGACAGGTGCTACTCTGTGAGGCCACGCCTACCATTTCTAAACAATCTCCTGAGTGCTTCTTTCCTGCATGGGACCACCTTTAACTACTGCTCTGCTGAGGTAATTCAACCAGACCACCTCATGGCTACCACGGGAGTCCAACATCTTTTCTTATCTCCAAGTCTCCTGCAGTGAGGGATGGCACTGACTGACTCTCATATCCTCTTCTTTGGGTCCTCTCTGGGTCAGCAGTAGCCGCTGACACCACATCTTAACTGGACTTTGATAGCAGCCTTCCGTTGCAGTAAGTCTCAGCCTTTCACTGGAAGGCCTGCAAAGAGAACAAGGGCCTTGGAGACATTAAGGGGCATCTCTTTGTTTGTAAATGACATTCCATGACACGTAAGAGCACTCTCATTTGCATATGGTGATCCATTGACAAGTTGTTACAAAGACTTCTGAAGACACCAAGCCCCTCCACCTGAGGCGGGGCTTTGGGCCATTGTGGAACACAATTGTCTGTGATTTCTCAGCATCATCCAAGGAGAGCCCTTCCAGGATCTGCCTTCAAGATTCATTCTGGACCCCATGCCTCCTTGCCCTTGGGACTAAAGTGTAGAGGACAGAGCTGTACTTCGAAGCAGAGCTTCCTGAAGACACTTGCTTCTAGCCAAGCACTTCATAGCTAAATGAACTACCATAGGTAGGAAAGTCACCCTATCTCTACAAGGCAGATACGGAAAACCAGTGTCTTCAGTTCCCCTTGTATTATTCTCATCTTTTAAAATGGTTTATTATGATTGATTTGTGATCAGGGATGTGTGTGTGTGTGTGTGTGTGTGTGTGTGTGTGTGTGTGTGTGTGTGTGTGGAGTTTGAGTGTCTTCTGCTAGGCTCCATGAGCTGCTTCACTCTACTTTTCAAAACTGTCTCCAGTTCCACCGAGGCCTGCTGACTTATACCTGTACCCAGAACCACCTGGTCTCCTTCCTGACAACCCCATGCCCTTGTGCTGGGCTGCTCCTCTGCTGGAAGCTTCCTACACCTCCGTCCCCCAGTACTGCCTGGACCAGGCACACGGGGCTCCTTCCCACCTTATTCTCTCCATCTGCTTCCAGCCCCTTTCTTGGTGACCAGGATCTGGTGTTAGCTGGACAAGTGGCCTCATGGGTTCCAGCTCCTTCATGAACTGCTGGTGCCCACGACATGCCCCTTCCTCGATCTTCAGGAGCTCCGGCTCCTCTGGCCAAGCCATCTCATGCTATCGGATGCTTGGCTGCAGCTGAGAGCTCCCTCTCCCTTCAGACAGTGAAGGAGGCTGTGGCTCTCTGGAGTACTGTCAGCTTCTCATCTTCCATGACCCTGCCTGAGTCACTTCCCGAGGGAAAAGGCCCTGAGTCAGAGTTGATCACTCCCTTCTTCTCCCTGTTACCCTGAAACCTTATGTGATCTCTCCCCCAGAACTCGCTCTGTTCTCCGCAGCTACCTCACGGCGTAGGACCATCACCTCTTGTCACAACTGTCACAGTTGTCCCCCGACTCCTCACTGCCCTCGCTGTTTCCAGACTATAGTGGACTTAACAGCCCATGTGGCCACTTGAAAATGCAGGACAAGGGCTGGAGATGTGGCTCCGTTGGTAGAGTGCTTGTCTGGCATGCGTGAAGCCCTGGGTTTGAGCCAAGCACCAAATAAACTGGGTGTGGTGGTGTAGTCCAGTAATTCCTGTACACAGGAGTTAGGAGTCAGAGAGTCGAAAGTTCAAAGTCATCCTAGTCCACATAATAAGTTCAAGACAGGCTGGACTACACAAGATAATGTGTGTGTGTGTGTGTGTGTTTGTGTGTGTGTGTGTATGTATCTCCTTGGATCATATATGTATGTGTACATATATGTATGTGTATATATATGCGTGTGTGTGTATATATATATATATATACACATACACATACATACACACACACACGTATATATATATGTGTGTGTATATATATATATATATATCCAGGCTAAGCAGATGGATATAGATCTCATAGATATAGATATATAGATATAGATATAGATATAGATATAGATCTCATATAGATTCTATGGTGAGGCTGGAGAGATGGCTCATTAATGAAGGGTACTAGTTTCTTTTCCAGACGACCAAGTTCAGCTCCCAGCTCCTGAGAATCCAATACCCTCTTCCATTCTCCATGGGTACCTGCACACATGTGGCATGCATACACATATACATAAGTTTAAAAAAATCTTAAAAGTAAGAACTTCTGAGCGGGAGAGATGGCTCGGCAGTTAAGAGCACTGTTTGCTCTTCCAGAGGACCTGGGTTCAGTTCCTAGCACCCACAGGCAGCTCACAATGTCTGTAACTCCAGTTCCAGGGGATCTGACACCCTCACACAGACATGCATGCAGCATAAACACCACTGCACATAAAATAAAAACAAACAATTAAAAAAAGAACTTCTCCTGGTATCATCCACTCAAAGTAACAGTTAAAGGCCCACTCCTACTCCCCTTTCCTCAGGGGTGTCCTTGTTGCCGCTCCCGCCTCTGGGCCTTTGCGCACCCTCAGATACCTAATCCCTACTGGTTCACCAGCTTCAAGGCTTTACTGCAGTGTCCCCTCCCTTCCTGGCCTGGGGACAACAGCAGCTAGACACTACCTCTTGACCCTCTGTTATGTTGTGAATGTTAAATGTCTCCTACAGGGTTACATGTTTGAACACTTGGTCCTCAGCTTTTGGCGTTGTTGGGAACATTGTGGAACCCTTTGTAAGTGGGGCCTACCTGGCAGGAGTGGGTCACTTGGGACCTTGAAGTTAGCTGTTGTCTCTGGTTCTGGCTCTCTGCTTCCTAGTTATCATACTAAGAGAAGCCACAGCAAGATCCGACCTTGTCGGGCAAAGTCCCTCACTGCCATGCGCTCCCTGCTGTGATGGACCTTTCCCTCTGAACCTCCCAAACAGACTGTTTAATTGATTTTGCCTTTCTTTTCTGTTTTCTGTTTTCTTTTTTCCTTCCTTCCTTCCTTCCTTTTTTTCTTTTTTTTTTTTTTTTTTTTGACAGGATCTTATATTCTCATCCAGGCTGGCCTGAAACTTACTATATAATCCAGGCTAGCCTCAGACTCACTGTAATCCTCCTGCCTCAGCCTCCTAAATTCTGGGGTTACAGAATTTAGGTACCCCACCGTACCCAGCCTTGTGTTTTTTCTTTTAAATAGAATCTCACTATGTAGCCCTGGCTGGCTTGAAATTTACTATCTAGGCCATACTAGATTTAAATGTTCATTGACCCTCCTCTCTGCCTCCTGGGAGCTCAGATCACAGTGAGCCATTGCGCCCACCTCTCGTTGTTGGTTATGGTCTATCTCCCCGCACACATCACCACTTCACTATGGCAGTTTTTGAGTACTTTGTTCACTGACAGATCTGTAAGCCCGAAGGGTGCTGGCAAGAGTACACACTCCGCTCTGTAATGAATGGCCCAGTGAATCCATCCTGCTCCTTCAGCAGCCAGCAAGGTCCTGGCGAAGGGATTCGGGCCCTGTACCTCCTGATCTTCAGGTCTTATCCTGGTGTCCACAGTGTACAAAACCTATTAAATGGAGGAAGGAATGAATATGTCAGTGGGGTGCTTTTATGACCAAGGATGAGGTTTGGGGGCCTAGGCAGATCACTTCAGATCTGCACAGTTGGTATCACATGTTGCTAAGTCATGCTGGGCTCTTTGCCTGCCCGGGTCCCTCACTTGTACTACAATCTTGCTTTTATCCATCTCCCTTGCTTCCAGTCACCACAGCTTTATTGGGAGGGTCTATGCTCATTCCTCAGGTGAAGCTTCCTCACGATCCCAGCACTTGATGCTTTCCAAGAACAACTAAGAGCTGTGAGCAAGGCCACTCCTTCACTCCAAAGATTGGAGGCAGATTGGTGACACACAAAGTGTTGTGTGATGTTACAAACATGTTGGGGTGCCCTGTGGCTCTCCAGCCAGCCCTAGATTGTTGGTATCCTCTTCGGGTCAGCTCTGCCTTTTCTGGGCATCCTCCTGAGGGAACATGTTGGGTACAGGGGCTCAGCTCTGAGCTGAGAAGCAGGATCTTGACTGCACACAGAGTGGGGTGACAGCAACAGCAGCTGGGACCTTGCACCCCTACCCCCGCTTCCTGTTCTACTGGCTCCCTCAGGCTCTCAAAGACACGAGAAAGTAGAGTTAGGGAAGAGAGCTTAGCTTCCCAGGCTTAGGCTGGTCCTCAACTTTGGGGTTTCAGGCAGTTTCTATAACCACAGTCACATGTCCCTTCATGTAACCTGAGCCCCCTGACACTGCATGAGTCTGCACCCCAGCTCCCAGCCACATCTGTTTCTCATTTCCGCCCCAGAAAACGGTCCAATTTCCATGAGTGCCTGGCCCAAGCCAAGCCTCAAAGCCTCCCTTTGGCCAGCCCCACCTAACACAGGGATGGGATGGGGAACTGAGAGAGCATTGCTCACATCAAATGTGCAGTGGAGCAGGGCTGGGGCCAGGGAGCCTAAGTTCTTAGCTCGGCTCTGTCAATTCCTCACTGTGTGTCCTTGGGACAATCTCTTAACTTCTCTGAGCTTCAGTTTTCTCATTATCAAAATGTGTTACTCTACAGAACGGAGGGATCATTAGGATTTGGGAACCAAGGTAGTTCCTTAAGGATAAAAACCAAGAAGGGTGTGGCTGCTGAAGTTGGCCTATGTTAGGAAGATGCTGAGGCCAAAGCCCCTGTCCTACCCACACCCACTCTTGGTATTTGAAAGAGTAGTGGCTGAGTCCTTGCCCTGGGAGAGGCTAGTCCTGTTCTAAGTCCTTCATCTGCCAGCAATTATTAAGCACCAGGATGTTTGCGTTGGTCCTTGGGCAAGAGTCAGGAGTCCATAGTGATAAGCAACTTACATTCCTTGGTGGAGGAGAGACCCACACGGAAAAATAAATCCATTCTATCCCACAGATTGGAGATCTGTGAGAACAGGGCCAAGCCAGTCCCGGAAGCAACAGGCTCAATCTTCTTTCTGTTCGTGGAGACTGGCAATTTTTAAGACAGTTTCAACTTGATATTGGTTTTTTTTTTTTTTTTTCCTGTTTTTGTTTTTCCCCTTGAGATGGGAGTCTTGTGGCTCTCAGGCTGATGTTAAACTTTTGATCCTCCTGCCTCCGCCCTCCAAGTGCTGGACTTCCTGGGGTGCAGTTTATGCAGCACTGGGAATCTAACCCAGGGACTTTGTACGGATTAGATAAGCACTCTACAAACTGAGCTACATCCCCAGACCCTTGATATCGTTTCTATCTATAACAAACTCCGCCCTTCTTTAGGGGACCCCGATTCCCTCGAATGCCTTCCCCATCATCCACATCTTAGTTATCCAAACCAGCTTCCTGCTGAGGGGAATTCAGCCATGACCCACACAAAAGGAGGTCCATATCTTGCCTGCCACCCTGAGGCCCTCTCCCCCACCCCATGTCTGCCATGCCTACTCTATGTGAAAGAGCTAAGAGGACTCGGCAGCAGGAAAGGCTGCCCTAGCTCCACCCCACCTCCACCGGGTGGCAGGACCTGTGAACCTTATGTAGCTCCCAGGGCACTGTGGGTCTCAGGGCCAGTGTGTCCCCTGAACAGACAGCACCCAACAACTGCCTCCTCTGGGAAGGGAGTCACGGGTGTAAAAGCTTGTCTTTCTGACCCTAGACTAGGTTCTTTGTGACTTTGTGTCTTCTTTGTGACGACATTGGCCTACTCTTAAGCTCTTCAGTTAAATTCCTCAGAGACTCTGTGTCTTTATTTTTGAAACACATTTCTTCATTAAACTCAGCTTCATTGGAGGGATAATTCATATACAAAGCGCACAGATTCTAAGTGTACTGCTGGATGGATTTTGGTGAACGTGCATCCCTGTAGAACGACCGCTCCATCAAGAATCAATCATATTCTTCCCCCAGGGAAGCCTCCTGTTCTAGGACTGATTCTGATTCTTCCCATCTGTGAAAAGTGCAGGCAAGAACACGGGTTCTGTGTGAGAGAGCTGGGGTAAAATAACCAGGGAAGGTCCTTGCTGGTACTTGGTGAAGTACTGGATAAATGCTCCGTTATTACTACCTAGTGAAGCTCATCCTGTCCTGACTCCTCCTTGACTGGGACAAGGATCAAGGCTCATGCAAAGCTTTCTCTGGTCCCTACACACACACACACACACACACACACACACACACACACGCACACCGCACACATACATACATACATATACACACACAGACACACCACACATCACACACACACACACCACACACACACAACACACATACACCACACATACATACACCACACATACACATACACACACACATACACACACCACACATACACATACACATACACATACACATACACATACACATACACATACACATACACATACACATACACACACACACACATACACATACACACACACACACACACACACACACACACTGAAACCATCATTGTCTACTCCAGAAGCAAACAGAGGGCCTAGGGACTGGAGAGCAGGCTGGTTTTGCCCTAAGCCTGGTCCAGAAGATGGACCCCTCTGTTCTGAGCCCTCCAAATGTCAAAGATACTGGCGGCAGGCCAGCTTTACACTTTGGTTACCAGCAAGCTGCATAGGACCCCCTGGTGAGAGGGCCTCACGTTTGCATTCATATTCTGAAGTCACTATTTTTAAATCCTTGCTCATTCCTACACTAGACACCCTGCATTTTTTATTTTGCATGGGGTTCCACAAATTACATAGCCAATGGTAATGGTGGGAAGTTCAAGCCAGCTTGTCATGTCCTTAGAAGAGCTGATGGTCCTCACCGTCCACCAACATCCTCCTGGTTCCCTCGCTGATCCTCACCTAAGCAGGATGTCAGGAGGGCCAGGGTCACACAGGGTCCTCAGCTCCTCAACCATCAGGAGCTGGAGGCCTGCTTGACCTGGAAACCCGCTTGGGGACAACTGCTCACAGGGCTTACTGCCCTGGCTGGTGAGTCCCTGCCCTCTGACCGTCCTCTCCAGCTGCCCCCATCCAGCTCTGCAGCTCAAGTGAAAAGCCACAGCTGGGCACCAGCCAGGGGTCTCATGTTTCATCACACTGGACTTCCCACGCAGCGGCCAGGGTCTAGAGGAGCTGCTAGCCAGAAGCCCGGACTGGAAGGCAGATGAGAGCGTGTTCTTAGATCTAGCCCAGCTTCCTATGTTCTCCAAAGGGCTTTCTCTCAAGCCTCAGTTTCCCCACTGTAGGGGAAAATCCCCTACAGGATTCTGTAGGCCTGGAGCAGGTACCAGGTATAGAGAAAGTGCCAGGGCTTGGAAAGGGGTGCTGACACTTCAGGGCCAATAGAGCAGCTGCCAGCCATACATAGTTATGGAAATGCGTTTAAATGAAAGAAGTAAAGTTTTGTTTCTGAATCACTCTAGTTAGATTTGAAGCTCAATGGCCAGCTACATTGGCTCATGGCTACCATGGTGGATAGTGCAGATAAGAAACAGTTTTTATCTCTGTGGAAAGTTCTATTGAGATATGACTTCTGGCTGAATCATCAAAGTTGCTGACACTGATGGCTTTGCTGCCCTAGAAGAGGGACATTCAGGAAATTCTCTCAGCCCTCCCCTTACCTCAAGATTGAGGGGGCAGAGCCCTTAATAAAGGAATCTCGTCAGTATCTGGTGAAAGCACGTAGCCTTGAGTTCTGCAGTGGGCAGTAGGCTCCTGGTCTCTGTTGGCTGGCTAGAAATGCCAGCAGAGTCTCTGAAAAAGAGGAGGTGGCCAAAAGATATGCCTTTCCCAGCAAGCGGTTCCAAATGGGAAATCTCATCACTTCCTCTGATCGCCCCTCTGAAGGGTCAGAGGTCATTTCCCCGATAGGCGTAGGGGGTAGGCTCCGGAGCCCAAGTCCTCAAACTTTAGCTTGTGTCAGATTGAATTACAGACGAAGGGTTCAGTCCAGCTTAGAGGTCATTGTCATGTGACCTGTCCGTGTCGAATCGCTGGAGGAGCTTGGTTTGGTTCCATCTGGGTACATTTCAAAGAGATACAGCAGAAAGGGTGAGGTGGGTTACAGGGAAAAGGGAGAGGAAAGGACAGTGGGGGAGAGGAGATCTAGATGGGAGATGGTGTCTGCGTCTCCTTCCGAGTTATTCTTTCTGAAGGCCGTGTCACCCATTCCTCACGATGACGTTCTAAGTTGCTAAACAGCAGCTCCGAGAGGTTCCACGGTATCCCAGCAGTCAAATGATCCCCGGGGGATCCAGCTGGACTCTGTTTCCTTTTCCTTCCCTCCCTCCAGTCTTGAATATTTTCAAATGAAATCAGCCTGGGAAGCAGAGAAGGCTCAGAGCTGTGAATACATTTTTTTGTTTTCTAGGCTCCTTCGGCTGTGACAGGAAGCTTGGCCACATGCAGGCGTCTGAGGCCTGGCTCTCAATGGTGCTTTTTAGGCACGTCTGTCCACGGAATGTAAAGAGTCTCAGTTATAAATATCAGCAGGCCTCAGTGGTCCTTTGAGACCCCACCCCACACCCAGCAGGAACATGTGGGACTTCCTGCCTGCTTCCCCCACCCCAGACAGAACCAGCCTTAGTACATCTGGGAAGAGTAGGCTGAGGGATGGGTCTTGGGCTAGAAAATCAAAGATGAGTGGAACCCAAAAGTTGCCCTCTCCTGTCTTAGGAGATGGACCACTCTATGGCACTGGGTAAACCATTTACAGCAGTGGATCTCAGCCTTCCCAATGCTGTGACCCTTTAACACAGTTCCTCATGTCTTGGTGACCCCTAACCATACAATTATTTTCGTTGCTTCTTCATAACTGTAATTTTGCTACTATTATGAATCATAATATAAACATCTGATACGCAGATGGTCTTAAGTGACCCCTGTGAAAGGATCGTTTGACCCCCCAGAAGGGTTGCAAACCACAGGTTGAGAACAGCTGATTTACAGCACTGGGTAAACCACAATCATATAGGCAGCTGTGACTATTCTAGAATGACCTCCTTTTCATAGGTGAAAAGAATCCGGCCCACTCGGGACAGCTTATGAATCACTGCTACTCTCGCTCTGAGGCGGGCTTGGTCCCATTTCTCAGATGGCCAGAGACGAAGTGGCCACACAGTAGAGCGAATGCCTCTTGTGCCTGGCCTCAGTCGGCCTGCTGACTCTTGCAGCTGCCCTGGTCCCCGACCCCAGGCGCCTCCTGCCTTCTCTCCAGCTCCAGAAGCACAGTTGATTTAGCATTTCCTGCCCTTTTGACAATCTCTGTGCACAGAACAGGCCTTATTCAACCGCATCTCCCGAGCGCCTTCCTCTAGCTTCGTCAAGCACCTAATCTGAAGCAGGATAAATCTTCAGCATTTAACTACCTGAGCAGAAACATGTTCCCGGTTCCTGTCCCTGCCCTGCTGGGAAGCACATGTCTCGAAGGGTTAATTAACAGCCTTCACATAACCCCATTTAGCCACGAACACAAAGCCACACACATAAATAACGCCTAGGACGGAAGGAGAGGTGCAGATGGTTTGTGACTTTGCCATATAGTTTTCTAAACTGGCGTGAACCACGTCCTGTCCAGGTCCAGGGCCATGAGTCAGGGTCAGGCTTTGAGGTGGGCCAGGCCAGAGACACTGGTGTCTAACTCTGCTTTGTTCAAAGTCTCAAAAGAGAACACACTGCAGAGCCAAGGGGTGGGGGAGAGGGAGGGGCCGGTGGAGAATGAGGCTGCTTCCCCACCAGGAGCCAGAGAAACTAACAGAATGAACCAAACACAGGCTACTGAGCCCAGTTCTAACACATTGCTGAACGTGTCCTGGGGGCTGTACCAGACTGAGACTTGGGCCCAAGGGTCCTATCCAAGCCCTGCAGGGCATGAGGCTAAGACAGTTCTCATCTAGGGGAATTCCATGGAGCTGGGGAAAGGGTGGAGAAGATTGCTAAGAAGCCTGGGATATTCTAGAAATGCACCAAAGTACTTGCCGTGTTCTGGCTCCTCTGTGGATAAAGCCCCACATGTGGTTCCAGCCCCACCTGGGGCTCCACATTCTCTTCTGACAGCCGTGGGGACACACTTAAAAGCTATCCTGGATGATGAGGGAACATGGGACTCATGTTACAGAAGTCAGCACTACCTGGGGGTGGGGGGGAGTCTCTGAAGCCACAGAAGGAGAAAGCTAGCACTGAGAAACCGAGGCAGCAATGCAAACATGTTCTGGTCATCAGTGAACAAGAGGACGAGAGGAAACAGGAAGCAAGATGCTGGCAGTTGGCCTGCACGCTCTACCTCTGTGTTCAGCCACATTTGACCTCAGAACTCTTTAGGATTCACCCAGTTTGGAGAGTTCAGTCCTCGCTCAGACTTGTGAAGAGCAAGGATCACTGAGAAGAGTCCACCCACAAGAGAGCGCCCCCTGGTGGCAGGGACAGGCAGCCTAGGCTCCCCAAGGAACAGATTTGGAACTCAGTCCAGGAACTGAGTCCTATGCCAAACTCAATGTCTAGGCATAAGGATTCAAAGAAAAGTCGGGGTGAACGCCTAACAGCAGGACTCTGTGTCTGGGGGCCGCGGCTTTTCCTTGGGTAATTTTCCACAATTTGGCTTTTCCTCCACATACTGGCTTGCTCAGAGTTCAGGCGGTGGCTGCGGTCCGACAGAGGGTTACTCTGGGCCAGTCACCTGCCCGGTGACCCCTCCTGTTTTGGTTTCTGACACCCCTCATGGACTCCCTCCAGCCTACTTTTTCTAAGGACCAGACCCATCTGAGGCATAGGGTCAGTCCCGCTGAACCCCAGACCTCATCCCGCCGCACATGGGCTATGACACATCGCGGCTGCCAGGCCGGGGACAACCTTTCTATTTTCTCAGAAGGATCAAAGCTCCATCCCAGCTCTGCAGGGAGGAAGCAGTTTTGACTCCTGCAAATATCTGTAGTCCATTTGGGATTTTACTTTGGTGAGAAATAAATACACAGCCATCTGCAGATGATGGAAATATGACTTAAGTAACTTTTTTGTCGGAGTTCTTGGGCCAGAGCCCAGATGGAAATAAGACCTTGTATCTCAGTCTCCCTTGCACACTTTTGGAAAAAAAAAGAAAGAAAGAAAAAAGGAAAAAAGAAAGAGAGAAGAGAGAAGAGAAGAGAAGAGAAGAGAAGAGAAGAGAAGAGAAGAGAAGAGAAGAGGAAAGAAAGGGAAAGAAAAGAAAAGGCAGAGGAGAGTTGATAGAAACAGAAGTTCAAAATGGAATGTGCTATATTTCTTGGCCCAGGAAAGGAAAAATAAACACCAAACAGCGTCTCCATTCAAGTGTGTGTTATCTGGCTCATCCTGGCCAAGAGCTTACTCTCCTCCCTCCTCTGACCGGGAATTACTGAGCCTTCCAACAGCCCCCACACCCACCCTAGCCAGGGCAGGCAAACAATGGGCCGGCAAACCCCCGCTCCGCCAAGGCCTCTCCCTGCAGCCCCCAGAGGCTGTAAGATTGGGAAACACAGGCTATTTTTAATGTGTTATTTGTCTACCAACTGTGGCTCCATGGCCTGAGAAACAGTGTCATCTGTGGGAGGTGGCATGGGTTTTTTTTTTTTCTTTTTTTTTTTTTAAACTTGCTCAGACAAAGCCAACATTTTCGAAACTTTCAAGAAATGCCAAAATTGCTGTGCTGCCCAAGGGTGACCTCTTCCCTGGTTCGTCCTCCTGCTCTACAGGGGATTCTCCCTGGGTGTGTCTGGGAAGCAGCCCCCTGCCATAGTGTGCTGGTCAGCAGTGACCACAGGCCTTAGATCTGGGGCCTGGGAAAGGGGAGGCAGGGAAGCAGAGGAGGGCAGGAGTCAGGGAATCCAGCTGCGGAGGGAGCCTCGAACCTGCTCTGGTGGTCCCAGTGTGACGAGGCATTTGGGTCCATTAGGGTCATCCCTACAAGAAAAGTCTGAGAGGTCACGATCAGGGGAAATGGCTTAGTCCTCAGCTCCGTGGAATGGCGTGTCTGGGGGTTGGGACGGGGCTGTGTGAATGCTGGCAGGACCCGGGGCTGGAACAGTATGGCTAGTTTAACAGGGGCCTTTCCGTTTCTGGGGTTTCCAAGGGCTTCAGCTTGTGAGGGGATCACACACCATGGCTCCGGGGGCTTCTCTGTGCTGCCTGGACGGAGAAAGAGATAAAAGAAAAGAGGGATGGGGAGGAAGGAGAGTAAGAGGGGAAGCAGAGACCAAAGAAATACACGGTGAGGTGAGGGAGGCATGCAGCATGGGAACAAAGATGAAGACACCAAGGAAGGCTGAGCTAGAGGGAGTCCCGTGACGATCCTGCCCTATTTAGGATGTCAAGGCAGATAGAAGGTGCCTGCTCAAGAAGGCCAGCACCAAGAAGACACCCGTGGTGGGAATTTTCATTCTCTATTGGCAATGTGATTCACATGCCAGAGGTGAGAGCCTGCAGGGCCTCCATCCACCGGCTCTAGGTGACCCATGAAAGCATCCCTTCCCTACACCTGAGTGGTGTGTGTGTGCGCATGTGTGTGCATGTACGTGTGCGTGTGCGTGTGCGTGTGCGTGAGCGTGAGTGTGTGCGTGTGCGTGTGTGTGTACAGACAGTGGCATACCATAGGGCTTTATAAATAGCAGCTCTGAGTAGTTCACAGTGCTAGCTGTCTTTGCTGGTACTCCTGGGAAGAGGCAGGGTAGGTGCTGGCGAGCAGAGTAGGGGAGGAGGGCAAGCAGAAGGTGGGCAAGGGAGCCTGGCCAGAAGAGCTCCAGGAGGAACACAGAGCCAGTAGAATCGTGACTTACAGCTAGATGGCCTTTAGACTACCTTGATCCACGCATACCACCTCTGCCCGAGGATACCCTGAAGGCTGTATGGGCCTCCTCCTGCCCTGATACACACATGGATGCCACCAGGGTCCCCCGTTGCCTGCTGTGTCTGTTTTCCCATCCATAAGAAACTTGGGGATCACTCCAATTCCCCAATGTACTTACAAGAACAGACATGAAACAAGGACAAGTCTATCATCGTGGCTGCCCCAGAAGCCAGCTTCTGGTGAGAGAAGGCTCTTAGCAAGCTGGGGAAACTTCCACAGTATCACTGTGCAGGTCCCAGGAGGCCCCAGGTGAGGGAGGGGACATAAGTTACTGCTCTCCACAGTGGCCACCTGTGGACCCAGGCCAGTCCCTACTTTCTTCTCAGAAAGGAACCCAGGCATCCGGTCAGTCACATCTCAGGAGACACGGCAGAGACCCGAGGGTGTCGTGTTTAACTCTGGACTCTCCTCTCGAGGAGCATATGTTTTGAGTACCTGGGCCTAAGCTCGGGGTGCTGTTTTGGGAAGTTGTAGACCCTTTGGGACTATGGCACAGCTATTCAAAGTGGGTTTGCTGGGGGTGGGCCTTGGTCATTCCCAGTTTGGATGTTAGTCTAAGCTCTCTGCTTCCTGGTCCATCCTCCATGTGAAGGGCTCTAATACCTGCTTCCTGCGCCATGACGGGCTGAGACCATGAGCCCAAACAAATCTCTTCTTCCTGAAGTTTCTTGTGTCAGGGTTTTGCCACAGCACCAAGAAAAGTACTCACACGAAGGAGAATGAGACCACTCAGAATGCTGAGAGGAAACCCCAAGACCTGAGCTGCAACCCACCTCCTTACGACTCTGCAAATATCATGTCCTCCTAACCCTACTCCAGAACCTCATGTCCCCATCCAGAAAAGAGTGTGAGTTTCTGGTTGTCAGGCCTGAAACAGTGGCGTATGTACTAGATCATTTAACCCAGTTCTGCTTGGGGGTGTGCTAACTTGATGGTGTAGTTGTTTGTTACTAATGCTACTTCAGCAGAACCCAAAGGGGGTACACTGTGAAGTCACTCACTGTGGGTACCATGAAACTTCTGGAACCTTTGTGGAGTGGCTCATGGGAGCACTGTTTCCAGAGACACCTGCACATAATCTGGATGAGGCTGGCTCTTCACCTACGCATTGAGGAAGATGGCACCCCGAGCTTTGAGGTTGGGGGAGGTAGTGGATGAAATAGCCCACATGGATCCTTCAGCAGTGTCTCCTCAAAGAAGGAAGTCAGCAATCAAAACAGAATGAGGGGCTCTTGACAAACTGTTGGGGAGAAGTTCTGACATCCATGGGAAGGGGAAAGCTTGAAGAAATGATGTGTACCCACACCATGCCTTTGAGTCAAGAGGTGGAGAAATCTGAGCTCATGACCGTATTGGTTCAAATTTATAACCTTTCTGGAAGGATCCATAAGAAGCTAACGAGTGGTGCTTCCTTGTGGGACTCGGGAGAAGGAAGAGGGTGGAATGGGCGAGAGACTTTTGCTACTACACTTCTTCATATAGCTCAGACTCTTCACCCACATGAGGGTATCGCTGAGCCCATATCCAAATTCTACAGTATCATAAAAACTGTGCCAATGTCTCTTTGAGCATACCTCCTCCCTAAATGAGGGCGTGGCACGTGCTCCACCCACGTAAGTACCGCTTGGAAGGAGCTCAGAGAAGTGAGTGTGTGTGTCCGGAGAAGCAGAAAGAGCCTGGGATGAGGAAGATGAGGGTGAAGATGATGAAATGGATGTGGGGAAGAGGATGAGATGGGGGAGGGAGTGGATGATGGAGATGAGGAAGAGAGCTTGGGGCAGCTCTCCGGGTTGCTGTCTCCTAAAAGGAGCAAAATGGGAGACTCACTGAGCCATTGTCCTAGGACCTGAGCTTGGTCAAACCATTCATGCCAACTGGCTTCTTTCCCTGGCCTCTTTCCCCAAATATCCTGGTCCATAGCAAGCCCTTGAGCTCGCCATATACTCCAGGATGGGGTGGGGTGGCAGGTGGGTGGGGACTTGAACTGTCGCCTTTGACACCTATCTGGAACTGTCATTAACAGGAAAAGGTCCTAGGATGTGAAATCCAGGAAACCCTTGGAAGACTAAGGCCAGCAAAGGCGGTGGTGCCCAGATGCCACCAAGGGTATATCAGAAGTCCCAGGTTCAGGGTAAGGAGAGAGGGCACCTGTCTTGGGACTCTCTCTAACAGCAATTCCGATGTAGATATTCATTACCATTCAGAAGGGAAACTGAGGCTTAGAGTTTTGGGAGAATTGGACAGCCACCTGGGGAGTAACTGGACCCCAGGCCCAGGGGGACATGGCCCCACCTGCCCATCACCCCATTCAACCTCCTCCTTGTCTCGGGGCTGGCCACCTGCAAGTGTACCCAGCTCCTAGCAGCTAACTGGGAATGGCCATGACTTCACTCATGCCTCCCATTGCTGATGTCACAGTGTGTGCTGCTCCCCAGTCACTGCTCCAGGTTTCTACGCTAATTAGATGCCTAGAGGCTATGGGTAGTAGACTGGAAGGGCTGGGTTTGGGAATCCCCCTGGACTCCACACCCCACAAACTCCAGGGCACACAGCTGGAAGAATGAAAGCGCTTTTCATGGAATTCCAACAGGAAACCCACGAGAACATTCCTACTCAGATGATTCCAACAGGAAAACCACGAGAACATTCCTGCTGGCGGGTTCCAGCTGGGGGCTTGAGGCCATGTTCCCTGCAAAGGAGGCTGGTCAGTGGCAGAGGGCTTGGATAAGAGGGCCTGTCCCATCTCCTCAGGATGATCCAAAGACTCCCTGACCTCTGACCTCCCCTGGAGTCTAGCCTCCTGGCGGGGGTGGGTTGCTTCAGAGCCGGAAAGCCCACTTCCCAGTCTTGCTGTCTTTGCTCCCAGTCGGCTACCCTGACTTCCAGGCCAGCGCACATTCCCTTCGAATCCTTGTCTTTTAATGGGAGCTGTCTCTTGCTCTGCCGTGGGTCTTGCTAATAAGACAGTATGAGGACACGGAACATGCCGGAGACTTGCTCTTGAGGGCTGCAGAGAAGGCTCAGTGTGTAAAGTGGCTGCCATACATACATGATGGCCTGAATTTGGATCCCTGGCACCCATGTGAAGAGCCGAGTGTGTCTGCACAACTCTGTGCTCCCAGCGGCAGGGAGGTGAAGGCTGCCGCCCAGCCAGTCTACATGAATCGGTGAGTTCCAGCTTCAGTGAGAGACTCTGTCTCAAAAAACTAAGGTGGAGAGTGATTGAGAAAGACACGCAAGAAGCTGATGCCAACTTCCGGCCCCCACACGTACGTGCACACGCACACACATGTGGACACATGAGCAGTGTGCATATACCCACCAGAGAGCTTGCTCTTGAACTTAGCTGCTCTTCAAACAAATGTCTTCAGCGGTCACAGCTGAAGAGATATACCACACACCTGCATCCTGGGCTTCCATGGTGTCTCTGCTGTGTCTGGCTGAAGCACACGCTCAGCCCCCGTCTCAGGAAATGTCCATGGCGGTAGAGGAGCCCGGAGAGCGCCACCAGGAAGCACTGTGACACTGCGACAGACAGTGCTGAGAGGGAAACGCTATCTGGCTGCAGGAGGCACAGAGCTGCCCACGTTAGTGTCAGAGGCAGTCACAACCATGGTGGGCAAGGATAAACAGGCAGAACACCTGGCAGCCCAGGTTTGCTAGAGGAGGTGGCTGGGGAGGATGGAAGGCTGGGAGTTCCGGGCCTCCAGGTGGTGAGGGTTTGGGTAATGGAGCTGTGATCAGGCCTTGATAAAAGCAAGGAGGGCAGTGCAGGGCTGAGGACAGGGGCATAGGCATGGGCACCAGAGGGACAGGATTCTGAAGCAGAGGCTGAGAAGGACACGTGGCAAAGGCCGTGGGTGAAGGGGGTTGGTGTGTTTGTGCTCTGAGGGTCAGAAGCAAATCGAAGCAGCCGAGAGTGCTCACAAAGAACATAGGAGGGACACAGTCTTCCTTGGGGTGTCTCTGAGCTTGTGGGAGGGGCGGTCAGAAGATGAAAGGAACCCAGCCCACGGTGAGCTCCCAGGATTTTTTTCTCGGTAACCTCCCAGAATCCCACTCCCAGGTCACAGAGTAGAAGCTTATCCCCATGCAAGCCATCAGGACCACTCCAGGCTGGATGGCGAGGGACGGGTATGGTTGATGCCGGAAGGAATACATGTCACAGGAAGCTGTCTAACCCGTCGCCAACAGGGACGCGGAACAAAGTGAGGGATACATGCGACACCAAGCTGTGGAGGCCAGAGCTGAGACAGGCCTGTCACCAGAAAGAGGACCCATAGGTCTTAACTGAGTAGATAGGAGAGAGGAGACTACAGGTCACAGCTGGCAGGTCTTAAGTATGCCAGAGAAGTGAGTATGGGCTCCACAAACCCAATAGTTCAAGGCCAGCCAGTCTGTGAGAAGGTTGCTAAAGATGTTGGTAAAGTCAGCCATGGTGGGAACACATAGCACAAAATTAGCAAATGGCACTCATTGTCACCCAGTGTGACAGCTGAGAAGAGGGCTCACTTTCCTTTGCTGAGTGGCTCAGCAGCTTTGCTTCTTCCTGTGCATGAATGTTCTCCGAAGACTCCCGGAGGTGCACATTTGGCCCTAGGGGGGCAAATAAACTAGCTGATGTGCCTGGGTAGGACAAAGCCTTGCAGGGCGAGAGACCATCGTTAGCGATTTCCTAGCGTCTTCCTGGATGTCTAATCTAAATTAAGGTCCTTATAGTTGAGGCCCTGACGCAGCCTTTCCTTCCTTCCTGCGGGCTCTCTGTAGTGCAGCCACAGGAAGTCCCTGTTGGAAGGCACTCTGCTCTTTGTTGTTCCATCTGCAGGTCTGCCTCCATGTTTTTTGGCCAAAGGCCCCACAGCCCCCAAGGGGGGTAAAAAATGCCTTCTCTGTTCTCTGTCCCCATACTGAGAATCTTGCAGTGGCTCCCTATTCCTCTCCTGGTGTTCCAGACAGCCCCACCCCCACCCTGGGACATCTTCTGTCTTATCCAGTCACGTTCAACCATTGCTTAGGATGTAAGTTCTTCCATACCGGGGCCCTGCAGGCAAACCTCTCTAGCCCTCATCTGTGCTCTACGGATGCTGCCTTCTTACCAGTATTCACAGGTCCTGTAACTGCCCACGTAATGGAAACTCTAACTACCAAGAACTTGAACCGTAAAAAAAATTAATGATACCTTTTTATGAGATCTTAAGGTAGGCAGATCTCAATCATGTTGCACGTTAACTCTGAGAGGCCAGCGTCTGAATAGTCTCTGAATCTTCTCTTTACAGCTGAACAATGGCTGCCACAGTTCCAGATGTTAATGAGTCCAGATGTTACATTGCAAGACTTTCTCCAAAGAGAGAATGAGGACTGGTGATCAGTAGGAAAATCCTATCTTCCTGTGCTTTTCAAGATCAGAGACTTAAAACACAACCCACCCAGAACACTGTGTCAGAGACCTTCCATTCTCCATTCCCTACGACTTGATGCTAACTTCAGTGAGGTCAGTCACTGCAATTGTGGACAAGTGAACGAACAGTTGCTCATCTGTAAACCAGGAGTTGGTGACACCTGCCCCTCGAGGTTGGAAGATTGAACAAGATGGCCTAGGTTGGATGTTGCCAGGCCCACTCCTCTTGGCCAGCTGATTGGTTCAGGAATGAATAGGTGATCTGGAGGCACCAATCAGAGTCCTGCTTAAGATGTGCTCCCATCACTTCCTCTGGGAAAATGAACAAAAAGGATCAAGAGAGTCTGAAACTTTGGCTCGAAAATCCGTGCTTGTTAATCGTTCGCCCTGGCAGAGAGTTGAGTACAGCCCTCATGTGGTATCATTCACAGACAGCAGGCACGAAGGTTGGAAAGCACTTTCTATCAAGATCCTGAGACCCTGCCTCAAAAAACACAACAATGCACGATAAAACAAATAAATAAGTAAATAACAAACCCCAGGAAGCAAGATTTCCCAAACTCCATTTAACCTGTTCTGACTGCATCTAGGAGACTTTCTTCAGCAAAAACCCACAGAGGAAACAAAAAAATCTGAAATGATTGGATCCTCTCATTATACTGACCCAGGAGCCCAGCAATCTCACTTCATGGATCATATCAAGGAGAAATTAAATATATTACAAATGAGCAAGGCAGGTGGTGGCGCATGCCTTTAATCTCAGCACTCGGGAGGCAGAGGCAGGCAGATCTCCGAGTTTGAGGTCAGCTTGGTCTACAGAGTGAGTTCAAGAACAGGCAGAGCTACAACAGAGAAACCCTGTTTCCAACAAACAAACCAACAAATAAAGAAAAGAGTACTGTGGGCCAGGGAGGGGTTTCAGCCCCTGAAAGTGCTTGTCCCGAAAACCTGACCACCTGAGTTGCCAAGAAGCTTTCAAGCCAGCTAATCTGGAGCAGTCTGCTCAGCAGCAGAAACGAGAAAGACAGTCTTAGAACAAGATGGAAGAAGAGGACAAGACAGACTCTCAAACGTTGTTCTCAGCCCTCCACTTGCATGCGTGTACTCTCTGTCTCTGTTTCACCGACTCTCTTTAAACATAAGTCTTACATTTCTTAAAACTTCCATATTATTACATCTAGCTAAAACCTTTATTTCATCAAGATGTTAGAAAGCTGCTGGTGAAGATTATAGATGGCTTCAGGGCCGACAGAAACACAGTGGGGACTTAACTGTCAATCTGCAGTCCTCCCTAGTGCTGTCCGTGAGATTCATACAGAGGGAGGTGTGAACTGGGTACTTTCTTCAAGGTTCCTGAGCCTTGGCGCTCAGACCCATTTCTCAAAGGCATAGGCAGCCCCTATGCCTGTCTAAGATCTGGCCAGCTCAGAGTCCAGGGGGACAGAGTCCTGGTTCTTACCCCTTTTAGTTCAATAGGCTCTCCAGTACTTCTGTTGGATCCAAAAGGTCTCAGAGCCCTGGGGACCATGCCTCTCCCATGGCCCTATCCATAGACACCTTCTCACCCCCCGATGGTCTCAGCCTTCCAAATCACAGGGGCCACCCAAGCCTGATAACTTCTCCATTCTGCCGGAAACACAGACCAAAGACTTCCTTCCCTCCTCATGATAAGGAAAGCTCAAACCTCAAGAACTCAAAAGCCAAGCTCTCCAGAAGGGTGTAGGAAACTTCATTTCCTCCTTCTCACTGATAAGCTCCAAGCCTGAGAAAGGGGACAAACGTGACCCAGCTTCTCACCTGGCTGTTGTGCACAGTTACCCAGAAGTCAGCTCTCCGCCACAGACACCTGTGCGCGGAGGACGGGGGAAGGAGGGCTAATCTCTAACTGGCTCACTATGTTATTCCAGTTTCTGAACATAGACCATGAGTAGGAGGGCTTAGTGCATGTTAGTCCAACGATTACTCATTATCCAGAACTCTGTTCTGGAGGCCGTACACTCAGGCTGGATCACCATCGAAGGATAATCCACTGGCCTTTGTCAGCTGACCCCAGGCCTGGCGTTGCATGAGATCTCAATGGTGTAGGAGAGTAATTTTCTTTGTTTGTTTGGTCTATTTCCCCCTACATGCTAGTGACATCCTTCCAGCAGCTCTTTCCTTAGGTCTTGGGCATTGGTTCCAGAACCTCTGTGTTGTCTCCGTTACTCTTCACCATCCCCATCACTCAGAGTATCAAAGAGGCTCTTTTCAGCACCTGCAGCTTGAATCGCAAGGATCGCTTTGACTGTATAATGTCTCCATCTCAGAACCAATCTCTGAGCAAAGGGAGTCTGTTTTCAGGCTACTGTCACATGGAAGGTCAAAGCAGAACTGCAAGGCCAAGGCCAGACTGGGTTACATAGTGAGAGCTTGTCTTAAAACTCAAACAAACGGCTTCACAAAAGAGAGGGCCTTTAACAACAGGCACTGTGAGCAGGGAAAGCATCTACAGACACACACACCCTGCTTCCCTCCTCACACACCCTGCTTCCCTCCTCACACCGGTCCACCTGCTGTGGTTTGGATGTCCTCTCCCGACACTTACTGAAATTGAACTGCCACTGTGAAGGTAAAGGAAGCGGGACCTTTAAGAAGTGAACAGGTCACATTAATGCCACTATTGAAGGGCTCATTTTCTCTGGAGTGGATTTGTCATAAAATAAAAATCTCTCTCTCTCTCTGTCTCTCTCTCTCTCAATATACGATGTCCGCAATAATGCTATGATGTAGCAAGAAGATTTCTTGGATATCTCAGTCTTCTGAACTGTGAGAAATACCTTCCTTCATGGTAGACCACCTGTCTGGCGTTCTGTTACAGCAGTAAAAAGAGACTAAGTTAGTCCCACTCACCTCCATGGAGACATCCCGCACCTGGTCACCCTCTCTTTGGGGACTTCCTTGTTTGCTAGTACTCTAGATTCCTGTACCTCCTCTAGCTTCGTAGATAGACACAGGCAGAGTACATGTAAGATGGAGAGGATTGATATACCTTGCTCCTGATCAATTTTTTTATGTCAATACTTTGATATCTACATATAACAACTGAAAGTTGGTCACACAAAAAGCAGGATTTGATATGCTCCGGGGCCCGCCAAATCAAGGGGATGTGTCTGCAGACGGAATGGGACATCAGGATAGAATAGGAGAGACTTGGAGCCCTCCGGGTTCAGACTTCTCACTTCGGACAGCCTCTGTTTCTCTCACGGGACCGGTGTAATTGTGCTGGTTCGTTGATTGTCAACCGGTTGCCTTGAGATTCGCCGTGGAAACAAATCTCAGCATGTCTGTGAGGGCTTATCTAGATTAAGTTGACTGAGGTGGGAAGAGCCACCCTGAATGTGGGTGGTGCCATTTCATGGGCTGAGGTAAAAACCCGAATGGAAAGGACAGGGCAAGCTGAGCCGCAGCATCTGTGCGTCTGTGCTTCCTGATTGAGGATGCGATGAGATCAGCTGCCTCAGACTCCTGCCGCCAGACTTCCCTACTGTGACGACTGGACCCTCAAGTTGTGAGAAGCATAAACCTTTCCTTCCTTGAGTTCTTTTTCTGGGGCATTTTATCACAGCAACAAGACAAGCAACGAATATAGTCACAAACCCACTCGGCAAGCCCCAACCCAAACATGCCCCCAGCCGCCACCCGGCTCCAGCCTCGGACACTCCCGCCCTCCAGCTCTGCTTTCGTCGTCTCCGATGCCCACTTTAACTTCGCATCCCAGCTTTCTCCTCCGAGGCTCTGTTCTCCATGTACCAGATGTGTTTCTCCTTTAGTCACTCTCTTCCTGTTTGAGGAGAAAGCTCCCAGAGGGCAGTCTTTTTTTTTTTTTTTTCCCTGTGTTGATTTCAGTATTGTATCCCAAGGATCTAGACATGTTTTCAGCACATTGTAAACACTCAATAAATACTTGTGGGGTGGATGAATGAATGAATGGGTTTCAGAGCATCTCTACACGGCAGGCATTGGCTAAATCAGGACAGAGCAGCAGTGCCATCTGGTGCCGGAAACTTGAATTGCAAGTACAAATTTCACAGTGGGCAGAGAACAAGTCTTCTATTTCATGTTTCAAACACTGTCACCCGACTTTAAACATCTCAAAGATCCATAGCCTGTGACTTTTTGACTGTTTGGTTCCCCTATTCTGCAGACCACCAGGTGACTCTTGGCCAACCCCACTAACTTCAGAGTTAGCTCTGATTTCTAAAATCAGTCATGCATGGGAGAGGTGGAAATCATGAAATAAAAGCTCAGCCCTGAGAGACGATGAAAGAGAGAATACGGTATGTGGGACCACGTGGGATGGGGGACCCAGTGGGAAAGCCTGAGGGGGTTGGGGAAGAGGTGAAAGCCTTCAAGACTAGACAAAGTTCCAACTTGACTTTGAGTCGGCTTCGGTCCCTCTTCTGTAAAAAGACGGCCTTGGGCTATCTTAGAGCTTTAGGCCCTAAAACCCTAAAACCCTCACCATGAACAAAAAGGCCATGGTACCCCAGTTTCGGAAGCCAGGCTGCTTGTGTGCTGGTGTGCTGAGCTGGAGGTCTCCTTGTTGCTGCACAAGTGTTCTAACACCGTGTGTTAGAGACTGAGCTTTTATTCCAGGTTCCTCTCAAAGCCTCAGCCTGCTTGGACTCAGCCTGTATCTTAAGGCTCAGTACTCTCGGTACCATGACAGCCCAAGAACCTCCTTTCCCACTGGATCTGCTCCTTTTAGCTACCTAAGGGTTGATGTAAGTCAATCTCCGACTTTCTGTGGATATCTGAGGTCTTTGCCAGCAAGGTGTGGTTGTCCCATCCCTCTGTGTAGGCTGGTAACCCTGGGAGATGATGCCTTGGCTGTTGTTGACATGGAAGCTTCTCCTGCATGCCTCTCCTTCTGGCCTCTGCTCAAGCTCTGTTTAGTTCAAATTTGTGTCCACTGATCCAAGATGGCACATTATTTAGAAGACATGTGGAGGCTCTAACTCCCAAAAGGCTATGGGTAAGCAGGGGGGACTCCGTGCAGAATAGTCACCAGCTATGACAGTGCCAGATCCATTGGATCAGGCTGGTTGAGTGGGCTTCCTGGAGGAGGTGGGATTCCTAAGGCCTCTGAATCTACCCATGCCGGCTGGTCGGAATGTCTGGTCTTAAGAGCAAGTCATTGAGATGCAGGCCAGGCCACCTTACAACACTGGAGCCTTGACACTTTAAGGAGCCCAGAGTCCTGCCTGTCTCCTTTTCTCCTCCTATTTCTGCACCCCTTGCCTTTGCTTCTACTTCGACAGAGACTCCTTTCTTTTGGGGTGCTCAAGGTCTCCTGCTCTGCCTCCCAAACTCTCTCCCTTTGCACCCTGTGCTGCTCCTTCAACCTGGCTACCATTCTGGCTCACCCCGAGGAGTGCTCCTCCAACGGAACAATGGGCTATATTGTCCTTTGCCAACTCTGCATCATCACCTCTGCATCCTAAGAATTCCTCTGTGAGCTCAAAGAAGCTAGGAACTTATCTCCCAGAATGCACTGGCTTGTTAGACTCCATCTCATGGAGCCCATCAAAAGGAAGCTCGGGTGGATAGGACAGAAGTCATAAGTCTAAACACAGATGACTTTTCTATAAAAACTTGCAGTCAAGTTTACATGTGCTGGTAAGGACGACAGCAACAAAAAGCAGGACAGTGGTGGTGCACACCTTTAATCCCAGCCCTCGGGAGGCAGACGGTCCACAGAGCAAGTTCCAGGACAGCCAGGGCTACACAGAGAAGCCCTGTCTTAGGGTGGGAAAAGTGTCTGGAGATAGGAGATGTATGCATGATCAAACAAAAATTACAGAAGGCCATTGTTTCTTATTATGCTCCAATGTTAGGTCCCAATACACCAGACTAAAAACCAGAATGGAGTGCTCATACTAAAAGTCAAACCAAAACTGATATCTGACCTTCCAAGAAACGAGGAGAGATGGTAGTCAGATTTCTAAAACAATTGGTATGGTAATTGTTTCCCTCTACTTTAACTCTTACTTGAAAAAAAAAAAAAAGACACCCCAGATGGCCCAAGACGAGCCAGTTATTTCCTATTGCTCTGTTTCCCTGTCCCCATCTTTCAGGGTCAGTATCTTTGCAATCACTAACCTCAGCCCGGTGGGTGATGCACGACTCTAACTCCCTGCACTGAGGATGCTGATGCAGGAGGCTCAAGGTGAAACCCTGTCTCAAAATCAAAGAAATGACATCTGGACATTCGTCTTGTTTCCGCTTTCTCCAGCCCTTCCTTCTCTGTTTATAAAACACCCCCTCCCCTTCATTTTATGGAATGAAGTGTTCTGATTCTAGGATGGACAATGAAAGCAACTGAGAATTCTAAATTGTAATTTTTGTCATATAACACTTTTAAAAGCATGAGACAATAGACAATGTCACAGTGTTGAACATGGATTAATGCTACATTAGTAGTTCAGGGCACAGAAGGGAGGGAGGAAGGGGAGGGAGGAAGGGAAGGAGGGAGAGCCAGATGAATCCATGTTGTAGAGGGGGCAATGTGGTTGGGATTAAGGACACGGAGGCCGTTCCTGGTGATGGATTCAATGTGCTAAGGGAGAAATAACTAAGTCTGGGAAGACGCAAAAGCCTAAGGGGTCTCAGGAAAATGTGAAAGAGTGATTTATTGTTTTTACCTATGTGTCTAGTCACACCTCCATCATTGCATCCTCTGGTCCAAGGCATCGAGAGGAGAGAGGAAGGCATACAGGCAATCCCTAAATTGAATACTGGGAACATGGATGCTATCTCCTACTGAGAGCTTTTGAACCCCAGATCACAATGCAAATTCAAATCCGGGCCAAATATTTCCCCTAGATTTATCTAGATTGAAGCTCTTGAACAAACCACATTTTCTAGAAGTCCTGGGGTTAAAGATTCAGGCTCCATGGTTAGAATGCTCTGTCCTGGCTGCAGTCTCAAAGGCCCTGCTTCAGAGCCGAGCCTGCAGTTCCTTTGGGGCTGTTGACCTAGGTCCTGGGAGAAGTCACAGAGGGAAACACATGTTTCTATGGAGATGAATCCCTTCCATCTGGACATCACTGTGTTTGGTAGAACGAGGCCATGGGGACTGAGGACATAAAGTTATAGTTTGAAAGTGCTTGCACTTGTGTTTTGTAGAATTTCTGATCTGGCTATCCTAGGTCAACAATGAATCTTCCTGAGAAGAGCTCAGACCTCGGTGGTCCTCACTGGGTCCTTGGGACTGGCTACCTAGAGCTGGGGAGGGGCTGGGGCTGAGCACAAGCTGGATGTTAAGTCAGTTTATGAAGGGCCAGATGTGTTTTCCAGCCCAGGCCAGGAGACTACCCTATGATTGGACCAAGAGAAGTATGAAGCTAACCAGGCCAGAACAGGTTCTAGAGGATACAGTGGTTCTCAACCACTGCCACCCTTTAATACAGTTCCTCATGGCTGTGCTGACCCCCAACCATAAAATTATTTTCATTGCTGCTTCATAACCGTAATTTCCTTATTGTTATGAATAATAATGTAAATATCTGATATGCAGATGGTCTTAGGGGACCCATGGGTTGAGAACTGCTGTTCTTGCAGGTCCATTCTAGCTAACAAGAGCATGTTAGCCTAGAAAATAGTGATGCTGGTTTTCCAGAGGACCTGGGTTCGGTTCCCAGTACCCAGATGGGAGGATCATAACTCTGTTAATCCCTGCTCCGGGAATCTGACACCTTCCCTTCCGGCCTTCTCTGGCACCTGAACACAAGGCAAATACTCCCCCAAACTCACATATACATAAATAAAAAATAAATAAATCTAAAAGAAGGAAGGAGGAAAGGTGGGAGGAAGGAAAATGCTGATGCTGAGATCTTGAAGGGCCCTTGCTTCTAGTGCTCTCCTTGGGGGAAGGCCTTTGATGGTAAGAGCTTTACACCACTCTCTCAGCAGCCATGCCTGTTTGATTCCAGAAGAAGACAGCGCGGTAAGTCCTTCCTGAGAACCTACCTCATACCAGATACGTTAACAGGCGCCGGGGCAGGAAGGAGAAGACGTTCCAAGAGTCGTTACCTCTCAGAACAAAAAGGTCTTTAAGAGCACACAGAAGGAGATGGAGGTTTAGCTCAGTGGCTAAGAGCACTGGCTGCTCTTCCAGAGAACTTGGATTCAATTCTCAGCACCCACAGGGCAGCTCACAGCTGTCTGTCACTCCAGGTTTGGGTGATTGGACACCTTCTTCAAGCCTCCACAGACACCAGGCTTGTATGTGATCTGCAGACATACATGCAGGCAAAACACTTATATGCATAAAATAAAATAGCAATAATAAAAATAATAATAATTTTTAAAAAACCACACCAACAGAGGCCAAATGCCTTTTTTAAAGTAGAAAGTGACCATCTACTTAGTTTATTTGTTGTTGTTTTTGGTTTTTTTGAGTATACCTGGCTGGCCTCAACCACCACCGGGCCTCCTGCTTAGTTTTTTGTTGTCAGCTTAAACACGACATAGAGTTACCTGAAATGAATAAACTTCAACTGAAGAATTGCCTCCATCAGATTGGCCTATGGGCCTGCTTGAGGGTGTTTTCCTTGAATGCTAGTTGAGGAATAATGTGGGAGGGCCCCGCACGCTGGTGGGTACCGTCCCGAGGCATCCTGGGCTAGATAAAAAAAGCCAGCTGAGCATGAGCCAAAGAGCAAGCTAATAAGCAGCACTCCTCCATGGTTTCTGCCTCCAGCTTCCTGGCTGGAGTTCTCACTCACTGACTTCCTCAGTGATGTATTCTGATCTGGAAGTATAATCGGCATGATCACACATAAAGTGCTGGCCACACACCAGCCGCCATTCTGAGTGCTTTCCACGTAGTCTCGTTTTGTTCCACAACAATGGGGCAAGTCTGCTGTTTCCTTATTTTACCATTGAGTAAGCCAAGGCACAAGGGCTAAGGTACGGACTGGCTTAAAAGGTTATTCAGAGAAGCTGTAGTAGTGAGGTCTGTGCCCGGTTTGTCTGATTGTAGAGACCATGCCCCTAACCAGCCTTTGGGTTGGGCGTGTGATGTCTGGTTGAGCCCTGGACAGAGGGGAGAGTCAGACAGCAGTGACACTGTTGAGGGTGACTGTCAAGTAGGTTCTAAGAAGCAGGAGTGAGCAAAGCAAGCAGGCTTGGGAGCCAGGTCCATGGTGGATGCTTTGGAAGCTTTAAGGATCCACGAAGGGAGTTTACGTTGGGAATGACACATTTTGAGCCTGGCTTTGGGATAAATACTCAGGACCACAAGTTGTAACAGCTAGAAGGAACTGGCAGTCAGGAAGAGTTTGCCATAAATGCCCCAGTGCTTGGATTTCATGGAGAAGAGAGAGAGGGAAAAATAGAGATGTGAACTCTGGGGGCTGAGAAGCAGGAACTGAAACCACCTGGGGGAGAAGAAATGAAGGGGCCAAAGGTATTTCCAGATAGGCCTCGGGCCTGCTGGTGGGTAGGGCTAGGGGATGTTGAGTTTAAGTTGGACTCAAGCATGGGCTTGAGGTTCCTGTGGGACCACCTGGTGGAGAATCTTCCAGAGGGATGATGGGAAAGAAGTCAGGACTTACAGATGCAACTCTAAAGTCATACATAGGGAGAACTCTGAAGCCATGGGTGCAGATGACACCCTCAGGAGGGGGCCTTGAGCAGACCTATGGAGAAGCAACAAAATGAGTCGTGAGAGACAGAGAACAACCTGAGGAATGGTCCAGGCATCCGGAGGCAGTTCATACAAGGAACTTTGGGCTAAGCATGATGGGTAAGAGAGCAGGAGAAGCCAAAGGTCTGTGGTTTCTATTGGGGCTGGTCCTAGCACCCCATTTAGCAGCCCCATCAGAGCCCCCATGAGCCTAACTGTTGCCCCAGCTTCAGCACAGGGGATCTGCAAAGTCAAATAGTTTAAGATTTATGATGGAAAATGGCCCTAGGGACTGGGGCAATTTACTGCTCACAAACGGATTCCAACTTGTCCATTAAAGCAGTTCATTCCAGCCCAACACCCAGGCATGTTCACACCTCTGGTGAGGAGTCAGGCCTGCCCAAATGATTAGCCTCTGGGCTCTGCTTTCAGAGGAATGGCTGCTCTCCTGCAGGAAGCATGGCAGGCTTCAGAGCCAGGGTCACAATAGCCCACACTGCCGCAGAGAGAAGCCAGGCCTGGCGACAGCACGTCTGCCCTAGCCTGCCCTGGACAGGGACTCTGAGGGGGCAGGCCCTGCCCCTGGAGCGAATCACTGCTGAGTTGGGTAACAAAGGACTTTGATGCCAGTTCCCAACTCTGCCATTTAAGAACTCTGTGGTTTGAACAGGCCCCCTGGCCTGGGATCTTTTCCTCTTCTGTAAATGAGGACCGATAATTCCTACCTAGGAGGGTGCTGTAGTGAGGGAATGAGGTCAGAGTGGCAAGGCGAAGCTCAGGACTGGGACCTGGCAGGTCCTTGAGAAACCAGAAGGGTTCTTATTATGGACTGACCAGCAGTCTGGTCTCTTCCCCAATGTGTGAGTTTAGGGGATGTCTCCCAGGGTAGGGAGCATATGCTCACAGAACAACAACAAAAAGAAAAACACAAGGAGGGAATCCCTTGTGTCCTTCCTCTACTCCTACGGCTTGTTTCCTTTCTTGGAGGGATGGACCTCACAATTGAGAGGGTTGGGCCCTGGAAGCAAGAAGAAGGGAGAGAAGAGCTTGAGCTGCTGGCCTTGCGGGCTTGCAGGCTGCCATCATGTTCTCCCAGGCTTGTGTGCATTAGCTTAAGCTTCGCCCCATTTTCCTTGACCGCGTGGTCTTCGACAGCTGTATAAATATGGAAGTAATTGGCTTTGAAACAATGTGGAGTTCTTATTCTATTGCTTGATTTCCACCTCCCTGGGCCTCCCGCACTTGTCTTGGCCGCACCCCTCCATTCCCATACCCCACCTCTGACACTAACATCATTGCAGTTGTTTTCTGTGCTGCTATTTCTTACTTTAAAAATTGAGCCCCAGAGCTGGAAGGGAGAAACAGATGTGGGGTGGGTCACAGGGTCTGTGATATCCCCACCCTCCTCTCCCTTTGCTGGGTTACCTCCTACCCTGCTCATCACTGAGCAGTACGCGAAGGCATTCCCCAAGGGAGCTGTGCCTCGCCTCCCACTTTAATCTTCAGGCCCATCCTCACGCCGATGGGAGGTGGGCTTCCAAAGTGGCCTCTGAGGCAGTTAAGAAGTGCCCAGCTGTGTTCCGGGGTCCCTTCCTCCCGACACATACTTCTGAAAGGAGAAACATTAGCCAAAATGGTCAATGCCAAAACCACTCATCAGCCACAAGGAAGACCCAGGTGGGTCGTTTGGGGAGAGGTGTGTGATTGGCAGGAGACTCGATTCCTGCCCTAGGAAGTTTTCATCCTGTGTGTAACCAGGGAGACAAGATTGACAAGCATGAGTCATTCAGAGTCAGAATAAGATGTACAACTTTAAAATCTAAGATCCTGGAAGCAAATCCTACAGGTGTCAGAGAGACCTGAAAATTTATTGCTCCATTCCAGAAGGTAGGAGGCAGAGTGATCAGCCACCCCAGGAACAGTCAGGAGACAATTTCTCCACTAAGTGGCTAGCCTTGGCCAGCAGTGACCAGGCTGGGCCAGCTCTGCTCAGAGCTGTAGGGTTGGGGCTGGGAGGCCTATGTTTGAGTTGCGTTTTTTCTCTGAGTCCATGCCCTCAGCTGACCGCTGCCCTTCCTCCTGGTACAGCTCTGCCTGCAGTTCTTCCCAGGCCTGTCTCATTTCCCTCACAGCACATGGCCCCTCTCTGAGAGGTCCCTGTGGCCCCCATATTGGTGGAGTGACTGAGCCAATGTTTGGTCAACAGAAACAACTTCTCAGAATGGATCTTTTCAACTCCCTGGTGTTTGTTTTGTTTGCTTTGATTGGGAGTTTGTAGGAGTAGGGTGGCCAGAGGCTATTGTCTTCATCCTCCTGCCCACACAACTGTAATCCTCAGCGGACCTGAAGGCCTGGGGCCTCAGGCCTCTTCTGCTATGGGAGCCACTTCAACTTCAAGAACTGTAAGCAAATACCTTCCTTATCTACTGTGAAGCCCTCCATGTGGTGGAGGCCCCAGAAGCCCAGAGGGATAGGGACTGAATGAGGAACTAGGTACTGGGGTGCTGGAGTCAGGGGTGGGCGTGAGTTTACAGAATCTTGGTTGGAGACAGGAAGAGAGATAGCTTGAGACAAGATCTCTGGAGCAGGGAGGATGGTCCAGCCGTTACTGATCTTACAGTCAATTACAGAAGCAGCCCCACCCTCGTCTCCAGGGACTCCAGAGCCTTCAGGGTCCCTAATGAAAAGGCTGGGGGCCCTTCCCAGGACCCCCATTCCCACCCTGTCACCAACACCAAAGTCGATCAAGAAGACTTGATCCTATACACCAGACTGATCTCTTGAAAGCACTGTGGCAGGGCTGCTAGAGCCCTTCCCAGACCCACCCTGCCCTGCACAGCCCCAGTCCACAGCCCTGCAGAGGCCTGGGAGGAAACCAAGAGTCTGCCACCCAAGATAAAGGCTTCCGTCTGATTTTGTGGTTCAGTTGAAGCCGTGTTCTTAATTGTCCAAATAAACAGTTTTCAACCTGGAGGCCAGGATATGCCAAAACATGCCACTTCCATTCCTAGCACCGATTGGGTGCCACGGGTACAAACCTGTTTTCCAAGCCACAGCTGGCTCTAAATGGTGCCTAGCGGGCCACGGCAGGCAGCAGGGAAAGCTGGTGGTAGAACGTCACCAAACCAAGTGTGTGAGACCTCCACTTCCAGCTCTACTGCCTACTGCTTGGTGACCCCGCTGAACTCTTGCCCCTTCCCACAACACATCCGGGCCTTGGTTTCTGCACCTTTAAAGAGATGGGCTAGTGCCACTGTCTTCTCTTATATTCTTGATTGTGAGCCTAGCCTTTAAGGGATGAGCCATCTCTTCAGCACCCAGCTGTGCTCCCCAAAGGACGGGCCCTTCAGCATCAGCATCATTTGAGAACTTACAGGAAATCTAAATCCTCAGGTCTCATTCCTACTAGATCAGAGCACTACAGGTAATTCTGATAGGCTAATGTTAGGAGACATATAGATTTCCATCCAGCCTTGGCATTTTGTTTTGTTTTGCAATGCTGGGGGTTGAACTTGTGGCCTTGTGCATACCAGGCAAGTGCTCTACCCCCAGCCGTAGCTCTGATAGTTAATGAGCCTTGTATCTATGATAACTATTGTGCCCTTCAAAGGGGCTAGCACCAGCAGAGCTCCCAGATGACCTGAACTCTGGTTGTGGGCCTGCTGTACTCTGGAATCTGATCTGGGCTCATGCTTCTGCTCAGCAAATAGTCTGGGATCTAACAGCCCAGAGAAACCTGGCTAGGCAGTCCTCGGTGCCTGCCACATGGCTATGGTGGCAAAATCTTATCTCCACTTCGACCTTCAGGTCCTATCCTCTAGGGGATTTTTGAGGGGGCAAATGGCTAGGAGAAGGACCACCCACACTGGCTGTAAGGATCCAAGGCATTATTGAAAAACTGATTTATTTAAAATTCATTTCCCTACCATTAGCATCTCCAAGGAGAAGGTCTCCCACAGAGACACCAGCTGTGAGGATGTGGCTTCTCTACAGGGAACTTTTGTGTGCAGGAAGGCTGCTGGGAATTCTGGAGCACATCTTCCTGGCTTAAATTTAAACCCTGGATCTATCCATAGTGACACCCTCAGACTGTCCCAGCACAACCTGGGCTCTGTGGCTGGTGTTGAGGGCTTTGCTTTCTGCAAAGTACAGGCCTGCTTGTAAGCTAAGGGACAGATCCAGGTCACAGAAGGAGAGAGAGACAGAGACAGAGACACAGAGAGAAATAGAGACCGAGAGAGAAAGAGACAGAGAGTGAAAGGGAGAGGCAGGGAGAGATAGAGAGAGACAGACAGAGATACAGAGAGACACAGACATAGAGAGACAGAGAGTGAAAAAGAGAGACAGAGACAGGCAGAGAGAGAGAGACAGAGACACAGACACGGAGAGAAACAGAGAGACAAAACGTGAAAGAGAGAGACACAGAGAGAGACAGAGACACAGAGAGAAACAGAGACAGAGAGTGAAAGAAGAGACAGAACGATAGAGAGAGAGAAGCAGAGAGAGACACAGATACAGAAAGAGACAGAGAGACAGAGAGACAGACACAGAGAGAAAAAGAGAGGCAGAGAGACAGGAAAGAGAGAGAGAGAGGGAGAGAGAGAGGGAGAGAGAGAGAGAGACTGGGAAGCTGGACCGGGACCAAGAGCGAACAGAGAGTCTACAGGAAAAGTGAGGAAGGGCCCAGTCCGGCTAAGGCCAGTTAGGGTCTTCTGCTGTTCTCCCAAGCACAGCAGCCTCAAGGGCACTCATGGGGGGATGAGAAGAGCTCGGTAAAGCAGATCCAGGCCCGGAACGTGCTACATGCCCACCAAGCTGGCGCCATTTGAACTACAGACTCATCTCAGAGAACTGGAAATCTT
This sequence comes from Cricetomys ansorgei, assembly GCA_026225945.1. Lineage (NCBI taxonomy): Eukaryota > Metazoa > Chordata > Mammalia > Rodentia > Nesomyidae > Cricetomys > Cricetomys ansorgei. The sequence goes on from JAMJFZ010001264.1 coordinate 11,977,758, forward strand.
GGGGGACTGAATGAAGGTAACAGCAAGTTACCGGTGCAGGAGAGGGAGGAGGGTGAACTGGGCTGACACGCCTGTCACAAAAAAAGACTCACACAAAAACCCATTTTAGACCCACGTCTTAAGATCTGTTTTGGGAAAGTTAAGTAATCGGTAATCCTGCCCACCAGGAGATTTTTCTGCCTGGTTCCAAGTGGGAGTAGAAAAGGCTCTGTGTGCTCTTAAAGGGGAAATGCCTCTGTGGCTCAACGTCATTTGGTTCACTACGGGCCCAGGTTAAGGAGCTACGGGCACTTGATGATGAAGGCAAGAAATGGGCAGAGGCAGCTTTGCCCCCTCAAGAAGGGCCGCAGGAGTGACTTCCTCAGCCTACCTACTTGGATCATGGTCTGGTCCTGTAGCAGCCGCTGGGCCTACAGAATCTCAGCGAGCAGTCTGGGCAGGATCCCAAGGGGACTCCGAGACCCGAGACCCGGTCACCTGTCCCATTCATTGGGAATAGAAGGAACCCAGCCTGCCTTCTATAAGCTGCCAATTTCCCACTCAGATGACTCAAGGGGAATGAGGAGTTCATATACTTGGGCTATGAGTCTTTCTTTGAGGCAGAGGCTTCTCAATACACACACAGTGGCCCAGCACACCACACACACACACACACACACACACACGCACACGCACACATACACACACACACACACACAAGCGCACAGGCACATTGACCCCCGTGGCGTCTTCAGTCACCACACCAGCAACGCATAAACAGTTGCAGATGAAGTCCAGAGACCCGCCAGGCTACAGCTGGGAAAACCGTGTGTGACTACCAGGACCCATATCTCTGTTCTTATTTTCTATCCTCTGTCATTTCATAGCTGCGGTGTTCACTTGGTTCGGTGGTAGAGGAGGAGGAGGCACACATGAAAACATATTTTACAAGTCATACTACAGAAAGAAGACATTTCTTTCTACTCTCAGGGACAAAAGGAAACAATGGCCTAGAGGTTCAAACCTGAATAGTCAGTCCCACTCAGAGGACTCTGCTATCCTGACACCCCCAGTGTCCTTCCTGGTCCCCTGCTTCCATGAGGCATGGTAAATGAGAGGCAAATCCTAGGGCAATTTTTTGGACTGCCTTAGGCTAGCTTCTCCTTTCTCCTGGTCTCCTGAGTGATGGACCGCCTCCTAAACCCGTCTTCTGCTCAACCTTTGCCACCCACCAGCAGGAAGGGACACTAAGCTTTCAAAGACCATGAGCTATCGCTTTAAGAGAGTGTCCTGACAGTTTGTTTTCCAGATTTGTTTGGGACTCAGTGGGAGGAAAGAATAAAGATAAAAGCTGATGGGGATGCTAGAAAGAAGGGAGTGTGCAGACTGCAGGAAAAGCAAGATTAGAAAAGCCGGTGCAGAGGGAGAATTTATTTTTGCAGCAAGGATTCCAGTTCCCCAGGGACAGTTTCCATTGAGTAAGTTAATCACCAAATGTGTAGGGTGGATCAGACACGATTCCCTGCGTCCAACCAGGAGACCAGGGCTGTGCTGCCAGCACCCTGACGCTTCAGGCTGAGGTGGCATTGAAGAAGACAGGGCTAGGGCAGAGTGATAACACTGGCACTGGAAGGAAGCCAGGGTACCCAGGCACTGCATTGTACTGGAAGATAAAAGCTTACCCCTTGGGCTCTATGCATGGGCTTCAGGGTATCCAGGCACCCTGTAATCTTTTGCCCTGTTTGTAGCAGACACCTGTACACACAGGTCTGGGGGAGCCCTGAGCTGTTGGGAACCAGTAAGACATTTCAGGGCGTAAGGTCACACCCTACTCAAGCCTGCAATGTGAGGTGGGTTTCAGGATCCTCTGCTTTAGGTATGCCAGTGAATCTGTTCCCTGGGGATCGGGGTGCTATGCCTGGTGATCAGACAGAGAAATGACAGAATGAGATGTGCCACTCTAGAGGCCATAACTGGTCTGGGAAGGCTAAGGAAGAGAGAGGTTGGGGGGAGGCCTTATTAGAGTTCAGAGTCCAAAGTCAGGGCTGTTGACACCGAGCTCATGACTTAAGGAGAGTTCCACCCTCATCCTTCCTCCTTGCTCAGTCCTCCCTGAGTGGATGGCTCCACTGTAGACATGTCTCTGCCCAGCCTCACTCTGTGCAGGTTATTCTATGCGTGGGTAACAGCTACGGAACAGGCCAAGGATGCTACCTAATCCGGCCCTGGACAGGCAGAGATGACCAGGCCAGTGTTAGGGAACAAGTAAGCTGTAGTATTCTTAGGGCTTCCCTGTCCTATTCTGAGGACTTGGGGATGCCCAGCTCTGAAGCACCTTCTAGCAGACGAGATTAGGTGTGGAGAAGAGACTCTTGGCCTGGGTGTTAACATCTCACCTCGCCACATCTCCCACTCCTCAGAGACCCTTCCCCTGGAGTAGGCTGCCTTTATTTCCACTGCCACACGTCGCTAGAGAAGGCCTCTGTCTAGGAAGACGTTCCAACTTGTGCCATTCAATGTCACACACTAAAGAGTGGGTGATTAATTTGCCTTTAGAACTCAAAGGGAAACATACTGCACGCTTGGTTTTGTGGGTAGGAGCGGAGTGCTGCTGCTGCAGGAAGCCTGTGCCACATACACATCCTCTGTTGTTGATCAAGTGTTTGTCAGGCACAAGGATTTGTACCAAAGACCAGTGTAAGAATTGTCTCCTGGACCATAGCCAGAGAAGATGGGGAGATAATATCCAACTGACCAACCTCCCTGATGAGCTCTCCACCCAATCCAAGCCAGAGGGAAAGAGGCTCAAAGGGGATGCAGCAGTCAGAGGCAGGCCAGGGGCCTTTGGGTCATTGCCCTAGGAAGAAAGAGCAGTGGTAAAACATCACTGATAGAGACAGAGCCGCGCCTAAAGATCCAGCACTTCTGGGGCTCAGGCATGAGGATCAGGAGTTCAAGGCCAGGCCAGCCTTGATTATATGGTAAGTTCGAGGCCAGTCTAAATAAGGAGACCCTGCTTCGTAAAAACAGAACCAAACACAACAAAGGAAAACCCCACCATGGGTCAAACCCAAATTCCAAGGGCTCCAGAAACTGCCCCACTGCCCTATGCTTGACAGGAGGCAGGCTAAAGTTTCCTGGGCTCTTAGGCTCCCTTCTTCCTGCCTGGCTTTCAGGGTGCCCCTGTCAGACTCTCTCTAGCTTCATAAACCAGTGTGTGTGTGTGTGTGTGTGTGTGTGTGTGTGTACAGGGGGCAGCAGGCTGGTGGGGGATGGGAGGAGCATGCTCAGATAGACCTCCCGTAAGGGCCTGCAGTTAGATGAGTAAATATTTTCCCTTTCAGATGAAAGGTGCAATCGCCCCCGTTTCTTAATTGCTTTAATTAGAAAAGATTGCCTTAATCTTTTGCTTATCTGCACTATTGTGGGAACTGCCAGAAAATGAAGCGCAAGGAAAACAGGTGGAGTTTGACCTTTGCTCTAGGCATCTTGAATTTCTTCTCCACTGGTAATTAAGAAGAATCAGGGGAAGTTCCTTGCAGAATCTAGGAAACGAAAACACACAGAGAATAGTAGATACAAGGGTACACTTGCTATACACACACACACACACACACACACACACACCCTCTCCTGGCCACGTGTGTGTATGAATGGAAAGAGAGATCCCGATATAGCGTACTAGAAAGTTCTATCTGACTTTGAGGGCAGCGTTCCGGCTTCCAGCCTGAGGTGGTTTAATGAGTTTCCCAGGGTGGCCCAAAATGATTAATTAAGCAGGCAGCCCCTCTCCCCCTCCCCAAACAACGGAAATCATAACGGTCTGTTTGGGGAGGGAGCAACAGGGCCCCTTCACTCTAGAGGCCGTTGAGGTCGTGGTGTAAGAACCAGGAGCCCTAGATAAGGTCAATAGCAACTGCCAGCAACAGCCACCAAGGTTCCTTCTGCTCAAGCCCTGGCTAGAAGGTCTTGGTCTTGACTTCTGGGCCCCCATGTCTCACACTATCCTGTCCCAGAGTACTGTTGGCAAGATGTCGGAGCAGGCGAGGTTGTCTCTGGCCTCCCTCCCTCTCAGAGGCCTTCTCTGTGATCATCCCCAGACTCATAGTTGGACACTTAGGAAGGGACTTTGTCATCCACCTGGGTTGGTCTGGCATGAAATATGGACGACAGGGACAGAGGAAAGGACAAGGGGTTCACCCTCGCCTGTAGATTCACTCTTACTAGCTGCAGGGGCCTTCAGAGTCCAGCACTGACTGATGTCACAGTAAGGCATCAGATGTTCCAGGGTGGAGGGAGAATGGGTGAGCAGCGTAGACAGGTTAGACACAGGCCCACTGTGGAATCCCCATAGCGCCCTGCTGGGAGCCCTGCTGCAAGGCAGGCAACCCTGTTCTTCGGGAAGCTTGCTCCCTCCAGATCTGATTTCCAGAGACCCCTGGGGTTCTGCCTCTGTAATTGGGACAGGCTGTTCCCTAGACTACTGTGGGTATTTCCCTAGGAAGGTGCCTCAAGATTTCAGCTGGGGTGCTGAAGGCTGGCTACTCGCTCCCACAAAGGCTTGGTGTTCCTTCCCAGACAGCTGAGCCTCCCTGAGGCTGGAACAAAAGCAGAAACACCCAGCTAGGGGCTGACTGTGCACTGGCTTGGGCCTGGTGAGCAGGCCTTGGGAAGCATGCAGAAGCCTAGAGGGATGGGAGGAGGCGAAGGTGAGGAGTGGGCGGAGCCACCAACATTATTTTCCTTTCTGAAGCTTCCAGGTGCTTGGGCGGGATTTCCAGCGTGCTGTTTATGCAACTGTCTGTACTGCGTGTTTCTCTACAGGTGTTCGTCTCCACGCAGGTTCCACCCATGTGTCTGATCATGCCTGCATTCATCTGCCTCTGAACTCATGCCTGTTCCTTCCAGAAACATGACTTTAGTCTCTACTTTGTGTGAGCATTCTTACCTCAAAACATTTACTAAAATAAACCTGCTGCAAACACTTTAATAACACCCCCCCACACCTTTTCTGTCCCTGGCACAGGCACTAACACCAGTGGGTCTCCATGGTCAATTTAGGAAGCTTGGGAAAATATTGCTTATAATTAAAAGTCTAAAAGGGCCTCAATTATGGCAGTGTTAGCCCTGCCAGGCCTGGTCCCAAATCCCACTCGGCAGCATTCCTGTCCTGGCTGGAAAAGGCCTTTGATTTGCACCAAATGTTCAGTGGCTATGCTGGACTGCATCCTGGCTTTGTCTGTCTTGCCAGCTACTCTGAGCCCTAGCCTGGGCCCTAAGGCCTTCGACCCAACCCAAAGCTTAGTCATTGTCAGCATAGGCCCTGAGTTTGCGGTCCACCACGGTTCTAAGCACCTCCTTCTGAAGGGACAGACCTTCTCATCTTCAGTAGAGATGGGGGCTGAGTCCACCTCTAACATCCCTCCTGGGCCAGAGGCCAGGCCTACTGAGGATGAGACACAGGCAGTCCGGGCTACAGGGAAGGAGGAGTTGAGGGCACAGCGAGAAGCACCCAGTTCTTCTTATTCCCACACCCACCTCCATCTGAGCAGAGGCCTGCCTGGTGCTGTAGCCGCAGAAGGGAAGACAGCAAGAGGTCTCCAGCATGGAGCACAGCAGGCTGGCCGGGGTGGAACAGGATGAGGGTGAGATGGGAGTTCTTTAAGCCCCTGACTTCTTGTCGCTGAGGTTGAAAAAGTACAGCTCAGCTAGCACCAAGCTCAGGTGCCCTGCCCTCCCTTTGTTGAGACTGAGGCAGCTGAGGGTAAGGGGGGGCAGAGGGCGCTGCCACCTCCTGGAGTGAAAGCTCAAAGGGGTGCTGGTGTGGGTGGGTGGACAGAGATGTTCTGAGCCAACTCCAGAGCAGCGCTGTCCTTTTCAGCTCATACAAGCGAGCACAGCAGCCAAGGACACGCTTTGGCACTCTCAGGAAAGTCTCCCTCCCCACATTCTCCCGTGGTTCATAGTGACAGCCTTCACAGCCACGAAAAAGCTGCAGACACTGCTGCAAACACTCTTGTGTCCCTTCAGGTCTGCGCTCCCTTTTGAAGTTCTCCAGCCTCGAGTGCCTCTGAGCAGAGGAAGAAACGGCAGGCTAGGGTTTGAACCTGAACCCACCGGCCACATCTGCACAAGCAGGACAGAGTTAGATATGCCTCAGGAAGCTGCCCCAGGTGTCCATCCTCCTGGTGGATCTCTGAGGAAGGCTGAGGGAGAGCCAGGCCCCAGCAGTTGGGGAGCTGGGAGCGGCAGGGGAAGGGTTACTGGCTAACTAGAAAAAACAATTACTAACGGGAAAGGCAGCACATTCCAGCCCTGCTTAGCCGGGCCGGCCAGGGCCGTGGGTGGTTCTTGGATTATGCATTTCCTTGAAAACAAAAAGGCGAGTTCAGGGCAGTTCAGCTGTGCCCTGGATCTCACTCTGGGCCTTTGTTTCCAACCTCCTTAGAGTTCCTCGTGCCTGCACACACGCACACAGTCCCCTGGTCCCCTCAGCCACTGGGACAGAGAGGGGTTAGTGCCTCCAAAAGCCAGCAAGCGGAATGGGAGCAGACTGGGAAGGGTCACTGAAGAAAGCCCAGAATGCAGAAGGGGCCAGGGGACTGTGCATGCCTGGCCAGCTCTGTCTGCAGTGAGGCGGTGGAGATATTTTTCGTCCATTCCCTTCCCACAGCTATGTGGAGCCCCTGCTTTGTGCCAGGTCCAAAGCTTGCCCTCAAGGGGCTCACTGCCAGGGAAGCCTGGACTCTGTACTTTCCCTTGGTTGCCATAAGGGACAAGGAGACTCCCTAATGCTTGCATGTCCAGCCTGGCTCTGCCCAAAACAGCCTAAATTTTTTTTTTAAGGGCCAGAGAAGTGGCTTAGCAGAGCATGGAGAAGGCTGTGCTAGCCTGGCAAGCTGAGATCAATCTCTAGGACCCATGTAAAGGTGGAGGAGAGACCCAGCCCCACATGAATGCCGTGGCATGTGCACCCCCCCCCCCCACGGATACAAAGCAACAACAACCAAAAATCATGCCTGGATTGTGTGTTACAGAGAGCCAGATGCCTGGGAACAAGGCATGCCAGAGGACTGCACTGAATGAGACCTCGGTTGAAGCCTTGAGGGTGTGGCTGATGGCAACTGCTTAGAGCAGCGGTTCTCAGCCTTCCTAAAGCTGTGTGACCCTTTAATGCAGTTCTGTTGTGCTGACCCCCCCACCATAAAATCGTTTCCCTTGCTACTTCAGAACTGTAATTTTGCTACTGTTATGAATCGTAATGCAAATATTTGAAAATGCAAGTGGTCTTAGGTGAACCCTGTGAAAGGATCCCCCAAAAGGGTCGTGACCCACAGGTTGAGAACCACTGCCTTAGCATCTAAGCAGTCTAAGCCTTAGACACATCCATTACCTCCTTCATCAAATGGACATTCCCCACTGGGCCCTCACAGAGCAGCTTGCCCTTTAGGAGGGAGTTGAAGAAGCAGTGAAGAGTGTTCGGGCCTGATGCACAGTGTGAGCCTCCAGGAGCTGGGGATGTCAAGGACGCCCTCACGAGGGAGGTCAGGTCTGGGCCTAGAGAGGGGCTGGCCAGGACGGTGCAGGCTCAGGGCACAACATGTGCAAAGGCACAGAGGTGAGGGAGGATGGAGGTACTTGGGCTACAAGGAGTTCCCTGGGCCTGGAGCAGAGGGTGGGGGCAGGGTAGGGGCCAGAGAGGACGCTGGAAGAAGCACTGGCCAGCTCACTAAGCCAAGTTCCACCTCAGAAGACAAGGATACACAGGGAAGGCAGTGGGGAGCCTGCCAGGGCCCTGAGGAAAAGCTGAGCAACCTTGCATTTTAGACAACCTGTTGAGCTGGGAAGAGCAGCAAAAGGCTGATGGGAAGTGAGACAGTTAACCAGGCATGGTGGTCCAGACCTGTAATTCCAGCTGCCAGGGAGGTTCAGGCAGGAATATCACAAGTTCAAGGCCCACTTGGGCTGCAGAGTGAATTCAAGACTAGTCTGAGCAACTTAGTCGAGATTCTGAATCAGAAAATAAAAAGTAAGATCCAGGGAGGCAGCTTAGTGAGTGAACTCCAGGCCCCGTGAATACTGGGATCCTCCCAAGGAAGGCTAAGGTGGAATGGTTGGTGCGGTGGGCTGCTGATCTCTGGCCACCACATGCCCTTGCACACGTGCACATACCACATGTGCATATAGACATAAGGAAATTTAAAACTAAAAAGAGCTGGGGAAATAGCTCAGTGCTGGAACCATGGCCTAGCTCCCATCGGGCCCTGGATTCCATTTCTGTTATTAAAGAAGAGAGAAAAAAGAAGTAAAGAAAGAAGAAAGGAAAAAAAGAAAGAAAACTAGACTGGGTAAGTTAAGAATTGTGGGAAGAAGACGAGGGACAGATGTGGCAGACATCTAGAGTAGACATTTAGAGTAGGGGAGGCTCAGGATAGATGACTTGAGGATGAAGGCAAGGTCAATGTCAAAGATAGATCCTAGATATGTTATCTCTTCTGAGTGGTGAAGGACAGACAGGAATCCCGAGGGTCCATCAGCTTTAGCTGTGCGTCCCGTGTTAGGGAAGTGAATCTGAAGACAAAGATGCTGGCATAGAGTTTTTGGAGAAGTCGGAAGCTGGACATCAGTGTGCTGTGGAGAGGATAAGGGTAAAGAGGTAGGAGACTGGGTGGGGCGTGGAATGTACCCTTGCTAAATTTGAGTTTAGCACGATGCCCAGATTCCTCCACCATGTCGCTGTGGGAGGAAGCAGTGAGCCCTTGCTGTCAGAAGCCTGCACCAAGTTTCAGAGGGGATGGGTTAGGTCGGGTGTGTGGTGGTATGGCCTAGATGTTAGAAGTTAAGCTCAGAGGCAGGGCCGGAGGGCCATCCCAGATCTGAAGAGGGTCAGGCCCAGCCTTGGCTCAGACACACACTTGGGAGTCCTGGAAGGCAAGGGTCGGGTGGTAGGGTGACCTCCTTTGTCCTGGGAGCAGTCTCCAACACACTCTAACAGAGCAGCCATGTACATGTGAAGAAATATCTTTCCAGTCTGTCTAGTCCAAGTCAGCCTCTGAGTCCCAGGCCCTGGTTTCTTTCCACAGTGCTAAGTGACAGGGAGAAGCAAGTCGAGGTGAGGTGGGTGCCTCTTCCTGTTCTCCTTCCTTTCATTGTGGTAAAGAGACATTCATAAGTTCCTATTTGTTTTCCTCTGCATTTCTTTAATGCCACATACCAGCTTGCGCAGCCAAAGTGGCCATGTCTCCTGGAATTGGTCACCAACTCTTGGCCCTTTCCTGAGGCACCCAAAAGCATTCAGATGTTCTCAGGACTCTCGTTTTCATCCTATCTTCCTCCCACCCAGGTCCCAGTGACACCCCCCCTCCCCCATTTTTACCAATCCTCGTAATCCCATTCAGGTGTGAGGATGTCACAGCTGAATTCCCTGAAGAAAGTGTAGGTGGGGAGCGGGCAGGGCGGTAAGAATCTATACAGGGAGTAGACATGGCTGGCTCATATCCTTTGACTCTCCTAATGTCTGTCCTGTGGCAATTGGCCAGCTGCTAGTGGTCTGCTCTATCCCACAGACCCATGCCAACCAACAGCCCCTTTCAGACCTTGTCCCAGTTTGCCCTCACTTCAGTTTCTGGTGGTCCTTCTCTTTGCTTTCCTCCCCAGGCTGGGCAGTGACTGTGTACTTGAGATGAGGAGTAAGACTCAGCCTTGATCCTGGCCCTCGAGCCTGCCTGTTCAGGTGGAGCCACCATGTGCGGACTCGGACTGACAGAGGGGACATGGAGCATACGACGCAGGGCCACCTAAGGAGCCAGCGGTGGAGCCATGGGGCCCTGTGCACAGCCATTTGGGGGCCTAGGATGCATTACACAGCCCTGTGTTGAGGGAGAATTGGACATCACAGTTGAGTGTGTTCTTTGCTGGAACAGGGGATCGGAGGTCCAAGGAGAAGGGCAGATCCTAGCCATCAGGTGGGTCTAGCCTGGGAGATTGGGTAACCAAGGACAGATCCAGGGGCTGACTGAGCTGTAGCCCTCCATTCCAGGACAGGAATCTCTCATTTTCTCCCTCCATGCAGCTTACATAGGACTTGGTTTTGGCCAAAAAGGTGAAGAGCTCTTAAAGAACCTAAGAGGGGCAGGACGGGCTGGAGAAGGAAACCTGACAGGTCCCTATTTATCCCTCTGAAGTTGCTCTGCCCTCAGGCAGGCCTCCAGGTGTGCCTGTCTCCTCTCTGAGTGCCAGAGACTGGGTTCAAAAGCCAGAGTGCCCCATTCCCAACCCAACTGCGCCTCCACAAACTGGGAGACAGGGGTTCTTCAACCAAGATGAAGTCCGCAGCCTCCTAGCCGGCATCTCCATCAGACTGACTACCAATCCCCACAGACTCTGCCACTTCTCCTGAGGCAAGGTTTAATGATGGGACAGAGGAAGGAGTGGGTGCGGTAAACAGGGGTGCGTTTGAGTTGAGTCACGCCAAGCTGAGGTTTGGGACATCTTTTCTACAGATCCCAGACACATCTTAGTTCCTCCCTCCTGGGGCTTCTGTAGGACAAGGATTTAGATGAGAACTGTGGTTTTGAACTCTACTCTCAGAGCCTACCTGTCCTATGGGGAAACCAGAGCTACAGCAGCAAACCTTTGTACACCCATATATGTAGCTGTTCCTTGCTGTCCCACCTATGCAGAAGGGTCCCTAGAGCAGTTACCACCACCCCACCCCCAGGCCTGCCAGTTCCCATAGCCCTCCTCTGCAGAGTCTTCAAGGTGACCTCTGTCTGGAGATGAGGACAATGTGTCTGTCTGTTTTTCAAATATTTGGAGCCTGCTAAAGACCAACACATTTTTTAAAGTGTGTATAATTTGAGGGCAATTTGATCCATATGTTTCTGATTCCCTTGCACTCAAATCATCAAAATATTGATTTTTAAGAGCCATTTGATGTCTAAAGAACCTTTTTAATAAGCTTTTAAAGCTCTTTAAACCCGGAGCCTGGAGCCGGTGCCAGGGCCCCAGTTGTCCCAGGGCCAGAGCACGCCACCCCCTCCCCCAGGTCAGGGCCATTTGGACCTGAGTCTCTCTTCTCTTCTGCATGCCCAACCTCCGCCTGACCTCTCTGTCTGCCTCAGAACTACCCAGGGGCCCCAGCGACGCCTTCCCTTTCTCTCCATAGACTTCTCCTGTGCGTTGCGCAAATGCGACTTTGAGACAGACCAAGAGGGACAGTATGGTATTTATTTACCTTTGAAGCTGCATAGCATTTTATTGTAGACTGTGCTATGAAGGCTCTAACCAGCCCTACTGAGGGATGTTTAGGCCATGTCCCATTGTATACCTCATTGTACCCACGTATACCCGTGGGTTTCTGATTACATCTTTTGGATACACGTCTAGAAATAAAAGCCCCAGGTCAAAGAGAACACACGCCTTCAAGTCTCTTTATCACAGAGTTTGCTCTTCCTGAGAGAGTGTACTGGTTTACACTCCCCAGGATCTCCCAACCCCCTATCAGGCACTCAGTATGCTTGTTTTTCCTTTGCGCTTTACCTTCAACCAGTAATATGGTCCTCCCTCTTCCTCGTCCCTCTGACTACCTCTGGCCACCCCTCAGGGTGCAGTGTGTGTTCCAACAGCACAGCCCTCCCTTCCATTCATGTCGCTGAGCGCCTATCTTTCTTGCTAAGACTTCAGCTCCAAGGAGACAGAGACGGGACTAATCTGCTTCCCAGAGCCCCTGGCGAGGCCTCATGTGCTACAGATCGTCATGGGCCATTGCTGAATCAAGAGGAAGAGAAGTAAGCAGCCTGTATCCATTAGGGACCAGGGTAAATTGATCCTTGACACCCACAGAGGGCACATCTGTGCCCTTAAGGATAAGCAAAAGGATGCTGAGGCTCAAAGGACAAGTCCTCTGGATGACCCCTGAACTTTAGAGATGACAGTGTCACTGAGGCTCCTCTGTGGCCATGCTGGTAGGTGGGATTGTTTTGGTGAAAAGACCTACGGCCACCAACCACAGTTGGCTGTACCATTGCTAGCTTTGGTTTGCTCTTCTGCCTTCAGATATTTTCTCCTTAGATCTTCAGCCAGGGGACACTGCGCCTCTCCTCCACGACTCTGTGCTGGATCCAGGGCTTAGAGACAGGAGAAGAGTTCCTCCTCCCAGCATAGAAACCTCGGACCGCCATGAATCCACATGCAGATGACTGCGAGGGCTTCCTCATGAGTCTGCCTTAGAGAGAACCATCCCTGGACATATAGCCCTCCATCTCTGGCACAGTCTGGAGATCAGTGATAGCTACAGATCTAAGATCCTCCAGAAGCACATAGCCAGGAACCGCAGGAGGAAGAAAGAACCAGGGCTCTAGATGGTTTTGATTCCTAGGAGACTGAGAAGAGCCAGAATCTCTGTTCTCTCCTCCATCCCCATTACCTGGGTTCCATACTTACAAAATGGACTTGATTTTCACCCCAAACTCCTGCCTCAAGTCAAATCTATTGACTTCAATCCCTAATTGCTAGCATTATTCCAGTCTAGGCCAGGGATCTGGGCAGACACCACCCTAGTAAGATGAACGCTGGGGCTCAGGGTGAGAAACTGGCTGAGGTGCTGGATAGGAAGTACTTTGGGAAATCCAGTACTTTGACCCCTGTGCACACACATTCCTCACACTTTAGTCACCCGTGACACTTTCTGTCCTTATGGTTCATTATGGGAGGGACTTTCCAGCTATACCAGGTTGTGTGTGTGCATGTGTATATGTGTTCATGTACACTAGCATGCGTGCACATGTATATTTGTGTGCATGCAATGGCATTTAGGATTTAAATTCCTGAAGTACAAAGACTAGATGATGTGTTTCCCCTGAGTCTCCCTCCCACAGTTCTTACACAGGGCTGGACATATAGCTGCTATTCAATAAACATGTGAATGTATACACAAATGAATGAATGAATGAATTGCAAACCTTAATACCTCACCTCTGTCAGACAGTACTGCTCTAAGAATAGGGTTAGACTAGAGTCTGGGAGTTGTGTATGTGAAATGTCACAGCTGTATCTGACATGGATGGGTCTTTCCCACTCTGCTCCTCAATGTGCATTATTGTATGGAGAAGAAATAGATAGGATGAATTGTTTTCTTTTTCCCTCCGACTTTAGAGACAGGTTGTCTTTGGTTCCCTCACGAGGCCTGTTCCTCATTGTAGCCTGCTCAGTCCCTTGCAGATGCAAAATTCAACAGACTTCTGAAGTCTCCAATCCATTTGTGGTGGGACCTTCTGCCCTCCTTCAGAGAGCTCCGGCTGTTTTGTCAAAATACTCCAGGAACAGAGGAAAAGCACAGTGGCTTTTGCTAAAGCCCAGTGGGCAGGTCTCTGTGAGGACAGGGATTAAATTTGTCTCTGTTGATCTACCCTCCAGTCCAGGCTGTCTGGGACCGGGCTTCGGGCTCTCTGGGGTTGATCCTCCAGCATCTGTTTCCATTACCATTGCATTGCCTGGGTGCCACATTTAGCATTCCCTCTGGGGTATCTTTGCAAAGCAGAACGGATCCAAAAAAGAACAAAGCAAGTTTTGGTCTAGGCTGATTCTAAGTAAATTATCCTTTACCCCAACAGACCCAATGAGGGAAGGAGAAGAGATACTTCTGACTCTCAGGCGGGGCACCCCTGCCAGACTGCTCCGCGCCAGACCTGAAAGATCATTCTTAACAGTGAACATGGGGTCAGTCTCAACCAGCCCAGCCTCCCTTCCTCCCAGCCCCGGAGCTGTCAGGCTTTGACAAGCCGATGGTGATGGGGTGTGGATTGATCTCTAGAGGATTATCTGGATTTAGAAGAGTTATTTAGGGGTCAGTAAGTCTGGGAGGACCAAAGCTAACTCCCCACAGCAGAGATGGGCAAGGGGATTCCGTGAGTGACCCTTCTCTCTTAGAACTGCTCAGTTGCCTGGGACACCTGATAACTCTCAACAGAGTCTTACTCTGGACCCCAAAATACCTGCTTTGGGCTTCTGGGTACCATTTCTTTTAAATACCATAGTAGCAAGACTTCTAATCTCATATACAGAGTAAAATATGCTTTTAAGCAATTTATATGATATTTGTACAAGATTTTTTTAAAACTCCTTACATTCTAAACAGAAAAAAAGATTAATGTTTCCATGTTTTGACAGAAAAAAATATTTTATTTAAAAATAGAATCAGGCTGGGTACAGTGGTGTATATCTTCAACCCCAATGCTTGGGAGGCAGAAGCAGACAAATCTCTAAGTTTGAGGCCAGCCTAGTCTACATAGTGAGTTCCAGGACAACCAGGCCTACACAGAGAGATTCTGTCTCAACACACACACACACACACACACACACACACACACACACACACACACACACGAGCATACACAGCATTCAGCACCAATCCAAGGTTTGGAATTGTTCATAGATTGGTGAAAATATTGGAAATAAGACTGGCCTGTAGGTTGAATACCTTAGGGGATTAGGGGATATCTGCTTCTAACAAGTCAGACTCTTTCATCCCAGATGACAGCCCTGGAATGAGGTAGGCTGGGTGCCACCAAATCATACAGAGAGAGACCCCCTGAAGGAGTTTATTTTACTGCTCCAAGATCAAGCACTTCTAAAGTTGCACCAACCTTAACTAGGGAATACCATTTGGTCTTTCTCCATGGCCTGAAACTTGGGAGGTGGTGTGGACAGAGGATACACTGAACAGTGTGTCGTGGAATGACAGGGTCAGCAAAGGAAACACCCCAGTCACTAGAACAGCAGATCGAGGCTTTACTAGTAGGAAGCATGAAGATGAATAGCTTTTTTTGTATGTGATTTTGAGCAACAGAAAAAATTTTTTTCCAGCAAATCTGAAAACAAACATGCAAACAAAAACAAAACTAAGAGAACTCAGTCGCGTCCTGACATAGAGGACGTAGTATAAAGTGCAGCGGAGGTTTGTGCTGGCCTGAGGTCTTGACTTCCGTCCGTGCCCCACCTTGGCTATCTTGGAAGATGATGCTCTCAGAGGTGTCATCTAGAGCAGGGTTCCATTAGCTTCAGCCTACAGGTCAATCCTGGCTCAGGGCCTCTTCAGTAAGTGAAGCTCCCTGGCCCACAGTCAGGCTTGTTTTCTTAGGAGTGTATGCTGATGCTTCACAGCCAAGGCGGCAGAGCTCGGTGTTGAGAAGAGAGCATATGGCCCACAGTGACTAAAGTATTGAAAATCTGGCCCTTCACAGAGAAGGTTTGGTAACCTCAGGTCTAAGGCATCTCCAATGGACAATTTAAGTCACATGAAAAGTACTCCCAAAGTAAGTGCCTGTTATTCTAAGCTATTCTTTGTGCCACTGTGCTGGTTTGTGAGATGTGTGGAAGGCACAGGTTGTAAGGCTGGGGACATGGCTCAGTCTGTAAAATGCCTTCTGTTGCAAGTGTGAGGACCTGAGTTCCGATCCCCAGAACCCATGGAAAAGGCCAGGCAAGGTGACACATGCCTATAGTCACAGAACTGGGAAGGCAGATTGTGGAGGGAGGGTAGAAAAGCAGAGCCCAAAACTCATTGTCCAGCCAGGCTAGATAACCCATGAGCTTCAGAAGGCTCAGTGAGAGACCCTGTCTTGAGAAACAAAGGTGGTGAGTGACCCAGGGAAGACTGTCAACATCTACCTCTGGCTTCCACACGCACAGGTCCACACAGGAACATACACACAGGACAATACACATGCCAATAAACAGAAGAATAGGATTGTGCTGACAGCCTTATGGAGTCTGGCCTGGTGGCAGTGTGGGCTTGGGTGAAACTTTCCCTGAAGTTGATAACAACCATGAAATGCGTTTCTTCCTTCCTCCTGCTTCCTGGCCATCTCCACTTCAGTCCTCAGCAACATGGGTGTGCATTTGAATGCTTGTCTCCTGTGGTGGTTTGAATAGGAACGGCCCCCGCAGGCTCACAGATTTGAATGCTTGGTCATCAGGGAGTGGCACTACTTAGAAAGATGAGGAGGTGTGGCCTTGTTGGAGGAAGTGTGTCACTGGGGGTGGGCTTTGAGGTTTCAGAAGCAGGCCCAGCAGTCCTCTCCTCTCTCCTCTCTCTCTCTCTCTCTCTCTCTCTCTCTCTCCCTGCTGCCTACGGATCTGAATCTGGATATAGAACCCTCAGTTAATTCTCTAATGCCATGTCGGCCTGCGTGCCACCATGCTCCCTGCCATGGTGACAGTGGACTAAACCTCTGAGTTGTGAGCCAGCCCCGGTTAAATGCTTTCCTTTATGAGAGTTGCTGTGGTCATCGTGTCTCCTCACAGCAACAGGACACTGACTAAGACATCACCCAAAGTCAGCCCTTAGGAGCACAGCACCAGGATGGAGGAAAACTTGAAATACTTTCAGATGGTGATCCACCTCAAACGTGTGTCCTCTGGAGGCCACCGGATTAGCAAGCCCTTTACCTTGTCATTCTTTGTGAGTGGCAGTGGCATACATTTGATTCCTAGCACTCCAGAGGGTCCTCCTGAGGCAGGAGGAGAAACAGCTGGAGGCCAGCCTGGATTACACGGTGGAACCCTGTCTTAAAAAACAGAAACAAACAAACAACAAAGAAAGGAGAAAACAAAGTTGCCATTTGATGAACCACATCTAAGCCGTGGCGAGCCCTGGCTCTGTCGGAGAAAGTAACTGTGGCGGTCATCAATCTGACTCCATCACAGCGTTCCAGCGGGGAGAAAAGGAGTGAACTTACAACTCATTCTTTCTTCTTCCCTTCCCTCTCTCCCTCACGCCATCCTTCCTTCTTTCATTTTTTTCTCTCCTTCCTTCCTTCCTTTGTGATACTAAGAATAAAGCCAAGGCTTCCCACATGCTAGGCAGTCTCCCCACCTCTCAGCTACGTCTCTAGTGTGAGAAATTTTATCTAGCATCCTTTTAGGGGAAACAACTTCTTCTACTCCTCCTCCTTCTCCTCCTCCTCCCTCTCCCCTCCTCCTCATCTTCCTTCTTCTTCTCCTTTTCCTCCTCCTCTTCCTCCTCTTTCCCTTCCTCCTCCTTCTCCTCCTCCTCCTTCTCCTCCCTCTTCCCTCCTCCTCTTCCTCCTTCTCCTCTCTCCCCTCTTCCTCCTCCCCTCCCTCCTCCCCCTTGTCCTCATCTTCCTCCTCCTTCTTTCTTCTGAGTTCTGAGGATGGAACCCCCAACCTCATATATGCCAGCCAAGCACTTTACCGCTGAGCTGTATCTCAACTCTCTTTTTACGTTTTAGTTTTAAGATAGTCTCACTTCCTCAGGTTAACTGGAATTCATTCCATAGACTTGGCAAACCTAGCCCTGACCATCCTGAAACTCACTACATAGACGGGACTACCCTTGATTCTGTGTTAGTCTTCCTTCCTCTGCCTGCTGAGTGCTAGGCTCATGGGCAGGCAGGTGCTGCCTCATCTGAGGCTGGTACTTTCTCAAGACAATGTTTCAAGCATAAAAAGGACCCTCAAGTCACAAGACATCCTGCTGCTGTGGCTGCCTAACTGATATGCCTTGTTCTGCTTCTCCTCCCCCATTGTCCTGTACAGCCAGCCTGTCAGTCATCGGGCCCAGCGGTGTAGAGGACTGGTCTCTGTGGACCTCTCTCTGAGATACTGTTCACACCTCCTGCCATTTGAACCCCTGTTGTGTTTTCATTGTTGTTCCCATTGTCCAGAGGTAGAAATTGATGTACCTGCCCAGAATGTGGCAACTAGAAAGTATCAGAACCAAGGAACACTCTTCCTTTGGGCTGGCATCCCATTGCCTCTCTGCAAATGTGGCCCAGGACCATGGCAGCCCTCACTCCCAGGCACACTCCTTCTGCTTGGCCTCCAAGTAGCAAAGTGGTATGTCCCCAGTGGTATGTTTCTAGATCCAGAAGCCAGTCCCCTTCACAAAGACCTCTGACCATTTCTCCTCCTTCCTGGAGGTGGCAGTTAGAAGGTAAAGTCATGCCAACAATCAACACTCCTGTGAAGGAAACACAAATGAAAACCAAACCATGATGAGAGACCATTTCACAACTACTAAACTACGTGGCTAAAGAAAAGGTCTAATAATACCAAGTGTGCACAGGAATCTGGATAAGCTGGAGCTCTTTCACATTGTTGGGACATAAATTAGTGTAACTGCCTTAGACACTGCTTGCTCCTAACTACCAAAACTAAATAGATCCCTTCTCTGTTAATGCTATTCCATTCCCGACACAAATACCCCGCAAAATTGTAAACCTGTTTCAAATGGCCACAGTAGCACCATTTGTCATAGCTAAGAACGAGAATAAAATTTCAAATGTCCATTAAAGTAAAATAGAAAAATTGCAATATATTCAAAAGGGAAAATAGTATACAACAATAAGAATGGAGGAACCACAACTCATGCAACGATAGAAGAAGATCGCCTACATATTCCTTGCTAGACTATAGTATAGCATATGGTTTCATTTATGTAAAATGCCCCGCAGCCAAAACTGCCTGGTTCCCCAAGGCAGAGAGATACAAGGACTGGAAGGACTCAAGAAACGGGCTTCTGGGGCTCTGGCAATGTCCTGTTTCTTGAGCTGGGTGCAAGATGCAGATGCATTCTTTTATGAAACTTAATTGAATTACACATACTCTTAAAATTGGTACACCATACTAAAGGCATGTTATATTTAAAAAATAAAAGTTTTAAAAACCTAGGGGCATGTAGCCCTCCTCTTCTTCCCATTCTGCCCCATTCTTACCCAAAAGAGTTAACTTTTAAGGGAAATGAGCTGCAGATGCAGAGGGTTATGTCTGCAATGCCTCCGAGAGGAGAGTGGTTCACTCTCAGCACCCCAGATCCAGAAGCCACATGCTCTTCTCAGAGGCCTCTTGCCCATTTCTCTTACTTAAGGGAAGCAGCAATGGGAAGATAAAACCATATAATGACTGAGAATCCTACCAGAGGGGCTCATGGTTCCCACGATAGTCTCCTGGTGCCTGGATCATCTCCTCTGGCTGTGTACACCTCTGCAATTTGCATGCTGGATTTGCACCACAAAGATGATAGCATGGAGACCACAGGACTTCAGCATCAAGCAGCCTCACATTCCTTTTTATTCCCTCTTCCTCCCATGGCCAAGCTTTTAGGAGTATAGCATCCCATCTCTCTTGTTGGAAGAACATGGAAGTTGACCCTTTGAAACATTGAAGATGGGAGAATACAGCCTGTGAGAACACTACAATTCTTGGTGACATGGTTGTGACAAGCCTGGAATCCTGACCTCCAGAGTGAGAGGACTGGGTGGCCTTTGGGGGATGTGAGGACTTAGCTTCTTTGTTCCCTGAGCTAAGGAGGAGAATTCTTCCTGAGGAGAGAGTTTCTTCCATGCTGTGGTGCAGGGCCTAGGGAAAGATGATCAGACTGTGGTCACAATGAGATGTTCCAGGATGCCAAACAATGTCATTGTCAGCAAGTGTGTTTTCAGTCCCCACAGGTCCCAGACACTTGGCTGTGGGAAGTAGGGGGGCATTGTGGTGGTCAATAGAGCAAACCTGCTGTTGAGTGGCAGGTCATCTACAGGCCACTGAGGTTCAGTATTGACCTTGGACTTCTCAAATCATAGCAAGCCAATTCCAGAGATTGTATTTTGAAACCTCCTGATATTTCCAGGGCACTCCCACAGCACCCAGACGGAGGCTGCCAGAGCTGAGCAGCACATGTAAGACAAGTATTCAGACGTGCAGGTGTGTATCTGCAGGAGCTCTCATTTTGAAGTGATTGATACTGATACATGTTCAGTTTGAGTGGCACAAGTTGAAAGCCTAGGGCAGCGAAGACCCAGAAGAGGTGAGTCAGCTTTGGGGCTGAGATGACCCAAAAGATGACGGCTTCAACCAGCGGAAAGAACCAGAGATGTTCTAAAGTGGACGGTACGCAGGGAGGATGAATCAGGCCAGACTGATTTGCAGGCTGGTTTGCAGGCTGATCTGGTGGCGGGGTACAAGGACTTCAGTCTGCATCTTATACACTCAGGGAGAAACTTACGCTCTAGCTTAGGTGCGGTGGATGACTGCTAGGTGTGCATGGGAGGAAAAGGGGACCCGGAGCAGCCTCCGGGTGTTCAGGGAGGGAGCTGTCCTTGCTGGGCTTATTCCTGCCTCTGTTGCCTTGCTGATGCTAATTGTTATGGAAGACCAGTCTTTCTTCCCAGCATGCATTTCTCCACCTCATCTCTAATAAAATCCTCTGCAAAATTGCTCTGCAAGATGCCCGAATTCTAGCTAAGATACAACCTATTTCTGACCAATTAGGAGTACAAAGAATTTGATGGAAGGACCCTTGAAAAGGTAATGTTTTCTTGATAAAAATACAGATTCAGCTGACATAAACGTTCCCCATTCCCCTCCTCTCAGCCTGTAACTCAGATGCGATGCCTGGAAGTGATAAAGCCATTGTGACCATGAGAACAAAGGCAAGGAAGGCAGAGAAGGGAGGTAGCAGGAGTCGTAATTGCTAATGACTCTTGAGAGCAGACGCACCTCATCAGACCACCAATGTCCAGGCTTCTGTGTAGTGAGGAACAACCCTTACTCATTTGGAGCGAGAGTAACCAAAGGTACCTTCTATCTCGTATGCACACGGCACCGAATGCCTGCTTCTTACACAAGCGCATATCAGTAAAGCTGTAAAGCCAGAGGCAAACAGAGAAGAGTAACCCAAACAAACCAAAAGCAAGTGATTTAAATAATAAGGAGATTGATCATGGGAAGTAACCAGAAGTTCAGAGACATGTCCACCCCAGGACCTGCCTAGTTAGCTGTTCTCAGCAGCAGCAGGAACTCTGCAATTCTCCATGGTGGGTTTTTGTCCTCATTCTGGCTCTCTTCTGAGGCACAAGGTGGCCTCCATGATACTAGGAAGGTGAGCATCCATGGTTCTTGTGTTTTGTTCCCACTGTACAAAAAAGCAGTCCCCAGCAAGCACCCTTAGAGGTGCCTCTTCCTACCGTAGCCACTGAAAGAGCCATTAGCCAATCCCCGTCAGGAATGGGTAGATGTTGGAGTCATTCAGGACCAGGGAAGGCATCAGGGAGGGAGGTCTCCTGTCCATGGGTCACATGGGCCCACAGTGTAAAGCAGAAAAACAGCCCTCCTTGGACAGGAGGCAGGGGTGGGGGCAGAGGCTGAAGCCCACCCCAGAGTTTCTCAGAAAGGAAGCCCCAAGTCTGAAGGCCACGGGCTTGATCTTAACGGAAGGGTACTCCCCGATCCTGAGATGAGTGACTTTGGCAGAATGGGGTCAGTAAGGAAGAGGCAACTGACCAGGTCTGTGAGGTCGACTGAAGACGGGGCTGTCCAAGGTGAGGAAGCTGCAGGGATCAGTCTGTATTGCACACCCACAACAATAACACACGTTCACATGCGATTCCTGTTTGCAAAGCTCTGTAGACAATGTGATAGCACCCAGTCAGTGGAGTAAACCCATAAATGGTGTCAGACCCAGACACATGAGACAAAGGCATTTGCTCCAGAAAGCTGGAGCCCGTGGAGCCCAGTTGGGACCATCCGTTGCCAAGTCGGCCTGAATGTAAGTGAAACTTGGGAAGTTACTCAATTTATCTGTGCCTTCTTCCTCTGAGGCTTGCTGGCCAGGTGACAGGCTTCTCAATTCCTGAACCTTACTCCCTTTGTCTGGACAGTGAGGCGCTCGGGGTATACCCCTTCGTGGTTACTGGGATGACTGGGGGGACTGGGAAGCGAACCCCTCTCAGTGTCTCAGAGAGCTGTTTAGACCATCTCAGTGGAGGCTCCAGACAGCTTCTGGGGGGCAGACTGTTCCCATCTCCAGATTACACCTGAAGGAAGACCAGGCCCTACACAGGCTGCCACCCAGTACCTGGACACTGCTTCTTCATTAGGTGGAAGTCCAGGCTGGGACCCAGGCCAGGCACCTCCCCCATTCCCTCGAGGCAGGCGGCTGCTAATGGCTCTCCCCACAAGCTGGTTCATTAAAGATTTGTTCTGTGGAGTTGCAATCAAAATAAACAGACGGCCTGAAAGCCAGGGAACTAAAAACCAATTAAGAAGGAATAGAGATGGAAGGGGGGTGGGGGTAGGAGGAAAAAGAGGCCTGGGCCTTCCAAAGACTCAGTTCCCATGGCAGCCAGCTTCCAAAATAGTCTGGGAATGAAAAATAATGAAAACCACCGGGGAGAGCAAAGCCGTCCTGGCAAGAGAGTCCCGACCTCAGGATTGGCTAAATCCCTCTGCCCACAGCTCTCAGAGGGCACCTGGTGACCTGATGACCTGCCCCACCCCCACCCAATCTCCTTCTTTTCCAAAGTTGTGAATAGTGCAGCCCCTCTGCACGACCCTCTGCCTAGGCTCCACAAAGAAGCCACCCTCAGCCTCCACCTCATGGGTGGCGGGAGAAACTGGAGAAATGTGAGGAACTCGGGATGGGGATGTCTGAAAACAGGCAGCCAGGACACCTGGAAGCCCATGACAGAAAGGATCCTAGTCTAGCTGCAGAAGTCTTCCTGAAAGAAGTGACAGTCCGACAGAGATCTGAGGACTGAGTAGACGCTAGTCCAGAGACAATCAGAAGTCCTCATAGGGGGCACCAGGAGAGCAAAGGCCCAGGAGCAGAGAGGGTTCAAGAGTGGGAAAGTTGGGGAGTAGGTGAAAGGAAACCCAGGAGTTCAGTCAAACATGGTGGTGTATGCTTGCAATCACAATGGGACATAGGCAGGAAGACCGTGTGTTCCAGGCCAGCTTGGGCTACATAGTGAGATCCCGTCTTAATTAAAAATAACAACAACAACAAAAATTAAAACCACCAAACCAGCAGTTCAGCGGGGCTAACAAAGATTGATCTGGGCATGCTCTGAGCCAAGCTTCATGCTCTCTTAGCACTGAGAGGCCAGTGCTCCAGGAGGCTCAGAGTCGAGGAGCCCAGAGCCCAATGGTGACAGCAGAGACCAGCTATATATCCCTTTTGTCTAGAGCCAGACTTTCTGAGGGACTCCAGCTTCCCACCGCTTTTCTCACCCTGGGGATGGAGAACTCTAGTATGACAGAGTTTCCAGCAATTTCTCTGAGGAAGGATCGCTGCCTGCCAGGAACATGGCCAGTTAACCGTCTCAGATCCACTTCTGCCTGGGTTCTGTGTCGTTGGTGCAGGGACAGAAAAGCTAAGATTCTAGTCAGTCCACTTGTAGATGCCAAAAGGCAAGAACTGCCTAAATGAAGTCAACGTCTTTGAACCCTCCCCCACCAGCCTTCACAGAAATGAGAACACTGTGGGGCACGGTCCACATGCCCACAATCCCAGCATAGGGAGGCTGAGGCAGAAGGATTGCTACTAGTATGAGGCCAGCATTGAGCCTTAAGAGACTTCAAGGCCAATGTGAGCTACAGAGGAAGGCCATGTCTGAGAATAAAAACAGAACACAAGAAGAAACGAGAGCGCCAAGCTTGACCCCCGCACCTCAAGATCATCGGCCCCTCCAGGGCTGCTCCTGAGAGATCCCGCCTTCCAAGTGAGTGAGTGACAGGGCAGAGGGCACCTACATGAGCACAGGCTGTGGCTCGGGTCAGGCGCAGTGGTGACCACAGAGGCACCCGCAGAGGCCATGGAGGGCAGAAGGGCTCAGTTGCCAGGAGCTGCTCTCAGACCACCAGCCTCTTCTCTCAAGAAAACCCAGCCCATGGCCAGCAAGAACCTTGTCTGAGATAGACCCAAGAAGGCAAAGGCATAACCAGTGTCCTTGGGAGCCACTGAGCAGAAGGAAGGGAACATGGGTCAAAGTACATTGGCCTGGGAGTCCAGAAACAAGCAGACCACCCGTCCTGTCCTCAGGTGGAGCAGAACTATAATACGTTTTAAAAAAAACTTTTTAATTAATTAATTTCTAGAGAAAGGGGAGGGGGGATAACCACAGTATACCTGTGAAGGTCAGAGGGCAACTTGTAGGAATTGGCTCTCTCCTTCCATCATGTGGATCCAGGGATTGAACTCAGGTCCTCAGGCTTGGTGGCAAGCACCCTTTACTCAGTAGTGAGAGGTCACACAGCTTCCAGATGGTGGAGCTAGGGCAGACACCCCCAGGAAATCTGACCATAAAACCTACCATGTGTCACCTCATGCTAACGACTCTCTGAGCCTCAGTCTCCTCAGCAGTAAGCGAGTATAACAGTGCCTTCCCTGGAGGGTCTCTCCATCGACACCCAGGGCAAAATGGATACCCACCACTGCTTCCTCCCTAAGTTTCAGGTTCTCTGCCTGTGAGATTGGCTGCGGCCATCTTGGGTTAAGGGTACCAAGCAATGGAAACTGAAAGGGCTGCAGGTGCATTCAGGAATATCTGCTTGGAGAAGATGCTAGAAGCTATCCGCCTTCTGGTCCTTTTGTCCTCTGCCTTCTCGATACTTCCCTCACCTGCATAGCCTCTTCCTGGTGCCCCCCCCCCCCCAAGAATGCTATGGAGGCTTCCTCACAGCATGTCTAGGAAACCGAGAAATGAAGGTGGTGGTGAGGACTACTGGCTTTTGGGGGAGGAAAGGGGAGTTGTTTTGCTTTTGTTTTGTTTTGTTTTGAGGTAAAGTCTCATTCTCTATTCAGGTTCCTCTGAGTCTCACTATGAAACACAGGCTAGTCTCAAGCTTGTAGCAATTCTCCTGCTCAGCCTTCCAAGTGCTTGGCTTGCAGGATTGAGCCATTATGCTCAGCTCAAGTTAGGATGGTCATTCCTCTTGTGTGCTGCGCCTCCCCCTTTTAGCTGAAA